>BSWB01000001.1:135886980-138286980 GCA_033239125.1 Fagopyrum homotropicum | reverse complement strand
AATATGATGCTGTCAAAATAAAAATCAGAAATTTCTGATATGAAATGTAATCTCAGTATATATGTGTAGTGCATATGACTTTTTTAGTTACCCAGAAAACATTTTAGCATTTGGAGCAATGTATGACAGTAGGAGTGATTATCAGGTGCATCTGTTCTGTAAATTTTGCAAATGTTCATGTGCTGTACTGATGTTTGAACAAATTTCAGTGGTAGATAAAAATACAACTAGATCTGTACATACCAAAAGTACAGAAAACGACCCTCCAAAATAGATCTGTAAAGCAAGGAAAGGTTTATGTAGGCAAATAGCAGGGCAAGTCTCCTTTGGCAGATCAGCAAGCATGATCTTATCTCTCTGCCAATGGAGAATTACACTGTGATTCTCCTCACATGTTGATATTCTTCTCTTCATGGCTCACAAGACGTTATACGATTTGGACTTGGGAAGGGTTACTTATACTAAGAGGAACATGCCTTCGTTTAGGATATGCCGGATGAAGGCAAGAGCATATCCTACGACAATTCTTCTACACGGTTTCAACTTCCCTACTTTGAAATTTATGTTAGAGATCAATGTTCTTTTCTTTTTCAGATTTGGATGCCTTTGCAATTGTGAAGAAGGGAATATCCCATGTTGTTTATAAACTAGCATTTAACCTAATATATAAGGTTAATAAGTTATTACTCTTATTGTCAATTGATTTTAGCACGGAACTCCTTAGGGTTCCTATGTTGTGCTTGTGACCATGATATACAAGTGTAAATAATAGTAAATTTCCATGGTAGGTTATTTTTTGGCAGACAAGAAAGCATATTTATGTAAGATATATTTGTCAAACATCATATATCTATACTTGAACCCTAAAAGTGTTTGAGCATCATATTGATTTCATAGTCTTCCTGAGAAATCATCTAAACTTTGATGGTCGCATTGCTGACATTAGGTATAAGACTGACCCTTTTTTAACCCTAATCATTTTATTCTTGGGGTGTTCTTCACAAGCCTTTGATATATGCATTTATAAACCAATTTGCTTATAAATACTCGTGTATTGTGGTCATGAAAATACTTTTCCCAAAGGCCGTATACTTTATCAGAAGTCAAATTGTTGCTCAAAATTGCCACTTGAATAACTTAACCACAAAGATGTGCTAAGAATATGCTATGAAATTGGAAATTCCAAGGCATATCCTGTCACCTATAAATACTTTTCTAGGTAGGAAGCCTTGTTCTTCATGGTCTAGCTCAACAAGTCAAGTGCAAGGATGCATTGCAAGGCGATTACTTCTTTGGCAGTTGGCTACTCAAGCAATGAGCATAATGAGAAGCTGACTGCCAAAGGAGATTTGCCCAGCAATGTAGCCTTGCAATGCTAAAGTTCCCTTCTCCCCTCAGATACATGGAAGATGATTTCTAAAGACACGTGAGTTCATTGTCCTTGACAATGCTATCACATACTCTGCGATTTACTCTCTTCAAACTTCGTTCCGAGGGTTTTGAGCCAACGTTGCACATGCATTGGTTGTAGTAAAAATAGTTTGTTCCCTTCCAAAATCCTATATGATTTTTTTTGTTTGTTGCTCTCAAGATTTTGTCTTTTCCGTTTAATAACCGCTAGTTTACCTTTTTCTATTTCGTATCGTTCAAGTTTAATTCTTTTCGTTTGATTCCCTTCAGGTTCGGTTTTTGGGCACTTGTGCCCTCCAAATTTTCTTTTTGGATTTCGTGCTCTCTATATTTGAATTTTTTTCCTTTCATTCTTGGTGCCTTGTTTTCATTTAGTTATTGCACGGTCAATAATAAAAGTCATAGAAAAATCTATACTATGTTAATATTATAATTCTATATTAAATTTTTTCATTTTAACTTTTAAACTAGTTTTTTTAAAGTCGATTACTTTATTTAGATTCTAAAAAAAGTTTTTATTGTGAAAATAAAATGAATTATTAAAAATCTATATTTTATAAAAACAATTACAAGATAATTTTTAACTTTATTTAAATATCTTATTATGGAAGTGGGTTTTAAAATAATCAAAACAAGGTAGTTACGGATTTTGAAAAAAAAAACTTGGAGGGCAAATTTTGTATTGTTGATTAAATTATTTGTCAAAAACTATTTTTTTTTTTTCATATTTCAATTAATTTTTTGAAAATACCATTTTTATAATACTATTTTATAAAGATAAAGAAATATAGTCATAATTCACCTTGTATTTATTTTATAAAAAAACAATTTTTATTATTATTTTATTTGATTTTTTGAACAAAAAACTAATTTTCCTTCACAAGGTATATAAAGTGTTCAACTCTAAAAATTTATTAAAAAATTAATTTTGAACATGAAGGGAGAATAACCATTTTTCTTTCCGTTCTCATTCAGGGGTCTTAACTAAACGACTGCCAACATCCACATCTTTCCTCTGATAAAATGTTCGCACCTTCATATTGGATATGCTGAACATAGTTATAGCATATTCTGGGGAAAATAATAAGTTTCTTTGGTACTTTTAGGTTTCTTTACCTTTCATGTGTTTGAAGGTTCTGATTCCCAACTGAGTATGTATTGGTCTTTAAGGATATTTTCATGTTGTATGTATTTTGCCTTTAAGGGTAAATAGTATGTGGTTATAATAATTGTTATTGTTAAGGGAAATATTTTAGGTCGGCTAAAATAACATGTAATGGAGGATTGTGCATCTACCCACTGAAATTGCAGAAAGTCAATCATATTCTTATTCACACAACTTGTCAAGGAACGGTGACTAGCTAGGTTGTCGTGTAAATTATTTGCATCGTTAAGATCTCGTGAACAATTTTTGATCTTTATCTAATGGTTTATACTTATCATGTTTTTAGTTTATTCCACTGATATGATCACTTCAGAGATGTCAGCTGATGTTGATGGTCAACCAAGACAGTGTATATTATATGATGGTAAGTTTAGGCTATTTCTGATTATTAACCACGTGTTGGCGGATATATGCTTCCATGAAAGCAACGGTGTAAGTTTGATTATGTTGCAGGTTAAAGGTTGAGAGTGTGAATCGTTTGGTGTTGTGACGTCGTGTCTTGTATATATGACGAAATTATGTAATCGTTTGTTAACAAACAAGTTGAAGTTTTCATGAATTTTACTTTTATCCGGTAGTTAGTGTTAATTTTCTTTTTTATATATCTGACAGGTCTAATACATAGAGATGATCCACGTTAAGTGAACCTACACACATCTCAATATCCCTCAAGATCCGTGGTGGTTCCATCCTACCCAAGCTTTTCGACGTTCCATCCTAAAATTAATTGGCTATATGAATGTAACCTAGAACTTATATGCTAGATTCACTCAATATTATATTGTCGATGTTGGATATTTCCACAAATCTCAACATTTAATTCGAAGAACATGGTTAGCTGAAAGAATGAATAATGTATGAATCCAAGCAGAAGGCTTAAAATGAACATATGGAACTTGTCCTGGCCCAAACTAATCGAAGAATACGAGTCTCAGAGATATTCATAATCAGTTACAGTAAGAGATAGAGAAGAAGAGTTACTAGCTTCAAAAATATCACAACAATGACAGTACAGACTACAATTACTACTACTACATGCTAGCCAGTATCCATCCAGCAAGCATATATAATTATTAGGGCAAACACAGAGTGAGCGAACCTTCTAGTAAAACAACAAACAGCTCATCATTGCCACTCCAAATGAAAAACCACTCCAAGCTACTAAGTTTCCACCATTTTTACCTACACATAAATAACTCATGCTCATTACTTTCTGTACACAATATACTCAATATATATATATATATGAATTATCATTTTGTTAGGGTTATACCTGAAGTAGCTGCTGGTGAAGTTGAGGTAGAAGTAGTAGGGGCCGCGGATGGTGACGTGGCCGCTGCCGACGATGTTGAAGAAGAACACAAGGTTGTGGATGCCCCCGTGATGCTACATCGGGTGGGAAGAGTGGAAGCCTCGTCCGCGGTGATACCAAACGACTTAAGAAGCTCCGGGTTGGTGAAGATGCTACACAGACACTCCTTCTGAGTCGCAATCGCCGTTTTCAGTGCGTCACAGCAGCTTGCCGGCGGCTTGGTGGCCTTTAGATAGTTGACGCACGGCATTAAACTGTTGACACACTCCGTCGAGTCCGCTTCCGATCGTCTGCTCATCGTCATCACCATTACGAACAACATCATTGTCTTCATCATGGTCTTCATCTTCGTATTTTGGATTTACTTGCCTTGTTCAACTCCTCTGTTGCTTATAAAATGGTTACTGCGTGCTGCCCCCGGCCTGTATTTTTGGTATTAAATGATGCGATTCACATGATACTCGCTGTCATTACATTATTATTGAATAATGATCAAGAAAGTCAATATTTGCTTCATTTGGAATTTGTTTATTTACGTGCCTTGTTTTGTGATGGATCTGTATGAGCTAGCTATCTCGATTCCCAATTCAGATGCATGTGCAACTTCATTCTTTGCTAATTTGCCCGCCCTTAAAGGAAGGACTGTTGCCGGCATTGAAGATCAAAACAGTTAATGCTGTCAACTGCTTCAATACTATACTATAAAAATATGATTACTTTAAACTAAGTCTTAATCTTTACTCCTTTTGGTTCTGAATCAAAATTTCAAAATTTGATTCATTGGATTTTACATTACAAGTGTTATTATTATTTAAAATTTTCACGAAAATAATTTTATCTACTTTTTATTTATTATTATTTATATTTTCAAAACATTATCTCATCTACTCACATTCATTGTTTGAATATAAATTTTTTAAATTATAGTGTATTAATAAATACCACACAAACAATTTTATATATATTTTTTAATATATGTGATTTTTTTTCCTTCTAATATCGAGAACCGGAGTATTACTTTTCCTATTTATATTATCAATTTTAAACCTACATATTTTACCCTTATTTTCATAAATATTTCTACATTATAGTACATATAAAATATATAACTATCTGTTTTTTAGTATTACTAACTAATCATCACAAATTTGATTCTACATGACACAATCACTTAGCATGTCTTCTTTTATTTTTGAATGATGATGCTTGTTATTTTTATTAATTTCTCTTAATTTATTCGTTTCTAAATCCTAATTTAATGTCATATTGAATTATGGAGTACGGTATCAAAACATAATTATGATTTGTTCTCTGAAAAAACATGTTGAAAATTTCAAGGATGTTAACTAGAATTTCAAGAAATTATGGATATAAAAAAAAATTACATTCTTTTTTATATGATAAGAAGACTGATAAGAGTATATTACTGGATGTTTGTTTAGCCTTGTAACTGAATTGATATGACGTGTAATGTTCAGCATGTGTGTATAAATACTCTCTGTAACAGACAACAGAAAGTAATGAAAGTTCTTCTCATCTTCTTCTCCAAACAACTTCCTCTCTCTATACTCTCTTTTGGTTCACCTTCATCTTATAACATGGTATCAGACTGAGGTTATCATGGCCTCCTCCGATCCTGACGCCTCTACGCAATCTAAAGACATGAGCACTCCTTCAACAGACGACCCAAATCTTTCTCCAAACCTCGATGCTCATACTTCCAATTCTCATAGTGATCCAACGAACGCATTGTTCTTGCATCACTCCGATCCACCTTCGCTCAAGCTCTCTACTACGCTCCTCAACGACTCCAATTATACTCGATGGAAGCGGTCTGTTGAAGTTTCTCTATTAGCCAAGAATAAACTTGGATTTGTCACCGGCGACTGCAAACGGCCAACTTCAGACACCAAACTCGCAGCACGCTGGGACCAATGCAACAATATGCTCATCTCTTGGCTTCTCCACTCCATCGACAAAGAAATTGCAGAATCAGTCCTATACTGTAAGTCTGCATTTCAGATCTGGAACGAACTTGCAACTAGGTATGGAAAATCGAATCGCACAAATCTCTTTCAACTTCAGTGCGAACTAACTCTGATTTCTCAAGGAAATCAATCTATTACAGTCTATTATACTCGTCTCAAGAAACTTTGGGACGAATACTTGCTTGCAATTGAAAATCATGTTTGCAGCTGTGGTTCTAATGAGCTTGCTTTGTCAATCATCAAGAATCAACAACTTATGCAGTTTCTTGTTGGACTAAATGAATCTTATCATATTATGAGATCTAACATTCTTATGATTCATCCACCTCCCTCTCTTGATGAGGTTTATAAAATGATTCTTCAAGATGAGGCATAAAGAGGTATTACTTCTTCTCCAGACATGACAGATGACTCGACAGCTTTCTATTCTCAAAATCGTACCAACTCTACTTACAGATCTTCATACAGAGGCTCTTCTGTCAATAATACCTCGCCTACTACCAAGGGATCTCTCTTTTGTGATCACTGTAAGGCAAGAAATCATAATATTGACAAATATTGGCGATTACATGGATATCCAACTATAGCTATTCCAGGCATCCCTTTTTGTGATCATTGCAAGATTGCTGGGCACATTCTTGCTAAATGCTGGAAGGTTAATGGCTATCCCGCCGGTCACAGGCTTGCTGCTACTTCTTTATCTCAAGATCAGATGACACAGCTTCTTTCTCTCCTCAACAAGCCTTCTTCACAAGAATCTGACAAAGACATTCACACAGCTTGCCTTGCTGGTAAATCTCTTTGTTTATTTTCTCCAAACTTAAAAATGCAGTGGATCATTGATAGTGGTGCTACTGACCACATTACACCTCACTTGGATTTTTTCTCATCCCATCAGATTCCATCTCACCCTATGAATATCACAATGCCTAATGGTCATACTGCAAGTGTTGCTCACATTGGTACAATCGTACTAAATCATGCTTTAACCTTGCACAATGTTCTCTATGTCCCTACCTTCCACTTTAACTTATTATCTGTCTCCAAACTATCCACAGACTTATCTTCTCACATTACTTTCTCTCCTATACATTGTTGTATACAGGACCCTTCGATGAAGCAGACATTGGTGATTGGTAAAGCTTGCAAGGGCCTTTATGTGGTAGACAAAGATCCTACTTCCATTGAACCTTTCATTTCTCCCACTGTTTCTCCATGTAATAAAACTACTGATCACATTGCTAGTACCATTTCTTCTGTTAATCATCTCAATGTAAGTCCAGAAATTTGGCATTGTCGCCTAGGCCATTTGCCTTTTGAACAATTGCATCACATTTCACCTATTAATATCAATACCAAAGGTCATCATCTCTGTCAAATTTGTCCTCAGGCGAAACAAACTCGACAGCCCTTCCCTACATCTTCAACTACGACCACCAAATCCTTTGAGATCATTCATATAGACACCTGGGGACCTTATAAACACAAAACTTACAATGGTTATTCCTATTTTTTAACCATTGTTGATGATTTCACTAGGTGTACATGGACTTATCTTATGTCACACAAGAGTAATGCTCTCAATATCATCCAATCCTTCATCAACCTTGTTTCTACACAGTTTCATTCAAAAATAAAAGTTCTAAGATCTGACAATGCCCTAGAATTTTCTAGCCAACATGCCACTTCTATCTTTCAAAAGGAAGGCATCATACACCAAACATCTTGTCCATATACTCCTCAACAAAATGGAGTTGTTGAGCGAAAACATAGACATATACTTGAAGTAGCCCGTTCATTGTTTCATCAATCAAAAATCCCTTTGGATTACTGGGGAGAATGCATTTTATGTGCTACTCATTTGATCAACAGATCCCCTCTTCCCTCACTTCACAATAAATCCCCTTTGGAATTGCTCTTCACCAAACCTCCTGACTACTCTCATCTTAAAGTTTTTGGTTGCTTATGCTTTGCAAGCACACCAAAGCCTCATCGTGATAAGTTTGCTCCTCGTGCTCTCCCTTGTGTCTTTCTAGGCTATCCATATGGCAAGAAAGCTTTCAAACTTCTCACACTTCATTCTAAAGAGGTCATTGTTTCTCGAGATGTTCACTTTCATAAAACAATATTCCCATTTCACAATGTATCTTCCAACCCTGTAACTCTTCCTACTGCTCCACCACAATTTGACCATACCATCTTCATACCATCTCCTACATCAGACTCCACCTCACCACCTTCCATACATTCTACTATACCTTGTTCTTCCACATCACCATCATCTTTGCCTCCTCGTGCATCTCCAGATTCTACAACTTCAAATACCACCTCTAATGATATTCACTCACCCAATATTGAAACATTGAGACGTTCTACTCGCATCTCTAAACCTCCTTCACATCTCAAGGACTTTGTATGCTCATTTGGTTCTGCATCTATACCATCACCAGGTATGTTTTCATCTTCCCTTTTACCTTCATCTCACTTTGCCTTTATTTCCTCTCTATCATCTTATGTCGAGCCTACTACTTACACTGAGGCATCCAAAAATCCACATTGGGTTGATGCTATGCAAAAGGAATACAAAGCCCTGCAACATAACAATACTTGGGACCTAGTACCTCTACCTCCCAACAAAAAAGCCATTGGATGCAAATGGGTATTCAAAGTTAAACTCAAATCTGATGGGAGCCTTGAAAGATACAAAGCTCGACTCGTAGCTAAAGGCTATACACAACAAGCTGGAGTAGATTACCATGAAACATTCTCTCCGGTAGTCAAGATGACTACCATTCGTACTGTCATTGCTATTGCAGCTTCTAAATCCTGGACATTACACCAGTTAGACGTGAACAATGCGTTCTTGCATGGTGATCTGCATGAGGTTGTCTACATGAAAACACCTCCTGGTATACCTAATCCATTATCACATGTGTGTAAACTCAATAAATCTCTCTATGGCTTGAAGCAGGCATCTCGTCAATGGTTTAATCGTCTCACAAATGCTCTCTTCACTCGAGGTTATGTGCAATCTAAGAACGATTATTCTTTGTTCATAAAACGTGATTCACAGCTTATCACAGTGGTGGCTATATATGTTGATGATTTACTCATCACTGGATCTAACATTGATGAAATTTCTCAGCTCAAATTCTACCTTGACACTACTTTCAGTGTTAAAGACCTTGGAATTTTACATTTTTTCCTTGGCCTTCAAATCAGTTACACTCCTCAAGGTATTGTTATTTCTCAAAGAAAGTTCACTATGGAATTGTTACATGAAGCGCCATTACAAGATCAAAGATCTACTGCTACCCCTCTGCCCTTGAATCTTAAGTTATTACAATATGATGACGACTCTCTTTTGCCTGATGCATCCGTCTATCGATCTCTTGTAGGGAAGTTAAACTTCCTCACTCATAGCAGGCCTGATCTATGCTTTGTTGTACAACACTTAAGCCAATTCTTACAGGCACCTTGTGTTTCTCACATGACTGCACTCCAGCATACTCTTAGATACTTACAAGGAACCATAGGGCATGGTGTCCTTCTCAATGGCTGTGAGCAACCATCTCTCCTGGCATATACAGATTCAGATTGGGCAACATGTCCCATCTCTCGACGTTCTGTTGGTGGTTTTGTGATCCTCCTTGGCAATTCTCCAGTAAGTTGGAAGTCCAAAAAGTAATCCACTGTCTCCAGGAGCTCTGCAGAAGCTGAGTATAGAGCAATGGCCAATGTAGCAGCTGAGGTCACATGGCTTATTCGCCTTCTTCATGACATTGGAATCTCCACTTCTCAACCAGTCAGCATCTACTGTGATAATAAATCAGCTATTCAGATTGCACATAATCCAGTATTCCATGAACGAACGAAGCATATAGAAATAGACTGTCATTTTACTAGAGACAAGATTATGGAAGGTCTTTTAGAGCTCAAACATGTACACACATCTCATCAGTTAGCAGATGTTCTTACCAAAATAATTCCATCTGCTCAACAAAATGACATGCTTACCAAGCTTGGAATGGTTCCCTTCCAGCTTGCGGGGGGGGGGGGGGGGGGGGTGATAAGAGTATATTACTAGATGTTTGTTTAGCCTTGTAACTGAATTGATATGACGTGTAATGTTCAGCATGTGTGTATAAATACTCTCTGTAACAGACAACAGAAAGTAATGAAAGTTCTTCTCATCTTCTTCTCCAAACAACTTTCTCTCTCTATACTCTCTTCTGGTTCACCTTCATCTTATAACAAAGACTTTGTCTATAAACTACAATAATAAGCTCAATAATAACATATTCAAAAGAGCAACTTACCCAACATAAGATATAAAAATAATACTAAATGTGATAAATCAAAACCTGAGTTCCACAAACTCAACTTTGACGGATCAAAACTCTATTCGGGTATAACATCCATTGATTTTGTTTTACGAAATCATAACGGTGATATTATTAGTTTGGACGGTAGGAAAAATAAATCTAAATCGGTAGTTAAAGTAGAAGCATTCACGCTGAAAGCTATACTAAAAAAAGCAATATGACTAAATATAAAAAAGATCGATATTGAGGGGGTGATAACTTTGTTATCAAGGCACTCCAAGGACTTTGGAGCTATCCTTGAGAGATCGAGATGACCATATCCGACTCTAGACTGTATCTTTTCTTCTTTGAGGAAGTTTAGGTCAGACATGTGCTCAGAGAAATCAAATGTGTTGCTGACCGATTGACCCATTTGGAAATTTCGAACTCCATTGCTCCCTTTTCTGACGATCCTGAACTTCGTGTTCTCATCCGCAAGGATGCTTTAGAATGAACATTCTCTAGAAGATAGTCTTTCCTAACCGTTTTCAGTTTTCGGGAAAAAAAAATCTCAATATATATATATATATATATATATATATATATATATATATATATAGATTTTAGTTCAAGTGAGGAGAGAGCTTGTAGATAGGAATTAGGAGAGCTGTAAGCCATTGGATGAATTTTAAATCAAGGGCTCACATACACTCATCATTAATGACATTTTTGTAAATTGACTTAAAATCTGGAACAATGCCCGTACATTCAAAAATAGTCATTAGTGTTCATACTTTTATGTGTCATTGTTCATGTTTTTATACATCGGTGTTCATAGTGTTTTATTTATCAAAGTGTCATGTTCATTTAATCTTCCGTGTTCATTTTATAATGCATAGATGTTCATTTACAGTATATAACCACAAAAAATAAAAATAAAAAGTCATCACAAAACGTTAAAAGATGATCATAATATGTTAGGTGTGTTAAAGTTATAGATAAGTCATCAGTGTTCATACTTTTATACGTCATTGTTTATGTTTTTATTCATTGGTGTTCATACTTTTTACGTCGTTGTTCCTGTAAATATTATAAACTATTTTTCTATAAGGCATTTTGTCGAACAGTTTGCGTGCACACTAAAAGGAGCATATATATTGTTCAATTGGAGCTATCAGACCAACTCAACTTATGTATATACATGTATTTTCTCAATCAAACTTATCAAACACAAAAATGATTCAAACAAATTTGATTTTGAAAACAAACATCAATCATAATGAAACCTAAACCTTAAGAATGGAAACCTAAATAGTGAGAGTAGAAATTCGAAGAAACAATACTTGAATCGTTTTGTATTTTCTTTGATTTCACAATTTTTTATGTAATCAATCTTTGATTTGGTTGAAAATCGGAGCAAATATGAAGTTTGTATGTTAGCGGCGAGAGAGAGAGGCTCAACACGTGGAAGGAAGAATGTGAGGGAGAGTTGAACGTATTAATTAGTGTGTAATTTTTTTTTAAATTTCTATAATTACTACAATGCCATTAATGATGAGTGTGTGGGAGCCGTTGATTTAAATCTAATTCAATGGCTCACAACTCTCCTAATTCCTATCTACAAGGAGTGTGTATATATATATATATATAAATATAGGTTGGTACAGGTGAAAAGGGGGTTTATAGAGAGGAATGAGGAGAGTTGTGAGCCCTAAGATTAAAATACATCCGATGGTTGTGGTTATTTTAGAAAACATAAAAACCTAGTGCTAGTTCTACAAGAATCCCATCGCCGAACCGCACTCTTGCCTAGGAATGTAATAAGAGTTGAGCCCAAGCCGAGCCTAAATCTTATATGAGATTTAAAATGTGTTCATATTCAACTCGTTTAGAAAGTGAATGAGCTCGAGTTGAGCTTTTGACGAGCTGAGCTCGAGTAGCTTTGCTAAAATTATGTTCCTATAGTGTTATTTTAGCCGAAGGAGCCGAGCTTTACCCAAACAAGCCAAGCATTAACATGCTCAAGCTCGGCTCATTTTTAAAACGAGCCAAACCCGAGCCTAAATTTATACGAGTTTTAAAATGTGTTCATATATACTTGGCTCGTTTAGAAAATGAACGAGCTCGAACTGAGCTTTTGAGGAGACGAATATGAGTAGGGCCTAAGTATCTTGTCTCATATTACAATCCTACCCCTTCCTTCTACCTTCTCTCAAGTAATTTCAAAGCAAAATCGAATCAATCCATGAAAATCGCATTGTTGATGAATCCCACCCCACCTTCTTCATTTTCTCTAGTTCTTTCAAAGTAAATCAAATCTAATTATTGAATCACTTACCCTTCCCTTCTTCCTTATCTCCATTTTGGTGCTTTGAATCTTTGGTTTCTATCTTCTTGTTAGTTTTTTTGTTTGAATTTGATCATCCCTTCAACATCTACTTCAACATTTGGTTCAAGCATTGTGAAACTGAACCCAGACAAAACATGGAATTTCTACTTATATCATCTCGTTGGAGCACAAAGGAGGGCATGAGTTTGGGTAATTACTTTTTACGATTTTCATTGACTGGTTTGATACAATGAAATTGAACACATCTGCTATAGTAAATGAACACAATTGATATTACATATGCGGGGAAGAAGGAGAACAATTGTTCTCTTGAAAAAAATTGTTAAAAAAAGTTAAACGTAATTTGAATAAAAAAATTAACATTATGTGAAGAACAAATGAACCACGTCCATCTATAAAAATGAACTTCTATACGCTGTTTATTGAATAACCTTACACGGATTTGGAAAGGTTGGATACTAAATTTTTGTCACAAAAAATGAACATGGCTTGTGTAAGAAATGAATTGATTGAACGTTATTTTTTAACTAATTTTCAGATTCAGTGACATTAGGTACGGCTACATCTTCACATTGAGTACAACTACATCTTCTCTATTAGTTACTACATGATCAATGTTGAGTAATACATCTTTCTTTTGTATTCTTTTATGCAATAATTGATCATGCTAGAATGGACAAAGACAATGTTAAATTAAATTATAAAAAAATTGCGTTGAAAGCTTGGTACATGTAAAAAAAATGAACATAATTTGAATAAAAAATGAATATTATGTGTAGAAAATATAAACCCCGTGTAGCTAAAAAAATGAACTAACATGATCTTACTTTCAACTACTTCACAAATTCAATAATTTTGGGTACTACATCCTCACCGTTGATTATATCTTGTTTAAATGAGCATCCTCTTAACTAGTGAAGATGAAGCTATATTACAATTTACACCAAAAATGTTTGGCTTCCAATAATTTGTGATAAAGTTACGAAGCCACGTCATTTGTTGGACAAGTGTTCACAACTTTGGACGAAACTATTGATTTATATACAAGTTATGCTTTCATTTGTGGGTTTGAGGCTCGTATTGTTCTCACATACCAAAGAAAGAGAGAGTAAGAAAGTATATGGTATGCACAAGAGAAGGGGGAAATGTAGCATATATTATCGGGAAAAGAACAACATTATCAAATAGAGTTGGTTGTAAGACTCTAATTATGTTTAGAATTATAAGAGAGAGAGTAAGAAAGTAAATGTGTGAAATTTGGTGGTGCTCTTTTGCCCAAGAAAGATGTAAGCTAATTTGTATGGAAAGCTTTAAAGAAGCGATGGGGAACACTCCTAGGTTTTTGTTGACCGATCAAGATTCGGCCATGAAGATAACAACTCAGCAGATTTTTTCCACTACTCATCGATAAGTGATAGATTGCATATCACACTGGATGGTTATTGCATCTTTTGGATTATATTTAGTTGAATTTTGACGATAATTTGTAGAGAATATTGGTGAAATAGGGCCCTTTTTGTTTAGTGTATACTAACTAGGCCCCTAACAAAATTAAATTAAAAAATAAAGATAAATTAGAGAAATTAATGCTATAATTAAGGATTGAGATTAGGTAGTTAATTGATTTTCGAATTAAAAAAGCTACCAAAAAATTTTTAAACGGTTTTAAAAAAATGGAAACCTTAAATAAAAGATTCTCGAAATCTTTTTATAGCTGCTATTTCTATAAATCACAATTACACTCAACTCTCTCTCCAACTCCATTGAAGCGATTGAAGGTATCTTCGTTGATCGTCGTCTTCTCCGTCTTGCAATCGTCGTTTCCTGGTGTGTATTTCATCCATTGTTGTTTAATTCGAACCAGGTAAGTATTCGAATTCGATCTCATCTTTACGGTTTATTCGTGGTAAAATCCCCAACATTCAAAACTTCTCAACCTAGTTCTTCAGTCATCCGTACGATATTGAGTTCTATGATGAGTACATAATTTCATGTGATTATGTACATATGTTCAGTCTTATGTACATACGGGATGAACATATGTTGGTTAGTACTTTTTTTAGGAAATATATGTAGGAGAATCATCCGATGTAGTTGGGACATGAAATATGTACACATATCAATATATTAATGTGTTTAGTTTCGATTGTGTATCCGTTATGAATACATATTTTTCTATGACTTTCGACATAACTGTCACAATATGTATGCTCAACGGCATTTTATGTACATACGTGAAGAATATATATGTTTTTATGATTTTTGACATATCTGTTACATTTTATGTAGTAAATGGTGAAGATGATTTTCGGTTCTTCAAAGCTTCGAGCTGTAAAAATGGCGATAGAGGAGACGAGACGAAGATTGATGGAAATGAGCCATCAATGAAGATTTGCAGAATCGTTCCTTTAATATTTTCCTTTTTTATTTCATACATTTGCCTTTATTTTCGGTTAGTTAATTGTTCAAAAATCAGAAACTGCCTAATTATTTAAATAAATAAAGATAAACAGGAGAGAGAAAGATTGTGATTTATTGAGTAATCTTATTTCTATTTTTAATAAATCTTTTTATGAAAATATGAGGGGCCTAGTTTGTCAACATATAAACAAAAGGGCCTAGTTTATACACCTTGATATATAAATTGCCTACTTAGCCAACTCATCCTAATTTGTAATCCATACGAGGAAACAAAGAGTGAAGTAATCAAGGGATTAACAACGTATTGAAGATCATTGAAGTGAAGTGCCGAAGAAATATTCAAAAGAACAACTTAAGTTGAACTTCTAGCGATCGCCACCGTACCCGCGCCAGATCACCACTGCACTTGCGGTGTGGCCACTCCACCACCCTTGCGCCACATACCCGCGACACTTGACCGCCGCACTCGCGACACTTCATTATAGCACACACAATGGGTTCATTCCCGATGGAAGAAGAATGTGGCCGTCTGACTTACTACACCCGCGGGGCAACCCCACCGCACCCGTTGTGAACGACTTATGAAGAAATAAATCCAGACTTTAAATTTTGACGTTTGCTGCTTTTTAGTTTCTGAAAACTACTTGGACCTTTGCTTTCCGTGGTTTTAAATTCTACACTACTATTTAAGGAGGTGTTATGATCTATCAAAACACACCTCATTTTCCTTCTATTTCTATATTCACAAACTCTCCATGAAGAACTGAGTTCCCATTATTGTGCTCGACATTTGAAGCTTTCAGTTAGATTGGTTGTGAGTTTTCTAATTTGTTCAATTCCGTTATTTTGTTCTATTAATTCTTCATCTTGAAAACTTAAATTGATTTTGTCATTTTATCTAGTCTAATCTTCTAGATTTGTTGACTTTATCTTCATCGCTAGGATTTGTAGATTTTAGGTTCGGGTTACATCTTTGAGTAGCATTTCCGATTTATAGTAGCAGGTTGCGAGTGTATTTCGTAAAAGAAGTTATTTTCATGATTATAGTAACGACTCGTTCCTATTATGTATACTTTGTTAAAACCCTACTTGGATTCCTTTTCCTAATCAAATCTTGAAGGATTTTATTTAGAAACGAGTATTATCGGGGTTGGTAGAACGGTAACTACAAACTACTGACGATCAGGTATAAGGACATCGTAAGAGAGATCTTAAGATAGAAAAAATGGATCTTCATTTCTTACTAAAGAGGATATTTGTTGAGTATAACATTTTCCAAACAATCAAAAAAACTTTTAGTGAGAAATTTGTTTCCCTATTTTCTTTGAATTAGTCACAAAACGATTTTGAAATCCCCCCACCCAAAAAAAAAAAATTAAAAAAATTTCTCGTTGGTACTAAAAGAACACCTTGATTGAAATTGAAAGAATTGGGGAAAGGAGGTTCTTGAAAGTTATCTTTTGCAAAATAGGCCCCTAGATAAAATAGGAGAAAGTAGGCCTGCAAATTAGAAAAATAGGGGCACTGTAACATCCCAAATCTGATAGACTCAAGATCCTACGGGTAAGGTCCTAACAATGGATCCCGACCCTTAGCCTGACAACAACTTCACCGGACCTTACAACACGGCACAAATAAAAGCCAAATGAAAAGAGTTTTAATGCATCATGAGTATCTGAAATACAACCGAAAACATACTCCAGCCGAGTTCTCAAAACAAACGACAAGACAACGTCTAAAACAAAGAAAATAAAAGATAACTGATCACGTCCTATAGTGTACGGAACCCCGGCTGCTCACTACCGCCGGATCACTCGACTGCCTCCCTAACCTGCAAGGCATCTACAAGCGGTATAAAACCGTTAAGCTAAACATTCAATGCATTAGAATAAAGGTAAAGACACATAAACACATAATAAACACACTCAACATACAAAACTCAAGTCAGTTTATTATCTTTGGTTAATGCATATCCCTTACTAATGATACTTATTTTGTGACACAAGGGATTCCCAAACCTCGCCTCCGTTCCCATTTACCAGCAAGGAATCGTAGTAATGCATTTGACCGTCTACCTGCCTAGTCTAGTCGTAGAGAACCTCCTAGCTCTCGCAAGAGCTAGAGAGTGATGTCACCGTCCGCTATCATACACTTGGGCTAATTGCGTAATATATAGAGTCATCCTATTCCGGTTTCATTGTTTAATATAACTAACACACACCACCAAAACACACTATGCTAATACAAAGAAGACAACTAAGTAAGTCCGTGGACTTACCAGTCCCAACGCGAAACACGATCGAACTCTTTCAACCTCCCGTGGGAAAACATGCAACGCCTGTTCAACACAAGGCACACGGATCAAACAACTCTCTAGTCAACTGAAAGTCCTTAGACTTCTAGGCTCAACATCCTCTCAAGAACAACAACACTCTAGTCAACTAGAAGTCCTTAGACTTCTAGGCTCAACATCCTCTCTAGAACAACATCACTCTAGTCAACTAGAAGTCCTTAAACTTCTAGGCTCAACATCCTCACAAGAACAACATCACTCTAGTCAACTAGAAGTCCTTAGACTTCTAGGCTCAACATCCTCACAAGAACATAAACGCATAAGATAGATCGACACTTAAAACCTAACACAACTTTTTTAAACCAAACTATTTTATACCCAACTTTGGAACATCCTAAATATGGATTAAACCAACGGATCGTTTTCAACTTTTACCACCTGCTCCTATGTATATCCATCAATAATATATCTAAAAATTAAGTCCAACAGAGGTCAATAACCTGTCCAAATCTACCTCACAAAACTGCATCACAAGCAGTTTTTCTAACACTTAGAATTTATCAGCAACCATCCAAAGACTACTTACAGCCTCGACTTTGAAAAATCATACCTACTAAACCTCTCGATCGAATCCTCTCAAATTTTGATATATTCTACCATGTAATCCTAACTATAACATATCCAAAAATCAAGTCTAACCGAGGAATATAACCCAATCAAATCTGTTCCACAAAACTGCATCCCAAGCAGTTTTTTCTCAAACTTAGAATATTCAGCATTATTCTAAAAACTACATGAGGAACCAACTTTGTAGAATCATATCTCCTAAACTATAACTCGGAATACTCTCAAATTTCAGTATGTTATACTTTATAATACCAACTGTAACATATCCAAAATCCAGAGACAAAGGAGGATTCTAACTTACCCAAATTTGGACCCGACCCTGCGGCTGCTATCCAAAAACGTCGCCTCTTGAGTCCTTCGATTGCACAGCCTCCTTCTTAAGGTCTCCTTTGATGCTATGGACGTCCTCTAGCTTCTAAAACAAGGTCTTAGCCTTCCTTCAAGGTCTAGAAACATCATCACACAAGCAAGAACAAGAAGTGGCCCTTGAGTGTGAATCCATGGAGATCTTCCAATCAAGAGTTATGGAGAAGAGGAAAGGAGAGGAAGGAAGAGGAAGGAAGGAGAAACTTACCATAGCACATCTCTACAGTCTTAGCTTCACGTGACAACCTCAAACGACGATGGAGCAAGAATGGAGGATGGAAATGGAGGTGAGGATTTGGAAGAAGAGAGAAAAAGAAAGTAACGTGAAAAGGAAATGAGAGAGGAAGAGATGGGTTGCATAAAAGAGTGGGATAACCAAAATACCCTAACCATGAAACTCCCACTCATTAATAGGACGAAGCTTAATGTTGGGAACGTGAGAGGTTGCACGAGAAGATACTGAATTCTCGCAATAGCGTGTCACCGCCCCCGCGGGACGTCCAAGCCGCGGTCACGAGCCTTCTAAGCCACAAGGGCGATAGCCTTTGCTCAAGGCTTCTAAGATCTCTCGTAAACGGAACCAAAAATTCCGGGCGTTACATCAAATCCCCCTCAAAATTAGTTTCGTCCCGAAACTTAAACAAACGCTAATTCTCTCGATCTTAACGAAGACATGAAATCGGAACATGAAGGCATAATCCTTCTATCTACACACACGATCTACTCAAGCTAGCACATCAAGATCATACAGATCAAAGACATAATCCCACACATGCATAACTACACATAACATCACACATGCACAGAAGTCTAACTCATCGATCATGTCGATCCTACTAGCTCAGCGTAAAATTCCACCAAGGATACTATCCTCCATCTCACAAGTAGTCTCATAGGCTCCCAATCTATGCCACTAGATTTTCATGACTGACAACGCATCTCAAGTCATGTATCTACTCCCTTGGATGATACACATAAAATGTTGATGAACACATTCTACTTCTCGGTGGCAACGCCAACCTAAAAACCACTTTTCCAACTCGCGCCACGATCTCAAAAAGGTCCGATGTAACGGAACTCAACTCCCTTTTTAACGTCCAAAAACGTCTGACGCCTCGCGTCGGTGATACACTAAGGTAGGCTTGCTCCATATCTGAACTCTTGAGGCATGTGCCTCCTATATGTACACACCTGCTAGCGACTCAGCGCGGCTAGCATCCGCTCTTGGATCATCGTTACTCGAGCGATGTCATCACATATCTGCTCAAGGCTATCCTACCATTACTACTCCGTTAATCCCTACACCATGGGTTATGAC
The DNA here is from genome assembly GCA_033239125.1 of Fagopyrum homotropicum. Lineage (NCBI taxonomy): Eukaryota > Viridiplantae > Streptophyta > Magnoliopsida > Caryophyllales > Polygonaceae > Fagopyrum > Fagopyrum homotropicum. The sequence goes on along the minus strand of BSWB01000001.1, from coordinate 138,267,426 downwards.
ATATCCGCCCATATAATGTCTCACAAAGGCCATCCCAAATGACGCATGACAACTATAATGGTACAAAAACTTAAACAAAGGGAAGTGTTCTGATCACACTTGTCCCCAATTTGGCACACATACTCTCAATCCGAGACGATGGTTCTTGGTATCCCCACAAAATTTTACTTTTAACATAGTGAATTTCTCCACTAGCCGACTCATTGGCCACGTTTCCCAAACAGTTATAAAATGCACAATATTGTCAGTTGGTCTACGACAATCCCAATTGCATCACAACTTTTACTAGATCTAAAACCGGTAATAACATTTACGAAGATATCCTCCCACTCCCACTTCGTAACTGGAAGTGGATGAAATCCTCATCCCGTCATATAGTGCTCACACTTGACCTAATGGCAGGTTGCACATTGACTTCGTACCTAGTCGCATCGGGCTTAAGCCCACCTCACCACTACAACATATTGAAAACTCCACCTTGATTATATAGGTTTTACAGGTGCTGCTGATGGAAGATTTAAACACAAATGAAGTAGTTTGATACACTAACCAATGAATTATTATATTTCGAGATGCTTGGTTGGTTTAGTTTTAGTGCAGTTTGTATCAAAGAATTCAAAGGCCTTGAAACGGCTTCAAGGGCACAAAGAAGACAAGGATGCACAAAGAAACGATCTCAAAAGCCTTGAAGTAGATTCCAAAGAAACAAGGAAGACAAGGCTGGACAACGAAAAGATTTAAAAACAAAAAGAAGATCTTTTTCGAGAGATTTGAGAAGATATGAAGATTTGATCAGGAGAAGATCTCAACCGACCAACAAAGAAGATTTTGCAAAGATCCTTAACCAAAAACACGAATATTCTCTTATTTGGGTTTGAAGATTGTTACAACTATTAACAAAAAGATTAAGGAGCCAAGAGATCAACGTGTTCTTAGGAGATGAAGATCTACAACGTTTATCTAATCTCAACCAGGAAGCGATCTTCATGGAGAAGAAGAATTATCTTCGAACGGTCATATCTCCAATGGCTAGAAGACCTCTCCATAGAAGATTATAAATGAAGATGGAAATTGAAGAAAAAGAAGCAAGCCTGCACAAAATATCTATAGTCTTCAAGCGAACCAAAGTGATCTTCATTTCAAAACATAGTTTTTCTTTCTCTCCTTCTACAAAACTTTATTCCCCAGAGAGAGATAAAACTTGAGAGCTTCATTGGCACATCTAAAGAGTGTTATACTCAAGTGTGTTACTCTGCGAAGTAACTAGGCTATTATAGCAAAGTGAAGAGTTGGAACTAGATCATAGCATTTACTATAGCAAAGTGGAGAGTAGGTTATTTAGAGCTGAACTTCGTAAACATATCCTTGTGTCGATCTTTTACATTCCGCACTATATCTTGTTTATTGTGACTAACTTTGTTTTGCAGGAGTTCAAAGTCAAGGCCCTTGGAAGTTGTTTCAAAGCCCTTGAAATAAAAGTTTCACAAAGAACTCAGATTGACATCAAGGCCCTTGAAATTGGTTTCAAGGCCTTGAGATTGGTTTTGCAAAAAGTTCTCATACTCTATTCAACCCCCCCCCTTCTAGAGTATCTTTTAACCTTTTTTTTCACCTACCGGTTCTTCAATTGGTATCAGAGCTAGACTCACGTATATTGATTTAACCATCAGTGAGACTAATCATGAATCCTGTAGGTGATGGTGGATTTGCTCAAGGGAGATCCTCATCTCGACCACCACTCTTCTATGGCAACAACTTTGCTCATTGGAGAGCACTCATGCGTATGTTCATTATTGATCAGGATATGGAACTATGGAACATTGTTCGAATGGCCCCAAAGTCCCTACTACAACTGTTGAAGGTGTCCAAGTGCCAAAGAAGGAAGTTGACTTCACACAAGCTGACTTGGACAGTGTGTCAAAGAACTACAAAGCAATGAACCTACTATACTGCGGATTAGATGTAAATGAATTCAACCGCATCTCATCATGCAAGAGCGCTAAAGAAATATGGGACAAGCTTGTTGTCACTTACGAAGGAACAAGTCAAGTCAAGGAAACAAAGATTAACATCTTCCTCAGACAATACGATCTATTCAAGATGAATCCAAATGAAACAGTCAAGGAAATGTTCACAAGATTTACTGAGATTGTGAAAAACTTGGATTCACTTGGAAAGATCTTCACAAATGAAGAGAAAGTTAGGAAGGTTCTAAGGAGCTTACCTAAAGCTAAGTGGGGACCAAAGATGACTGCTATCGAAGAAGCTCAGAATCTCTCAACCCTTCCTCTTGATGACCTCCTTGGAAAACTCATCACACATGAAATGGTTCTTGGTGAAGAAGATGGAGAGCTCCCATCCAACTCCAAAAATTTGGCATTAAAATCAACAAAGGATGAATTATCATCAGACGAGGAAGATAGTGATGATGATGAAGAAGATGCAATTGCCATGATCTCTAAGGGTCTCGCGAGAATTTTCAAGTTAAAGAAACAATCTGCTAACAATAGAGAATATCCACGAAAATCAAAACCCCAAGGTAAGTTTTCTAACTCTAACAAGAAAACTAGGGTGCTGACTTTTTTTGAATGTGGTAAAATAGATCATCTTGTGAAGGATTGTCCACAAAAGAAGAGGACCAACTTCAAGAAAAATGATCGAAAGAAGAAAGCTATGGTAGCTTCATGGAGTGATTCAGAATCATCAAATGAATCAAAAGACGAAAAAGAACAAGCAAACTTATGTCTTATGGCCGATCATGAAGAAGATTCAAATCTATATGTTGACAATATGGTAAGTACAATTATGTCTCAACCTGAATCTAACCTGAAACAATTCCTTAAAGATATTATCATATGTGACAAGGAACATAGAATAAGGATAAATTCTTTAAAAGAAAAGCTACTTGAACAAGAAAACCAACTAAGTAAGATGTCTCTAGAGATTGAAAATCTTAACACAGAAAAAGTAGACCTTGATGACAATATCAAGGCCTTGGAATCAGAAAACATGAGTCTCAAGGACAACTTCTCCTCTCTTCATCGAAAATATATTGATCTAGAGAAAGAGAAAGTTGATCTAACTTTGATGTGTCAAGACCATGAGACTGCACTTAAGTTTACTCGTTCAAAAGCTAATCTTGAGAGAATGATGGGTGAACAACAGTCCTCTCTTAACAAAAATGGTATAGGTTATCATAGGAGCTTTCCTAGAAAACCTACCACCACTTTTGTCAAAGCCAAAGGAAGTATTCATATGCCTACTTGCTTCTGCTGTTGTAAAAAAGGTCATGTTAAATCTACATGTCCTTATAGAAGAAATGATCCTTATATCATTAGAAACACTTATCCTTTATGTTTAAGGAAACAGGTCAAACAAATCTGGGTTCCTAAAGGTACTAGACCACCAAGCATGATCGAACCTGAATATGGACCAAAGTATGCCATTTGGTGGACCTAAAAAGGTTGATGTTTGCTGTTTTGCAGGATATCACCAAGGTAAAGGAGCATAAATTGATATTAGATAGTGGTTACTCAAGATACATGAGTGGAAAAAGCTCTTTATTCTCAGATTTAAAGAAGCAATCATCTGGAACCATTACGCTTGGTGATAAAGGAAAGTGTGACATTATTGGCATTGGTAAAATATGTTATAATTTGTTCGCTCCAAACGGTGTGTGCAAGCTTTAAATTTATAACCCTAGACGTAAGCTTAAAATAAGGATGCGAACCTGCAGTGTACGGGTCAATCGTAGTAAAAAGCAAGGAATTCCAAGGGTCGATCACAGGGACTTAGTGAAACAAAGTCCAATCACGGTATGCTTATGTAAATAATAACCACAAAGGTAATCAAAACAATCAAAGATGATATAGAAGTCAATAAAGGGAATATGCAATTCTAGGGATTAAAGCATCTAGTTGTGGTTCCAACTCAAGATCTAAAGATAAGCGGACAAAGCTGAGGTTTTTGCATAGGGAAGGTGTTACTAAAGTGGAATAGATCACCGGGTAAGTCTCACTACTCACTAATCCTAAACCGTAACTCCTATTACCGGGTAAGTCTCAAGGAATTAAGATAAAGAACTATTACCTCAAACTAACACACCATCTAAGGGAATAGAATCAACCTTTACCGGGTAAGTCTTAGGCTAACTCACAAAGATGGGATGAAAGCACACTCAAACCCCAATAAAGGATAAACCTTTAGTACCTACACTTATGATCTTAGGTAAACAAACTAAGGAATTACCGGGTAAGTCTCATCCCAGGCTTGCATTGAACCAGGAAAGGTGTAATAAGAATAGGATTTGGCAAACTCTAACACTTAACTCTCAATTTCGGATCAGATAAGTCACCTCGGTCAGCCAAATTCCACCCCGGCCGAGATGTTCATCGACTGAGCGAGATGCTTAGGGTTAAGGTTAAAGACTCGAACTTTCAGGGTCCTACTGGAATCTAAGATTATTCTATCATTGTTTTTCCCACAACCTTCAGCCAATCACCCTAGAATCACACAAGGAAATTAGCCACTCATCATCATGAAAACAATGATCAAATATATGGGAAGAAGGTGAATATTTGAACAAGAAGAATTTAATGAAAAGACTTCAATAACTGAATCAAATATCACAACAAAAGCGTTCCTTGGATAAAAATCCAACAAGGCAAGACAACAAGGGAATCTAAGATAATCTTACAAAAACCCTTCAAAAGCTATAAAAGCTACAATCTTCCTTCTTCAACCTTCAAAAAGGTTCTTCAAATCTCCCAACTGGAGTATGGCTGCAGCGGTGTATAAACCCTGATCGGTGGTATAGCATGCTATGGATTTGTGGAAAATCCAACCCTTTTTATAGTAAAATTACTCTCCAAAGATAAGATATCTTAGAAAGATCTCTTCCCATAAAAATAGGTAAAATATATGATCTAGCATATCTTCTTCCTTCCAGGAGCCAAGCCCAAAAATATAAGATCTCTTTCCAAAGATAAAGGATCTCAGCCAAGAATAAAATATTCCCGCCGCATCCCAGGTGTTCGCCTCGGTCGAGTCGACTTCTCTGGATCACCTCGGTCGAGGTGAATCTGTGGTCAACCGAGGTGAGTCACACTCTTTCTTTTACTTTACTTTGACTTGCAACATCTTCCACCAATAAGCTTTGCTTATTTCACACTCTTTCTTTTACTTTACTTTTTGGGATGCATGGACAGAGGTGCACAATAACCGAAGCCTAGGAAATCAGCAATCATCAATTTCTTGAGATGCATCAAACCCTTGATGCACATACCATGACCCGTTAAGAATATCGCTCAATCCGAATTTGGCAAGACACAAACACCCGGCTATGTGAATGGTGCCGAGTTACTCATCATCATGATTGACTTCCCCAGACCTATTATTACTTTCTAACACTTTCACTTCCAGCCAACTTCTCAATTTTAACTTCACTTGCTTTCACCACTTCGCTTGCTTCCAAATTCCCGGATAGGTAAAGGGAGGCAAAATGTATATGAGGGGCTAAGCATGATTAAGAAGAAGAAGAGAGAAGAATGAATTGCCTTGGTCTTTCCAGGAAGAAAGTAAGAGAACTTATCTTGCGGTGTCAACCTTCAAATTCAACATAATTTGGATAAAAACAAAGTATTAAACATGCCAAAAATTTCAAACAAAGCATTTAGCAACTTAAACATATTATAAAACATTTCAAACACATAAAGATTTCAAAACCAGTCAGTAAGCAAAGTCTTCACTGAGATCATATCGAGATAAGGAGCACAAAAATCGTTTCGAAAACTCTCAGTTAACCTACCTCGGTCGAGGTGTTCTTAGGTCAACCGAGGTGAAACACCTCGTTCGGCCAGAACTCCACCGGTCGAGGTCAAATTTTTTTTTTTTAAAACCAGTTTTTTCAGTTTCGACGTTTTTCTCAATCAAATAACCTGTAAGTATGCATGTAGTCTCAGATAAACACATAGATGCAAAAGTGAAGCATAAATATGAATAAATATCCGGTCAAATAAAGTCATACATCACATAAGTCAAATACATCAATAAACACCCCATACTTAGGACACATTGTCCCAGTGGGTCAAAATAAGTCTAAGGAATAAAATACTCACCGGATAATAAGCTGAACTGCATAAAAATAAGAAAGAAAATCCTGTAGCTCTCAATAATCCTGATCCGGTGGTGGTGGTGGTGGTGGTGGTGGCACATGTGGATACTGGGATGGGTCAAATGGATAACCCATAGCCTGCTGAAACTGGATCTCCATCATCCTGCGCTGATAGTGCTGTCCCTCGAGCATCTGATGAGTCCAGCTGTCAATCTGTCGGTGCTGGGCAGCAAATCTCTCATGCATGTCCACAGTGAGGGCAGCATACGAGTCTATCATCTGATCCGTCAGATCATCGATCCGACGGTGAGCCTCTGGATCTCTGTGTCGGCGTGCTCTACGCCTAGCAGGTCTCAATGGTGATGCAGCAGGTGCAGGCTCAGCCTCAGTGTCATCGTCCAGATCTATGACCGGTGCACTGGGTCCAGCAGTATCCGTCCCTGTATCCATCGGGACTCCATCATCCGTGTCATCAGCAGTCTCCTCATCATCTACCTCCTCCTGAGCTGGGGCAGCTGCTGCCTCTCTATAATCCTCCATCAGTGGGGCCCAAGCGGTCTTCCAATAATGAGGGTCGTAAACTGTAAACTGGGCAGACCACCTGATCCCCTGCGGTGCAGTCAGCTCCCATGGCATAGCCACGTACGGTGTAGTCAGACCTCGGGGAACCAGAATCCGCCGAGTGATCATCTCCTGCAGCCCAAGCGGCTTGGCAGCCGCCACCATAGTGCAAGCGCTGAGATCCATGTCCTGATAGCTGGCTATGTGGGTGACAAGTCCTCCGCAGCAGATGTCTCCCTTTGCCTTGGCCTTGATCTTGTGCAGATCCTCTGCCAACATCAAGCCAAAGTCCGGGATACCTCCAGTCACCATGCAATACAGACTAAAAAGCTCCCCTTGTCGGATCTTCTGGGGCGTCTCAGTACGCGCCAGAAGTGTCTCACTGAAGATCCAATGGGCTAACCTAAAGGCTAAGTGGAAGATGACCTTTTCCCTGGAATCTCCAGGGCGCCATCTGTCTGTGTTCTCAACAATATGGGCAATCTGTTCCTAAAACTCCCTAGGTACAGATCGGGACGGGAAGTCAACAGCTGTGGGGGCAGGAAAACCAAATATATCCCTCCAATACTCTAGTGGAACTAAGAAGTTCCGGTTCATAAACCGGTACTTCACAGATCGCTCTGTGGGGAGGTAGGTGAAGGAGCTAACAAACTCTAGGGTGGGCTCCAAATAGGCTGGGGCTCGGATCTCAGTAAACTGATCCAACCCTACTGTAGATATCATCCATCTAAGGTCTCCGTCTACCTGGAGACAGTCAAAAGCAGACAGGTCCAGGAAGCGAGGTGCAATCACTGGACGGCCGGAAATACGCTCATAATCGACCTGGTGTCGCTCGTGGATCACCGGGCGATAGGGTCGGGAAGAAGAGGAAGAAGGGGAAGGGGAGGATCTATCCCTAAGGGCAAGCCGTCTGTCAGAACTCATATTCAAATCTGTCACTGTCAGGTCACCTCGGTCGACTGACAACACTCAAGAATCACCTCGGCCGAGGCACAGCTCGTCTGGACCGAGGCGGAAAACTGGATTCTAATTTCTTCAGAAAATTCAGTTCTTTTCCCCCAAAATCACTACAACTGCTTCCTATGGGGTACTTAATCCTTTTCTCAGCAAATACAAGGGCAACCAAAGCCCAAATCGAAGCGAAATCAGCGAGTTAGGGTTTCGGTTTTTTTTACCTCGTTCGGCCGAATCGGTTTGATTTCTTCGTAGATCGACGACGCACTGGAATCCTCTATGCCTTAATCGCAGTTTGGAAGTGAAAATCTTCGAAAATGAGCGAGAATCGAAGAAGCGAGGTGAGGTATAGCGCCACGGTCGAGGGAGGGTAAAATGAAGAGAGAGAAAATTAATCCTCCTTTTATACCTTTTCTGGAACTGCTGTCACCTCGGTCGAGATGGTCTCGACTGGACCGAGGTGGTACAGACCGAGGTGGTTCTCCAGAAACCCTAGTCGCCTCGGTTGCTCAAGAATCATCTCGGTCGAGGTGCTCTGACAGCAACCGAGATGTGTCCCAGTCAAACTTCGTCTTCTCAAATTCTCGATCTTCTGTCCTTCCAGTTATGCTCCTTCCTTAGATGTCACCTGTTATCTGTCTAGAATGCCAAAAACAAAACAAAGCAAAGAAAAAGGAAAGACTATCTAAGCTAGACTAGAAAAAGGGAAAAGAAAGCAATACCTTGGGTTGCCTCCCAAGAAGCGCTTGGTTTAAGGTTGCTAGCTGGACCATGACGTGTCTCTTAAATGTGATGGGAGGTACCCTCACCCCATACTTCACCTCCATCGTGGGGTGAAGTAAGTAAGTCTATCAAACGCTCCAACAAGTATAAATGCTCATCGGGGAATGAATTGTCTATGGGTGGGTCGTCCTTCTCGCGTGAAGATGTAGGTAGCCGGCTGAGGTGATCCGCAACAGAATTTTCGGATCCCTTCTTATCGCGGATCTCTAGATCAAACTCTTGAAGCAAGAGAATCCACCGAATAAGGCGTGGCTTGGCATCTTTCTTAGCCAACAAGTAACGGATGGCTGCATGGTCGGTGTAGACAATGACTTTCGCCCCTACTAAATAGGAACGAAACTTCTCGAAAGCATATACAACCGCCAATAATTCTTTCTCGGTGGTAGCGTAGTTGCGTTGTGCTACATCTAGCGTCTTGCTAGCATAGTAAATGGCGGTGGTCCGGCCATCCTTCTTCTGTCCAAGCACCGCTCCTACGGCTACATCACTAGCATCGCACATGATCTCAAAGGGCAAGGTCCAATCCGGAGGTTGGATAATGGGAGCGGAGATCAACGCTTCCTTAATCCTGTAAAAAGCATCAAGACAACCCTACGAAAACTCAAAAACAACATCTTTATTCAAGAGGTTTGTTAGAGGTTTAGAAATCTTAGAGAAGTCCTTGATGAATCTCCTGTAGAAACCTGCATGCCCGAGAAAACTCTTCACACCTTTAACAGAACAAGGGGGAGGGAGTTTCTCAATAGTCTCGATCTTAGCGCGATCGACCTCAATGCCTCGATTAGAAACGAGGTGTCCTAGCACAATGCCTTCATTAACCATAAAATGACACTTCTCCCAATTCAGAACAAGATTAGTGTCTTCACATCTTTTAAGCACTAGAGAAAGGTTAGATAGGCAATCATCAAAAGAGGAACCATATACAGAAAAATCATCCATAAATACCTCCATGATCTCCTCTATGTATTCGGAAAAGATAGCCATCATGCATCGCTGGAAGGTAGCGGGTGCATTGCACAATCCAAATGGCATCCTCCTATAAGCAAATGTCCCCCATGGACAAGTGAAAGTGGTCTTCTTCTGATCATCCGGATGGATAGGAATCTGGAAGAATCCACTATAACCGTCTAAGTAGCAAAAGTGTGAATGCTGGGCCAACCGCTCGAGCATTTGATCAATGAAGGGAAGTGGAAAATGGTCCTTCCGTGTGGCCGTGTTCAGCTTCCTATAATCGATGCAAACCCTCCAGCCTGTAACGGTCCTGGTAGGGATCAACTCGTTGTTCTTATTTGTCACAACGGTCATCCCTCCCTTCTTCGGAACTACATGCACCGGGCTAACCCATTTGCTGTCCGAGATAGGATATATGATACCTGCATCCAACAACTTAAGAATCTCCTTCTTCACAAACTCTTTCATGATCAGATTGAACCGTCTTTGAGGTTCCCGTGAAGTCTTATGATCATCCTCCATTAGAATTCTATGCATGCAGAAAGAGGGCTTAATGCCAATAAGATCATCTATAGTATAACCCAAAGCCTTTTGATGCTTTCTCAGGACATGCATTAGTTTAGATAATTCAGTTTCGGAAAGGGAAGCACTAACAATAAAGGGATAAGTGGAATCTGGTCCAAGAAAGACATACCTCAAGTGATTTGGGAGTTGTTTAAGCTCCACAACTGGGGGTGCTTTCTGAGGGAGATTCTTGCTTCCTCCTTCCAGTGGAGTAGATCCAGAAACTGGACTTTCGGAAGTCTCAGTTGAAATCGTCTCGCCATCGACCTCGGTCGAGGCGCAGAGGCGTTGACCGAGATGTTCTTCAGTCGCCTCGCTCAGTCCAAAAAGTGTCTCGGTCGAGGTACTGCAACTGGAACCGAAACTGGAGATCTTCGTCTCCTGGATTAGCTTCTCAGTTTTAGCTCCTGGATCTTCTTCCAGTGCTTTTAAGCTCCGTATATCTACATCACAAGAAGCATCTATACCTTCCTCCATTAAACTGAAACTAATAACTCTTTCGAGTGGATCGTTAATAAGGATAGAGCTCACCAATTCTCTTGATTCTTCTTCATCGTAGGTGTTGAAGATATCATCGCTTAGCTGCTCCCCTTTCATGGCTGCAAGTAATGCGAACTCCACCTCATCGCCGCCAATGTTGAATTTTAACTTGGCGTTCTTGCAATCCACGTTGCAACCCGAAGTTGCTAGAAATGGCCTCCCGAGAATAATAGGAACAGGATAATCTGCGGGAATGTCAAGCACAACAAAATCTATAGGTAAATAGAAGTTACCTAACTTGACCGGAATGTCCTCCAAGATTCCCACGGGATGGGTGATGGAGCGATCCGCCATATATAGTCGAATCTTGACCGGCTTGGGCTCTCCAAGTCCGATCTTCACACATAGCTCCAGCGGGATGATGCTCACGCTGGCTCCTAGATTACAAAAGGCTTCACAAGTGACATCCCCAACTTGAATGAGAATGCAAAATGAGCCGGGATCTCTCAATTTAGGTGACATCTTTTCCTTCATGATTTGAATGAGCTCCGAGGATTTAGATGTCATCCTAACTTCACCAAAATCTTCCAGTTTCCTCTTCCTTGATAGGATCTCCTTCAAGAACTTCCCATAGGCGGGCATCCCTAGAATAGCATCAAGGAAAGGAATGTTAATGTGCAGTTTATTCATCAAGTCAAGGAACTTACCAAAGTGCTTGTCTAGATGTGCTCTGGCCCTTGACTGGGGGAATGGAAGTGGTGGTTTGTATGCAGGAGGTGGAACATAAACTTCAGTTTTCCCCTCCTCTTTCTGTGGCTCCACCTCGGTTGGCATCTCGGTCGAAGTGTTCTTCGACTGCATCTGGACCGAGGTGGTCTTCGTCGGTACTGGCACCGACCGAGGCACTGGATTTGCAGTTTTCAGTCCACTCCTCGTAGTTATGGCCATGATCTGGCCCTTAGGGTTGCTCTCCGTCCTTGCTGGAAGCTTCCCTAGATCTCTTGGCGCTTCATTCGCCCTACTTGCAAGTTGTTGTTCAAAGGCTTTTTGGGCCTTCGAAAATGAAGTCATAGAAGTCTCCATAGCATTAAGCTTGATCAAGATAGCCTCCAGAACTGCGTCTTTCTTTTCCGGCTGAGACGAACTTGATCCTTGCCCCTGGCTCTTTAATGGAGTAGAAGAAGAAGAAGGGGAAGAGAGGAAAGGGTTAGAGGAATCGTTAGAGTTGGAGTTTGAATGATTGTTACCAGAATTTTGGTTGTTCGCCCTCTAGTTGTTGCTATTGGATCCTCTATTGTTGTTGTTGTAGTTGTTGTTCCGGGAACCGTTGTTGTTGTTACAGTATCCATTGTTGTTATTCCTTTTTCCTTGCTCTTCCTTCTTGGTTTGAGCAACCAAAAGTTCCTTCAATTGCTTCACGTCATTCTTCAAAGACGTGCGTTGATTGTTGTTGGGCTGAGTTTCTTGGAAGTTAACTCTTTTAACTCCACCTTCAGCTCCTTGGTGGGTGTACTTCTCCATACGCAAAGCTTGCTTCTCGATGAAGTCCCAAGCTTCGTCAATCGCCATGTCCATAAAGGTACCGGCGGAGAGTAGTTGGAGGTTGAACTGGGTGCTTCCGTCCAGTCCCTTGAAGTATATCTCCAATAACTCTAACTTTGGAATCCCATGATGTGGGCAATCCAAAAGAATGTCCTTGAACCGCTCGCAAGACTTGGACAAACTCTCCTTGTCCTTCATAATGAAAGCATTGATCTTCCCTCTCATTTCAGCGGTCTTTGAGGGGGGAAAGAATTTAGTCAAGAATTCCGTCGTCATCTCCTCCCATGTGCTAATTTTTCCTGGAGGAAGAGATTGATACCAAGTAAGGGCTCTATCTTTTAAAGAAAAGTAAAAAGGTCTTAGCTTGTAGTTATTATTTTCAATCCTTGAAGGTCTCAAGGTTTCCATCAAGATCTCATAGTTTTGAAGATGTTGATGTGGTGATTCCTTCTCTAGCCCTTCGAACTGGCATTGGTGAATCATGGATAGAACTTGCGGTCGAAGTTCATAGTCATGGTCCGCTGGATCTCCTAGGTTAACTCCTGGACGCCTCAGTTGTTGATTAGGGTCCATCCTTTGACCTAGAGTTTGTGGGATTCCTGCAAGAAGAACACCTCGGACTGGCATCCGAGGTGGAAGTATCTCGGCCGGGGCGTCAGGTACTGGAACCTGCCTCGGTCGAGGGTCAGCAACTGGATCTTGCATCGGTCGAGGGTCGGGAACTGGATCTTCCCTCGGTCGAAGTAGATATTGGTCTCGCAAGGCTGCCATATCTGCTTCGATCGCCTCAGTCCCGGTGCGAGTCTCTTCCTTCTCTTGCCTTAGCTCTTCCCTGCTGAGGCGTAGCTGCTCTAGCGTCTCTTTCAACTCGGCCTCAAGATCGCGATTGTCTTGGTGGGCCATCTTCGCTTCTCTTAAGTGTCGTTTGTATGTCTTTTCTGGTTCGGGGTCGTAAGGAACGATTTCCTTCCCAGTGCGGGTTCTTCGCATAAACCCAAGAAAGAACCTGCAAAAGTCACTCAAGTAGAGTGGTTAGTAGACACGGGGCAAGTGCCCCAAGAGAAAACCGTAACCGGCTCGGTCTAGACCAAATCCCCGGCAACGGCGCCAAAAACTTGTTCGCTCCAAACGGTGTGTGCAAGCTTTAAATTTATAACCCTAGACGTAAGCTTAAAACAAGGATGCGAACCCGCAGTGTACGGGTCAATCGTAGTAAAAAGCAAGGAATTCCAGGGGTCGATTAGAGGGACTTAGTGAAACAAAGTCCAATCACGGTATGCTTATGTAAATATTAACCACAAAGGTAATCAAAACAATCAAAGATGATATAGAAGTCAATAAAGGGAATATGCAATTCTAGGGATTAAAGCATCTAGTTGTGGTTCCAACTCAAGATCTAAAGATAAGCGGACAAAGCTGAGGTTTTTGCATAGGGAAGGTGTTACTAAAGTGGAATAGATCACCGGGTAAGTCTCACTACTCACTAATCCTAAACCGTAACTCCTATTACCGGGTAAGTCTCAAGGAATTAAGATAAAGAACTATAACCTCAAACTAACACACCATCTAAGGGAATAGAATCAACCTTTACCGGGTAAGTCTTAGGCTAACTCACAAAGATGGGATGAAAGCACACTCAAACCCCAATAAAGGATAAACCTTTATTACCTACACTTATGATCTTAGGTAAACAAACTAAGGAATTACAGGATAAGTCTCATCCCAGGCTTGCATTGACCCAGGAAAGGTGTAATAAGAATAGGATTTGGCAAACTCTAACACTTAACTCTCAGTTTCGGATCACATAAGTCACCTAGGTCAGCCAAATTCCACCCCGGCCGAGATGTTCATCGACTGAGCGAGATGCTTAGGGTTAAGGTTAAAGACTCGAACTTTCAGGGTCCTACTGGAATCTAAGATTATTCTATCATTGTTTTTCCCACAACCTTCAGCCAATCACCCTAGAATCACACAAGGAAATTAGCCACTCATCATCATGAAAGCAATGATCAAATATATGGGAAGAAGGTGAATATTTGAACAAGAAGAATTTAATGAAAAGACTTCAATAACTGAATCAAATATCACAACAAAAGCGTTCCTTGGATAAAAATCCAACAAGGCAAGACAACAAGGGAATCTAAGATAATCTTACAAAAACCCTTCAAAAGCTATAAAAGCTACAATCTTCCTTCTTCAACCTTCAAAAAGGTTCTTCAAATCTCCCAACTGGAGTATGACTGCAGCGGTGTATAAACCCTGATCGGTGGTATAGCATGCTGTGGATTTGTGGAAAATCCAACCCTTTTTATAGGAAAATTACTCTTGAAAGATAAGATATCTTAGAAAGATCTCTTCCCATAAAAATAGGTAAAATATATGATCTAGCATATCTTCTTCCTTCCAGGAGCCAAGCCCAAAAATATAAGATCTCTTTCCAAAGATAAAAGATCTCAGCCAAGAATAAAATATTCCCGCCGCGTCCCAGGTGTTCGCCTCGGTCGAGTCGACTTCTCTGGATCACCTCGGTCAAGGTGAATCTGTGGTCAACCGAGGTGAGTCACAACTGAAAGTGAAATCTCTCAAATCTGGTCCAAAGTGAATCTCTAATCCATGGATATGCTTCCTGGATGGTTCCTTATGTTCCTGAATGTAGCTCCAATGACTTCATAGCTCCTTTTGCTCCTTTTTGATGCAAAACGTGCCATTTTACCTACGATTACAACAAAACCAGGTGTAGACCTCGATTCCCGCAAAGGTAGATGAAATGGTAACATAATCACATATTATACATACAAACATGCAGATTATTGAAGATAAAACGTCCAAACAAACCCCAAAATATAGACTATAATTCATGCTATCATAATTCATCTAACTTTATTGATGATGTTTATTTGGTTTATGGTTTGAAGTATAATCTGCTTAGCATTTCTCAAATATGTGATAAAGGCAACAAAGTTTTATTTGATTCAAAAAAATGTGAGGTTCAAGACAAAAAGACGGGTGGAATTGTGCTTATTGCTCCTAGATATAACAATGCTTATTCCATGAGTACTAACCAAATTTCAAGAACTAAGCTCAAATGTCCAAAGGCCTGGACTGATGATCCAAGGCTTTGGCATAGAAGACTTGGTCACGTAAGCATGCATACAATGCAGAAGCTACTTACAAAGGATTTGGTACGTGGTTTGCCAAACCTAAATTTCAAGGTAGATGAACAATGTAAGGCTTGTACACAAGGTAAACAAACAAGAGGTTCATTCAAACCTAAGAAAGTTGTAAGTTCTTCTCGACCCATCGAACTATTACATATGGATCTTTGTGGGTCTATGCGTGTCAAATCTCCCAAAGCTAAGTAATACATCCTTGTTATTGTGGATGATTTTTCTAGTTTCACATGGATTTCGTTTCTACGAGAAAAGTCTGAAGCATTATTTGAGTTTTCAAAATTATGTAAGGAGTCACAAACTTTGAAAAATCTACCCATCGTTTCTATAAGAAGTGATCATGGTAGAGAATTTAATCAACTAAAGTTTGATTTGTTTTGTGCAAAATATGGCATTTGACATAACTTTTCAGCACCTAGAACTCCTCAACAAAATGGAGTTGTGGAACGTAAGAACCGCACTCTTAAGAATATGTCTAGGATGATGCTTTTAGAAAATAATCTGCTAAAGGGTTTTTGGGCTGAAGCAGTAAACACTGCAAATTATATTTTGAATAGATGTTTAATTCACCCTATCTTGAAAAAGAATCCTTATGAACTCTTTAAAGGAAGGAAACCAAATATTTCATATTTCAAACCCTTTGGATGTACTTGTTTTGTTCATAACAATGGCAAAGATAACCTAGGGAAATTTGATGCACGTAGTGATGAAGCAATATTCATTGGATATGCTTCAAATAGCAAAGCTTATCGTGTCTATAACAGACGTACCAAAATTGTTGAGGAAAACATTCATATTATTTTTGATGAAAGCAATGATGGTACTTTGAGTGAGAGTTTTGCAGATCGAAATCTGAATCAACGAGAAGATCATAATTCGGATGAAGAGGAAGATCCTAAAGATCAAGAAAAGAATATGTAGGAAAAGATTCAAGATACTGAAGAAAATCCTCAAGACCTTGAAACACATCTTCAAGACCTTGAAACAGAAAACTGTGATGACAGAACTCCGTTTCAAGGGCTTGAAACCCAACTTCAAGACCTTGAGATTGGATCCATGGGTAATATATCAACGGTACCTGAATCTAGTCAAACATATGAAGTTCAACCTTCTGGATCTGTTCCATCTGTCAAAAGAAAAAAAAATCAACACTCTTCATATCATCCACAAGAGAATGTGATCTCTGATCCAAACGCTGGAGTTCAAACTCGATATAAAGTGAACAATCTATGTGCCTTCTCCGCTTTTGTGTCTCTTGTCGAGCCAAAGAACTACGTTCAAGCTCTTCAATAACCTGATTGGATCATTGCCATGCAAAATGAACTAAACGAATTTGAGAGAAACAAGGTCTGTACTCTTACTTCAAGACCAAAACATCAATCCATCATTGGCATGAAATGGGTCTTTCGAAATAAGTTGGATGAAAATGGCAAAGTCATACGAAACAAAGCACGACTTGTAGCACAAAGCTATAACCAAGAAGAAGGTATTGATTATGAGGAGACTTTTGCTCCAGTTGCCAGGTTAGAAGCCATACGTATGCTACTTGCATTTGCATCTTTTATGAACATAAAACTTTTTCAAATGGATGTAAAATGTGCTTTTTTAAATGGTTTTTTAGAAGAAGAAGTCTACGTTGCTCAACCTCCTGGTTTTGAAAATGATGAATTTTCAAATCACGTTTTTAAATTGGACAAAGCTCTTTATGGTCTTAAACAAGCCCTTGAGCTTGATATGAAATATTATCTAAATATCTTCTTGAAAAAAAATTCAAAAGAGGTTTGATTGATAAAACATTATTTATCAAAACCAGAGGCAACGACATTCTAGTAGTACAAATCTACGTCGATAATATTTTATTCGGTGCTACTAATGATTCTCTTTGCAAAGAATTTTCAGATATTACGTGCAGAGAATTTGAAATGAGCCTAATGGGAGAGCTTAATTTCTTACTTGGACTTTAAGTTTCACAAGCGAAGAAAGGAGTTTTTCATAATCAAAGCAAGTATACTAAAGACTTGCTTAAAACGTACAAAATGGATCAATCTAAGATTGCAAAGACTCCTATGAGTTCAACACTTTCGCTTAACCATGACAAGGATGGAAAAAGTGTAGTACAAAAGGAGCATCGAGGTATGATATATTCATTGTTGTATCTAACTGCTAGTCGTCCTGACATTATGTTTAGCGTGTGCATGCGTGCAAGATTTCAAGCTGATCCTAAAGAGTCACACTTGATAGCTGTGAAAATAATCTTTCGGTATCTCAATGGCACTAAGGATCTAGGGTTATGGTACCCACGTCAAAGCTTGTTTCATCTTGTTGGCTATTCAGATGCAGACTCTACAGGTTATAGGGTCGACAGAAAAAGCACTTTTGGATGTTGTCAATTCTTAGGGTCGTCCCTAATCAGATTGTACTCCAAGAAGAAAAATTATGTCGCCCTATCCACATCCGAAGCTGAATATATCGTTGCGGGAGCCTGTTGTGCACAAATTCTATGGATTGCTCAACAACTTCGTGATCTTGGCTTTGATTTAAAAGGTATTCCTATAAAATGTGATAATACTAGTGCTATTTCGATAACCAAAAATCATGTGCAGCATTCAAGGACCAAGCATATTGATGTAAGGCATCACTTCATACGTGATCATGTTGAGAAAGGTGACGTTTCGATTTCTTTTATATCTACTCACTTGCAGCTTGCAGATATCTTTACCAAGCCTCTTCCTGAGGAACAATTTAATTTTATTAGATTAGAGCTTGATATGTTGAACAAGGAAGCATTGACGTAAGGAGAGTAAAAGAGTTTATGTGTTCCTATGTATGCAGCCCAATTAATGTTTTCAAGGGCCTTGAAATGAAATTCAAGGGCCTTGAAACATGTTTCAAAGGGTATATTAATAAAACGGATCAATTAGAAATTCATATCTTTTAGATATGCAATTATCTAATTTTTGTTCTTTAAAAGGAATTTTAAGGCTTTATTCTCATATTCAAAGGATTTTGAAAAGTGGTTACCAAAATTTATGGAAAGAATTTTAATTAACAATGATTTTCTCAAGATTTGTTATATCACTGTTAAAAAGGACCTATTTTTCCTATCTTTTTCATTCTTTCATAGAAACCCTATTCAAAAATCCCTTGCTTTCTCTCTCAAACTTCACTCATGGCACCCAGAAGCAAGAAATCCGCTCATCAAGCTCCCAAAAAGAAAGCCGTTCAGAGCCCTTCAATTGCTAAAGAAGAAATACTTTATGAGGATTTGGATATCTCTCAGACGATTGGTCTTCCCACATCATGGTTCATCAATTTTCAAGCTTCTGGATCCTGGCTTGATGGTTTTCACAATCGACCGCTCTGTATGTGTGATCTGGTGGACACTGATTTTCTTGATACTCTTAAGATTCCTTGCATAAACAAGCTCAAGAGTTCGATTATTTAGAAAGTCTTAAACCCTGGAGATTTTGCTTTTCCACGACTCACGAGGATTTTCTATGTTAATCTCATCACAAAAAGGGACAAAGGATGTATCCCTCTTGAATCTTCAGTAAAATGTACTCCGATTTCACTCACTTCTTCTATTTTAAGTGAGATATTTGAAATTCCTACCGATATTGTGTTCAATTACCCTTCAAGATCAGAGAGTGTTCGTATTTCTAAGGAGAAATTTCTGGTTCCGAATTCAACATCACGTCAACTTACTCATACCACTCTAACCTTAGAGGCTAAAATAGTGTTTACTATACTGGTTCGATGTATTGTTCCTCGTGCAAACTCAAGAGAACTGTTGACTGATCAATCTCTGGAATTAATTCATCTGATTATGTCTGATCTAGACATAGATGTACCTAATCTTATTCTCAACCATATGATACACTATGTCAACTCTAAGCGACCCATTCCTCTTCCTTACGAAAACTTGCTGCCTAAGATCTTTGACTATTTTAAAATTGGTACATCCTCTGAAGATCGACAGTCAATTTCTGGTAAAATTGATGAGAACTGCTTAGAAAGATTGGGGATTGAGAAAACCCTTGCAGGCACATGGAATTTAAAAGGAAAAGGAACTACTCAAATTCCAACTGAAGAGGCTCAAACTTCTCTTACTCCAGAAATCAGGTTAGAAGGTTGTGAAAGAGAAATGATATGTCTGAATCGTGAATTGTCTGATTTTCAGTTTGACACTAAGAGACGAATGGATGCAAATTTCGAGCTGATATCTACCATAAATGCTAAAGTCAATAAAATGTATTTGATGAATGCTCTTACACTGACTACAATGGGAAGTATTCTTCCCGTGCCTGAAGATGTAGCTCAACATACTCAAGAGAAAGTTGAGAATGTGCTGATGAATTGCAAAAGGCGTGTATAGAATAAATCAATTCTGTATCCAACTCACGTTGAGCCAATTTTTCTGCCAGAAGTTGAGTATGAAGTAGTTAAGCAAAGAAGAGCTGAAGAAAAAAACGACGTTTAGCAGCTGAAATGGATGATTGGAGCTATAAGAAGTCTTCATCCAAAGGAAAAAGGAAGTTCTATGAGGAGAATTGAGCTTGCTATTTCAGAAACTCTTTGTGTGATTTTTTGTGAAAATACTCTTGGGTTTGTAATGGTCTTTAAAACACTAGTGCTTTAACTATTTCTCTCCCTTGTTGAAAGACAAAGGGGGAGAAATGAATGTGATCCGACATTCGATATTCTGCATTCTGCATTTTAGTTTTTGATATTCATATATATGCATTGCTAAACTAACAAAATCCAGGTACCAAAACCATTTGTGTGTTGTCTTCCATCAAGGGGGAGATTGAAAACTCAACCTTGATTATATAGGTTTTACAGGTGCTGCTGATGGAAGACTTAAACACAAATGAAGTAGTTTGATACACTAACCAATGAATTATTATATTTCGAGATGCTTGGATGGTTTGGTTTTAGTGCAGGTTGTATCAAAGAATTCAAAGGCCTTGAAACGGCTTCAACGGCACAAAGAAGACAAGGATACACAAAGAAACTATCTCAAAAGCCTTGAAGTAGATTTCAAAGAAACAAGAAAGACAAGGCTGGACAACAAAAAGATTTCAAAACAAAAAAAAGATCTTTTTCGAGAGATTTGAGAATATATGAAGATTTGATCAGGAGAAGATCTCAACCGACCATCAAAGAAGATTTTGCAAAGATCCTTAACCAAAAAGCACGAAGATTCTCTTATCTGGGTTTGAAGATTGTTACAACAATTTTACGAGAAGATTAAGGAGCCAAGAGATCAACGTGTTCTCAAGAGATGAAGATCTACAACGTTTATCTCATCTCAACCAGGAAGCGATCTTCATGGAGAAGAAGAATTATCTTTGAACGGTCATATCTCCAACGGCTAGAAGACCTCTCCATAGAAGATTATAAATGAAGATGGCAATTGAAGAAAAAAAGAAGCAAGCCTGCACAGAAATATCTATAGTCTTCAAGCGAACCAAAGTGATCTTCATTTCGAAACATAGTTTTTCTTTCTCTCCTTCTAAAAAGCTTTATTCCCTAGAGAGAGATAAAACTCAAGAGCTCCATTGGCATATCTAAAGAGTGTTATACTCGAGTGTGTTACTCTGCGAAGTAACTAGGCTATTATAGCAAAGTGAAGAGTTGGAGCTAGATCGTAGCATTGACTATAGTGAGAGAGAGAATAAGGGGATTTCTTCTAGTTTGCATCTAGGACTCTTTGAAGCTGATAATAGATACTTAGATCCTAAGGCTATACCTTGGGACGGAGAGTAGGTTATTTAGAGCCGAACTTCTTAAACATATCCTTGTATCGATCTTTTACATTCCGCACTATATCTTGTTTATTGTGACTAACTTTGTTTTGCAGGAGTTCAAAGTCAAGGCCCTTGGAAGTTGTTTCAAAGCCCTTGAAATTAGAGCTGTCAAACGGGGCTGACAGGTCAGGTTCGGGTCGGGTTATAACAAGCTCGGGTTGGAATTGGGTCGGGTAAAAAGTAGGCTTGGTTTTTAAACGGGTTGTTTCGGGTCGGGTCGGTTTGGGTCGGGTACCAAATGTTCGGGTTAGAACGGGTTATCGGGTAGCATCGGTTCTTTTCGTGGTGCCAAACAGGGTTGGCGGGTCGATTTCGGGTTGGGTCAAATAGGTCCGCGGGTCGAGTTCGAGTCGGGTCAAACGGGGTCGGTTGAAATCGAGTCGGGTATAAATAGGTTTGTTTTTGTTAGCGGGTTGTTTCGGATCGGGTCAATTTGGGTCGGGTACTAGTTATTCGGGTTGGAACGGGTTATCGGGTAGACTTGGTTCTTGGGCCATAACAAACCGGTTTAGTTGGTTCTCGGGTCACTTCGGGCCGGATTATTTTTGTTTTTTAATGTTTCGAGAGGTGCCAATTAAGGCGGGTCAAGTTCGGTTTGCTCAAAGATGATATGATTTATAACATCTTTATTCAGGTCGGTTTTGGATGGTGCAATTTTCGAGTTAAATCAAAATTAGCTAGTTATGTGAATATTTTGGTCTAATAAAATATGGAATTCGCAAATGATTTTAGTTGGATCGAATAATTATTCGTCAATATGATTAGTATGGGCGGCAAAACCAATTTTATCCGCCAATCCGGTATGAAAATTTCGTTGACTCGATCCGAAAAACCCCGATATATTAGTATCCGTTTTGATCCGGTTAGAATCCGATACGGGAGATCTTCTTGGATCACCGGATCGGATACAGATCAAGGTTTTAGGCATCCGAATATCCACGGATATCCGAATAATCATGGATATTTGAATAATCATGGATATCCGCCTATCCGGATACTCATGGATCAGTGGCTCACCGGATATCCACGGATAATCGAATATCCAAATATCCGTGGATCATCGGATTCATCGCCTCACTAGATCGTCTTAGGCATCCAAGTACCCATTTTGTTTTATGAAGGATAAATCAACATTGTATGTACTAATATTTATATTTAAAAAAATATATGTATTTAATGGGAAAATATTTGAGTTAGCCAAAACAATGAATTAATAATGTTAATTTGTTACAACTTAATAACTTATGCACACTTGGTTACTTTATAAGTTCATAATAATCTTTTACTATAAGTGGGTATGATTTTAAAATATTAATTCTTATAAATATGATTATAATTTGGTCTTAGTAATAATCTTTTAATAGAAGTTGGTCTCATTTAAATGAACGAATGTCTATAATAATCTTTAATTATAAGTTAGTCTCGTACTCTCGTTTTCAAATATAATTATAAAATGTACAGATATAGATATCTATTATTTTAAAACCTTATTTTTATTTTCTTATTATAACGTACTTTAATATTCTATATTTTTTTATCATCTATATACTTATAATTTTTACTTTGATTTGTTTTGTGCCTTTTAATTGTTTTTTCATTACATTTTGTGATAAACAAAGTAGCAAATATATATCCGGATCAAACGGATATTCAGATCAATCGGATATCGGATCCGGCTAAATCATTTTTGCATATTCAGATCAAGAGGATATCCGGATCAATCGGGTCAAACAAAATTCATTCGGATCATCCGGATATCCGTGGATAATAATCCGATCCGATCCAACCAAATCATTTCGCATACTATATTTTGTATTCCAGATCAACAGGACATCCGGATAATTATCCGATCCGATCATGGGAAAAAATGCCGGATATCCAACCAAATACGGATCGGAATGGATATACGAATTTAAAACCGGGAGATATTTAACACGAGTGATCATTACAATTATCTCGATAATTATTGCTAGTGAAGAAAGATAATTTATGAAAATATAAGAAATTTACTGGTACTAAAAAGGAAAGAGAATATTGAAAAACAAAACACATTTATTAGTATTTTGATATAAGCCGTTTATCTTCTTCCTTTGTTAATCACTAACATTTATAGATTCTTTTATATTGATATTTTTTAATTAATCTAATTTAATATTCATTAAAATGTCTTTATTACTATTATTATTATTATTATTATTATTATTATTATTATTATTATTATTATTATTATTATGGCATTCAAAATTTTCTTCTACTTCATTTAGCTAATTGTCGACCAAGGGTTAATATTAACAAAAAAATATTTCATTACATTATTTTTATCTTAAGAAATTAAAGTAATCTATGTTTATTCAATTAATCAAAGTAATCTAATAATAAACAAAATATAATATTAGGGTGTGAGAACAAATGTAACTAATATTGAATGGATTAAAAATTAATAAAATTATCTTTCTTATTCTCTAACCTTAATTTACCCGGAGATCTCAATATTTACAATTATATTTTTTATTTTATAATCTTAATTTGCAATTTGCTGAAAGATCTTGACATTTAAATTTTATGAATATAAAAAAGTAATGCTATTAAATAGGAAATACAATAATAAACACATTTATTTAGTATTTTTAAATCCATTCAATATTGGTTACAATTGTTCTCAGTTTTATTTTTTTTAGATTATTTTGATAAAATAAACATAAATTACTTTGATTTATTAAGATAAAAATAATGTATTGAATATATTCTTTGTTAATATTAACCTTTGATCGACAATATTCTAAATGAAGCAAAATGATATTTTAAATATCATTAAAATAATAATACAAAAAGTTTAATTATTACACGTTTAGATTAAATAAAAATATCTGTACAAAATATCCATAAATGTTAGTGACTAGCAAAGGAGGAGACAATACTTATATGGAAAATTAGATTTTTATTTTATCAATATTAGCTTTCCTTTTAGTACTATTAAATTTCTTAAATTTTCATAAATTATCTTTCTTATTTACTAGCCATAATTATCAAGATAATCTCAATTATTACTGACCATAATTATCAAGATGATCTCAACCTTTAAACTTAATCAACGGTTTAGATCCGTACAACTTCACCATGAAGTTGTTTTTGAGCTTCACTAGAGCCGGACCGGGATAAATACTATCTATTTTCTTTCTTGATAAATCATGTCAAATTATGAACTTATGATACATGTAAGAGTAATGAACTTATGATACATGTAAGAGTATTATTGTTTTAAATTTTAGGTTTAAATGTGTAATTTTATTTTTTTTTTATCAATTTACTCCGAATTAACATGTCATATTGGCTTGGACTTCTTCATAGTTTATAGTTCATACTATCACATCATTTTACTTCACATTATCAAGGTTATCTAGGGTCGGGTTATTTTGGGCTAGTGGCTCATTTCAAGTCGGGTTACTTTGGGCTAACAGGTCATTTCGGGTTGGGTCACTTCAGGCTATCGAGTCATTTCAGTCGGGTTACTTCGGGCAATCGGGTCATTTCGGGTCGGTTTACTTCGGGCTATTAGGTCATTTCGGGTCGGGTTACTTCGGGCTATCGGGTCATTTCGGGTCGGGCAACTTCGGGCTATCGGGTCATTTTGGGTCGGGTTACTTCGGGTTGTCGGGTCGTTATCGGGTTATTCTACTCAGGTTTTATCGGGTCCGGGTCATTTTCGGGTTCAACCGTTCGGGTTATTTATTATTTCGGGTTAAATCAATATCAAGCGGGTCGGTTCCGGGTATTTTCTTTTTTTTAAAATTTTCGGGGCTAGGTCGGGTTCGGGCTCGGGTTTGTCGGGTCGGTTTCACGGGTCGGGTCAACTTTTGACAGCTCTACTTGAAATCAAAGTTCCACAAAGAACTCAGATCGACATCAAGGCCCTAGAAATTGGTTTCAAGGCCTTGAGATTGGTTTTGCGAAAAGTTCTCATATTCTATTCAACCCCCCTTCTAGAGTATCATTTAACCTTTTATTTCACCTACCGGTTCTTCACATATGATGTCCCGGTTCATCTTACATTCTGTATAACACATAAGGTATCCTCTCCAAAAATCGAACAAGGGTATGTCCTTATCCGGAAACCGGATATTCATCTCCATCCATACTAAATCCCTCTGCAACTGAAACTGGACCGTAAGTCAAGCTATTGCCTCCTCTCAAGGCACTCACATACGAAGGGTGTCGGTGACTACACTCACCTTCCCCGGATGATACAATTGCAAAAATACCTGGCTGAATTCCTTAATCAACCCTATCCATCACTTCTGGCGGATATTCAACTCTTGCTGAGCATATATATACATCAAATCCTTATCACCCGCTCCAAGATGGCTTGTCGCTCCATAAAATAACTGACATTCTCATAAGCACATGTATTAAGCGACTAGCTCACGACCCTTCATGGGCCATTCCTCTCATACGCCCAAAATTGTCTAACACATACACATGAAACCTCTCTTGTTACTTCAACCGCATCCCAAGCCCCGCTTGGATTCATCCCTATTTGTCGCCAAGTCCACAAGACTCTTGTGTGTGTAAAAGAATTCTAAGTAGAGGCTAATCACCTATTCAGCTTTTAAAAGCTCCACGGACACGGCTCGGACCATACGATTCTAGTACAACTCCTCGGAAAGGAAGGGCGATAAACCATTCCGCAACTGGGCAGTTATAGCCCACCAATCTAAAACCTCCCTACCTCCCCAACATTCGTTGGAGGCAGCACCGTAAATACCACTTCGATTTTTGTCGGATCAACTTGATCTCTCTCGTTGCACTACGTGTCCTAGGAAGTCACTTTAGACGTCCTAACTCCCACTTAGATGACTTTGCTCATAATCTTATCCCGCATAACTTGTATTACTGTCGTTCCGTGTCAAGCTTGTTCCTCTCAACTCCGAGAGTACAACAAGGTGTCGTCAAAATGAGTATATAAGAATCATTCGTACATCTCCCACATCACTAGCTGTTGTTACTAACATAAGGTTATGGCCCATATTGGAACCGTCCGTGAAGCCACAAATTGTGTGACACTACTACTACTAGATTTAGAAACCGATGAATACGTATTTACATAACCTCTCAACTTCTCGTGTGTCATGCCCAAATGGCTTCACTACAACTTGTAGTGACCATACCGGTCCGAAATGCCGTCTTATGTAGGTACTTTTTTTCTCGTCCTAAACTGGTGACATCCCGACTTCAAGTCGTTACTTTCTTTTCTAAGCTTGTAGCATTGCCCTAATTCGGGTTCTCCGTTACCCGACATAGCCCTCGTGGCTTTTTCGGGTGAGTCCAGAAAAATTTTGACTCATCTCTTGCTCGCAACGACATATCATCCATTTCAAACCATGCATCCTTTATATATATATATTCTCATTTGCGTAAAGCCACAACGAATGTAACACCCCAAATCCGGGGGACTCGGGATGCTACGGGCGGAGACCTCACAATGGGTCCCGACCCTTAGCCTGACAACAATTTCACCGGATCTTACAACCAGGCACAAATAAAGGCCAAAACCGAAATACATTTTTATGCAATGTTATGAAACCCGAAAATAAAAGAAAGAAAAGACTTCAGCCGTCCTTACAACAACATCAACATAATATATAATAACAGCAACACAAGGACTCCAAAACCCAAAACAACCTAAGATGTACGGAACCCCGGCTGCCCACTCCTCCGGATCACTCGGCCACATCCTAACCTGCACATCAACTACAACAATCGGTATAAAACCGTTAGCTCACATTCTAGGCATTATAAGAATAATATGGCACAAACACACATAGGAACACAAGCACACAACATGCTCATAAACACACACATTCGTTACTTATTATCTTTTTAGGTTATTCCAGATCTAATCCATTCGTTCAAGTGTGACACGAGAGTCTTATAACTTTCGCCTCTGTCCCCGTGTAACCAACAGGAGTGTGGCGGCGCCCAACCCGTATACCCTGAGGGAGTGATGAAGAAGCCCGCCCGTATACCGTGTATGGCCTGGTCGCAGAGATCCCCCCAGTCTCCCTCGGGAAACTGAGCGGTGATGTCACCGCCCGATAATAATAGTAACAATGGGCCAAATAATATATATATTCAAGTAATCCTAATCCGGTTTCATGATCAAAAGCGATAAAACACACACCACCATAATGTATCCAAATAATGCATAAAAGCGGCTAAGTAAGTCCGAGGACTTACCTCGTCTCAAAGCTAACCGAAACCGATAACACTCTCCGAAAGAATATAACTGAAGCCTGTTCAAGACAAGGCACGATAATCATCAACTACTCACGCAAGCTAGAAGTCCTTAGACTTCTAGTACTATATACTCTTATTAAGTCATACACTCCCATAAACTAGGATATTCTCCTAGCCCTCATAAACTCACGAGATCTAACCTATAACCACATGCTAGGATACTTCCATCCTAACTCCACAATCTCAACAAACTCATACTCACAACCTCAACAAAGCTCACATGATAACATACACACCTCAAGTCTCACAAGGTCAACCACGAGGGTCACAACCGTATAGTAACTCAAGATCAACACACCACATGTCAAAGAACATCAATAACCTCAAACACTCACCTAAAGGTTCCAAGCCACTACTTGGCATTTGCCCTAAGTTATGCTAAATTCAACCTATCATGATACTATTACTAAACATAACTAGATCGAGGGAGAAGGTACTCACACAAGATCCAAGGCGGAAGACGATATACGAATGACGAGTTTGGGTTCAATGGCCTTAATCGGAGCGCTTCCGGACCTAAAACCAAAGCTAAGCAAATTTAGCTTATAAGCTAAATTTGAACGGAAACTTACTTATATAAATCCAAGTTAAAAACCCGTTTTGAAAACAAAGGTTAAAATAAAACCACTCAAACATTTTCCGGGCAAAAATATAGGCTTAGGGTCATAATCCGCAAATAAATCTTTGGGTCATACTTCGAATATTAAAACAACAAAGCCACAATTGATAATTTGTAAAAGTTGAGTCATAAACTATAATAATAAATATGGCCCATATATGTAAATAATTTCTGCAAGGATATAATTGCAAACTTCTAAAATGTGGGTTAAAACTGCAATTATAAAAACATGGGTACATATGGTAATTATACCAGAATAGTGGGATGCCCAATTTAATTTTGTAATTAGGGTTTTCTGCAGCTGATACTCAACTCGCTGCAAGGAGAAGCAGGGCAGTGGCGGCCTTCGATGGTTCCGGCTAGGGCAAAGCAAGGGAGCGGCGCGGCGGCACACCCAGGTGGTGATGATTCTCCGGCGAGGCTTGCAAGAGGAGAAGACGAACATAGGGGAGGAGGGTCGAAAGAGGGCTTCTTCCTACAAGTTTGTTCGAAGGCATGGTGGTGAGGTTTGTTCCGACCTCCGGCGACGAAGGGCATAGGATGCAACGGATTTCTCGACCTGGCGGAGCTCCTTGGAGCAAGGGAGGCTACGCAGAGGAGAGTAGAGAACAAAAGGGGAAGGAGGAGGCGGTACAGATTCACGCAGAGTGGCAAAGGTGGAGGGTAGGGCTGACGGCGAAAAGGGCGGCGGAAACCCACAACAGGGTGGCGACCTTGGCTCCGGCAGCAAGGGCAAAGGCGTGGCTAGGTTGGCTCCGGAAGGGCTCCTCTCGGCAATGGTCGCTGAAGTAGCAGGGGCTTCCTGGTGTGAATGAAGCAAGCTAGGGAGAGGATCGTTGATGGAGAGGGATGATTGCTGATGGAGAGGGGCTGCTGCAGGCTTGTCCGGAGAGGTTGCATAGGGACAACCATGGAGAGAGTCGAGGGGTCGGCTAGTAGACTGATCCATCCAGAGGAAGGCTAGCCAAGGCTGCAACATATATAGGTTGGGCGGGGACAAGACAATAGAACGAGGGGTCAGGGAGAGTTTCAGACTCATCAGGTAAGAAATGGGGAAAGGGAAGAAGGGGAGAAAAAAAAATAAAAATAAAAGAGATAAAATTAGATTAATAGAAAATGAAAAAGAGTAATAGAATAGACTCGTTCAAAGCATTCAGAACGGGATTATCGGATCGGAGAATTTTTCCGAACTTTTGTTGTAAATAAAAAGAACGGGAAATCTATGCGGATCTAATATATAAATAAACTCGCAAAAATTATACTTGAAGTACAAATATCATTCTTGCAATTTATTCCGAGATTATATGATAATTTAAATATGGGAAATATATATATACTCGTATAATTTAATTTACGACGTAAAAATACTCGAAAAAAATATTTAATTTATAAAAAAAAATATCGATAAATCCGGAAAAATAAATATCGCAAACGGGCCAAAAATTTCGGGGCGTTACATCAGATCCCCCTAAAAACAAGTTTCGTCCCGAGACTTGCTAAACCCGAACTCTCGAACACTCACGTCTCGCTAACCGCTCGAAACACTATAACGTGGCAACTACGGCCCTCTATTCCAAAGTTTACTTGCATAAACACATCAAGACCTCGCAAGGTACACACACAAAGAAAAAAAAACACGTCACAAATCCCATAAGCACAACCAATGAAAGATCTCGGGACTAACCGACGGTCCTATAGATGTCGCTAAACCTGCGTAAAACTCGACTAAAGGTACTATCCTACGTCTTCCACTTAACCTTATTGGCTCTCATCTCGATTAGATCATCACAACGGTCTACACGTCTCGAGTCAGGTATGTACCCTCTCGACTGATGCACATGAAACACCGGTGAACACCCTCTACTCTTGGTGGTAACGCCTACTTGTAAGTCACTTCTCCAACTCGCCCTAAGGTCACAAAAAGGTCGATATACTGGAACTTAACTTCCTTCTCGGGTCTCTCTCAATGCAGCATTTTCATTATGTTTCTTATTTGCTTTTCTCTAACAAAGAAGATCGAACTTCCAATTTACACCGTTGGCTTTGGTTCTTGTCAAACCAAACTTTGATGTTACGTTTCCTCAATTCTTGTTGTAAGGTACTAGTAACGAAGGGAGCACTTTACTCCATACTACTTTTATTAACAAGACACGTATGCTATTACTTTTCCATCACTCTGCAATACTCGATCAAGATCTTGTCTTGAAGAATCACTTGTACACTTTGAACCCATCATTCCTCAAAGCAAATCAAAACAGTTGTACCAATAAATCTCCTCTTTAACTCTCAAAACTCTATTATCAAATCTTCGTCCCATTCAATACTTCGTCGTCATGCGTAGTAGGTTACCATAATTGGCGCTATACAACTCCTCCATTCACAGATGTGGTAAGGCTCGCCACATCTAAGAAAACTTGTAACTTCTTTTACATCTTTCGGGGTTTGCCATCCCGAGACAACTTGTCAAACATTAAGAGTAGACCCAAAATATCTCCTTTGGGCATCAGTAAGCCCATATGGAGTAACTACAACTAGTAGTGACCCTGGTTGGTCCGGAATACCGTACTTGCAATATCCGAGTCTCAAATTCTCAAACGGTGACAATCGAATCTTAGTTAATCTTAGAAGAAACTACCGACCCTTGCAACTGATCGAGTAGGTCCCCCATTCGTTGTAAGGGATACTCGTCCTTCATTGTCATCTTGCTCAACTTGTAGTAATCAATGTGCAAACGGAGATAGCCGTCTCTCTCTTCGCAGACTGATGTCTTTTATAATAACATCAAATCAAGAATTGAAGATATATCCCAACGGGAACTTCAAATCAAGAGTTCAAGATACACTTCCAACGTGAACTTCAAATCTGCTTAATGGTAAATCCACCTCCCGGTGCATTGGAATCCATTCTACCTCGGGTTCCAGCTTTTCTTCTCCCATCAAATATCGTAAGATAAGGACACAATCTTGTCTTAACATTGGTGAAGTGGTCCACTTTGTAACACCCCGATTTGTTGAGGTAACGTCCATCGAACACGTGGTTTAATACTTCTTTAGCTGCAATGTTCACCGTCCTCTTTCAAAGATCTTTCATCTCCAGAACTCGCGAGACTTGCAATAATAATCTTTTTAAGGTTTCACACTTATGTGAAGTCGTGAAGGTCCTAACTACAGGATTTAATCACGCCTTATAATATAATAGTATTACCTTCTTCGTATTCTACCAAAGCTTGCATCACTCCTTTGAGTAGGTGTAGAACTCACTCCCTTTTCTTATGTAACGTCCAATCGACCGTAGAGGTTCTATCCTCAATCTTTCATGTACTTCTTGTACATCTCACATCGACTTCAAACTTCAAGCTTCAATCTTCCCTTACTATTGTCAGTGATCCACCGCGGATACTCCACACTCTTGTTCTCGATCCTATCTATTCTCATAGTCTTGCTTACACTTCTCATCTACACTCATCAATAGACAACCCGCACTTGTGCGTTCGTAGTTGTCACCGATTAACTTGTATCCAACCTTCTCCAAGGTTAACGACTTTCCTTCCTACCATACTTCCATGCTTCCATACTCCTGAAAGGATACCCTCTCGGGGTACTTTATCTTAACTTCACTAGCTCATTTCTCTGCTTCAACTCCGTTAGCTCTTCCTACGCTCCTCTCTTCCTTCCGCTTCTGTAAGATAACCCTACCTAACTAGCTCCCTCGTGTCATATGTCCCACCTTTATAGGCTTAACCGCTCTTCATAATGTTTGCACTTGCGCTCCTCAAATATTATGACATTAATTAGCCTCCACTCGCATCCTTCTTGGTTGATAACTTAAGTTCTTCAATCCTGCCCCTTGTTTCCTCTTTCATTTTCTGAAGATCATCATCCTCACACACTTCCTCCTTCTTAGCGTTGCTCAGTCTCATCACAATAATGGAAATCGATTGACTCCGAAGGTAATTCCACTATGTGAATTTTCACCATGTGATCCTCCTCGTAACTCTCAAACTTCTGAATAAGTCACTCACTTAGAATCTCGTAAAGATCGTCACTACACCCTCCGGTACCTCCGTAAGCTTAACTTACGGTTCTCATAAATCTTTCCCAAGGTCTTTTCATCTTGACTCTCTATGGAAAACTCGTCTTACTTAGAACGTCACTTTTATCCTCGAGCGGGAATGTAGTCCTCCCTACTTGATTCGCACCTTCAGTTCATCGGCACCGTACATGGAAAAACTTTAAGTTCGTTGTCTCTAGTTGCCTCATTGATGGTCCTTCACTGTTTCCTTGATACCACTCTCATGTCTTCATGTCGCTTTTATATTGGTATAGTCTCCATCTTGGTTCACTTAAGTTGACTCGAGGTTCTCTTCCACTTGTTTGTCCTTCGTTACGCCATCTCTAATCTTCTTCTTCGACATCATCTTAAAGGAGTCCAGGAAATCACCGGGGTGTTTCCGTAAACATGATGCTCAACTCGATTACTTGAACATACCCATCTTCATATGTATACTATCCTAAGCCAAAAGGCGTTGTCCATGGGGCGATGATAGCATTCTATCATCTTAGCTATAAGGTCCTCTATCACTAATATGATATTAACATACCATATGCTTATATATAAATATATAAAGATATAAACGTCATGCTACTACTATAAACATAATCATTCCATAAACAATTTACAATTCAACATACAAGTATAGTCCAAAACATTCCTAAATCCACATATACATATCTACATATATACATATATATACATAATACAATAATAATCAATAACTACGTCGCCAAGGTCCGCGGAGGAAGTGGTGGTCCCGTACATTCTACCCCAACAGACTCATGCACATGATTTGAAAACGAAATTCATTTCTTTTAAAACTCAGAACCCTTGAGGGTTCTGTTTATTTTTATTCGGCCTTTAGAAGATTGCGAGTGCCATTGTTATCAACCTAAGGCTCTGATACCACTTTTGTAACACCCCAAATCCGGGGGACTCGGGATGCTACGGGCGGAGACCTCACAATGGGTCCCGACCCTTAGCCTGACAACAATTTCACCGGATCTTGCAACCAGGCACAAATAAAGGCCAAAACCGAAATACATTTTTATGCAATGTTATGAAACCCGAAAATAAAAGAAAGAAAAGACTTCAGCCGTCCTTACAACAACATCAACATAATATATAATAACAGCAACACAAGGACTCCAAAACCCAAAACAACCTAAGATGTACGGAACCCTGGCTTCCCACTCCTCCGGATCACTCGGCCACATCCTAACCTGCACATCAACTACAACAATCGGTATAAAACCGTTAGCTCACATTCTAGGCATTATAAGAATAATATGGCACAAACACACATAGGAACACAAGCACACAACATGCTCATAAACACACACATTCGTTACTTATTATCTTTTTAGGTTATTCCAGATCTAATCCATTCGTTCAAGTGTGACACGAGAGTCTTATAACTCTCGCCTCTGTCCCCGTGTAACCAACATGAGTGTGGCGGCGCCCAACCCGTATACCCTGAGGGAGTGATGAAGAAGCCCGCCCGTATACCGTGTATGGCCTGGTCGCAGAGATCCCCCCAGTCTCCCTCGGGAAACTGAGCGGTGATGTCACCGCCCGATAATAATAGTAACAATGGGCCAAATAATATATATAGTCAAGTAATCATAATCCGGTTTCATGATCAAAAGCGATAAAACACACACCACCATAATGTATCCAAATAATGCATAAAAGCGGCTAAGTAAGTCCGAGGACTTACCTCGTCTCAAAGCTAACCGAAACCGATAACACTCTCCGAAAGAATATAACTGAAGCCTGTTCAAGACAAGGCACGATAATCATCAACTACTCACGCAAGCTAGAAGTCCTTAGACTTCTAGTACTATATACTCTTATTAAGTCATACACTCCCATAAACTAGGATATTCTCCTAGCCCTCATAAACTCACGAGATCTAACCTATAACCACATGCTAGGATACTTCCATCCTAACTCCACAATCTCAACAAACTCATACTCACAACCTCAACAAAGCTCACATGATAACATACACACCTCAAGTCTCACAAGGTCAACCACGAGGGTCACAACCGTATAGTAACTCAAGATCAACACACCACATGTCAAAGAACATCAATAACCTCAAACACTCACCTAAAGGTTCCAAGCCACTACTTGGCATTTGCCCTAAGTTATGCTAAATTCAACCTATCATGATACTATTACTAAACATAACTAGATCGAGGGAGAAGGTACTCACACAAGATCCAAGGCGGAAGACGATATACGAATGACGAGTTTGGGTTCAATGGCCTTAATCGGAGCGCTTCCGGACCTAAAACCAAAGCTAAGCAAATTTAGCTTATAAGCTAAATTTGAACGGAAACTTACTTATATAAATCCAAGTTAAAAACCCGTTTTGAAAACAAAGGTTAAAATAAAACCACTCAAACATTTTCCGGGCAAAAATATAGGCTTAGGGTCATAATCCGCAAATAAATCTTTGGGTCATACTCCGAATATTAAATCAACAAAGCCACAATTGATAATTTGTAAAAGTTGATTCATAAACTATAATAATAAATATGGCCCATATATGTAAATAATTTCTGCAAGGATATAATTGCAAACTTCTAAAATGTGGGTTAAAACTGCAATTATAAAAACATGGGTACATATGGTAATTATACCAGAATAGTGGGATGCCCAATTTAATTTTGTAATTAGGGTTTTCTGCAGCTGATACTCAACTCGCTGCAAGGAGAAGCAGGGCAGTGGCGGCCTTCGATGGTTCCGGCTAGGGCAAAGCAAGGGAGCGGCGCGGCGGCACACCCAGGTGGTGATGATTCTCCGGCGAGGCTTGCAAGAGGAGAAGACGAACAGAGGGGAGGAGGGTCGAAAGAGGGCTTCTTCCTACAAGTTTGTTCGAAGGCATGGTGGTGAGGTTTGTTCCGACCTCCGGCGACGAAGGGCATAGGATGCAACGGATTTCTCGACCTGGCGGAGCTCCTTGGAGCAAGGGAGGCTACGCAGAGGAGAGTAGAGAACAAAAGGGGAAGGAGGAGGCGGTACAGATTCACGCAGAGTGGCGAAGGTGGAGGGTAGGGCTGATGGCGAAAAGGGCGGCGGAAACCCACAACAGGGTGACGACCTTGGCTCCGGCAGCAAGGGCAAAGGCGTGGCTAGGTTGGCTCCGGCAGGGCTCCTCTCGGCAATGGTCGCTGAAGTAGCAGGGGCTTCCTGGTGTGAATGAAGCAAGCTAGGGAGAAGATCGTTGATGGAGAGGGATGATTGCTGATGGAGAGGGGCTGCTGCAGGCTTGTCCGGAGAGGTTGCATATGGACAACCATGGAGAGAGTCGAGGGGTCGGCTAGTAGACTGCTCCATCCAGAGGAAGGCTAGCCAAGGCTGCAACATATATAGGTTGGGCGGGGACAGGACAAAAGAACGAGGGGTCAGGGAGAGTTTCAGACTCATCAGGTAAGAAATGGGGAAAGGGAAGAAGGGGAGAAAAAAAAATAAAAATAAAAGAGATAAAATTAGATTATTAGAAAATGAAAAAGAGTAATAGAATAGACTCGTTCAAAGCATTCAGAACGGGATTATCGGATCGGAGAATTTTTATAGAACTTTTGTTGTAAATAAAAAGAACGGGAAATCTATGCGGATCTAATATATAAATAAACTCGCAAAAATTATACTTGAAGTACAAATATCATTCTCGCAATTTATTCCGAGATTATATGATAATTTAAATATGGGAAATATATATATACTCGTATAATTTAATTTACGACGTAAAAATACTCGAAAAAAATATTTAATTTATAAAAAAAAAATATCGATAAATCCGGAAAAATAAATATCGCAAACGGGCCAAAAATTTCGGGGCGTTACAACGAAAGCCTTACCTTCCTCTTGATACTCTAGTTCTTTCAACCCTGATCACACCTTAAAGGTTCTGATCCGTTTCGTTCTTCCACATGTCAATCTCATGACCTAAGAAGGTCTCATAGGTCATTACAATCTCTCCCTAAGAGGTCTTTTACTATTACTTGCCTTGAACCCGTTCAATGCTACTTGATTACGCCATTTGCCCTTCCGTTGATATAACTCCTTACTGTTGACATTGAACCACCGGGAATATTCCAAGCTCTTGTTACCGTTCCTTTATGATCCACACTATGGGTTACTCTTCCCATCTACACTCATCCATAGACAACCTACACATGTGAGTTCTCGGTTATCATTGATTAGCTTATGGTTGACCTTCTTTGAGGTCAACAACCTTCCTTTCTTTTATACTATCCATGTTACCATTCTCATGAAGGCTACTCTCTCGGGGTACTCTACCTTAAAATCCGTTAGCACATTCTTCATTCAACGCTCCCTTTTCCTTCTACAATATAATTATACCCTTCTCGGCCTTGTTGTGTCATGTGACTCAGCTTCATAGGCTTAACCCCATTTCATGATATCTTGTAAGTGCGTCTTTTCAAAAATCTCTAACGTTAGTTAGCATCCACTTGGGATCTCGTAAAATCGGCACTTCACCTTCTAGTCCTTCTGTAAGCTTAACTTACGTATCTCCTAGATCTTCGTAATTAGTCCATCTGCACCTTTCGTCTAGACTCCCATGCTTATGAGCGCCTAGGGAAACTTACGTCTCAATTGGAATGCCAATCTTATCCTTGAGTGAAACTGCACTCATCCTCACTTGCTTCCCGTCTTTAATTTATCAGCGCAACACAGGGAAGAACCTTCAGTTTGTTGTCTCTTGTTGCTTTCTTGATGATCCATCCTTGTTTCCTTAGAGCACTCTCCTATCTTCATGTCGCCTCCTTAAATGTGTAGTTTCCCTCTCAGTTTCACTGAAGTTCCTCTCTATTTGTTTAACCTTCAGTTAAGTCATCTCTGGTCTTCTGCTTCGACGTCCTCATAAAGGATCCAAGAAATCATCGGGGTGCTCGCTAAAACTTGATGCTCAATTCGATAACTTGAACATACTCCTCGTTGTATGTACACTAGCCTAAGCTATCCAGTGTTTGCCCAAGGGGCGATGATAGCTTCCTATCATCTAACTATGAAGTCTACAACTCTACAATAATACTAGTGTACCATACGTATAAATATATATGTAAGTATATAGAGCCATAGAGGTCATGCTACTACTATAATCCTAACAAGGATAGAAACAACTTACAATCCAACATACAACTTTATAACCAATAAATTTAAGACTGTCGAGATCCGCGGAGGTAGTGGTAGTCCCGTACATTCTATCCCACCCCGACTATGCTCGTTGTTTGAAAACGAAATTCGTTATGAAAACTCAGAACCCTTGCGGGTTTTGTTTGTTTGTCTATTTGGTCTTTTAGAAAATAGCGTGTGTCGTTGTTGTCAACCTAGAGATCTAATACCATATTGTAACACCCCAAATCTGATAGACTCGGGATGCTACGGCTTAGGACCTCACAATGGGTCCCTACCCTTAGCCTGACAACAACTTCACCGAACCTTACAACACGGCACAAATAAAAGCCAAATGGAAAGAGTTTTAATGCATCATGAGTATCTGAAATACAACCGAAAATATACTCCAGCCGAGTTCTCAAAACAAATGACAAGACAACGTCTGAAACAAAGAATATAAAAGATAAGTAATCTCGTCCTATAGTGTACGGAACCCCGGCTGCTCACTACCGCCGGATCACTAGACCACCTCCCTAACCTGCAAGGCATCTACAAGCGATATAAAACCATTAGCTAAACATTCTATGCATTAGAATAAAGGCAAAGGATCATAAACACATAATAGACACATTTAACATACAAAACTCAAGTAAGTTTATTATCTTTGGTTAAGTCATATCCCTAGATACTTATTTTGTGACACGAGGGATTCCCAAACCTCATGATGGCATGATTTATGACACTAGTTTAGGCACTCTTGTAGATAGTTTTCCTTTCCATTCATGCATGTTTCTACATTAGTTCGTGACGTTTACGCTTAATTCATCCATATTGTCAAAATAGACGTCTACACGAGCTTTTGTCGGTTTTGTAGGTATTTTGGGGAGCTCTTGGACTTAATCGATACATTCGAGGACCATTCCTTGTGGTGGCACACATCCGGACTCTTTAAGGAGCAAGTTAGGAGCATAGGAGAACACAAAAGACCTTTTGGTGCATGTCTTGCGCACCAATTCGTGACTTGGTGATCCAAGGAGGGTTATTGGTGCAAAACCACAGCCCAGAGGCCATTTCCACGCCCGTGGTTTCATCATTTTGGCCGTGGTTTCTGTTTGGACAGCTTTGACACTTGTCACGCGATTTCTTTGTCCGACCCTTGCTTTTTGGTGGAGTACATAAGTGGTTTTGTAGGCTGTTTTTAGGGGATCTTCCAGACCTTTTGACCTATCTTCTCCCACACAACACTCTTCCATTATAGCTTCTCTTCCAAGCACCCTTGTGGGTGTTCTTGGGAGAGGTTAGTGTAGATTTTAGTTTTATAGTGAGATTTGAGTGGTTTTGAGTGAGGTTTCCATTATTGTCACCTTGGAGCTGCATCTTGGACCCTTTGTATGACTTGATAACTTCTATTCTAGCTTTGTAATGTCTTTTATTTGGTTCATTCTTCATTATCTAGCTATGACTTGCAAGCATGCTCTATTCATAAAGTTTGATCTAGATTTGTATGTTGTTGGCTGAATAGTTGATTCTAGTGTGATGAAATAATGTTTATGCTTTGGACTATAATTGTATGGAATTGCATGTTAGCTTAGGATGGATTTGTGTTCGAAACCCTAACTCAGACCCAAACCACGACATGCTTTTCATGCTTCCACGGCCGTGGTTTCCATGATCTACCCGTGGTTTTGTTCTGTTGTACTTATATTGATAATTCTGGATGTTAGGATGTAGATGTGTTAAAATCCTAGTGTTTGTTGAGCCTAATCTATCTTAGGGTAACCTAATGTTAGCAACCTTTTTGAGGAATGAGACTTACCCGTTAATTTCCTCTCTTAGATACATAAGATGATGAACTCTAGGTAGTAGTGAGCCAAAAAAGCCGCTATTGGATTGAGTGTGCTAGGATCGTTGCCCAAGACTTACCTTTTCCGAAACTTACCTGGTAAGGAGGGGTTTGACCCTTAGGTAGTGGCCGGTTTGTGTAGAATTCCCGTCCTTAGGTTCCTTGAGACTTATATGGTAATAGGACCTTAGGTTCGAGACTAGTGGAGCATGAGACTTACCCGGTGATTGCTCCCATTGGAGAAACACCCAACTCCGAATAGCCGCAACTTTCCTTTGATCTTTAGAAGCATGAGTCCATTGTCATAATCGGAATTCCGAATCTCTAGAATCCACATTTCTTACCTCTTATCACATATCCTTGTGTTTTTGTGTTTGTTTGCTCGTTTGTGTTGATATATTTGTGATCCTTGTTGATCACCCAAAACCAACCAAAAATATTGTATTTTGCACTTTCTTTATTCCTCATCTCATCTTAGTTTAGATTTGCACTATACATGATCATTGAATGATTTGATTTCACCTCAGTCCTTGTGTTCGACCTCGGAATACTTTCTTTCCTACATAACGATCCGTACACTGCGGGTTTTGCTAGGTAGTTTAGGAGATTAGATCAAGTTTATACATGTAAAGCTTTTTGTGCTACATCTCTAGCGTAACACTTCGCCTCCATCCCCATTTACCAGCAAGGAATGGTAGTAATGCATCTGACTGTCTACATGCCTGGTCTAGTCGCACAGAACCTCATAGCTCTCGTAAGAGCTAGACAGTGATGTCACCGTCCATTATCATACATTTGGGTCAATTAGGTAATATATAAAGTTGTCTTATTCTGGTTTCGTTGTTTAATATAACTAACACAAACCAGTAAAACACAATACGCTAATACAAAGAAGTCAGCTAAGTAAGTCCGTGGACTTACCAGTCCCAACATGAAACCCGATCGAACTCTCTCAACCTCCCGTGGGAAAACATGCAATGCTTGTTCAACACAAGGCACACGGATCAAAAAATTCTCTAGTCAACTGAAAGTCCTTAGACTTCTAGGCTCAACATCCTCTCAAGAACAACAACACTCTAGGAAACTAGAAGTCCTTAGACTTCTAGGCTCAACATCCTCTCTAGAACAACATCACTCTAGTCAACTAGAAGTCCTTAGACTTCTAGGCTCAACATCCTCACAAGAACAACATCACTCTAGTCAACTAGAAGTCCTTAGAATTCTAGGTTCAATATCCTCATAAGAACATAAACGCATAAGAGAGATCGACACTTAAAACCT
The DNA here is from genome assembly GCA_033239125.1 of Fagopyrum homotropicum. NCBI lineage: Eukaryota > Viridiplantae > Streptophyta > Magnoliopsida > Caryophyllales > Polygonaceae > Fagopyrum > Fagopyrum homotropicum. The sequence continues at coordinate 138,227,255 of BSWB01000001.1, read as the reverse complement.
AACACAACTCTTCTAAACCAAACTATTTTTATACCCAACTTCGGAACATCCTAAATATGGATTAAACCAACGGATCGTTCTCAAATTTTACCACATGCTCCTATGTACATCCATCAACAATTCTAAAAATCAAGTCCAACAGAGGTCAATAACCCATCCAAATCTACCTCACAAAACTGCATCACAAGCAGTTTTTCTAACACTTAGAATATTTCAGCACCCATCCAGAAAATTGCTTACAACCTCGACTTTGAAAAATCATAACTACTAAACTTATCGATGGAATCCTCTCAAATTTTGATATATTCTACCATGCAATCCTAAATATAACATATCCAAAATTCAAGTCTAATCGAGGAATATAACCCAATCAAATCTGTTCCACAAAACTGCATCCCAAGCAGTTTTTTCTCAAACTTAGAATATTCAGCATTGCTCTAAAAACTACATGAGGAACCAACTTTGTAGAATCATATCTCCTAAACTATAACTCGGAATACTCTCAAATTTCAGTATGTTATACTTTATAATACCAACTGTAACATATCCAAAATTCAGCAACAAAGGAGGAGTCTAACTTACCCAAATTTTGGCCCAACCCTACAGCTTCTGTCTAGAAACGTCGCCTCTTGAGTCCTTCAATTGCACAACCGCCTTCTTAAGGTCTCCTTTGATGCTATGGACGTCCTCTAGCTTCCAACACAAGGTCTTAGCCTTCCTTCAAGGTCTAGACATATCATCAGACAAGCAAGAACAAGAAGTGGCCCTTGAGTATGAATCCATGGAGATCTTCCAATCAAGAATTATGGAGAAGAGGAAAAGAGAAGAAGGAAGAGGAAGGAAGGATAAACTTACCCTAGCACGTCTCTGCAGTCGTAGCTTCACGTGGCAACCTCAAAGGACGATGGAGCAAGAATAGAGGATGGAAATGGAGGTCAGGATTTAGAAGAAGAGAGGAAAACAAAGTAACGTGAAAAGAAAATGAGAGAGGAAGAGATGGGCTGCATAAAAGAGTGGGATAACCAAAAGACCCCAGTCATGAAACTCCCACTCATTAATAGGATGAGCTTAATGGTGGGAATGTGAAAGGTTGGGCGAGAAGATACTGAATTCTCGCAATAGCTTGTCACCGTCCCGCGGGGACGTCCAAGCCGCGGTCGCGGGCCTTATACGCCACAAGGGCGGTAGCCCTTGCTCAAGGCTTATAACGTCTCTCGTAAACGATTTGTAGATTTTGGGTTCGGGTTACATCTTTGAGTAGCATTGTTCTATTAATTCTTCATCGTGAAAACTTAAATTGATTTTGTCATTTTATCTAGTCTAATCTTCTAGATTTGTTGACTTTATCTTCATCGCTAGGATTTGTAGATTTTGGGTTCGGGTTACATCTTTGAGTAGCATTTCCGATTTATAGTAGCGGGCTGCAAGTGTATTTCGTAAAAGAAGTTATTTTCATGATTATAGTATCGGCTCGTTCCTATAATGTATACTTTGTTAAAACCCTACTTGGATTCCTTTTCCTAATCAAATCTTGAAGGATTTTATTTAGAAACGAGTATTATCGGGGTTAGTAGAACGGTAACTACAGACGATCAGGTATAAGGACATCGTAAGAGAGATCTTAAGATAGAAACCATGGATCTTCATTTCTTAATAAAGAGGATATTTGTTGAGTATAACATTTTCCAAACAATCAAAAAAAATTTTAGTGAGAAATTTGTTTCCCTATTTTTATTTGAATTAGTCACAAAACTATTTTGAAATCCCTCCCCCCCCAAAAAATTTTTTTTTTAAATTTCTCGTTGGTACTAAAAGAACACCTTGATTGAAATTGAAAAAATTGGGGAAAGGAGGTTCTTGAAAATTATGTTTTGCAAAATAGGCTCCTAGATAAAATAGGAGAAAGTAGGTCTGCAAATTAGAAAAATAAGGGCACCATGGGGGGGGAGGGAGCAAATGGAAATGATGGTGGCGGGTGTATTGATGTACAAAATTTGAATATTGAATATACAATTACTTTTCGCAGAGATAATAGAGGGAAGAAATTTTTATGGGTAAGAGTACTGCAGAAACAGAGATAATAGAGGGAAGAGTTTTTGGTTTTGTACAAAAAAATTTTCTGGGTAAGACTACTGCAGAAACATAACTCTTACCCAATATTTTAGCCCTTACCCAAGCATACCCAACCATACGACATTAAACCCTTTACCAAAGCATACCCAACCCTACGACATACCCAACCATACCCAAACTGTACCCAACGTTAACATAACACTACTTTACCAAACCCAACTGTATAAAACCCTTTACCCAACCATATATATCCAGTTTGTAAACACACCTAACTTTAACTTACAAAAACACTTAAGGAAACATACCCACATTACTTTACCCACAACAACCCCACCCAACTTTAACTTACAAAAAAATTCGCAAACATACCCACAATACTTTACTCACCAACCAGTTACCCAACATACCTAGCAACCTTTACGGACGCAAACTTACAAAGTCAGACAATGTTACCCAGAAATAGGAGAAATAACATTAACGGAGGAGGAGTGGGTAACGACATTGAAAGAAATAGGAGAAATCAAACCCAAGACAGGAGAATGATGACAAACATTGATGCTTACCCAGAAATAGTAGTAACTTCAGTAGCTTGAGATTATCTAGGAAGTTTGAGGGTTTCAGATTCACAAAACCCATATATGAGAAGTTTTTTTCAGTTATCCAGCAATGTGTCCACAGAGTTTTTTTGTATTGGAAAAGGGAAATGGGTTTATAGATAGTGCAAAAAGAGGAAGTAGGTTCAAATGGATGCGTTTTTTGGGTAGAAATTCCCTCCAAAATTTCCATTAAAACTGTCACCGGTCAAATCGGATGGGTTGCCTTTTGCCTACTTTTGTACTATTTCTGATTTACCCAATTATATAGGGGCCCAATTTCTCAATTAGAAATTAGGATGACCCTAGTTTTCAACTCTATGGTGTAAAAGACCCAATAATGCCAATTCTTCCATTGAAATTTTGAGTTAATTTGGGTTTGACCCTAACTTACTTGCTATACTTTATTGTTAGTAGGTATATTTCGATAATCATTTGATTACACACCCAAGGACGGGTTGTCACTCGTCATTGATTTTTCATGTGGCACATCATACAAAATGTGTTAATAAAAGTAGGAGTGACCTTAAACACTTTGTTGCATTTTGGGCAACACTAAGCATCATGGTATGGAGTGAAAATATTGAGTGCGAAGAATTTGATAAAATTGGTTTGCAATCGGTGTGGAGTTTGATTTGAAAGATAAACCTTGGTTTAAAAATTTATATGATCTCCACAACTCATAGATACTGGTATACTTTTGCTTGGAGGATTGGTAAGGACTACATCTATTTCTGAGTATGAGAATAGTTTTTTTCATAAATATACAACTCATTATTTCAGTCTTGTTGAGTTGATTACACATTATGATAGTGCAATGGACACTCAACATTATGAACAAAACAATTTGAACTTTTAATGTGAGACAAATGTGCTAGATTTTGATTGATTTGAAATTGGAGAAAAGTTGTGCTCAATTGTTCATATTAAGTGCATTCAAGATAGTGCAAGAAGAAATGATGTGTGGTTGGAATGATTAATTGTTTGAGTTAACAAGTTTGATGATGGAAATCCTATTAACTTGTTCAACATAAGAGATGGAACAGGTAAAGATTTTATTGTTAAGTATGGGACATCTAATGAGCATATAGTGTGCACTTGTAAGATGATATGGGGTATTTGCCCGTGTAGATGGTCCGATCTTTTGACACCTAAAAGACTCAATAGAAATGAAACAAAAGGAAAGAGTTATGGAAAGAAGATGATCCCATGAGGAATGGATCGATAGATGAATAGATCAAGATCAAAGTGACGACCTCAAAGTACAAAAGGCCATGATAGGAAGGATCGTCTAAGTACGCAACCAACGAAGCCTTGTAGAGCCCTTCCGCTATAACATAAACACAATAGACGTTCTAAAAGAACCTAAAGCACCTTGGAGGATTGCGTGTGGCTAGTTGAAGCACTCAGTTTTGCCAACGGCAAGTAGAACACACTCAAACAAGTCGAAGCGAGTTGCGAGCAAGAAGTCTCTTACATAGGTTTGCTCCCCACGTAGGGAGATGACTGTAGACGCCGCAGGGGATAACACAACATGTTTACCAAAAGTGTTTATTATTCAAGAGGAAAAAATATGAGGCACCACCTCCCTATTGATAGGAGAGAAGGCCCAAAATTTATACATGTGGGGTGGTTGGTTTTGGCTTAAAAAGCCCGTTATCCATCTAAAATAAGATAAAGTTTATCCCTAAGAAAATAATAAAATAAGATCAATCTTCTAGAAAGATTCGATCTTATTTAGAAGAATAAATTTAAGATCTATCTTCTATAAAGATTAGATCTTCTAAAATAAAATAGAATTTATCTTTTAACAAAATAAGATATGATCTATTTTAAGCTTCCCTATTAAAAGACTTTTATTTGCAAAACAAAAAAATTTGGACTTGGGCTAAAAAATATAATTTTAAAGCCCGCAAATAAAATTATCCCATAATTAAATATGTCTTTATGGGCTGAAATAATAAGACAGAAGGCCTGATTTAATCTCTCTTGGTCCGCCTCCTACACGCATAACATGGATAAAAAAATGACCTTCATTGGTCATGGTTCTTGATTACATTGTGGATTGGGTAGACTTATATAGCTCATTCATTCTTCGGAGGAGTAGAGCGTATATTCTGACGGGTGGCCCCAAAAAGAATATACTTCAACGTTGTGGGCCTTGGGTGGTGATCCTACGTAAATAGCTTATACGGGTGTAGCAAGGATGGTCTAATCCCATGGGAACGTGATATGGCTTGCATGAATCATACCAAAGAGACCGACTCGTTAGTTAAGTTCTGGAGCAATTCAAGCACGGGTTCTTCAATATTGAAGAGAAGTGGTTGTCAGTATTTGTCCTAGTCTTTAGGAGTTGTTTTTGCAGTTTGTTAATAAGTCCTAGTCTTTAGGCAATTTGAATTTAGTTTTATTAGTAGTAGGCGTGGCTATTATTTAGCTGTGTAGTTGCTCAGATTCGTAGGAGCTTTTTGTAACCAACTGGGCTATATATTGAGCCTCAGTTCCATCGAATAAATAAGTGAGTGTTTTCACATTACAAGCTCTCAAACTTACATTTGGTATCGGAGCAAAATTCTAAAACAAAATAGAGTGAGAATCAAAGGCCGCAACCTTGAGTGACCAAACACGAGAGAATGGGAGACGAGAAAACACTCATCAAGATCCCTCACTTCGATAGACAATATGACCATTGGAGCGAGCTCATGAAGAACCTGTTGAGAGCCAAGGGACTCTGGACACTTGTAGAGGAAGGGTTCAAGGAGCCAAAACACACAAGTGCGTTGACGCTGCCGAACGAACCAAACTAGAGGAGACGAGGATCAAAGACCACCAAGTCAAGCACTATCTCTATCAAGCCCTTGATAGGACAATGTTTGAACAGATTTTGGACAGGAGCGCGTCCAAGATTGTGTGAGACTCCATGAAAAAGAGTTTAGAGGCAGTGAGAAAGTAAAGAAATCCTTGAGAAACTCTTTGAGGAGAGAATTTGAGATACTAGAAATGAAGAATTGAGAGAATATTACTTAGCACTTTGCAAGAGTAATGGTGGTGTCCAATAAGCTCCGAAGTAATAGCGAGGCATGGAGGATTCAAAGATCATTGAGAAGATTCTGAGAACTTTAACCGAAAAGTTCACATACATGGTGGTATCCATCGAAGAATCCAGAGATACGAACATCATTACCATAGATGAGCTGCAAAGCACATTAACAATGCACGAGCAGAAATTCTCACGGACAGACAGAGAAGAAGATGACCAAGCTTTGAAGGTAGATGAGCGATCCCACATGATCAGAGGATGCGGAAGAGGATCACCACGAGGGCGTGGGAGAGGAAGAGGCAGAAATAGCTTCGACAAATCCATTGTTGAGTGCTATAAATGTCACAATTTGGGGCATTATTAGTATGAATGTCCAAAAGAGAACTAGGAGGTAATTTATGCTGAATTTGATGAAGAAGATGAGTTATTGTTGATGGCCTATGTCAACTCAAACAAAGACAGAGGAAGAGCAAGGTGGTTCATCGATTCGGGGTGCTCCAATCATATATGCAACAATAAGAAATTGTTCTCCAACTTGGACGAGTCCTTCTCTCACTCGGTCAAGCTTGGAAACGATAACAGACTTCAAGTCACTAGCAAAGGAGTAGTATAAATCATACTTGGAGGAAAGAAGTATGCATTGAGAGACGTATACTTTGTACTTGATTTGAAGAATAATTTGTTGAGCATTGGACAACTTGAAGAGAAAGGGAGTAGGTGTGTTGTTCCAAAGAGGTATGTGCAAGGTTTATCACCCAACGAAGGGTATGATGGTGCAGTTCACTATGAGCACCAATAGACTGTACATCATCCAATCTGAAGTAAGTTGTTGTGAAGACAAGAAAGAGAAGAGTCAAGACAAAAGTTGTCTTCACATCACCTCAGAAGTAGCAAAGCTATGACACCACTAATACAACCACCTTAGCTACAAGGGGTTACACACGATACAGTACAAGAACATGGTTCATGGCCTTCTAAACTTCCCTGCCTCAACCACCACCTGTCAAGATTGCTTAAATGGAAAACAAACTCGTGTGTAGATTCCAAAGCAAGTGACATGGAGATCAAGTAAACCTTTGGAGCTGGTTTACTCTGTCATTGTGGGCCTATCACACCATTATCACATAGTTGAAAAACGTATTTCCTTAGCTTCATTGATGATTATAGCCGCAAAGTATGGGTGTATTTCTTAAGTGAAATGTCAGAAGCTTTGGAATGTATTAAGGCATTCAAAAGGGATGTTGAGAAAGAAGCAACAGACAAAATCAAGTGTCTCAGGACTGACAGGAGACAAGAATACACATCAACAGACTTCAACAAGTTTTGCAATGAAAATGGAATACGAAGGCAATTGACAAATGCTTATACACCACAACAAAATGGCGTCGCCAAGAGGAAGAATAGAACAGTGATGAACATGATGAGGTCACTGCTCTCAGCAAAAAGGTGCCAAAGAAGTTCTGGGCGGAAGGAGTAAATTGGACCTTTCACATCTTAAATCGATGTCCAACCTTAGCAGTGAAAGATGTCAAACCACAAGAAGCTTGGAGTGGAATCAAGCCCTCAGTGGATCACTTTAGAACTTGGGGATGCCTCGCTCATGCTCACATTCCAAAGGTGAATAGAGATGCAGAAGTTGGTGATCCACTGTGCTACACAATGCAAGAGGCTAATGATCCAATCTATTTTGAAGAAGCAAGTAAGGAAGAGAAATGGCGGCAGACAATGGACAGTGAGATTAATTTCATTCAAAAGATTGGACATCGATTTAAGATGTGAAAGGTCCAATTTACTCCTCTATGCTGCCAAAGATTGCTATGAAGATTGGTGTCAAATGGGTATATAAGACCAAGAGAAACGAAAATGAAGAAATCACCAAATACAAGGTGCGCTTGGTTGCTAAAGGATATGCACAGAAGGAGAGAATAGACTTCATTGAAGTCTTTGCTCCAGTAGCTCGCTTAGATATAGTTAGAATGATGATCTCCTTGGCTGCACAAAGAAGCTGGAGGATTTTTCAACTCGATATTAAGTCAGCATTTCTACATGGACAACTTCAGGAGCAAGTGTTTGTCGAACAACCTAGAGGGTATGAAGTTAAAGGTAAAGAACATATGGTATATCAACTGCATAAAGCCTAATATGGCTTCGGACAAGCTCCAAGGACTTGGTATAGCTACATCAAAGCTCACTTCATGAAGGAAGGTTTTCAAGGCTGCGACAGTGATCATACTCTCTTCATCAAGAAAAACAGGAAGAAAATCATCATTGTATGTATTTATGTCGATTATTTAATTTATACCGGCAATGATGAAAGAATTTAAAGAGTCTCTGAAGAAAGGCTTTGACATGTCAGATTTGGAAGTATAAATTACTTCCTAAGTATTGAAGTTGTGCAAAAAGGGGAAGGAAAATGCATGTGCCAGAAGCGATATGCTGAAGAGATCTTGAACAAATTTGGCATGTATGAATGTAACCTTGTCAACAGCTCGGTGGCCTCATGAGTGAAGATGCATAGTGACGTAGAGGAAACACGGGTTGATGAGACATAGTACAAACAGATAGTAGGAAGCCTGATGTACTTAACAACCACCATACCAGACTTGATGTTTACCACAAGTTTGATCAGCATGTACATGTCTAAACCCACTGAATTGCACTTGAGTGTTGCTAAGAGGATTCTCAGGTATGTGAAGGGAACTTTGAATCTTGGAATACTCTATAAGAAGACTGATATAGTGGATTTAGAAGCATATACTCATAATGAGTATGCCGGGGATATTGAGGATAGAAAAAGCACAAGTGGGTATGTGTTTTTGCTAAGCTCAAGAGTAGTGACATGGAGCTCGAGGAAGCAACCAATTGTTACTATCAACCACCGAGGCAGAAATTGTGGCAGCAGCAATATGCACTTGCCAAGCCATCTGGATGAAAAGAATTTTGTTGGAGGTTGGTCATATAGGTAAAAATGGAACCAACATCTATTGTGATAATAGCTCGACAATTAAGTTGTCGAAAAATCCAGTTATGCATGGTCAAAGCAAACACATAGACGTTCGGTATCATTTCTTAAGAAACCTATCATCTGAAGGAGTAGTGTCATTAATCCATTGTGGAAGTGCCGATCAGATTGCAGACACAATGACAAAGCCTTTGAAGATTGAAGCATTCAGAAAGCTGCGGAATGCTTTAGGAATGTGCAACATTACAAATATAAACTAAAGCTTTTCAAGCATTAGTTTTAAGGGAGATTTTGAAGAGAAGTGGTTGTTAGTATTTGTCCTAGTCTTTTAAGAGTTGTTTCTGCAGTTTGTTAATAAGACGTGGATATTATTTAGCTGTGTAGTTGCTCAGATTAGTAGGAGCTTTTTGTAACCAACTGGGCTATATATTGAGCATCAGTTCCATTGAATAAATGAGTGTTTTCATATTACAAGCTCTCAAACTTACAGATATTGCCAGAAAAAATCACCATATCTTCTTCCCATGGTGAGATAATAATGAAGGAGATGAAGGCAATAAACAACGCCCGATGAAGATAAAATTATTGAAAGGGGATGAGTACACCATTGAAGATCATGTTGTTGGGCCATGTCTCTTGTATTTCTTGTACATGGAAAGATGATGTCGTATTGAGAGTAGTTAAAATTATCATATTTTATAGCATTTGCAGCATTCACCAATGACTAAATTTGTTGTGCTACCTGAATTTAGTTTAGTATGTTGTATAACTTGGCAACTTGCAGTACAGTGAACTCACACTCAGTTTGTATCTTCAACCTCAGGTTTAGAAGCAAATTAGGTATGGCTGCACCTCATTGTAAACTGTACTTTCTATCTATCATGCTGTCAAGGAAGGGTAATTCACAGAAAATTCAGATTCACATTTGATTAGTGCAGTACCCCGAGCAACCGGCAAACCACTCGAACCACGTTTACTAGGAATACGAAATACAGCTTACGATCAAGCAATCCATGCTTATGCTATGTGTAAAGTTGAAATGAACGATGTATGCACGAACGAAAGAGAAAGTGAGGGATAAAAACAACCTCGTATCCTCGCAAATATGATTTCCAGACCGGCCTGCGTGTTAAAACAGTATCCTCGCAAATATGATTTCCAGACCGGCCTGCGTGTTAAAACATGTCCATACGGAGAAGCCATGGAATGATGAAGGACATCACCAAGCAAGCTAATAACAAGTTGCAACATGGCTGTCCTTGCCAACAACGTGCAACCCTCTCTGGTGAGTTAGCTTCTTCACTGTTTAACCTGTTCTCGTTCCATTGTTGCATGAATCTGTGATCCACTACAATCCCGATGACGTTTTCTGCTGTCTTGCCACAGATTTCACACAGCCTACAAGGGGAAACATCACAATATTAATCTCTTTCCTGCAAGCTACTTCTCATTGTATGTTTCATCTAGATTTCAAGTCCACAAATAATTTGTACTTGGAGATGTTTCATTATAGGAAATATCTTCGGGATTCTTCCCCTTCCTTACATACTTGATACGAATCTTGAAATACATCACATTTAGAATTGTGTTCAAAATGCATTCATCATAGTAACAAAAGCCATATGTTGTATGTATATCAAACAAATGGTCACATGGTTCTATTTCAGCAAACATACACAACTTGTAATGTATTCCGTGTCATCAACTTAGAGTATACATATCCTAAAGTTGCCAATAAGCTGACTGATACTAAAGCAATTTGGCTTTATCACAGCACAGATCCAAATATGAATCAGAGACCAAACCTTGATATACCTCCAAACAATACATTTTTGTTATCTTGACTAACATTAACGCCTTCACAGCGAAAAAATGAACTACAAATGCTCACTGAACTAAATGAATCTAAAGCTTCAATCTAGGATAGTATCACAAACTCATTTTCTATAAACATAATCATAAGAAGGCAAATTTTCATAATGACAATCAGACTGAAAACAAAAAAGAAAGAACAAACAGTAATGAGAGTGAAGAAATAGCTACCTATTTCCCTTCCGATTAAACCAAGTAGCAGCACAGCTTGAGTGCGCATAGCCCAACTCGCCTTTACAACCACATCCAAGCTCAATAAAATCCATCCTAATCTTAGGACCAACCTCCGGTTCTTGAACATCAGATTCCAAATGACAAATCCTACAAATCTTTGCCACACTATCACTATCTTCTCCATCTGCACAATTAACATCAATGACACAAGAAGTTTTTACACTGTCACCATTGGTAAATCTCAGATCTCGCTTCGTTGCACTCGCCAAGCTCAAATCACTTGCTCCTACTGCTCCTTCACCTGGTTCACCCAACTGAAACCCAATTTGATGTTCCATGGGAGAATCACTAGAAGCAATTTCTTTGCCTGAATGATTTAGATCCTCAACAGTACCATGGTAGATTAAAGTTGAACCACCCCAATTGGGGCAATTTTGAGGGTTTACAACAATAACGGTTTCTAAATTAGTAGCCTTGGAATCATCATGCAACCCTTTTTGAATTGAATCCCTAGAACCCATTAACTCAAAAGGAAAAACCCTCAAAATACAAAGAAAAAGTCAAGCTGTCATCTGTAACTAATCTAAATACACAAAAGAAGGAAGCCCCAATTTGCGGCGCTAGTAATCAGCATCGCATAGAAACACGAAAGACAACAAAGATCAACAGAGCGGAAGATCGATACAAACTTGCCCAAAGGATTTGTATTAGAAATTGTGATGAGAATATTGAATTGAAGAAACAAGTAGTAATGATTGCAACACCTGGAGACGGAGCAGTTGCCGAAGAAGCATAGAGAGGCTGAAGATTCGGATGAGATAACAGTTAGCACCACCTAAGATTCTGAATTTAGCTGTAATTATCTTCTAAGCCGGGAAAAAGATTAAAAAATACGATTTTTTTTCTATGTGGAAAATTATGATCTCAATCGACCATGCTATCAAGGGTAACACTGTGGTGCCAAATAAGAATAAAGTAGTTTCCAACTGAGGGGTTGAGGCCGAGGATGAGAATATATAAATACCGAATAAAATACTTTCTTAAATGAATTTGGAATTTTTATATTTGAAATTATCAAAATATTTTCCTTTTTTATTATATTTTTCTTGAATTTATCCACATGAATACCTAAGGTAAATTTACTGGGAAAAATTAGCAAGGTGAATTACAATTTGTGAAAAATATCAAGATTTTTTTTTATCCATGCAGTAATAATTTTTTTACTCAAATGAAAACATGTAAAATTTATTCACCTCTATAGTAAATTTTCATCCAAATATTCGCGGATAATTATTTAATTTGGCTAAAGTCGTTTTCACGTAAATACATAATTTATTCTATAATTTTTAAGAGTAGACATTTTAAAACAAGTTTTCAATTTACTATATTGTGTATATATAATATTATTACATAATTCATACTATAACTAGAAGTTTATAATGACATTCTTCAACTCCAACACGAAAATGTAAGCTAAAGATGATTTTAACTCATTAAACAAATCTGAATTTAAGTTATGGTTTACTAATTACTTATTACAAATATTTTTCAATTTTAATTTCTGAAATAGTTTTTTCTTTTTTTTTTTTGGTAAAAAGGAGCGCAAGGCTCCCGCCCTAGGACATTTATTAGAGAATGTGGAATTACAACCGAGTAATCCGTAGAAGGCTAACCCCCCAAAGATCGACAAGAAGTAAAGTACGAACAGATAAAGGAGGATCCGTTAAACAGTGCACCCAAAAATTGAGAGAGAAGACAAAGTTAGCCATCGATCAGCCACCCGGTTAACTTCTCGATAAACATGGTTGAAATTGACAATCCAGTCTCGAATGATGAAGCCTTGGCAGCGAGCCATCAAGCTGGCAAGTGGGTGTGAGCTGCTCACCCCCTTTGCGATAATTCTGACCACCAAAAGCGAATCTAATTCGACTTCAACTCTGCTGTATCCAAGATCCCAAGCAAGGTCTAAGTCATGGATAGCCCCCCAAAGCTCCGCCGTAGGTGCCAAAGAGACTCCAAGATTGCAGGCGACTCCATGAATCCAAGCACCAAACTCATCCCGTAAAACAGCTCCAGCAGCAGCAAACCGTGCTCCCACGTGAAGCTCCGTCAGAGTTCAGTTTAACTCACCCGTTCTTCGGTTTAGTCCAGTGGATTAGTCTTTCATGGGATTTTGTTCTATCCGACCCCTCCATTTTGTAGCATGCGCTCACGTAGTCAGTATGTTGAGCTCTCATAAAGCTGACCTTGTCTCTCCCAACCGTACCTTCACTGAACACCCTAGCGTTTCTCCGTCTCCATAACCACCATACGGTAGTAGCAAATATATCTCTCCAGCAGACTTGTATAGACTTAACCATGCCAACATTAGTATTTGTAAATAGCCAGTCCTCCCAAGAGAGTTGGAATAAGGTTGTAATCATATCAGCAGGCACAATACCTGTCCAAACCGGCCTCGCTAGGGCGCAATCACGAAGAAGGTGCAGCAGGGACTTGCCCTCGTCTTGACACGCCAAGCAGAGGGGCGACTCGGTCATATGGCGTCGATGACGTTCAAGGTTACTAAGGGGTGCTTTCCAGGCAAGTTGCTAGATTCATAAGCGAATACGCTGTTGGACATTGAGCTTCCAAACCGACAAGAAAAGATTCTCTCTCACTCGTAACATGGGTCTTGATTCCTGAATGATAACATGGGCCAATAAAGTGGTAAAGGAACCGTCTTTAGTGAGCATCCATCGTATCGAGTCATCGCCGGCATTGCCCCAGACTCCCATTGCTAAAACACGCAGAAGTGTTCCGTTATCCAATCGAGCAGCAAGATAATTAAAACCCCAAATACCATCTCTACAGACCTCACAAACTCTAACCTCCAGGTCCGACTGAGACAACAGAAGTTGGCAAGAAGACGAGAGTGTTGGAATAATTAAATTCCCCTAAACCGTAAACGCAAGGATCGATATCATGTTGGGGTTATTAAGGAATCTAGAATTGCATACTTGGTTCCATAATAGCAATTGGATCAAGCCTTAGTGCGGAATCTACGATCCGAATGAGCTTCGCAGGTATACAGTTTTCCTCAGTCAAACCTCCTTAGGGTTTCTTTAGGTTTTCTCTCTGATTGGAAGAGAATAGAAAACTGCTGATTGATTTGACGTATTGGGAACCATAACCTAATAATGTTTATATAATGACCTAATAGAATCCCATTAAGCCTATTGGGCCAAAGTCTGATATCCACCCATTAAGCTCATACCGCTTAATTAAAGTCTACGGGCTTTACTTGATTGAATCACTTTTTATTAGCCCGTCAATATATTTAGTCATCTAATATAATTGGTTATTATAATATGTAAGCCCACTAATAATAATAAGATTTAATAAAATCTTACAATCTCCCACTTGGGCTACATATTAAATAAACAACTATATTATCCAAAATTCTTTATGTTTACACGTAATGACTAATTTTATGTAGACTTATTCTTTAATCAATCTGGTTCACCTCATATATCAATATGAGATCACGGCGGCTTTCATCACATCATCGTGACTAAACCTTCCGTGTTCACCACATTAGTATATTCGATGACATAGATCAAGTATGGATGAGTGGCATGAAAATTACATGAAATGTGATCTCATAAACATGTCTATTTTCAACTGGTTCATCTTTATTCAAAGATCAATCCAAAATAACCTTTAGTTCAAAATGTAAATGACGGCAACTTTACTATGCATAAACTATAAACATTGAACATCTAATCAAACTCCCACTAAGTCAAGGGATTACAAAACTGTCAAGCCCCATAAGAGCAGTGTGCTCATGAAAAAACTTAGGAGGCAACCCCTTAGTTAACGGATCCGCAATCATGGAGTTTGTGCTTCTGTGTTCTATACAAATCTGCTCACTTTGAACTTTTTCCTTCAATGACAAGAACTTGATGTCAATGTGCTTCTCCTTTACAGAGCTTCTGTTGTTATTGGAGAACAAAACTGCAGCCTTATTGTCACAAAATAACTTCAATGGCCTTTCAATTCCAGTAACCACACGTAGGCCTGTGACAAAATTACGCAACCATATCCCATGAATGGATGCTCCGAAGCAAGCCATGAAGTCTACAGCCTAGTGGAGGTAGCTACAAGTGTTTGTTTGAGACTTTTCCAAGATATAGCTCCTTTAGCCAACATGAAGACATAGCATGAGGTGGATCGTCTACTGTCAATACAACCGGCAAAATCAGAATCAGAATATCCAACGATCTCCAATCTGTCTGATTTCTTGTAAGTCAGCATGTAGTTCTTCGTTCTTTGCAAATACCGGAGAACCCTTTTTGCTGCTTTCCAATGATACGATCCAGGATTACTTAAGTATCTGCCCAAAAGTCCCACAATAAATGCTATGTCGGGACGGGTACAACTTGAGCATACATTAGACTCCCTACCACTGAGGAATAGGGAACCTTTTGCATCTCCTTTATTTCAAGATCTGTTTTGGGGCACTGTTTGAGACTGAACTTGTCTCCTTTAGCTATTGGTGTATCTCCAGCTGAGCAATCTTTCATGTTAAACCTGCTTAGTATCTTTTCGATATAACCCTTTTGTGATAACCTGAGGATACCTTGAGATCGATCTCTTAGTATCTGAATTCCTAAGACAAAAGATGCGTCCCCAAGATCTTTCATCTCAAAATTCCTAATGAGAAATTTCTTGGTTTCGTGCAATAAGCCTATACCGTTACAAGCCAATAGTATGTCATCAACATACAATACCAAAAAGATAGATTTACTCCCATTGAATTTATGATACACACAATCCTCAACCTTATTCACCTCAAATCCAAAGGAGGTGATCACTTGATGAAATTTACGATTCCATTGCCTTGATGCCTGTTTAAGCCCATAGATGGATTTCTTTAATTTACAAACCATAGATTTTGAATCTTTGGATTCAAAATGTTTTGGTTGAACCATATAAATGGTTTCATCAATGTTTCCATTGAGAAACGCTGTTTTCACATCCATCTTATGTAACTCTAAATCAAAATGAGCTACTAGTGCCATTATTGTCTTAAAAGAGTCCTTAGATGAAACCGAAGAAAAGGTCTCTTTAAAGTCAATACCTTCCTTTTGAGTGAATCCCTTTGCAACTAGACGAGCCTTATATCTTTCGATATTGCCTTTTTCATCCCTTTTGGTTTTAAATATCCATTTACAACCAATGGGTTTTGAACCTTTTGGCAACTCGACAAGATCCCATACGTCATTGTCCTTCATGGATTTCATCTCCTCTTGCATGGCTTTAATCCAGTATTGAGAGCTAGAACTTTGAAGGGCCTCAAGAAGATTGATTGGATCATCCTCTACAATGCCTGCAGAACCTTCTTGTTCCATAAGATACGCGATGTAATCATCTAGTATCTCTCCCACAGGATCTTCTTGTTCTACTAGATATACAATGTAGTCATCCGGAATTACATATCTTCTTTCTCTACCGGATCTCCTTAAAGGCACTTCTGGAGGTTGTTGAATTTGCTCTATGGAAGGAACTTCATTGTTGTCTAAAACCGGAGTTGTTTCTTGAAGAGTGTCAAGAGTTGTATCTTGATCACTTTCAATAACAATATTGGGAAGAGAGATAAATTCCTCTTCCTCAGGGACAACTTCGTCAAGAGTGACGTTCCTTAATCCTTCCCCTCCAAATTCTACATCCTCAAGAAATCTGGCATTTCCTGACTCAAAAAATGATCGGGTAGCGGGATCATAAAATTTAAACCCACGAGAGCGTTCAGCATATCCAAAAAAGTAGCAGCTAGTTGTCTTAGAGTCCAACTTTCTTTCGTTAGGCTTGTAAGGCCTTGCTTCAGCTGGACATCCCCAAATGTGTAAGTGCTTTATTCTGGGCTTTTTATCCACTCCACATTTCATATGGGGTTTTAGCTACCGATTTGCTAGGTATTCTATTAAGGATATATACTGCAGTTTTTAGCGCTTCTCCCCAAAGTGATTCAGGTAAAGAAGAATGATTAATCATACTTCTCACCATATCCAATAGTGTTCTATTCCGCCTCTCAGCAACACCATTCATACTGGGTTTGCCCGACATAGTGTACTGAGGGACAATTCCACACTCCTTTAGGAAGTTAGCAAAGGGTCCTGGACGTTGTTCTCCTGATCCATCATATCAGCCATAATATTCTCCACCACGGTCAGATTTAACGGCTTTAATCTTTTTACCAAGTTGAAGTTCAACTTCAGCTTTGTAAGCCTTGAAAACATCCAGAGATTGTGATTTCTCACGTATCAAGTAAAGGTACCCATATCTGGAGTAGTCATCTATGAACGTAATAAAGTATTGTTGACCATTCCACGCAGCTGTAGGGAATGGACCACAAATATCCGTATGTATTAGTTCTAAGACTTCTGTACTTCTATTGACACCTAACTTTCTTATGTTTGTTAACTTTCCCTTGACGCACTCAAAACAAACTTCAAAGTTTGTTAAATCAAGGGAATCAAGAATTTCTTCTGACACAAGCCTTTGAATTCTCTGTTTAGAGATGTGGCCTAAGCGCTTATGCCATAAGAATCCAGAATCTTCATCCAATTTTCGCTTTGTACCTCTAGAACCTGTATGCAGGATTTCATTATGGGAAGCAACCGTTTCTAGCATATAAAGACGATCAATTAAGATACCGGTACCAACAAGATTTGAATTTAAGGAAATACTGAATTTTCCATTTCCAAAACTACAAAGGTATCCACCTTTGTCCAAACAGGAAGTAGAAATTAAATTCCGTTTAAACAACGGAGAAACAAAAGTATCCTTCAAATCCAAATAACATCCAGTACTTAAATTTAATCTAAAATGCCCTATTGCTTCCACAGGAACTTTATTGCCATCGCCAACATAGATGAATCTTTCAGCATCACTTGGTGGTCGACTCCAAAGGCAACCCTGCATTGACACACAAATGTGAGTAGTAGCACCAGAATCTACCCACCACGTGTCAATAGGTACAGAAGCTAAATTAGCCTCAGAACAAACTAGAGTGAGAACTTTACCCTTCTTTTCATGCCAAGCAGCGTACTTAGAACATGCTTTCTTCATATGTCCTTCCTTTTTGCAGAAAAAACAAGTGAGTTCATCACTTTGCTTCTTCGCCTTTTTCTGCAAATGTGTACTACCTGCAGTATCCTTAGCCCTCTTCTTTGATTTGTTTTGAGAGATTGATGCAAAGTGAGCACTTTCTGTCTTATCTCTTTTTATTCTGTCCTCTTCTTGCACACATTGCGAAATGAGCTCATTAAGAGTCCATTTCTCCTTCTGAGTATTATAACTCACCTTAAAATGACTGAATTGTGTGGGAAGAGACAAGAGAACTAAACGCACGAGTAAATCATCATTTATCTCTAACTTTAGTGCCTTTAGCTTTCCCGCAAGATTTGACATTTCCATGATGTACTCCCTTATGTTTCCTTTTCCTTTGTACCTCATAGAAATCAGAGCAGCCAAATGGTTGCTTGTTTCTGCTTTCTCATTCTTGGCAAAATATTTCTGAATTGCCTCAAAGGATTCCTTAGCATCTTTGCTCTCAGAAATAGAGCCCCGAAACGCTTCCGGAATGGAACGTTTCATGATCATAAGACCATGCGGTTAGAGCGATCCCACTTCTCTACTTTCGCTTCATTGGAATTATCCTCAGCCAAAGTGGGTGGTTCAGTCCTTAGCGCAAGGTCTAGATCCATACATCCGAGAACGATTTCCACATTCTCCTTCCAGACCTTAAAAATTGTCCCACTGAGCATTGGAATGAACAATACCCAACACAACTTGACATTTAGTGTTTGCACAAAATATCAATTGTAAATAGTACTCTCAATGCAACACTCAAATATTGATAATAAATCCGGTCAAACAATAGCCTTTCTTTGGACCGACTATCATTCACATGGATAACCTTTATATTTATCGCTATTCATTATCGCATGCGCTTTCATTACTTGGCCAAACATTGACCTTCCTTTGGGCCGATCAATATCCGCATAATTAATGAAAGCACAATTGATTAATCAATATATTATCTTACTTGTGATCTTGTTTGGCAAAATATTAACCTTTCTTTGGGTCGATCAATATTCGCATAAACAAGTATAATCACTAGCGTATTTAATGTTTGGCCAAATATCAACCTTCCTTTGGGCCGATTGATATCCGCATAAACAAACGATACACTATTCCTTATAATTTTAAATTAAAATAATTTACACAACATAGACTACTTTGGTAGCATATTGTTTCAATTAATTTAATTTAAATAACTTTAAAATATATAGATCCTTAAATATATCTCGTGTAAATAAAATCCAAATATTACACTCGATAAACTTTAATCGATATAAGATAAAGTGGAAAAGATTCAAAATTTTATGCTCATAAGAACAACCACACTACGTATCAATTATATATAAAACATGATATTATTTTGTAAAGCAATAAGCTTTTCAAAATAATATCTCAACAGAAAGAAAAGCATATGCTTTTCATCTGAAGTAGGATCTGTAGGATAAGAAAATCATAGGCTTTTCAACTGGAGTAGGATATATAGGATTGCACGCAATCATGATCATATCAATACGGAGGTCGTATTCGCACGGTTCAAGATTTCGTTATTGCACCACGCATACGGATCCCGTAACCGTGATAATGTCACGGTTACGGAATCCGTATGCGTGACCAAAAGATCACGGTTACGGGATGCGTAACCGTGAACTTTTGGTCACGGTTACGGATCCCGTAACCGTGAGCTTTACGGGATCCGGATCTGATAATTTTCCACATGAATTCTAACCTGAAAAAAAAAATATGGCACCTTCACGGTCACGCAATGCGTGACAGTGATGTCAGAATTTTTTTTTTTTTTTTACGGTCACGCATTGCGTATGAGTGGTGCGTTAACGAAATCTTGAACCGTGTAAATAATATCCCCCTATCAATATATATATTCTGCATGTTTACTTAAAACAACCCAAAACCAAACGGGTCCCACGCATGACTAAAAGAAAAAAGTTATTTCAAATTCATATACCATTTGACTAAGCAAAAGTTGTACTTGTAATGCGGCAACAAAAAATTTAAACTTTAAACAATTTGTTTCAAAATCTTTTTGTTGAGATACGCATTTGTAAAGCAATCATTGTGATACCAAAAGTTCGCACTTCAATTCGCAGCCTTATACATAAATTAAAGCTTAAATAAAACAACAGTTGCATCACTTTCTGAAGTAATAACAACTTAATCACTAGATTGATATAAAAAGCAGATTGCCTTGGTTCGATCGAACCAAAAAGAGCAAAAGCAAATCAGTACAATATATACCCTATATAAACCGATAGCCCATACACATATACGAAAAGAAAGAACCTTTCGATACAAACATGCTAGTACGGAAGGATGTAAAATTATAAAGCCAAAAGCTTTCCAAATAACATCAAAAAAAAAAAGAACAACAGTAACACGTATGATTTATGTAAATCTGCGTGTAAAGTTGAAGTACATCGAACAATGAATGTAACCTAACAACCTAACATGATAATCCCGCTCGGATACCACTTGTTGAAATAATTAAATTCCCCTAAACCGTAAACGCAAGGATCGATATCATGCTGGGGTTATTAAGGAATCTAGAATTGCATACCTGGTTCCATAATAGCAATTGGATCAAGCCTTAGTGCGGAATCTACAATCCGAATGAGCGCCGCAGGTATACAGTTTTCCTCAGTCAAACCACCTTAGGGTTTCTTTAGGTTTTCTCTTTGATGGGAAGAGAATAGAAAACTACTGATTGATTTGACGTATTGGAAACCATAACCTAATAACGTTTATATAATGACCTAATAGAATCCCATTAAGCCTATTGGGCCAAAGTCTGGTATCCACCCATTAAGCCCATACCGCTTAATTAAAGTCTACTAGCTTTACTTGATTGAATCACTTTTTATTAGCCCGTCAACATTAGTATTTGTAAATAGCCAGTCCTCCCAAGAGAGTTGGAATAAGGTTGTAATCATATCAGCAGGCACAATACCTGTCCAAACCGGCCTCGCTAGAGCGCAATCACGAAGAAGGTGCAGCAGGGACTTGCCCTCGTCCTGACACACCAAGCAGAGGGGCGACTCGGTCATATGGCGTCGATGACGTTCAAGGTTACTAAGGGGTGCTTTCCAGGCAAGTTGCCAGATTCAGAAGTGAATACGCTGTTGGACATTGAGCTTCCAAACCGACAAGAAAAGACTCTCTCACCCGCAACATGGGTCTTGATTCCTGAATGGAAACATGGGCCAATGAAGTGGTAAAGGAACCGTCTTTAGTGAGCATCCATCGTATCGAGTCATCGCCGGCATTGCCCCAGACTCCCATTGCTAAAACACGCAGAAGTGTTCCGTTATCCAATCGAGCAACAAGATAATTAAAACCCCAAATACCATCTCTACAGACCTCACAAACTCTAACCTCCAGGTCCGACTGAGACAACAGAAGTTGGCAAGAAGACGAGAGAGGTTCGCTCGTGGCCCAAACGTCACTCCAAAACAGGACATTCCTTCCGTTATTCACATTCCAACCCAGATTTAGAACGATCACATTATTATAAGCGTGCGCAATACCCTTCCTAGCGTACGAGTCCCTTCCTTTGATCGTTATCAAAGACGGGCAATCCTAGTGAGAGATTGAATATATCCGGAGGATAATTCGGGACCACAGTTGCTCTCTTTGTAAGAAGATCCTCTAGCCTATTTTCCCAATAAAAGCCAGGTTCACATCCGCAGAACGCCTAATCTCCAAACCTCCATTCTTAAGAGGTTGGCAAACTTTGTTCCAATTCAGAAGAAAGATCTTCCGGTGCCCATCAGTACTCCCCCACAAGAAATTCCGGGATATCTAATCAATATGGTGGGTGACGCTAGTCGGGAGGGTAATCAATGACATATAGTGGAGAGGCATAGCAGCAAGAACTTAATGAATCAATGTAGTATGCCCTGTCAAGCTTAACCCGGCTGCTTTCCACCCCGCCGGTGTGGATGACATTCTTTCCAAGAGTGGGTTAAATAGGTGCTTGGATGACATTCTTTTTTATTTACTATACAAGTATCTAAATATACGTATTACATAATACATAGTATTACATAATACATAGTATACATGTATAAGTATTAACTTGTTTTACCGTGTTAGAGATATGTGTTAAAGTTTAAAAATAAGTTTCTTTAAAAAATACTTGTATTAACTATACATTTTTCACTTTCATTTGATTAAGTTATGTGATTAACTAACTATAATATATTTTATTTTACATTTTATAACAAACAAAATAGCAAAAAAAAAACATATATGGATCAACTACATTAGATAAATGGATAAAACGGATCAGTCGGATATCCAAATCCGGTTAAAGTCATTTTCAATCAAACGGATCAGACTAAAATCTTCCATATCAAACAAATCACCCTAATATCTGCGGATAATTATCCGATCCGACTAAAAACGCATATATAAACCACGTATTTATTTACATAACATTAAACAAACTATTTTAAAAAAAAAAGCGCAGTTGAGACCATGTTCTTTAAAAAAAAAACTAAAAATGCGGTTCCAAACCTCCTTTTCTTTTTCTTTTTTTGTCTTTCTATATTTTTTGATGCATGCCGTTCATTTGTCTGCCAGATTCGCTGCTTCAGTGATGAAGGTTCACGGACTTGGAAAAAATGTTCCTTAAGCCCCATTCTTTTTTTTTTGATACAAATGTAAGAGAAATAAGAAGGGTCGACATCTAAAAGTTGGCCGTCCTAGAGCATCCTTTCGTATGAGTTCTTCAACGTCTCGCGGAAGACTCCCGTCGTCAATGTCCAAACAATTGACAAGAGATGCGAGTTTGTTTGCAACATCGTTAATTTCCCTAAAAACATGTTGGACTCTATTTTGTGAAAACCTTGAAATCAAAATAGATATGTCAGAAATGATCGTATCCGCTTCCCATGCCGGTTTCCAAATCTGATTAATTGTATTAATAAATTCAAGGTTATCTCCCTCGATTTCAATGGTGTTAGGTTCTAAATTTATGGCCTTTTGGAGACCCTATTTTAGAGCATAAGCTTCTGTCTTTTGCTTTCAAACTATTCTCATCTTTTTTACAAGTTCTTTTCAATCTTTCCCTTTCAATTTCTATACATCGATAAGTAAGTTCATTTGTAAAGTATTGTAAATTATTTGTACTATGTATTTAACGAGGACTAACTACTTGCCATATGGTTGTTTTTATTATAGGAGAATGATAGGATAATCAAAATAATAAATTTTAATAGTTCTCATGAATGTCCTAAGAAGTTTTTTTTAATACCTAAGAGAAGCAATGCAATCTCACTACGAAAATACATACATTTGTTCGGCAGAGACTACCATTTCAAAAGTGCATTGCTCAATGGGGCAGAGGTGTAGAGCTACGGGTGAGCTTGATCGGACCTTCGCCCACCATCCTCCTAAAACATTTAGCTCAAAAACCATTCAGCCTACCAAAGAAACAAAATTGGGATGTTCTTACACAATTGTTCACCTTTTCTTACTACACAAAGGTGGTCATTCGTTTTTCTCCTAGACTGGGCACTATGTCAATGGTCCACTCTTCCTCTCAAGTTTACATGTAGAGCTAATAATTTTTTTTGAAAGTTATTGTAATTTTAATGGGGTTTTTTTGTATCTTTATGATTTTTCATCATTATTTTACTTTTACTAATAAAATTTAATCAATTATTTAATTTTTAATATTTAGGAATTAATAATCAAAACTTAATATATTATTAAATTTAGATCGACAACTGCTTTATATAAATATAAATATTTAGTTTTATTTTTTATTTGGTTTAACTTTTAGTTTTTTGGAAATTAGGATATTTTGTCAGTAAAATTGATAAAATTCGATTGTTCACGAAGTTATAGACACGAAAGTCTTCACAATATCGTCGCCCTTATAGAAAATTTTGTTCCACCCTGATTGTTCACGTACATATAGGAGGTAATGTAGATATAGAAGTAAATGCATATTTCTCAAACCAACTATATCCGAATCTCAACGCCTTATGTGACAAAAACAACAAGTGTTCTAATTTTTTACTAGACAGCCTTTTGGTCTTGTGTTCAATCCAACAAGCATTGCGTTTCATCCTAATATTTTTCCCTTTTTTAAGGTGATGTGGTCTTTTCGAAACACTCTGAGGAGGAAGAGGGATACACCCTCATCTACCTTAACCAAATTCCAAGTCAGTTTAAGTTTCATATCTTTATAGGTGGACCGTTGAAAAACATTCCAATCTAACATCATACATTCATATGTGAATGTATTGTTCAAGTATAGGGTTTTTTGTTCGAGTCATAGGGCCTTCACACCATTAGATTTGTTCATTGGTAAGTACGTACATATAAAATTACATTATACCCAAATGAAAAAATCTCAGCTAAAAATACTCCAGGCAATAATGAGAAAAGACCAAATTACACAAGTTATTAATAAGAGGATAAGGACTAGTATAGTATGCTCAAAAGTTCTTTGGTTCGTAACTTCATTAACTGAATTGGCCAATTCAATATTTTTCTCTATCATTTGTTCAGGGATACTTAGGACGCGCTCAATTAGTCAGGTATTATCGGGGGATGGATTTGAAGTTGAGATTGAAAGTTGAAGATGAATATGCAAAATAAGGATGAACATGAATGGATGAAATAAAAGTTATTTAGTTGGTGCTTGGTGGGAAGGGACTTATTGACGGAATTAAGAGAATTACCGGAAGTTAAAATTATGAAAAAATATTATGGCTTTAGATTGGCAAACTCTACTACATGTCAACCCACTAACATTGGATCTGTTCGGCAAGCCCAACAGATTATTCTGCGTGATTATTATTTTCAATAATCCATCCAATAATTTGATAATTTATGTGTATTTGCTTTCTTTTTTTTTGGTCAAAATAATTCTCCAAAATAATCTGATTATAATAACCCCATTAAAATGCATGCGGGTACATACCCATTGTCTATCTCATATTATAACCAATACCAAAAATATCACAAACATGTGGTTTTTAACTTCATTTGTAAGGCAATCCACTTTCATAAGATCTCTAATTTGATTGGGTGTTGCAACCGTAAATTAAAACTAAAACCAACAACAATCAAGATCAACACAAACTCGACTTCATCAAGAAAACCAAAAATGACACGTTTATTCCGGCCGAACACCAAAAACAAGACACGTTATCGAAAAACCGTCGTCATTCAACTCTTCATTCGAATAATCAGGGTTACCTTACGGGCCTTTAGTAGGTTAGGTCTTTTCTTGCAGTAGTCTGCATCATAAGAAGCAAGTTCTTCTATTAAACGCTCATGATGTCAAATTTAATTATCTTAGTGGTTCTAGACGTGCTCATCTTTCTCACATGCTAATGGTGTACATTCGTTCTAAGATCTTCCACAAAGGAGGATAGTCAGGTTATTAATGTATGACCCCAGCTCTTTGCCTTCACCGCCCCACGGTGAAGAAAGTCACCCCAGCGGCAAGCCTTGGTTGTCACCGCCCCCGCGGTGACAGTGAGCCGCCCCAACGGCAGGGAAAATCCGCCCCTGCGGATTCGCTACAGATCGTGCTCGATCTGTTTTCGTTCATTTTATCTTCTTTCCATAGATAGAATATCCGATCTTCTATCTTATGGGCTGACTTCCTTATCTTCTTCCTAACCTTAGAACGCCTTTCCTTCTATATTTCCAGTCCTTTTCTATATATTCCCGTCTTTTCTCCTTTCTCTTGTTTCTTGCTTACGCTTCCTTCAAACCTCGACTGCTGCAACCTTGCTTCTTGTGATTTTGCTGAGCGTGTAAGTTCATATTTACTTGCTTCTTCCTCATGTTCATGTAGTTGCTGCATGTCTTTCCTTCTGTTTTGTTCCATTGTTGATATGTTGACGTTCACGGGCTCCCTTAGTTGAGTTGTGAAGTGTGAGAGTGTTGAAAGAGAGAGCTTTGGCCCTTGTCATGGTTTTGTTGTCATTGAGAAGTTGACAGACGCTTCTATCGAAGATCCGCCCCCCGCGCCTACACAGAGCCGCCCCTGCTCCACTGTCATGTTGCCGCTCCCGCGCCTCTTCCTATCGCCCCTATGATTTTCTCTATAGTCTTCCCGTCTTTGGTGAGCTATTTTCCTTCCTTGCTTTCATCATTCCCTTCCTTCGTTCTCATGGATGTTGTTGCCCCTGAGTGTGTTGTGAGACTAAGGTCGAGCCCTTAGCATGTGGAGATCTCTTAAAGATCATTGAGACTAGAAGTTATAGACTTCTAGCAACCGTATCGTTTCTGATTCTTGATGCCTTGTGTGAACAGGCTTTCCTTGCTCCTTTCATAAGGGAAACTGAGTTGTTCTCTGATCGTTTGAGTTACCTTCGAGTGAGGTAAGTCCCTTGGACTTACTTAGCTTTATTCCGTATATTGGTTTGAGTGTTTTGGCTTGTCTGTGTTGTTTATTTTCTTATAATGTATAACCGGAATAGGATGACCTTTATAAACTTAATTGACCCAAGTGTATGATAATCGGGCGGTGACCACTTCTCTAGTTCTACAAGAGACTAGAATGTGCTCTTGCAACCTATGCCCGCAGGTAACGAATAATACTGATCTATTCTTGTTGGTAGACGGAAGCAGAGGCGAGTTTCGGGAGATTCTCGTGTGACAAAAAAAGTTGAATTATTAATGGATAACTTGAATGATAGACAATAACCGGTTGAGTGTGAGCATGCTATGTGTTTATATTACCTTATGTGTGTTTGCACCTTTACGTTCTTTCTGATATCTAGAATGTTAGCTAATGTTTTATGCCGATGTTGTAGATGTCTTGCAGGAGATAGGTGCTGCTAATCCGGATGGTGTGGTCAGCCGGGATTCCCGTACATTATAGGGCGGGATCGGGCTTATGTTGTTGTTGTTGTTGTTTCCCTTTTGTTTTGAACTCGGTTGTGATTTTTTTACGCTTCCATTTGTTTAAACCTATGGTTTTATATTGAGTTTTTGTTTTCATTTGTTTGTGTCTTGTTGTAAGATCTGTTGTGTCGTTGCTTTTGTGGGTCGGGACCCATTGTGAGGTCCTAGCCCATAACGCTTCGAGTTCCCAGAACTTGGGGTATTACTATATGTTATCAGAGCTCTAGGTCGGTTACAATGGTACTCGAAATCTTCTATAGGTCGGATAGATAAATAAATAGAACCCGCAAGGGGTCTACATTTTCAAAAGGGGGTTTTTTTGATTTTAAACTTGTCGGTCTAGAATAGATGTACGGGCGACCGCCACTACCTCCGCGGATCTTAGCAGTTAGTGTTTCTTATATGTTGGCCTTTATGTGTTTTTTCTGGATTTTTGTTTTAGCTGTAGCGTGGCCTTATTGTCTTATATATCTATATCCCTATCGCAAATGGCGCGTACTAGAGCTACATCTGCTATGGGGCGTGGAAGGGGTCGACCACCTCTTCCACCTATCGTCCATGGACGACGACGTGTAGGGAGACCTCCACTAGAGGTCAGGGACAAGCCCCAGTTGCTGATCCGCCTATCGCTGAGGCGTTTGTGGAGAGGTTGTTGAGAGTGTTGTTCCTGAGGCTGTGAACGGGACCGCCGCTAGGTCCGGAGAACAGAGAGTGTAGTCGACGGAGTCTTGTCGAGTGTCTATAAGAGCTTCTGCATATCGCGGTTATGTGCAGAGTTGAGGAGGCTATCAGGACTGGAGGGCCTACACTAGCACCGCCAGTTCCTGTGAGATCAACTGAGATTTTGCAAAGAGTTACACAGGTTGTTGCTGCACCTGCTAGAGTTGCTGAGGTTGTTAGAGCGCCGGCTGAGGCGAGAGAGCCGAGGCCCAATAGTTGGTTGAAGGCTTTCGACTAGCTGAAGGTTCCCACTTTCATGGGGAAGACTAGATTAGAGGTGGAGCTGTGGCTAGGATAGCTGGATTTTGCTTTAGAGGCGATCAGTTGCCTAGAGGGGCATTGGGTCAACATAGCGCACACGTTGCTGAAGGATCAGACTCATTCCTGGTGGAGGACCATGCACAGTAAGGTCACCAGCTATGAGCAGATGAAGACGGTGATCAAGGATCGCTATTGCCCTGCAAGTATGAGGAGAGATCGTCTACAAGATTTCCTCGAGACTGGATTCGAGGATCTTCCTATAACTGAGATTGTCAGCAAGTTTCAGGAGGAGTTGTCTTTGCTGGGTCCGTCTGTACCACCTGAGGACCAGCATGTGTATCTGTTCTCACGGAGGTTGAGAGAGTCTACCCGCTCGTATCTTGCTGGTTTTTGTTGTGAGTCTTTGACGGACTATCAAGATAGAGCTTCTACTTATGAGAGAGACCTATTGGGTCAGAGGAGAGCTTATTAGACGGGAGGACTTGAGAAGAGGCAGAGGACTGGATTAACCAATGCTAGAGCTAGAGCAGCTAGGTTCGGATGTACTAAGACACCAGGACGTACAGGTTTTCAGCAATCGACACAGGGTTCTGACAGAGGACATTAGTGTTATAACTGCGGAGTAGCTGGTCACATCCGCACAGATTGCAAGAAGCCCGTTGTGACTTTTTTCTTATGGCAAGCCAGGACATAGAGCTGTGTTTTGCCGTCAGGGCAAGGCGCTATCGTAGCAGGGTTCTTCACCCACCAGTGTTGTAGGAGGTGGGCAGAGACCTCAGTACCAGCAGCAGCATCAGATTGTTCCTGATTTTGCCGCTCCTCATGGTTCCACTCTGGGACAAGGGAGGGGTAGAGGACGTGTTAGTGGTTCTACAGACACCAGAGATGCATCTGGCAAGGTTTATGAGCGGAGGAGTATTGTAGAGCTGACAACGCCAACAACCACAAGTACCATTCATATTAATGGTTTTCTTGTCACAGTTCTTTTCGATAAAGGTGCTACGTATTCTTTTATATCTGATGCATGTGTAGATAGATTAGCCTTAGTTACCGTAGAAGGTAGACCCTTCTTTATAGGATTACCCGATGGGGGTAAGATTAGAGGTACACGAGAGGTTCGCGATTGCCCTATTAGATTGGGAGGTCGTGATTGGTCAACTGAATTCTTTGTCATGTACTTAGTACATGAAGAAGTTATTCTGGGCATGGATTGAATGGATCGACATCGAGTAGTTCTGGACATCGGCGAGAGGATAGTAACGGTAACTACAGAGTGATGCCATGTTAAGATCTTTAGAGGATGTGATCTATGCTAGACCGGTACAGTCATCAGTGCAATACGAGCTGTGAGACTTATCGGTCAGGGTTGCGAGGCTTTTTGGTGCTATGTCATGAAGGATAGTACGAGTCCCGCTTTGGTGGAGATTCTAGTAGCTTGTGAGTTTTCCGACATTTTTGTAGAGCCATCAGGTTTACATCCACAGAGGAGTGCAGACTTTGGCATTGATCTAGAGCTTGGTATGAGACCGATCTCTAAGGCTCCTTATCGTATGACGCCTATCGAGATGCTTGAGCTTAAGAAGCAGCTCGAGGAGTTAGCAGAGAAGGGCTTCATCCGCCCTAGTGTATCTCCTTGGGGTGTACCAGTACTCTTCGTCAGGAAGAAAGACGGGTCAATGAGGTTATGTATTGACTACCGAGAGCTTAACAAGGTGACCATCAAGAATAAGTACCCATTGCCCCATATCGATGATATGTTGGACCAGTTGCACGAAGCTTCAGTGTTTTCGAGGATCGATGTAAGATCCGGATATCACTAGCTGAGGGTGAGGGAGTAGGACATAGTCAAGACGGCATTTCGGACTAGGTATGGCCACTACGAGTTTGTAGTGATGCCATTCGGGCTCACGAATGTGCCCGCAGTTTTCATGGAGTTGATGAACAACATCTTCATTGACTTCCTAGACTAGTTTGTAGTTGTCTTCATAGATGACATTCTTGAATACTCTCGCAGTAGAGAGGAGCATGCAGGACACTTAAGGATCTTACTCCAAGTCCTGCAGGATAGAGAGCTTTACTCCAAGCTCTCTAAGTATGAGTTTTGGATACCCGAGATAATTTTCCTTGTTCACATCGTTTCAGCTGAAGGGATCAAGGTAGATCTGGCGAAGATCGAGTCATTAGCATCTTGGCCGCCTCCTAAGAACGTCAAGGAGGTACACAACTTCTTAGGATTGGCGGGATACTACCAGCGTTTTGTTAAGGGCTTTTCAGTTATCGCCCGACCGCTCACTTCCTTGCTGAGGAAGTCTACGAGATTCGTGTGGTCCGAGCCGTGCCTGTAGTGCTTCGAGGATTTGAAGAAGAGGTTGACCTCTGCTCCTATCTTAGCTCAGCTAGAGGGCATTGAGGACTTTGTGGTTTATAGCGATGCATCTAAGCTAGGCTTGGGATGTGTTTTGATGTAGAGGATTAAGGTGATTACATACGTGTCTAGATAGCTGAAGACGTATGAGGAGAGTTACCCTACCCATGATCTTGAGTTATCTGTTGTTCTTCACGCTTTGAAGATTTGGAGGCATTATCTGTACGAAGCTACGTGTTAGATATTCACGGATCATAAGAGCCTGAAGTATATATTCACTCAGCGGGAGTTGAATAACCGCCAACGCAAATGGTTAGAGTTGATCACGGACTTCGACCTTGAGATCTTATACCACCCGGGAAAGGCGAATTTGGTAACTGATGCCCTTAGTAGGAAGACTCCCCAGGAGATGGTGATCGCTAGGCTAACAGCTCGGCAACAGTTATAACGAGACCTTGCATGACTAGATATGGATATCCACTTTCCGGATTCCGACAACCAATTATCCACCTTAGAGATATTACATGATTTGTTGGTAGAAATCTGACAAAAGCAGGAGAGTTGCCCAGCTTTGACACAGATACGAGACAAGATGTCTCGAGGAGAGGCGCCACAGTTTGTAGTAGGTGCTGATGGGATCTTGAGACGCCAAGAGCGTATATATGTTCCTTCAAATCGAGAGTTGAGACAGCGGATCCTACAGGAGGCTCACTCTTCACCTTACTCAGTGCACCCTGGTGCGAGTAAGATGTATCAAGATATCAGACACTCTTGCTAGTGGGGAGGTCTGAAGCCAGATGTGACGAGATATGTAGCTCAATGTGCGACTTGTCAACAGGTCAAGATCGAGCATCATCGACTAGGAGGCGAGCTACACCCACTTCCCGTTCCTCAGTGGAAGTAGGAGGACATCTCTATGGATTTCATTACCGGTTTGAGACCGAGTCAAGGTTTTGATGCTATCTGGGTCATAGTAGATCAACTAACGAAGATCGCACATTTCATTCCTATCAAGGAGAGGTGGCCAGTGAGTCGATTAGTAGACGAGTTCACTAGACAAATAGTGAGACTTCATGGAGTACCTAGGACTATAGTATTTGACAGAGACGGACGGTTCACTTCGAGGTTTTGGCAGCAAGTGCATGTTGCCCTAGGTACGAGTCTGCAGTTCATGACTGCTTATCATCCTCAGACCGATGGTCAGTCTGAGCGGACCATCCAAACTCTAGAGGATATATTGAGAGCCTACGTGTTAGACTAGGGACAAGTGTGGCCAAATCACCTTCCTTTAGTAGAGTTTTCGTATAACAACAGTTGGCATGCATCGATGAGGATGAATCCTTATGAGGCTTTATATGGACAAAGATGCCATACACCGTTGTGTTGGGATGAGTCGAGCAGTGCTAGCGGTGTAGAACTTGAGCAGATTCAGGATGGCATGGCTCGAGTAGCAATGATCTAAGAGTCGATGTTAGTAGCGCAGAGTCGATATAAGTCTTATGTAGATAAAAGGCGCGGACCTCTGGAGTTTAGAGTTAGAGCTCGGGTTTGGTTGAGAGTATCTCCGACACGAGGTGTTCGACGTTTCGGCGTCAAGGGGGAGATGAGCCCCAGATAAGACAGACCTTTCAAGATTCTTAAGCGAGTTGAAGAGACAACATACAAACTTGCTTTGCCACCGAGGCTTGAGGGTGGTCACCCCGCCTTTCATGTGTCTCATTTACGGGAGTAAGTACCAGACCCGAGACACATCGTCAGTCATGAGGATCTAGTGGTCGAGTCAGATGATACGTTCGTTGAGCATCCGATATCTATCTTAAAGCGTAGTATGAGGCTTTTGCGTTCGAAGGACATACCGATGATGAAGATTCAGTGGTCGATGCGAGGAGCTGATGAGGCGACTTGGGAAAAAGAGGATAGCATCCAAAGGAACTATCCGGAGTTTTACACTAAGCTTGGTGCACCTTTAGCGTAGTTGTAATATTTCGGTTTTTCTTTTGTTAACTTGCGTACGCTTTAGTTACGTTTTGAGTTACGTTCCCCGAGAGAGAATATATGAGTTGTGTTCAGCGTTTCCGTGTTGTTGTTGTGTGATCGTTCGGGTTGTTGCAAGTTCCAAAACAAAACATCTTTTTAGGGGGTCTGATGTAAGACCTCAGTTCTTTGCCTTCACCGCCCCCGCGGTGACAGTGAGCCGCCCCTGCGACAGAGCGAATCCGCCCCTGGGGATTCGCTACAGATCGTGCCCGATCTGTTTTCGTTCGTTTTATCTTCTTTCCATAGATAGAATATCTGATATTCTATCTTATGGGCCTATTTCCTTGTCTTTTTCCTAACTCTATAACGCCTTTTCTTCTATCTTTTCAGCCCTTTTCTATATACTCCCGTATTTTCTCCTTTTTCTTGTTTCTTGCTTACGCTTCCTTCAACCCTCGAATGATGCAACCTTGCTTCTTGTGATCTAACTGAGCGTGTAAGTTCATCTTTCCTTGCTTCTTCCTCACGTTCATGTAGTTGCTACATGTCCTTCCTTCTGTTTCGTTTTCTTCTTTCATTCTTCATTTTCCTCTTCTCCAAGAATCAAGCTTTAGCCTTGATTCTTGTAGATCATTGCGTTGTTGATATGTTGACGTTCACAGGCTCCCTTAGTTAAGTTGTGAAGTGTGAGAGTGTTAAAAGAGCAAGTTTTGTCCCTTGTCGTGGTTTTGCTGTCATCGAGAAGTCGACAGACGCTTCTATCGAAGATCCACCCCTGCGCCTGCACAGAGATGCCCCTGTGCCTCTGTCATGTTGCCGCTTCTTCGCCTCTTCCTGCCGCCCCTACGGTTTTCTCTACAGTCTTCCCATCTTTGGTGATTTGCTTTCCTTCCTTGCTTTCATCATTTCCTTCCTTGGTTCTTATGGATGTTGTTGCCCCTGAGTGTGTTGTAAGACTAAGGTCGAGACCTTAGCATGTGGAGATCTCTTAGAGATCATTGAGACTAGAAGTTATAGACTTATAGCAACCGCATCGTTTCTGATTCTTGATGCCTTGTATGAATAGGCTTTTCTTGCTCCTTTGCTGAGGGAAACTGAGTTGTTCTCTGATCGTTTGAGTTAACATCGAGTGAGGTAAGTCCCTTAGACTTACTTAGCTTCTCCGTATATTGGTTTGAGTGTTTTGGCTTGTTTGTATTGTTTATCTTCTTATAACGTATAACCGGAATAGGATGACCTTTATAACCTTAATTGACCCAAGTGTATGATAACCGGGCGGTGACTACTTGTCTAGTTCTACAAGAGACTAGAATGTGTTATTGCAACCCAGGCCCGCAGGTAACGGATAGTACTAATCTATTCCTGTTGGTAGACGGAAGTGGAGGCGAGTTTCGGGAGATTCTTGTGTGACAAAAGAAGTTGAATTAGTAATGGATAACTTAAATGAAAGATAATAACCGTTTGAGTGTGAGCATGCTATGTGTTTATATTACCTTATGTGTGTTTGCGCCTTTACATTCTTTCTAATATCTAGAATGTAGCTAACGGTTTATACCGATGTTGTAGATGCCTTGCAAGATATAGGTGCTGCAGAGTAATCCGGATGGTGTGGTCAACCGGGGTTTTCGTACCTTATAGGACGGGATCGGGTTTATGTTTATGTTATTTTTTCCTTTTGTTTTGAACTCGGCTATGAGTCTTTTACACTTCCTTTTGTTTAAACCTTTGGTTTTATATCGAGTTTTGATTTTCATTTGTTTGCATCTTGTTGTAAGATTCGTTGTGTCGTTGCTACTCTGAGGGTTGGGACCCATTGTGAGGTCATAGCCCGTAACGCTTCGAGTTTTCAGAACTTGGGGTGTTACAAGTAAGGCCCTTATCCCATCAATTTACATAAACTCCTCCTTCAACAACCTCAATCCTTTTGATCTATCTTTACGGGGTTGAAGGTTTTTCGTAAATTTCAACCCCTTAATACCTTAAGTCAACCTCAAAATGAACAAACCCGAATCCTAAACATGCCATTATACTTTCTGATGATATGAAAGATAGAGGGGTTAGTATCCCCTTTTTGGGTCGACATTTTTATAAAGATAACACCAAACTATTTCCCATTATCTTTTTATTTTTTAAAAGTGAAACGACGTTGTTTTGTGAAGTTTAACCAAAGAACATGCCATATAACCGATTTTTTAAAATTAAAATTGAAACTCTTATTTCTCTGTAAATATTGATTAAAAATAATAATATTTAGTACGATTTATTTTTATTCATCTAAAGACACCCACTTTGCATATGTTTTGAGGAAAAAAAAACTTGACTTCATTTAACATATATAAGGGATCAAATAATAAACATTTAGCTTTTTCCTTAAAATATAATTTATATATCTGTCTAAGACCTTTATTTTCATATGTATATGTATGCTTTTTTATTTTATTAAAACACAATTTATAATGGACTATATACTTAAAGTGAGACATTAACTTAAAAAATTTAATAAAATACAACTTAAACCAAAATATAAACTCCAATAACACATAACTTATAATATAAAGCAAAAATGAAATACAAACCGTAACTCTAAACATGCGTATCAAATATAAATGAACCATAAACTTAAACATAAAATCAATAACAACGTTTCATGATAAAGTCAATCATTTTTCAGTTTCTTCCTTGTCCTCTTTGATGTGCATGCACCATATGTGCTCATGCTTGAACTTTGCTTTGAAGGGATGTAAGTATCTATACAAAGGTTGGTCACTGGATGATTACTCATTGGTGACATATCACAAGTCGGGTAAGGTCAATGCGCTAGGTGTGTTAAAAAGTCAATTGTTGTGTTAGAACCGTTGCATCTTACGAGTTGTGGTTTCAAAAGCTCACTACTGCTCTTATTGCTATGATTTTTGCCATTCATTGGCTGATTACTCACTGTTGACATATCACAAGTCGGGCATTTATCTTCTAGTCTTGATTATGTTGAGAACTTGGTTATTTCAAGTAGCAATTCAACAACTATAAGCCAATTTAAAGCTTATTTGATTGATTGTTTCCACATGAAAAATTTAGGGGTGCTTCGGTTTGTTCAGGGTATCAAAATAAACTCTCACTCTAGAAAGTTTGTGGCTCAATCAACAACAATAATGTCCTAACATATTATCTGAGACTAGTTTACTGGCGTGCAAACCAGATTTTGTCCCTCTGATGTCAGTCCTTGCTTGTCTGATCCCGAATGGTATCACATGTTAGTCGGACGTCTCATATATTTATCTATCATTCGACCGGAATTGGATTTCTCGGTGCATATTTTTGCACAACAGATGCAAGAACCAAGGCAAGGCCACTTGGATGTTGTTATTCGGGTATTGAGATATCTTTAAACAACTCTCAATCAAGGTATTATTTTTTCCACCTAAAGTGATCAGACGTTACGGTCTTTTTGTGATTCGGATTTTGCAGCATGTTCTCACTTGCAGACAACAAAAGAATACTTTATTCTCCTTGGGAGCTAGCATGTTGTGTGGAAAGCTAAAAAGCATTTTATAGTTTCTCAATCCTCAATAGAGGCAAAATATTGACCATGGCCTCTACTACTTGTGAAGTTTTGTGATTACACTCTTTACTAGCTTCATTAGGCATCCATCATCGGCAACCGGGTCTTTATTATGATAAGAAGTACATATAGCCACGGATCCAGTCTTTCTTGAACGAACTAAGCATATTGAAATCGATTGCCATATGGTTTGTAATCAAATTTAGTTGAGCTATCTTCAGACATGTTTCACTCGCTCGGTTGAGCAATTAGCTGATGTAATGACAAAGGCGTTGGGTGCTGCATGCTTCCACATTTTAATTTGCAAGCTTGTAGTCAGTCACAAACCGTCTCCAACTTGAGGGGAATTATAAGATCAGATATTTCTAGTTAAATAGTATCTTTGAATGTCTTTTTATTTTCTTTTAGTTAATTGTATATCCATCATCTGTTTTATAAATATAATGTTGAATCAATAACGAATCAAGCCTTTCGTTTATCCTATCGTTACATAAATGTCTCTTTTCTTTCCAATAGGCACAAGTTCTATAAGCCGTTTCCTATAATCCCTTTTGATGTCACTTGTCTTCCGGTAAGGTATGGTTCCGTTGGCAACAAGTATGATAAGTTACAATGAAAATACATGTAATCTCTTTATGATTTTGCACATCATGTGAAACACGCGTTTAATGGTAGGTAAAACTCTCAACTCCTTACACAAACCATATCATTATCATCTCCTTACACAAAGGTATAAAATAAGGTTGCTAGCTAATTAATTCAGTCGGATTGCGTTTTTCTTTATGTAGGCTTTTGTATTTCATAGAGGCTTCTAAATTGTTGCCTTCTTTGATGAATTTCATATTGGAAACTTGGTTAGTGTCTTGTACTCTTATTATTTCCTCGTTTTTATTCAAAATCAGTGGTATACTACCCAATTAGAGCACATTTGCTCCTTACAAGTTCTAAAGTCGTAGTTGTTTATGTGAAACTATCGGAAAAGCAATGTTCTAAGCTTGTTAATTTTTTGTATGTAGAGACGGTTTTAGGGGGAGGGGGAGGGTAGACGAGTGAAAGCTTTTTCCTTAGGAGAGGGAGTGTAGACATGACCTTTATATCCTAGAGATTGAAAATTATAACCACAGTAATAATCTAAAGAGAAAAAAAGAGTTTTTCTTTACAATGTTTAAATCAATTACTTTGTGCTATATCTCCAATGAAGAGGGTAAATTTATGTATTTGCGTTTAGAATAAGGTTGCATTTTTCTCATAATAAATAGTTGATGAACCGTACAGATTGCTACTGGAAAAAAGGAATGTGAACGAACAGTTCCGAAAACAACATTTTGTAGTTGAGACAACAAATATAATAATATCATATTAATAAATTTTTTGTCGGAAAGAATTGCAAACATGAATATCATAGGGTTCTTTGGATCAAAAAGTTAATTCAATGATAGGAGGAAAATTAAGAAAAGTTAATTTAAAATTTCACTATCTTAAAAGTTTCAGTAGAGAAATTCAAACTTCTTGTAGACGGGTGGTGAAGTGCAAATTAGGGTCTTCTAGTACACCGGAGATGGGGTGTACAATGGCTTCTTGTAGTACACTAGAGATAGGATGTAAATTGGGGCCTTATAAAGATGCATGAGCATGGCCGGACCTAGCTTGATTGGTGACCATGATCATGAAAACTAGGAGACAAGGAGTGAAGATCACTCTAAGGAGGAGAAGACGAAGAATCAAAGACATTTCTAGGAGAGAAAGGAAGATAATTGATTGGAGATGGGAGATGTCAAGGATAACATATGCATGGAAGCTAGAAAATGCATACATGATCTCACGTGGAGAACGAAGAAGAGCCCATGTACGTCCATACATGATCATGTGTGAGAGGAGGAGTAGCCATGCACGTATAAGAAAGGATAGGCGTGGGATCGAGAAAGAATAGGACAAGTTTAGTGGCTGAACTATGTTTTAAATAGATCTTATTTTCCGCTCATACAGAATTATTTTTTATTATGGACTTTTCTTTATACTTTTGGACTTTTTAATTATATTTTGTATCTCATGTTTTAATTATAACCTAGCAAGTAGGTTCGGTACAATGCCTATATAACGCATGTAGAATCCACATTTTTCAACATCCAATTCATAAATAAAATTTTGATATTTTTTAGTTGTTTCTTTGCACGGAGTTCGTGTCTCTTTCTAGGAAAGAGAGAGCGAGTGGATTGATAACACGATTTATGACTTAGGTTTAGGTAATCATTTAGATAGATTTCCCGCTCATTCATGCATGGTTTAGCATTAGTTCACGATGTTTGCACTCAATTCACGTATTTTGTCGAGATAGACGTCTACACGGACTTGTGCATTGCTTTGTAGGTGTTTTGGGAGATTTAGGAGCTAAAACGATACGTTTGAGGATCGTTCATCAAGATGACACACCCTCGGACTCATTAGGATGCAAGCTAAAGGCTAGAGAGGACTCATGGAACCTTGCAAACACAAGCCATGCACCAAATCGAAGCTTAATGATCAAAGACAAAGCTGAAGCACAAAATCACGGTTCTCTGACAGATCACGGCCGTGGAAATGCCCGTGGATTTTGCCAGGTTTTCATGACAGCTGTGCCACGATCTCTTGGCCAGCTCTTGCAAAGTTGTAGTATAAAAGTGGTCCTGCATTGGCTGTGAGAGGCATCTGGGAGCAGCTCTCCATTATCCACTATCCTCTAACAAAAATATTCTCTCAACAAGAAGATTCTTTGGGAAGAAGGAGGAAGAAGAAGGCTACCATTGGAGAAGAGCTTGGTTGGAAAAGAAGAAGAACACACCACTGATAGATTTTGATAGCTTGTAGTGAAGAATTTCGGAATCAATCTCTTGAGTTGTATGAACCATTTGAACCTTCTTTAAGAAGGATTGTGAGTTATTCTAATTCCACTTTCAGCTTGGTTTTGTTTTAGTTGACTTATTTATCTCTTTCTCTTCAATATCTTGCAAATGGATGCCATGATTTTATGTTTGATTGTTTCGTTTTCTATTATGAATGTTTTAGGCTAAATAGATGTGGTTCTAGGGTAAGGAAAGGATGGTTATGGCTAGGGCTATGATAGGATGGACTTAGATTTACCTTTGGATGACTTGTGTGCATGAGCGTAGTCTCTGTTAGGAATCACGGCCAGTTCTTGCCAAACCACGGACGTGGAAAGGTAAAACAAACCGTGATCTTGCCTGGTTCGATGGATCTAGTCTTAGATTGTTAGAATGTTGAAAACCTAAGTGTTTGTTGAGTCAATCTATCCTAGGGTGACCTAGTGTTAGCAACTAAGTGTTAGGAGAGACTTATCCGGTAATCCTTGCTCTTAGATCTCAAAGATGACAAACCTTAGGTAGTGGTGAGCCTCATAAGCCGCCATTGGATTAAGTGTGCTAGGATGGTTGTTTAGAACTAACCCTTTCGAGACTTACCCGGTAAGGATAGGTTAGACCTCTAGGTAACAATCCGGTTTGTGTAGAATTCCTTCCCTTAGGTTCTTAGAGACTTACCCGGTGATGAGACTTTAGGGATGGCCTAGTGGATCATGAGACCTACCCGGTGATTAATCCCAATCTAGAAACACTTAACCCCCAACATATCATAGTTAATCCAAGGAAAGGATAGATAGCTTGAGTCCTATGCCATAACCAGAACTTCCAACCCCTAGAATCCGCTTTTCTATCTTCGATCTATATCTCGTATTTTTGCTTGTTTGTTTGCGTTGATTTGTTAGCCTAGTTGATTATTACATTTTGCATGATTTGTGATCTTTGATGGATCACCGAAAAACCAACCAAAAACAATTGAGATTTTCATTTCTTTATTTCTTTCTCTTTTCTTAACCTAGATCTTCACTAGACTTAATCACTAATTGAGTCAGTCTCACCTTAGTCTTTGTGTTCGACCTCGGAATACTATCCCTACTACAAACGTCCCGTACACTGCGGGTTCGCTAGGAGTTAGGATAAATATAACGAGAATATAAATTTAAAACCCATTGCGTGTCACATCCTGAGCGTAACAAGTTTTTGGCGCCGTTGCCGGGGACTAGGTCTAGATTGAGTCTATTTTATGATTGTTTATTAGTGTAGATCTTTCTTGTTGCTTTTGATCTCTTTTTGGTTTGTGTCTTTGCTTTTCAGGACGTCTCACTCTTTAGGTGTATGCGAAGATCTCGTGGTAAGGATTTAGCTCCATTCGATCCCGAACCGGAGAAAACCCTTAGATCTAGATCCAAGAGCATTAAAAAGGGAAAAGAGATGGCCGGAAGAGATCTCCAAGCTGAATTGGATGAGGCTTTAGAGCAAATTAGGATAAGGGATGAAGCTTTGGAGAATGAAAGGAGACTTGCCAATGAGAGGCAAGAGGCAACTAGGAGGGAGATTGAGGAGATTAGGCAAGCTCTTGTGCAAAGGGAGCTTAACCATCAACAACCTCCTCCACCTCCGGGTGTGAACTTAGGAGATCCCGCAGCCCATTGCTATGGAAGAGCCGCAAACATTGGGGCAACGTATGGATCCGGCACAAAGAGCACACCTTCCGGGTGTGAACTTAGGAGATCCCGCAGCCCATGATTACGAGCTCCGCCCTCAAGTTCTACAAATGATCCGGCATAATCAATTTGGAGGGATGGAAGGAGAGTCTCCTCATCAACACTTGATGAATTATGAGATCTTGATGGAGACTCTTAGACCGCCAAGATTGGAGAGCAACAACCATAAGCTTAGGGCTTTTTCCTTCTCTCTTAAGGATAAAGCCTTGGCTTAGTATCAATCTATTCCACAAGGGCGAGTTGGTACTTGGGAGGAGATGACCACCGAGTTTTTGACAAAGTTCTTCCCACCTTCCAAGACTACCGAGTTAAGAGGGAAGATCAATGCCTTCGTGATGAAGGATAGAGAGAGTTTATTCAAATCTTGGGAGAGGTTCAAAGATCTTCTCCTAGATTTTCCACACCATGGCATACCGAAAATTGAGCTATTGGAGATCTACTTCAAGGGACTTGATGAAGATAGCCAATTCAAGCTCCAATCTCTTTCCGGTGGGACTTTCATGGAGAAGCATGTAGATGAAGTTTGGGAGTTTGTAGAGAAGCAGGCTCTAGTGATTGAGAAATACTCCCATAGGAAGAGTGAAGGGAGAAAGGCGGGAGCATATGAGGTGAGTGAAGTCACCATGAGCAATTTCAAGCTTGACGCCATCAACAATGAATTGAAGTCCTTGAGGGAGTTGTGTGCTACAACTTTGAAGAATCAAGCAACCCCTCAAGTGCTTCCACAAGCTAACTTATCTTCCAAGGAGGAGGATGTGAATTACATGGGAAGGGGCAATTACAACAATTATCAAGGCCCAAGGAACTTCAACAACAACCAGCAATTCAACAATTACCGGCCCAACCACAACCATCCCGGGTTTTCCTACTCTAACCCGGATGGAGCCTTGAACCCTCCCGCTTCCACAAGCACAACTCCACCACCAAAAGCTTCACAAGAACCTCCACCCGGATTTACTCAACCTCCCAAGGATAGGACCGAAATGATGTTTGAGCAATTGCTTGGAAGGTTGAGTGGTCTTGAGAGCACCGTGACTTCAATTTCTAAAGCTCAAAAGGTGTTGGAAGCACAAGTGTTCCAAAAGGCGGGTGAAGCCCATAGAGATCCGGGAAAGCTTCCCGGAAGGACTGAAGACAACCCAAGAGGCCAAGTGTTGGCCATCACTACAAGGAGTGGGTTGAGCATGAAGGATCCTTTACCCAAAGATCATGCTAAAGGGAAACAAGTGGTGATAGAGGAAGAGACTTTGCAAAGAGATGGAGGCAAGAGCAAGGATGTAGAGCCGACTTATGTGGCAACGCCTCCATACAAGCCACCACTACCGTTCCCTCAATCACGAGCAAGAGCTCGTTTGGACAATCACTTTGGTAAATTCCTTGAACTAATGTCTAAATTTCATATTAACATTCCGTTCATGGATGCTATCTTAGGAATGCCGGCATATGGCAAGTTCTTGAAAGAGATACTCTCCAATAAAAGGAAGTTGGAGGAGTATGGGGAGATAAGAATGACCAAAAGATCCTCGGAATTGATCCAAATGATGAAGGAGGAAATGCCTCCCAAGCTAAGAGATCCGGGTTCCTTTTGTGTCCCAATTGGAGTGGGAGATGTGAAGTATGAGGCCCTTTGTGATCTTGGGGCAAGTGTAAGCATCATACCGCTTGCACTTTGCAACAAGGTTGGGCTAGGAGAGCCAAAACCGGTCAAGATGACCCTCTATATGGCGGACCGTTCTATCACTCATCCGGTTGGGATCTTAGAAGACATCCCGGTGCAACTAGGAGGATTCTATGTGCCAATTGATTTCGTTGTCTTGGATATTCCGGCGGATTATCCGGTTCCCATCATCTTAGGAAGACCTTTCCTAGCCACTTCCGGATGCCTAGTGGATTGCAAGAATGGGACTCTCTCCTTCAACATTGGGGAAGAGAACGTCAAGTTCAAGTTGTCCACAATGATGAAAGGGCCAACCCTTGATGAAGATGTCTTCAACATAATCGAGCAAGAGGAATCTAGAGAAGTTGTGAGCTCGATCTTGATCAAGGATCCCTTGGAAAAGGTTCTTACCTTAAGTATGATGGAGGAACGTGTTGAGGAGGCTTACAATGAAGAGATCGAGGCCTTAGAAGCATTAGAAGAGGAGACAAGGGCTCAAATTGAAGAGAATGAAGGGGTGTTGAACAGTTGTAGGAACCACGGTCGTGGAATGAGTTCCACGGCCGTCAAACTCTCTGTAAAGCCACAAAAATGGAGCCAGGAAAGGTCCACGGCCGTGGACTTGGAGCAAACCGTGTTTCCAGCCGTGGTTTCCCCTGAATCAGCCCTTGATGATGATCAAGCTTCAAGGAGCCTTGAAGGGTCTTCATTTGCTTTGGATTCATCTCATCCAACATTATTTGGATTGTCTCCAATCGATAAAGGTCCTCCCAAACTTGAACTCAAACCCCTTCCCTCTCATTTAAAGTATGCTTTCCTTGGTGATAATTCTACATATCCGGTGATTGTGAATGCATGCTTGAGTGATGATGAACTTGCTAAGTTGTTGCATGAGCTAAGATTGCATAGGAAAGCCATTGGCTATACTATTGATGATTTGGTTGGCATAAAACCTTCTTTGTGCATGCATAAAATAATGATGGAAGATAATCATAAACCCTCTATTGAACATCAAAGGAGATTGAATCCTATAATGAAAGAGGTAGTCAAAAAGGAAATCATTAAGTTGCTAGATGCGGGAATTATCTACCCTATCTCGGATAGTAAGTGGGTTAGTCCCGTTCATGTCGTTCCTAAGAAGGGTGGGATGACCGTAGTGACTAATGAGAACAATGAACTAATCCCGACTAGGATGGTTACGGGGTGGAGGATGTGCATTGACTATAGAAAGTTGAACATGGCCTCTAGGAAAGATCACTTCCCTCTCCCCTTCATTGACCAAATGCTAGAAAGGTTAGCTCAACATTCTCATTTTTGCTACTTAGATGGCTATAGTGGATTCTTCCAAATCCCTATCCACCCCGATGACCAAGAGGAAACAACATTTACATGTCCATGGGGTACTTTTGCATATAGGAGAATGCCATTTGGGTTGTGTAATGCACCCGCCACCTTCCAAAGGTGTATGATGGCTATCTTTTCGGAATACATTGAAAATATCATGGAAGTGTTTATGGATGATTTCTCTGTTTATGGTTCTTCCTTTGATAATTGCTTGGCTAACTTTTCATTAGTATTGCAAAGATGTGAGGAGACAAATCTTGTCTTAAATTGGGAAAAATGCCACTTCATGGTAAGTGAAGGTATTGTGTTGGGACACTTGGTGTCCAACCGTGGCATTGAGGTTGATAGAGCCAAGATTGAAACGATAGAGAAGTTGCCACCACCTAACTCGGTGAAGGGGGTAAGGAGTTTCTTAGGGCATGCCGGTTTTTACCGGAGGTTTATTCAAGACTTCTCTAAAATTTCTAAGCCTCTTACTAACCTACTAATGAAAGATGTTGATTTTGTCTTTTCCAAAGATTGTCTTGAGGCCTTTTGTAGGTTGAAGAAAGCCTTGATCTCCGCACCTATCTTGCAACCTCCGGATTGGAGTCTACCATTTGAGATCATGTGTGATGCAAGCGATGTAGCCGTTGGGGCTGTTTTGGGGCAAAGGAAAGATGGGCGCACTCATGCTATTTATTATGCTAGCAAGACGCTAGATGATGCCCAACTCAATTATGCTACCACCGAGAAAGAGTTGCTAGCGGTGGTGTATGCTTTTGAGAAGTTCCGCTCATATCTTGTTGGAGCAAAAGTCATAGTTTATACGGATCATGCTGCGATCCGTTACCTCCTTACCAAGAAGGATGCAAAGCCCAGGTTGATTCGGTGGATCCTTCTTCTTCAAGAGTTTGATTTGGAAATCCAGGACAAGAAGGGATCCGAGAACTCAGTGGCGGATCACCTTAGTAGACTCCTACCATTGGAGCTTGAAAGAGATGACATCCCGATTGATGACTCATTCCGGGATGAGCAATTGCAAATGGTGGAGGAGTGCTTGTTCCAAGTGTCTAGAGGAAGCGAGCCATGGTTTGCCGACATTGTGAACTACTTAGTGTGTGAGGAAGTGCCTCCCGGTTTGACATATACCCAAAGGAAGAAGTTCTTCAAAGATGTGAGGCATTACTATTAGAGCGAACCACTTTTGTTCAAGAGAGGGCCGGATGGAATGTTTAGAAGATGCATACCGGAGGATGAGGTGGAGAGTGTGATCCGCCATTGTCATTCCTTTCCATGTGGAGGGCATGCTAGCTCCCACAAGACATGTGCGAAGGTGTTGCAATCGGGCTGCTTTTGGCCAAGTTTGTTCAAGGATGTGCAAAGCTTTGTGGTAGCTTGTGATGCTTGCCAAAGGACGGGCAACATCTCAAGGAGGAATGAGATGCCCTTGAACAACATACAAGAAGTGGAAATCTTTGATGTGTGGGGTGTGGACTTCATGGGACCATTCCCTTCTTCATGTGGCAACCTCTACATCCTATTAGCGGTTGATTATGTATCAAGATGGGTGGAGGCAATCGCTTCTCCTACAAATGACGCCAAGGTTGTGGTGCGGTT
Source organism: Fagopyrum homotropicum (assembly GCA_033239125.1). NCBI lineage: Eukaryota > Viridiplantae > Streptophyta > Magnoliopsida > Caryophyllales > Polygonaceae > Fagopyrum > Fagopyrum homotropicum. The sequence continues at coordinate 138,182,472 of BSWB01000001.1, read as the reverse complement.
CTTCAACCGAGTGATCTTTCCTAGGTTTGGAACACCAAGGGTGATCATAAGTGATGGAGGGAAGCACTTCACCAATAGGAACTTTGGGGCACTTTTGGCTAAGTATGGGGTGACTCATAAGGTGGCAACACCTTACTATCCCCAAACTAGTGGCCAAGTAGAGATCTCCAACCGGGAGATAAAGGCCATTCTTGAGAAGACGGTATCTCGAACTAGAAAGGATTGGGCTATGAAGCTCAACGATGCCTTGTGGGCATATAGAACCGCTTTCAAGACACCAATTGGCACTACTCCTTACAAGTTGGTCTATGGCAAGTCTTGCCACCTTCCGGTGGAAATAGAGCATAGAGCACATTGGGCCATCAAGTGGCTAAATTTTGATCTCAAAGAGGCCGAACAGAAGAGGTTACTTGATATGAACGCACTTGAGGAGATCCGGTTGGATGCATACGAGAATGCCCGGATCTACAAGGAGAGGACCAAACGGTGGCATGACAAGAGGATCATCCCCAAGGAGTTGAGTGAAGGAGACTTTGTCCTTCTCTTCAACTCAAGGTTGCGGCTCTTCCCCGGAAAGCTCAAATCAAGATGGACCGGGCCATATGTGGTGAAGAAGATCTTTCCCCGTGGAGCTATTGAGATAGGAGGGGAGCATTGTGAAAACTTTAAGGTGAATGGGCACCGGTTGAAGAAGTATATCCCGGGAGCTCCGGTGGATATGATCGCCCCACTTTACCTTGAGTAGACGCCCCGAGTTTGGTCAAGCTAATGACCTTAAAGAAGCGCTTGGTGGGAGGCAACCCATTGGTAACATTTTTCCCTTTCTTGTTTTGCTTTTGTTTTAGATTTTTCTATCTTTGTGTGTGTTTCGTGTGCTTAGTGTGTGTGCTAGAACCTTAGTAGCATTGGAAGCCTTGCTTGGCATGAGAATGATGATGATGAACCCCTCATCAATTATGGGTGGAGCGGACGCGGAACTTGGACGGCTAGCGGCGCCTAGCGCGGGTCCCGATGCTTTGATGAATACTTAGAGCTCTCTACCATGGTTGATAGGATCATACAACGTCAATTCACTTGAGCAATCCCAAATACCGAAGCAAACCATTTTACATTGTGAGAACCTTCTTTCACTCTCTTTACTTGAATACCACATTGGGGACAATGTGTTTCTAAGTATGGGGTGGAGTTTGCATAATCCTTTGCATGATGAGCATCTAGGATAGTTTATCATTTTTACATGTCTTGCATTGTACATATTCATCTCGAAAATCCCATAAAAATTCAGAAAATTTACAAATTTTTTGTGCTTTCTAGGCTTGGATATGACCCTAATGATGAACCTTGTCTTGTGGATTGGCTATGGATGGCCTTATGTGTTGAATTAATGAATGCATATGTGGACTTGAAGTACTTCCCTTGAATTCCATGGATGATTTGTGATCATGATGTTTGCCTAGGATGGATTGAGTATTGAAAGTCGAAATTACATGCTAGTTCTTGCATACCATCTAGGAATGAATGAGGCAATTCATCCTTCTCTACTTCTCATCTTGATCATGATTGCTTGAGCACCTCAATGGATATAAATTAACCTCTTTTGACCCATCCGGGAATAGGAGCATGATAGTGTGTTGATGTGTGTGAAAAGCAAGTATGGGGTGAAAATGTTGATGAAAGAATATCATGCATAAAATGCTGAATTTGTTGTGAAAGTGTAGCCAAAAATATAGGCTTGGGGACGTTGGCTTAAATGACAAGTAACTCGGTACACTTCACATAATCGGGTGTTGGTGCCTTGCCAAAGTCAAATAAACCAATAGTCCTAACGAGCTTTGGTATGTGTGCCCGGTGTGGATGCACCTCGAAAAATAAGAAAAAGCCCGAGGATGGCTAATCACCAAGGTTTCGGCTTTTGTACACCAATGCCATTGTCTCAAAAATAAGTCAAAGAAAAGAAAAGAAAGAAAAGATAGAGAAAAATATACACTTGAGGGAAGTTGATCGAGGACAAGATTGTGGAGTTAGTTCCATTCCCGGATTAGCACCACATAGCCTAGAAAAATCCCCACCTAATCACAACGTTTCTTGGCCTTTTAGTTCATAAGACCTTATGACCTATTTGCATGTTTGTAAGACTTAGTAATCTAGATTGGATATGCTCTTTGATCTTCTTGGTTTCTTCATTTTTACATTTCATGCATGCTTTTGAGCTAAGTACAATTGTCTTTTCATGCCTTCATTTATTTGATGCATGATTGCTTATCCATTGCCATGAAACATGACTTTGAAGGTGATCCAATAGTAGAAGCACAAAACCAAAAAGATTTTACCATTTTTCTGCATACATAAATCATGTTATCTCGTAGTCTATAGTTGAGAATTTGCTCGGGGACGAGCAAACCTTAAGTATGGGGTATTTTTGATAACACGATTTATGACTTAGGTTTAGGTAATCATTTAGATAGATTTCCCGCTCATTCATGCATGGTTTAGCATTAGTTCACGACGTTTGCACTCAATTCACGTATTTTGTCGAGATAGACGTCTACACGGACTTGTGCATTGCTTTGTAGGTGTTTTGGGAGATTTAGGAGCTAAAACGATACGTTTGAGGATCGTTCATCAAGATGACACACCCTCGGACTCATTAGGATGCAAGCTAAAGGCTAGAGAGGACTCATGGAACCTTGCAAACACAAGCCATACACCAAATCGAAGCTTAATGATCAAAGACAAAGCTGAAGCACAAAATCACGGTTCTCTGACAGATCACGGCCGTGGAAATGCCCGTGGTTTTTGCCAGGTTTTCGTGACAGCTGTGCCACGATCTCTTGGCCAGCTCTTGCAAAGTTGTAGTATAAAAGTGGTCCTGCATTGGCTGTGAGAGGCATCTGGGAGCAGCTCTCCATTATCCACTATCCTCTAACAAAAATATTCTCTCAACAAGAAGATTCTTTGGGAAGGAGGAAGAAGAAGGCTACCATTGGAGAAGAGCTTGGTTGGAAAAGAAGAAGAACACACCATTGATAGATTTTGATAGCTTGTAGTGAAGAATTTCGGAATCAATCTCTTGAGTTGTATGAACCATTTGAACCTTCTTTAAGAAGGATTGTGAGTTATTCTAATTCCACTTTCAGCTTGGTTTTATTTTAGTTGACTTGTTCATCTCTTTCTCTTCAATATCTTGCAAATGGATGCCATGATTTTATGTTTGATTGTTTCGTTTTCTATTATGAATGTTTTAGGCTAAATAGATGCGGTTCTAGGGTAAGGAAAGGATGGTTATGGCTAGGGCTATGATAGGATGGACTTAGATTTACCTTTGGATGACTTGTGTGCATGAGCGTAGTCTCTGTTAGGAATCACGGCCAGTTCTTGCCAAACCACGGCCGTGGAAAGGTAGAACAAACCGTGATCTTTCCTGGTTCGATGGATCTAGTCTTAGATTGTTAGAATGTTGAAATCCTAAGTTTTTGTTGAGTCAATCTATCCTAGGGTGACCTAGTGTTAGCAACTAAGTGTTAGGAGAGACTTATCCGGTAATCCTTGCTCTTAGATCTCAAAGATGACAAACCTTAGGTAGTGGTGAGCCTCATAAGCCGCCATTGGATTAAGTGTGCTAGGATGGTTGTTTAGAACTAACCCTTCCGAGACTTACCCGGTAAGGATAGGTTAGACCTCTAGGTAACAATCCGGTTTGTGTAGAATTCCTTCCCTTAGGTTCTTAGAGACTTACCCGGTGATGAGACTTTAGGGATGGCCTAGTGGATCATGAGACCTACCCGGTGATTAATCCCAATCTAGAAACACTTAACCCCCAACATATCATAGTTAATCCAAGGAAAGGATAGATAGCTTGAGTCCTATGCCATAACCGGAACTTCCAACCCCTAGAATCCGCTTTTCTATCTTCGATCTATATCTCGTATTTTTGCTTGTTTGTTTGCGTTGATTTGTTAGCCTAGTTGATTATTACATTTTGCATGATTTGTGATCTTTGATGGATCACCGAAAAACCAACCAAAAACAATTGAGATTTTCATTTCTTTATTTCTTTCTCTTTTCTTAACCTAGATCTTCACTAGACTTAATCACTAATTGAGTCAATCTCACCTTAGTCTTTCTGTTCGACCTCAGAATACTATCCCTACTACAAACGTCTCGTACACTGCGGGTTCGCTAGGAGTTAGGATAGATATAACGAGAATATAAATTTAAAACCCATTGCGTGTCACATCCTGAGCGTAACATGGATTCTCGCTTGACCTTATAACTTAGATTGTTTTGTGTTGGTCCTCTCAGTTAGTCACAGACCTCCTTCTTGTGCTCTAGGGATAATCGTTTTATCTTTTGTGTAAGATTGTAGAGAAAGGGTTCCACAATCATTCCCCATTTTTTGTTTTAGGGCATTAGTTTCTCTTGCGTGCTTCAGGTTGTTTCATAGGTTTGACCATGATATATCCATATACCGATCGACCATCACCATTGGATCAACCTTCTCCGAGCCATTCGTCACCTCTTTTTATGATCAAACCTCGTTTGCTCGATCCCTATAGTAATGATTGAGAAGAATCGTTGGTGTCAAAAGATCGAGATGCATCACACAGCCAATCCCTATATCATATAGTATACGATAGATTGGGTATACATTGGCATCTTATAGTACATTGTATATGGGGTGTATATTGGGGCCGTGTAATAGACAAGAGATGAGGTGTAAACTGGCTTCTTGTAGTACACTAGAGATGGAGTATTCACTGGAACCTTGTAGTGGTGTACTTTGGCTGCGTCTAATACACCGAAGAAGGGATGTATATGAGTGAAACCTTGTACTCAGAAGATGGACTGTAGACGGGTATCTTGTAGTAAGGACAAAGGGCATAGATCAGTTCGAAGCTTTGTATTTGGGGGTCGGAGTGTAGACGGGCTTCTTGTAGTATGGAAATGGAGCACAAAAGAGTAGGGTAGATAAAACATAGCTAGCGCACGCTACGTAACATAATGCCAAACAAGATGCTCACATCCCTTCACCTAATCTAAACCCTAACACAAATTATATTCACAATCACAAGAGAAAAAAAGAAACATAATTTCACTGAAAATAAATTACGATTCAACCTGTTGCTAGAAGATTTAAGGGATTTGACAAAAAGTTTAGCCCAAAAGATTAAATAATAAAATTTAGAATAACAATAGTTAGATTACAAACTTGTAAAGCTATAGAAGACGATGAATATAAAATACCAAAATAATTCCAGAAAATAAAACTCCAAATTGAGGAAGATAGAGAAAGGAAAAACTTGAAGCCAATTGTAGAGGAGATCAATCTTTTACTTCGAAGGATTTTTAAATTCTATGGCTTATGCTCAGGGTCAAGTAACTGCCACAAATTATTGGATTTTGTCCCGCTGAACTCTTCCCAAGTTGTTCTACAAAAAACGAATAGCATAAAAATAAAAACTCAATTAATCAACATACAAAAATGATGAATAGGAAGAGGTGGAGAAGTAGAGCAAAAAACGAAGATAAATTGCAATTGAAATAGGTAGAAACACATGAAAATTCAAATAGAATTCGAAAGGGATTAGTAAACTTGAGAAACAAAGAAAGACTTACGTACACCATTTAGGCCAACAAGGAGTCACGTCGTCGTCGTCGCTGATGGAGGAGAGAGAACCAGCGGCGGCGCAAGGAGTTCAACTGAAGAATTAAAAGTGCGGAATCCAGCGCACAAAGAAAGACGGAATCCAGCGCACAAAGAAAGACGGAATCCGGCGTGCAAATAAAGCAAAATCCGGCAGAAAAGGAAGATCTAGTGAGGTACGAGAGATGTGGTAGAAGAAAACATAGAGGGCAAATCGAAGAGAAAAACAAGAAAAGGTGGAAAGTAGAAAGCCCTTCCTTCATAGGCGTGTTATCGCTAATTTTGTGACAATCAAGGCTGAAGACATGTATACAATGGCAAATATGTAATTTGGAGAAACAAGTAAGGGCTAAAATTACAAGGGAATGTTCATTTAACCATATCTCTTATAAGGGATTAAAGATCTCTCTTTTAACGAATTAAGGAAATGAGGATCACACATATGTACATACATTAACCAAACAGATTTAGGTTATGCTATGTATTTGTATGGCTTTGATTGATACAGATTTGGCCAACCAAAGATCTTCATGCATATGATTTAGTTTGACAAGTCTGATGTATAGAATCAAATTAGATCAAATTATTGCAACCAATATCCACAAATTTGATATAATATACATGTGCTTTAATAAAGTATACATCATTACCAAAAATAAATGGATGATATTACGAGAATAACTTTAATTTAGCAAGCAGTATGTAATTAAAAATTGAATTTACTGTAATATCTAGGATTTCCGAATTCTAATTAATGTTGATTAACTTAATCAATGATAGTAATTGACATATAACTCGCGAAGATTGCGTAAGTGTTGAGTATAAGTCCCACCGTTATGTTCCTGGCGTAATTTTGGGCTTATGGTGAAATTTTCACTTTTTCCCCCGGGTAATTATTTTTACCCTGCGATATTATTTGGAGCATTTGGGAGCTCCAATTGATAAAAATGCAGTTGAGAGAAATGATCAGGACATAGGACATGTCCTAGATATGAAATAACATGAAAAGGCAAAATGGCCAAAAGAGTCGCTATTTCGTTTCTTAATGGCTAAGAAAGACGGCCTAGGAATACACGTTTTCCGAGGCAATTGTGAAATAATTATCCCTACAATATTCAAGATTTATTGTTCCAATTTCGAGAAGTTTGGAGAAGGGGGTTCAACCCGCCATTGGATCGGTTAAAGGATAATTATTGACTTCGCTAAAGGATAATTATCGACTTCACTATAAATAGCGGAAAATCGTTTATTAATTCATTTCCTTTCACGTTTCCTCCTAAAAGCTCTGATTTCTCTCAAACTTCAAACTCAGATATACTCTCCGTTTCTAATCCAATTTCAATTCCGTTTGAGTTTCTGGATTCCTCTCTTCATTCTCTTCATATCGGTACCAAGTTTCTGCATTTCCGAGCAGATGAAGACCTGGTCGAGCATATATGTCACCGGGACAGTTCCGTCACTCAGATTCCGGTACATGCATAGCCTGCGTCGTTGTGATTCCGAATCTTCTTTCAGATCTCCAATCGGGTTAGTAACGAATAAGTTATGAATTTATTCGTTTTCCGTACTGCGATTTGGCCTAAATTGACCTTAGGCTTTTCAAAATGGATAATTAGAAATTCCATTGTGATCATTATATTATTCTGGTGTTTATGGGTTGTTTGTTTAATGAAATCTGATGACAGGTGGGTTTAGAAATGGTCTGCGGGCAAAACGTTATTCTGGTGAAATTTAATTAATTAGTTAAAGGTTAATTAATTAAATTAGGATTAAATTTGAGATTTAGGAATATTGATTAGGTGCATGCTAGGTCAAAATGAGTTGAGGATCATGATGATGTTATGTATATCGGTTATGGCTTTAAGGTTTAGTATGTGTACGAGTATGATGAGATGTTATGTTGAGGATATGCCTTAGGCATTTATGAATGTGTTGAGGATCCGAGGTTTAGATTTGAGATATAGGTTGGTTGTGGTTAGTGAGATGAGTCTCCTAACCTTTGCAGTATGTGATTGTGTTGCCTTGCTATTGTAGGCGTTGATTACTTCCCCAAGGGGAAGCTGTGACGTGGTACAGGTTACGAGTATATCAGGTACATCCATAGAACTTACTTAGCGTGCAGTTGTGGATTGTATGATTATGATGGTTGTGTGTGTTCATATGATTGTGCATTTATAACCTAAACCGGACTAGGATGACCATTTATTACATTTATTTGGCCCAAGTGTATTATAACGGGCGGTAACCACCGGTCTCCGCCTGCTGGTTACGAGGAGGTGCCTGGAAGCCAGTAACACAGGGGAGACGAGTGATGATCACCCCCAATGCAAACCCCTGTGTTAACGGGGAAAGGGACGAGGTTCTTTAGGTTCCTCGTGTTACAAAAGAAGTTGAATTAGTAATGGAATAACGTAATGAAAGATAATAAATGAATGTGTGTGGCATTGTATGTATGAGATGTTGATGTGTGGTTGTGCTATTACCTTCATGCTTTTCATTGCTGTAGCTAACGGTTTCATACCGTGTTGTAGATGATTTGCAAGTTAGGAAGACTGCAGGGTGAGACAGATGGTGTGGCCAGCCAAGGACTTCTGTACATTAGGATGCGCGGGATATGGGATCTTTTGTATCAGATGTTGTGGTTTGATATTTTGTACTCGGCTCTGAGTTTGTAAACTCTTTTGATGTATCATATACAACTTTTATGTATTTGGTTTTAATCTACCTGTGCCTTGTTGTAAGATCCAATGAACTTGTTGTCAGGCTAGGGTCAAGATCCATTGTGAGATCCTAGCCCAATGTGACACTCCAAGTCCCGTGGATTTGGGGTGTTATAGAGTTGGTATCAGAGCCTTAGGTTGACAACAATGATACTTGCTATCTGCAATAAAGGTAGAGTGGATAAATAAACAGAACCCACATGGGGTCTGACTTTTTAAAGGATTTTGGTTTTAAAGCGAGTACAGATGTTTTGGGATAGTATGTACAGAAGTCGTCACCCATATGAGGATCTCGACAGTGTATATATATATATATATATATATATATATATATATATATATATATATATATATATATATATATATATATATATATATACAAATGGCATATATATAGCCTTATAAGTTAGGAGCGTATATTCTACAAATGACTCAGACTAGAGCAGTATCTATAGTGGGACGAGATAGGGGTACACCCCCTCTTCCTCCAATAGCGTCAAGTCAGGGACCAATATCCGCTACTGTGTTGCCTATGGCAGAGAACGAGTTTGAAGAGGTTGATCGTGTCTCCATTAGTAGATTCGAGTTTCAAGAGTATATGCAGCAAGTATATGAGGTGGTGATAGCGGGTAGATCTACACCGGATTTACCAACATCTATGAGATCGACTGAACCTTCTGGATTAGAGAAGAAACAACGGGTTGAATCAGTGAAAGATGAGGTTGGATATCCAGGTTGCAAACCGAGCCCGACTTGTGGACGTTTGAGTACTTCTCGTTCACACAGACTTCTGGTGAAACGAGGACTTGTTACAATTGTGGGAAGCCTGGACATGTACGACCACAATGTCCAAGATCGCTAGTGACTTGCTTAACCTGTGGTAGACAGGGTCATAGAGCTGTTTTCTGTAAGCAAACTGGAGTGACATCACGACAGGGTTTTATTTCTACTAGTGTGACGGGAGGTGGTCAGAAGACACCTCAACAGCAAACGCGGGGCAGCAGAGTCCCAGATCATTCGCCTACTCAAGAATCCGTTCCCAGGCTTAGTAGAGGTAAGGGTCGTGGTAGGAGTACCACAGATACTAGAAGAGCTCAAGGTAGAGCCTTTTGAGCTGGGCAGTGTAGAGGAGCCACCCGTACTAGTGGCAGGGAAGAGACGTATATGTCTCAACTGTGGTTATCCAGATCATGTGCGCTTTGAGTGCCCATGACACCGATAGCTTGCTTTAGCTCTGGTGAACTAGGCCATTTGGCCCCTTTTTGTCAACAAGGTAGTGTTTCTTCTCATCAAGACCTTCCTCTTTCCGATGCAGAAAGAGTGGAAGTTGAGGCTATGGCGATGACCTCAGTGATACTTGAGGAGCATAGGTCTGAGATTGAGTAATGATATGTAGTAGAGATTCGGGCGTTAGCTGTTACAGGTACCATTATTGTTAATGGTTTACCTAGTGGAGTTTTGTTTGTTGTGAGTGCTATGCACCTCTTGTCTTTCGATGCATGTGTTAATAGTTAAATGTGGATACAGTAGAAGATAGATCTTCCTTTATAGGATTACGAGTTACGGGTCTTAGGTACCCGCGAGATATGTGGTTGTTCCCTTTGTTCAGGGACTTGTGTATGGCTTGAAGACTTCTTTGTCATGCGTTAGGTGCATGAGAAGGTCTTTATGTGTCTGGTGGATGAATAGATATCATGTTGGTTTAGATAGCAGTAGCAGGACTATTATAGTCTCTACTGAGATTAACTAAGTAGAGGTTTTCCGAGGTTATGACCTTTAAGGAGGTGAGTTGTCTTTAGTGTCGTATGAGCAGCGAGGTTGATAACACCAGATGGTGATTTTTTTTTTTAATGTTGTGCCATGAAGGAAAGAGGTAGTTCCACGCTGAAGAGTATTCCATTGGTATATGATCTTATAGACGTGTTACTGAACCGTCTAATCTATCGCCTCAGCGGAATGAGGACTTTGATATTGCGTTGAAGTATGGTACGAGACTGGTTGGGAGAAGGCCTATGAGGTATATGGCTTGTTGAGTTGTTAGAAATTGAAGAAGCAATTTGAAGAGTGGTTTGAGACGGGCTCCGTTCGCCCTAGCACGTTCATTGCTACGTATAGACGACTTGTTGGATCAACTAAGAGAAGCAATTGTGTTTTTAAGATTTCCGTATGCTTAGGATATCATCAGCTAAGGATGAGAGAGCAACGTGGGCATAAGATAGCATGCCATACCCGTTATGGACACTACGAGTTGTAGTGTTGTCATCTGAGTTGAGGAACGTCCTAATAGTCGCTATAGGAGTTGATGAACAATGTCTTCATCTACTTCCTTGATCAGCTGGTGGTAGACCTTATTGATGACGTTTGGTGTACTCTCACAACGGAGAGGAACGTACTGGTTATTTGAGGACGGTTTTGCAGAATCCAAGGGATAGAAGCCAGTGTGCTATGCTCCCTAAATGTGAATTGAGATGCCAGAAGTAACCTTCAAGGTCATGTTGTTCTGCTAGTAGGATCATGATTGATGTGACGAGGAGTAAGTATGAAGTCTTATGGATGATATTGATGAACGTTAAGGGAATGCGTAGTTCTCGGCCTAGCCGAATGCTACCAACGATTTGAGGAAGGATTCTATGTGATTGTGCATCCATTTACGAGTCTTCTGAGGAAGACCACCATAATTGTGTGGTTGAAGTAGTATGTCGAAGCTCTGAAGAGTAGAGGAAGCATTTGACCTCTGCTTCTATTCGGTGATAATCAAAAGATTCTGGGAATCACGTGACTACGGTGCTGAGAACGTATGAGGAGAACTGCCCGACTCATGATTTCGAGTTAGTGGTGGTAGTTAAAGTTCCAAGATTTGAAGACAATACCTGTGTGACATTTCGTGTTAGAGTTTCACATATCATAGGAGGTTGAAGCATATGTTTATGAAATAAAGGTTGAATAACTGCCAGAGTCGATGGTTTGAGTTGATCAAGGACGCTGACCTTGAGATTTGTACCATTTTGGCAAGGAGAATGTGGTCACTGATGCCTTGAATAAGAAGACGCCTCGAGAGAAGGCGATTGTTGGAATTGTTGTACAGGTCTCGGTTTCAAAATGATCTAGCTTGGTTAGAGTTGGACCTACAACTGCTGATAAGGACGTTAGTTTCATGTTTAGGGATTTTACCTGGTTTGTTGGATGAGGTCCAACAAAAACAGGGGACTTGCCTGACCCTGAGGGAACTTGATGGAAGGATGTCTCATAGCGAGGCACCACAGTTCTTTAATGGAACAGAAGGAGTATGAGGCGCCGCAACTGCGTCAGTATAACCGCTTATGCGAAGTCGAGTGGAGAAGATTACAGTACACTCATAGTACACCTTCTTTAGTACATCCATGTACGAATAAGTGGTACCACAAAGTAGTAAATCAGGTTAAAGTGTTACTGACCTGGAGATGAGCTCATCCACTACCAGTGTTGTAGTGGAAGTGAGAGGACTTTTCTATGGACTTGTGATGGGATTGAGACCCAGTAAGAGTTTTGGTGTTATCTAGATTATTAGTAACAGATTTACGAAGGTGACACGTTCCATCTCTACAGAGACACGTGGCCAGTGAATGAATTAACAAAGGAGTACACTAGACAGATGGTGGGACTCCATAAGTGTACCGAGGACGATCGACTATGATTGTAGTAGACAGTTTACTTTGAGGTTTTGATAGCAGATTCAGACAGTGTTCGCCCAAAAGCGTGCGTGCAAATAAGTTTTAAATTTATAAAACTAGAATAAGAGCAAGCGAACCCGTAGTGTACGGATCGGCGTAGATTAGCAAGTATTTCAGAGTATCGAACTCAGGGAATTGGTGAAACAAAACCAGCTTCAAGAAATCGAGCAAGTAAAAGTGTAGAAGCTTTGCAAATATTGGGGAAAACAGCAACCCTAAAGATCTAGAAATCAAATTGTGGCAATCGATTCAAGATATACTATATATATAAGGACAGAGTTGAGAATTGCAAAGGTATACTAAAATAAGGTAATGTACGGTGAAGTTCCAAAATCCTATATGTCTAACCCAAAGACTCTCTCTATAAAGGTTGTTGAGGTTGCAGTATAGAAAGGATCTAAAGGTAAGAATTGATCTCAAATACCCATGCCCAAACCCAACGAATCAAAGACAAGCCAAAACGGTTAAGGTTGTGACACTCGAAACCAAAATAGAGGATGTTGAGTCTCACTACTACCTAGAAAAGGTAAGCCAAGGTTAGGTTAAAGCTAATCTTTAAATTTAGATCAAAGCAAAAGCAAAGTTCATAAATTAGGGAAAATCACGGCTAGATCTTGAGAATCACAGCCGTGGAATCCAAGAACAACCCGTGATTTAGGGTGTCGACGATATTTCTCACACTCTTAGGGTCCAATCAAATTACGATCGATCTATCATCATCTAAGCCACAACAATCAACCCTTCACCTTAGAATTGATAAAGGGTTTTAGCCAATAATCATCATTATGATATCAATATTCAAATTAACAAGAATAAAAGATGAAAACCCTCGAAAACTCAAATAAAACTCAAAGTCAATCTCCAAATCCAAACACAAAGTCGTATGTTTATGAATTCAAAAGAATAGGAATAGAAACTCTCACAAAGATCTAGAGAAGTCACAAAGAACGGGATGTCAATCCGCCCTTTAATGAAAACCCTAAGAAATATCCAAAAGTACACAATCTCCGAAAATACGTCCTTCGCGAATCTCCAATCCTTAAGGTCGAAATGAAACCCTAAGCTCGTCTCCAAACTCCAAGTGAAACTCTAAGCAACGGCTAAGCGTCCGTGAGGGAAGGTCCCGAAAACTCTCTTCTCAAGCCTTTTTATAAGGCGAGGTAGGGTTACGAGAAAGCCCAATGACGTGGCTGACGTGGCAAAATATGACACGTCATAAAATCACCAAAATCACGGCCAAGAACAACTTTCCACGACCGTGGTTTAGGGCGTGGAACCAGATTACGGTGCCATATGATTTCCACGGTCGTGGTTTAGACCGTGTAACTCTCTGGAGTGCTCCAAACTCTCGTCCACGTTCATGTTGCCAAATCCACGGTTGTGGTTTAGAGCGTGATTCTTCAAATCCTCTTCCACGACCGTATTTCAGGGCGTGGTTCTTCCAAATCCTTATTTTTGCCTTAGTTTCGTGACATCCTTCATCCATGCTCCTTCCTTAGCCTCCCCAATGCATCTCCTTGCCATCAAATGTGATCAAACACTCCTTTCCTTCCATATTTTGTTCCAATCCAAGCTTTATTCACCTAAAAACAAAATGAAGCTAGTGTCGATTGTTCGCCCCTAAATGTGCGTGCAAATAAGCTTTAAATTTATAAAACTAGAATCAAGCAAGCGAACCCGCAATGTACGGATCGATATAGTTAAGCAAGGATTCCAGAGTATCAAACACAGGGATTTGGGTGGGAACAAATTCAATTGCAGATTATCAAGCGAGTAAATATGAGAGTTTTTGCAAATATTGGGAAAACAACAATCCTAAAGATCCAAGTATCCAGCTGTGGCAATCGATTCAAGATATTCTTAATGATATAAAGACAGAGTTAAGATATGCGAAGGTATACTAATGTAAGGTAATCGTACGGTGAAGTTCCAAAAACCTTATATGACTCACCTACAAGACACTCTCTATACAGGTTGTTGAGGCTTCAATATAGAAAGGATCTAAAGGCAAGAATTAATGTTAAATACCCAAACTTGCAATCCAAGGATCAAGACTAACTTAACCGATTATGGTTGTGACACTCACAATCGAGGTAGAGGTTGTTGAGGCTTTACTACCACCTAGAAAAGGCAAGCCTAAACTAAGTTAAAGCAAATCTTTAACTTTGGATTTAAGTAAAAGCAGGTTCGTAAACTTAAGGGAAATTACGGTTGGATCTTGAGATTCCACGGTCGTGGAACTCAAGAACAAACCGTGATTTAGGGTTCGTCGACGATTCTCTCGAACTCTCAAGGTCTAATCTAATTACGATCAATCTATCATCATCTAAGCCACAACTATCAACCCTTCACCTTAGAATTGTTAAGGGTTTTTAGCCAATAACAGTCATGTTGATATCAAATTCAAGGATTAAAAGATTGAAAGATGAAAACTTCCGAAAACTTTTAATAAACTTCAAACCAATCTCAAAATCACAATCAAGAACGAATATTGTCAATAGATTCAAAATAAGGCAAACAAACACAATCTTAGGAAAGAAGGAAGAACGGGATGTCAATCCGTCTTCTAAATCAAACCTAAACAAGAAGAGAAATCTTCTTGCAACAATCTTCCAAGAACTTCGATCTTCCGCCAATCCGGAAATCTCAACAGCAATCTCCACCAAAAGTGCGAGATTAGGGCAAATTCCCGCACGAACTCCGATCTCCAACGAGATGTAATTGCTTCTAAGCGAGGGTGTAAACGCGTCTAAGCAGAGGTCGTAAGCGTAAGCCTAAAGCGAGGTGACGGAATCTCTCTTCGTCCGTCCTTTTATAGAGCAAGATAAAATATCGGCCCAGCCCAATCTTTTAAAAGATCGTGGCTTAAAGTGTGGCGAAAAAGATCGCCAAGATCACGGTCGTGGAAGGTTCCATGACCGTAATTTAGAGCGTGGAAAGTGTCACGGTTTGAACCATGGATTCCACGACCGTAATAGTTACTGGAATGCATCACGCCTCTCTTGCAAGGTTCCACGGCCGTGGAACTGAACGTGGTTTGTAGTACGGCCGTATTTTAGAGCGTGGTTTAGGGCAAGAACGTGATTCTTCCCTAGCCTCGTGCATTCCTCAAGTTGAACTCCACTTTGCTCCTAAGAATGCCCTTAATCCATGGACATACTCAATCAACTCTTCCTTGCTCGATTCCGTTCGGAAATGACTCTAAATCACCTATAATCAACAATAAAGCTAGTGTAGACATCCATATTGACAATATAGGCAAACTAGCTCACATATGCAACAATGCTCAATCAAAGACTATCAATATGAATCAAATACACTTAGAAAACGTGCCTAAAATATCACAATATTTCATGCTAACATCGATCTCTATATCAACAAAGTGGGTGAACTAGCTCACAATTGCTTCAAACACATATCTAAGAACACTATAAAGAGGGAAAAACAAGTAAAACAAGTGCCTAAAATATAGTCATATTTCATGCTAACAAACTGCTTGGGAAACGCGTCCACATATCATGATTGAGTTTTACCTCAGACATACGGTCAGTCTGAGAGAAGCCTTTAGACCGTAGAGGACATGTTGTGAGCTTGTTGGATGGATTGGGAACAGGAACGATCTGTTTATCTCCAACTCGTTGAGTTCTTATACCACCACCGTTGGTATGTGACCGAAGGTATTTCTATGGTCGTCTATACCCAATCAAAAGTAAATCCCGACTTAGCACTAAGAACAAGTATAGTGATTAAGTAAGGGTCGAACCCAAGAGAGTTAAGGTGTTTTAGATGCAATTATCGATTATAGTGACAAGTGACACAAAAGAGGGGGGGTTTGGTTGGATTGATGCACTAAAACTTATGAAAACGATTAATGCGACAAGTAAGACAATAATGGATGAATCTACACTAGGTTGATTCTAAGCATGCAATTGCTACTTTGGTGAGTACCTTTTACAAGTTTTCAAGTAATCTCCCGTCTCGATCATATATATGTGTTGAGCCAACCGGCATCAACACAACTTAACAAGTTAAAGTTCCGTAAACCTACAAGAATAAATAACAAGTTAGCTTTCAAATAAAGACAAAGGGATATAAAGAGAAGATTAAAACCGTTAAACTTATCTTTATATTTGTGTTCCTTTTCCTCAAGTAATCACAACCCGTTATTACTTAAAGTTGCTACGAGATTAAAGACCCGAACCCGGAACCTATTAATCCTAGTTGTTTACATGCACTTTAGAACCTAAGGTGATCAATCTCAAGCAATAGTAAACATGCAATTTAGACAATGGAGATCAAGGAAACACAAAGTATTACTGAATGATAACTTAGATTAAAAAGAACTTACAACCAAGGCAACAATGCAGCTTCAAACCAACCCAATGTAGCAAGGGAGTTAGCAACTCATTACAAGGGAGCAAGACAATCTAATTGGATAATTTGTTGACTAACTAGATGATAAGATGGATGATTCTAGCAATCAACTAAGGACTATTTATACTACAAAAGACACTAAATAGGAGTAAAGTGCCGGCCCAAAACCGCCACCTTAAATGCCATAAAGGTGGTGTAAACAACCGGAGTAAAGCTTCTAGCGTTAAACCGCAGGGGCGGCCTTCAGGAACCGCAGGGGCGGTTTAGGCAGAATCGGTTGAACTTCTTCAGAGCCGCTGGGGCGGCTAGACAATTTCGCTGGGGCGGATCTTCAATGCTCTTTAACGTCTGACCTTTCGCCTTTCTTGATGTTTCTGATGCCAAGCCGCCGGGGCGTCCCTATGTCAACGCAGGGGCGGTGACACAGCCTCTTCGTCTTCCAGCTCTCATGTTGAGGCGTAGATAGTGCCGCAGTGGAAGGCGCAGGGGAGCTGGTCTTCGTTTCGTCAGTGGAGGACACCGTAGGGGCGCCAAGGAGTGGCCCAGGGGCGGTGACACGCTTCATGGTTGGCGTTGGTGAAAGCGCAGGGAGCGCTCCGATGTAAGGCGTCACCCGCTGGGGCGGCTGCAATGATCTGTTGGGGCGGTAAGGCAACAGAAGCTTTGCTTCGTGATCGATTTTCACTCCTAAGTTCTTATAACTCCTTCTTTAGCTTCTTTTGATCTTCTTCTTCTGGACCAAGGAGTTAGTAGCATAAACCGACACTAATGCAATAAAAAGACTCTAAAAACTACCCTAAATGATAGTGATTCCATCACCTATCAGTATGCATCTATAGGGATGGCCCCTATGAGGCGTTGTGTAGACATAGGTGTCATACACCTTTATGCTGGGAGGAACCTAGCAGTACCAGTGGGATAGCGCCAGAACAGATTCAAGATGATATGACTCGAGTAAAGCTAATCAGAGAGAGGATGTTGGCTTCACAGAGTCGCCAGAAGTTATATGCAGATAGGAGGCGTCGATCTCTAGAGTTCAGGGTAGGAGCTCATGTCTGGTTGAGAGTACCTCTGACGTGAGGCGTCAGACGTTATGGCATAAAGGGGAAGCTGAGTCTCCGATATGTCAGTCCTTTCGAGATACTGGATAGAGTTGGGAGAGCAGTGCACAGATTGACTTTGCCACCGAAGTTAGAGGGTGTTCACCCTATGTTTCATGTGTCTCAACTGAGGGAGTACATACCAGACCTGAGGCACATTGTGAGTTATGATGATCTAGTGGTTGAGCCGGACCACACTTTTGCAGAACAACCTTTTGTAGTTCTAGAAAGAGAGGTGTGAGACGCCTGCATTCGAAGGATATTCCTATGATGAGGATACAGTGGTCGAGACGAAGACCGGATGAGGCTACCTGGGAGACAGAGGATACTATCCAGAGGAACTATCCAGAGTTTTATGCGGAGTTAGAGGCACCCGTAGGATCCACGAGTAGATCTTAATGCCTTTTTGGTGAGTGCTTGTATGCTATGTGCTTATGTGATATGATGTGTTTTCGTGCTAGCTTTGAAATGTGCATCTGATTTGTTAGATCTTGTTTGCTAGCACGATATAGGTATAGCTGGAGATGGTTCTTTCCTCCATGCTATTGTAATATGTTTAGGATTAGCTGGAGATGGTTCTTTCCTCCATGCTATTATTGATGGACATAGTGTGAGTGGAGACGGTTTTCCTCCACATAGTTGTGTTACGAGTACGATTGGCTGGAGACGGCTTTCCTCCATGTCTTGTGACGTGGTTAGTAGTTGGCTAGAGATGATTTTTTTTCCTCTATGCCTTTGGATAGCGTTATGATCTTGTTGCTGGAGTTGGTGATTCCTCCATGCTGTGTTTTGAGGTTATAGAGTGTTATAGATTGATACGTTTGAACGGAGATGTGATACCTCTGATAGAGAGAGTGTCTATACCTCGGCGTATGGGTCTGATAGGATTCGGGAATTGTTCAAGTTTCGGGACGAAACTTTTTCTTAAGGGGTGTGTGATGTAATAGCTAGGATTTCCGAATTCTAATTAATGTTGATTAACTTAATCAGTTATAGTAATTGACATATAACTCGTGAAGATTGTGTAATTGTGGAGTATAAGTCACACTGTTATGTTCTTGGCGTAATTTTGGGCTTATGGTGAAATTTTCACTTTTTCCCCCGGGTAATTATTTTTACCCTCCGATATTATTTGGAGCATTTGGGAGCTCCAATTAATAAAAATCCAATTGAGAGAAATGATCAGGACATCGGACATGTCCTAGATATGAAATAACATGGAAAGACAAAACGGCCAAAAGAGTCGCTATTTCGTTTCTTAATGACTAAGAAAGACGACATAGGAATACACGTTTTTCGAGGCAATTGTGGAATGATTATCCCTACAATATTCAAGATTTATTGTTCCAATTTCGAGAAGTTTGGAGAAGGGGGTTCAACCCGCCATTGGATCGGTTAAAGGATAACTATCGACTTCGTTAAAGGATAATTATCGACTTCACTATAAATAGCGGAAACTCGTTTATTAGTTCATTTCCTTTCACGTTTCCTCGTAAAAGCTATGATTTCTTTCAAACTTCAAACTCAGATCTACTCTCCGTTTCTAATCCGATTTTAATTCCGTTTGAGTTTTTGGATTCCTCTCTTCATTCTCTTCATATCGGTACCAAGTGTCTGCATTTCCGAGCAGATGAAGACCTGGTCGAGCATATATGTCACCGGGACAGTTCCGTCGCTCAGATTCCGGTGAATTTGATGTTGTACATACGTAGCCTACGTCGTTGTGATTCCGAATCTTCTTTCAGATCGTCAATCGGGTTAGTAACGAATAAGTCATGAATTTATTCGTTTTCCGTACTGCGATTTGGCCTAAATTGACCTTAGGCTTTTCAAAATGGATAATTAGAAATTCCATTATGATCATTATATTATTCTGGTGTTTATGGGATATTTGTTTGATGAAATCTGATGACAGGTGGGTTTAGAAATGGCCTGCGGGCAAAACGTTATTTTGTGAAATTTAATTAATTAATTAAAGGTTAATTAATTAAATTAGGATTAAATTTGAGATTTAGGAATATTGATTAGATGCATGCTAGGTGTCAGAATGAGTTGAGGATCATGATGATGTTATGGATATCGGTTATGGCTTTAAGGTTTAGTATGTGTACGAGTATGATGAGATGTTATGTTGAGGATATGCCTTAGGTATTTATGAATGTGTTGAGGATCCGAGGTTTAGATTTGAGATATAGGTTGGTTGTGGTTAGTGAGACGAGTCTCCTAACATTTACAGTATGTGATTGTATTGCCTTGCTATTGCAGGCGTTGATTACTTCCCCAAGGGGAAGCTGTGACGTGGTACAGGTTACGAGTATATATCAGGTACATCCATAGAACTTACTTAGCGTGCAGTTGTGGATTGTATGATTATGATGGTTGTGTGTGTTCATATGATTGTGCATTTATAACCTAAACCGGACTAGGATGATCATTTATTACATTTATTTGGCCCAAGTGTATTATAATGGGCGGTAACCACCGTTCTCCACTTGCTGGTTAGGAGGAGGTGCCTGGAAGCCAGTAACACAGGGGGGGACGAGTGACGATCACCCCCAATGCAAACCCCTGTGCTAACGGGGAAAGGGACGAGGTTTCTTTAGGTTCCTCGTGTTACAAAAGAAGTTGAATTAGTAATGGAATAACATAATGAAAGATAATAGATGAATGTGTGTGGCATTGCATATATGAGATTTTGATGTGTGGTTGTGATATTACCTTCATGCTTTTCATTGTTGTAGCTAACGGTTTCATACCGTGTTGTAGATGATCTGCAAGTTAGGAAGACTGTAGGGCGAGACAGATGATGTGGTCAGCCGAGGACTTCTGATCATTAGGATGCGCGGGATATGGGATCTTTTGTATCATATGTTGTGGTTTGATGTTTTGTACTCGGCTCTGAGTTTGTAAACTCTTTTGATGTATCATATACAGCTTTTATGTATTTGGTTTTAATTTACTTGTGCCTTGTTGTAAGATCTAGTGAACTTGTTGTCGGGTTAGGGTCAGGATCCATTGTGAGATCCTAACCCAATGTGACACTCCAAGTCCTGTGAATTTGGGGTGTTACATTTACTCATCTTCTATTTAGGTTATTCTCATTAAGCCTATAAGTATCATAACTCTTAGATCAATCTTAAACCACACCCAAACACAAACTAAACAACATTAGCATATCAGTATATCACCCACAACTTACAGTGTAACACCCCAAATTCTAGGAATTCGGGATGTTACGGGTGAAGACCTCACAATGGGTCTTGAACCTAGCCTAACATCAAGTTCACCGGATCTTGAAATAAGGCACAAATAAATGTCAAACCAAAATAGATAAAATATCATGTTATACATCTGAAACAAAGATAAGACTCCCAACAGGAGTGGATCAGATGCATCTCATTGTGTACTTGTATGGACTAGTCGCAGAGAACCTCTCAGTCTCCTGTAGAACTGGACAAGCTGTCACCGCCCGTTACTAATTAGGTCAAACAACGATAAATGTCATCCTGGCATGTTATCATTATTAACACACACCACTATTACAGTTAAGGTAACACACACAATTCAATTAAGTAAGCCCAAGGGACTTACATGTATCTAGGTAATCCAAAGTCTCAAACACGCTTAGTTCCCGTATGAAAGGTACTCTACGTCTCAAACACGCTTACAGTTAAGCTAACACACACAATTTAGTTAAGTAAGCACAAGAGACTAGAAGTTTTCAACTTCTAGTCTCAATGATCCTCACAAGATCATATAACCAACACATCCATAAACCACACCCCTACATGCTTAAACATACTAAAAGGACACTAGGAGGGATGAGAATATATACCTAGGAAGTCCTTAAGTAGGAAGTCTAAGCTTAAAGAACCTACTGGAAGGAATCCGCGACCGCGGAGGATAGGAGGCGCGACCGCAAGAATGCAAGTTTGGCGCGACCGCGGGAATGCAAGGTCGGCGCGGCCGCGGTGACTCAAAGCCGCGACTACGGTGACAAGGACTCAAAATCCGCGACTGCGGTGGTCGAAGGCGCGAGTGCGGTGACACTGCTGAAGACGCCACGGTAGGGTGTAGGCGCGGTCGTGGGAGAACTCCGGAAATGAACGTCGAGTTGTTCTTCGATGTGCAACTAGCCCTCCACGTCTCCTTGGCTGGATTTGCTCCAATTTGTGGTCTCTTACAAGGTTAACCATACCTCTACTATCCTAGATTGATCCATCAACGCAGATACGAAAGGGACACCAATCAAGACTATATCTTGATTCCAAGTTATTAAATAAGAAGAAGAAGGAAGATGAAGAAGGTTTACTTATCACGTCCAATGACTCGCAATAAGGCTATCTACCTCTCTGGCATACAGTCACGTGAGGGAAGTGGAAAGCCGAGAGCTTCTTTCCGGAAGATGAATGAAAGGGAGGTCGATAAAGGAGATGAAGGGAGGAGAAGCAAGAATGGGTTGAACGTGGATGTGAAAGAGGAACAAGTAAGTATGTTGCTCTTAGGGTTAGAGGATGTTTAGAAGGAGGCAGCAGTACTTGGAGATAAGATCAAATCTTCCACAAAAAGGAAACAACGGAGGACAGTTACAAAAGATCAGACCACGATCTTATGTTTTACCGCGACTACGGTGGCGCGACCGTAGGCCGCACCCGCGGGTAGGCAATCCTACGCGACCGCGCGGCGCGATCGCGGTTACTCCATTGTAACACCGGAATAAAATTCGGGTTGTTACATATAGGAATGGCGAAAGTAGTCACATTGCTCTTTATTGTAATGTTGTATCTTGGTAATAAATCTCCATCTTATGTTCTTCTTTATAGTTTGCCTTCTTCTTTGTTTCAACAAAAAGCAAGTATTTGTGTTTTTGATGTTTATTTTCTTCATATATCAAAATATAGTTCATATTTTTATTTCATAAAATGTTGCAACATAATAATGTGTAATTTTCTAAATTGAGTTATCTAGGATTTTTTGGAGTAGAGAGGGTCGATGCACAACTTGTACGGACCATCACCGACCCAATTGTCAAGATAGCGATTGTAAGGCTTATTGTCAGGATCCTAATCAATCTTCATGTTATAATGGTAGAGTATGTAAAATTCACACCAACTTGCATGTATATCATTGCAACTGCTAGATAAAATACTTATAGACAACTCTATTAGCTATTTTATTACTGAATAATCTAATTCCTTGTGAAATTATTTCTCTTTCAATTCAGTAATGGAATAAAAATATTATTAATTTTATTATTTATAATCTTATTAATGTCCTCTAATATTTTTTTGTTTACATTGTAATTTGTATACCCGTATCCACAATGGCCCTACATATTAACTTTCCCAATGATTCCTGAAGTAATTCGCTTTAAAGGTTACACCTTTCATTTTAGTTTGTCTTTTATAGTAACATTGGCGTTGTGTTGATCGAGTAACATTATGTGTTAGCCCCGAGCCTTACACGCAACTCTACGAACATATTGACCCCGGCCAAAATTTCACAAACCCAAATAAACATGCTACAAATTTATGAAAAACTCTCAACTCCTTACACAAACCATATCATTATCATCTCCTTACACAAAATCAGTGGTATACTACCCAATTAGAGCACATTTGCCTTCTTTCATGAATTTCATGTATGTTGGCTTTCCGTAGGCTATTGTATTTCATAGAGGCTTCTAAATGGTTGCCTTCTTTCATGAATTTCATATTGGAAACTTGATTAGTGCCTTGTACTCTTATTATTTCCTTGTTTTTATTCAAAATCAGTGGTATACTACCCAATTAGAGCACATTTGCTCCCTTCCAAGTTCTAAAATCCTAGTTGTTTATGTGAAACTATCGGGAAAGCAATGTTCTAAGCTTGTTTTCTTCTCTATGTAGCGACGGTTTTAGGGGGTAGACGGGTGAAAGCTTTGTCTTTAGGAGAGGGAGTGTAGATAAGAACTTTATAACCTACAGAAAGAAAATTGTAACCACATTAATAATCAAAAAAAAAGTTTTTCTTTGCAATGTTTAATCAATTACTTTGTGTTATATCTCCAATGAAGAGGGTAAATTTATGTATTCGCGTTAAAAATAAGGTTGCGTTTTTCTATTATAAATAGTTGATGAACCGTATAGATTGTTACTGGAAAAAAGGAATGTGAACGAACGGTTACGAAAACAACATTTTATAGTTGAGACAACAAATATAATAATATCATTTTGTCGGAAAGAAATGCAAACATGAATACCATACGGTTCTTTGGATCAAAAAGTTAAGTCGATGATAGGAGAAAAAATAAGAAAAATTAATTTGAAATTTCATTGTCTTAAAATTTCAGTAGAAAAATTCCAACTAGGCAGTGCAAATTAGGGTCTTCTAGTACACCATAGATGGTGCGTACACCAACAGAAATACTTAGTCCTGAGATCCGACACATGAAGGGTGGAAGCACACCGACTAGGCCGTGAAGAAGCTGTTGCAGGCTGCCGATGATGTTGCGCATGCATCCCGCGGATGCGCCTCATTCTACCCGCGGTGGCAAAGAGCGTGGTCGCGTCTAATCTTCACCGCGGCCGCGGGTCATTCTTACCGTGGTCGGTGAAACAGTAGATCTCGTCATGTCATTTGTAACCGTTTGATTCTTTCCATTCTCATCACCCACGGTCTTTATTTCCCCTTGAATGATGGACTACCTCCTTTTTTATTCCACAAAACCCTAACTTACTCTTTCTCTATACAAACAACCGTCCTCTTTTCCCTTCTCGCATTCTTCTTCCTCTCTTCTCTCCTCGGACGGACAACAGCGACACAAGCACATGGATTTCCATTTTTATCCTCTGTACGTAGAAACCAAGAGAGAGAGAGAGAGAGCGTCGCCGGTGTCTCCTCTTGTAGTCGGGCAAGCCTTTTAACAAGTCTCCTTCACACACAAGTAGACAACGCCGTAAGTCTTCCTTCACCTTCCCTCTTTGTTTCTGCACAAACAACAAGACAAACAGACTTGTCTCTTTCCCTATATAGCGTAGACGGACACCAAGTAGTATGTATCCCATCTTCTGCGCGAGAACAGAAACAAACAACATCCAAACGTTTTCCCGTGGCAAGTTTCTTCCCGCGCTCGTGTATAGTCCATTCCGCGGTCGCGCAGGTCCTCTCCTCGCGGTCGCGCAGGTCCTCTCCTCGTGGTCGCGCAAGTCCTTCACCCGCGGCCGCGCCTTACTTTTCCCATGGTCGCGTGATCCCATCATAGAGTTCAAAGTAACGAGCATTCGACTTTCGAATCAGATCTAGGTATGTTATACTCATCCTTTTTGTCTAAGATTTTGATAGGTTTTATTTGGAATATCGTTGTGGAACCTAGTAGAATGAGATTTACAGCTAGTGATTTAGGAGTTAGGTTATTTCAAAGTTGATCCCTTAAGTGGTTTTTATGGATTATGCTGAAATATTTTAAGTGTAGAAAAACTATTGTTGATGCAGTTTTCGGACCCAATTATGAAGGGGTTAGTTTCTTCCGAAGGACATGAGATTTTGATAGTTTTAGTATATATATTATACTTTGTCGTAACAAACTTTATGATTGATCCAACGGTCAATTTTGGATGTGTGATGTCCTTAAGTAGGGTGCAAGCTTAATTTGTAAGTGAAAGGTTTTGGCTAAATATGGAATTTATGTTTTTGGAAAACAATTGTGGGACTTTGTGTAAGTATTGAGCTTTAGTAATCTTGTTTGTAGTGGACATCGTGTTGTGAGATGGTAGTAGAGGTTGCAAAGCCTTTAGAGTTCCCGGATCTTAGTGGCAAAGTAGTCCTTTTTGGAAGAGGGTCAGTTTAGTACATTTTCTTAGGTAGTAGTTGTTAAACTAGAAGTTGAAGACTTCTAGAGGTTCAATAAGTTATTGATCCAAGTTTCCTTTTTATGATCAGGTAGTTGAGATCATATTCATACGGGATCGAGTGATATCTTTATCTGGACTTGACTTGATAAAAGTAAGTCCTTTGGGCTTACTTAGCTAGCTTTTTGTATTTGGCATGAACTGTGATAGTGGTGTGTGCATTGAATGTTGTTTAATCATAACTTAAGTAGGATGACGTTGTTGATATTTGAGGCTCAAGTGAATGTATAACGGGTTGTGGCATCATTGCCCAGCTCTGATGTGAGATTGGGAGGTTCTCTAGGACTAGCCCATACAAGTATACGGTGAGGTGCATCGGATCGAAGCCTATATACGAGGGAAGAAGTGAGGTTCAGGAGATCCTCGTGCCACACAATAAGTTATATTAGAAATGAATAACTTAATGCAAGATAATAAATGGACTTTTGTGTAAGCATGATGCACGTTTCATTTCAGTAGTGATGTGTGTATGCGCTATTGTAGTTCTTATGATATTCAGTTTGTTAGCCAACGGTTTTATCCGATGTTGTAGATGTCTTGCATGATAGGGTAACTACAAAGTGTTATTGAATTGATTAGTTTTATATTCTCCATTGTTGATAGTGTTATATGTGTTGTCAAACTTATCATGTTAAGGATCAAACAATTGTGATTTTGATATTGTCAACCACATTTTATATATGAAAGCATATGTTTTTTCTGTCATCAACAACAAATAATTGTTTTCCCCTTCATAAACATATTGGTGTTGGCAACAAGGTATTGATCAACAAAAATATTTTGTCTACCGTCAACAAATCATTAACAACATAAATGTGAGTATTTTTCCTGTCATATCATATTAATTAACAAAAAAAATTTTTAATTCTGATTTTCATGTTGTCAAACAACATTCATGAGGACTGCATGCCTCTTTAGAGTATTATGTGTGTTGTTTCGGGTCGTAGACTGTAGATCACGAGCATGTACATAAACTTTGTTTTTAGTATAACTAGGATTTAACGGTCCTGGTTCTGTTGTTTTTACTTTTTCTATGAATTTACCTTTAACCAAAAAAAATATACTCCAAATTCTTCAATGATCCAACAACTCGCATTTTTCTTCATCTTTGTACTCTTTTTCACGTAACATAACACTTTTGACTTTGAAGCACTCTCCTTCTCTTTCTGGAAAACCTTTTATTAACTTTTAAATCAATTCTTACTTCTTTACAACAACAATTTACAACCAATAACATCACCAATATGTATCATGTTAGAACTTGACTTTCACAAAAATGCTTTAACACTAGTTGGTACATCAACTCATATCATCATGGCATTAGGTCCAAGACGTTGAAGGTGTAACATTTTCAACTATGTTTATTTAACTCAATGAAAAGCAACAAACAAATATAAATATTATATCGTTTGTTCTAACAAAAAACTTATTAGTAAATATATAGCAATATATTAAACTAGGTTCCTTACAATCGTTTCACCAGTTGCCGTACTCACAAGTGTGCCATCTTTTTTGGTAAGCTTTAAGCCTAACTTTAACCTTTCACACAGACGATTGGTCCACATTATATATATATATATATATATATATATATATATATATATATATATATATATAGGGTGTGGTTCCCATGAGAACACCCCTAATGTGTATACATGAGAACAAATGTACACCGTTGGATGGTGAGTATTAAGGGTTGAGATTTATAGTAGATATCATAATTAATAATAACTACGAATAATAATAATTAGAAATCCATTAACCTTGGTAATATGAGGTTATTTTGTTTACCATTTTTAATCTCAATTAGTCTCTTCTATTATTTTCCCAGTAATCTCCATCTTCATCCAAACACTTACACAAATTTAATCTACTAATTTTTAATGGTTGGAGAATAATCTCCTTTAACCTTGGTAATATGAGGTTATTTTGTTTACCATTTTTAATCTCAATTAATCTCTTCTATTATTTTTCCAATAATCTCCATCTTCATCCAAACACTTACACAAATTTAATCTACTAATTTTTAATCTAAATGAAACTCCTTTAATCTCCCATCAAACACACCCATAATTTATAAAAGGAATTTGCAATTACAATTATTTTAAAAAAAAAACTTTACCAAATTTTATTAATTTATTTATAGAATCTACAATTCAATATTAAATTAAAATAAGTTATTTGACTTTCGTTAATCTATTATATCTTATAATTCGAATTTGTTAAAAACACTAATCTTTATATATGTACATAATATTACCGGAGACATGGCACATACGCTTATTTCGTCAGAATGACGTATGTATGTATGTATGGTATGATCCAATTTCTCATTAAAAAACCGGTATGATATTCAATATATAATCAACCATAATATTTATCAAAAAATTTAAAAAAACACACAGAAACTAAAATCAAAATATTTTTGTTACATATATTGAAGTTTATCAGTTTTTTAAAAAATATATCAACAACCCTAGTATAAACTTTGTTTGCCTATACACACTATTTTGTAGCCCTTTAAATAACTACGGATGGCTGATTTTCTTTTAAAAAAATTTAACCTAAAATAACGTCATTTAGTCATTAATAGTTTTTCATACATATCACTACCAACCATATTTTGTACATCTAAACTCACTGTGCGTGCACGTAGTCTGGGCACATAAATTCTACTCACTGTTGTAGAACAAATATCTTACCAAAAAAAACTGAATTATATCAGTATTACATAGCCCTGTTTATATAGTCCTAATTAATAAATAGTGAAAAAAATTGCAACTAATTAATAAATAGTCATATCATCATTTATTTTGATATATGGTCAAAAATATGATTAAGGTGATGTATCCACAATTATAGTTAATCTATATGTGCTTTAATAATATAGATTTCATTACCAAAAATATTTGGACGTTATTACAAGAATAACTTTAATTTGGCAAGCAATATATATAATTAAAAAACCGTATTTATTCCACTAATCCTATAATTTTGGAAAATATATATCAAAATCGTTTTTCATATATCTTTTCTATATATGATATCATTTATTTTAATATATGAAAAATATTATATCATCATTTAAATTGATGATAGCATATACAAACGACAATAATTAGGAAAATATATATTAAATTCATAGATGTGATATCATATTTATTTTGATATATGGCCAAAAATAGGATAAAGTTATTACAAAATATATCCACTACGTTATAATTAATATACATTAGTTTAATAGTATAGATTTCATTACCAAAAATAAATGAAATTATTACGAGAATAAACATAATTTGGCAAGTAATATATATTTAAAAAACGTATTTACTCCTTTTATATTTAGGTTATTCTCATTAAGACTATAAATACCCTAACTCTTAGATTAATCCAAAACACAAACTAAACACAATCATCATATTACCCTCAACTTACAAGAATGGCGAGAGTAGCTGCAGTTTTCTTCATTGCAATGTTGTGTCTTGGTAAATAAATTGCTACCTTATGTGTTTTGTTATAGTTTACTTTTATCTAACTTTCAATAAAGAAATATGCGTGTCTTTGATGTCTATACCTAAGATGCGTCATATTATTGTTTCAAAAACTGATGCAATATACTAATGTGTAATGTTCTAAATTGACACCTGCAGGATTTTTTGGAGTAGAGAGGGTTGATGCACAATGTTGTACGGACAATCACCGCCCGAATTGTAAGGACAACGATTGTAACAATTTTTGTCTACAAGCTCCGTGTAGCAAGGGTGGAGTATGCAAAATTCGCAACAACTTGCATGTTTGTCATTGTTATTGCTAGATATAATACTTATACACAACTCTATTAGTTATTTTATTACTTAATAATCTTATTTCCTCGTGAAAGTATTTCTATAATTTCAGTTTTTAATTCATTCATTTAATAAAAATATTATTGTTATTTATACTCTTATAACTGTCCTTTTTTTCTTTTTTTTATTTACATTATAATGGAATACCCGAATCCAAGTAATTTGCTTCGAAACCCTAATCCACTCTAAAAGTTCCAACTTTACTTTTAGATGTCTTTTACGGTAATATTGACGTTGTGTTAATCGAGTAACATAATGTGTTGTTCTTATGCACATATTTCACAAACCCGAATGAACATGCTTATGAAAAACTATCAACACCTTAAACAAACCATATCACTGTCGTCGCCTTACACAAATGTACCAAAGAAGGTTGCTTTAGTTGGATTCTGTTTTTCGTTGTATACTGTCCGATTAGAGCACGCCTGCTTCCTGACAAGTTGTAATGTCTTAGTTGTTGTCTGTGAATTTGAAATTTGATTCAGTTTGGTATCTTTCAAACACGGGGTTCTAAGCATAGATGAGTGCAACTCATTAATCCAATAAATACAAGCAAGAGAAACAATGAAATTGGAAGATGGAGAGAACAAGAATTCTGAGTTGTTTAAGAAAGAAAAGACTCCAGCATAAACTGCAAAATTACTAGACTCTAACAATTCAAGTGTCAAAGGGAAGTGAAGATTGCTCTTCTTGCAAAACAAATGAGAGAAAACTATCCATAGTCACATGGAATTCATCCATGATTATGCAGCAGCACATACAACAGATAAGGACATGTGGTTTTATTTGGTAAGAAAGACTTGGAATTACCTCAGTTAGATGCCTCTTTTGGACAAGTTGATTGTGTGGCTACACATCAGCCTTGTCAAGTGTACATGCATTCCTGCAAACATCAAACCTACAAGGAAATTTCTAAATGTCCTTCTCAGTTCTCAACCCCCTACTAATGTGATATTCCATCAAGTTCACCATTAAACCGAAGCAGTATATACAAAACTAAACATGGTTACTCAATATAGATATTTCAAGCCAAGTATAACTGTAGATGCAAATTCTGATCTTCACCTGGAGTAATCATTTTATACCAAAATCAAAACTAAACCATACGACAACAAAATGCACAATCCTATCTAACTCTCAACAGTAGAAACGCTGACCTTGAAAGAGGAAGAGAGTTTTACAAGCAAAGATCAATGGCAAATCTATGGCACAAATTGGAATTTTGGGTCCTTATAACAGACATCAGATCAGAACATCTGCACAGTTCCCTATCAAAACTTTCAAACTCAGAGACAGCAAGCATTAAGTTTCGGTCATCCCCTAGAGCACGTACGTACCATTGTGCAATTCTAGAAATTAAGAGTTCAACTCTCAAAGATAATTAATGGCAGAAAAAGAACAGGTAACCCAAATCAAAAGAAAATAAGAAGACTTCATATATTGTATTAAACTTAATCAATAAGAAGACGTGATGTGTAATGAGAAAAACTTGAATGCAGGAAAAGGATATAGACCACCTGGCAGAATAACTAAGATGTGTCCTAATGGACAGCAACAAATGTGGACATAGACAACCAAGAGAACAAGTGGATACCAATGATAGTGGTCCAAAGGGACTGGCCTTCTTAACTTACAAGGGGCAACCTATTGCCAGCATCAACATCAAGTCGCATTGGGCCTAACCACCTACCTAAATATCTTAACGTAGAGAAAGTGGTCCTGCACATAACCTAAGGTCTTGCTGAATCTCACAACTAGTTTATGCAGAATTCGTAAAACAATACATCTATCAGAACAAATTTGATGAAACGCTTCAGCCTCAACAGCAGAAGAGACCCATTTCTATATGTATAGTTCACCTCTTGTGCATCTAATTCCTCATTCCAGGCTATTACTTAATAAGATGGGATCCCCATACACTATAAGTCTTTGAACTTGGGTTCTGACTTGTTCAAAGAAAGAAATATAGATTTGTTGAGGGAACTGGACCAACAAGACAACAAACTGAAGTTACTTTTCAACCTGTCTGGCCTCAAGTGGCAACTTGCCAATTTGATTATCTGCACGGAGGACCCAAGTGTATCATTCAATATACATAACGGATAGCAGGACGGCAAATGACAAAATGAAGAACCCACAATTGGAAACATAAAAAGTGATTGGTGTGTCTTGTGAGCTGAAGGGACGGTACAGTTTGTGAAAACATATAGTTCCAAATATATTTCCAACACAGACCCATGACTAGAATTATCAGAAAACATTATTGAGCTTCAACAGCCTGGCAAATCCTTTTATAGTTTGATGCAAGTTTCCTGTATACGGCCACATATTTGGTCTTGAGACTTTACATAAGAGAGGTACAAGTTTCGTGATAAACTGAATTTCTGATAAGAGAAACTAGTTAAGGTATACTCCTTGGAATGATCATTAAATGCTTATCAGTTCTTTCTGTTTCTGAAGTATATAATCCCCTAAGCGCATAAGCACGGTAAAACAAACGTAACGAGATCTATCATTGTCAAAGACAAAGGAATATATTAAATTGTGCGCGACATTACATCATAGCGTTTATAGTACTCAAACACAGGCAGCAGTATTAGACATAATTGGGAGGGGTTTTTACAAATTATAAAATGGGAAAAATAGGATGCCAATAATTTCTTATTTGAATCTCAAGGAAGCCAACATACATGGGATCTCGATAAGCCATAAGAAAGCAGTATATGCTAATCTATTAGTGCTGTAATGACCATGACAAGAGATCAACAGGGTAATAAGACAGTATAGAATTTGCAAAACACCCTACTACAATCCTATAGTTCTATGGTACAGGAAATGCATATCAGCAAACACCCAAAAATTTGAAGGGAAAAGGGTAACATTAGAGGCACAAAATGGATACATACCCTTTGTCTCTCTCAACATTTCTACTCAGTATCTGAAGGTACATCCAAACGCATACAACTCATATCAGGAGCAGAAGCACTATGAGAATGTGCAGCTCTACGAGGAGCAGAATGATTGTCTGGAACATCAGCTGTGATATTTTGCAGTCCAGGTTTCAACTCCTTATTGCAAAAATCCTCATACTCTTCTTGATCACCACCTTTTTTCTTCACCTCCACCATCACTAATGACGGTGTCAACTCAAAAATCTCAGCTTTGATTGACAAAGGACCTTTGGCACCTTCTCTAGAACCTTCCAAGCTCACCCTGCAATCCTTCTTCCTCACCGTAAAGCTTACAAGCTTTGCAATCTCTTCTAGTTTGGATATAATCCTTGGTACCGGAGCACCTGATACAATTCTTGACCCTTCCTCGTCTCCGTCCTCAAACAAACCTGACAAATCAAATCCTCTAGAGAAGGAAATTATGTCAAAAGCATTCAGACTCGCAGGCCTAGGCAACCCAAGAACAGGCGGCCTTTTGATTTCGACATCCGACTCTGATTCAGACAAGGAATGATCTTCAGACACCGAATCATCAGCATTTTGTTCTTGCAATGTACATACCTTATCATCCTCTATGTAGAATTTTACGTCCTTAAACCCTTTCTTGAACCACTTATTGTCCATAACTTCCGGAATCGTAACCCTGGTTTCTGTTTTGGTATCCAGCAGGCGAGATAACAACTTGGCCAGCTCAGGGGAGAACCATCTAGGGCACCGGAACTCTCCCTTGTAGATCTTCCTATACATTGCCATAATGTTCTGATCATGGAAGGGCAAATAACCTGCCATTAACACAAACAAAATCACACCACATGACCAAATATCAACCTTGGCCCCGTTGTAACCCTTCCTCCCAAGCACCTCCGGTGCAACATACGCCGGCGTACCACATAAGGTATGGAATAGACCGTCTTGACGGATTTGATCGGAAACTGCGCTGAGACCGAAATCAGATACCTTCAAATCACCATTCTCGTCGAGCAAGAGATTCTCCGGCTTCAAATCGCGATGATAAACGCCTCGAGCATGACAGAATCCGACAGCGGAGATCAATTGCTGGAAATACTTCCTCGCAACCTCTTCCTTCAATCTCCCTTTGGAAACCTTCCTGAACAGCTCCCCGCCGCGAACATACTCCATGACAAAGTAAATCTTCGCCTTGGTAGCCATTACCTCGAAAAGCTGGACAATATTCGGGTGGCGAACAAGGCGGAGGATCGCGATCTCGCGCTTAATGTGCTCCATCAATCCTCCTTTCATAATCTTCTCCTTGTCGAGGACCTTGATAGCTACGTTGTCCCCGGTCTTGAGATTCTTCGCGTGGTAGACCTTGGCGAAGGTCCCGGTGCCGAGAAGCCTCCCGAGCTCGTATTTTCCAAGGAGGTGAGTGGCGCTATTGGTCCTAGAGAGGGATCGTCTGGGGGGTTCAGCCATCGAATGATGCGTTGATTTGAACAGACCGAGTAAAAAACGATGGTAATTGGAAAGAAAAACCTAGATTGGAAATAGTTGTTCTAGCGCAGATCCGCCATTGCAGGACCTTTACGAAGCTTTGCGTTCTTTCTCTCTCTTTCTCTGGATATTTTTTTTGTTTGTTCCGATGTTGGGACTCAGAAAGCTGGGGGCGAGAGGTCGTAACTAGTTAGTAGGCGGAATTCAGGGAAAGGAGAGGGGCTATGATATCATGCAGCTTAGTTTGGCTCCGCTGAATTTGCTTTTCAACTTCACTGTGAAATTAAACAAATCTCCACCATTAATTACCATGAAGGGCTGAGATTGATTTGGCTTTAATTTTAATTAAACAAAAAGGTAAGCAGATATCTCCAAATAAACATCTCTCTAAAACAACATTTTTTACGTTTTATTTTGTCTCAACATTCTTCTCCAACTCAACATTTTTCTTCACCATCGATACATCACTATTTTTCTTCATCATCGTTTCTTGATCTTATTCGACTGAATTAGAATGAGACAACTTCCAGATCCAAAATACAGTTTGGCACAGTAACACTCTTCTTCTCCTCTTTCTCCTCCATCTAAACTCGAATTTAACATGAACAAAGAAACAAGCATAATGCAGAGCTTTCATCTGCAGGATCATATTTTTCTCTCCTTCTTCTAAACTCGAATTGTAGATCTTTCATCTGGTTGATTTGAACTCAATTGGAGGAACAAAGGGTGCCAAACTGGTTGTCGTTTATGTTGAGCATGATGCATATCAACTGTTCGATATAATGCCCAATAGAATTAATAGTAGTCTGAGTAGTTAATAGTCAGAGTTAATAGTAGTCTGAGTAGTTAGTGAGTTCCTACAATGTTTGATCCCTCTGTTGGTTGTTGCTTAATTCAAATGTTTGAACAGATGCTAAGAAATGACACATTTTAAAGCTAATTTTGCATTTTTTGGGCACATTTTTTAGTCTGAATTTTGTTTACAGTAAATTGGTGACACAATTTGATTCTCTATTTGGGTTTTTACTAGGATTTGATAGTTGTGGCTTGATTTGCTTGATTTATTTATTTGCATATGTTAGTTGTGGTTGTGCTTGAGAGACTAATATAACTTTTGCTTTTATGATTGGGAAATGTTGGCATTGCGTGCAATTTTCCAAGTTCTTATCTCATGATGTCTTATCTTCTTGCAAATTCTTGAAGGGATGCATATTGAAGCATGATTTTCAAAGAGTTATGTTGTAGCATCAACAACTTACACATTCATTTCTCCCTTAAACTATTTTGCAGCAACCATGAGCAATCATGACTATGCAACCTGTAGAATTCTGAATTATAGCTCCAAGAACCACAATGGTATTTGTACAACTATTGATATAAGTTGCCTATTATGTATGTTAATTTCATTGCATATACACTATTGAATTATTTGTTTAGCCTATTAGTTCAAATGGAAGAGCAATGTGCTTACGCACAAAGATATAGGTTCGAATCCTATATAGGCTAATTTTTGTGATGTTATTTGTCTTTAGTTCCATTTTGCAGCCTTGAGTACACTACTATACGTACACATATACAGATTAGTTGTAAATTGTATGAAGTATTCTAGATAAATTCTAATTACACTGGCAGATAAACTAACTTCTATGGGAATGACACTACTACTACTACCACTACCTATTATAGTTTATACACAAAGAGAAGGAATGGTTGAGGGAGGCAAATTGTAGAAAATGAGTAAGAAATATTCTGATTACAATTGCAGACAAGCTAACTTCTATGGGGATGACACTACTACCTATTCTACTTTATACACAAGATTGAAGGAGGCAAATTATATTGCGGAAAATGAGTAAGAAATATTCTAGATAATTCAGGTCAATTTTAAAATGTGGTTCTATAACTAAGATTTGGGTTAGACCTCAGTAAAGTTTTGTTCTAATTATTGTTAAGGTTGTAGATAAATAAGAGGATGTGCTTATTTATGAATCAGGTTAATTATAAATTGTGGCTTTGTGACTGAGATTTGGTTAGATTTTTACTATAGACTAGTCCTAAATCCTAATTATTTTTAGGTTGTGTATAAATATGAGGATGAGTTTCTTTTTATAAATCTGACAGACATTGGGAACTTTTTTTATGGCTGAAAGCTAGGACATTGGGCAATTCTTGTACAGGAGTAATCAGTCCACAATATGTGCTACTCGCCTACTCCTATTTATACGTTCTTCTATCCTTTCTCTTCATACCTTTAATTTCACAATTATTAACTATTTATAATTTAATAAGACCTCAACATGTTTCTTTATTTCATCTGTTGCATGAAAGGTTTGAATTGGACTATTGGAGTCGTTCATTGCTAGTCAGTCTGGTAGTAGTATTGCTGATGTTAATCTAGATCAAAGCTTATTCATCTTTATTTGTCTTTTATTCGTGTCCTTTTTTTTTCTCCCTGCATATATGTGGTGATATTCATGCACAGTTTTATGATATGAAAGAGTTATTCAGAGTGGGAGGTGATTGTCCGAAGACAAATTATTTGTTTCTTGGGGATTTTGTGGATAGAGGATATTATTATGTGGAAACATTCCTTCTTCTGCTTGCTCTTAAGGTATTCTTCAATGTTATACTGCTTCCGTGTTCAAAAAGTGAAATTTTTTTTTATGTATATGATACTGTTTGTAGTTCAAGGAGCCTTGTTCTTTCAACTTGGTAGGGACACAATCAGAACACCAGTATAGAATGAAATTCAGTTGAATCTCAATACGGGTGAAAGCTTCCACAACCTTGTTTTTATCCTGAGTTGATCTTCTTTTTTACGTTATGGCTATAATACTAATTACTAGGTCTTGCATATTTGCATTGTTCATTGATTGGCAATTGATTGTACTATTTATGAATTTTGCTTGTTTAATGTACAGCTTATCAGCCCTGATTGAGAACAAAGGACAAATTTAGTGTTCATGGTAGTCTTTCTCCCTTCATCCGTACATTAGACCAGGCTAGGCAACTTCTAAGGTCAGTATGTTTGATATGAATATATATATCCATTGGGATGGCTAACGATGTAGGTTGTATTGGCAGACAAATAATATCTTTTTTAATTTAATATACTCAACTGTATCTTGGATCTAGAATATTGTCTCATTCTAATCCAATCGAATAAGAACAAGAAACGATGATGAAGAAAAAGGGTGATGTCCTATGATTCGATGGTGAAGAAAAATGTTGAGACGAATAAAAACTCAGAAAAATACTGTTTTGGCTAGATATAAATGATTTGAAGAGAGATGCAGATTTGGAGAGATATGCTTACCTTTTTTGTTAAACTAAAATTAAACTCAAATCAATCTTAGCCCTCCAATGTAGTTAATGGTTGAGATTTGCTCAACTTCATCCTGAAGTTGCTTGCTTTTTCAACTTCACGGGAGCCAAACTACATGCAGCTGGGTATAGCATATTACCGTGAGGGCTAACTGGAGAATGAACTAAACTTTAGAGCAACTTCGACCCATAAATAGATACCCTTTCCGTATATAAATAAAGGTGACGATAATAACACCCACTTATATTGATAATGTCACCATTGATTTGAAATTGAAATTTTGACTCTAGCATATAGGATGTCGGAGGAAAAAAAAAAAAGTGTTCTCTTGCACTATACATGCGAGTGAGTAAAAAGTTGGTAATTTTTGAACCGTAAATTTAATGTTACGGTTGGGGCTAATGGTTTGGGATTAAATTTAACATCACGGATGAGAAGTTTTAGTATATATATGAGTTAGAATATGAAAGATGTATAAGAGTTTAAGAGAAGTTTGAAGAAAATTGGAGAGTGTAAAGAGAGATTTGAGAGAGGAGTTAGTTTTTGTTCTTACAAAAACATGTCTTCAAGTTCTTCGGATGAAGGCAGAAATCAAGTAGGTCAAACTGAGGTACGTTTTTACTATTTCGAAATCTATAAATTTCATCATGTAATATTTTTTATTTATGCGAACCTTATTTTGTTTTTTATTTATTTATTTTTTAGATTTACGATGGTCCTTCATTTAACCAAAATGAGGGACCCGATTATTCGGGGATGTTCGTAACGGACGGATTGTAGAATGATAGAGATTCCATGATTACTTGGGCTCGGGCCAAGGTGATGAAATATTTTATGGTGCTTACAATAAAACGGTCATGGGAAGCGTTAGATTCACGGAGTTACGGTATGATGCAGTTAGCATGTGAACAATTCGAGAGCAAGAAGGTTGGAAAGAAAAAAGTTGTAGATTTAAATGATGTCCCGGTGAAGACTCGGCGCAGTCATTCGAACAAATGCGGTTGTCCATTTTTTCTAAGTGGATATGAACAAGCAAAAGATGTGTGGCGGTTGGCATTTGAGTGTGGATTTCATAACCACGCATTGCCAAAACACGTAGAAGGTCACGCTTTTGCCGGTCGTTTGACTAGTGAACAATTTCAGGATGTGGAAAGGGCAACAGCTGCCGGAACGGCACCGAAGATTGTTCATGAGATGTTGAGACAACACGTGTACAATGCGCGGGCCAAAATTCAAAGTTTAAAGTAAGGAGAAATGAGTCCGACGCAATTGCTATTCATCATGTTGGTGGAAGAAAAATTCATTTTTGGTTTCAGGGAATCTGACATTGGAAGCTTGCAAGACATTGCATATGTCATGAGCAATCGATCAAGTTATGGGAGAAATATCATTAGGTCATGATCATGGACACCACCTACAACACTAACATGTAAGCTTTAAATACGTTAATTTTCACCATTTTCATAAATTTAGTTAGTAATGTAATTAATTAAGTTTTTTCTTTTAGGTTCAAAAATGCCATTTTTGAAGATTGTCGGTCAAACATGCACCGACTTGACATTTCACTTGGGTTTTGCGTTCATGACAAGGGAAGAAGTCGATTCATATAATTGTGTGTTGCGCCAAGTGGAAGGGTGGTGTCAACAGTCTATATACCGACCGGAGGTGATAGTGACTGATCGGAAGCTTGGGCTTTTGAAGGTTATCCCTTGGGTTTTTCCACATGCAACACATTTGTTGTGTTCGTGGCACGCCGACCGCGGGATAAAGGGACAAGCCTTTAGAAGACAAGGTCAGTGACTATGCAGCATAAATTTCAAAGTGATTATACGGCTTTATTCAAATCAAAGTCAAGTGCAACATTTGAGGCCCGACACCAAGCAATGATCGAGCATTGGGGAGATCGACGGGGTTGATGGATTACTTGAACAAGACATGGATATGTCATAAGGAGAAAATTGCAAGTTACTTGGTTGACCAACATTTTCACCTTAATAACCAAGCCACAAACAGGTATCTTTTGTTTTAATTATATTATCTTTTTAATTACTAGCATTGCATAGTTTATGTCATGTTTAAAATAAACTTAATTTGTAGGGTCGAATCCGCACACTCTTCTTTGAAGAAGATGTTTGATGCATCTAACTTCCGACTCTCAACGTGTCTGAAGCATATCAATTTGATGTTGAGGGATCAATTTCGTCGATTGATGGCATCATTGGAGCAATCCCGTTTTAAGATTCCGAGTGAGGTTGCAAACTTAACGATGTTTCGCCAACTATTAGGTAGGGTTTTCGATATTTGCTTACAGGATTTGTATGTGACGTACATCACCGTATGCAAATGGGGTTACCTTGAGAATTGTGTTAAATGTTTTGTGCGGCCGTCTACCGGATTACCTTGTGCACATGAAGTGACAAGTATCATGAGAGAAGGACGGGTTTTCCTCGTGACGGATGTCCATGTATTTTGACGTGAGATCGATTGGTATGGGGTTCAATCGAGTGGTGTGGACGAACCAGTTGAGATCAATGAGAACCAGGTTGCTCTTATAGACCTCAAAAAGGCAATGGAGTTGGATTCCTTATGTGTTTGTGTCTTTACTGTCTTTCTAATATGTCGAATGTTAGCTAACGGTTTATACTGATGTTGTAGATGCCTTGCAGGATATAGGTATTGCTGAGTGATCCGGATGGTGTGGACATCCGGGGTTTCCGTACATTATAGGATGGGATCGGGTTTATGTTTATGTTGTTGCTTTCCCTTTTGTTTTGAACTCAGCTGCAAGTCTTTTACGCTTCCTTTTGTTTAAACCTTTGGTTTTATATTGAGTTTTGGTTTTCATTTGTGTGTGCCTTGTTGTAAGATCCGTTGTGTTATTGCTACTCTGGGGGTCGGGACCCATTGTGAGGTCTTAGCCCGTAACGCTTCGAGTTCCCAGAACTTGGGTGTTACAATCATTACTTTGTCGCATTTTGGATCACAATTGTGTAAGAGCGTTTAAACTTAATCATTTTTTATATTATCTAATGTATGTGGGCATTTGAAAAAAAGGTGTTTGACACTCTTGTCGAGTGCCGACAACGTTCCCAGTGTATTAAGATCAGAACCTTTTGTTTTTCTAAGTTTTATTTTGTTGGAATGCCATCAAGGAACAATTTCCA
The DNA here is from genome assembly GCA_033239125.1 of Fagopyrum homotropicum. NCBI lineage: Eukaryota > Viridiplantae > Streptophyta > Magnoliopsida > Caryophyllales > Polygonaceae > Fagopyrum > Fagopyrum homotropicum. Next base: position 138,142,298 of record BSWB01000001.1, on the reverse strand, counting down.
TAAAGTTTTAACTTTTGGCATTATATTTATATCCCAAATCCATATTTAGTCACCTTGTGTTCCCATCTTACGTTTTTGGATAAGATCTATTTCCAATTTGGTATAGAACCATCAGTTTTCACTTGATGCCTAATACAACTTGTCTTGTATTTTATTTTGAGGTAGGTTGTACGTGTTTAATTTTTTTATAATGTTAGGTGGTAATAGACTACCTAGTTGAAGAATTTTTTGTTGGTCTCATTGTTTGTTTATTGTAAAGTTGCTTACTAGAGCAACCGTATTGATCAATGTTTTGTCATTCACCAAGTTTTCTAAAGGTTGGTCGGTTATCCATTGATCTTTCCAGAATCTAATGGTTTTTCCATCTCTAATGATCGATTTGAAACATTTTTCAAAGTCTTCCTTTAAATGTATTAGTTTTTTCCATTTTCATGACGTGTTGTTTTTGGGGTTGTAGTTCCATAAACATGTTCATTTGAGATATTTCTCTTCTACAATTTAACCTCAAATGTTGTCTGGTTCTGCCCTTATTTTCCGTAGTAGTTTTATTTGTAAAGCATTTTTCATATCTTCCGCTTTCTTGATTCATTTTCCTCCTAGCTTTTTTTTGGTCCATATTTTATCTCAACTGATGAGGGGGTGAATATTCGGTCCCTTGTTCCAAAATTTTTCTGGTCAAGTTCTTTAGGAATGCTTCCAGGAAGCATGAAGGATTGCATTAGGTAGCTTGATTTTGCATTTAGAATGGCTTTTATCAAGATTATTCGACCTTCATGAGAAAGGGATGATGCCTTCCATTTTGTTAGTTGTTATTTAGTTTTTAAGATGACGCTATTAAAAGTGTCTTTATATACTCGCCCGTTTATGATCGGGGCATCCTAGGTATTTTTCTAGGTTGTTTGTTACTACAATACTCATATGTGTATGTATTCTTCTCTTGGTTGTCGGATCTACATTTATTGTTTTTTGAAATGCTTATTTGTTGTAGTTTATTACATGTCCTGAGACCGAGCAATAGTTTGTTAAGACAAAGAGAATCATATTACTTGTTGTCGTTGTTGCCTTGTTGAAAATTATTATATCATCAGCAAATGCAAAAAAAAAATGTGAAGAACCGTTAATAAAAATACTCTAGAAGGGGGTTGAATAGAACATACAAACTTTTCGCAAAAACCTATCTCAAGGCTTTGAAACTGATTTCAAAGGCCTTGATGTCAATCTGAACTCTTTGTGACACACTTTGATTTCAAGGGCTTTGAAAGTGATTTCAAGGGCCTTGACTTTGTAAACCTGCAAAACAAAGTTAATCACAATAAAGCAGGATATAGTGCGGAATTGAAAAGATCGACACGAGGATATGTTTACGAAGTTCGGCTCTAAATAGCCTACTCTCCGTCCCAGGGTATATCTGTAGGGTATATCTGTAGGATCTAACTATCTATTATCAGCTTCAAAGAGTCCTAGATACAACCTATAAGAAATTCCCTTCTTCTCTCACTGTAGCCAATGCTACGATCTAGCTTCAACTCTTAACCTAGCTATAATAGCCTAGTTACTTCGCAAAGTAACACACGTTTGAGTATAACACTCTATAAATATTCCAATGGAGCTCTCGAGTTTATCTCTCTCTTAGGAATAAAGCTTTTGTAGAAAGAGAGAAAGAAAAACTAATTGGATTGAATGAAGATGCTTTGGATCGCTTGAAGGCTTTGAATATTTCCACGTAAGCTTGGGTATCTTCTTCTTCAATCGACATCTTCATTTATAGTCTTCTATGGAAAAGTCTTCTAGGTGTTGAGAAGATGAGCGTTGTGAAGGTTTCTTGTTGTCCATGGAAAACGCTTCTTGGTTGAGATGAGATAGCCGTTGTAGATCTTCTTTATCTTCTTCATCTTCTTAAAGCACGTTGATTCTTCTTCTCCATAATCTTCTCACACTGTTGAAGATTTTTGTATCATCAAGATCTTCAGATTTTGTTGAGATTTGCTGAATTAAGATCTTCGAAATCTATTGAGAAGAAATCCCGCGCTTTTGTTAAGGATCTTTGTGAGATCCTATTTGAACCAAATCCTCTAGGTCGAGATCTTCTTGTTGAGCGAATCTCTTTGGAAGATCTCCTTTTGATCCTTGGTTGATTTGGTTGGTACAGATTTGAACTTCTTCCAACCGTTCTTTCCTTTGAAACTCGTTTCAAGGCTTTGGCTCTTGATCCCTTTGAAATGGCTTTCAAGGCCTCCGTGTTGAACTTCTTCAAACTATGCGCTTGTCCCTTGTATCTTATTTCAAGGCTTCTATCGATCCCTTGAAATGCTTTCCAAGGCCTACATACATTTTAGACAAACACTAAAACAAACCAAGCAAGCTAGACATACAATCGATATTTTTGTTGGTATAAAAACCGCTTATTTGTGTTAAGTCTTCCATCATCACATATTCAAATATATACTCAAGGGGGAGTTTTCAAAATGGATGTTTGATCCATTTTTTGAGATAGGAAACACTATTATTTTCCGGTTCCCATTGCTAGTTTTTACTATGTTTCTAGCCATTATCTCAGCCCCTAGGTTGAAAAGCAAAGGAGATAATGAATCTTCTTGGCGTAAGCCTCTCTTTCGGTCAATAATGTTCGTTGAGGAGTCCTTTATTAGTATGGAGTATGAAACCGTCAAGATATATTCTTCAACCCATGCTCTAAACTTTTCTCCAAATCTTAATTTAGTCAAGGCTACTTTCAAGAACGGTCATTCCACTATATTATCATCTCCTAAAACAAACCGTAATTTACTCACGTATGGTGTTTTAAGGGATCTGCCACATGCACTAATTTGGATGTAAAAAAAAGTAAATTCTAAATGCATCCTTGATTTGTGTGAAGAAACAAGATCTTTTTGTTATATCCAAACTATTATTATCTCCCAAAACAAACCTTAATTTACTCACTATAATGTCTTAGGGCATATCACATACGAATTTTTTTTACTTATTTACATGCATGTCACAATATATTTATAGATTTGTCAATAACTAGTTCATTGCCCCCACCTTGTGCGGATTTTATCTAGGATAAATTTTTTTTATTATTATTTTATTAATTGATTACAAAATCAAGTTATGTTTTCTTAATTATTCATATAAAAAATATTTGTTATTAAATTAATAATTATAAGATATCAATAATTTTGAATAGTTGAATCGAACTAAATTACTAAAATCATGTAACAAATGTGATGAAAGTAAAATTGGTTAATAGTTAACAAATCTACACATGTGGAAATATGACATGTAAATTACTTATAAAATTAAATTTTGTTTTAAAACAAAAAATGAAAATGCTGTAAATATGTGAAAAGTCCGTAATTAAGTTGGAAAATAAAAGTTGAGGTGAATGACTTAGGAGACGACATGTGGGCTATTTTAATAGAGTGTATAGATACCACTACCTAAAATATGGTAAAATTTGGTAATTTATTAATATAGATTTGAAGTACATGTATATGAAAAAAGTTGTTCATATTTGATTCAAAATTAATTTAATATCTAAATTTGATAATTTATTACTATTTATATTTTATTTAAGGAATCTATTTATCCATATTGTATGATTTTTACTTCAAAATGCTCTCATACTTATTTTTTTTACTAATAAAATTCATTTACGGCCTAAAATATCGTAAAATCTAATATTAGAATTCCATTGTAATAATATTGTCCAAGAAAGAACATAAAAATGATTATTGAAATGTCTTCTTCAATTTCCCGTTCAATCAATTCAACAACTTTGCGTTTTTAGGGTCACCTTGAAAAATTATAGATCACAAAAAATAGATGTAAAAAGACAAAAATCATAACTCAAAATCAGATTTTAGACGTTACTTATATTATTTTTTGTAGGAAGGAGAGCCAGTGATCTCTGACGCATCTAGTCGCGCTTATTATATATATGAAAAAATGGACTAAGTAGTAATCATGCGGGGATAGTCCTACCCCTTACATAACAACATATAAGATCCACTATGCCCTCGGGAGGGTCACGCAATACACTTAATACAACGAGAAAAGCAAAAGCAAAAGAAGCAAGGAAATCCACAACATTATTCGCCTTGCGAATGGCATGACGGAATTGGATATCCCAATTCCTTCCAAGATAGTCTTGGCACTTGATGACCCGACTTGCAAGAGGGTGACATCTAGGTATCGCCTTTCCCAAGAGGGTGATAGCCAACTTTGAATCTATCTCCATAATCAAAGATCAAATACCACTCTCCCAAGCAATATGTAACCCGTAGTATATGCCCCATATTCCCGTCATGAGAACGGTACATATATAAAGGTTCACAACGTAACTTTTATGCCACTCTCCTACATTATTTATAATGACTCCAACCGTAGTAGCGTGCCTATCACTTCTAACCGCTCCGTCTGAATTAATCTTCATCACCTCCACTAGTGGGGCTTCCCAACTAATATGCCGCTTTGTTGCCATTGTTCCCATGGTTTTTATTCTGCTCCAAGCTTTCATGTACTCTATTGCTTTCGCTACCACACAAATATGTCCATTTGGTCTAGTAGGAATATTGCCAAAGGTTTTCTCGTTCCTCCATTTTCAGAGCCACCATAATCCTACATCAAACACAACATTCCAATCATAGAAACTGTTATATTTTCTAGTAGAAATAGTTTAACACCCCAAGTTTTGGGAACTCGAAGCCTTACGAGATAGGACCTCACAATGGATCCCGACCCTCAGAGTAGCAACGATGACGTCGGATCTTACAACAAGGCACAAATAAATGAAAATCAAAACTCATAATAAAAACAAAGGTTATAACAAAGGGAAGCGTAAAAGACTCACAACTGAGTTCAAAATAAAGGGAAAGACAACAACAGAAATATAAACCCAATCCCGTCCTATAATGTACGGGAACCCCGGATGACCACACCGGCGGATCACTCAGTAGTATCTCTAACATGCGGGACATCTACAACATCGGTATAAACCGTTAGCTAACATTCTAGATGTTAGAAAGACGGTAAAGGCACAAACACACATAAGAAGATAAACACATAGCATGCTCTCACACAACCGATTATGATCTTTAATTAAGTTAATCATTACTAATTCAACTTCTTTTGTCACATGAGAATCTCCCAAAACTCGCCTCCGTTTTCGTTTGTCGATAGAAATAGATCAGTACTATCCATTACTTGTGAGCCTGGGTTACAAGAGCACCTCCTAGTCTCTTGTAGAACTAGACAAGTGGTCACCGCCCGACTATCATACACTTGGGCCAATTACGGTTATAAAGGTCATCCTAGTCTAATTATTTGTTATAACAATAAACAACAACACAAACAAGATAATACACTCTAACCAATACACGGAATGCAACTAACTAAGTCTAAGAGACTTACCTCACTCGAAGGTAAACTCAAAGGTCAACAACAACTCAGTTTCCCAAAGGAAAGGAAAGAATGTCTGCTCAAACAAGGCATAACAAATCAGGAATGAAAAGATCGCTAGAAGTCTATTACTTCTAGTCTCCATGATCTCTTAGAGATCTCCACAAGCTAGGGTCACAAACCCTAGCCTTACAGATCACCAAGGATCAACAACATCCAATACAACTCAAGGAAGGAACGAGGAAACAAGGAAAGGAAGTAACTCACCAAATACGGGAGCATCTGTAGGAAAACCGCAAGGACGGCTGCAGTGGCGCGGGTGCGGCACTAGGCAAATCCACAAGGGCGGCTATGTGCAGGCACGGGGGAGGTTTTAGCACAAAAGGTGGTGACACACAGTAGGGTATCCAAAGCTCGATTCTTTATCCCATACTCTTAAATTCTCAACTAAGGGAGCCTGAGAACATCAACGTATCAAAAACGGAAAGACCAACAGGAATCAAGGGTCAAACTTGATTCTTGTGAAGAAGAAGATGAAGAAGAAAGAAAAACAAAAGGAAGAAGCTTGCAGCAAGGTCAAGAACGTGAGAGAGGAAGAAGCGACAAAAAACTTACACGTTCAGTAGGGTTCACAAGGAAAAAGGTTGCAGCTTTCTCGAGATTGAAGAACGTAAGCAAGAAACGGGAAAAGGAAGAGAAAGCGAGAATTTATAGGAAACGGTGGGAAAAGATATAAGGAAGGACGTCTTTAGGGTTAGAAGATCATAGGAAAGCCGATCCATAAGATAGAAGATCGGATCTTATATCTATGGAAAGAAATAAAATGGAATTAAAATCAAATCGGAGCGATCTGGGGAAAAACCGGAAGGGCGACCTTTATCACCGCGGGGGTGGTGAAGGAAAAACTGGGACATTACATCAGATCCCCCGAAAAATAAGTTTTATCCCGAAACTTGCAACGAACCACGAGATCATACAACCACCAGGGTGAAACGGAAACACTGAACTCAACTCATAACAACTCATAATCCCTTGTGGGGCATATAACTTAAAACGTCACACAAGCGTAAACACAACTCAATAAAGGAAACTAAAACTTCGACATATACGCTATAGGTACATCCAAATCTGCATAAAACTTTGGATAGTTCCTCTGGATACTATCATTTGTCTCCCAAGTCGCCTCATCTGCTCCTCACACCGACCACTGAATCTTCATCATCGTTATGTGCTTCTATTGCAAGCGTCTCGTACTACGCTCTAAGACGGCTATTGGATGCTTTACGAACATATGGTCTAGCTCAACCACAAATTCTCATGGCTAACGATGTGCCTCAGATCTGGTACGTACTCTTGTAACCGAGACACGTGGAAGACGAGGTGAACACCCTCTAGTCTCGGTGGCAATGCAAGTTTGTATGTTGTCTCTCTAACTCGCTCAAGAATCTCTAAAGGTCCGACGTATCTGGGACTTAGCTGCCCCTTGATGCCAAAACTTCTAACTCCTCGTGTCGGGGATACTCTCAACTATATGTGAGCTCAAACTCTGAACTGTAGAGGTTTGCGCCTCTGATCCGCGTAAGACTTCTAACGACTCTGTGCTGCCAGCATCCGCTCTCGGATCATCGCTACTCGAGTCATATCATCTTGTATCTGCTCAGGTGCTACACCTCTAGCACTACTCGGATCGTCGCAACATAGTGGGGTACGACATCTTTGTCCGTATAAAACCTCATAAGGAGTCATCCTGATCGAAGCGTGACAGCTGTTGTTATACGAAAACTCCACTAAGGGAATGTGATCTGCCACACCTGCCCCCAATCTAACACGCAGGCTCTCAACATATCCTCCAAAGTCTGGATGGTCCGCTCGGACTGTCCATCGGTCCGAGGATGATAAGTAGTCGTGAGCTGCAAACTCGTACCTAGGGCGGCATGCACTAGCTGCCAAAACCTCGAGATGAATCGTCCGTCTCTGTGAGAGACTATAGTCTTAGGTACTTCTTGAAGTCGCACTATCTGCCTAGTGAACTCCTCTGTCAATCGACTTACCGGCCACGTCTCCTTGATAGGAATGAAACGTGCGGTCTTCGTTAGTCGATCTACTATGACCCAGATAGAATCAAAGTCTCAACTTGGTCTCAAACCGGTAACAAAATCCATCGAGATGTCCTCCCGCTTCCACTGAGGAACATGAAGTGGGTGTAGCTCTCCTCCTGGTCGATGATGCTCGATCTTGACCTACTAACAGATCGCATACTGAGCTACATATCTTGTCATGTCTAGCTTCAGACCTCCCAACCAGAAGAAGCGTCTGATATCCTGATACATCTTACTCGCACCGGGATGCACTAACTAAGGTGTAGTGTGAGCCTCTTGTAGGATCTGCTGTCTCAGCTCTCAATTTGAGGGCACACACTCGCTTTTGGTGTCTCAAAACTCCATCAACACCGACTGCAAACTGAGGGCACACACACTCGCTCTTGGTGGGTTGTGAGCTGAGATGTTGAGGTTGAGTGGTTGTTGTTGTGGTTGTTGGCTGAGAGTGTCCATCCTTGCTTAAGCTGTAGTGATAAGCCTTCATCTTTTTCCTCCTCTCTTTCTTCATTCCTTCTTCTTCTTAGATTAGGAATTCCACAAGCAATGCTTGTGTTGGTCTTCCTGAACGTTTGTTGATGTATATGTATGTATGTATGTGTGTGTGTGCACGTGCATGCGCGCGTGCGCGTGTGCATGCGTGCGTGCGTGCACGCGCGTGTGTGTATGCATGTATGTATATGTATGTTGATTGCCTTTGGGGAAATGAATAAGTGAAGAGATCGTGAGAATGATCGAAGATAAGTCTCAAAGGTGTCCCTCTGCTGTTCGACAGCCCCCGCGGATTAGAGTTGCCGCCCTTGTAGCTAGGCCAGTGTCACCGCCCCTGCGGCTGAGTGTCACCTCCCCTACGGTGTGCTGCGCTCCTGCATCTTCTTGCTTCCGCATGTGCGTGTCTAGGACATACCTAGTTTGGTATGTTTCCTTTCCTTTCATTTTGGGCTTAGCTTGAGAGTTTAGCAAGACTAGTGATGATGGTCATGTGGAAGTAATGCCTTAGGCATTTGTGGGTTTGTTGAGATATCGAGGTTTGGATTCGAGTTATGGTTTGGATATGGTTATGGGGTGTAGAAGATGAGTCTCCTAACCTTAGCAACGATTGATATTGTGTGTGCCTTGCTGATGCAGGCGTTGATCATTTCCTCGAGGGGAAACCGTGACGTGGTACATGTTTACGTTGTTATCAGGTAAGTCCATAGGACTTACTTAGCGAGTAGTTGTGGATTTGAGTGATTGTGATAGTGGTGCTTTGGTATATGATTGTTGCATTTATAACCTAAACCGGACTAGGACGATCATATATGTATGTTAAAAGGCCCAAGTCTATTATAACGGGTCATGTCCACTTGCCCAAGTTCTACAGGTGACTGGGTGTGCTCTTGCAACACAGGCCCACATGTAACGGATAATACTGATCTATTCTTGTCGGCAAACGGAAGCGGAGGTGAGTTTTGGGAGATTCTCGTGTCACAAAAAAAGTTGAATTAGTAATGGTATAACATAATTAAAGATAATAAACGGAGATGTGTATGCATTGCATATTGCTGACATGTTGTATGTGCTATTCCTTTCATTCTTATTCATATTCTGTTAGTTAACGGTTTTATACCGTGTTGTAGATCTTCTGCAAGATAGGAGGACTACAGAGTGAGCCAGATGGATGATCAGCCAAAGGCTTCCGTACACTAGGTTGTGCGAGGGTTGTGGGCATATTTTGTACTCGGTTGTGTTTTGTAAACCTTTGGGTGTATATATCTTACAGTTTTATGTATTTAGTTTATATATATGTGCCTTGTTGTAAGATCTAGTGAGGTTGTTATCAGCCTAGGGTCAGGATCCACTGTGAGATCCTAGCCTAGTAGCGTCCCGAGTCTTGGGAATTTGGTATGTAATATAACTGGTATCAAAGCCTTAGGTTGACAAAAATGTGATGTGATCATCATCGGAGAAGAAATCATCGTCAATATGCCGGAACCAATCATTTTGCCACCAACCGTCCAAGTCAAAACTCAGCCGGCACCTAACGAAATCAACACTTATGTGTTGGAGGTCATGCCTAAAACTGAGCCAAAACCTATTGAAATCAAACCGAAAATACTTGCTCCGAGCATGCCCAATACAAGCCAATTTCCACTCTCTCCGGCTAAGCTATCAGGTTTGCTCACTCTCAGTAAAACGCCTATAACTGAGGCAATTCTTGGAACTAAAATACCCATCAATACTACTTTAAAAGGTATTTTCAATATCTACAACTTTTTAGTTTACACAAAGTCGAGATTCCAAGAGGAAGAGGGTGAAAAAATGACCCTACATTGCAACAACTACGGTAAAGGTATGGATTGTTGGGCAAGATCATGCATGGAGGCATGAAAGATGATTATACAAAACATATGCACGTCCAACCAATACATATTTCATGCAGCATACCATGCTCATATTATTCATATACTATGCATGAATTTATGTATTAATCATGTGAAGGTCAACAAGTCAACATTCAATCAAACATTGAAGGCATCTTCACACATATACATTGAATGGAGGCCAAGTTAGTTCAATGATCTTCTTCTCTTTCAATATGGACGTCCAAGACATGATTTGACCCTCCTTGATGTGTTGTCCAAGTGAAGAGAATAAGATCCAAGAGTCATATTTGAATAAAGACCAAATGTGGCCATTTATGTGTTTGAATTTCCTAGAAAAACTCTTGAATTTCTTGTATTTCCTTTTGATAAATCTTTGATATTTTTAGTACTTAATTAGGGAGTTTCTAGGATGAGTTTTGTGGCTATATAAATCTTTGTATCCTCCCATTGTAAGGAAAGTCAAGTTAAATGAAGTAAGTTAGCCTTTGTGCTTTCAAAGTTGTTGTTTGCTTTAAAACAAAATCCAAATTCTAGGTGAGATGCTTAGTTTTCAAACATCTAGGTGAGATGGTTAGGTGGTTCTAAGGTGAGAGGCCGAGGAACGAAGGTTCGAACCCCAAAGTGAGATTTCGAGGGTAGTTCGTTCGAGTTGAGGGATTCCCAAAGTGAGAGGCCGAGAAAATTTGCTCTTCATATCCAAAAACACAAAATCCAAAAAAAAGAGTTCCATTTCTCCGATTCCAATCTGAGTGTGAACTTGTGCCGGTGGATCCTCGTGTTCGAATCGAGTTCGATCACATCACAATGGCACTTGCAATCTGCGATAAAGGTCGAATAGATAAATAAACAAATGACGAAAGGGGTCTAACTTTTGAAAGGATTTTGGTTTTAAAACATGTATACAATGATTTGGGATAGAGTGTACGGGAAGTCATCACCCTTCTGAGGATCTCGACAGTATATATATATGTATATATATATATATATATATATATATATATATATATATATATACATACATATGGCATATATATAGCCTTATAAGTTAGGTGTGCATACCTCACAGATGGCTCGGACTAGAGCAACATATGCAGTTGGACAAGGTAGGGGTAGACCCCCTCTTCCTCCAGTAGTGATAGGCCAGGGACATGTTCTCATTGCTGATCCGCCTACAGCGGAGGACGTACACGAGGAGGTAGTTGAGAGTGTCGTTCCTGAGACTATGAGCGGTGTGGCTGCAAGAAAGAAATCCCAACGAGTCTAGTCAAATGACTCAGATCACGCCTCTATGAGGGGACCAGAGTTCCGCGCTTACATCTGTAGAGTCGAGGAGGCTGCTAGAGCGGTTAGACATGTCCCGGATTTGCCAGCACAGGTGGGATCATCAAAGATATCCCAGTGAGCTACTCCGGTGCCAGCATCCCGGCACGCACTGCTGAGGTTGTTAGAGCTCTAGAGGAGTCGAGAGAGCCTATACTAGACACTTGGTTGAAGACATTTCATATGATGGGAGTACCCCCTTTCTCTGAAAAGGTGGGGCTAGAGGTTGAGGTATGGATTGGACATGTAGACTCAGCCCTTAAGTCTATTAGGTGTCCATAGGACAGACGGGTAGAGTTAGTACAAAATCTATTACATGACCTAACCCAGCAGTGGTGGAGGACCATGCGGATCCGAGCCACCAGTTATGAGCAGATGAGGAGCATGATCAAAGAGCGTTTATGCACTGCCTCATTGAGGAGGGAGAAACTACAGGACTTTGTCGAGGCTGGCTTCGAGGACGTGCCGATAGCAGATGCCATTAGTCGATTCCAGGAGGAGCTGGCACTACTGGGACCAATTGCACCTCCAAATGACCAACACGTGTATTTGTTCTCCCGCCGACTGAGGGAGAGTACACGTTCTTACATGGCGGATTTCCATTGCGAGTCTTTGACATGGTCAAGGTACTAACTTAATTAATTAAGTAGCCATTGACCCATCATTCTTCTATATTGAGGGTTTTATAGGAGGAATTTCATCTTTTGTGTTTATACAAGAAGTCTCACATCTAACCCATCCATGTGATCCATCTTCTCATTTTACTTTTGGATTTTTTAAACCAATGTCTCCATGACCCAACCAATTCAAGATTTTCTAGCTTTATGTCTCTCATGGCCCAACCTACTTAGTGGTTTACTACATTGACGTCCCTCATGGTCCCACCGACGCCATATGGGGTTTGCTTCATGGACTACAAATGTCATCCTCTTTCGCATCGCACATGATTGGGTCATCATGAATTTCACCCTCAAGCTCCGGCCTATACGGTTCATAGTCGTCAATAATGATTTTTTATGGACTTTACTCCATCGGGCTTGACTTCATACAATTCACACTCATCCGTGACCACCTACCTTGGACCAACCAAATGTCTTTACATTTCCAACGATACCACATTATGATCAATATAGAGATCCTATTACACATAATAATTTAGTTGAATCAAAATACTCCAGTCTAACGAACCTTACCTGTGATTATTGAAGATGAAGCTCTAATTGATACACCAACATTTTAAAAGAGCGGAGAGTCAGAGGAGGCAGGATATGAGATAGAGGAAATAAATAGGTGAATCTTATCATAAACAACTTATTTACTTGTTTTTTTTATCAAGGTGAGGAGTTAAACTTTTCGTTGTTAAGATATTGGCGAGATTATTATATTAATCAAAAAAATTAAGATACTTGGATTTTTTTTTTCTATTGGTTTAACAGATTTATTCCATTAAATATCATATCATTTGTTGTCTTATAAATCTTCGTCTAAAATTAATTTGTAAAGTAAATCATCGAGTTTTTACTTAAAAATACAATACTAAAATTCTGTGACTAGACGGCAGATTATATATTAATAAATCCCCTAAAAGTGTGCTATTAAATCACAATTTATAAATTAATAAGGACAATTATTACCGTTGTATTAAAACAATGTTTATATATTAAGAATAATATAAAATCATGGTTTAATACCATAATTTATATAGTAATAAAAATAATAACATAACCTTGGTTTAATACCGCGGCTAAGTATTAATAGAAAAACATTACAATGGCAGTTTCGAACCATGATTCATGCATTTACAAATATCAAAAAATAAATGTCGGATTTAAATTCTGATTTATTCTATTTAAAAATTTTGTTTAAAATAACATTACCGCTCCAACTGTAAGAAATATTTTGTTTTCTTTTATTATCTTATTTTGGAAAAAAATCCCGTTTCACGTGGCCTCTTATTTACCTCGTCGAATCTTTGGGGGACCCTTATTCCATTGGACGCAGCTGGCCTCAACGGTGTTGTGTTGGTGGCGACATAGCCGAGAAGCTTAAGCTCTATTCCTTGCTAAGCTTCAGGGCTCTTCCTATCCATCTACCGCTTCTGCTCCTTAAATTCCTTACGGCATCTTCTTCCTTTGGCTGAACTCTCTCTGCATCAATCTGTTCCCTGCTGTGGGCATCGCCTGATTCGCATATCACAGGTGTATACTCTCTCGATCTATACTTGCCGGTTGTTTATTGCGGAGTTAGATTATCCTATACGATTATGGATTTTCGAGATTTCTTGCGGATTTCAGTAATTTTGATGTATTTGTTGTTTATATTGTGATAGGGTTTTGGGCCCTTTTCAGATTCTGGAAATTGAGCGTTAGTAGTCTTAGAATTAGGGCTTTGATTTTGTTTCTCTAGTAAATGTCATTGCGGTTCCGAATACGTTTATGAATGCATAGTTGTATCCTGGAAGAGGTTGTAAATGGGGTTAGGTTGCTAAGAGTTGGTCCCGTAGTATTCAAGCATTTATCGAGTTAAGTCTCTACTATTGATTAATTATCATGTTGTCAGATGTGTGATGATCTCGTAAATTCATCCACTCGCTAATACATTCAAGGACAGTTTTAGGGAAACATCTCGTTTCATAGGTCTTTCTCCATTTTTATGTTATTAGCAGTGGATAAGCTTACGTGATTGTGTAGTTTAGGATCGGCTTAGTTTTGGTTCGATAGTCTTCAAGTGCTTCTCTTTGTAGTGATGAGAATTGAGACTAAATATCTTAGAAAATTCATATTTGATTATGGTGATTGATATGAAGAGGTTAGAGCATTTAATATTTAATATTGGAATTGATGCAGGATAACACAATATCACTTCTTTTTACTTTGGCAACGGTTTCTCTACTTTGGAGTTGACTGCCTTGTAGTTTTTGCCGTTTGCCACACCATGCCATATGTAAAGAAAATATATAATGCCTGTAAGGAGTCCTTCACCCCTGCTGGTCCAAAATCAGAAGAGGCTCTTGAGAGAGTTCGTGCAATATTAGGTCAGTTTTAATGATGTCTCCTTTGTTTTCTCGTGCGATATTTATTATAAATTGAAACAAATAAAGTGATTTGTGTTCCCAGTTGTTAAGAAGCTTATTGGCTTAACTATGAGAAATCAAACAGTTTTCTGAAAATGGTTCTGAAGTGGAAATAGTTTGTTCCTTAGATGATATCTCATGAAATAAACTAACATCATTTACTATCGTCTTCTTCAACTTTCTGTGTGAATTCTGTTTATAGTTTCATGCAGTAGATCTGTGGTTTTGATATTTTAATTGTTTTATTCATTGTTGATTTGTTTTCCAGATGATTTGAAGCCTGCCAACGTGTCCCTGGATCAGGAGGCGCAGGCAGCACTAAAGTGGAGAGCCTCTGCAGTTGGTAGCAATGGGAAAAAAAGTCGTAATGGAAGTCCGGAGTATCCTCCTCCCATTAAATATTTGCATATACATGAATGCGAAAACTTCTCCGTAAGAGGATGACATTCAAACTTGAAACAATGTCTGAAGTTGAGTTTGTACCATTAAGCTGGATATATAAATGTTTCTATTCACTTGACAGATTGGAATCTTTATCCTGCCACCTTCATCCATCATACCCCTTCATAATCACCCTGGAATGACTGTGTTGAGTAAGGTTCTTTATGGTACCTTACATGTAAAGTCATATGATTGGCTGGATGTACCTGGCTCTAGTGATCAAACTGAAGGTGCGTGTTTTAGACATTAGTGTCATAACTTCAGTCTCTTTTGTTATAAGACATGTTCTTGTGTACATCAAACTGAAGAGAAACTTTTTTGCATATGATTTGTAAACTTCATTTTTGATTCATGGTAAATATCTGATTTATGGAATTAATGTTATGGGCTCTGTGATTTTGTATCATGGCTTTGTAATGATTTCCGATGTAGTAATGTAGTTTTGGAGAACAAATAGAAAATAAATTAAGGAGATGAAGTTAATGTGTTTGGTTTAAGTTTGAAATAGATGCACTATATTGTCTCATTTAGGATGCTGTCACTTTCTGTAAGATTAAAGTTGAGTTTTCTGTTTAAGATGGCAATGTCATTGGAGGAAGTTCTCAGAGCCAGTAAAGGTATTAGAACTGAAATGAAGTGTACAAACTTCAGTGATTGTTTAGTTGGATATAGAACATGCTTCAACATTTATTTGTTGTCAGAGACCCCCTAGGTTTCTTCCTTGCGGATCTGACTTGTCAAATTGTTACTGAATTTCCAGCCCGAGCAGCGAAATTGGTTAGGGATTGTGAAATGACGGCGCCCTGTGGTACTACTATCCTATATCCAACAACAGGTGGAAACATTCACACTTTCAAGGCTGTCACTCCTTGCGCACTATTCGACATTCTTACACCTCCATATTCCTCAGAAGATGGACGACATTGTGCTTACTTCCGAAAGGCTCCTAGAAGAGAGCTCCCTGGTATCTTTCTACTCAAGCATAATTCTTTTTGTTTTTTTTTTCTATATTTTTTGAATATAAGTTGATTGAATTTAAAATACACCCCTGACACAGAAATTGAACAACAAAAGGAGCTAAATCCTGAGGAAGTTGTTTGGTTAGAAGAAACCCAACCTCCTGAAAACTTCATGGTGCTGAGGGGAGAGTACAGAGGTCCTGTAATCAAGAAACCTTAGAAATTTGAAGGTTGTGGCTGTAGCGTATACACTTGCACATTTGGGGCAGGCTTCGAGGCTGTAGAAACATGCTAGTCATTTCATTGAGAGAGACGAAGCTAGGTACTTGTCTTGCTCTCTTAGAATTCGGTGACAATTGTTTTCCGAACTCACAGTATAAACATAAGGCATCAGGATTGCCCCCCCACCCCCAGAAATAGCGGAGAGGAGAGTGCAAAAGGATTAAGTTGTGTACATAATTGTTTTAGTTGTCACTGTCCAAAATTGCTGATTTGTGCTCGGTTTATAAATATTACAGATTAAGGGATCTTTTTGTTAGTTTTTGACTTTGAGTGGTTTTATTCTTTCTATTTCTTTGCTTCTGGTAGTTGATCATAGTTCTTTTCTTGGTTTGAGGGTTCTCTTTTGTTTTAAAATGTTTGGTGACCATGGCTTTAAAAAGACTTTACACCCTAAAGTTTCAGTGATACCATTATTAATGCTTCATCATCACCCAGGGATATTTGTAGAAGAAAGGTTGTGATGCAGTGATGACACTATTACATATATTGTCTATTTATACTTGATGATTTTGAGTTAATTGTTTTGTTTCTTGTTGGCCTTCGATATGAGTATGCCTTTGTGGTCACCTCCCTTGTCACAAAAACCTCCCAACTCAACCCTACTCAAGTTTTGTCCCACTTTCTTGTTCATGAATTCAGATTCCGGATTATCTCTCCAAACCAAATCCATTACATCCTAAATCAATGTCAACAATGCTACATTAAGGGCCCGTTTGCTTTAAACTCCGAAAACGGAATGAAAACAAAGTTATTTCATACGTATATCCTTGTTTATGAAACTTTTTGGAATCATTCTTGTGGTTTGAATTAATTGGAGTATAATTTCATTACTTTTGATACCCTATAGGAAAACAAAATAGGGGAAGCAAATGCAGTTTGCACGGGACTATAATGAATGAATTCAAAAAAATTTATAAACAAGCATATGAATTAGATTCATATCCATTATGGTTCTGTTTTCGGAGTTACAATCAAATGGGGGTTAAATATCAAAGCATAATTCACAACTCATTTTTGCCTCTCTTCACCATCTGCCACATATAGGGCTGGGTTCGGTACATTACCAACTTATTTTTACCCTTACCACCTACCAACCAACTATAATTGGTAATGAGAAATTTTGTACCATTACCAACCACCTAAACCCATTTACCAACTCTTCGGTATACCAAGTTTTTCGGTTGGTTCGGTTGGTAATAACATTTTACCAACTTATATGTTTGCTAAAATTAAATTTAAATAAGACAAGAACTTCATCAATTCAACAATTTGCAAATTCGAGTACAATATTTAAACAAGATAAGAACTTCATCAATTCAACAATCCGCAAATTTGAGTACACATGTTTAACTAGTTCATAGAACTTCATACTTCATTACAAACCAAACACAAATAATTAAATATGCAATCATCATCCCAAGTTATAGGCTAGGGAGTTCAATAGTCCAATCTCGACTTGTGCTCCACATGATTTCATATTTGAATCGAGCTAGAGCTTGTTGCATTCCTTCATGCCTCATAACCTTGATTGAAAGCATTCTCGAGAGAATGAAGATTAGATGATAAAACAGGAGTTGTAGCAGTAAAAAAAAATAATACAGAACAAATGTTGTTATGGTAACAAGCTAAAGTGTAGGTTTAGTATGTTGACTACAATAGAAACAACAAAAACAGATGTTGTTATAGTAGAGATGTTATGACAATAACAAGATAAAATTAATACAAAATAATTGCATATATAATTACATATGAAGTAATAAGATTAGTATGTATATACTATTTTTTTTTAAACAAAACTCGGTTGGTACGGTAATCCCGTGGTACGCGGATATTGTTACCACCTACCAACCAACTCTTTGTAGTTGGTTCGGTAGTACCGTACCAATTAAATTGGTAACCAACGTGTTGGTAACCATTTTAATTGATTCGGTTGGTAAGCCTCGATTCGGTTTCGTTTGGCTCATTTTACCCAGCCCTAGCCACATATTGTTTCTCAAGCCTCGTCTTTCCTCCACTAACCCAAACCCCCACACAAAAAAAAAATCTAGAGGGTGTCATAATATCACCAAACCCCTAAAACCAAAGTCATGACACAGTTGTTCCCCAGACTTCCTACTTGTGTACTTCCTTTGAAGATGAACGTTTATGCTCGTTGTCTCCTACTAGCTGGATCATCCTGCTTTCCCTTGAAGACTTTTTTGCTTTCGGGTTTTTTTTATGTATTTTTGTGTACTTCTTTTCTCATTTGTTTGTGGTCATTCTTGACGGTTTAGTCCGTCTGCCGATCTTTTTCGGCCTTTCGACCCACTAGATGGCGCGCCGTCCAGTGGGTTCGAACCGCTTTCCATTTTCAAAAAAAAAAAGTCATGACACAGTTCCATGGCTAAAATTTCAAAAACTATCACTACTCCTCAACCCAACTCATACTAGAAGAAACCTCGTTGTTTACAAAGGGCATGTTTGGCATTGTATGGGTATTCTTTTTTTAGATTCTTCGGGATTGAGATTCTTGAGATTGTTGGGGATGGAGATTGTTGAAGATTCTTTTTTGCGTAAATTTTAAGCATTTGATATTAGATTATTGAGACGGATTGTTAACGGAAAGATTACGACAATACCCCTAAAAATCAATCGATGAATGAGTCTTATAAACAATCACATGAGCAGTAAAAATAGGCAAAACAGATTACGGCAAGCTGCTCTTTTCAATCAGGGAGGCGGCAAGCTGCAAGCTGCTCTTTTCAATTAGATTCAATTGCCATTGTTGTTGAATACAGAAGGTGGCAATCTGCTCTTTTCAATCAGACTCAATTGCTATTGTTGTTGAATCTAGGAGACAACAAGCTCCTTTTTCAATCAAAATCAATTAGGGCATCCCAAGGGTTAGAGCTAACAACAGTAGCAATAGACATTAAAAAAACTCACACAAAACTACCTATAGAGAAGAAACAGAGAATAAGAAGGAGAGTTGCCAGCAAAACGCAAACAATGAGAAGAAGGGGAACGGGCATGTAAGAAGACGTAGTAAAGGGAGAGAAGACGCACGTTATCAGGCCTCATGTAGTGCATAGCAATGGGCGTTGCAAACAGATAAGAAGAACGAAAGGAACGAGCGAGAGGCAATTTATGAGAGACGAATAAACGAAAGGAACCAGCGGGTATCAGGAGAAGAAAAGAACGATCAAAGAAGAAAGGGCAGGCAGGGAAATAAAAGAATCTAACCCTAAGAATCCCTAAGAAGTTTGGGTGGGCAAGCTTCTTTTTACGGGATTCTTTTGCCAAAAGAATCTCGTAAAAGAACACAATACAAATATGTAACCCATACCAAACGATACCAATTTTACCATCTCGAAGAATCTCCTAAAAAAAAATCTAAATGAATCTCCAGGAAGCTGATATCAAACAGGCCCAAAGGTATCCAAATACCTCGAATGGTACCATGAGTTTCAACAACTCGTGTGTGAACTCGACACTGAAAATTGTATAAACAAAGAATAAAACCAAAAATATCGAGTAAGGGTTTAAAAAATTAGTATCTTTCATATTTGTAGTCTTCCTCATGTTAAAATGAAGATACAAGTCACACTAAGCTTAAATGATTGCCCCCTTAAGCATGGGCAGTCACGTCCCCTCAAGGTAGTCCATCAATTGCGGATATAGCTATCAATACATCCACATAATTTTCCAAATTATGCTCATAACTACCAATGGATTGTCACTCAAGTAGAGCATTGCAAATAGACATAAAAACTACTCGTAGCTCATGTGATCATGTCACTACCCACACCTGATGTTTGATGTTGCACTTGATATGAATCATGCATAAAAAATGTTTTAAGTCTGGAAACACAAGGCCCAGGGTTTTAATGGGACCGAACCCAACTCTCGATCGGTAATGAAGACCCCTTGTATATTTTGTTGTTGCAAAGGTACACCTCATTAAGGCTCACTCATTGTGATTGGAGTTCTCTTTTCTATGAATACAAAACCAACAACAATATCATTTTTGTGCTAGTAATCTCATCTATCTCAAGTAAGGGCATTTTGCATATGCTTGTTGAAACAAAAATCATGAGCGAAGTCACATGATTATAATCTCATGTGTAGTCTTATAAAAATGAAAAGTAGCACTCACTCGTTTGTCTTGTATGTCGTGTCCATAACGATAATATAGGGAAACAAGCTCAAGAAATGCCTTGAACCTGGATACATGATAAATTTCTCAAAGACTTATATCGTATCAGGACCTCTCCTAAAATTGATAAAATAGTTAATATTCTCCACATAATGGAGTGCATGTTGGATTGACCCTCGTCCTTCAACAACCTCCTTCCTCGTCTTCAACCCAATATTGTAAATTTTGCATATGTATGTGACATTGTGTGGGTCATCCGAATTCATGCTTTATAATATATTTCTCGGTTTTATACCCGTCCCGAGTTCTCATCCCACTTTCCGATATTCTGTGGATGTCAATCGACTGACAAATGTATGTTGTAAGGGTCTTTGGAAGATCGTGGTTGTGAACTCCACAAATAACCCTCAATGTCCAATTGTCATGGTCATTTTGTGAAGCCTCCAATTCAAGCAAACAACTTTCTCGGCCTACTAAGTGCCTCCATAACAGAATCAACACCTTTCTTATTCCTAGGTTGACCATGACGTTCACATGTTAACCGAAATGTACAAAACCCATTTATGTTTAACAATGATGTATTTGTGACTAACACAATATTTATTTTATCTTCCCATAAAATATGTCCATTTCACTAGATTCTCTCTATCGTGTAAAAAACCGTTAAGTTGTACAGGGCAGGATAATTCGTGCCGACATCAATCGGATAAGCCGGTAGACCCTAATTACAAACAAATTATCTAATACTAAGTTCTACAAATAACATTTCAATTCATTAGTTTCTTTCTACTTAAAATTCTACCAATAACAACTAAATTATTCTTAAATAATCGTTGATGAAACAACTATTATTTCATGTACATTGCAACTTGCATATGAGAGACAAATTTAACGGAAAAACTGTATCTTGAATCAGTGGACGGAAAGGCAACTTCGTTTTCACTATAAGACATCTTCGCTAATTCGAACTAAACTTGATTAAGGAAGAATCGGAGTGTTATTCTCGGGCCATTAGAAATCATGTATTTGTAGGGCCCGTTTGGTTTGAACTCCGGAGTCAGAAACGGAATGGAAACGAATCTAGTTTATATGTATACCCTTATTCATGAAAGTTTTTGGAATCATTCCTTATGATTTGAAGTAATTGAGTGAAATTTGATTACTTTTGATACCTATAGGGTAACAAAAGATGGGGAGTCAAGTGTATTTTGCATGTAAACACAAGGAATGATTCCATAGAATTTCATGAATAAGGATATACATTTGGACTAAATTCGTTTCCATTCCGTT
Source organism: Fagopyrum homotropicum (assembly GCA_033239125.1). Taxonomy (NCBI): domain Eukaryota; kingdom Viridiplantae; phylum Streptophyta; class Magnoliopsida; order Caryophyllales; family Polygonaceae; genus Fagopyrum; species Fagopyrum homotropicum. Next base: position 138,120,936 of record BSWB01000001.1, on the reverse strand, counting down.
TCTGTTTCCGGAGTTGGAACCAAACGGGCCCGTAGTGTGTTAGACAACAAACAACTCTACGGTTGTGCTTGAAATTGGGCTAGAAGCAATGGCCCATTATCAAGCCCTAATGGACTATTGTAGTCTGGTGTTGTGCTGGCCCAGACTCATCAAAAACCAAGTTTACTTGTATTGTTTTGAGTTGTCGATTCAATTTGACACAATATCAAATAGAGTGGAAGCCAAGAGATAGTGGATAGTGAGAATGTGATGGGATGAGTGCAATAACATAATCCCCTCGACATCTCGCCGCTTCTAAAGGGACTATGTCTGCATTCAATCATTAATATAGTACTCGCTCTATTTTACAATGACTGCCATTTTTTTCTTCTAAGTTTTAACTTGTCGGTATGATATGAATATACATATTACAACGGTTTATATTTGGGTCCGGACCGAACTTTATAAAATATTGAACCCGTTTAGCTGGATACGGGCTGGACTAGACCCGGCTACCGGGCGGGCTGGGCTTATGAGTACCCGTTTTTCAATTTTCTATAAACCTTATATATATATATATATATAGATTGTCTTGAAATATTTAAAATAAGTTGTGAAAAGAGGGTATTACTTGCAAGTTTAAAAGCCCACTAACAATTAGTGATTACGTATAATTTGTGAAATAAAGAGAGTATTACTTTGACGTAAAACATACTCGATCCACTAATATATATATATGACGTTATTGTTCTAAAGTAGAAAAAATAGCTTCTTTTGATGAGGAAAAGTCACATAAATGGTTGTTGTATATGTAGCAAGTGTCTCATTACCACACATAATTCCTAAATAAAATCCTAAACTTGTATGATTCTGTGATTATTTTTGTTACCAATTTATAGGTAATGTCAAATCTGACGACAAAGAAAATGTTAGGCAGAGGGCACAATTGGGTGAGGGGGAGAATGTGACCGGAGCCAATTTATACTATTATGCTATTTTCTCACATGCTTCTCACTTGATTGCCTCTTTTTTGGGGCCCCTTTGCTTAAATGTTTGTGGGTCTTCAAATTTCTTTTGATTTAGACCATTAACCAATCAATATTTGTTATGCATCATATATATACACACGCGGTGTTAATAATGGATTGGAAAAATAAACGGGATGAGGATAATAGTTTCGTCCCGTCCGCTTTCGTTCTTGATCGGATTATCACAAACTTTGGTGAAAAGCTAGAAGAAAAGAAAATTGATTTACTATTTGAGAATGATTCCAATAAGGTGTGTTTTTGATAATGATTTCAGTAAGGTGTGTTTTTGTGGTAAGATGTTATGGAGTAATATAGGGCTCCTCTCCGGACTTCTCTTAAGTAATTAGATGGCGTAGATGAATGTAACTCATTGGATAAAGTGAAACAGCAGTCTAGATTATCCCGTAAGGCCGTACCACAACTCCACTCCACACCGTATAACCACTCCCATATGGTCAATTTGTCTTTCTAATGTCACACAAGTAAACTGAAAAATATACTTAAATCCTTAAAGTTTGAAGTTATTAAATGATCTTGAATGTTTTAAATTTTTTTTTTAAAAAAATGTGTCAACTCCAATATGATATATTTTCTTGTTATTTAGGATTGTTGGTCAACAACTCCCTTGAACCAAAGACACTTGGAATAATTTTTTTAAAATGATAAACTTTGTTGAAAAAATTCATTTCAATATCTTAAAATCAGAAAATATTATTTCCAAATAATGAATAAAAAAAACTTTGAAAGATTGGAGAAAAAAAAAAAGTAAATGAGATCCGTAAAGTGATAGCATAAAAAGTAAAAGTGAGGATTAAAATGTAAGATTGGTGTATGAATAATAAAAGGAAGTTGAAAAAGAGGGATTGATAATGTCCGTAGGTGCATAATCAATAAAGTTAAGTGAAATTGACAATTGTACGTGATTTTACTTTCATCTTATCCAACACTTATCCACATCTTCCTCATTTGGCTTTACTTATGCTCCCACTTCTCTTTTCTTCTTTTCTATCTCATGTAACTTCAAGATTAGGTCATCCTTTCGATAATGAACATGTTTCCTATTTATAATTATATCTAAATCATACTGATAATTTATGTCTTTATTTTGGTCCATGTATTAGGATTTAGGTGTACTATATTTTAGCTTTACTATATTATTGGTCTATTACACTAACATTCATTATTCATTATTGTAATCATCAACCTAATATATAGTGTAAAACCCTATCTAGTCTATATATGTACCAACCTTTTTGAAGAAAAACCCGGAGAGTATGAAGAACAATGAGTAAAAATTGGTGAACAAGATAACAATTAGCATGATCGGTTTGTCGTTGTTCATCAGCGTTGTACACCACACGATCAATTCAAACTGAAGAAAGAGGTGTTGAAAACCCTAGTTGTCGTATATGAGAAACCTTTGCGGTAAATAAGACTCAATTGATGCGAAGATTAATTAATATGCGGATGGTAGAGAATGTAGTGGTGTCCAATCACCTAAACGAGTTCCAATCGATATGATAATTGCACACTTGAGTTGTGTGTCCATAAATCTTGACAACGAAATTAAAGACATTATATTGTCGTCCTCTCCACCAGAAAGTTGGAGCAGAACAACGGTTGTAAGTGCCACAACAAGGAAAGCTCAAGCTTGATGAAGTCATGAACCTAATTATCAACAAAGATGTTCACAGGAAGGATTCGGGATCTACTTTGGGACAACCTTAAACACAAGAAACAAGGGTAGCTCCAAATCAAGATCAAGATCGAATCGTTGCAAATCGAGGCCGAAAGGAAATGACAATCCCAAAACCATAGCAAGATCAAGTGCTAAAATTTTGATTAAAACAATCACTACAAGAATGATTGTATTGCATCTTGAAGAATAAAGTCGGCAAATGCAACTACATCGGAGATTGCATCTGCATAAATTTTGAGCATGAACAACCCTTTAGAATAATGGGCTTTGGCTTTTGGAGTTGTGTTTCACTCGTGCAACAACGCCGATGACCAACTACACAAAAATTTGTTTGGATCCACACTTCAAAAGGATCTATTTTGTACTTGTATGAAGTAAGACAAATTTTTAGACTGAAAAAGAACTTGATTTTGGTCAAGAAATCAGATGATGAAGGCTATGTTGTAACCTTTAGTTGTGGTAACTAGAAGATAACCAAATGAGTCATGTTGTTGGTGTTATTGGGTAAATGAATCCCTGATTGTATTGTCTTTCATTCAACATATAAATAGAACCAATGTATCGTAATTACAGGGATTGATATCCATAAATGTAAATACACAATAATCTATATATGTAAATAGAATATGTACTAACACTCCCCCGCAGTCAAAGCTGGAGGAGACCGGATGTAGAGACTGGATCGAAAATCCAAGAAGAGCGGTGAGAGAAGACCCTTGGTGAAGATGTCGGCGTACTGATGACTGGAAGGAACATAAGTACGCGGAGATGACCTAAATCAACCTTTTCCTTGACAAAGTGTAAGTCCATTTCAACGTACTTCATGCGCTGGTGCTGAACAAGATTAGAGGAGAAATAGACGGCATTGACGTTATCACAGTATACGACATTAGCTTTCCTAAGAGGGTGATGAAGCTCAATGATCAGATTGCGGAGCCAACAGGTCTCAACAACGGCATTGGCGACACCATGGTATTCAACTTCAACACTAGATTGGGACATTGTAGGTTGACACTTGAAGGACCAGGAGATCAAATTGTGTCCTAAGTAGACACAATAACCAGAGGTAGGCCGTCTAGTGTCCGGACATCCCCCCCAATCGGCATCGGAGTAAGACGTGAGACCCGAGAAGAATGTAGTGGTCATGTGTAAGCCGAGATCTGGCGTACCTTGTAACTAGCAGATGATCCGTTTGAGTGCCTGGAAGTGAGGCTCTCGAGGATCATGCATATAAAGACAATAATGTTGAACGGCATAAGAGATATCTGGTTTGGTAAAAGTAAGATACTGCATGACACCTGCCAAAATGCGGTATTGACTAGGGTCGGCAACCGGAGGTCCAACAAGAGCCTCCAGTTTAAAACGGGTCTCGACACATGTGGAGGAAGGCTTGCGGGAATTCATGTGAGCACGGCTGATGATCTCCCGAGCATATTTTCATTGGGATAGAAACATATATCCCTGTTTTATGTGGAGTAACATTTATGCCCAAGAAGTAGCTAAGAGGTCCAAGATTAGTCATGGCAAACTCAGAAGCCAAAACAGACATTAGTCAGTTTAATAACATAGAAGAAGATGCAGTCAAAACGATATCATCGACATTTAATAGGAGATATGCCAAATCAGAGTCATATTTGTAGCTGAATAGAGACTGATCACTCAACTGCATGTCAAGCCGTGAGACTGAATGTAAGAAGAAAAACGGTGAAACCAAGCCCGGGGTGCCTGCTTAAGACCGTATAGTGAGCGACGAAGGAGGCACACAAAATTTTGAAACTGAGCATGGTGGAACCTGGAAGGTTGATGCATGTAGACGGTTTCATGTAGATGTCCATGCAGAAAGGTGTTCTTCACGTCTAGTTGGTGAATGGGCCAACCTTGGACAAGGCAAGACTCAAAACCGTTTGAATTGTTTCCGGTTTGACAACCGGGATGAAAGTCTCATCACAATCGGCACCCATCTGTTGAGGATTCCCATTGACCACCGACCGTGCTTTGTGGCGTTCGAGAGAACCGTCGAACTTGTACCTGTGCTTAAGCAACCACATGCAACGAATAATATTAGTAGTAGATGGCCTCGGAACAAGTTCCCAAGTACCAATTTTAATAAAGGCACTAAATTCCTCTTGCATGCTAGTAAGCTAGTTCGGATCCTTCAAGGCTAGGATAGGTGATTTTGGAAGAGGTGAGATGGTTGGTGAAGATGTGAGCAAAAGATATTGCGGGGCGGGCTTATGGATTCCGTGTTTGCCACGGGTATTCATATGGTGACTGGGTTGGGTTATTTAGGTGTTGGTCTGAGCTGGCAGGTGGGGGTAGTCTGTTGGGCCGAGTGGCCTGCTAGTGTGTGGGGTAAGGCTTGTTGGCTCGGTTTAGTGAAGAGGCCCGTTGTCATTGGACTAAGTGGGCCATGTGTATGGGCCGACGGGTATGGCTGCAGAATGTGGTCTAGGATGTGAGGGTGTATAGAACCGGACTCCATTGTTGGGCATGCCGGGTTATGAACAATAGCCGGTTGAGCAAAAGGGACTTGGTCTCGTCAAATGTGACATGGAGGGATGTGAGGACCCGTTTGGTAGTAAGGTCAAGGCAACTGAACCCTCGGTGTGAGGCCGAGTAGCCCAAAAAGGCACACGAAGTGGAGCGAGGTACAAGTTTATGAGCAACGATGACTGGAATGTTGGGGTAACTAAGGCACCCAAAAACCCGTAGGGAAGAGTAAGACGGTTGACGTTGATACAACGCAAGGGTCGGAGTATAATTTTTGAGGGTGGAAGTGGGTGTAATGTTATGTAGATAGGTGGCCATGTTGAGCACATCAACCCAAAACGTGGGAGGCATACTTGCATGAGTGAGTAAGGATCGGGTTATGTCGTTAAGGGATCGGATGATGCGTTCGGATTTGCCATTTTGTGGTGATGTTTGGGCACATGAAAAGTGGAGTTGAATACCTTGACGAGTGCAAAAAAATGTGAAGGCCTGATTGCTAAATTCACCTCCAAGATCAGATTGAAAGTATTTTATAAGACTCCCAAATTGAGTTTGGACGAAAGAGTAAACGTGGTGAAATTTAACGAAAGTATCAGATTTGTGTTTTAGAGGAAAAACTCAAGCAAAATGTGTGAAATCATCTAAAACCACAAGATAATATCGAAAACCCGATTCACTAGCAATAGGAGATGTCCAAATATCACTATGAATAATATCAAAAGGAGTAAATGTTTTTGACACTGAATCAAAGAAAGGTAATCGTTTATATTTTGCAATCTGACAAGAATGACAAAGAGAAGAACGAGACTCTTTGCTTTTTGGTATGAAATTATCCCTCCAAAGAAAACTGAAAACATGATCACCGGATGGCCAAGACGGGCATGCCAAAGGGAGGATGTTGTTGTGATTGAAGCGGATAGAGCAACGGGTCTGGCAGATGTGGTCTTGAGAACCGGGTAAAGACCGCTCGAACTATTGCACCTCGCTAGTTGGGTCCCCGTATGTAGTTCCTTCACCAAAAAACGAAACGGGTCAAATGAAACGGAAACATTATTATCAGTGACAAATTGTCGTACGGAAATGAGGTTTTGATGCATTTGGGTGTGTGAAGAACATTTAGAAGTCGGAGGTTGGGTGGTAATTGTGGTAGGGTCGCCATTCCGGAACCCAAAACTAAAATACAAGCACCATTTGCAACCATAATATTAGGAAAAGTGCCCAAATTAAAATAGGTACTAAGGTTACCTGCATTCGAGGTCATGTGCGCGGATGCTCCCGTGTCCATATACCACGTGTCATTGGGTGGCTGAAGTGAAACCGTGCTAAAAGCTTGAGCAGTATATGTGGGTTGCATCATTGCATTATCCTGGTGGGCTGTACGTTGAGGAGCATGCTAAATATGGGCCTGCTGGCCCCGACCCAACGTCGGATAGGGGCAGGGAGGATGAGTCCATATCCAAAAGGCAGGTGTAGTGGGCCAGTTTTGTTGCTGACTTCCGTGTTGCAATTGGGCCTAGGAAAGTTGGTGGGCCGTTGGAGTATAGAAATATTGGGCCTGCTAGGGAGCCTACTACTGAGGAGCTTGCCGTTGAGAGGTCTGTTGTTGAGAGGTTTGTTGCGTCTCTCCAAAACTTCGATGTCCTTTATTGCGATTTCTGGAGGAGGAGCGGATTGACGGCGTGCCGGAGCTGGTGGGGGTGGTCTGATATGAGGCTCCAGTTTGTCTGCCGGAAACCGCCAGAGCGTGGGTTGGCTCGTTGTGACGGGCAAGCCAGGTTTCATCGCGCGTTAGCATGCTGCACACGTTTGAGAAACTCAGGAGCGGACATTGTTGGCTTACGAACATTCAAACAGTGTCGTAGGATGCTGATAAACCATTGATCATCTGAAGAACTAGAAGTTCCTCACTAACCTCGTGATTTACATCCGATAATTGATCGGCAATGGACTTCAAGTGAGAGCAATAAGCCGATATATTCGGGAATGAATCAAGGCGAGCATTGATAAACTTACTTTCGAGATCTGTAGCCCGGGCACTTTGATTGTCGTGGAACAGATCTTTGACATGCAGCCATGCTTGACGTGTTGTCGACTTCGGTTTGATGACCGTAAGGAGATCTTGTAAGATGGTTCCTTAGATCCACGACAATATGATGGCGCCCATTACTTTCCACTTGGCATCGGAAAGGTCAACGGGACGTTCCAATCCGTCAATGAGAGGACTTCATGGCCGGTGGCGTCGATGGAGAATAGTTTCGCCCATGTGTGGTAGTGAACCTTTGTAAGATTGAGAGTAAGAGGGATGAATTTTTGAACGTAGCTGACGGGTTGGGCGGGATGCAATCGTTCAAAGGTGGTTGGTGTGGCGGCCGAGGGACGGGGTTGTATGTGGTGTGGCGGAAGCGAGGGGTGATCGAAGGTTAGAGACTAATTTCAGTCATTATTAGCCTCTAATACCATGTTGTTCGGTATATGAGTCCCTGACTTTATTGTCTTTCATTCAATAGATAAATAGAACCAATGTATCGTAAGTATAGGGATTGGTATCCATAAATGTAAATACACAATAATCAATATATGCAAATAGAATATGTGCTAACAGTTGGCTCAAGGCAATAAAGAGGGAACACATAGTGTACATGGACAACAATGCCCAAGGCAATATTGTTATTGCAGAAGAAGATGACAATGCAGATTTGTGGCATTGTCAGTTTTGTCATATGAGTGAAAAATGGATGAAAGTGTTGTGTTTGAAATATTTTCTATTAGACCTCAAGTCCGTTGAGATTGAAATATGTGACGATTGTGTTCTCATGAACAAAAAAGGGTGAGTTTTTTGAAGGGTGATAGAAATATGAAGAAGCGAAAACTGGAGCTAGTCTATAACGATTTATGGGGTCCAACACCTATGACAACTATTAGTGGAGCATCATACTACATGACGCTCATTAAGGAATCTACAAGAAATGTATTAGACACATAAATCAATGAATTTTGTGGTAAAAACAGAATTTGAATGAAAAGACCTTGAAATGTACCCCTCAACATAACAAAGTGGTTGAACGCATGAATATGATGTTGATTGAACTTGCAGGAAACATGAGGATAAATTGTGGACTTCCAAAGACGTTTTGGACAAATGCAAGCAAGTTCGTGATTAATAAATGACCATTAACTCCCTTGGATGATTTTGGATGACTTATGGTGTGATAGAAAGGTAAATTTGTCATTCATTTAGATACTTGGATGTTTGACTTATGTTCATATAGTTATTGTTGTTAAGTGAAACAATTTGGATGATAAGTCTTTTAATTAAACATTTATTGGATATGCCTAATATGACTTCGGATATCGATTATGAGATGAATAAAAGAAGAAAGTTATTCACGGTCATGATATTGTGTTTAATGAGTAGGTTTTGTACAAGGATATGCATAATCCACAAGAAGCTACTAGTTTTGAACTTGAATTGACAGAGTCAGACATCTCCAAATCAAGTGGGAGTGAGGAGATTGTTTAGGAAGAACCACATATACCACAAATTCTATTATGTAGGTCGACTTGAGAGCGAACTCCTTCTAACTTCTATTTGTTGTTGACTCATGGTGGTGAACTTGAAAGCTATATAGAGACATCTCACAATGACCATGTAAGCAAGTGAAAACTAGCAATGCATGATCAAATGTACTTACCAAAGAGATTTGAGAACTATTTAAGCTCCCAAAGGGTAAGAAAACACTGCACAACAAGTAGGTTAATATAATTAAGAAGGAGGTTGATGGAAATAATCGTTGACAAGGCAAGACTGGTTGTGAAATGGTTTCAGTAGATATATGGTATAGACTATAATGATGTTTTTACTTTTGTATTTAAACTAACAACTATTCATCTAGTGTTGAGTATGGTGGATGTAGAAAACTTTAACCACTACAATTGGATGTAAAACAACCTTTTTACATGGTGATTTAGATTAGGAGATCTAAATGAAACAAACCAGATGGCTACTTATAAGAGGGTGATATCGAGCTTGTGTGTTGATTAAAAAAGAACTTGTATGACATAAAATAAGCTCCTAGACGGTGGTATAAGAAGTTTGATGGACTTATGCATTAAATTGAGTTAGTGAGGACTTAAGCTAATCAATATTGTTTCTTCAAGAAGTTTGATAGTGGCTATATTATATTGTTGTTATAGGTTGAGGACATTAATAACATATCAATGCTCGAGAAGTAAGCATGTTGAAAAATCATTTGTCTAAGTGGTTTTCTATAAAGGAACTTGGTGAGGCTAAACAAATTTTAGGTATGAGGATTGACCGACATATAAAGGTAGAAATTTTACATATTTTGCAGGTTCAATAAACCAATAAGTTTTTTCTTTTAGAAATTCAATATGAAGGATGTTAAGCCAATTAACTCCCCAAGGTAACCACTTGAAATGTCTAATAGGGACTCACTTACAATTTAGAGATAATATGCCCAAATGTAGAGAACTATGTCTACTTCAACAATTGGTAGTTTGATGAACGCAATGATATGCACAAGGCTTGACATTGCACATGTTGTGGACGTTGTTAGTAGCTTCATGAGCAAGCTAGGAAAAACCTTATTAATTAGGATACAAAAAAACTCACTTTGTCTCACTATAGTCATTAAAAGCCCACTAACCTAATACCTAAATTTAATAACCGAATACTAACTTTTCTGCTCTATAACCGTTAATGACTCACCTACCCATTTAATCGTGTTCTCTTCAGGGTTTCTATCTTTTATATATTAGTGACATATATATACTCACATTGATTATTGTAATCATCATGACAAAATATATTGTGCAAAATCTTAACTTATCAGTGCTCTAAATATAGAATATTCTTAGGGAACTGATAAGATTATTCTCATGTCATGTTTATCTTTTAATTGTATTCTAATATTAAAATTGTTACCTCTTTATAATTGAAAAGATAGGTAATTTATTATTATCGTGTTCTACTTCAAGTGTTGAGTTTAGACATATTAATGAAAACGTCATTCCTACACAAGATATAATATGGTTAGATAAGTGATAGAATATGTAATTATTGTAAATAGAGGTCCGCCCTATGTAATTATGTAAAACTGTTATATCTATTAATACGAGTCATCTGACGATGGAAACCCTAAGGGGAATTTATCCTAATCTTATTATTCTCACATGGTATCAGAGGGTTACGTCCCATAACCCTTCTCCTCCACACCTTCCGCTCTATTCACGTCGGCTTCTTCCCTTCAATACCGTCGCGTAACCTACTTCTCTTCGTGCTCCTTTAACCGACCCCAATGACTACGGAGAAGAAACATACGTTTCATTCCGCTCTTGGGATATCCAACATCAAAAATAATATAGATCTCGTTCTAGATCATGACACGCCATATGCATCATGGGTTACTCTTTTTCGTGTCACCGTCAAGGCACACAATGTCTTGGATCACATTGACGCAAAAGTTCCCCGCCCTACTGATATTGACGATGCTCTCTGGAATCAGGTTGACGCTACTGTTCTTCAATGGATCTATAGTACGGTTTCAAAGGATATTCTTCTTCAAATTCTCGATCCCGACGACACCGCTCTCAAAGCTTGGGGTCTCATTCAGGATATTTTTCAAGACAACAAGAACACGCGCACGCGCGCAGTTTATTTGGAACATGAATTTTCCAACTGCAAATTGGCGTCGTTTGCTTCCATAGCCGCCTACTGTTAGCACATGAAAGCCTTGTCTGATCAACTCAAGGGTGTTGATTCACCAATCTCCGACAATCGGTTAGTCCTTCAATTATTGTCCGGTTTACCTGCTGAGTATAACGCAACTGCTAGTTTCATTCAACAAACGGATCCTTTGCCAACATTTCAAAAAGCACGTTCGCAACTCATTCTTGAAGAAACACGTATGGCCAAACAAAAAGGAAATGAAACAGATTCTGCGGCTCTCACCGCCGCCCCTGGAAGTTCGGCCAAGCCACAGTCCGCCGACCATTGTGGAACCACCTCTGCCGGCAACCAGGACGCCACCCAGCGCAGCCGCAACAAAGGCCAGAAGGGCAGGAACCGAACCGGAGACGGCGCACAACAGTCCCCACGCAATACGTCTTCCGCCCTAACTCAGGATGGGTTCCTGTGCACTCCGGCCCACAGCAGTCTCCGGCCAAATGGAGTCCGGCCCACTGGCCTATTTACACTCCTGGACTGCAGCGTCCTCCTTGTCCCTTTCCCACTCAGCAGGACTGTTGGGCCCATCTCCTGCGCAGCCCAACGGCCAACAGGCCCATGTAGCTGCTGCTTCTCCTTTTTTGCAGCCCACTTCCATCGATCAAGCTTTTGCAACTATGACGTTAAATCCCGCAGATAATTTATGGTACATGGACACCGGTGCTACTTCCCACATGACGAATAATTCAGGTAACCTCTCGTCCATCTCATATAATGGTTCATTAAATTCGATAATTGTCGGAAATGGCATGCGGATACCATCTACAGGTCTTGGTGAAGCTAACATTCCAACCCCTACCAAACCACTACATTTATCCCAAGTCCTCGTTGCACCTAAACTAGTTAAAAACCTTGTCTCTGTTCGCCGTTTCACAACCGATAACCACGCCACTATTGAGTTTGACCCGTTTGGTTTTTCTGTGAAGGATTTACACACGGGGAACCTTCGTCTGAGATGCAATAGCTCTGGGGACCTTTATCCAATTACCAAGGATTTTGCACCAGCTCATGCTTTTTCCGCTCAGTCATCGAGTCTCTGGCATGCCCGTCTAGGCCATCCTGGCACGCCGGTTCTAGATGTTCTTAGGAAGTTTTCTTTTATTAGTTTTAATAAGGAGCGCGACTCCTCTCTTTGTCATACTTATCAACTTGGAAAACATCATAGGCTACCGTTTGAACGTTCTATTAATAAAACTATTGCACCTTTTGACATCATTCACATTGATCTTTGGACTTCCCCGATTCCTAGTCGGGAAGGTTTCAAATATTATCTTCTATTTCTTGATGATTTCTCACATTTTCTTTGGGTATTTCCAATTAAATTCAAATCTCAAGTCTTTGATCGTTTTGTGCAATTTCATAAATTTATTCAAACACAATTCAATGCCCCTATTAAAACTTTCCATTGTGACATGGGTCGCGAGTTTGATAACCATCAATTTCACTCATTCTTCGCACTCCATGGCATTACTTTTCGGTTTTCTTGTCCTCACACCTCCCCACAAAATGGAAAAGCCGAATGTGTCATCCGCACCATCAACAATATGATGCGTTCTCTTCTTTTTCATGTTTCCTTACCCATCACGTTTTGGTCTCATGCCCTTGACATGGCATGTTTTCTCCTTAACATCCTTCCGTCCACCACAATACAAAATCAATCCCCCACCCAAGTGTTGTATTTTTCAACACCTTCCTATCATCATCTCCGCGTTTTTGGGTGTCTTTGCTACCCAAATCAAAACGCAACAATTCCCCACAAATTAACTCCTAGGACAACTCCTTGTGTCTTTTTAGGCTATCCGAGTCATCACCGAGGTTATAAATGTTTGGATTTGAAATCAAATAAAATTATCATTTCCCGTCATGTAACTTTCGATGAGTCCATTTTTCCCTTTTCAAAGTCTGCGTCTTTTCGCTCTCCTTCTGCGGTGTTGGAAAATGAACCCAATTGCTCTTCTTATCATCAAGCCCAGCAATTTGCATATCAGGCCCGCATACCTCATTCACCAACCCGGCCCACATCGGATGACACAACTGCTGACCTCTCACCTTCACCTGGGCCCACGTCCTTATTCCCAAATCAGCCAGTCCATGTTTCCGGCCCACCTTCCTTTTCTGACCAAGCCGGCCCATCTTCCTCCTCTGACCAAGTCGGCCCATCTTCCCCATCTGTTCACGCTGGCCCACCTCTGGTTGGCAACGCTCCACATGAGCTGCCAATCCTACCACCGACCGAGCCCCATCCCACATCCTCAACAGTGAATTCCACACATCAGCCCCCCACGAATATAAACCCCACCAACCGGCCTAATACTCGCTCTTTAAGCGGTATTTTCAAACCCCGTCAAATATTCGACCTCAATACCACCACCACATCCGACTTATCTCCTATACCCACATCCCACAAATTAGCTCTTCAGGATCCAAATTGGTCCGCTGCCATGCTCGACGAATATCGAGCCCTTATACGAAATGGTACTTGGGTTCTTGTTCCTCGTCCTGAATAGACTAATATTGTGAGGTGTATGTGGATTTTCCGTCATAAGTTCATATGTGATGGTTCTCTTGAGAGATATAAGGCGCGCCTAGTAGCTAATGGATGTTCCCAGCAAATTGGAATAGATTGCGATGAGACTTTTAGCCCAGTTGTTAAGCCCGCCACCATCCACACGGTTCTCAGTTTAGTTGTGTCTCGCTCTTGGCCTATTCATCAATTTGATGTAAATAATGCTTTTCTCCATGGGCATCTCAACGAGACAGTTTACATGTTTCAACCCCCTGGGTTCGTTGACTCTGCTCGTCCTTCACACGTCTGCTTATTAAAGAAATCTCTGTATGGGCTAAAGCAGGCACCCCAAGCTTGGTTTCAACGATTTGCAGGATATTTACTCAGCATTGGTTTCATAGGCCGTAAGAGCGATTCTTCTCTGTTTATCTATCGGCATGGGAATAACCTTGCTTACCTATTACTTTATGTTGATGATATCATACTCACTGCCTCATCCGATGCCCTCCGCAGCACTCTCATTGCTTCCCTAAGTAGGGAGTTTGCTATGTCTGATCTCGGTTCTATATCTTTTTTTTTGGGCATCTCTGTTCAAAGATCTTCATCAGGAATGTTTTTGTCTCAAGACAAGTATGCTCGCGAAATTGTTGCACGAGCCAAGATGACTGCATGTAAACCAGCTGTCACTCCTGCTAAACCCTCTATTAAGCTCAGTGCCTCCTCTGGACCACCTGTCAGTGATCCCACATTAGGTATCACCATCTCACTTTCACAAGACTTGACATCAGTTTTGCTGTCCAACAGATATGTCTTTTCATGCATGATCCTCGAGAGCCTCATTTCGCTGCCTTGAAACGTATCATCCGTTATATTTCTGGGACAACTTCATTAGGTATCACCATCTCTCCTTCACCAAAAACTGATCTCATGGCATATACTGATGTTGATTGGGCTGGTTGTCCTGATACACGCCGATCCACATCAGGCTATTGTGTCTTCTTCAATGACACCCTTATCTCGTGGTCTGTCAAACGGCAATCTGTGGTTTCTCGCTCCAGCGCAGAGGCAGAGTATATAGGAGTTGCCAACGTTGTCTCTGAATGTTCCTGGCTTCGCAATCTTTTGCTTGAGCTTCACTGTCCTCTTGCCAAGACATCCATTGTCTACACCGATAATATCTCTCCTAATTATCTAGCCAGCAACCCGGTTCAACATCAACGGACCAAACATATCGAGATTGATATTGATTTCGTCCGAGATAAGGTTGCGCGCGGTCACGTTCGAGTTCTTCATGTGCCTTCGGCTTATAAGTATGCAGACATCTTTACAAAGGGCCTACCACGACAACTATTTCTTGATTTTAGATCCACTCTCACTAACTGTTATGTCTCCTCCCGTTTCGACTGCGGGGGTATGATAGAATATGTAATTATTGTAAATAGAGGTCCGCCCTATGTAATTATGTAAAACTGTTATATCTATTAATGTGAGTCATCTGACGATGGAAACCCAAAGAAAAATTTATCCCAATCTTATTATTCTCACAATAAGAGTTGTTCTAGATGAAACTAGAATAACAATAAGGGTTTTAAAAAGACAGTATGTTGAAAATATTATCGATCATTTGACATTGTGGAAATTTGTTAAAAAAATAATGATATCTAAGGTAGTGGTATAATTAAAAAATTATATGTCGTTAAATGTATTTGTCAACCATTTTCATCTAATTTTTCACGAACTAAATCGAGGTGGTTACTAAAGGAATGGGTTAATTAGCGAAAATGGTTAGAATTTAGTGTTTGAAGATTTTGCTTTTAGAAAGAGGTATATGCGAAAACATGATTTCGTTATTGGAAGGAGGATAGTGAAAACACTACTCACGTCATCCTTATATCTAAAACACTAAAACAACAATCTCATATCAAAATAAGGATACCAAGAATTGTTAATTTATTTATCCAAAAATAATAGATAAAAAATCCAAAATAAAGGAACATAACATCAATACTAAGACCACCCACAATGGTTAGAGTTTATACCAAAGTTTTTAAACTTTCTCTCTCCGCTACATCAGCTTATAAAACTCCATCTACTTTTTATCTACATTCATAGTCTCTTAACTCTCGGTCTCTTAACTCTATATTTATTTACCCAACATATTTATATTATTTTTCAAATATTGATATTATTCATTTTATTTATAATTAACTAATAAAAATAAGATTTCCAATAAACACTTCATCAAAAATTAAAAACACACAAAGACATTAAAATAATAATTGCAAAATAAGATACAAAATAAAAAAAAACAAATACACCAATAGAAATCATGCATAAAACTACTAATTTCCAACATGAGATTAAAAAATATTTTATTATCCTTCCAAATATATTTCATATTGGACTCTATGGGTAGATAAAAATAAAATATAAATATTATTAAATAAAAATTAATAAAATATATTTATAATAAATATTAACATCACCAACCATCACTCATATTGAATATTACTTCATAAAATAACTATTGATCTAAATATATTCAATATTATACTCTATGGATAGATAAAAATAAAATATAAATATTAAATACAACAAAGTTTGTCAAAATATATTTATATTGACCAAAATATTCAATTAAGTGTAAATTAAATTGCTTTAAAAATAGAAAAAAGAGATATCACTCTTTGTTTGACACATGTACCAATCACATGACATAGAAATTTCTCTCTCCTTGTATGGAAGTAGAAGATTTCAGAAAAGTTTCTAAACATATTTTATAGAGTAAATTACACAAAACCACCACTTATTTACCCCTATTTTCACTTAACCACCTCTTATAAAAACATTTTCATTTAACCACCTTCTATTTAACTCCGTTAACAAAACATCACCAAATTTGTTCTCTGTTATCTATTCCGTCAATGGGTCCTACAAAAAGTTAAATTTATTTTATAATAATAATTAAAAGTGCAAATTATCAAGATTTATAACTTAAAAGAGAATATCAGGATTTTTTTAACAAATTGAAGATTTGTTTAACAGATTGAAGATATAAGCAGATTCTTCCTCTTATTTCACATCTTGGGTTCGATTTCCTTTTCCTGCACATCGATTATACTCCCTACATCGCTTCCATTGATTAATAACGACTGATGAAGAGCAAAATCTAAAGCGAAACCCTAGCCGAGTACGACTGATGAAGAGCAAAACCCAAAGTGAAACCCTAGCCGCCGACAACTCACAATTCAAATCCGGCGGAACCGTGTTTAGTCACCTCCAAAGCATGAAATGAGCAAAAAAAAAGTGTAAATCAACAAGATCATTGAAGTATTGAAGCTCAGAAACTTCGTTCATTGAAGTCACATCGACGGAAGGGAGAAATTCGTGCTTAATCCTTTGAAATTACAAGAAGAGAACACCCCTGCAAGAAATTTGTGCTTAATCATTGAAGTATTGAAGTCGGATTTTCTGTCTATTGTGGTGGTGGTGGAAAAGAGGAAGGAGAATGACTCACATGGACAATTACTAGGAGAATAGGGCAAAAACAGAGAGGGATTGGTAGAAGTTTTTACCTACAATACAAGTTCAAATCCTCGTAAAAAATGCAACCACTTTCTACAATTCCTTCCACAAATTCGTTCTTCTGGTCAAGCAAAATCATTCTTCAGTTCTATCAACAATGGAGGGGAAATTTTTGTTTGTGTTTGCAGTACTCGTTTCACAGTAAAAATAAAATGATATATTTTAATCACTAAATTAAAATTACCTTAAAACATATTTTAATCAAAAAATTATAATTAACTAACTTATTAAATTATTGTATGGCCCACTGACGGTATTTCTAACTAAAAGAACAAGGGGTGGTGTTGTGTTGACAGAGTTAAAATAGGAGGTGGTTAATTGAAAATGTTTTTATAATAGGTGGTTAAGTGAAAAGAGGGTTGAATAAGAGGTGGTTTGGTGTAATTTACTCTATTTTATAATTGTAGTTAGAGATTTAATATATTTTATAGTTTAAAACCTACCATTGTGGGTGGTCTAATATCGATTGTTTAAAAATTATACTTAAATGTTAGAAGTCCCTTAATATTTAAAAATAACTAAACGAATTTTATTTTATTTTCTTCTTCATATCCATTTATATTTTACTCTTCTAATTAGATGGATTGTAAGGGCGACTATAAGGAGTAATGGAGAAGTATTGAAAAATTTGCAATCCATTATTTTATTCTTTTTGTAGGTATAAGAGCCAATTTTCCTTGTAAAAATGATAGATTTTGGTGGAGATGATCACACGAACGGTGGAGGTAGAACCACAATTTTATTAATATTATAATCAGGCTTTACAAGAGAATAATGACGAATAATATATAGCAAACTAAATGATAAATATATTATCACGATCACAATCTCGATTTTATCACGATCACAATCTCGATTTTATCACGATCACAATCTCGATCTTGATCTTATTACGATCACGATCTCATTATTATTACCATTACAATCTCGATCTTATAAAAAAAACCAGATAGAACATGCGGGTTAATGTGAAAATTGAACAAATTGTGTATTTTGGTAATGAAATTCATATATGTTGATACCTACACAACTAAACTACTTGCACATACGTATCATCCTCCACCCTCAAAAAGCTTTCTTACTTTTCCTTCTTTACTTCATTATAATACTTATGAGCCAAACCAAACGAAGACTTAAAAAGGAGAAAAACAAGATTACCACAAAGGGCCCATTTGGTTTCACCTCCGGAATCGAAAACGGAATGGAAACGAATCTAGTCCATATGTATACCATTGTTCATACAAGTTTGTGGAATCATTCCTTGTGGTTTGAAGGAATTGGAGTAGAGTTTGATTACTTTTGATACCCTATATGGTAACAAAACGTTGGGAAATAAGTGTATTTTGCATTAATCTACAAGGAATGATTCCACAAAATTTCATGAATAAGGATATACATATGGATTAAATTCGTTTCCATTCTATTTCTGTTTTCGAAATTGGAACGAAGCGGGCCCTAAATAAACTTTTCTTCCTTAATCACACATCCACAACGTAAGCTTTAAAGTGGAGTTTTCTACATTCTAAGAGAACCACCTTATATTCTATCCTCACTCATTTACTTTATGCGAATAAACTAAGATAACATTTTTTAAAAATATATACATTAAGTGTCCGTTTGGTTGGAGCGATGGAATGGAAACGAAATGGAATTAGATAAGGGTTAGGAATGGAAATGGAAATGATGGGATTACTTTCATGTGAGAAAAAACCTTTAACCAAACATATTTTTTGATTGATTCGGAATCATTCCGTTACCGGGAATGATTCCAAGAGCTTCCAAACGGGCCCTAATTATATATAATAAGTATTTTAAATTTGTAAAAATGATTATATTTTGGTTATGATAATTAGTGACCATATAAAAGGGTGAAGGGGCAAGTGAAAGACAGAAGGCTCATGATTTAGCCTGGGGATATTGAATCAATCATCTCAAATTCCACCCTCTCTTAAAAGAATAACCCTAAACCCTACAACCCAAACTAATTCTTCGATATCTGCTTTATTTATTTATTTATTAATCTTATAAATACTTATATTAATCATCAAATGCCCAACAAATCTATGTTCACTGCACAATGTTGAGTTTAATATCTAGCAGAATTGAAGCCAAATGGGTTACTGACACGTGCAACTCTTATGAAGCTAATTTCTGGCGAGAAGGCTATTTAATTTGTTCCTAATTATCCCATAAATAGTGCTATTATAATGATAAACACCTAACCATATGCCTCCAAAACCCCTTTTTTTCTTTTAATTACCCAACCCATATGAAATTATTGAACTTTAATATATGAAGGGAAGGGGGGCCCTAAACTAAATGATGGATCTAAAAGAAAGTGCAATTATGAATGAATTTCTTCCTACCAAATCCCTGCACACAAACCTAAAGACAAACAATTGGTATACTATTAAACAAATATTAATTACCATAATTAATTACATTTTTGAAAATAATAATTTAAAGTAGTGGAAAAGCTTTTACTTCCCATTCTCGATTTTAACAAAGAAAATTGTTTATAAATTTACTTTAGGGTCTACACCTTTTTCTTATTCGGCTAATAGATACGTTGAAATCGTGTAATATTTAAAACTATATATGATTACTTGTATAACATTTTGTTTTGGGTCCATTTCTACCAATTCATCATTCTTATTTGGATGATAGAGAGATAGAGAGAGAAACCAAATACAGATCTTCTCCACCATTAAAACCAGAAGAAGAAGAAGCTTAGAGATCTACAAGGGTAGGGTAGGGTATTATGAGGAACACCATAAGGTGCTGCATCTCATGCATCCTACCATGCGGGGCATTAGACGTCATCAGGATCGTCCACGTGGACGGACGTGTCGAGGAGATCGGAGGTACCGTGATCGCCGCCGAGATCATGAAAGCTTATCCTAAACACATCCTCAAGAAACCCACCACTCGTTTCCCTGCCGACACCGACGTGGCAGCTCCGAGGATCGTAGTGGTCCCACCAGACGCTGAGCTTAAACGTGGCAAGATCTATTTCCTCATCCCCGTCGCCTCCAACTCCAGTGCCGGCAAGAAGAAAAAGAGAGAAGCTGAGAAATCTCCTTCACCGGCGCCGGAGAAAGTGAAGAACGGCAACGGTGGCCGGAGTAGTAATAACAATTGTAGTGAAAACGGGACGGAGAGATACTTGAGCGAGATATTGAGAGAGAAAGCGTCGACGCAGAAGGAGAGGCGGAGGGGGAGAGTCGGAGTTTGGAGACCGCATCTTGAGAGTATCTGTGAGTCCGCCATCGCCGCCGGCGATGATTAGTAATATTTATATACATGTGGTAAAAATATATTGTTAATTGTTATATAAGAATGAGTATTTGAGATCGATGTTACGTCATTTTTGGTTGTGGTTGGATGGCTATACTTTTTTATACGTCATCATTATGCTTCCTTCAATGGGTAAATTGCACATACGAGCAGCGAGCCAGCGACACACGGTTGCTTAATTTTTTTATTATTATTTTTTAATTTCGAGTTCATTAATTAGTATGGACATGGAGATTGTAGAAGAATAAGAATTAAGATTAATAATTAAGAATATTCATAACGATATAATATTATTCACCCCGTGAAGATATTGGAAAAGATGTTTGATAGAGATAGTGATTTGGACTCTCCACCTCCCAACTTTTGTTTTGGATCCTTTCACAGTACTCTTTCTTTGGATGTTAGTACTTACTATCCTTTGATATGTACATCATTTTTGTTGTTGATTTTCATCTAGATTATTGCACAATAAGTTTGGGTTATACGTCTGTCTAATTGGAGGTAAATTTTTTTGTGTTAAAACGGAAAGCGGTTAAGAAATACTATCTTTTAGATGTAATCTATCCAAAAACATCTTTGCGGAAAAGAACACGAAGTTCGAGATTGTAAAAAAATGGTGTGTTGGGGTTCGAAATTTGCAATTTGGTCGGTCAGAGTTATTTCTCTGAACACATGTCTGACTTGGACTTATTCAAAGAAGCAAAGATCAAGTCTGGACGATCATCTCGATCTCTCAGGAACAACTCCAAAGTCCTTGGAGTGCCTTGATAATAAATAAATTACCACTCTCAATTTCAATCTTTTTTATATTTAGCCGTATTGCTTCTTCTAGACCAACTTTCAACGCGAAGACTTCTACTTTAATTATCGAGTTAAAGTTGTTTTTGCTAATGTTCAAGTCAATAGCTTTACCTTTATGATAGTTTTTCTTGATTTCACCCATACTTACCCTATTTTTTATATATTCAGGTACCTTTAAAATATTGGGAAAAATAACCAGAAATTTTGTTATTTATTTACATTTTTTTATTGATCAAAATTTAATTTACCACAAATGGATCAACATCACAAGATTTTGGCTCAAGTTTTCGGGTCAAGTCAAGTGTGAGTTTATATTATTTAGATTGACAAATATAACTTTTATATTTGATTTATGATACAAATAATTTAATACTTTCTTTATAAAATATCATTATCATTATTCAGATTACTAAATATAATATTTTAGTATTAGACTTAGGGTATATGTTTGAAATATAATTTTATTTTTAACTAATACACCTCGTATATTTGCTAGTGTAATTTTATATAAAAAAAAAGTCTCCTTAACCTACACTCCATGTAACATACAAAAAAACTAGAATTATATTTCCAAAGCACTAATATTTAAGAGGATTAATATATTATTACTCAATTTTAAATATTGTCTTTCTATGATAATATAATGCATATTCATCCAAGATTTTTGGATAAAGTCAAATCCGGGTGTACATTGATCGGTCAATATTTTCTATCTGATCGATCTTTGACCGAAGAGTTCTTAGTCGACATGATATGTTAATTTATATATATCTTATTTCATGTGTGGTTATTTTATAGTCGTATTGATACTAATTATTTAGATTAAGTTACTTTAACATTAACTATAGTTATCTACCGAAACTATATGCTTTGTGAGTAAAAGTAACCCATAATATTATAACTTAATGCGTGCCCAAATATAAACGAGTACAATAATTGATTAAGAATATTGAAATCCACAAACTGTAGTCAAATATTCTTGGTGGCTCTTTCGGTTTTACATTGGTCTTAAGAATTTCAAAGAAATAATAAAAAAAAAAAGAAAAAGTAATGATTCTATAGAAGAGTGACAATTGAATAATTTCATTGTGAGTCAAATACAATTTATAAGATTCAGAATATTTTTGTACTTAGATTGATTATAGGGAAATTCCGGATGGTACCCTCGTGGTTTGGGGTATTCCGGATTTTGCCCAACAGTTTTTTCAAGTTCGGATGGTACCCTTAAGTTTATATTGTTTTCCGGATTTTGCCCAAATTCATTAAACTTTTTTAAATTCCATTAAAAACATACAAAAGAAAATAAACTAAAATTAAAAAATAAATTAAAATAGAAAGAATAATTTATTTATTTTAAAAATAAAGCAAAACAGTAATTTTTTTAAAAAAATATATTTTATATTAATTTAAAAATAAATAAATTAGATAATTTTTAAAAAAATTCAAAACAATCAGTGTTTATTTTATTTCTAAAATAAATAAATTGGGTTAGCATTTTTTAACAAAATCTAAAAACATAAGTGTTATTCTTATTTAAAAAATAAATAAAATAAGAATTCTTTCAAAATTTTTTAAAAAATCACTGTTTTAATTTATTATTAAAATAAATTAATTAATTTTCTATTTATTTAATTTTTAATATTACTTTATTTTCTTTCTTTCAGTTTTGGAAAATAAATAAAATAGAAAGATTATTTATCTATTTTAATAATAAATTAAAACAGTGATTTTTTTAATTTTTTAAAAGAGTCCTTATTTTATTTATTTTTTAAATAGATTATAACGCTTATGTTTTTTGATTTTGTTAAAAAAATGCTAATCCAATTTATTTATTTTTAAAATAAATAAAACACTATTTTTTTGAATTTTTTAAAAATTATCTAATTTATTTATTTTTAAATTAATATAAAATATATTTTTTTAAAAAAATTACTGTTTTATTTTATTTTTAAAACAAATAAATTACTCTTTCTATTTTAATTTATTTTTTAATTTTAGTTTATTTTCTTTTGTATGTTTTTAATGGAATTTAAAAAAGTTTAATGAATTTGGGCAAAATCCGGAAAACAACATAAACTTAAGGGTACCATCCAAACTTGAAAAAAACTGTTGGGCAAAATCCAGAATACCCCAAACCACGAGGGTACCATCCGGAATTCCCCTTGATTATAATAAGGTGGTTATGTATTATATGTTTCACACACGCTTACTTTTATAAATTAAGGGATCCATTTGGATCGGCCAAGGCTCAAGTACTCAGAATATTTTGTACTTAGATTGATATATAATTTGGTCTACTATGCTTTTTTTTAGTTTTAGTTAAAAAAAAGTATATCCCATATTTTTTACCACTTTTATTTAATCGTAGGTAAAATTAATTAATCCTTCTATTTAAAAAAAAATATTTGTTATTTGTTATTTAAGTATAAGTTTTAATTTTCAAAACTGAATTTGTTTTTTATTTTCTTTTATTAATTTTTTCTTTTTTATTTTCTTTATTTTTTTTTAATTTTATGGAATAAAGAATTTTTCACATACCGGAATATCACATACCGGATCTTCACATACCGGAAATTCACATACCGGAGCTTCACATACCGGAAGTTCACATACCGGAAGTTTACATACCGGAAGTTCACATAGCGGAAGTTATCATATCATACCGGAAGTTATCATATCATACCGGAAGTTATCATACCGGAAGTTATCATATCGGAAGTTATCATACCAAAAATTATCATACCGGAAGTTATACCAAACAAACTGATTTCATGTCATAGTTTAGAATTAAGAATTACATACTAGAGAATTACATACCGGAGAATTACATACCGGAAGTTATAAAAATGGTATGAGCAAAAACGCAACATTCAGGTATCAACCTTGAAGCAACAAAAATGTCTCTAAAAATGGTATAACCTTCTTCTTTGCCCAGAATCGATCAAGACCACTGTCAACATCACCCTGAGCGAGCAAATATTGTAAATTCACTAATGTAAACATCATTGACATCTGGTATGAACTTCCGGCATAAAAACAATTTCGGTATGAACTTCCGGTATGAAAAATTTTGTTATGAACATCCGGTATGAACTTTCGGTATGAATTTCCGATATAAAAATTTCGGTATGAACTTCTGGTATGAAAAACTTCGTTATGAACTTCCGGTATAAACTTTCGGTATGAACGGTATGAACTTCCGGTATGAATTAAACTTCCGGTATAAAAAATTTCGGTATGAACTTACGGTATGAAAAACTTCGTTATGAACTTCCAGTATGAACTTCCGGTATGAACGGTATGAACTTCCGGTATGAACTTTCGGTATGAGCTTTCGGTATGAACTTCCGGTATGAACTTCCGGTATAAAAAATTTCGGTATGAACTTCCGGTATGAAAAACTTTGTTATGAACTTTCGGTATGAACTTTGTTACGCTAGAGATGTAGCACAAAAAGCTTTACATTTATAAACTCGATCTAATCTCCTAAACTACTTAGCGAAACCCGCAGTATACGGATCGTTTTGTAGGAAGGAAAGTATTCCGAGGTCGAACACAAGGACTGAGGTGAAATCAAATCATTCATTGATCAAAGATCTAAACTAAGATGAGATGATGAATAAAGAAAGTGCAAAACACAATATTTTTTGGTTGGGTTTTAAGTGATCAAACAAGGATCACAAAATGTGCAACACAAACAAGGAAACAAACACGCAACCACAAGATAGGTGATAAGTGGTAAGAAATTCGGATTCTAGAGATTCGAAATTCCGATTATGACAATAGACTCATGGTTCTAAAGATCAAAGGAAAGCTGCGGTTGTTCGGAGTTGGGTGTTTCTCTAATGGGAGCAATTACCGGGTAAGTCTCATGCTCCACTAGTCTCGCACCTAAGGTCCTATCACCGGGTAAGTCTCAAGGAACCTAGAGACGGGAATTCTACACAAACCGGCCACTACCTAAGGGTCAAACCCCTCCTTACCGGGTAAGTTTCGAAAAAGGTAAGTCTTAGGCAACGATCCTAGCACACTCAATCCAATAACGGCTTTTTTTGGCTCACTACTACCTAGAGTTCATCATCTTATGTATCTAAGAGAAGAAATTACAGGGTAAGTCTCATTCCTCAAAACGGTTGCTAACAAAGGTCACCCTAGGCTAGATTAAAGCTCAACAAACACTAGGATTTCAACACATCTACATCCTAACATCCAGATTTATCAATATAAGTACAACAGAACAAAACCACGGGTGGATCATGGAAACCACGGTCGTGGAAGCATGAAGAACAGACCGTGATTTTACACTGAGTTAGGGGTTCAAACACAAATCCATCCTAAGCTAACATGCAAGTCCATACAATCATAGTCCAAAGCATAAACATCATTCCTTCACCCTAGAATCACAATTATTCAGCCAACAACATACAAATGTAGATCAAACTTCATGAATAGAGCATGCTTGCAAGTCATAACTAGATAATGAAGAATGAACCAAAGAAAAGACATTATAAAGCTAGAATAGAAGTTATCAAGTCTTACAAAGGGTCCAAGATGCAGCTCCAAGGTGTCAACAATGGAAACCTCACTCAAAACCACTCAAATTCTCACTATAAAACTAAGATCTATACTAACCTCTCCCAAGAACACCCACAAGGGTTCTTGGAAGAGAAGCTACAATGGAAGAGTGTTGGAGAAGAGCTTGAGAAAAAGGTCCAAAAAGGAGGAAGAAGATCTGAAATACAGCCCGCAACATCACTTAAGTACTCCTCCAAAAAGAAAGGGTCGGACAAAGAAATTGTGTGACAAGTGTCAAAGCTATCCAGAGAGAAACCACGGGCAAAATCACGGGCGTGAAAATGGCCTCTGGGCCGTGGTTTTGCACCAGAATCCCTCCTTGGATCACCAAGTCATGAGTTGGTGTAAGGCATGCACCAACAAGGTCTTTTGTGTTCTCCTTCGCTCCTAGCTTGCTCCTTAAAGAGTCCGGATGTGTGCCACCACAAGGAATGATCCTCGAATGTATCGATTAAGTCCAAGAGCTCCCCAAAATACCTACAAAACCGACAAAAGCTCGTGTAGACGTCTATTTCGACAATATGCATGAATTAAGCGTAAACGTCACGAACTAATGCGGAAACAAGGATGAATGGAAAGAAAAACTATCTAAAAGAGTGCCTAAACTAGTGTCATAAATCATGTCATCAAACTTCCGGTATGAACTTCGGTATGAACTTTTGGTATGAACTTCCGGTATAAAAAATTTCGGTATAAACTTCCGGTATGAAAATTTTCGTTATGAACTTCCGGTATAAAAAATTTCGGTATGAATTTCCGGTATTAAAAACTTCGTTATGAACTTCCGGTATGAACTTTCGGTATGAACTTCCGGTAAGAACTTCCGGTATAAAATTTCGGTATGAACTTCCGATATGAAAAATTTCGGTATGAAAAACTTCGTTATGAATTTCCGATATGAACTTTCGGTATAAAAAATTTCGGTATGAACTTCTGTAATAAAAAATTTTGGTATGAACTTCCGGTATAAAAAATTTCGGTATGAAGTTCCGGTATGAAAAATTTCGTTATGAACTTCCGGTTTGTAAAATGTCTGGTATGTAAATGTCCGGTATATAAAATGTCCGGTGTGTAAATGTCCGGTATGTAAATGTCCGGTATGTTAATGTCCGATATGTAAATGTCCGGTATGAAAACAGAAAAGAAATAGAGAAATAAAATTAAAAAAAATAAATTCAGTAATTAAAATCAAAATTTACATAACAAACATCAAATATTATTTCCTTTATAATAGAAAGGTTAATTAGTTTTACCTTACCATTAAATAAAAGTGGTAAAAAAATCATGGAGTATATTTACTAAATAGAAAACTAGAAAAGGCCTAGTTAGTATACAATAAAATAAAAAAAAGCCTAGTTACCTAATTAGCTCATGTTTATTTAGATGTTCATGAAATCGTACTATATGTGCACTAATATTTGTTTAGCTGTTCATGAAATCATACCGATATAAATGGTAATTTTGTACTACAAAGTGTTAAGTTTGGTTGTAATTTTGCATGTAGGTTTATATTGTATGATGCATATCTATTTAAGATTACGATAATCCATGATACAATATTTCAAGATCCACAACCTCTGAGCGACTACTCATCATTTCTCTCAATTTGATATGACCTCCCTCTCCTTCTCCATTCTCGTTAGCTCTTCTCTCCCTTCCTTCGTAATATGTTGGTTCATAGAACATTTTCCTCTCGACATATCCTTTTTGACTATCTTGAAGGTATACAAGATGCCGATCTCGATTTTACCGAGGATTTCTTTGAGCTTGTAGACAAATGAGATATTTCTCTTGTCGGAGGGTTTATGGTGGAAAAGTTGCATTTAAACTCAATATGGATGTTAGTTTGACCTTGAATGATAACCTAGACAAATTCCTTATAAAATCAGGATCTTGCTATGTGATGGATTAAATAAAAAAAACTCATATTGTTATTGTTAGGATCTTTATGATAACATTTATTTTAGAGTGTTTTCCCACCCCGTTCTGATCCAAATTATTTACATATAGTTTAGATTTGCATGATATTAGGGTTGAATCTACTGGTTTTTGAGATTTGGGTTGTATACTTGTGCTTTTATCGAATAATAAGTCTTAAGGTCATATAAAGCCCTTTTTGGAGCTAATTTGTAGTATTGCCTACATAAAGCTAAGTTTTCTCCGTGATTGAGGAGATTTTCATGAAGACCGGATCAATTAAGAACCAAGAGTTAAGGAACCAAGTCAAGAATCTCATTAAGATTGTAGAAAAAATAGTTTTCTACCATCTTCCCTTCATTTGTGGACTTTCATTTGAACTACAATGTTATAGACCTTCAAAATAACTTTAAATGTAGTACTCATATGTGTTTTGGTTACAATCACAACAACGAGAAATTCAGTTTAACCAAAGTGTCAAAAAATTGTCAAAAGTTGTCGCTCAACACAACTTGTGCACCTGTCGGCCATACTGAAACCATTCTCCATCATATCATTGATTCATCTAAATAATGATATCTTGCATGTGATCGGGCCGATCGACGTCACCTATCGGACCATTCAGGATCAATTTTTCGTCAGCGGGTTCGATTATATCTTATCTTTGTTTCCCTTTTTTTCTTTTTTTTACACATTAGGCAATCTTTTAGCATGTCCACTTGAACGTTTTATTCTTTATTATTTTATATTGTTTTCTTATAATACAAGGTTTAGTGAGAATAACCTCAAACTCTAGGAGGATTAGTTTAGATATCCTCTTAATAAACAAGGCTATTTAGCCTTTAGTTTTCTTTATCTATGTAGTATTCTATTCATGACTCAACATTCTTGTAGGTGGTAAACTACCTGACCAGTCAACTCGGTCTTGTTTGTGAGTCGGTTCGACCGATCTCCATCAGTCGGCCCGATCTTTGATCCTTGTCGGCTCGATCGGTCTTGTTTTTCTGTGATTAAAAAATGTCGAGTTTTGTAAGTATGTTTCACCAATTTCTAGAGGGTTGTTAGCATGAAATATTGTGATATTTTAGGCACGTTTTCTAGATGTTTTTCATCCATTATAGTGTTCATTGATAAGGCATTGAAGCAATTGTTAGCTAGTTTGTCCATATTGTCGATATAGAGGTCTATATAAGCTTTGTGTTGATTGTAGGCGAATAAGGGCTAAAACCGAACCAATTGAGAGAGGATGCAGATGAATAGAGCACATCCAAGGATTGAGGACACATCAAAGAAGCTAAGAGAGATGCTAAGAAGAGCAATGGCACGACACAAAGGAAACTATGAGCAATTTACACTTCCACGCTCTAAAATACGGCCGTAGAGAAGTCCATGCCCAAAACCACGGCCGTGGATCTTGACAACATGAACGTGGAGCATTCTAGAGAGTTACACGGTATAAAGTACGGTCGTTGAAGTTGTGAAGAACCGTAATCCACTTCCACGCTCTAAACCACGGCCGTGGAACTCCATGAAACCGTGATTTAGGCAATCTTTTGACGAATAAAATACGGACACATTGTTTATGCATATGGGCCGGACGGTTATTCTATCCTTCCTTATAAAAGGACTGAAGGAGGGAGAATTCGGCACCTTCGCTTACACTCACTTACACGTTCCTAGGGTTTCATTGGACGTGCGGAGAATTGCATTTTTGCAACGGAGATTTACGAAGGCTTGAAGATTTGGGAGTTGTGTGTGGCGGAAGTTGCGCCTTTTATTCCTAGGTTTGATTAGAAGACGGATTGACATCCCTCTCTTCGTTCTTATCAAGGATTGTTATTGGTTTGTGTTATTCCAAATCTGATATTCATTATTACCCTTGTTTGTGGATTTGAGATTGATTTGAAGTTTATTGAAGGTTTTCGAAGGTTTTCATCTTTCATTCTTCTTAATCTTGAATTTGATATCATAATGAATGTTGTTGGCTAAAACCCTTTAGCAATTCTAAGGTGAAGGGTTGATAGTTGTGGCTTAGATAATGATAGATCGATCGTAAACAGATTGGACCCTGAGAGTTAGAGAGATTTCGCCGACGAACCAAAATCACGGTTTGTTCTTGAGATTCCACGGCCGTGGAACTCAAGATCTGCCCGTAATTTGTGCCAGTTTACGAACCTTACTTTTACTTTGATCCAAGGTTAAAGATTAGCTTTAATCTAGTCTTGGCTTGCCTTTTCTAGGTAGTAGTGAAGCCTCAAAAACCTCTACTTCGATTTCGAGTGTCACAACCTTAATCGGTTTAGTTAGTCTTGGTCCTTGGGTTACAAGTTTGGGTATTTGATATTAATTCTTGTCTTTAGATCCTTTCTATACTGAAGCCTCAACAACCTTTATAGAGAGTATCTTTAGATAAGTCATATAAAGCCTTGGAACTTCACCGTACATTGCTTTACCTTAGTATACCTTTGCAACTCTTAACTCTGTCCTTAGTTCTTTAGTATATCTTGAATCGATTGCCACAATTAGACACCTGGATCTTTAGGGTTGCTGTTTTCCCAATATTTGCAAAGCTCATACATTTACTTGCTTGACAAATTACAAACTGAATTTGTTCCCCCCAAATCCCTGTGTTCGATACTCTGGAATTTTTGCTTTACTACGCCGATCCGTACACTGCGGGTTCACTTGCTTGATTCTAGTTTTATAAATTTAAAGCTTATTTGCACGCACGCTAAGTGGCGAACAAGGGTCCGAAGAGCCCGACTTGCATAATTATTTTATGATAATTATGGTTATATTTAATTTTTGATTATATTTCTTAATTCATATGTTGAGGTAGTTCGACGATCATCCAATGCATGATGCAAGAGTTGTACATGAATGATTCCTAGGTCTATTTGTACTTCAGGGTGTTTGTTTGCAAGATACGGGACCTGCGTGAATTGATACCTTAGTTTTTTGCAAGATGTGAGAGATAAGTAGGAATGCTTACTTCATAGCATGATGATAGAACTTCGGTTATGTTTTTATCATAGATTGAGTTTCTATTATGTATTGTTGTGTTGATGTATGTTTTGGAATTATTTTATTAAATATATATGTTGTTGTACGTTTTTTGATTGTATATGATCGAGCCACCATTTAAATAATATAGAAAGATTTTGGGCTACTAGGCCTTTTCTAGTTTTGTGTTTAGTAAGTGTACCCCATAATTTCTACCACTTTTATTTAGTGGTACTGTGGTAGGTAAAATTAATTAACCCCTCTATTTTAATAAAAAAAAGAATAATAGATGTTTGTTAGTTGTTATTAGACATGTTCATATCCGGACTCGGGCCGGGCATTGGCTTAAAAAAAAGCCCGTTTAGCCGTCCGGCCGGACGGGCCGGGCTGCCCGCCGGGTACCCGTTTTATTTAATTTTTTTTTAAAAAATGTTCAGAAAATTAGATTAATGCAAATCTTGCAATCTGCAATAGCAACAATACCAATCTACACCTCAATCTACACCTCAGTTTCAATGAAAAATCTGCACCTACATTTCATTTCAATAAAACAAACATAAACTAAATAAAAATACATATTAGGTTAGAAGAGGGAATCCGGTGCTGGACCTGCTAGTGGCTGACTAAGAGTCACTGCATCAAGAAAGAATGGGAAAAGGGAAAGAGTCAGAGAAGAATCAGGAGTGACACAAGTCAGGAAGAATCTAGTGCTGTCAAAATCAAGAAGACTGAAGAGGGAGGCATGAAGCTTACCGGTATAGAAAGTCGGAAGACTCGAATGTCGGAACCCAGGCCGGCGCAGTGAAGACAAGAGGAAGACATATCCAGAAGTCGGAAGACTCGGAACCCAAACGGGAAGAGCCGAAGAGGGAACAACTGAACCAACTCGAGGGGAGAAGAGCGGCGGCCGTCGGGGAGAGAGAATGAAGAAGCTCGAGGGGAGAACTGGAGAAGAGCGGCGCCGACTCGAGAGTCCTCAGAGATTCACAGAGAAAGGGGAATTAGAAAAAAAAAGAAGTGGAGAAGAGCGGCCGTCGGGCCTAGCGGCCCGACCGGGCCTAATGGCATGTCCGTGTCCGGCCCGGCGGGCTATCCGGGCCGGACGGGCTACCCGGACTTGAATAGGTCTAGTTGTTATGTATCCCTAATTACTAAATTTATTTTTTTAAAATATTTTTTTTAAAATTTTTTTCTTTTTTTTTTTATGTTCTTTATGTTCTTTATTTTTTTTTATTTTGTAATGAATTTTTAGTATAAAAAATTTCATACCAGAATTTTCATACCAGAATTTCATCATACTAAAATTTTATCATACAAGAACTTTTCATCATACCAGAATTTTATAATACCAGCACACTAGAACTATACACATTTGTGGGTATCCAAATGTTGGTAAGAGCTCGTTCATGAACAAGGTCACGAGGGCTGATGTGGATGTGCATCCTTACGCTTTTACAACCAAGTCCTTGTTTATTGCCACACTGATTGTAAGTATTTGAGGTACCAAGTGATCGACATAATAGAATTTTTGAGATGTGCAGTATCACTGCTTTGGCATTTCACAATCACCCAACTTCATTTTCTTGTAATACTTCTTTTTTGCCCTTTCATTTGAAGCCAGATTCGACACATGTGAAAATGAGAGCAATCCCACGAAGCTTTCTAACTTCTCCTCCGAAACATCAGGTAGTGACTTTCTCTTCACACATTGTCTAAGAAATAACGAAAGTACCACTTCATAATGTCATATAATGCCACAAGGTTTCAAGTTAATTAAATTATTCCTCTTAATAGAATATCTTCATGACGCAGATGAGAACATATCATTTCATCTCCAACATAACTCATACTAAAATCATAGTAAAAGCTGCAAAGTTCAAGAAAACCAAGTTTCAATAAATTACCAAGCAAGATGAAGAACCAAATGTCAAGTAGAACCCAAATCAATAAAGAATAAACTTACGAGTTTTTCCAAGCTTGCAACCCAAATGCAGAGAATTGGGCGAACCGACAATTACCTCCTCCAGAATAGAACCATTGGATTAAACTCCAAAAGAAGCTGAAAGAGAAGGTTTTCACAAACCCACTTACTTGTTTCCTGTACGGAAATCAAGAAGTGCAAGTTTCAGTTGATAATGTAAATTCCAATCGACAAACCATTTTGGAGTCTCAAGTTCGAAAAGAAATTTGCATACTTGACCATCTTGTCTCCTTTTACTGTATGAAACCCATTGACGAGAACTGCAGTTGTTGTTCCACTTGGATAAGCAAGTTTATAATCTATTATCATGATCTGTAGAACAACAACAAATGAGTCAATAGTATGGTACCAGGCAACCAGTTAGCCAAAAATAGCAAGTGAAACTAGTAATGCTTCTCTATCAGATCCACTATCTCCTTTTTGGTATGATTCGTACCAGAAAAATCTTAAAGTTAGGGCTCAAGAACACTCATCTGAGAAGAAGTCAAGCTTAACACTGTATCTCCAGTCTTGAGATACCCATCCTTCTCCATATGCTTCTCTATCAGATCCACTATCTCCTTTCTGGTATGATTCATACCAGAAAAATCTCAAAATTAGGGCTCAGGAACACTCATCTGAGAAGAAGACAAGCTTAACACTGTTAACTGGCGCTCCCAATACGTGTCCCTTCTCCCGATTAAGCTTTCCGGTCCCGAAGGCGATGCACGCCGAGGCCTCGTACTAGATCTCAAAAACTTTCCGGTCGATCTCTATCGCATGATCTCTTAATGCAACTAGTCAGCCTCGGCACTCGGAGGCAAGGAAAAGTAATGCTCCTTGATTTCGGAAAGGTCTCGACTACCTTTGAGGAAAAATCAAATCCGGAGGAACAAGCGGAAGGATGAGAGAGGGCTTATGGATACCTTTTGTAATAACCGAAAATTTTAAATTTCCGGTAAACCGAAATTAACCAAATCTGGATGCGCCAATCTTAAATAAATAAATAAATAAAATAAAACGAGTTTAAATGTTATCATTTTATGTGACTTTAAGTCACATAAAATGATGAAACCTTATAACCGGAATTAATTTACGCCTCTTAAAATAAAAATAATAAATTAGATAATACGGAATTTAATTCCGTATTATATAAATTCCCGCACATAAGTAACAAGTTTCATTTTTCCGTTTTAAAGAGAAGAGCCGGATGTGGCCCACTACGAGGCCCAATTATCAGCCCATCAGCCATCTTCTAAACTAATCCTAACCATAAATTAATTAAGATAATCTAATCTAATCCTATTCTAAACCTTGCTGCCGCTTACCTCTCCTACCCGTACCATCTGAACGCTGCAACTCTCCTGCTTCTTCTTCTTCTCTCTCGCGAAACGGACGAACCGCAGCCCACCAGCACGCACGTCGAGCCGCCGTTGAACCGCCGCCGCTGCGACCACCAAGGCGCCCAGGTTAGCCACCGGTCCTGTCCATCTCTCCCCACCCTCTTTTCTGTTTCGAAGCGGCCGGAACTAACTTTACCGTCCCGCAGCCGTTGCGAGTTCCACTAGTGAGCCGTCACCGCACCTCCTGGACCAGCGTAACACCCGGTGGCAAGGTGAGTCGTTCCCCCTTCTTTTTCCTCTTTCTGTTCCGGTGGGCGCAGTGCTAACCGCCTCTCCTGTTCGCCGGTGACGCAACCCAGGCGCGAGCCACTCCAGAAGAACGGTGCATCAGCCACCCTTTCCCTTGCAGCCGACGAGGACCCCGGTACTACGCGGTGGTGAGCTCTTCGAACCAGTTTACAGGCCGGTCCAAGACACGTTGCTACACCTCTATTGCGCTACAACACCCGGAAAGGAGGACCTCGGCAGCCTGCAGTAGGTAAGCCTCTCGTTGAACAGCAATGTGTATAGAGATGGGTTTATAGGTATGAATGTGTGCTGGATGTGCAATTATATACATACTTATGAGAATTTTTGATCGTATAAGTGTATATATACGTATAGGAGGGTATGAAGGTATATAGATATATACGTGTACGAGTTAGATATAGATGGGGAAGATATAGTGGTACAGATATGCACTACAGTGTGCTAGACAAGAGTACAAAGATATATATGTGTGAATAGATTGGAGCTTTGGACATATATCTATATAGGTATATGTATATATAAGGATATATATAGTGATATATGTAGGTATATTTATATATATAACAGTATGAAATGAGAAATATAAATATCGGGAGATATATGCAAGTACCGAGTAGTTACATAATTATACGAGTTGAAGGAAAAGTTAGGGTATGTACGTAAGTATATATACATGTAGAAGAGTAGAGTAGTAACCGGGAAAGAGGATGAGTGTTGTTCTTTGACGAGTGGATTCGGTTTTAAACTTATAACCTATAAGTAGCTATCCGAGAGACATAATTTTGGAAAAATAAGATAAGGAAGAAATTAGTAGAATTCAAGAATAAACTTCGAGAATTCACGATACCAAGGGTAAAATGGTCTTTTACCATAAGAGAGCTTTACCGTAATTCACTCGCATGAGGTTGGACATTGAGATGTGATTTTGATACACATGCCTTATTTGACAGGCGTTTGAGTTACCACGAGTGCGGACTGTTTGAGACGTGTTAGAGTGTATTTTGACTCAGGTAAGTCCTTGCGACTTACTTAGCCAGTTTCTGGATATTAGTTGAGTGATAGTGGGTGTGTGTGCTATGTGCGTGTTTTAATAATAATAACTTGCTAGGACGACTGTTATTATTACGTTTAAGGCCCAAGTGTATGTATAACGGGCCGTGACATCACTGCCCAACTCTGACAGGAGACTGGGAGGTTCTCTATACCCAGACCAGGCAGGTACAAGGTGAGATACATCGGATCCATTCCTGATGGTTACACGGAGGCGGAAGCGAGGTTTGGGAATCCCTCGTGTCACAAAATAAGTATCATTAGCGTGAAAGAGTAACTTAACTCAAGATAATAAAACGGACTTGTTTGAAAGCATGATGGGTGTTTATATTTTTATGTGTGTGTGTGCTACTATTATTCTGCTAATATTTAGATAACTAGCTAATGGTTCATCTTGTTGTGTTTTTAGATTTACCACAGGTTAGACCAGCAGTTGAGTGATCCGGAAGTAGTGGTCAGCCGGGTCTCCGTACTCCTTAGAGTGGGGGTTGGGAGTTGTGTTTGTCTTTTCTTTCTTTTGATTAAGACAGTTGTTCGTTTCTTTTGTTTAAGTACTTTAGGCTACTAGACAGTGTTGCATTCATTACCTTAAAAACACTATTTTATGAATTTCGGTTTTCTTTATTTGTGTCTTGTTGCAAGATCCTAGTAATGTTGTTGTCAAACTGAGGTCAGGACCCATTGTGAGGTCCTAACCAGTAATGTCCCGAGTTTTGAGAATTCGGGGTGTTACAACATGGTATCAGAGCTCTAGGTTGGCAACAATGGCACTTGAAATCTTCTGAAAGACCGAATAAGTTTTAAGTAGAACCCGAAAAGGGGTCTGAGTTTTAAAAAGAAATTTTTTGGTTTTAAATGCATGCATAGTCTGGTTGGGGATAGAAAAGTACGGCTGACCACCACTACTACCGCGGATCTCAATATGCTTAGTATGGACTTTGGGTTTTACTGTAGATGGACTTTTGGACTTTTAGCTAGTAGTAATTATAGTTATTATTCCTCGCGCAGATGGCACGTACTAGAGCTACACTAGCTACTGGTCGAGGTAGAGGTCGTCCACCTCTCCCTCCAGCTGGACCAGGTAGGGGAGACGGGACCCCTACAGTTAGAGGACGCGGCCGTGGAGGTAGACCTCCACTAGCCCGAGGCCGAGGTCGAGCTCCTTGAGAGGATCCACCAGCAGTGATCATGCCAGAGGCTGGAGTGGAGGAGGTAGCTGAGAGTGTAGGTCCTGAGGTCAGGAATGAGACCGTTGCTAGGTCTGGAGCACAGAGAGCACGTTCGACGAAGTCAGGACGTGTTTCCATTGGAGCGACTGAGTACAAAGAGTACCGAGCATACGTTGAGCGTTTGGAGGAGGCTGCTAGGACAGAGAGACTTACCCAGGTACCACCAGTACTGGCTAGATCTGTCCAGGTGACACAGGGAGTACCTCAGGTGCCAGCTGTACCTGAGAAGAGGGTTGTGGCTACTAGAGCTCCTACTGGGTCTAGAGCACCGGGGCCGGATGAGTGGTTGAAAGCTTTCAACTCTCAGAAGATCCCCTCATATAGTGGAGAGATAGGACTGGAGGTGGAGCACTGGATTGGACAGGTAGAGACTGTGTTAGAGGCAATACGTTGCCTAGAGGATCGACAGGTGGATTTGGTGCAGACATGCTTCACTGGGGATGCTCATTCCTGGTGGCGGACCATGAGTAGTCGAGTCACCAGTTGGGAGCAGATGAGGAGCATTGTTAGAGACAGATACTGCCCTGTCTCGTTGAGGAGAGAGAGGTTCCCGGACTTCATTGAGGCAGGATTTGAGGACATTCCGATTGCTGCTGCCATCAAGAAGTTCCAGAAGGAACTGACACTGCTTGGACCAGCTGCACCTCCTCAAGAGCAACATGTATACCTCTTTTCACAAAGATTGAGAGAGAGTACTCGTTCCTATGTGGCAGGATTTCGCTGTGAGACACTGTCAGACTACCAGGATAGAGCGTCTACGTATGAGAGAAACAGACCAGTGTCGAGGAGAGCTGCTCAGTCAGACAGGCCGGATAAGCGGCAGAGGACAGGTTATGCTAGTGTTAGTTCAGGAGTAGCTGTTTTTGGACGGGGACAGACTCAGGGGCGACATAGCCATACAACTACTGATCAGACTTCAGCTGGTGGCTTACAGTGCCACAACTACAGTGGCTATGGACACATCCGATCGAACTGCACGAAGCCAGTAGTGACTTGCTTCCAGTGCGGTAAGGTTGGACATAGAGCTACATTCTGCCGTCAGGGCAAGGCTCCATCCCAGCAGGGTTCTTCTCCTGCAAGCTTATCAAGGAGTGTACAAAGACCGCCACAGTACCGAGCTCCGAGTCAACAGCAGCACTACCGAGCTCTTAGTCAGCAGCAGTCTTACAGGGCTCCAGGACACACACCATCACAGAGTTCTATGCAGGGATCAGGTCGGGGTAGAGGACGTGGTAGTGTGGCTGATACTAGAAGAGCTCAAGCCCGAGTGTTTGAGTTGAGAGATGCTGATCAGCCAGATGCACCGACTGCCACAGGTACGATCCAGATCCATGACTTACCTGTACGAGTTTTATTTGATACGGGTGCTACACATTCCTTCATATCTGATGCATGCGTATATAGGTTGTCCTTAGCTACTGTAGATGGGATACCTTTTATGATAGGCTTACCTGATGGGAGTAAGGTAAGAGGGACTTGAGAGATCTTTGGATGTCCTGTTCGCATGGGAGATCGAGACTGGCTAGTCAATTTTCTAGTCATGCCCTTAGCTCATGAGGATGTCATTTTAGGGATAGACTGGATGAGGAAACACGGAGCAGTCTTAGACATTGGTAGGAGGACAGTGACCGTTGCCACTGAGGAGGGCCATAGAGTAATATTCCGAGGTTGGGACCTTGGAAAGTCAGGCACAGTTATCAGTGCAGTGAGGGCAGCGAGACTGATAGCACAGGGTTGCGAAGCCTTCTGGTGTTATGCCATGAAGGAAAGCAAGAGCCTGACTATAGAGGATATACCTGTTGCATGCGAGTTTGCAGAGGTATTCAGTGACGACCTGCCAGGACTACCCCCACAAAGGAGCGTTGATTTCAGCATCGACTTGGAGCCGGGCACGAGACCTATCTCGAAGGCTCCGTACCGTATGGCACCTATAGAGCTGCTTGAGCTGAAGAAGCAGTTAGAGGAGCTAGCAGAGAAGGGTTTCATACGCCCTAGTGTGTCTCCTTGGGGTGCGCCAGTATTATTTGTGAAGAAGAAGGACAGATCGATGAGGCTGTGCATAGACTACAGAGAGCTGAACAAGGTAACCATCAAGAACAAGTACCCACTGCCACGCATAGATGATCTGTTGGACCAGTTGCATGGAGCGTCTATGTTCTCGAGGATAGACTTGAGATCAGATTACCACCAGTTGAGGGTGAGAGATTAGGACATACCTAAGACGGCATTCCGGACTAGGTATGGTCATTATGAGTTTGTAGTGATGCCATTTGGGCTCACTAATGCACCAGTGGTGTTCATGGAGTTGATGAATGGGATATTCATTGACTTCTTAGACCAGTTTGTAGTGGTCTTCATTGAAGACATCCTAGTCTACTCTAGGAGTCGAGAGGAGCATGCCGGACACTTGAGGACAGTATTGTAGATTCTACAGGATAGTCAGTTGTATGCTAAGCTATCCAAGTGTGAGTTTTGGATGTCAGAGGTGGCTTTCTTAGGTCACGTGGTGACTACTGAGGGTATTAAGGTCGATCCGGCGAAGATCGAGTCAGTATCTTCTTGGCAACCTCCTAAGAATGTTAAGGAGGTTCGCAGCTTTCTAGGTTTAGCAGGTTACTACCGCCGGTTTGTGGAAGGGTTCTCTTTGATTGCCCGACCACTTACTTGTCTTCTGAGGAAGACCACTCGGTTTGTCTGGTCCGAGCCGTGTTAGCAGAGTTTTGAGGAGCTGAAGAGGAGATTGACATCCGCTCCGATTTTGGCACAGCCTGAGGGTACTGATGATTTTGTGGTATACAGTGATGTATCCAAATTGGGCTTGGGGTGTGTTTTGATGCAGAGGGGTAAGGTCATAGCTTATGCGTCTCGACAGTTGAAGACGTATGAGGAGAACTACCCCACAAATGATCTAGAGTTGGCTGCAGTAGTCCATGCTCTTAAGATCTGGCATCACTATCTCTATGGGGCGACATGTCAGATCTTCACAGACCATAAGAGTCTGAAGTATATATTCACTCAGCGGGAGTTGAATAACCACCAGAGGCGGTGGTTAGAGTTGATCAAGGACTTCGACCTTGAGATTCTTTACCACCCCGGGAAGACGAATGTGGTAGCTGATGCTTTGAGCCGGAAGACGCCTAGGGAGAGGGTTATAGCCCGGTTGACGGTACAACCACAGTTGCAGAGGGACTTGGCTTGGTTGGAGATAGAGATTCAGTTTCCCGATACTGATGGTAAGTTGGCTACCATGGAGTTACTTCCTGATCTGTTGGATGAGATCCGACAGAAGCAGGAGACTTGCCCGACTTTGATCAGGATCCGAGACAGGATGTCTCGAGATGAGGCCCCACAGTTTACTATTGGTGCAGATGGAGTGATGAGACGTCAGGATCGTGTTTGTGTGCCGTCAGACAGTGAGCTGAGACAGAGGATACTAGGTGAGGCTCATGCTACCCCATACTCAGTACATCCTGGAGCGAGTAAGATGTACAAGGATGTGAGATGATCCTTTTGGTGGGGTGGTTTGAAGCCCGATGTGACTCGGTATGTAGCTCAGTGCGCGACCTGCCAACAGGTCAAGATTGAGCATCGTAGGTCTGGAGGAGAGCTCCACCCACTTCCAGTACCACAGTGGAAGTGGGAGGATATATCTATGGATTTTATCACTAGTTTGAGACTCAGCAGAGGATTTGATGCTATTTGGGTAGTGGAAGACCGTCTGACGAAGACCACACGTTTCATTCCGATCAAGGAAACGTGGCCGGTGAGTCGTCTGGCTGAGGAGTTCACCAGACACATTGTGAGATTCCATGGAGTACCGAGGACTATCGTCTCTGACAGAGATGGACGTTTTACCTCGAGATTTTGGCAGCAGGTACATACTGCTTTGGGGACAAGTCTCCACTTTGCTACCGCCTACCACCCACAGACAGACGGACAGTCTGAGAGGACCATTCAAACCTTAGAGGACATGCTTCGGGCGTGTGTACTAGATTGGGGACAGGTATGGCCAGATCATCTCCCACTGTTAGAGTTTTTGTATAATAATAGCTGGCACGGGTCTATTGGGATGGCTCCTTATGAGGCTTTGTACGGGCGGAGATGTCGTACACCATTATGTTGGGATGAGCCCAGCAGAGTTGATGGAGTAGCTCCAGATCAGATACAGGATGACATTGCTCGGATTGCCCTAGTCCGAGAGCGGATGTTAGCAGCTCAGAGTCGTCAGAAGTCCTACGCCGACAAAAGGCGTCGACCTTTGGAGTTTAGAGTGGGTGCTCAGGTGTGGCTGAGAGTGTCACCTACGAGAGAAGTTCGGCGTTTCGGCATTAAGGGGAAGCTGAGTCCCCGATATGTCGGACCTTTTGAGATCTTAGAGAGAGTTGGGGAGGTGGCCTACACATTAGCGCTACCGCCGAGATTAGAGGGTGTTCATCCGGTCTTTCATGTATCTCAGTTGAGAGAGTATATTCCGGATCCGAGACACGTCATCAGCCATGAGGATCTGACAGTTGAGCCTGATCATACATTTGTAGAGTATCCAGTAGCTGTCTTGGAGCGTAGTACTAGACGTCTGCTGTCCAAGGAGAAACCCATGTTGAGGATCCAGTGGTCTAGGAGAGGAACTGATGAGACCACTTGGGAGATTGAGGAGAGTATTAGACGTAACTACCCCGAGTTCTTTGCGGGGTTAGAGGTTACTCCTGTTTGACGAGTTAGTACTCGTATGTGGTGTTGTTTGACCTTTCATGTTTCTATATGGGATTGAGTGATTCGGTTTTTTTTTGTGGTACTTGTCTATTGTGATGTTTGAGTGGTTGCATGGTAGAACATGAAAATGTCGAGAAAACTAAAATATACCAAAGGAAATGTGTGAGTAAGAGGAACATTCTAAGTTTCGGGACGAAACTTCTTTTAAGAGGGCACTGATGTAATAACCGAAAATTTTAAATTTTCGGTAAACCGAAATTAACCAAATCCGGATGCGACAATCTTAAATAAATAAATAAATAAAATAAAACGAGTTTAAATGTTATCATTTTATGTGACTTTAAGTCACATAAAATGATGAAACCTTATAACCGGAATTAATTTAGGCCTCTTAAAATAAAAATAATAAATTAGATAATACGGAATTTAATTCCGTATTATATAAATTCCCGCACATAAGTAACAAGTTTCGTTTTTCCGTTTTAAAGAGAAGAGCCGGACGTGGCCCACTACGAGGCCCAATTATCAGCCCATCAGCCATCTTCTAAACTAATCCTAACCCTAAATTAATTAAGATAATCTAACCTAATCCTATTCTAAACCTTGCTGCCACTTACCTCTCCTACCCGTACCATCTGAACGCTGCAACTCTCCTGCTTCTTCTTCTCTCTCGCGAAACGGACGAACCGCAGCCCACCAGCACGCACGTCGAGCCGCCGCTGAACCGCAGCCGCTGCGACCACCAAGGCGCCCAGTTTAGCCACCGGTCCTGTCCATCTCTCCCCACCCTCTTTTCTGTTTCGAAGGGGCCCGAACTAATTTTACCGTCCCGTAGCCGTTGCGAGTTCCACTAGTGAGCCGTCGCCGCACCTCCTGGTCCAGCGTAGCACCCGGTGGCAAGGTGAGTCGTTCCCCCTTCTTTTTCCTCTTTTTGTTCCGGTGGGCGCAGTGCTAACCGCCTCTCCTGTTCGCCGGTGACGCAACCCAGGCGCGAGCCACTCCAGAAGAACGGTGCACCAGCCACCCTTTCCCTTGCAGCCGACGAGGACCCCGGTACTACGCGGTGGTGAGCTCTTCGAACCAGTTTACAGGCCGGCCCAGGACACGTTGCTACACCTCTGCTGCGCTACAACACCCAGAAAGGAGGACCTTGGCAGCCTGCAGTAGGTAAGCCTCTCGTTGAACAACCGTGTGTATAGAGATGGGTTTATTGGTATGAATGTGTGTTGGATGTGCAATTATATACATACTTATGAGAATTTTTGAACGTATAAGTGTATATATACGTATAGGAGGGTTTGAAGGTATATAGATATATACGTGTACGAGTTAGATATAGATGGGGAAGATATAATGGCACAGATATGCAATGCAGTGTGCTAGACAAGAGTACAAAGATATATATGTGTGAATAGATTGGAGCTTTGGACATATATCTATATAGGTATATGTATATATAAGGATATATATAGTGATATATGTAGGTATATTTATATATATAACAGTATGAAATGAGAAATATAAATATCGGGAGATATATACAAGTACCGAATAGTTACATAATTATACGAGTTGAAGGAAAAGTTAGGGTATGTACGTAAGTATATATACATGTAGAAGAGTAGAGTAGTAACCGGGAAAGAGGATGAGTGTTGTTCTTTGACGAGTGGATTCGGTTTTAAACTTATAACCTATAAGTAGCTATCCGAGAGACATAATTTTGGAAAAATAAGATAAGGAAGAAATTAGTAGAATTCAAGAATAAACTTCGGGACTTCACGATACCAAGGGTAAAATGGTCTTTTACCATAAGAGAGCTTTTCCGTAATTCCTTCGCATGAGGTTGGACATGGAGATGTGATTTTGATACACATGCCTTATTTGACAGGCGTTTGAGTTACCACGAGTGTGGACTGTTTGAGACGTGTTAGAGTGTATTTTGACTCAGGTAAGTCCTTGCGACTTACTTAGCCAGTTTTTGAATATTAGTTGAGTGATAGTGGGTGTGTGTGCTATGTGCGTGTTTTAATAATAATAACTTGCTAGGACGACTGTTATTATTACGTTTAAGGCCCAAGTGTATGTATAACGGGCCGTGACATCACTGCCCAGCTCTGACAGGAGACTGAGAGGTTCTCTATACCCAGACTAGGCAGGTACAAGGTGAGATGCATCGGATCCATTCCTGATGGTTACACGGGGGCGGAGGCGAGGTTTGGGAATCCCTCGTG
The DNA here is from genome assembly GCA_033239125.1 of Fagopyrum homotropicum. Taxonomy (NCBI): domain Eukaryota; kingdom Viridiplantae; phylum Streptophyta; class Magnoliopsida; order Caryophyllales; family Polygonaceae; genus Fagopyrum; species Fagopyrum homotropicum. The sequence continues at coordinate 138,077,478 of BSWB01000001.1, read as the reverse complement.
TCACAAAATAAGTATCATTAGCGTGAAAGAGTAACTTAACTCAAGATAATAAAACGAACTTGTTTGAAAGCATGATGGGTGTTTATATTTTTATGTGTGTGTGCTACTATTATTCTACTAATATTTAGATAACTAGCTAACGGTTCCTCTTGTTGTGTTTTTAGATTTACCACAGGTTAGACCAGCAGCTGAGTGATCCGGAAGTAGTGGTCAGCCGGGTCTCCTTACTCCTTAGAGTGGGGGTTGGGAGTTGTGTTTGTCTTTTCTTTCTTTTGGTTAAGATAGTTGTTCGTTTCTTTTGTTTAAGTACTTTAGGCTGCTAGACAGTGTTGCATTCATTACCTTAAAAATACTATTTTATGAATTTCGGTTTTCTTTATTTGTGTCTTGTTGCAAGATCCTAGTAATGTTGTTGTCAAACTGAGGTCGGAACCCATTGTGAGGTCCTAACCAGTAATGTCCCGAGTTCTGAGAATTCGGGGTGTTACACCTTTGGAAGCGAGAGGGAGAGAATATGACGAGGTTCTTGAAAGGCGGTCGTCGGAGAAGAAACTAAGAGGGAGGCCGGCGGTGAAGAAGGTCGAAGGTGGGAATGTCAAGTTGAGATGTTGTTGCGGCTTGGGATGTTTGTAGGAGAGAAACCTTATTTGACGGTAAATAAAATTGGGACACATTTACTAAATGTAAATGTACCAAGGGCTTAGTTACTATAATGAAAACCGAAAACAGACCTATTAAGCAAATTAGCCCAAAAATATATTCATCTCTCCCTTTCTCTCTACCCTATCAATCGGACCAATCTACCATATAGGTGGGGCCTAATTGCCCTCTAGATTGGAACAATTGTTCTTATGTGTCTTCTTTAATCTATTGTGTTCTGGCATTTGTAATTTTGTTTATTTATTTTATATTTGACTTTTCACTTAATGATTCAAATCATTACAACAATCTCCATGAGTTTGATCCTAAACCTATTTTACGATTAAATCTTGTAATTATTTGCGAGATATGTTTCAACCCTTGTCACTTTACTATCTCAATTTGACACTCTGAAATATGTTATCCATTTAAGTTTGTAGAATTTAACACGAGAAAAATCATAGAAGCTATAACTAAGAAAAATAAAGTCTTAAAAGTGTCTACAAATAAAATTGAAAAGAAACAAGAACTTAAGCTTGAATGAAGCTCTCGTGTCATAAAAAGAAAAAGGAAAAACAACAACAGAAGGTAAATCCATTAGTAATGATCTTGATAGAGCTAATACAAAATGTTCTTATTGTGAGAACCTAGAACACTTTGCAAAGAAATAAGAAAAATGGTGAAACTAATAATAGTAAGAATCTTGATGAATAAGTGTCTTTATTTGAAAAAGTTCAATCTCAATATCCATGTGAATTACTTATTTGTGTTGCTTCTAGTACTGTTGATTTTGATTCATGGATTCTTGATTTTGGATGTACTATACACGCTTTCTTTAATAAATCTATGTTTATCTCCTTACATGAATTTGTATGGTGAATTCATGCTATGAGATAATTTTTTTAGATATTAAAAGGTATGAACATTATAAGTGAATTTGTTTTACAAGATCTAAAATGCCAAATAAATATGAGATAAGATAAGTCATAAGAAATTGAATAACTCTTTTTAAAAATTGCGGACTATACCATGCTATCACTTCACGTGAATTAGTTCTAACTGTTGTTAATAAAAAAAACTAGAAGATGATCATACTAAAATATGACACAACAAACTAAGCCACATGGGAAATAAAAGACTAAGGGCCCGTTTGGTTCCAACTCCGAAAACGGAAACGGAATGGAAACGAATTTAGTCCATATGTATATCCATATTCATGAAATTTTATGGAATCATTCCCCATGATTTAATGAAAAATGCACTTGATTACTCACATTTTGTTACCCTATAGGGTATCAAAAGTAATCAAATTCTCATTCAATTACTACAAAACACAAGGAATGATTCCAAAAATTTTAATGAACAAAGGTATACGTATTGACTAGATTCGTTTCCATTCCGTTACCGATTCCGGAGTTAAAACCAAACGGGCCCTAAACGGTTTGTATCAACAAGGCTTGATAGTTACTAAACCCATATACATAACTTTTTGTGAAATACGTCTTTGGAAGAAAACTAGTCAAAATTTTAATCAATCTACATACAAGGGTGATAAACCCCTAGAATATGTTAACTTTGACTTGTGGGGTCAACTCAGATAGATACTATAGGAGGAAAGAAATATTTTATTTCTTTCATAAATCACTACTCTAATAAATTGTGGATTTACTTGCTTAAGACTAAATCATATATATATTTTTTTTGAAAAAGGGAGAAGAAACAAATTTTAAAAAACAAGAATGGTTTTTCATAAATATTTTGAAAGTGAAAACAAATAAAGGGGATAAATAGAAGTAAACACTAATGTAACGAAGCAACCTACACAAATAACGCAGATTAGAGTTATTACACACATACCTTCTAAATCAATTATTACATACATCTATTATCCAATCACCCCATACTTGCTTTTCACTTTCTTGCTTTTCTATAACTTCTTCTCCTTTTAACATCATCTTTCACTTGCTTTTCACTTTCTTGCTTCCAAGTCCCCGGATTGATAAGGGGGAGGGGGGAGGGGCAAACATATTTCAATGAGGGGCTAAAAGCATGATCAAGAAGAGGAAAAATAACAAATTACCTTAAACATTCCAATAAGGATGTGAGAGAACTCATAATGCAGTGTCAACTTTCAAATTCAGCATAATTTGGACAAAACAACTTACTAAACATGCTTCAAATTTCGAACAAAGCAATCATACCTTAGATATATCATAAATCATTTCAAGCATATAAAGATCATAGAAACTAATCAGCAAATAATATTCATCATTGGGGTATATCAAGATTAGAAGCACAAAATTTTTCAGAAATTCAAGTTTTCGAAACCCATTTCGGTCGAGATGACTTATGGGAAAACGAGGTACTAGAGAGAGGTAAGCTCCTGTTATGCTCACCTCGTTCAGCCAAAGGTCATTTCGGTCGAGACAAAAAAATTTTCAAACTAGTTTGTGTATGTTTTTTTGATCAAAAATCCTGTTGCGATGCATGTAATGTACAAAATAGTTTCTAAGCACATAAAGGAAGTAGTGGAAATTGTTATAAGTAGATAAGTTGGTTATTACAGACCATAGTATCTCAAAGCACCCTATACTTAGGACATCGTTCCGATGGGTAAAAAGAAGTCTAGAAAAACACTTACAATGTTTAGTGCAGAACCGCAAAATAAGAAAAGAGAAAGAAACAACAGCTACGTGGAAGGTCCGATCAAGCATATGGAGGAGGAGGAGGAGGCTGGTACGGGTACATGGATGGATCGAATGGATGACCCATCAGATGCTGGAACTGCAGCTCCATCATCCTATGCTAGTAATGGTTGCTCTCCTGCATCTATCGCCTCATGGTGCTGAGCTCATTTGTCTGCCCGTCGAGCCGCCCTCCCATATCCGTACGTATAGCACGGAAAAATTGCTCCATGTGGCTGGAGAGATCGTCAATCCTCCGATGGGCCTCGGGATTATAACACCCCGAATTCTCAGAACTCGGAGCGCTATTGGTTAGGACCTCACAATGGGTCCCGACCTCAGTTTTACAACAATATTACTAGGATCTTGCAACAAGACACAAATAAGAAAAACCGAAACTCATGAAATAGTATTTTTAAAGGAATGAATGCAACACGGTCTAGCAGCCTAAAGTACTTAACAAGAGGAAAACGATCAACTGTCTTAACAAAAGAAAGAACGACAACAACAACCCCAACCCCACTCTAAGGAGTACGGAGACCCGGCTGACCACTACTTCCGAATCACTCAACTGCTGATCTAACCTTCGGTAAATCTAAAACACAACAAGAGAAACCATTAGCTAGTTATCTAAACATTAGGAGAATAATAATAGCACACACACACATAAAATAATAAACACTCATCATGCTTTCAAACAATCCATTTATTATCTTCATTTAAGTCATTCACTCTAATGACACTTATTTTGTGACACGAGGGATTCCCAAACCTCGCCTCCGCCCCCGTGTACCCATCAGGAGTGGATCCGATGCATCTCACCGTGTACCTATATGGTCTGGGTATAGAGAACCTCCCAGTCTCCTGGCAGAGCTGGGCAGTGATGTCACGGCCCGTTATACATACACTTGGACCTTAACACATAATAACAACAGTCGTCCTAACAAGTTGTTATTATAACACACAAGGTACACACACCACTATTATCACTCAACTAATATCCAGAAACCAGCTAAGTAAGTCGCACGGACTTACCTGAATCAAACCACAACTCTTTAAATCTCAACTCGGTCCGCAACCGTAGAAACTCAGACGCCTGTCATACAAGGCACGTGGATCAACAATCACATCCCATACTCTTAGAAGTCTATAACTTCTAAGATGCACAAACTCATCAAGAGAAAAAAAATGACTAACATGCCCTCCTAAGGTAAAATGACCATTTTACCCTGGTCCCGTAACTTCAGAATTTTCTATAACCTAGTTTCAAACTCTCCTTTGGAACCTATCTCCACCATCTCGTTCACACGGAAAAGTTTGCTAAAGATTTATAAGAGTTACACACCATTCTAAATTTTCACAAAAGTCGCTAAGGTCCGACTTTTACTTAAGATACGAGGTTCGGATAAAAGTATTAAATTCCGAAATAAATATGTAGATTCTCTATGATATGCATACTAAACATAGGGGCAAAGATCTCTCAAAAATACTCAACCATTATTCCTACATAATTCTCTAAAGTTGGAATAAAGGCTAGGATTTCTATACTTAGTCAAATTTTCTTCTGCTGGAAAAACAGCCCTACTGCTCTACTTTGAAATATTATAACTTCTAATCCGACCGTTAAATTTCTCCCAAATTTTAATACAGTAAACTATGTACTTCAATCTACAACATATTAAAAATTCAACGGTGGATTCTCGATCTAAGGTGTCGGAACTAGCAACTAAAAATGGCTACTCCATCCAGAAATCTGAAGAAAAAGGTTGCAAGAGGCCCGAGCTTCGAGGCCTACTGCCCACATTCACAACATTAACAATTTTAACCCAAGACTCTATAAAGTATAAGACTCCAGGAACTCTTAATCCTATTAACTTATACCCTCAAATCTACTCTTGCAATAACTTATGCATTCTTCTATTTCACAAATCAGGAAGGGAGCCAAACTTACCCCACTACAGACGACGGGATCAACAGGCGCTCGAGTTCGCTATTGTCTTCGTCTGATGGTCGAGGGAAGGGTACACTAGGCTCTCCGCTGCGCTGTCCAGCAGGTCGTCAACGCTAACGTCCTGGGGTGCAAGATCATCTGCACAGTCCGCCGATGTCATCAGCATATGCCCCGGGTCTCTGGGTCCAAGCAGGAGGAGGGAGGAACACTTACCGACTACTGCAGTGGTGTTGCGCCGGCCATCGGGGTAGGAGTGGCCCTGCCTAGTCCGTGTGGTCGAACCTCCGCGCTGAAGACTTCCAGAGTCGACTGAGTTGCTGCCTCTGCGTTGAAGACTTCTAGAGTCTCTACCTTGCCACGCTACAGAAGGGAGAAGCGTTGTTGTCTTCTGGTTGTTGAAGCCGAAGGATTCCGGTACCGAAGAAGGCTTTCCGCCGACTGTAGACACTCGGGACTTTAGGTGGTCGTTGATGTTGGCGTCGACTATGCAGAAGGAGGTTGGGTATTAATTTACCAAAAGCGTGAGGTCTTGTGCGGTTGAGATGGAGAGTTAACGAGAGAGCGTAGCAGCAAGGTTAGGGAAAGAATTAGGTTTAGCTTAAACACGATTAAGTTGCTGATTAGGGTTTAGATTAACTTATAATATGGGCTGGGCTGACATGTAATTGGGTTGGGTATGTCGGGCCCAGAACTGGGCCTGCTCCTCAATTAAAACCAAAGGCTGAAAGAATGAGTTAATTCCCCGGAACCGTTAAAAATACGGAAATAAATTACGGGATTATTTACGGAATTATTTACTGAATTATATAAGCTATCATTTTATGCAAATACAGGTCACATAAAATGATAGAAATTAACATCGTTTTATTCTTAGAATTTAGGTTGCCGGATCGGAATCCGGTTTGATCCGGTATTAAACGGAGTTTAATATTTTCGGGTATTACATCAGTGCCCTCTTAAAAGAAGTTTCGTCCCGATACTTAGAATAATGTATCTAATCAAACGACTTTCTTCGTATAACTTGGTTTCATTAAGTCTCGTTTTCTAACATGTAACTACTCAATCATCAGAATCAGGCACACATCAAAGAAAACACATTTACTCAATCCAAAGTAAAAACATGAAAAGTCAAACCATACAGCATGCGAGTACTAACTCGTCGATACAAAAGTAGTAGCTAACCCCGCATAAAACTCGGAATATTTACGTCTAATACTCTCCTCTGTGTCCCAAGTGGCCTTATCAACTCTTCGTCTAAACCACTGGAACTCTACAAAAACATGAACCGGCTAAATTTTCTGATCTTCATAGCTGATGATGTGTCTCGGATTCGGTTGGTACCCTTTAAATGGCTTGGTTTTCTAAACTTACTTCCAGCTCTTTTGATGACTCTACCAAATTTCCTTCCACTGGGCCCACTTTTTTTTTTTTTTTTTTGAAAGTTCCCGACTATCGATTCTGAAATAATGATCTTAAACTTCTGTCGGCACTTTACTAAGTGCCTAATGCTCTTTGTAATGCAAACCGCTTGGCCCGGTTTCCTCAATGTGACCTAATAGGATCGTTCATTAATTAATGGGTTTTCACCTACTTCTTGTCAAGCTTTTAAATTTATATAACTCAAAACAAATCACACACCCAAGTGGACCTTTTCATATAGATTTCTAATTCTTTAACTTGAAATCATAATTCACCTAACTTTGATTTTCTTCATCTGTGGTTTATGGGCCTACCACGCTTCTGGTGTAACACCCATTAGTCACAATGGCGTCTTTTTGAGGGTCAACATGATTTACCCGACTCCCGCCTATACTTCTCTCCTACTACTAGCAAGATTCTCTTCAAACTGACCCTTACTCTCTTACTCAACTGTAGTCTGTTCTTAACCAACCAGAAAGTAACCTCTAACCCGATTCGCTCCATATCCTTAAATCATCCTACAAGGTTGTCGTTGCCTACTTGGGGAATCCTCCAAGGCATCGGTAAGGGTGTCTCTTAAACCCGCAATCGCTAATGTCTCTTCTTAACGGTACCTACTCGTCAATATCAACCAACACCTACCCGTCCTCAGTTGACGTCGGTCAGTCTATAATTGACTTATCTCAATATCCCGGACTTACTATTCTCATACCTATACTGGCGTTAAATTCTTAGTGAGCATCATCTGCTCGATTAATCCATTCATGCTTTGCTAATTCGTTTTATCTTCCACACTTCTATTTTCCTTAGGCTAAATCTACTTCTCGAACCCAACTGGGTCATTCATCTTGACATAAATAATCATTCCAAGTCTTGAACGATAGCTAGTAAGTGTCTTTGTAGTTCTGATGACTTTAGTTATCATCCCCTTGCATGGACCGTCGGTGTTGATGACTTAGATCCCGTGATAATTGGGGTTACCTTGGACTTTCGAGTCCACCAAGGCCGTTCTCATATATACATTTATTTGCTTGTGGTACCGGCAATATTGCTTTTATGAAACTCTGTTGTTTCCGCTACAAGGCTTCAACTCTTTGATACCGGCATTGTGATTTCTTTCAAATTCCTATATCTTTGAGGAGGTCAAAACCTCTCCATACTTGTAAAGTCTACATTATGCTTCTACACTCCATTGTAGGTATCCTTCCATGCACCTTAGACCCTCATATCCGGGTCGACATTTTATCTCTTTTGGTCTCTCAAGCTTGTCTTGTGAACTCTTCTACTAGGTGACTCGTTTTATAACAATTTCCTCCCCTGAATCGGTCTCAACTTTCAGTTGATCATGACTGCCCATTTCATGTTAGAACCTCAGTTACGTTGTACTCTTGCATAGATTCTACAAAGGCATCCTCATCTCAACACTTTATTCCAATTTAGCAAGACCCGTCATTTGATACATGACTCTCCTTCTTACTGGTTAAGTTATTATTTTGGTTTGCACCTTATCCATCCTAGCGTTATCGGTCCGATGTGTATGACTTTTATCAAACACCTATCAGTACCATTTGCATAAGAAACCTCAGTTGTATATGCTTTCCTCAAAAATCAAAGTTCTTGACTCGCATTTATTATGTTGTCCTTATACTCGTGTCGTTGTACCTTCTATAAATCTTTACCCTCCAGTAGGATAGTTACCCCTTTGAGTTTTCTCGTACTCGCTTTACGAACCACGTTGGTTGGTCTTATTATTTTCATCAACTCTTATGTCATCAGTCCAGCTTCAATTTTCAATGGAGTACCTTCATTTCTCATTAAACTTTTATATATACCCCTTTCGGTAATCATCTTATTGGTAATACCGGATCCATATCAACCTTTAGTCATTCAACTTTACTCCTTCTCATGTCTGTTCTAGCCATCCTGTAGATTCCCTCTACAATCACCTCACAACTCGACCACACATTTCACCAAGGCTTTGAATCATACTCCCTATGTTTGTGTCTCCTTTGTAATTCCAATTATTCTATGTCACATCTTAAATCACAAGGGTTTCCCCTGTCAATCTAGACAGTTTGACCTCACCTTTTCTCGGAGGAGCACCATCAGTCATACTTGTGTGAAATGCTAAGACATAGAACATGTTCACAATCATCTGTTTCTTCTTACTCTTTTCGTTCTCCTTACTAACTTTGATATGTATCTTTCCTTAGTCAGTAGTAAGTAACTACTCACAACAATTCCCTTTACACCATTTCTATCATCAATGGTTATTATCGACCGTCAAGAGCTGCTCTTTAATTTCTTTATTTGAGTTATCATATTGGACTCATTCAATGTTACCATCAAGGCTACTAGTACTTGTATTGATTTAACTTCACCATTTTCGTCGTTGATCTCTGGAAGAAATTCACCAGATGTCGGTAAAATCCCTTTATAACCTTGTGGTTATTCTTCTTATCTGTCAACCAACCATCGTTAGTTAGCTAGTACGTGTAAGTTCTCTATTGTTACCAATTAGTTTGTAGTGACCTTCTATAAGGTCGTAGAGTTACTTTTCTTCTATCTCTTTTGAGGTTTGATATACAAGGTGAGACTATATCTCTTCCATTTATACTCTTTTAGCTCCTTCTACAAATTACACTCCTATAAGAGTACTACACTCTTACGAGTCTAGTTGTATCTTAGTCTTCTGTCAACAGACTTATAAATTCTTCTACGATAACTTTTAGGCATTTCTCCATGATTCTTTTTTTTTTTCTATCTCTTTTGAATGAGAAGTTATTGGGGTCCCTCGAGTTCACCAATACTCTTCTCACACACTCTTCTTCCTTGGGTGTTGTTGTAATGCTGCCTTTACAAAAGCTGATTATTGTTGTATCACGGTCTATGTCGAAATTCTCGTATGTTCTACGAGATCACTCCACTTCCATGTTGGTGAAATCTACCTTTCCCTTTCTGGCAACGCGTAAGCTTCCCAGTTGCAGCTCTTTAATTCTTCCTATTTGGATGGATAATGTATCTCGTGTTGACTTCCATACTTTTAACTGTCTCGGTTATCAATCTGGATAGTGGTGGCAAATAGCTTGTTGAGAGTGATCATATTTCGCCTTGCATTTGGCATCAACTTTCACTTCCTAGTCTGTCAGTGAGCTTAAATTTTATGCCCCTTTTGACTTTCATGTCTATGGCAATTTTTGACGTCATCCTCTTTGTTTGTGAAGTCACTTTACACAACTTGGAAGAGCCTCTCAGTTGTCGTTCTCAAATTCCCTAGTTGGCGATCATCCCTTACTTCTCCGGAACTACTCTCTTGTATATCCTTCGTTTGATCCCGTTGAGTTGACTCAGGTTCCCCTTGCCATTTTCGTGGGTATTATCTTGTAGTCTTCACTCTTCCGTCTCCACGTTCCTCAACAAGCTCAAAGGAGTGGTCCGTCGTTAGTCTACCTTAATGCTCGTAAGCTAAGCGTACTCATCCTTACGTTGAAACCCTTTAATTATACTTAGGTGTGTCAACTGAACGAGAATCTCATACTGTTATCTCCGTGCTGGGCATACTATAACTATAATTTCTACTAATCTTCGGCAAATGCTTATCTACATCATCCATCAATATAATCAAGCTAATATGTCAACATAAAGCAAAAACCTAAAGTCCATACTAAGCATACTGAAATCCGCGGTAGTAGTGGTGGTCAGCCGTACTTTCTATCCCCAACCAGACTATGCATGCATTTGAAAACAAAAGTCCTTTTTAAAACTCAGATCCCTTTTCGGGTTCTGCTTAAGTACTTATTCGGTCTTTCAGAAGATTTCAAGTGCCATTGTTGCCAACCTAGAGCTCTGATACCATGTTGTAACACCCTGAATTCTCAGAACTCGGAGCGCTATTGGTTAGGACCTCACAATGGGTCCCGACCTCAGTTTGACAACAATATTACTAGGATCTTGCAACAAGACACAAATAAGAAAAACCGAAATTCATGAAATAGTATTTTTAAAGGAATGAATGCAACACGGTCTAGCAGCCTAAAGTACTTAACAAGAGGAAAACGATCAACTGTCTTAACAAAAGAAAGAACGACAACAACAACCCCAACCCCCCCTCTAAGGAGTACGGAGACCCGGCTGACAACTACTTCCGAATCACTCAGCTGCTGATCTAACCTTCGGTAAATCTAAAACACAACAAGAGAAACCATTAGCTAGTTATCTAAACATAAGGAGAATAATAATAGCACACACACATAAAATAATAAACACTCATCTTGCTTTCAAACAATCCATTTATTATCTTCATTTAAGTCATTCACTCTAATGATACTTATTTTGTGACACGAGGGATTCCCAAACCTTGCCTCCGCCCCCGTGTACCCATCAGGAGTGGATCCGATGCATCTCACCGTGTACCTGTATGGTCTGGGTATAGAGAACCTCCCAGTCTCCTGGCAGAGCTGGGCAGTGATGTCACGGCCCGTTATACATACACTTGGGCCTTAACACATAATAACAACAGTTGTCCTAACAAGTTGTTATTATAACACACATGGTACACACACCACTATTATCACTCAACTAATATCCAGAAACCAGCTAAGTAAGTCGCACGGACTTACCTGAATCAAACCACAACTCTTTAAATCTCAACTCGGTCCGCAACCGTAGAAACTCAGACGCCTGTCATACAAGGCACGTGGATCAACAATCAGATCCCATACTCTTTGAAGTCTATAACTTCTAAGATGCACAAACTCATCAAGAGAAAAAAATGACTAACATGCCCTCCTAAGGTAAAATGACCATTTTACCCCTGGTCCCGTAACTTCAGAATTTTCTATAACTTAGTTTCAAACTCTCCTTTGGAAACTATCTCCACCATCTCGTTCACACGGAAAAGTTCGCTAAAGATTTATAAGAGTTACACACCATTCTAAATTTTCACAAAAGTCGCTAAGGTCCGACTTTTACTTAAGATACGAGGTTCGGATAAAAGTATTAAATTCCGAAATAAATCTGTAGATTCTCTATGATATGCATACTAAACATAGGGGCAAAGATCTCTCAAAAATACTCAACCATAATTCCTACATAATTCTCTAAAGTTGGAATAAAGGCTAGGATTTCTATACTTAGTCAAATTTTCTTCTGCTGGAAAAACAGCCCTACTACTCTACTTTGGAATCTTATAACTTCTAATCCGACCGTTAACTTTCTCCCAAATTTTAATACAGTAAACTATGTACTTCAATCTACAACATATTAAAAATTCAACGGTGGATTCTCGATCAAAGGTGTCGGAACTAGCAACTAAAAATGGCTACTCCATCCGGAAATCTGAAGAAAAAGGTTGCAAGAGGCCCGAGCTTCGAGGCCTACTGCCCACATTCACAGCATTAACAATTTTAACCCAAGACTCTATAAAGTATAAGACTCCAGGAACTCTTAATCCTATTAACTTATACTCTCAAATCTACTCTTGCAGTAACTTATGCATTCTTCTATTTCACAAATCAGGAAGGGAGCCAAACTTACCCCTCTGCAGACGACGGGATCAACAGGCGCTCGAGTTCGCTATTGTCTTCGTCTGATGGTCGAGGGAAGGGTACACTGGGCTTTCCGCTGCTTTGTCCAACAGGTCGTCAACGCTAACGTCTTGGGGTGCAAGATCATCTGCACAGTCCGCCGATGTCATCAGCATATGCCCCGGGTCTCTGGGTCCAAGCAGGAGGAGGGAGGAACACTTACCGACTACTGCAGTGGTGTTGCGCCGGCCATCGGGGTAGGAGTGGCCCTGCCTAGTCCGTGTGGTCGAACCTCCGTGCTGAAGACTTCCAGAGTCGACTGAGTTGCTGCCTCTGCGTTGAAGACTTCTAGAGTCTCTGCCTTGCCACGCTACAGGAGGGTGAAGCGTTGTTGTCTTCTGGTTGTTGAAGCCGAAGGATTCCGGTACCGAAGAAGGCTTTCCGCCGGTTGTAGACACTCGGGACTTTGGGTGGTCGTTGATGTTGGCGTCGACTGTGCAGAAGGAGGTTGGGTATTAATTTACCGAAAGCGTGAGGTCTTGTGCGGTTGAGATGGAGAGTTAACGAGAGAGCGTAGCAGCAAGGTTAGGGAAAGAATTAGGTTTAGCTTAAACACGATTAAGGTGTTGATTAGGGTTTAGATTAACTTATAATATTGGCTGGGCTGACATGTAATTGGGTTGGGTATGTCGGGCCCAAAACTGGGCCTGCTCCTCAATTAAAACCAAAGGCTGAAAGAATGAGTTAATTCCCCGCAATCGTTAAAAATACGGAAATAAATTACGGGATTATTTACGGAATTATTTACTGAATTATATAAGTTATCATTTTATGCGAATACAGATCACATAAAATGATTGAAATTAACATCGTTTTATTCTTAAATAAAAGAATTTAGGTTGCCGGATCGGAATCCGGTTTGATCCGGTATTAAACGGAGTTTAATATTTTCGGGTATTACATCAGTGCCCTCTTAAAAGAAGTTTCGTCCCGAAACTTAGAATAATGTATCTAATCAAATGACTTTCTTTGTATAACTTGGTTTCATTAAGTCTCGTTTTCTAACATGTAACTACTCAATCATCAGAATCAGACACACATCAAAGAAAACACATTTACTCAATCCAAAGTAAAAACATGAAAAGTCAAACCATACAGCATGCAAGTACTAACTCGTCGATACAAGGGATCACGGCGTTGACGGTGTCGCTGTCGGTGATGTGGCATCTCCGGCGCAGGAGTCTCCGGTGTAGGGTGATCGTCCTCCGTCTCCTCGTCGTCATCCACCAGCTCAATCACCGGGGAACTCGGACCAGCAGTGTCCGTCCCAGTGTCCACGGGTACTCCATTATCCTCCTCGTGGTTGTTTGTGCCAAACGCCAAACTCCGCATCAATCTCTGCATCCCGCACAAATGACCTCCAAATCTGTGACTAGTTGGTCGGGTCATTGATGGTGAACTATGGAGATCAAGGAATCTCCTTTGTATTTTTTGGTCTCCCAAGGCATGGCCACATATGGTGGACCACAACCTCGAGGGATCAAAATCCGTCGGGTGATAAACTCCTGCAACCCTAAAGGTTTGGCCTCAGTGGCCAAAGTGCATGCAAAAAGGTCGATGTCCATGGCACCGGCGATGTATGTCACTAACCTTCCGAAACATATGTCACCCTTCTTCTTAATTATTCTTGACCCTGTCAAGCTCCTCTACCAGCATGGTGGCAAAGATCGGGACTGCACCTGTAGTCATACTGAAAAGAGTAAGAAGCTCACCGTGTCGGATCTTCTGAGGTGTCTTTGTCCGGGCAAGCAAAATCTCGCTCAGAATCCTGTGAGCGATCCGGAAAGAAACATGGTAGATGAGCTTCTCCTTGGAGTCACCCGGATGCCATTAATCTGCACTAGAAGTAATATGGGCAATGTTGCCTCAAAAGACATTAGCTTCTCTCGTGGAGGGGAAGTCAGTAACGGTCGGTGTGGGGAATCCAAAGAGTGTACCAAAGTTCTCCACTGTAACTGCATATCCTTGTTCATCAATTTGAACTTTGCTCTCTTGTTTTCCGCTACACGGGTGAAAGAATTGAGAAACTCAAGAGTCGGCTCCACATAAGCCAGTGTGCGGATGGCCATAAACTACTCAAGACCAACAAGAGAGATCATCCGCTGCAGGTCATCGACGACGTGGAGGCAATTGAAGTCCTCAACGTTGACGTAATGGGGGGAGATGATTGGTCGGGAGCAAATACGGTCATAATCTTTTTGGAACCGACCAAGGATGATCGGCATCTGTGGCGGTGCAAGAGGTGAAGGGGAGTGGTTACCATTATTAGGACGGTCACGGATCGATAAATGCCTTTCTAAACGACGCATTTTTTTCTTTAATTAGGGTTTGATCTCGAGTTGTTCTTGAAGGGATCTCGGCCGAGATGACTGGGTTTCAACCGAGGCGAACAATACTTCGATCGAACTCACAATTCTTTAAGTTTCTACCCCCAAAACCACTACCAATTGCTTCTTATGGAGTTCTCCAGTTATTTCCAACACAACAAGCAACAAGCAAGTTCCAAATACGAGCAGAATCTCCCAAAATGCAAAAAGAGGGGTTCCGGACTAAATTACCCGATTTTTTGCAGATTTCAAAAGCTTGAAGTGGAGTTTGATGCTGGATAAGTCGTTGTGGCGATGTTCCTGTCAGTTTAAATCCAAGAATCGTCAAAAACGGGCAAGAAACGAGATGTTTGTGGATTTAAGGCAACTTCGGTTGAGACGGCGTCGGGAGAGAGGAGTGGGAAAGAGAGAGAAATTTGTTCCCCCTTTTATACCCTTCAAAAAATTAAACTACATCTAGGTCGAGACGGTTGTCAGTGACCGAGATGGTCAACTGAGGTCATTCCCTGTTACTCGCATCGCGGTTGCTTAATAAGTCACCTCAGTCGAAATGATGTGATAGTGTCCGAGATGGCCTTAAGTTTTGTAACTTTCCCAGATCCTCGAACTGTAACTCCGTCCATATGCTTCCCTTTTGTTGTTTTTCCTTGAAATGTACCTAGATCCTGTTATCATGGACACAAAAACGCAAGCTACACTAATCTAGTCTAGAAAGCAAGAAAGAAAGTAATACCTTGAGTTGCCTCCCAAGAAGCGGTTGCTTTAAAGTCGCTAGCTAGACCTAACTCTGTATGTTGATCGAGATGCATGCATGTAGTCTCCTTGACCGGGGGTTCCGGTTTGTGCTTCTTTAGCCGACGACCGTCGACTTGAAAAGTTCCACAATGTTCACCCTATACTTCAGTTCCACCATGAGATAAAACATTTTTTTTTTATAATAAAGGTCCTGCCCATTTTGACTTCAGTTTATTTAGGGAGGAATGAGAATGATAATCGAAAAGAAGAACAATTTCTTCTTCTTTGATCCCTTTCTGGGTGATGTGATTTTTGTTCCAATTCTTTGTTTGTTCTTTGTAAATTCTTGCAACTTTTGCTATCATCTTGCGGAGCGGCGGTTTCACCTTCTTATCCTTATCTTGCGATGCATTGGGAGAGTTGAGGCAAGTGCTTTTATTACTTGGTGTTGAAGAATCGGTCACCTCGTTTGCTTCAGATGTATCTCGACCGAGGTCCGGTCCGAGGTGATTCATTGTTGCTTTCACCTCGGTCAGTCCGAAAATTGCCTCGGTCGAAATGATTTGCCCGATGTCGAGGCAGTTTGTTGTCTTGTCTTCAAATTTCTCAAACACAACTGACGGGTCTTCCTCCAAGGTTTTCAAGCTGTGTATATCTGCATCACATGAAACATATACACCTTACTCTATCATACTAAAACTTAGAACTCTTTCAAGAGGGTCTTTGATAAGGATAGAGCTAACCAATTCACGTGACTTCTCTTCATCATAGATGTTGTATATGTCCTCCTCGAGGCTTTGGCCTTCCATCAAAGCTGATAGAACGAATTCAACTTGTTCTTCCCCGATGTTAAAAGACAACTTGGCATTCTTGCAATTCACATAGCAACCGGATGTTGCAAGAAACAGCCTCCCAAGGATGATCCGGACTGGATAATCTGCAGGAATTTCCAATACCACAAAGTCTATGGGAATGTAGAACTTAACTAACCTTACCGGAATGTCTTCTAACACGCTTACGGCTCGAGTGATTGATCGATCCGCCATGTATAGTGTCATCTTAATTGGCTTAGGTTCCCCTAAGCCAGCCTTCTCACACAATGCAAGTGGAATGATGCTCACACTTGCTCCTAGGTCACATAGTGCTTCATATGTGACGTTCCCAACTTTAATGGGGATACAGAACGATCCCGGGTCTCTTAATTTGGGTGACATCTTCTCCCTCATGATCTTGATGAGTTCCGATGACCTTGAGGACATCTTTACTTCACCAAAGTCTTCCAGCTTCCTCTTGTTAGAGAGGATTTCTTTTAAGAACTTCCCGTATGTGGGCATACCTAGAATAGCATCAATTAAAGGTATGTTAATATGGAGTTTACTCATAAGGTCTAGAAACTTACCGAAGTGCTTGTCTAGACGTGCTCTCGCTTTAGACTGCAGGAATGGTAGTGGTGACTTGTACGCAGGAGGTGGTACACAAATTTTTTCTTTTTCTTTCACTTCGGTCAATCCAGAAGCATTTCGGTTGAGGTCCTTTCCGAGGTGACTCCCTGTTGTGGTCTCCTTGGTTGACCCAGATTTCACTTCGGTCGAGATGCGCTACTTTACAACTTCATTTGATCGAGGTTGTGGATCAGCGGTCTTCTTACCACTCCTTGTTGTAATTGCCATGATTTGGCCCTTTGGGTTATTCTTTGTACGTCTCGGGAGTTTCCATTGATCTCTAGAAACTTCTCCAGACTTGCTAAACACTTGATTTTGCAAGGCTTCTGTTGCTTGGGAATCGAAGTAATCGTGCTCTCCAATCCACTCATCTTTCCTGCCAACGCCTCGATCATAGCTTCCAACTTATCCCTTGGTGGTTGACTTGAGCTTGATGATGGTTCTTGGCTCTTCAATTGAGTAGAAGAAGAAGAAGGTAAAGGTAGAGCATTTTTAGCATGGGAATAAGGATTACCGGAATTGTTTTGATTAGATTTCCAATTGTTGTAGTTCCGGTTGTTGTTGTTGTTGTTGTTGTTGTTGCTGTTGATGGTTCCGGCCTTGCTAAACACTCACTATTACTCCCCAAGAAAAACCTCACAATCTAAGGTTCTTGAACCCTAAACAATCATTCCTTCAAATCTTCTTCCCTTCAATCCTTTTTCAACCAGCTTTCTAGAGAATTCCTTGACGTCTCTGCGTGTCTAACTCAATGTTCACCTTCAATGCTTATAGAATAATTTTAGGTCAAATTATATCTTATTTCCTTGGGTTGTTGGCCGTCAACCTCGATCCAGGCCCAGTGGGCCATCTCGGTCGAGATGCATCACTGTGTTCATCCGAGATCAGCATGATCTACGTTCATGCCATCGTATCTTCATCTGGATCTTTCTTTCTTCCTTCCAGCATAGTTCTTGTCTTTCTCCTTGTCCTTCCTAGTGCTCCTAAATGTAGCTCCATAGCTTCCTTAGCTCCTTATGCTCCATTTCCACCCCAAACGTGCCATATTCCCTACCATTACAATAAAATGTGGTGTACACCTCGATTCTTACAAAGTAACCGAATAATCACTTAAACACTATAAATACATGTACATGCATGAAGAATTATGATGAGAAAACGACAAAATCATATCCGAAATATAGACAATAATTCATGCTATCATGTACTATTTTAAAAAAAGGTTTAATTTAACATATTAAATAAATGTGAAATATTGAACAAATTAAATAAATGAGAAAACAAGAATTCAATTTTGGCTAAACTTCCTTATATGATGATTTGATGGTTTCCCTCTCCTCCCTAAAATATCTATTTCGATTTTTAAATCTCATTTTGGTTTAATTTAGTGTTTCACGCTTGTAATAGCTTATTTTGGTTTATTAATCTCAACCACTCACTCCTAGATCCAACACTTCTTAAAGGTCCTCACTAAACCATATATATATAGAGAGAGAGTATAGATCCTATGAGAACAACCCCCTAACGTGAGAACGTGAGAACAGATTCGTAATTATTATTAGTTTTGTTATGAAGGTGTCATATCGTTTAATGTATTATTCGTAGTTATTGTTTGATTCCTAATTATTATTATTCGTAGTTATTATTAATTATGATATCTACTCTAAATCTCAACCCTTAATACTCACCATGCAACGGTGTACGATTATTCTCATGTTCTCACGTTAGGGGTGTTCTCATGAGAACCACACCCTATACGAGTTTAAGTCAGAACCTATACGAATCATCGGATCATGTAATGAACATCCCAAATTTAATGAATTACTAAGACAATTGTGCATTGTATTGATAACATAATTTATTGTGTTGGTAATTTATTATTGTATTGTGACAACATTTTTTATGCACATATGGAAAAAGAATTTTATTTGAAAAATTAAATCGACGATCGTGTGATCATCAATCATGAAAATTCCTTCAATGTGCACTATTATGTGCATTCATGCACTACTATGTGCAATCGTGCAATTATCAATTATCAACCATGCCTCATTCGTGCACTACTGTACACATTCATGTAATTAACAATTGCCACTCATGTCATTCATGCATTTGTCATAATATCCGCGCATGCTCGTTCAATCAAACATGAGTATTGACAAAGTACTAAACCCGTTGATGTGCACGAGTACTAAACCCTAATTGTGCATGTTTTATGAGCATTAGTTAACGATCTTATGAACATGTCGGGAAACTCGTGCTAATTACGTAATAATTGTATATTCTTAATTGCCTAAGTTAATTTTTTTTATCTTATAAGAAAACAACATTATTACGTTACTATTTGAGTAATTTGACGAGTTAATCACATCCGTTAGTTACTCATCCAATGTTTCATACATGTTCTCATATTTTGCTGTGATTATGGTTATCACCCGAAGCAATTCAATATATATATATATATATATATATATATATATATATATATATATATATATATATATATATATATATATATATATATATATATATATATATATATATATATATATATATAGATAGAGAGAGAGAGAGAGGTGCGGCTTTCGAGAACAGACTTATCGTGTAATCATGAGAACAATTTTAGACCGTCGGATGATGAATATTAAGGGTCGAGATTTAGGTTAGATATCATAATTAATAATAACTACGAATAATCCCTTCAACAAACAATAACTACGAATAATCCATTCAACCAACAATAACTATGAATAATACATTAAACGATATGACACCTTCGCAACAAAACTAATAATAACTACGAATAATATATTAAACAATAAGGCTTGTTCTCATGATTATACGATAAGTTTGTTCATATATATATATATATATATATATATTGGTTAGGGAGGAATTGGTTGGGGAGGTATTGCATAAATGTGCACCACCAAAGTGGCATGTTACGAACAATGAGTTGAAGATAAGTAAAACATAAAAGCAAAGGCAATGTGTCATTCAAAGGCAAGTGAGTCCCACCATGATTTCTCTTAGGATGAAGAATGCTTTGGGTGAGCATTAGCAACCCATTCCCGGAAAATGCGGTGTTTGTGGTACATGGAGGACGACACCACTTATATGCACCACAACCACACATCTCACTCAAAAATATATTTTTCATATATGTTCTTTCAAACCCAACACACATCGCATTCGCATTAAAGCCGCTTCGTCGGCCAATCAACCAATTCCTACAAGTCCAACATACAATCAAGTGTGTGTAGGCATATGCATATGCATATGCTCTTAATCCACCTTTGACCTTCATCACTAAGAAAATATAAAACTCAACATCACCTCATACAACTATTCAAGGATGCGTAGCTCCTATATCCCTTGTCATAGATAACATTAGAATATAGGAACTTGAACATACCTCTTCATGGTCAACAAGTGTCCATCCTTCTCTATTTAAAATTTTCGGTGAATTTTTGAATATAATTAACGATAAGGTGATTGTGACCCACAATTTGTCTCGCTTAAGATATTCAACTTGTTACGGTAGCTTTTCTGACGATCAAATTTGTGCGCTTGAAATAGTGTTTTAGGTTCAACATTTCTAAAAAGTTATTCATTTCTCACAAATTTCACTCAAAATAGTATATTAGTTAATCGATCTTTGAGTTTGTTTGTCACAAATGTGAGATAATATCTTTTTCATAGGCTTTAAATCACTAGTCTTAATACTAATGGACCACTTATAGTATTTAGGCAAGAGTCTATGAACCATAAGTCAGATAAATTAATTTGTAGACCGAAACACTTCGGTGGTTCTATAATACAAGCTTATTTATCTAAGGAATGGGCAATACTAACTTGATTCGAGGATCTATTTTGATCGGAGAAATTCGACGTGACAAAATTCGTAAGTTTTCGGGTTCAACTCAAATAGATTATCCAAATTAAACGGAAAATTCAGATATACTTGGATAATTATCTAATCCTAACAATGCATATGTGAATACTAAGTTTAGGGCCCAAATCAGACGAATAATCCGTATACTCATGAATAATTATTCAAAATGAATAAAAATTATTGGATATCCGTTCGGATACTTATTGAACTTTAGTAAAAACATATATTTGATCGAATGAATGAAGTGCACGTATGATAAAGTGAATTGAATAATGAAATTTTTTATAGTCTAAGCAAGAATCATAAAGAGTAGGGGTACCACAAGCCTACTCACAAGATTTGACACGATAAGCAAGCACAATCAAACATGGCTCCGAAAGCAAAACTACACAACTTTAGAGGCACATTCATTGAACACATAATTGGTCACAGTATAGTATACCTCAATATGAATGCAATGCCCCAACCAAATCTTTATAACCGTTGAGGCCGCCATAGAGGGACAGGGGCATCCCTTGCCCATATTCTACTCCAACCAATTTCCACAATAGCTTCAACATAATCCCCACATAAGTTTAGAGTAAGATTATTTAATTTATGATTAAATTATGGTATTACGGTAAACCCGGATGAATCGATACAAAAGATAGAAGGTGTGAGAGATTGAATATATTTCTTTTTTTTTTTGAAATGTTAATTGTATTAAGAAGAGGGTAAATGTTACAAGGATATGAAACAAAGCAAAAATAAGATCAAGATCAGTGATCAATACAAGATCAAGTGCGATTTGATGGGGGTAAGGGGCCGAAGGCCATGAGAGATTGAGTCAGGGGAGAGGTATGTTCAGATGGAAGGCCATGTCACGAGATTGGGGGGACCTGTCCTTCCAATTATGGGTAAAATGTAACTTCACACTACGAATGATCATCCCAGCACATTCTATAGGAGTGATGATGGCTTGATTGTAGATCAGGTTGTTCCTGGTGGACCAAATATGATAGAGGTAGGCGACAATCACTGCGATCCGGATGCTATCCATAGGAAGGAACTTCTTTCTGGACCAGGAGGCCATCCAGGGCCAGATGCAACCAAGGTAGGGCGCAGGAAAGGGAGTGGTTGTCCAGCGCGACACAATGTCCAATACAATTAAACTATAACCGTAGTGGTTCCAAAGGTGGTCACCGTCTTCAGGAGCATTGTTGCAAAGTCTACAAGTATCGTCACTTATCATGTTCCAAGCCTGGATCTTGGTAAGAGTAGGAAGACGGTTGAGGGTTGCAAGCCAAGCGATGAATGAGGTTTTGGGGATATTGGAGGGGAGCCAGATGGCTTTAAAAGGTGAAGGTTGAGTAGCAGTGAGTGGAGGCCTCAACAAGTCATAGACATTTTTCCTAGAGAAGGAGCCATTAGGGCTGATGATAAAGACATCCCTCGAGGTGCCAAGGGGAGGAGTCGGGAGCTCATCCCTGAGTGAGAGAAGGTTCTTCCAGAATGGGGTATGAGAACTCCTAGCAGTGCAGTTCCAGATGCATTTACCACGCTTGAGCAGATGGTGTTTAGCCCACGATTTCCAAATGCTAGGGTTACCTCTATCAAGGTCATACAGGAGATTTGAGAGAGCGACTTTGTTCCTTGTCACAAGGTCCGGAAAGCCAAGCCCACCAGAAGCTTTCGGGTTGCATATAGACTCCCATGCCACCAGAGCCTGCCTACTGTTAGCCACCCCCGACCAGAAATATGATCGCATCAGGCCATTGATAGTATTGATCACCTTGACAGGGAGAGCAAACATAGAGCACCAGTACTGGCTAGTCGCAAAGAGAATAGTTTTGATGAGTTGAGCACGCCCAGCGTAGGAGAGGGACTTTGCATTCCAGGAATGAATACGTCGGGTAATCTTATGGATTAAGGGGAGGAAGTCATGAATCCTCAAGCGTTTACTGCCCAAAGGGACCCCCAGGTACATGAAAGGGAGGGAGCCAACTCTCATGCCAGTGATGCGAACAACATCATCAATCGCAGCGTGATTCATGCCATCAGTGAAGATATGTGACTTAGCAGGATTAATAATGAGACCAAAGAAGGTACCAAACTCCATAAGTGCATCATTGAGGATCATGACTGATCTGGCGTCGCCACGGCAAAGGAGGAGAAGGTCATTAGCAAAAGCAAGGTGAGTGATGGCAGGAGAGGAGCACTTGGGATGATAGTTAAAATCAGGGTTTGAGGTCCTCTCCGAGATCAATCTGGAGAGAAAGTCCATCGCAATAACGAAGAGAGGGGGAGAAAGGGGGCAGCCCTGTCGAAGTCCACGAGATCCGGGGAAATGGCCTTTAAGCTCTCCATTAACATTGACTGAGTAGGTGGCGGTAGTGATGCACTCACTAATCAGCATAATGAAGGACTCCGGGAACCCCATCGAACGGAGGCAGTGCATTATGAACTCATGACTAACCGAATCAAAAGCCTTGGAGATATCAACTTTCATAACCACTCTTGGAGAGATGTGTTGCCTGCCACATTTGTGGAGAAGCTCCTGGGATAGGAGGACATTATGCTTGATTGATCTCGAAGAAACAAATGCGCTTTGGTTGGGGCTAATGAGACTCGGAAGAATAAAGTTAAGGCGCCTTGCCAGAATCTTGGAGATAGTTTTGTAAACTGTGTTACAACAAGATATTGGCCTGTAATCCGAGGGCGTTGTGGGCCTGTCATACTTGGCAATAAGGGATATGGAAGCGTGATTCACTTGCTTAAGCAGTCTTTTGTTGATAAAGAAGTCTTGTATTGCATTAGTGAAGTCATGATGAATGATACTCCAAGCCTCTTTGAAGAAAAGAGAGCTGAAGCCATCCGGCCTAGGGGCTTTATTGTCCCCGATGCTGAAAAGGGCCTGCTTGATTTCAACATGTGAGACTGGTGCATTAAGTGAGGAGATGTCAAGCTGGCTAAGAGTGGGGAGACGGATGGGGGGGGGGGAAGGGCACTCTAGTAGTGAGAAGATAGGGGTTTAAGGCATTGGTGAAATGGTTCACCAGCGTGCAACCAATAGCATCAGGGGCATTAACCAGTTCCCCATTAGCATCCTTTATTTCAGTGATGAGGTTTGCACATCTTCGCACCTTGATACTCTTAAAGAAGAAAGAAGAGCATTGGTCTCCATGCTTGATCCACTTCTCCTTGGATAGCTGGGCCAGCATGCTTTGAAGTTTGAAATGATGATCCTTAATGGTAAGAGTGAGACGCCTCTCAGTCTCCTGTAAATCAGAGTCAAGGGGATCAGTCTGAAGAAGAGATTGAGTTTCATCAAGCAATTTGCGGTTTTCAGCAATGCTAGCGTGAATATCCTCCATTATAGCACTGGGAAATTTCTTGAGTAGAGGCTTGAGGATCTTCAACTTCTTAGAGAGTCTGAACATAGAATTCCCATTAATTTCGGTGTCCTAGGAAGATCTAACCGTGTCAAGAAATGCCTCGTGCTTGACCCATAAGTTGTTAAATCTGAACGGGAAGGCTCTCCGAGAGACCATGCAGTCAGTAAAGAGCAACGCTGGGGAATGGTCTGAGACATCCGCGTTGCCAAAGTGGGCTGTAGAGTTGGGAAAGATTGCATTCCATACATCATTGGAAATATTACGATCGAGTTTGCTCCATATCCGATTACCCACCTGCTTATTAATATTACGCTAAATGGGAAAGACTCCATATCCGAGTTTGCTCCATATCCGATTGAATAAATTTCCCTTAGGGTTTCTGTTAGCATGAAATATTGTGATACTTTAGGCACGTTTTCTAAGTGTATTTGATTCATATTGATAGTCTTTGATTGAGCATTGTTACATTAGTGAGCTAGTTTGCCTATATTGTCAATATGGATGTCTACACTAGCTTTATGTTGATTATAGGTGATTGAGAGTTATTTCCGAACGGAATCGAGCAAAGATGAGTTGATCGAGTATGTCCTTGGATTGGAGGCATTCTTAGGAGCAAAATGGAGTTCAACTTGAGAAGTGCACGAGGCTAGGGAAGAATCACGTTCTTGCCCTAAACCACGCTCTAAAATACGGCCGTACTACAAACCGCGTTCAATTCCACGGCCGTGGAACCTTGCAAGAGAGGCGTGATGCATTCCAGTAACTATTACGGTCGTGGAATCCATGGTTCAAACCGTGACACTTTCCACGCTCTAAATTACGGTCGTGGAAACTTCCACGACCGTGATCTTGGCGATCTTTTTCGCCACATTTTAAAGCCACGATCTTTTAAAGATTGGGCCGGGCCGATATTTTATCTTGCCCTATAAAAAGACGGACGAAGAGAGATTCCGTCACCTCGCTTTAGGCTTACACTTACGACACCTCTGCTTGGACGCGTTTACACCTTCACTTAGACGCAATTTTGGTGATTCTTGGAAAAAGACGTAATTTGCACTCATCCTTGGAGTTGCCCTAATCTCGCACTTTTGGGTGGAGATTGCTGAAGATCAAAGATTTGGAAGGCTAATTGCAAGGAGATTCCTCTTCTTGTTTAGGTTTGATTTAGAAGACGGATTGACATCCCGTTCTTCCTTCTTTCCTAAGATTGAGTTTGTTTACTCTATTCCGAATCTTGTGACGTTATTTGTTCTTGATTGTGACTTTGAGATTGATTTGGAGTTTATTGAAGGTTTTCGGAAGTTTTCATCTTTCAATCTTTTAATTCTTGAAATTGATATCAATATGACTGTTATTGGCTAAAAACCCTTAACAATTCTAAGGTGAAGGGTTGATAGTTGTGGCTTAGATGATGATAGATCGAGCGTAAACAGATTAGACCCTGAGAGTCGAGAGAATCGTCGACGAACCCTAAATCACGGTTTGTTCTTGAGTTCCACGACCGTGGAATCTCAAGATCCACCCGTAATTTCCCTTAAGTTTACAAACCTGCTTTTATTTTAATCCAAAGTTAAAGATTTGCTTTAAATTAGTTTAGGCTTGCCTTTTCTAGGTGGTAGTGAAGCCTCAACAACCTCTACCTCGATTGTGAGTGTCACAACCTCAATCGGTTAAGTTAGTCTTGATCCTTGGATTACAAGTTTGGGTATTTGACATTAATTCTTGCCTTAGAACCTTTCTATATTGAAGCCTCAACAACCTGTATAGAGAGTGTCCTGTAGGTGAGTTATATAAGGTTTTTGGAACTTCACCGTACGATTACCTTACATTAGTATACCTTCGCATATCTTAACTCTGTCTTTATATCAATAGTAAATCTTGAATCGATAGCCACAGCTGGATACTTGGATCTTTAGGATTGTTGTTTTCCCAATATTTGCAAAAACTCTCATATTTACTCGCTTGATAATCTGCAATTGAATTTGTTCCCACCCAAATCCCTGTGTTCGATACCCTAGAATCCTTGCTTAACTATATCGATCCATACACTGCGGGTTCGCTTGCTTGATTCTAGTTTTATAATTAAAACTTATTTGCACGCACGTTTAGGGGCGAACAAGTTTTTGGCGCCGTTGCCGGGGATTTGGTTTCGGCCGAATTCGGTAGTCGGTTGTCAAGCTTGGGAGCTTGCTCTCGTTATTTGATATTACTTTGAGTGCATGCGCAGGTCTAGGAACACCGAAGATCTCTTACCTCTTGATCAAGAGCTAGAGAAAACTTTAAGGCAAAAGCGCAAGGAAAAGAAGATGGCTGAAGAACACGAACGTGATCTTCAAGCGGAGTTGGCGGAGAAGGAAGCTCAACTCCAATGGAATGAAAACATTCGCCGGGATGAGATGGATCGTCATCAATCCCAAGTTAACAATCTACAAGATATGATTTTCCAAATGAGGATAGAACTAAGCGACCTCAAGAATAAGGGAAGCAAGAAATCCTTAAGGAGGGGATCAAGATCTAGAAGAAGAAGCCACTCATCCGTTGATGATAGTGATTCTTCCATGCCACCGCTAGAGGAGATTGATCCCAAGATCGATGTGAATCCTTTCCATCCACGGGGAGCTGCTAATCGCCGCATTCCGCCTAGGAATGTGAGGATCGAACGTGTAGATGATGAGCCAAGAACTCTTGGCCAGCGGATGGATCCAACACAACAACCACGCCGCTTGGGCGTGAATTTCGATGCTGAAGATGTGCAAGGGTTTAGCTTCAACCCTCAAGTTATTACTCTTGTTCGCCAAAACCAATTTGGCGGGACAAGCGCTGAATCTCCACACCAACACTTGCAAAACTTTGAGTGTATGATGGAGACAATGAGACCGAAGAGCGCTACTACCAACAACTATAAGCTCAAGCCTTTCTTCTTCTCCTTGAAGGGGAAAGCGTTGTCTTGGTACCAAGCTCTTCCTAGGGGGAAACTAGACACGTGGGAAGACCTTTCCGCGGAGTTCCTCATCAAATTCTTTCCGCCATCCAAAACGGCGGAACTTAGAGGTAAGATCAATGCATTTTCCATGAGGTCTAACGAAAGTTTGTTTCAATCATGGGAAAGGTTTCAGGACTTGTTATTGGATTGCCCTCATCATGGCATATCCAAGCTTGCATTGTTGGAGATTTACTACAAGGGGCTGGATGTGGGAACGCAATTCAACCTCCAATCCCTCTCATGTGGAACGTTCATGGACATGAGAGAAGATGACGCTTGGGACTTCATTGAGAAGCAAGCAAGAGTCATAGAGAAGTATTCCCACCGGAAAGTGGAGGGAAATCGTGTAGAGCAAGGAGCAAAGCTCACACATGAAGCTCAAAATCAGATTTTCTCCCTCAACAATGAGATCAAAGAGTTGAAGGAGGCTATCAAGACCAACTTTCCAAAGCAACAAGGGAAGGATGTTGGTTATTTGGGCAACAACAATGGCGGCGATAACAATAACCGGAACAACAACCGGAATAACAATTGGAATGGAAACAACAACAACCGGAACAACAATTGGAACAACAATAGGGGTTCAAACAACAACAATTGGCGCTCCAATCAACAAAATTCCGGTAACTCTTATCCTTCCAACTCTAATTCACTAACTCTACCTTCCTCTTCCTCTACTCCTTTGAAAAGCCAGGGGCAATCATCTAATGGAGGAAACACTTCGGGAAAGGAGAAGCCCGATCCCATGTTGGAAACGATTTTGGGAAAGCTTCAAGGGTTGGAGAACCGCATCATTAAGGTTGATGATCAAATTTCCAAGGTTGATAAAGCTCAAAAGGTTTTAGAAAACCAAATGTTCATCCATGCGGAGGAAGTTCCTAGGAATCAAGGGAAGCTTCGAGGAAAGACGGAGGACAACCCTAAGGGAAGGGTTATGGCAATCACAACTAGGAGCGGAGTGACTACTACCGATCCGCAGTCTAAGTTTGTTGAAGTCTCCGTAGAAAAGGACAAAGACAAAGAAAAGGGGAAGGAGAAGGAAGACGTCTACGTTCCTCCTCCAGCTTACAAACCTCCCCTACCATTCCCTCAATCTAGAGCGCGAGCGCGCCTAGATAAACAATTCGGTAAGTTCATAGAACTCATGAGCAAGCTGCATATTAATATACCATTTATTGATGCTATTGTAGGTATGCCGGCTTATGGCAAGTTCTTGAAGGAGCTCCTCTCCAACAAGAGGAAGCTAGAAGACTTCGGTGAGGTCAAGATGAGTTCGGATTCTTTGGATCTCATCAAGACCATGAAGGAGAAAATGCCGCCAAAGCTGAAGGATCCGGGGTCATTTTGCATTCCCATAGGAGTGGGCGATGTCACATATGACGCTTTGTGTGACTTAGGAGCAAGTGTGAGCATCATACCACTTGCATTGTGCAGAAAGATCGGTTTAGGCGACCCTAAACCGGTAAAGATGACGTTGTACATGGCGGATCGATTCATCACTCGCCCCGTCGGTATTGTAGAAGACGTCCCGGTCAAGCTAGGTAAATTCTTTGTCCCCATTGGTTTTGTCGTGCTTGATATTCCTGCAGATAGTCCGGTCCCGATCATACTCGGAAGACCGTTTCTTGCAACTTCCGGCTGCATAGTCGATTGCAAGAATGGTAGACTTGCTTTTGATATAGGAGAAGAGAAAGTAGAGTTCGTTCTTTCCACTCTAGTGAAGGAGCCAATCTTTGATGAGGATATATTCGATATCCAAGATGAAGAAGGGTTATCTAGGGAGGAGGTAAGTGCGATTCTCTGTAACGATCCTTTACAAAAAGTCATCACTATGAGTCTAACCAATGTGGGGGAAGAAGAAAAGTGCAATGAGGCAATTGAAGCCTTAGAAGCACAAGAGGAGATGCATGAAGTGGAGTTCGAAAAACTCCACGATGAAGCTGAAAACGTGAGAATCCACGGCCATACACTGTATTCCACGGCCGTGGATTTCACAACCAAAACCGTGTCCCACTCCAGGGAGTTATACGGTCGTGGAGAAGATGTGACAACCGTATTTCCCTTCCACGCCCTAAACCACGGCCGTGGAGAACATAATGCACCCGTAATTTTGGCCGTGGAAAGGGGTGATCAAGACACTTCTTCAACTTCTTCTGATTCTTCTCCCACACACTCAATACCCTTAGAGACTTCTAAGGAGACATCGGATGCTCCTCAAGGATCGTTGGAAGCTCCGAAAGCGATTGAACTAAAACCACTTCCTACTCATCTAAGGTACGCTTTTCTAGGACCTAATTCTACCTTTCCGGTTATCATTAGTTCCGAACTAAGCATAGATGAACATAATCAGCTCATGATTGTCCTTAGGAAACATAGAAAAGCTTTAGGCTATATTATTGAGGACTTAGTAGGAATTAAACCCTCCCTATGCATGCATAAGATACTAATGGAGGAAGAATTTAGAACTTCAAGACAACCTCAAAGGCGGTTGAATCCGACCATGAAGGAGATTGTCAAGAAGGAAATTCTTAAGCTTCTTGATGCAGGTATCATCTACCCTATTTCCGATAGTAAGTGGGTGAGTCCAGTTCAAGTAGTTCCGAAGAAGGGAGGAATGACGGTCATCACCAACAAGAACAACGAACTCATTCCTACCCGAACCGTGACAGGATGGCGGATGTGTATAGACTACCGCAAGCTCAACAATGCAACGCGGAAGGATCACTTCTCATTGCCGTTCATTGATCAAATGCTTGAAAGGTTAGCACAACATTCACATTTTTGCTACCTTGACGGCTATAGTGGTTTCTTTCAGATTCCGATACATCCGGATGATCAGGAGAAGACCATATTCACGTGCCCGTGGGGTACGTTTGCTTATAGGAGAATGCCGTTTGGGCTTTGCAACGCCCCAACCACCTTCCAACGGTGCATGATGGCTATCTTCTCCGAATACATAGAGGAAATCATGGAAGTCTTCATGGACGACTTCTCCGTATACGGTTCCTCTTTTAACGATTGCCTTTCTAACCTTTCTCTTGTTTTGAAAAGATGTGAAGACACTAACCTAGTTCTTAATTGGGAAAAGTGTCAATTTATGGTTAAGGAAGGAATTGTATTAGGTCACTTAGTCTCTAGTAGAGGGATAGAAGTAGATAAAGCTTAGATAGAGACCATAGAGAAACTTCCTCCCCCAACTTCGGTGAAAGGGATAAGAAGTTTCCTAGGACATGCTGGATTTTATAGACGTTTCATTAAGAACTTTTCTAAGATATCAAAACCGCTCACTAATCTATTGATGAAGGATGCAGTTTTTGAGTTTTCGCAGGAATGTTTGGATGCGTTTAACACAATTCGGCAAGCTCTAATTTCAGCACCTATTATCCAACCTCCAAATTGGACTCTTCCCTTTGAGGTTATGTGCGATGCTAGTGACGTAGCTATTGGAGCTGTTCTTGGACAACGAAAAGAGGGACGAACCCATGCCATATACTATGCCAGCAAGACGCTAGATGAAGCGCAGCTCAACTACGCCACTACCGAGAAAGAGTTTTTAGCCATTGTCTATGCTATTGACAAGTTTCGCTCTTATCTTGTAGGTGCAAAGGTGATTGTCTACACGGATCATGCTGTGATCCGGTACCTCCTTGCGAAGAAAGATGCGAAGCCAAGGCTAATTAGATGGATTCTTCTCCTACAAGAATTCGATCTTGAGATCCGCGACAAGAAAGGTTCAGAAAATTCTGTTGCGGATCATTTGAGTCGCCTAACACATCTAGAGAACGACCATTTGCCCATCGATGACTCCTTCCCGGACGAACACCTACACCTTATTGAAGAGTGCATCGATGTGATCTCCAAAGGTAACGAACCATGGTTTGCTGATTTTGTTAACTATTTGGTTTGTCAGGAGATACCGCCCGGATTATCCTATGCACAAAGGAAGAAGTTCTTTAAGGACGTCCGGGAATACTATTGGAACGAGCCTCTCCTCTTTAAGAGAGGTCCGGATGGCATCATTCGGCGATGTGTGCCGGAAGATGAGATGCAAAGTGTCATCCACCATTGTCATTCACTACCTTGTGGAGGACACGCTAGTTCGAACAAGACTAGCGCAAAGGTATTGCAATCTGGATTCTTTTAGCCTACTTTGTTTAGAGATGTGCAATCCTTTGTTTCTTGCTACGATGCTTGTCAAAGAACAGGCAATATCTCTAGAAGGAATGAGATGCCCCTCAACAACATCCAAGAGGTGGAGATTTTCGACGTTTGGGGAGTTGATTTCATGGGACCATTCCCATCCTCTTGTGGAAACCAATACATACTATTGGCGGTGGATTATGTTTCTAGATGGGTGGAAGCAATTGCCTCTCCCACAAATGATGCTATGGTGGTGGTTAAATTCTTTAACAAGACCATCTTCCCGCGATTTGGGACGCCAAGGACGATCATTAGTGATGGAGGTTCTCACTTCATAGCCCGGCGCTTTGAAGCTCTTCTAGCCAAGTATGGGGTTACTCACAAGATTGCTACCCCTTATCATCCACAAACAAGTGGACAAGTTGAGATCTCAAATAGGGAGATCAAAGGAATTCTAGAGAAGACGGTTTCAAGGACTAGGAAGGATTGGTCCTTGAAGCTTGACGATGCATTGTGGGCATACCGGACTGCATACAAAACTCCCATAGGAACCACACCATACAACCTTGTGTATGGGAAGTCTTGTCACTTACCGGTAGAGTTGGAACACAAGGCGTTTTGGGCTATCAAGTGGTTGAACTTCAGCATGAAAGAAGCGGGAGAGAAGCGTCTCCTAGACATCAATGAGCTGGATGAACTCCGCTTGAACGCTTATGAAAACGCTAAGATCTATAAGGAGAGAGCAAAGCGTTGGCATGATAAGCATATCATTCCAAAGGACTTCAAAGAAGGAGATCAAGTTCTCCTCTTTAATTCAAGGCTTTGTCTCTTTCCAGGTAAGCTTGGACCGGACCTTTTCTAATTAAGCGTATTTCCCCCATGGTGCAGTTGAAGTATGGGGTGAAACGAGCGGAAGCTTTAAGGTGAACGGCCAATGACTCAAGAAGTATACACCGGAACTCCAAACTGAAGAGTTCGCGCCTACCGCACTTGAATAAGTGCGAGATTGGTCTAGCTACGGACCTTAAACAAAGCGCTTCTTGGGAGGCAACCCAAGGTATTGCATTTTCGTTTTCATTTTCGATTCATAGTTTAGCTTAGAATAGACGTTTTTGCTTTGTTTTTGCCTTCGATTCCTTCCGGTATGTTCGTGTTTTTGGATGTAGGAACGATGGAAAAGGAAAAGGGGAGGATAATGCTGAAGAAAAGTGACGAAATCTGGACTTTGGAGCTTTACAGAGGGTTCCACGGCCTAAACCACGGTCGTGACAGCTACAGTACCCGTAATTTCCAAAAGCCTTTGAAAAATCACCAAAACCACGGTTCCGTACATTTCCACGGCCGTGGAACACCCCGACAGACCGTGATTTTCAAAATTTTGTCTGTGACTATATAAACCACATTCTTCACAAAAATCACCCCAAAACCCCTCTTCCACGACCTAATAGCCGAAATCCACGACCCTCTCTCAAATCCTCGTTTCTTAATCGTTTTTAACGATTCTTCCTCCTAAACTGAAGCGAACTCGACCACCAACAAGATCCAAGCGACAAATCGAGCGGAAATTCACCAAGGAACGCGCAATTCGGATTTTTCAATCCGAAAAATAGGTTTTTCCTCTCTTCTTGATTCTTGTCGATTTGGTTCGTTTTTGTTAGAGATTTTAGGAAGAACTGATTGAGATTGGAAGAAATTAGATTAGGACTGCCTGTTTGTGGAGATTGTGTGCTGATTTGCTGAAATTTGCGACTTTCTGAGATGAATCACGGTCTCTGGAGGAATTACGGCCGTGGTTTCTATAGAACAGCCCGTAATTTTGAACAAAATGGACTTTGTGAGAAGAGTTTCGGGGAGGATAAAAGAGAAGAAGAATGATCAGAATAAGAAGAGGAAGGGTAATCCCTCCTCCTCCTCATCCTCTAGGGCACCACCACCCTCTTCCCCTTCACCTCCATCCTCACCTTCACCTCCATCTTCACCTCCTCACCCTAGAGTCCCGACCATACATGAGGATCATCTCGATCCACTCGAGAGGATCAAGGAGAGGGCTGTGATTGGTCCTAGATACTTGTTGTTGGAGGATCTAGCTCCTCTCAACATTGTGGATGATCTTACTTGGCTCTTGGATAGAGCCGGACTAGTTGTCTTCTCGGCTATCCGAGAAGACGCTTATGAGGAGATTACACGGGAGGTTGTGACGTCTTTCGAGCACAGCCACGTAGACAGGACCGTCTCTTTCCGTCTTATGGAGAGAGACTATCATTTTAGCATCCGTGAGTTTGGGACCTTTTTCGGGTTTCATGAGACCTTTAATGGTCGATTTCCTAGTGGCGTTTACGCCAAGGACTTTTGGGAGGAGGTTGCGATGATTTACGCCGACGAGGACCGTTGGCAACCTGCTGATACCAAGGCTAGGTTGATGTACCACCTAGCCTTGAAGATAGCTCACCGTGTTCTTTCGGAGTGTCTCTTTCCTAGGACGGAGACGCCCAAAAAGATCAAGACAGATGAGCTGTTCTTGCTATACTCCATGCTGTATGGACGCCGTGCTGATTGTGCTACTCTCTTGGCTGCTACTATGAGCAAGCTCAAGAACAAGAAGAAGGGCAACATCGGATATGGTGGGATAGTTACCCACATTGCTAGGAGCTTAGGTGTTGATTTTTCTACTTGCACCCGTATACCGGCCGTACCTTTAGGGCTACATGCTTTCATGACTAGGGGTCTCATTTTCCCCAAACATAGAGGTCCGCCTTATGCGGGCATGCCTTGAGAGAGCAGGACGGGTAGGGGTATAGAGTGGCTGCCGGAGTACTCCATTATGGCGGGACGCCATAATTGGAAGGAGACGTTCGCTGCTATGCATGCGAACAGGATAGTAGCTCCCCCGTATGTCCCACCACCGGTTGTTGAGGAGGAGGATATGAGAGATCAGTTTGAGGGTGGAGGAGGAGCCGAGCAGGAGTTTAGCACGTTTCCGGATCAGCCGGAGGCGGCCCCAGATGTACCTAGACGCTCTCCACGTCCAGCTAGAGCTTCAGGCTCGTCCTCTCGCCGCGCTAGCGTGAGTGAGAGACCTACGTGGATGACCACACCTCCTACATGGTATGGCGTTCCCCCTCCTTGGTCCACAGATCAGCCAGCAGCACCAGCACCAACACCATCCGACGCTCCAGCATGGTATAGTCAGGCTCCGAGATTGTACGAGCAGATGCCGGATTGGGCTACTGGCCTTTCAGAGAGAGTAGGAGCATTGGAGATCCGAGCCGATGCTAGAGACGGACTCTTAGATGACCTCGACCACATGATGAGGGATGTCTACCGCCAGCAGTTTGGGCGGTTTTATGATCCTAGCTTCTCTCCATTCCCGCCTCCACCAGCGCCGCAGTGATTGATTGCATGACCGCTCGCTTTAGACATTCCACCGCCACTTTGTGAGTTTCTTTTTCTTTTCTTTCTTTTAAACATTAGGGACAATGTTCGTCCTAAGTATGGGGTGGGATGTACTAAAAGTTTGTAATAACTTCTACTCACTATGTTTGCTTTTATTCGAGACTATCATTGCATGTTCATTATATTGTTGCACGTTTCATTATTGCATTGCATGAAAAAGAACTTGAAAAACCCATAAAAATTGAAAAATTTTGAAAAATTTTGTGCTTCTAATGAATTGAGATGATTTCCATGATAATCACTACTTGTGAATTGAGTTTGATGACAATTGCATGCTTAAAAGAATAGTGAATTAAAAAGATTTTGAATGAATGAATTATACCTCTTTTGCAAATTTCATAATGTGATGAATATTGTCTAAATCATGTTGAGAAATTGAAGTTGAAATCACACTATGAGTTCTTATACTTCTTGTTGAGATGATTGAGGCAATTCGATTTTTCTTTCTTCTTTCTTTTGATCATTTTAGCTCCTCATTGAAATATTAGCCTCCTTTACCTATCCGGGAATTTGGAGAAGTGAATGAAAAAGGCATGTTTGATGTGGGAGGGCCATGAGAGCAATTATTTGCAATCCAAAGAATAGAAAGAAATTGTAGGTTTGGGGAAGTCAATCATGACGATGAGTAACTCGGCACCATTCACATAGCCGGGTGTTTGTGTCTTGCCAAAGTCGAATTGAGCGATATTCCTAGCGGATTATGGTATGTGCGCTAAGGGTTTGAGGCATCTCATGAAAATTGAGAAACGCCAATCTCCTAGGCTTCGGTTTTTGTGCACCTCTATCCATAACTCCAAAAGTAAAGTCGAAAAAATAAAAGGAAGAGAGCGAAGCTCTAAGTTGAAAGTGTGCGGAAACCGCAAAAGAAGAAGAAGTAGTTGTCCACTTTCCTAGATTCATGCACCACATTCCTTAAAGTTTTCCCTTCCCTTTCACATTCTAGACCTTTTCTTTGAAAGTCCTTAAGATCAAAATAATGTTATATGACTTGGTGGTCTAAATTGAAGTTTCTTATGATTGATTTTGATAATGTTTGAAGGTTATGATGCTTGTATAAAAGTTTAATTGATTCATGAGTTTTCTTTGCTTTTTACTCTTTGATTAAGTGTATGAAAGTTTGATAAACGATTGAAGCAAGGTTTGAGAATGATCTATTCTTTAGAAGGTACATTCATCTAAAAGAAGTATTGCTTTGAGAAGGTACACATATTTCATCCTAACTCTTGTTTTAAAGGCTTTTGAAAAGACCTTGCTTAGGGACAAGCAAGTTGCAAGTATGGGGTTATTTGTTAGCATGAAATATTGTGATACTTTAGGCACGTTTTCTAAGTGTATTTGATTCATATTGATAGTCTTTGATTGAGCATTGTTACATTAGTGAGCTAGTTTGCCTATATTGTCAATATGGATGTCTACACTAGCTTTATGTTGATTATAGGTGATTAAGAGTCATTTCCGAACGGAATCGAGCAAAGATGAGTTGATCGAGTATGTCCTTGGATTGGAGGCATTCTTAGGAGCAAAATGGAGTTCAACTTGAGGAGTGCACGAGGCTAGGGAAGAATCACGTTCTTGCCCTAAACCACGCTCTAAAATACGGCCGTACTACAAACCACGTTCAGTTCCACGGCCGTGGAACCTTGCAAGAGAGGCGTGATGCATTCCAGTAACTATTACGGTCGTGGAATCCATGGTTCAAACCGTGACACTTTCCACGCTCTAAATTACGGTCGTGGAAACTTCCACGACCGTGATCTTGGCGATCTTTTTCGCCACATTTTGAAGCCACGATCTTTTAAAGATTGGGCCGGGCTGATATTTTATCTTGCCCTATAAAAAGACGGACGAAGAGAGATTCCGTCACCTCGCTTTAGGCTTACACTTACGACACCTCTGCTTGGACGCGTTTACACCTTCGCTTAGACGCAATTTTGGTGATTCTTGGAAAAAGACGTAATTTGCACTCATCCTTGGAGTTGCCCTAATCTCGCACTTTTGGGTGGAGATTGCTGAAGATCAAAGATTCGGAAGGCTAATTGCAAGGAGATTCCTCTTCTTGTTTAGGTTTGATTTAGAAGACGGATTGACATCTCGTTCTTCCTTCTTTCCTAAGATTGAGTTTGTTTGCTCTATTCCGAATCTTGTGACGTTATTTGTTCTTGATTGTGACTTTGAGATTGATTTAGAGTTTATTGAAGGTTTTCGGAAGTTTTCATCTTTCAATCTTTTAATTCTTGAAATTGATATCAATATGACTGTTATTGGCTAAAAACCCTTAACAATTCTAAGGTGAAGGGTTGATAGTTGTGGCTTAGATGATGATAGATCGAGCGTAAACAGATTAGACCCTGAGAGTCGAGAGAATCGTCGACGAACCCTAAATCACGGTTTGTTCTTGAGTTCCACGACCGTGGAATCTCAAGATCCACCCGTAATTTCCCTTAAGTTTACGAACCTGCTTTTATTTTAATCCAAAGTTAAAGATTTGCTTTAACTTAGTTTAGGCTTGCCTTTTCTAGGTGGTAGTGAAGCCTCAACAACCTCTACCTCGATTGTGAGTGTCACAACCTCAATCGGTTAAGTTAGTCTTGATCCTTGGATTACAAGTTTGGGTATTTGACATTAATTCTTGCCTTAGAACCTTTCTATATTGAAGCCTCAACAACCTGTATAGAGAGTGTCCTGTAGGTGAGTTATATAAGGTTTTTGGAACTTCACCGTACGATTACCTTACATTAGTATACCTTCGCATATCTTAACTCTGTCTTTATATCAATAGTAAATCTTGAATCGATTGCCACAGCTGGATACTTGGATCTTTAGGATTGTTGTTTTCCCAATATTTGCAAAAACTCTCATATTTACTCGCTTGATAATCTGCAATTGAATTTGTTCCCACCCAAATCCCTGTGTTCGATACTCTGGAATCCTTGCTTAACTATATCGATCCGTACACTGCGGGTTCGCTTGCTTGATTCCAGTTTTATAATTAAAACTTATTTGCACGCACGTTTAGGGGCGAACAGTTTCCATCGACATATGGGTCGTATTAATATTACGCTAAATCCAGATAGAAACGAAAATTGATGCCGTGGAGAGCGGAAAAAGAATGAAATTGATGATTATTAAATTCGCGACCCATGTCACATTGGAAGTTTTTGATAGGCAAACTGAATAGAGTTTTGATAAACTAGTGAAATTGCACACAATGATCATAGACTTCAGATTTGAATTTTATGGGAAAGACACAAAGAAAATGCGAGAAATCATTAAGAAATAATAAGTAATATTTTAAACCTTCCCGACTGGGAACCGGGGAGGTCCAGAGATCACTATGTATAATATCAAAAGCTGCAACTGTAGTAACAAAATATTCAAAAGGGAGCCTATGATGTTTTCCCAATTGAAAAGCATGACAAAGCGTGGAAACCCGCTCTTTATTAACTTTAAGAAAAGACAACTTCCTAAGACTATCTAGAATTGGCGTGCTAGGATGACCCAGACGAGCATGCCAGAGACTCGAGGACTGAGCTGAAAGAGCATGAGTTGATGCATAACTGGTGGTAACTGGATAAAGATCCTCGGAGCTATTGCATCTCAGACGGGTTGTTCCCGTTTGTAAATCCTTCACAAAAAACCAAAAGGGTCAAGTTCAACACTAGCGTGGTTATTTGTGGTGAAACGACGAATGGATACAAGGTTTTTAACTATTTGAGGAGCGATAAGGATGTTGGATAGGTTAAGCGGATGGGTAGGAGTACTAAGTTTAGCTTCACCGAGACCTGTAGATGGTATGCGCACAACAATTATCGAATTTAAAGAACCATTATATGAGATGGACGAGAAGTTACCTGAAGAATTGGTCATGTGAGATGTGGCACCGGTGTCCATGTACCACAGATTGTCGGTAGGATTTAACGTCATGGAGGAGAAAGCATTGGCAATGCTAGTTGGTTGCTGAATGTCCATATTATGGAAGTGGGCCTGAGCACTAGGCGGTGGCCCAAGAAAAGAGCCTATAAGACCTTGTTGTGGGCCGGATGGAGAGCTGGGAGCATAAAACTGTTGGGCTGGAGTCCATTGCGGAGCTGGGCGTTACTGGGCTTGAGGCCATTGGGCCTGATTGTTGTTGGGCCCAAAAGCAAGGGGAACCCATCCATACGGTGGGTGAAAACACAAACCTAGGCGACCATTGTGGCGGCGGTGCAGCACCGTTCTGGCGGTTACGGCCTTTCCGGCCACACCCACATTGGCGAGATGAATTGTCCGACTGGGCATTTCTGGTTGGGCTGTCGGACCATGGGTTGGACGGTGCTCCACTGGTGGACGTTTGCAAGGCAACCACATCTTTTCCGGCGATGGTTTGGTTTGCCATTCGAGTTTCTTCGAGAATGGGTTGCATGCGAACGTGCTTTTTGAAACGTCGGCAATGAATCTGATTGCTGAATATAACTAGCAGTAGTATTGTACTCACCTAGGTAAACTAGACAAGAGTTGAAGAACTAACTGATTGTCTGTGATTGGAGACTCGACACCTTTGAGTTGATCGGATAACGCCTTCATGTGTTGACAGTAGGCGGACATGGAAGCAAAAGACGCCAATTTGCAGTTGGAAAACTCATGTTCCAGATAGACTACGCGCGTGTGTTTATTGTCTTGAAAAATATCCTTAATCCGACCCCAAGCTTTGAGAACGGTGTCGTCAGGATCAAGAATTTGAAGAAGGATGTCTTTAGAAACTATACTATAAATCCATTGGAGAACCGTTGCATCGAATTGGTTCCAAAGAGCATCTTCAATGTCGACCGGATGAGGCACTTTGGCATCAATATGATCCAAGACGTTATGTGCCTTGGTGGTTACGCGAAAAAGAGTAACCCAGGAAGCATATGGCGTGTCATGATCAAGTATAAGAGCGATGTTGTTCTTGATGTTGGAAATTCCTAGAGCGAAATGAAACGTTTGCTTCTTATCCGTAGACATAGTTGATGGTGATGCAAAGAGGAAGAGGAGGGCACACAACGGCGGTAGAAAGACGGCGCCGGCGGCGGCTAGGACAAGAAAGAGGCGAAAGCGGAAAAATTATGGATCGGAAGAGTTTGATACCATGTGAGAGATTGAATAAATTCTCCTTAGAGTTTCCATCGACAAATGTTGTATTAATAGATGTAACGTATATAAATAATTACAATAGGCATACCTCTATTTTCAATAATTACATATTCTATCGAAAGGAATATAGGAGAAGAATTTGATGTTCGACAATTAACAACAAACTAACGAATTAAGAGTGGAATCCTATGTTAAGAAGGTGATTCGAGTTACTTAATTCAAGAAGTAGTGAGGTTACAAGAAGAGTGTTTCTTCAATAGACAAAGGGCCTGTTTAGTTAGAGGGTTGGAGATTTTTTTTAGTTTTGTGGTTGGAGTTCTGCAAAATTAGAGATGTTTAGTTAGAGTTTTAGGGTTAGGGTTTTCAACAAGTTTTGTGGTTTTGGGGTATTTCTTCAGAATCTAGCCATTTAAGTTTTTTGGAGATTTATGGTTGTTGTTGGAGAATTATGCCCAGAATATCCTCTTCAATAGTGCCTCGTTCATCTTCCTCTTCTCTCTATCGACTGTTGATTTTTTATCTTCTTTCATAGCAAACCTTCAATGAGAAGCAGAGAAATCAAAGAAATAGAGAAGAAAGAAAAATCGTTCAAGCAGAGAAATTAATGAAGGATACCATCTCTCGATCGATTGAGATTTTTTCTCTTCTTCTCAAATAATTTAGCACCAATTTTACAGTTGAATCAACAGTAATCCAAACCCTAGCCTTCCCAGATTCCAATTGAAACTACAATGGAGTAACCCAAACCTTTTCCTTCATTTCTTCCCAAATCGTTCAAGCATTCTCCATCAGACATTCTTCTTCTCTTCAATTCGAGTATTACAAAACAAATTCCATTAGCAATGCCTTCTTCTCTTCTTCCATGGTATCCTTCACAATCCATGGAGAAGTGGAGAAATAGACGGAGGAGAA
Organism: Fagopyrum homotropicum; assembly: GCA_033239125.1. Lineage (NCBI taxonomy): Eukaryota > Viridiplantae > Streptophyta > Magnoliopsida > Caryophyllales > Polygonaceae > Fagopyrum > Fagopyrum homotropicum. Next base: position 138,036,827 of record BSWB01000001.1, on the reverse strand, counting down.
GCAGAGAAATCAATGAAGAAATAGAGAAATTAAGGAGGACAATCTTTATTCTTCTTGTCAGGAGAAGAACTGAAAAAATATGAGAAAGATGTGAGAGAAGAACGAAGGAGAAGAACGCAGGAGAAGGAGAAGAACGCAGGAGAAGAACGTCGATGTTTCTGTGTGTTGGAGTTGCTGATGCATAAAATTAGGGCTGAATGATAAATGAGGGGGTAATTTGGTCTTTACTTATAGTCGAAACTAATTTCGAACCCTTTAACTAAACACGTATACGAGTTTTTTTATAAACCGCAAATCTCAAAACAAACCTCCCTAAAACCGCAACCGCAACCACAACCGCAACCATAAACGCAACCACAACCGCAACCGCATTTTTACTAAACACGCCCAAAGAATGAATTCCATAGTTTCTCCCTCACATCAGTATTTATCCTTTACAAATGTCAACCTAATCAACGTGACAACTCTCACGTGCCTCACAAGTGTTCCTAATTTGTTACATTCATGTACTTGTAACATATGGTTCCAAGCTTTATTCAAGTCAAATTCCAGTAATCAAAGTTGTGATTATTGTGGAGGTCGGTTGATTAGTTTTATTACACTATTTATGGTTTCTTGATTTTTTTTTATTCTTTCAAGAAGTTGTCTTAGGGTATGTTTAGTTGTAGATTGTTGGAGTTTATTCTAGGTTATTTTGTAAGGAATGGGTTGTTTACTTGTAGATTATTAAATAATTTGGGTGTTTGTTTGAGTTTATAAACCCTTAAATTTAACCCTTCCCACCAAGGTTATATGAGGTTTTATTGTATATGAGTATTTTACTAGAAAACAACCCAAAAAATATACAAGTAACCAAATAACCTATAACCTCACATAACCTTATTTAGATTAAAAATTCAAAATAACCTATAAATCCAAATAATCTCATTTAGATTAAAAAAACTCAAAAAATATTCATCTACAAGTAAGCAAACCCGTAATCTACCTTAGGATATATCTTCTTCCCTTTTGTATTTTGGAATTCTACTTGTGCGTTTATGATATTGTAGGTATTCTAAGCATTTCCGGGATTAAAATGGATTCATTAGAGGAAGAATGTCCCTAACACGTGAAGGTTCTCCCTACGATCAAGAAAGTCAAGACCAAGGTTGAATTGATGGAGATCCGAGAGTGAAGAACTGAATATCTTCTCGATGCAATGGTGTCATCAGCCAACCACCTCACGCAAATCTTCTAATTTCCATAATATAAAGAGTACATGTCCATTTCTCCAAAACGATGTGTTTTGTGACAAATTGACCAACAAATCCTATGGTTCGGCCGACTGGTCCCACAAGCATCGATTTTTAGATGATCTTTCCATTTTTACTCTATTTATTTTTGGAGTATATTTTCCGTTCAATTGGACATTTTAATATTTTCCTTAGAGATAGAGTTTGATAGGATTGACCACAAACTCTAAGAGGACGATGTTAGAAATTCTTCCTACAAATAAGGCGTTTTTACCACTAGTTTAATTATCCATATTTCAATCGAGAATTTCATAAACACCAGTTTGTTCACAAATCGGCTGCCATCCTTGCCCTCATTGGCTAATCTCCTCATTTTCCTTCGATTTATTAAAGTGAAATTCCGTAAGTATGTCTTGCTAATTTCTCCCGTTCTAGGTTTTGAAGAGTTTGACTTGCATGGATAATTTGTTATGTTGATAATGATCTTTATCCTTATTCCTATATATCTTACTTCATTTGTCGTAGTTTAGGGTTAGTCTATGCAATATGAGAGAGTTGCATATATAATCGCTTTTATCTTATTTGTTCTTTCAAGTGTTAATCGCAAGATGTGAAAGTTGCGTGAATGGTATTTTTTATATTTTACAAAATGCAAGAGTTGTGTAGGATTGACCCCTTCATAGCATGTTGCATATGGTATTTGGATTGAATTATTATTTATGGAGATTTGATTTATTTATTGCGGTGATTTATATTCAAGAATACTCTATTATCTTTAGGAATATAATTTGATTATTTTCGATACCCCTTCTTTCTCTCTTATTACCACGATATGTGTTGTTACACTTTCTATAATCAATCGGAGGGGTTAACCTAGTTGGTCGGCCGATTTTTTTTCTCCCTACGTGATGTTTGTTATTTGCTTTTGTATTTCTTAATTTTCGGTCTTGATCAGCCGATTCCCTAGCCTACCTTTTGTTTCTTATTGTTCTATGTGTTTATTATTTCGGTTTTACAATTAATTTGTCAAATCATTACTATGTTTTCATGAGTTATATCATGCCCTTATACTACAATAGAGTATTGTATATTATTTGAGATATTTGAGGTTCACACCTCAACCCTCATCAACCACCGACCTAATATGTTGCTCCAACACGTACAATTCTGTCTCCCTTCTCGACAGACGACATTGGTTATGACTTTCAACTCTTTCTTCATAAACTGGTTTTGGATCTTGCCCCGTTCCTAATGGACTAATTGTTGTTTTTCGTTGTCAATCTAAAGTATGATCTTTTTTTTTGGTAAAAAGGAGATTGCATCCTTCCCGCGCAAAGCGCTTATATAAAAATCAATAAAGAATCGAGCGGGTAAAACAAGTCCCCTAATATCGTTTGTAATGAACGAGATGGCCTCTGCAGGAGGGTTTTCAAGAACGTGAGTACCAACCGGAAAAAGAAAAGCATAGCTAGCTAAAAAGTCCGCAACGGTATTAGCCTCTCGGTAGATGTGTCGGACCGGACAAGCCAATTCCTACGTAAGAAGCCTTGACAATAGACTACCAGACTAGGAAAAGGGTGAGTGCTGGCGACACCTTTTTGTATAACTTGATAGATGAACTTCAAACCGGTCTCAAACTCGACTTTTTGGAATCCAAGTCTCTAACACGTCTCCAGACAAGAACGAGTCCCCACGGCTCAACTACTAGGACAGAGCATAAGCATATATGATGAATACCCCCATGCAACCATTGGCCATCCTCATCTCCGAGGGTTTACGTCATCAGATTGGCGTTTGGCAGACCACGAGATTAAAGTATCGTTGAAGAAGACACAATAACCGGAGGTAGATCGGCGGGTATCAAGGCATCCAACCCAGTCAGCATCTGTATAAGCAATAAGATCTGACTTCGGAGAAGGAGAAATAGTGATACCTAAAGATGATGTGCCTGAAATGTAGCGTATGATGAGCTTGAGGGCAGCAAAGTGAGCTTCTCTGGGATCATGCATGAAAAGGAAAACTTGTTGTACTGCATAATTGATATCAGGGCGGGTGAATGTCAGATATTGAAGCGTGCCAGCTAAACTTCTATATAAAGTCGGATCACTGATTGTTGGACCAGAGGAGGCACTAAGCTTTATAGATGGCTCAGCGGGTGTAGCAGAAGGTTTACAGTTGGTCATTTTGGCAAGTTCAACAATCTCCCTGGCGTACTTATCCTGCAATAAGAATAATCCAGAGGAACTCCGACGAACTGAGATGCCCAAAAAATAGGATAACGGCCCGAGATCCTTAAGAGCAAACTCCTTGCCTAGGAGCATGATCAGATGGGTACGTAATTCATCAGAGGATGATGTAAGAATGATGTCATCAACATAAAGCAGCAGGTAAGCAATGTTGGAACCATGGCGGTAAATGAAGAGTGATGAATCACTTTTACTACCGATGAATCCGAGTTGAAGTAGGAAGCCTGCAAAACGCTGAAACCAGGCTCTGGGTGCCTGCTTAAGACCATATAATGATTTCTGTAGTAAACAAACATGATTAGGTCTATTTGAGTCACGAAAACCAGGGGGTTAGAACATATAAACCGTCTCATTCAAATGCCCATGCAGGAAGACATTTTGCACATCAAGCTGATAAATGGACCAAGAACGAGAAACTACAATGCTGAGAACTGTCCGGATAGTGGCAGGTTTCACAACTAGGCTGAAAGTTTCATCGTAGTCAATACCAATTTGTTGGGAACAACCATTTGCAACTAATCGAGCCTTATATCGTTCAAGAGAACCATCAGACTTGTACTTATGGCGAAAAATCCACATACATCTCACAATGTTAGCATCAATAGGACAAGGAACCAGGACCTAGGTCTTATTCCGCATAAGGGCTCGATATTCATCGAGCATAGCAGCGGTCTAGTTCGGGTCTTGAAGAGCTACATTGTGGGATTTGGGCAACGGGGATTGAGATGTGGTGGAAACGGAAAGGTCGAAAACGGGTTTGGGTTTGACAATTCCGGATTGACTCCGGGTATGGGGCCGGGTCGGGATGGTCAAGGGCGGGTCTATTGTGGTAGACGGATTTATGGGCAAGAGAGGTGGGGAGGGGTTCTCTTGTGATGAATGTGGGAGAGTTGATGGGCCAGATATGCTGATCGGGCTAATGGCAGCTGGATTGGGACGTTGGGCCAAGGCAGGCGCGTCAGGTGGGCTAGGCATATCAGATGAGAGACGCTGGTGGGTTGGTGGGCCAAAGGAAGAAAGGCCGGAGGTCTGGGCTGGTATTGATGGGCCAGAAAAGGGGGAGTGTGTGAGGGAATCATCAGCCGGAGAAGGGCTGGGCCGCAGAGGAGGGGAAGACTGGGCCGTAGAGATAGGATGGGCTGGCAGCACAGGAAAAGGCGTGGGCCGGGAATCTGATTGATGGAGCTGCTGTGTTAGATACGGGGAGGTGTCATCATCGAGAGATGTAATCGTATCGGGGAGACACGGGTAGGACTAAAGAACGGAAACACGGATTCATCAAACGTGACATGACGGAAGATGATTATTTTCTTTGTGGCCAAGTCTAGACATTTAAACCCCCGATGGTGTTTAGGATACCCTAGAAAAACACATGGGCTAGATCGATGTTGAAGTTTATGGGAAATAGTTGCGCTTTGATTGGGATAGCAAAGGCATCCGAAAACTCAGAGAAGAGCTAGCGAAGGTGTAACGCAGTATAACACTTGAGTAGGAGAATAATTGTGGATGCAAGAAGAAGGAAGAATGTTGAGGAGGTAGCAAGAAATTTCCACGGCATGGGGCCAATAGGAAATTGGAATGGAAGCATGGAATAAAAGCGAACGCATCATGTTATTGATTGTTCGAATGATTCGCTCGGCTTTACCATTTTGAGGAGATGTGTGAGGGCACGAGAACCGGAAAACAATACCATTGTCAACAAAAAATTTGTGGAAGCGGGTGTTATTGAACTCCCCACCCATATCGCATTGAAAACTTTTGAAGGGAAGAGTAAATTGCGTTTTGACAAATTGGTGAAACTGGACAAAAATATCAAATACTTGCGACTTAAACTTGATCGGAAAAATCCATAGAAAATGAGAGTAATCGTCAAGAAAAAGTAAATAATATTTGAAACCGTCCCGACTTGGGATAGGAGAAGTCCAAAGGTCACTATGTATAATATCAAAAGGGGCAATAGACTGAGTTGTGGAACGATCAAAAGCTAATCTATGATGCTTCCCTAATTGACAAGCATGACAAAGAGGAGACATTGTAGATTTATTACAACGAATAAAAGACGAATTTCTAAGAAAATCCAAGACCGGAGCACCGGGATGACCAAGGCGGGCATGCCAAAGATTGGACGACTCGACGGAAAGAGCATGGTGAACACTAGTGGGGGGAAGAGTGACAGGATAGAGTTCCCCGGAACTATTACATCTCAGACGTGTGATTCCCGAGCGTAAATCCTTCACAGAAAAACCAAAAGGGTCAAATTCGACGGAGGCATTGTTATCAGTTGTAAAACGTCTAACAGATACTAAATTTTTGACTATTTTTGGGGCAATGAGGACATTTGATAGGTGAAGAGGCGATTTAGTGGTGGGGATAGTAGTATCTCCAATACCTGTAGATGGAACACGCATACCATTTCCGACAATTATCGAATTTAATGAACCATTATGGGAAAAAGACGAGAGAGAACCTGAATTATTCGTCATATGTGATGTTGCGCCGGTGTCCATATACCAATTGTTGTCCGCCGGATTAAGTGTCATCGTAGCAAAAGCACTATCCAATGCAGTGGGCTGGGAGGAAGCAACAAACATGGCATGCTGAGGCGTCACTAGGCCGGGCCCAAAATAGGCCTGTTGAGATTGCTGCTGGAATGGGGGCCGAATTGGGCCTGCAGAAGAATGGGCAGTGGGCCACTGTGGGCTGGAAGCTCCTCCTGCAGCGCTTGGAGGCAAAGGAAGCCAACCGTAGTGCGGGTGCCAAGCAACCCTAGCCGGAGCGCCGCCACTGTTGGTCCGTTTGGACCCTTTCCGACCCCGACCACGCCGGGTCTGGGAGACCTCCGACGATGCAGCGCCGTCACCAGGCTGTTGCGAGGCCGGTTGACGGGAGTCGGCGGTGAGGGCTGTTGGGGCTGTTTCGGCGGCCGATTGAGCCGTCATGCGGGTTTCTTCAAGTATTAGCTGAGAGCGAGCCTTGGTGAAACTTGGAAGAGGATCGGTCTGTTGAATAAAACTTGCCGCGGCATTGTACTCAGCAGGCAATCACGAAATAAGTTGAAGAACAAGGCGGGTTTCAGGAACCGGAGATCCAACTCCTTTGAGTTGATCGGCTAGTGACTTGAGTTGAAGACAATAAGCATTAATTGAAGTAAAGCCAGATAACTTACAGTTCGAGAACTCATGTTCGAGATAGACGGCACGTGTGTTTTTGTTATCTTGAAAGATGTCCTTGACTCGAGTCCATGCCTGAAGTGCAGTATCATCAGAGTCAAGAATTTGCAACAGAATATCTCTTAAGACCGTAATGTAGATCCATTGAAGAACCGCAACGTCGACTTGAAGCCATAAAGAATTATCAATATCCGTTGGTCGTGGAACCTTTTCATCGATGTGATCGAGAACGTTGTGTGCTTTTGCAGTAACGCGAAAGAGGGTAACCCATGAAGCATACGGAGTATCATGGCCAAGGACAAGGACAATGTTATTTTTGATGTTGGAGATTCCGAGGGCGGAATGGAAGGATGATTTCCGTTCGGCAACCATCGAGGAAAGTCGAGAAGGGGAAACAAATCAGCGGTGGCCGTAGGGTTAGGAAGAAGCGGAAGAGGTTTAGAGGAACGATAAGTCTGATACCATGTGAGAATGAATATAAATTTCCCCTTAGGGTTTACGTCATCAGACGTCTCATATTAATAGTGAAACAGACTTTACATAATTACAATAGGCAACCCTCTATTTACAGTAATTACATATTCTATCAGACCCCTCCCGCCGTTGTCGCTCCGCTACGTTGCCTGTTAAAAAAACAGTTTTTGAAAGCAAAGTTTTATCCTTGACCCCTTTCTCTCCGTAAAACACCACCTCACCGCCTTTGGTGTCCAAGCATGGAGCCCGATGTCGTCGAGCCACCATTACATGGCTTCCTCGAGCCAAATCCAGCTCCACCGCGTATCATCTCGTTCTTCCTCGGCCAAGTCCTAGCCTTTACCTTTGATCTTTCTTGTAAGTCCACATAATCTCTCTGTTGCAAATAAAAGTAATAACAATATTCAATAGGAAAGCCCCATCTCCCAATCTCTCTGTAGCGAAACCGCCTCTCGTTGAGGAACCCTAGCCTCTCCCATGTATTTGTTGGCCAAGTCCTAAAATAAAATTAAAGTAGTCAAATACTAAATCAATTCCCGCTAATTATGGGGTCTTAAACAATACAAATACAAAAGGATGATGAAATTACAATCATAACGGATAGCCTCCACGACAAAAAAAAAAGTTGATAGAATAGAAGTATGGATCACTAGTGTATTACCTGCACATTGTGCGGGTTAAGTTTTAAGAATAATTTTGTTAAGATAAGATCCTTGGTAAAATCGATGAAAAATAAATTCGTAAAAGATTAAAAATTATTTTTTGTAAAACTATTTATTTAAATATTTAAAAAAAATTAGAAATTGTTTTCCAATTTATATTAACATTTAGAAATCACTTTTTAAAATAGTTTTTAGGTTTCGAGAAGTGTGGCGTTGACACGTGGTAAAAGAGGCTCCTGCTTTAATACATATAAGATAAGATAAGATGATTCATTTGTGGACCTGATCCTACTCATACTTGGGTTGTACTTCCTCTGAAATTTTATCCGTTTAAATGAGCTGGACTTAAGCTGAGTCCGGAACTCGGACCGTCAGTCTTTTCCGAACCAGTTTAATTATCAGTCTTGTCTGATACAAGATAGTAAAATCAATTTCAAAAACAAAGAACATTATAAATCAATTTCAAAAATGAAGAAGAACACTATAAATCAATTTCAAAAATGAAGAAGAACACTATAAATCAATTTCAAAAATGAAGAAGAACACTATAATTTTATATATATATATATATATATATATATATGTAAAATTTTGCGCATGTGAGGGACCGAAGGGGTTCAAGAGCTAAAAGAAAGCCAAACAAAACTCAAAGAAGAAGAAGAAGAAGTCGTGTAGGTTCCCATCATACACCAAGATAAATATGAATAAGTTGGTTAAGTAAATATTTTATGTATCTTTGTACATAAAGCAGATACCTTTTGTTTTCTATCAACAAAGTAGACACCCTAATTTACGTAGAAAAAGATCAAATAAAAAATAATAAATAATATTACCATATAAGTGAATCATCTCTCCTATAATAAATAACTAATTTTCCTAATTAAACAATAAAAAAATTACGTTGCTACGTCAAACAAGGAAATAGATACTAACAACTCCTAAAATATCTCCATAATTAATTACGGTCCTTTAACAATATCCATTGTTTGTTATTCTATTCTCCATTGTTCAACGTAAAAGAACTCGGATCTTCAGTTCGAGAGCATCAATGGAGGGTTGTCGATAAGATACATCCTACATAACTCACCAAAATTATGTAGTAAATGTGTATTCCTTGTGGATCCGTTATGAATACATATTTTTTGTGACTTTTTACATAACTGTTACAATTATGTAGTAAACATGTATTCCTTGGGGATGATATACCTCGGAGTGTAGAATATGTATGCTCAATGCATTTTATGTAGCTGATATTTGTGTTTTATGTATTAACATTGTGTAATTGAAATATGTATTAAAATTGTGTATCATCAAAAGAATACACGAAGTTTGATTAGTATAACTAGTATAAGGGCGGGAGGGAGTGCCAACTCGTCCAGAGTTTGAATCCTACCTTTGACACAATCTTTTACTTATTATAATTAAGAAGAGAAATAAGAATATTTAGCTACCCGGTTTAACAAAATTTAATTGATTATTAATAGGATTAAATTTCCATATTTTTTGTCAATTAGTCTACAAGTTACAAAAGAGATTGAGAAGAAGATATGTCGTAGGAGGCTTTGTAGGAGGTATGTATGAGGGAAGAAAATGTTTGAGAGATGGAGAAGAAAATCTAGGATGAAGGAGGGAAAGAAACATAGGATTGGAGTTGTCATTTCGTCAGAGTATCTAGGTTTTCAATTTTTATTTTTGAACGTCTTGAGAGAATGAGAAAAATGTATCGAGAGATTGTCGAGTAAACATATCTAGGGTTTTATGCAGGTGAGTTTACTTGTGGCGGGTGAGTTTGCTTGTGTCTTCCCAAGTCTATTCATTTGTTAAAAAAAATTTCATTTTGAAAAAATTAAAAACTTGTATATTAATGATACAATTTTGTTATAATATTTGTAAATAATAAAGATAATTTAACTATAATTTAACAATCTTCAATAAAAAAATTATTGACAAATTTAGATTTCGTTCAATCTTTTATTTTAAAGGTAAATTTATAGATAAAGTAAAACATTAGAACCGAACCTGTTAAAACCTAGTTATATTAAAAAAAACAAAATTTTAAGTAATACCCGCGACATGTGGTCTACGGCCAAAAGAGTCCTGCACTCTTTTTGAATATACCAACTACCGTGAAACTAATGAAATTGAAAACATTCCAAAACCGGCAAAACTCATGAGGCTCGTCCACCTTCAGCAAAACCATCAACATATATAGATACTCATAAGCCAAATAAGTGCCCGAACCTCGAGATAATGACCAGTCCACCTTCGGGAAAATCACAAGCAAACCAAGCGCAATACACACATAGATAAAATATACATTAAGTATAGAGCATAATACAACTCTAGTAAAAACCAACTATTAAGATGAAATCCTCTCTCTACCTCCAATAAAAAAATGTTTCATGAAACAAACTATAGTTCTATGTTTTGATTAATCTCACGAGATATCTATCAGAATTCTGTTTTTGTCAAATAACAAGACATTCCTAAAATACTATCACCCAACCCTTTGTCACCCTAATTCCGATTGCATGAGCAAAATTAACTCGCACACAAAATACTCCGTGTCACGCATAAATCCACGATGGGCATGCCATTCGCTTGTGTATACAATGTACGGTTACTTTGATTTTTTTAATTCCAAACAAACGATCTTCGTTATTAAATTAATAAAAATATTATAAAAATAGAAGAATATTATATTAATTATCATAACTAAATTCAAAAAATAAACTCAAGTTCATTTAAATACTAAAAATTGCTCGAAAACAATTTGTGTGCGTGATTTGTATAATATAATACTTGGGGATGGTGTCGCGGAAAATTGAAAGGATTATGAGGATTGTTTTGTCTAATTTATGATAAGAGATATTGAGGGAATCGAGACAACGACATAACCAAACCCAAGCCCACCGAAACAATTCTGATTCCGAGCCGTCTCGCGTCAAGGTCGGTCACACGCGCCTCTCTCTTTCCGGCGACTTCAACCTTACCTAAAAATCATGCGGCTCACGCTTTATTCCTCTAGCCGGCGCATTCTCATCGCCGCTCATTCTCTCTCTCTTCTTCCACCTTTTTCTCTCTCTTCCTCTTCTTTCCTCCTCAGATCCCGATTACCATCGCCGATCCTAAATCACCTCACGATCGGATCATATGATGTGCGACCTCACCGATTCGCTTGCTACATCTTCTCCGGCCGAGACAACGCCGACAACTTCAACGGCGACGCGTAACCCTAGGCAGATGCCGGTGAGGGAGGATTGCTGGAGCGAGGACGCTACTTTCACGCTGATCGAAGCCTGGGGGAAGCACTACGTTGATCTGAATAAGGGGAATCTGCGGCAGAAGCACTGGCAGGAGGTTTCCGTTGCTGTTAATGCTCATCATGCCGGATTTAACGAGAAGGCTCGTCGGTCTGATGTTCAGTGTAAGAATCGGATTGATACTTTGAAGAAGAAGTACAAGATTGAGAAGGCTAGGGTTTTGGAATCTCGCGGTAATTACCAGAGCAATTGGCCGTTTTTTTCAAATCTCGATTCTTTGATCGGATCTTCTCCCTCCGCTCTCAAGAAGCCTTCTCCCGTCGGTGTTTCGCGCTCTTCGTTGTTTGCTCCTTCCGCCTCAGTCGCCTTGTCGGCGCATCAGGTTACTGGAGTTCAGTTGGGGCCGCCTATGGCGGTTCCACTCTTGCCTCACAGAAGGACGACTCCACCGGCGGTGTTAGCGACGGTTGTTCCGCAGAAGCGGCCTTTGATGGCAGTGACTCCCGATTACCCTGACATTAGGAAGAATTACTCGAGTATGGCTGCCGCTGCAGCTGCTGACATGTCAGACGAGGAGGAGGATGAAGAGGAGCAGGAGGAGGACTTGGACGACTCTAAATTAAACAGGGATCATGGAGATACAGGTGGGCTGAGGAAGTTGGCTGGTGCGATTGAGAGGTTTGCGGAGGTCTATGCTAGAGTGGAATCGGACAAGCAGAGACAAATGGTTGAGTTGGAGAAGCAGAGGATGCAATTTGCCAAGGAATTGGAGTGCCAGAGGATGCAGATGCTCGTTGAGATGCAGGTTCAGCTTCAGAAGGTTAAACGAGTGAAGAGGTGACCCCCAAAAGGTAAGTTGGTCATCTTCTTCTATGATAACTTCTGCATTATTCAGTTTTCTACAATCTACTATACCGTGACTCTGTGCGACTCTGAAGTATGTTAATTTTTAATGGCCAATCCTATTCTGGGAATTTAGCACTTGCTTAGGACCAGAACTGTCCATTATACAAATAGTTTATTTGCACGATCTATCCACTTGTTTAGTTAAAATAATCTCTTTAGTATAGACTATACAGGGATGCTGCTAGTTGCTGCTGCTGCTGCTGCTATATTGTTAATTCAAATTACTTCTGAATGCCGAGCACCTTTGTCTGCAATGCTTTTTTTTTAATCGTTATATGGATAGCTGATGGATGATTAGTTTATTACTTAGAAGTCGTGATTAAGTGAAATTAGAAGGTGTTTGTTTACCCAGGACAATCTTGGAATTGGTTCTTCCCGTTCTATGTAAAGTATGTTATGCTATTGCCAAGTTAATTTCTATGTGATGATTTACTGACAGTAACCTCAAATTATGTCATACTTAACAAGTTCTTCCAAATAGCTGATTTTAGAGAGAGTGTGTTGCATGTTTGAAGTGTAAATATAATTAATTGGTATCTGAAGCAAATTAGTTTTATTGCCAATGATTTTGTTTGCCCGAATTTGCCACGCTTCATTTTCAGTTTTTGACAATGGATATCTAAAAGCTGTTTAACTCACCATATGTCTAGCCCAAGCATATAAAATATGGTCATCATCATACCTTCAATTCACATCATGGAGTAAGGACTAGCATTTCTGGTGATCATTGATGCCTTTGTGGGGAAACACTTTTATCCTTTTGATGTCAGCAATGGGATTCCTATGCTTGCTTACTGCCTTTTCTGGTGCTTTGTTGGTTTCTTATTTAGCGAATCTGATTCTTGTAGTTTTTGTCCTAATGCTGCGGTCAATTTCTCGTCTCACTCACGCTGTAGATTTTGAACAAACTTCTAAAGCTGTATTCTCATTCTTGGTAGTCATGACCACGAGGCTCCATTTTGTGCGTAGTTGTCAATGTAAAAGGAGTCCTTCCCTCGAGAGCTTATCGAATGTTAAATTTTTCAGTTAAACTAGATGCACAAGATGAATTTTCTGTCGCAGATGTTTCAGCAAATGCCTTTATTCACTCACTGTTGTTGAGTTACACATAGTTCCTTTGCCAAATCCATCCCAGTAGTTTTTGTACCTGCTCTTAATCGACTTTGTGTTTGTTTCTCAACTGCATTGGTATGTGTAAGAATATGCTAAGTGGTTATTTGTATCGATGAAAAAATGTTGGAATCCTAGGATCATGAGGAATACTGAAGATCGCTCTTGTTTGAGTAATTTGGTCATTTGCCCCTGTTGCTCCTACTGATTCTTGTATTTTGTCTTTTTGATTTGTTGTGTTCGACTCAATGACAGTACATGTATCGGAGACCTTTGTGTGGGTGGCCACATTGGGACTTTACTACCATCGTTTTATGGAAGACTTGACCGAAGTCGTAGATTGTTGCCTGCCATTGCAAGACTAATCAGCTGCTCTTAAGGTGAAGCTGTTGACGTCGTTGAACAAAAGAAAACTAAAAACAGTTAAAGAGTTTAGCAAAGTTAATCATGTCTAAATTACTTACATCTTGTCATGGGGCTATTGAGATTTCTATATTTTTGTTTGGTTACACACCCTTGTCATGGGAGTTGCAAAAAAATTTATTGTATTACCAAACCGTGTTACCGGATGTTAGAGTTATGCCTGTCGCATGTTAATTATCAAAAATGCTAGTTCGTGGTTCATGAGCTTGTTTAAATCTTGCACTTCATAAGTTACAATTACGTGTGCATATGATTCGTAATCCTCAATTTATTGTCTACTATCCAGAGTTCCTTCACCTCCAAATAGTATAGAGCTAGTGACCTCGTGAGTTCTGCTTGATTTTTCGATTGCAGCAGAACTGTCGATCCGGTCAAGGTTTCTATTATGGTCAATTAGTTTTTGTGTTCGAGTTGTTTACCGCTCAAGTCCGGCTCGTCTACAGCCGTAGATATGGAATGGTTTACTTACTGTGTTCACTCGTAAGTGCATCCATTCTCCCAAATCTTACCTTGTAAGAAAATATGACACCCATTTTCTGGTGCTTTGTTGGTTTCATATATTGCACTGATTTTATAAATTCAATAATAATCGAATATAACTCTACATATTATAACTCCAAGGTCAACTTTTTTCAAAATCTTCAAGGTTTCATGACTAATTTTCAGAAATTTTTATTAATGGGAACCTTGGGTCTATTTGCTGGGCTTGTAAGATTATTTTGTAAGATTATTTTGAGAGATTATTGTTTTCAATAATCTCCCAATAATACGATGATACAGGTGTATTTTGTTACTTTTTTGGGCTAAAATAATCCAAATAATTTGAGTACAATAATTCTTACAATAATCTCGTCGAACGCACTCCTAGTGGTCATTGAACAAAGGCACGAAAAATCTATAAAATTCACGACTAGCACGAAAAATCTATAAAATTCACGACTAGCTCTAGCTCTATGACTTTTTCTACTTGGTTCATCTTTTTCAAAGTAAGATTTGCTTTAAGTTCCATTAAAGATCTACTACCGGCAAGCATCTAAACGCAATCTAGCATGATTCTTACGATTAAGGATTTAAAGCTTCAATGACATATTAAACTTAATTACTTTAATCAGCTAGAATATGGAAGAATGTACCCATGTCTTGCTTTATTCTCTTCTTATTGGATGAAGCTTGTTTTGGGTATCCACAATTCGGATTAAAGACCTCTTTGCATTGAAGGAAAATTCTTGAGGAAAGGATCAAGATTCCGTATAAATTTTGTTGTTTGGGTGGAGGAATGAAGGTTGTGAGTGGTTTGAAGTTTGGAACCATGACAAAAAGTCCCAACTCACTAAAAATGATAATGGTAATGGTAATGTATATGTTTCGTAAATTGTACAAATAGAATTAAATGGCGGTCAATGTAAAAACGAAAATTACATTGTGAGTCAATATGAGCATTGAAAATCCACAATGAATGTCAGCGTCAAGAGTTGTTATAGACATGATTCGAGTTCTCGAACGTCGAATTTGACCAAATATCTTGCATAAACTGCCAATGCAGGTTGCCCTAATCTCCTAACCCATATCTTGCATAATCACAAAGCTGGAGAAGTGGTCAAGCTAGTGTCTCATTCATTTATTGTATGCCCACCTTCAAACTACAAGTTTGTACAATAATTCTTTTTAATCTAAAACGAAGTTTCTCTTTGTGAGATGTATCTCTATCTATCTTTGTTTTATCATAATTGCATGAAACACGTGTATTATGTTTCTTGTCAAATTCTTTGTTATAGCTATACTCTATGATATAATGATTGATTATGTTAATATGACTACACAAACTAATTTTATGATTCAATCTAATCCAAATAAGAATCCCGAAGATTTGATGTCAGATTCACATAATCTCACAATTGATCTACTTATACAAGTAATGCATCAAATGATACACTTGAAACGACAAGAACCCTGTTTAACATAGTTAAGAAAGGAAGTAAATTTAGTTATGCGATCTCATTTTATAAAAGAATCGGTGCATGTAAAGGAGGAAGCTTATTTGCAATTATTGTGAGAAAATGAAATTAGGACGAGGGTCCAAGTATGGCACCACACATTTGCATTCTTAGTATAGAATTTGTATGATGCGTGAATGTCAGGCAACCAAGCAAACAACAAAAGGTAGTAGTAGGCAAAAGTTTTGATGGGAAAAACAATTTTTGTTTTCAAAGAATATAAACAAGATGTATATACGAGGGAGTTGTCCAACTTTTTTTTTTTTACATGATCAACTTTAGCAGAAAAACTGACAGCATCTATTTAGCATATTTTATCATCATGATTTTATTGCATTCCCTTCCTCTTTTGGGCAAAAAGACATATCTTATCGGTAGACTTGATACATTCCAGATTGTCCCGACCGGCCCGGCCCGTCCGCCCGCAAAAAAGGGCGGATATGGACAAGAGTAAAAGCCCGGCCCGGTCGGACATCCGGGCCGGATCTGGACAGACTAAAAAGCCCGGTCGGGCTGCTTGTCCGGCCCGAATTTTTTTTTTAAAAAAAACGTAAAATATATATAAATAGTCTCAAAGCCCTAACCATAAATCACTAAAGCAACAAAGCTTCTCCTTCCTGGCCGATTTCTCTAGGTCTCTCTCAAACAAAAGAAAACCTCAACCCTAAATCGTCGTCGCCGGATTCTCTCTCGATGTTCTCTCAAAACCGCCGGGTTCTCTCTCAAACGAAGCCTTCCTCGCTTAGATCCAGACTTCTTCCTCGCAAATGAAGCCTTCAACCCTCTTCTTCTTCGCTCAGATCCTTCCTCGCTTAGATCCAGACTTCTTCCTCGCAAATGAAGCCTTCAACCCTCTTCTTCTTCGCTCAGATCCTTCCTCGCTCAGCTCCAGACTTCTTCCTCGCAAATGAAGCCTTCAACCCTCCCAAATGAAGCCTTCATCCCTCGTTGATTTCAGGTTGATTCGTTCTGATTTGGACGAGATATTTCGTTCTTGATTTGGACGAAACATTGACCCTGTTAGCTTCGAATCTGGAGGTTGTTTTCTTCTCCGATTTGGCGACTATTTCGGCTTTGGAATTTCAGCTTCGACTTTGATTTCAGGCTGATTTCGGTGTTTGGCTATTGGTGTTCGATTATTTGTTGGCAATTGTCTTTTCTGGGGATCGCTACTTGGTGGATTGATGGAGTTAAGGGCTGTTTTGCTATTTGGTGTTTCCTTGAAATCTTTGTATTCTTCAACACCCGTTCTTAAAAACGTATTGTCTACATACTAAGTAAAAATGCCAAAATTATAGTTTTTTAGAATTAAAAAAAAAAAAACTGGGTACCCGGCGGGCAGCCCGGCCGAAACATCCGGACGGGTACGGACATGACTAGAAGCCCGGATCCGGCCCGGACATCCGGACAAGAAATTAGAAAAAGTCCGGTCCGGATCCGGCCCGAACCCGGATAGTATCAGCTCTACTTATCGGTTTATTTTCTTCGTATTAGTGTTTTAGAGATCTACCGGTAAGTTTATGTTAGGGGTGAACATAAATCCCATCAATCCCGGTCCCGCCCCGATCCCGGCTGGATTTCATCCAAAATTTAAAAATTTCTTCCCGATAGGAGACAAATCTTAACTTCTTCACCCCGCTAGTCTCATCCCCTTTATAATAAAGTTTTTAATTTAAAATAATAAATATATAAATAAAATCCCTAAACATTAGTGATATACTCATATAATTGTGCTTATATATTTTATAAAAATAAACCATGTTGGTTAAAATTGATAAATGACCCAAATTTATTTAGATTTGTTAGCTTCGTAATTTCGTTGATTGTCCCCACTAACTTCACTCATCCGTTATCCTAAAGTTAATTTTCATCCAAACCACTTCAGAGAAACGCTAACAAGCAAACTACAAACATGTGGTTATGACTTTGCTTGATATATACAAATATATTTTTGGCAAATGTTATATTTAAACATTGTAAATAAATCAACGGGCAAGTGGGATAGGACTTGTCCCCTCCCGATCCCAATAAGGATAGGAGCCGGTGAGATTCAGTCTAAAAATATAAGGCTCATCTCGATTCCATCTCATGTAAAGTGACTAGGATGGTCTCAATCCCATCCCATCCCGTCCCATTCCCATGCCCACACCTAGTTTATGAAATATGCAGGTATTCCATGCATTTGCGAAGTACAAATTATATACATGTAGTAGAATGACTTCATACACACTAAGAACCTCCATGCGGTCAAAGAAGTCAAGGTCAAGATGGAAATGACTAAGGTCTGAGAGTGAAATGAAGAACATCGGAAAACATGTAGAAGTGCTCGATCAACATATAGTCACTTGACCACCCCTACTATCTTTTGCATGTGACCTCCAAATGACCTCATGTTAAGTGATACACTCTTAGAGAAAGTTTTGGACCATGCCTAGCATTTTGGCCCATTTGGTTTCTCGACCACCTCGCTCGACCGGCCCACTTTAACGTCTATTATTCTTACTTTTATCCTTTTTTCTTGGGCTAGAGTTCGGGCCCGTCCATTTGGACGTTTTTGTATTAATGTTTACCCATTAGGGGTATTTTAGGCTTTTTATATATGATCTTATTTTATTAGTAGATAAATTCAGTCATTAGGTCAGATATCTTCTTCTTCTACAATTTACGAGTTCCACCTCCTTTTTTTTGCGCGGTCGCTTGACTAGACCTCCTTGGTTTCTCGACTAGATCGGTTTTCGATCATTACTAAAGCATTGGAGTTTTGTTCAGGTATTTTTTGGCTAATTCTCATCTTTTCTAGACTTTGGAGAGTCTGACTGCATTGATCTATGATATTGAATTTATTCTATGTGTTGGATGTATTCATTTGTACTTCATAAATTATCTAATTTCGAATCTAATAAAGATCCAAACTTTCATCTTTCTTCATCCCTTACTCTTTATGTGATTTTACGAGGTGGTCAGTCATAACCCTCAGACTCCTCAGTACGATCAGTTGACTAGGCTAAAGCTTTTCGCTCCGATTTGGTCTTTGGTTGTTTAACTACCAACTTCTGGTTTTGATTCTCGTTTTAACCCGGTCGACCAGATCTTTCTACTTTCGGTTTCAAGTTACGTTTCTTTATATATTTATTTACTTTATTTATTTATTTATTTATTTTAGATTCTTAATTAATTGGTCAAAACGAGACATCAGTTTCCTTGTGTTCGATCATGACTCCCTATACTACAATGAGTCTTTTAAATTATTTGCGAGATTTGAGGCTCATACTTCAACTCTAATAATAAATCGAATCTCAAAAATAATAATACAAGACCCGTTTATAGTATATAGGTCAATATCGAACACATAAATATTGAAGTAATGATTGAATATTAATTGTAAACTAAAACAAAAATGAAAAACACAAAGTGGAGTTAAAAGGAAGGATCAAGTCGACCGAGAAGGAGGAGTTGGCTCGATCAAGTTAAAGGGTTATGGAGTCGAGTAGGGTAGAGTAGTCAAATACAACATAGATAGAAAGACAACACATTCAATCGAGTCGGCCCTAATTAGTAGCGATTAAGGAGAACAAATTTTTTTTTTACCGTTGTGATTGATGAGGGTATATCTCACAAATAAATTACAAGATCAACTATAATATAGGGAGTTAGAATCGAACACAAGGAAGACGATGTCTTGATTTGACAAATTAATTAAGAAATAAATAAAAACTAAATATATGTAGGAATTGAAACAAAGCAAACTAAGACAAATAAAAGAAATAGGTCGATCGGCCGAGGTCTAATTGATTGGATAAATAATCAAACGTTTATCCAAAAATAATTAAACACGAACGTAGAAGTAAAAACATAGAAAAAGAAACCAATTTTTGGAGCTAGGCCTATTGGCCTCCAGACTCGTCGTCGATTGGTCTCCGACAAATAACGTGAGTAAAACGTAGCAATAAGTGAGAGGAAAAGGATTGTATTTTTCAGAACCAGAATCAGATTATTCAAGAGATGGAGAATAACAATGAGATAATAAATCATTAAATCAATTCTAGAATCCAAATCACCATAACATGCATATATATAGATCTCAATCGACAATTCTAGAATTGAATGTAAGTCTAGTTATGGGCAAAACAACTTCGTCCGATTATCACGTGGTTAAGACTTTGTTTGACATACATTAATGGTTGTCACCCCGTTGATTGTCACGTACCCAAGACGGCGCTTATTATTCACATCGTACTTAGTATGGAGGCATGAGTGACTTGGCTCTCGTATTTTTTCCATCAACACCTTGAAGAACATAAAACGAAGGAAGATCCAAACTCCGCTCTTGCATTTTGCAAGAAATAATCCAAATACTACCATAAATTGTATATAGATACATCCTACCATTGTAGAATCAATTCATCATCATAAATCAATGCAATCGGGCTCTCTAGACCCTAGAAAAGATTAGAGTTAGTCAAACATACTTGAATAAAAATAGAAAGCTTTATTA
The DNA here is from genome assembly GCA_033239125.1 of Fagopyrum homotropicum. Taxonomy (NCBI): domain Eukaryota; kingdom Viridiplantae; phylum Streptophyta; class Magnoliopsida; order Caryophyllales; family Polygonaceae; genus Fagopyrum; species Fagopyrum homotropicum. Next base: position 138,016,852 of record BSWB01000001.1, on the reverse strand, counting down.
TTGATTCAAAAATCATCCAGTTGGTCGGCCTAAAGGGGGTTGAACGATCAACCTAGGGTGCGGCTTGCGGCATAAACTCGGAAATTGATAGAAGATGAGATGATTAAAACCTGGGTCTAAACACCTTATTTACATGGCAAGAAACTAACATATTTCCCCTAAGATCTACTAAGATCGATCTTCTAATAAAATAAGATCTATCTAATATACCTATTACATCTTATGTAATGATAGATTTTTCCTTAATGGACGACTATAAATAAAAAAAATATCCAAATGGACGAGCTAAAATTCAACTCGAAACAAATGGAAATAAGGGAGGATAAAATGGCATCGAAAAGGCTCATCACAAGGGAAGGCTGATCAATATCCATGGGCCTGGCCGGTCGGCCCAATCTAGTTTCTTGTTGTTGACGTCTTGCTTGTCGACTGGTGGTCATGTATGAGTCACGTGTAGGTAGAAACAAAAGTTTCCGATCGGCCTCTATGCTCGTCGATCAACATGTATCGTGAGATGTTCTATTTATTCACTCTCGAATCTTAGTCATTTCTATGTTAACCTTGACTTCTTTCACCACAGGGAGATCTTTAATTTGTATGAGGTCATCCCATCTTAAATAGTTTCCATTAAGCTCCACAAATGTTGTAATACCTACAATTACATAAATTAACCAGTAGATTTTCGAAACACAAATATGAAGGAAATAGACCGATAAGTTATGCTATTATGCCCAAAAAAGTAAGAGAGTGGAATGAGATGAGGGTGGAAAAAGTCGATAATTTGAAGTAATGATTGAATGATTAATTTTAAGCCTAGAATGAAAATTAAAAACACAAAGTGAGATTAGAAGGAAGTATCGAGTTGAACAAGAAGCGGGAGTCGATTCAATCAAGTCAAAGGGTTATGGAGTCGTGTTGAGTAGAGTAGTGAAATACAACATATATAGAAACACAACACAATCAATCGCATCTTGTGTTGGATGAACACAAGATGCGATTGTAGGAAAGTAAGGTATAAGTTCATGTAGGCATGCTATGAAATAAACAATCCTGCGCAATTCTTACATCTTTGTGGGATCTCCAACATGTTTAGTTTCTTCTAAAACTTCTGATTGACACTCTTTCAAAACTACATGTTCATTTGATTCTATATGGTATGATATTTAAATGATTGAGGCCCTCTTTGATAAGCATATGCAACCTTTTTCACCCTTATAAACGTTTCCCTTCTATTAGCCACTTCTCGCCTTTATTTTCCCTTTTTTGGTTCCCCTCAAAAATGCCTCACGGCCTTGTATAGCCTCATTTGACCCTACCCAAGATTATGATGAAAGAAGAGAATGATAAATCAAGTAAGGGGTGTTCCCAATAAGAAAGTGAATTTGAGAAGTGAATGTACGAGTTTGATTACATATTATCCTTAACAAAGATATTTTCAAGTTTGGTGGAGAGGACGAAAAGTTCCCACCAAGTATGCAACAAGAAATAAATAATGATTGGTTTAAAAGTGAAGAAAAACTTGTCTTTGAGAGAGATTTCAAGTGCTACATATATCCAAGTGTTACGGTACATAAAGAAGTATATATATGAAGAAAAGTATGAAGTGGTGATGCATTGAAGGTGTTTCGAGTTATAAAGATTCGGCACCCTGAATATAATTTGCTATTTCGAACTACTTTTTGGCCTACCAACATCACTTTTCTATGTCTCATATCTCCGTTACACCCTCATAAAAGACCTCATGATATTTATCTTGTATTTTAGTTTCATTTGATATGTGGTGGACTTTGAAAATGCCTTGACAAGCTTTTGGTAAGATATTTTCATGTTTGTTGAGCTTGAGTGATTATTGATATATGCATAAACACTTCTTGTAAGATTGAGAGCAAACACATTACTCTTGAGTGGGTTGATGACTAAGATTCTTTATTTATCCTCTTACAATAATTGATGTTATGATGACATGGTTTGAGTTGTTTTGCTTTCTTCTTAGTCGATACACTCATTTGTCATCACACATAATATGTATATGAAATGATCTTACTCGAGGACGGGTAAGGTTTAAGTATGGGGTATTTTGGTGAGTGTCAAATGTAACATCATATAGGCTATAGAATCATGCATTTCATACATCTATTGTTTTCTCATACATCACATTTTGTACAGAAAGCATCCACTTTCCATACTCCGGTATCTACTTTGGCCTTTTTGTATTTAAGTTATTTCCGGCATCAATTGTGCCAGAAGTACATCCTTCCTGGAGTTAGAGGTGAAGAAAAGACCTTACATGATTGAAGAACTACAACACGAAGTCCTCTGAAGACACCCTATGACAAGACCCAAGATATTGAGGAATAACGCAAGCCAAATGGCTTGCGAGATGGCTTCCAATCCCTTCTTGAAGCCGCTTGGACCATAATCACCATTGTAGATGGACGTCATTAGGCCAAGAACCGGTTCGTAACTAGACAAAATGAAACGGCTTGGCCAAACGGGGTGAGACGATTTTCCAAACTTCTCTTTATGCCATCTTCACACCGTCTCTATACCGTCTCGGCTACATAGAAGAAAGGAAATCATATCTTTCGATTTTATGTTTGGAATTGATATATTTTGTGTAACCTTAGACTCCGAGATTCCCATTAGCCGTAAGTAGCTTTTAGAATAATGGTTGGCTGTGTTGGAACCAAACACTTGTGAGTTTATGCCCTTTTTGATTTTATATATAGACTTTGATTTATATTTGATCATATTTGGCTAATCTCCCTCCCAATCTAAGGATTGTAAATCCCTATAATTGTTTAATTTATTATTGCATATATGTTTGTGAATTGAAATTGTGACATTGCTTCTTTTCAAAGTACTCCGTTTTTACCTTTTATTTACCTTGAAAAGAAGTGGTGTTTATAATTGGTTGGATAAAACAACTAAAGATCCACAAACGAAGAGCGTTTTTATTGGATTTATTAAAAATAACTTGATTTTAAGAGTACTAGTTTATCATTGCCTCGAGGATTCCTAGCTATCGTAGCAAGTTCCGGTCATTGTTCCTTTTGTAACTGAAGAGCCACAAGAGAAGGTTTCTCTTGGTCTTTTCCGAATTTCTGAGTCCTCAAAGGGTTTTCTTAAACTTGCTGAATCACTGAATTGAGGGCTACGGGAGTTGGAAAACACAATCTTTGTTTGTCTAAGCCAAAGGCTATTTTAAATGGTTACTTGCTTTGTTCACACACAAATATTCACGAGTCTCATAAACACAATATTACTTTAATTTATTATAGTGGAGATTCATGTTTTCGTAGATTGCCTCCATCCATTATTTATCTACAATACAAATTGCTTTTGCTTGCTATCATTGTTTGTTTTTTTACTTAGAATAATTAATTATTATTATTATTATTATTATTATTATTATTATTATTATTATTATTATTATTATTATTATTATTATTATCTATTAAATCAGACGTAGTCCTTCTCTTCCCAATCATTTCTAATGATCGGATCCCAACGAGGACTACCTAGACCGCAAGTGCACAATTGTCAACAATATGAAAATCAATGAGATTAAAAATCTAGTGTTGTTTTCACAAGGACATGGGTGTGTAACTGGCAATCGAGTCACAAATTTGTGTAAGGAAAAATATAAAATAGGTTTGATTCATGGATTGGGTTCAAGTTGTCAATAATATGAAAATCAATGAGATTAAAAATATAGGAGTTGGGAACTAGTCACACCAAATCATGGTTGACAATCAAGCTAAAAGAATGTATAACAAAAGTGGAACAAAATATGCATTTTTAAGGGTGATCTATCTTCGGATCCATTCACCTTTTGAGTGAATGGAATGGCTCAACATGTCCTACACACGCACTCTATTGATACTACAATAAAACGAAACAAGCCTAAAACACAAAAGGGGTTAAATGAAAGACATAGTCGAGCTCACACCAATGATCATCCCACATCACTAAAACACACTCTAAGGGATACAAATTACACATATTAGGAGGAATCTAGCTCTCTCCAATGATCCTACCTATTTCATTTCCTAGAATCTTAACATTTCATTCTACAAGCTTATACATCTCGGTATGAGACTTAGGAGAAACATCTAGAGATTTCACCTACATGGCGATACAACATTAACTAACGTTCAAATCTTAGAGTCCATTTCTTGGATGAGGCTTGAAGCTAGAAAATCTTTGGGAATCTATCTAATAAGTTAAGTCCCTTCATTTTTCTACGTGATGGTAATTAGTCTTCTAAAACTATCAACATGCCAATATAAAATTATTTAGTTTTCAAACCTTAGTTTATCACCATCTAGGAGAAGACTAAACGTCATGCATATCATGTTTTGAAATTCAATCATCCATTCAAATCATTACATATCAACTAATAAATGGGACTTCATCCCCAAGCCCTAAAAAAGGGATCTAACTACTCATGGTAGGAAATACAAGAAAATATTTAACAAATATCATTCTAATATCTAACAACAAATAAAAATAGGAAAGGAAACTTAAAAACTGAAAAATAAAACACAGTTAAAAAACTGAAAATTTCACTTACTCAAAGTATTCTTGAGAAAAACTAACTCAAAAAGAGATTTTGATCTAAATTCTAAAGGTAAAAAACAAGACATAGTGTTTTTGGCTAGCTCCTCTTCTAGTTGGATGGTCATGGATATAAGCAGAAGAGTTTTTTCTTTACCCTGAAACACCCCTAGGAAATTACTATATTATCCCAAAAAAATAGAAAAAATAACACACACAACCAAGGGAAAAGGGGCCGACGGAGCTATTGTAGACCGACCTGGATCAGCCTAGGGGTTGGCCCATGGGTCCGTCCAACTACTTTTTGGTCATGACCGACCTAGGTTGGATCGAGTTTGGTCAGTCTAGGGATTGGTTCACTTTGGTTCTTTCTTACTTGCTAGCTAGTGTGGGTTGAAACAGGTCTTCTTGATCCATCTTGAGACACTTGTTTTGGATCTAGGAGGAACTCATTTGGATTATTAGGGGCTTGTTTGGATTATGGGAGACTTCATTTGAATATGAGGGATACCTTCTTTTGGATCGTGGGAGACAAACCTTCAATGCAAACTTCATTCGTCATGGAAGTTGCGGCTCACACAAGAAAATGTCAATGCATGGATTCGACTTGGATGAGGATGAAATGATCCTTTTAAGTTCCGATAAACCTAAAACCCCTACAAAGATAATGACAAGGGAAATAGGTATCCATTTGACCATATATGCACAAAAGCTAATGTAAGTGTGAAGAGTATGGAAGTAATAGAGGAAAGGAAACGCATCAACTAAATTCATCAAATGAATCTGTTACAGATGCCCAATATATGTACAGATAGGTGGTTGTAACAAACTCTCATATTTGCATATACTGCCCTATACATTTTACTATTTCTATATATTGTCCATATCCCCCCCCTCAAGTTGGACGAGGAATGATGAGACCAAGCTTGCTAGAGAGGAAAGCATGTTGTTGTTCGCCCAAGGGTTTTGTAAAGATATCAATAAGTTGCAAGGATGAACGAACATGAGAGGTTGAGATGAAGCCACGTTGAACCTCATCATGAACATAGTGACAATCTAGGCGAAGATGTTTAGTTCGTTCGTGAAAAACTGGATTGACAACGAGATGCTGAGCCACCTTATTGTCACAATTCATGGTGATAGGTAGAGGGACATGAACATGAAGATCACTCAAAAGACCTTCAATCCAAACAATTTCGAAAGTTGTAGCAGACATAGCCCGATACTCACTCTCAGCACTGGACTTAGACATTGTTTTCTGCTTCTTGTTCTTCCATGACACAAGAGAGGATCCCAAGAAAGCACAATAGCCAGTAATAGACCGACAAGTGAAGGCACAAGAGCCCCAATCAGCGACACTATAAGCAGTCAAAGATAATGAAGAGGATGAAGGGTAGAAGAGAGCCAGATGGATAGTGCCTTGGAGGTATTTAAGAAGATAAATGGCTACATGCCAATGGGGAACACGAGGAGTGGAAAGAAATTGACTGAGCTGTTGTACAGAGAATGTAATATCAAGACGAGTCAGTGTGAGGTAGAGTAACTTGCCAATAAAGCGTCTATAAGACTTTGGTTCATCAAACAAAGGACCATCATCTGGAGCCAACTTTAAATTGCGTTGCATGAGGAATGAACTAGCTTTGCATTGCAATATATTGTAAAATGACAATATATCTAGGATGTATTTTCTCTGTTTGAGAAAAAGACCAGTAGAAGATCTAGAAATCTCCTTACCAAGAAAGAATTTGGCCAACCCAAGGTCCTTGATAGTGAAGGCTTTGTCAAGGGCTGTCTTGGTGCCTGAAATAGTGGAAGGAACATCACCGGTAAGCAAAAGATCATCAACATAAGCCACGGCCACTGTAGTACCAGAATTCTCCTTTTTGATGAAAAGGGAATAGTCCTGCTTGGATTGAATAAGACCAAGATACAGTAATAATTTAGTAAGTTCCAAATTTCATTGCCTACTAGCCTGCTTTAATCCATAGAGGAATCTTTTAAGACGACACACCTGGCCAGAAATAGGCCGATTGTATCCTTGTGGAGGGGTCATGTACACTTCTTCATCCAGAAAACCGTGGAGAAAAGCATTGTTGATGTCTAACTAATGAAGAGGCCATGACTTGGCAGTTGCTAAAGCAAGAAGAATACGAACTGTTGTGAACTTAGCAACAGGTGAAAATATGTGTTTATAGTCTTTATATTTAACCTAACTATAGCCCTTAGCAACTAATCTTGCCTTATAGCGATCAACAATACCATCTTGTTTGTATTTGAGTTAAACCCACTTGGAACCTATGGGTTTGTGACCAGGGGGCAAATAAGTTAATTCCCATGTGCAATTATTTTCAAGGGCAACGATCTCTCAATTCATGACTTTAACCCAAACAGGATGATTTTTGGCTTCATTATAATGGATGTAAGAGCCTTAGTCTTTGGAGCTTAGGAGTCTTGCTGAGCTTTAGTGAGCCTTGCCTTGATCCAATCAGCCGCCCCAGCGGGCCAGGATGGCCGCCCCAGCGGCTAGGCGCCCCTGCGCCTTGGGCTAGCCGCCCCTACGGCTCTGTGTTGGTGCAACCGCATTCGTTGACTCTTTGACTTGTGCTTTGCGGCTGGCTTCTCCTATAAGTTTTCCTATCCTTCAGATGAGAGGTTTCTTCACCTCATTCCAGCTTCTTCATCCTCTCTACATTCTTCATCTCCTTCCTCTTCTCTTCTTGATCTTCCTTTGAGTTTGTGAGAAGTTTTGAGAGTTTGCTTGAGGCTTTGAGCTTGGATGACCTTGAGGATGTTGCTGAGTGTTGTTGCTGGGGTGCTAAGGTTGTGAGGTGTGTAGATGCCCTTGGTTGCTGTCTAGGGTTTGTTGAGGTGAGATCTTTCTCCCATCTTCTTGCTTCTTTCCTCTTCTTTCTAGCTTAGGATCACAAGCTGAGCTTGTGTGGATCCTTTCCTAGCTTTTTGATGATCATATATGTGCATATATGTGTATGTGTTGTTGTGGTGTGTTTAAGAAGTGAAGAGAGTCGAGAAAGGGATCGAAGAGAAGTCGGAACCAACTCTCTACACAGTGGGCCGCCCCTGCGCCTGAACCCAGCCGCCCCTGCGCCTGCTGTGGACCGCCCCTGCGCCTCACAGGGTCAGCCTTGCGTTCCTTGCTTTTGTTGGTGCATACCTTGTTGGTATGTCTTCCTTCCTTCCTTTCATTTGGCCTTGGCTTAGTTGATAGCTAGGCTAGTGTGGTTAGGAGGAGTTGTATGATAGAGATGTGCCTTGGGCACTTGTGTTGATATTGAGGTTATATTGTAGGCATGTGGGAGCTTGTTCAAAAACTTGTTCGCTCTAAACGGTGTGTGCAAGCTTTAAATTTATAACCCTAAACTTAAGCTTAAAACAAGGATGCGAACCCGCAGTGTACGGGTCAATCGTAGTAAAAAGCAAGAAATTTCAGGGGTCGATCACAGGGACTCGGTGAAACAAAGTCAGTAACGGTAAGCTTCGTGAATACTAACCACAATAGCAATTAACACAATCAAAGATGAATAAGAAGTCAATAAAGCAAACATGCAATTCTAGGGATTAAGGCGTCTAGTTGTGGTTCCAACTCAAGATCTAAAGATAAGCGGACAAAGCTGAGATTTTTGCAAGGGGAAGGTGTTACTAAAGTGGAGTAGATCACCGGGTAAGTCTCACTACTCACTAATCCAAAACCGTAACTCCTATTACCGGGTAAGTCTCAAGGAATTAAGATAAAGAACTATTACCTCAAACTAACACATCATCTAAGGGAATAGAATCAACCTTTACCGGGTAAGTCTCAGGCTAACTCACAAAGATGGGATGGAAGCACACTCAAACCCCAATAAAGGATAAACCTTTATTACCTACACTTATGATCGTTGGTACACAAACTAAGGAATTACCGGGTAAGTCTCATCCTAAGCTTGCTTTGAACCAGGAAAGGTGTAATAAGAATAGGATTTGGCAAACTCTAACACTTAACTCTCAGTTTAGGATCAGATAAGTCACCTCGGTCAAACGAATTCCACCCCGGCCGAGATGTTCATCGACTGAACGAGATGCTTAGGGTTAAGGTTAAAGACTCGAACTTTCAGGGTCCTACTGGAATCTAAGATTATTCTATCATTGTTTTTCCCACAACCTTCAGCCAATCACCCTAGAATCACACAAGGAAATTAGCCACTCATCATCATTATGAAAGTATTAAATATATAAGAAGATGGTGAATATTTGAACAAGAAGAGTTTAACGAAAAAGACTTCAATAACTGAATCAAATATCACAATAAAAGCGTTCCTTGGATAGAAATCCAACAAGACAAGACAACAAGGAAGGGAATTAAAGACAATCTTACAAAACCCTCCAAAAAGCTATAAAAGCTATAGACTTCAATCTTCCTTCAACCTTCAAAAAGGTTCTTCGAAACTCCCCAACTGGAGTATGGCTGCTGCGATGTATGCTGGATCTCGCAGGCTTCAATGGTGTATAACGTGCAAGGCGGGATCTTCCGTCGTAAGCGAGATGTTGGATTTGTGGAAATCCAACCCTTTTTATAGGAAAATAACCCTCCAAAGTTAAAATATCTTAGAAAGATCTTTTCCCATAAAAATAGGTAAAATATAAGATCTTCTTCCTTCCAGGAGCCAAGCCCAAAAATATAAGATCACTTTCCAAAGATAAAAGATCTCAGCCAAGAATAAAATATTCTCGCCACGTCCTAGGTATTCGCCTCGGTCGAGTCGGCGTCTCTGGATCACCTCGGTCGAGATGAATCTCTGGTCAACCGAGGTGAGTCATAACTGAATGTGAAATCTCTCAAAACTGGTCCAAAGTGAATCTTAATCCATGGCTATGCTTCCTGGATGGTTCCTTATACTCCTCAATGTAGCTCCAAATGACTCATGACTCCTTTTGCTTCTTTTTGATGCAAAACGTGCCATTTTACCTACAATTACAGCAAAACTAGGTGTAGACCTCGATTCCCGCAAAGGTAGATGAAATGGTAATATAATCACATATTATACATGCTAACATGCAGATTATTGAAGATAAAACGTCCAAACAAACCTCAAAATATAGACTATAATTCATACTATCAAAATACCCCATACTTAGCCCTTGCTTGTCCCCAAGCAAGTTCCGCATATAGAAGACAAGATAGAATGGATTATAAGTCAAGAAAATCAATGAAAAGTCTTTCAAAAACATTTTTATGGTGTGTTACAATCATAGATCACTCTAAGAGAATACTTCATGGAATTAAAAACTCAATATGTTCAAAACATTTTATAAATATAGGAAAGTTGTTCATCTTTGCATAAAACCATAGAATGCATAATAAGTCATAATTATCAAAATTAATCATGTATAATCCAGTTTAAACCACTAAGTCAATCAACAAGCTCAAGGTCTCAAGGACTTCCCAAAAGAAAAGGTCAAGAAACGTGTAGGGTGGGGATGTATGTAAGGTAATGTGGTGCTAGAATCCGGGAAAAGGATGAACTTCACTTTCACTTTGACTTGCAACATCTTCCACCAATAAGCTTTGCTTATTTCACACTTTTTCTTTTTACTTTACTTGTTGGGATGCATGGACAGAGGTGCACAATAACCGAAGCCTAGGAAATCCGCAATCATCAATTTCTTGAGATGCATCAAACCCTTGATGCACATACCATGACCCGTTGGGAATATCGCTCAATCCGACTTTGGCAAGACACAAACACCCGGCTATGTGAATGGTGCCGAGTTACTCATCTTCATGATTGACTTCCCCAAACCTAAAATTACTTTCTAGCACTTTCACTTCCAGCCACTTCTCAACTTTAACTTCACTTGCTTTCACCACTTTGCTTGCTTCCAAATTCCCGGATAGGTAAGGGGAGGCAAAATGTATATGAGGGGCTAAGCATGATCAAGAAGAAGAAGAGAAGAATGAATTGCCTTGGTATTTCCAGGAAGAAAGTGAGAGAACTTATCTTGTGGTGTCAACCTTCAAATTCAACATATTTTGGATAAAAACAAAGTATTAAACATGCCAATAATTTCAAACAAAGCATTTAGCAACTTAAACATATTATAAAACCTTTCAAACACATAAAGAATTTAAAACCAGTCAGTAGACAAGATCTTCACTGAGATCATATCCATATAAGCAACACAAAATCGTTTTCGAAAACTCTCAGTTAACCCACCTCGGTCAAGGTGTTCTTGGTTCAACCGAGGTGAAACGCCTCGTTCGGCCAAGACTGGCTCGGTCGAGGTCAAAAAGTTTTTTTTTTTTAAAACCATTTTTTTTTTCAGTTTCGACGTTTTTCTCAATCAAATAACCTGTAAGTATGCATGTAATATCAGATAAACATATAAATGCAGAAGTGAAGCATAAATAAAATATCCGAAGAAATGTCATACATCAAAATAGTCAAATAAGTACATCGAAGTCATCACGCAAATACAAACACCCCATACTTGGGACACACTGTCCCAGTGGGTCAATAAAAGTCTAGAGACAAGAGTACTCACCGGATAAAAAGCTGAACTGCATAAAAATAGAATAAAGAAAATCCTGCAGCTCCTCAATAGTCTCGATCCGGTGGTGGTGGTGGTGGCACATACGGATACTGAGCCGGGTCGAACTGATAGCCCATAGTCTGCTGGAACTGTAGCTTCATCATCCTGCGCTGATAGTGCTGCTCCTCTAATATCTGATGAGTCCAGTGGTCAATGTGTCGGTCCTGGGCAGCAAATCTCTCATGCATGTACACAGTAAGGGCAGCATAAGAATCTATCATCTGATCTGTCAGGTCGTCGATCCGGCGATGAACCTCAGAATCTCTATGACGGCGTGTCCGTTGCCTAGCAGATCTAGCGGGAGGTGCAGCAGGTGCAGGCTCAGTATCCTCCTCATCATCCAAGTCTATGATCGGCGGTGCGCTCGTACCTGCAATATCCGTCCCTGTATCCATCGGGACTCCACCATCTCTCTCGTCTACTGTGTCCTCATCATCGTCAGCCTCCTCCTCCTCAGCCGGGGCAGCTGCTGCCTCCCTATGATCCTCCATCAGTGGAGCCCAAGCTGTCTGCCAATAATGTGGATCGAAAACTGTGAACTGAGCAGACCAGCGGATCCCCTGTGGCGCAGTCCGCTCCCACGGCATAGCAACATATGGAGTGGTCAGACCTCGGGGAACTAGAATCCTTCGAGTGATCATCTCCTGCAACCCAAGCGGCTTCGGAGCCACCACCATCGTACAAGCACTGAGGTCCATCCCGTGATAAGCAGCTATATGGGTGACTAGACCTCCGCAGCAGATATCTCCCTTCGCTTTAGCCTTGATCTTGTGCAGGTCCTCTGCCAAGATCAAGCCAAAGTCTGGGAAACCCCCCATGACCATACAGTAAAGGCTGAAGAGCTCGCCCTGTCGGATCTTTTGGGGCGTCTCAGTACGCGCCAAAAGTGTCTCGCTGAATATCCTATGGGCTAATCTGAAGGCTGGGTGGAAGATGACCTTCTCCTTGGAATCTCCAGGGCGCCATCTGTCTGCATGCTCAGTAATATGGGCAATCTGCCCCCAGAACTCCCTAGCTACAGATCGGGAGGGGAAGTCAGTGGCGGTGGGCTCAGAAAAGCCAAAAATCTCTCTCCAAACCTCTAAAGGAACTATGAAGTTCCGGCTCATCAACCGGTACTTCACAGACTGATCTGTGGGGAGGTAGGAGAAGGAGCTAACAAACTCTAGGGTCGGCTCCAAGTAGGTTGGGGCTCGGATCTCAGTAAACTGATCCAGCCCAACTGTGGTAATCATCCTCCTAAGGTCTCCATCTAACCCTAGGCAATCGAAAGCTGATACGTCCAGGAAACGTGGTGCAATAACTGGACGGCTGGCTATACGCTCATAATCTACCCGGCATCTCTCGTGGATAACCGGGCGGTAAGGTCGGGAAGAAGAAGAAGGAGGGGAAGGTGAGGATCTATCTCTGAGGGCAAGGCGACGATCGGAGCTCATTTTCTCTCAACTACTGTCAGAGCACCTCGGTCGCTGACAACCCTCAAGAATCACCTCGGTCGAGATGCAGTTCGACTGGACCGAGGCGCAACAGTTTACGATTCCAATCTCAGAAATCCAGTTCTTTTCCCCTAAAAACTACTACAATTGCTTCCTATGGGGTACTTAAGCCTTTTCTCAACAGATTCAGGGGCAACCAAAGCCCAAATCGAAACGAATGAACGAGTTAGGGTTTCGACTGTTTTTACCTCTTTTCGGTCGATTCGTTCGATTTCTTTGCAGATCTGTAGTTGCAATAGGATCCTCTACTCTTCAATCGCAGTTTGGAAGCGGAAATCTTCGAAAACGAGCAAAAACAGAGGAAGCGAGGTGAGGAGCGCCACGGTCGAGTCGAAGAGAGTAAAAAGGTAAAAAGTAAATTTTCCCCCTTTTATACTGTTCCTGGATCTGCTGTCACCTTGGTCGAGATGGTCTCGACTGGACCGAGGTGATACGGACCGAGGTGGTTCTGCAGAAACCCTAGTCGCCTCGGTTGCTCAAGAATCAACTCGGTCGAGATGGTCTGACAGTAACCGAGATGCTTCTGTCTAACTTCGTTTTCTCGAATTCTCGAACTTCTGAACTTCCAGTTATCCTTCTTCCTTAGATGTCTCCTGTTATCTGTCTAGGATGCCAAAAACAACAAAACAAAGCAAAAGCAAACTATCTAAGCTAGACTAGAAAATGGGAAAAGAAAGCAATACCTTGGGTTGCCTCCCAAGAAGCGCTTGGTTTAAGGTCGCTAGCTGGACCATAATGCGTCTCAAATGTGATGGGAGGTGCCCTCACCCCATACTTCACCTCCATCATGGGGTGAAGTAAGTAAATCCATCAAATGCTCCAACAAGTGTAAGTGCTCATCGGGGAATGAATCGTCTATGGGTGGGTCATCCGTCTCGCGGGAAGATTCCGGTAGCCGGCTGAGGTGATCCGCAACGGAGTTCTCGGATCCCTTCTTATCGCGGATCTCTAGGTCAAACTCTTGAAGCAAGAGAATCCATCGAATAAGACGTGGCTTGGCATCTTTCTTAGCTAATAAGTAACGAATGGCTGCATGGTCGGTGTAGACAATGACCTTCGCCCCAACTAAGTAGGAACGAAACTTCTCGAAAGCGTATACAACCGCCAACAATTCCTTCTCAATGGTAGCGTAGTTGCGCTGGGCTACATCTAGCGTCTTGCTAGCATAGTAAATGGCGGTGGTCCGGCCATCCTTCTTCTGTCCAAGCACCGCTCCTACGGCTACATCACTAGCGTCACACATGACCTCAAAGGGCAAGGTCCAATCAGGAGTTTGGATAATGGGAGCGGAGATCAACGCCTCCTTAATCCTGTAAAAAGCATCAAGACACTCCTGCGAAAACTCAAAAACAACATCTTTATTCAAGAGGTTAGTTAGAGGTTTAGAAATCTTAGAGAAGTCCTTGATGAATGTCCTGTAGAAACCTACATGCCCGAGAAAACTCCTCACACCTTTAACAGAACAAGGAGGAGGGAGTTTCTCAATAGTCTCGATCTTAGCTCGATCGACCTCAATACCTCGATTAGAAACGAGGTGTCCTAGTACAATGCCTTCATTAACCATAAAATGACACTTTTCCCAATTCAGAACAAGGTTAGTATCTTCACATCTTTTAAGCACTAGAGAAAGGTTAGATAGGCAATCATCAAAAGAGGAACCATATACAGAAAAATCATCCATGAATACCTCCATGATCTCCTCTATGTATTCGGAAAAGATAGCCATCATGCATCGCTGGAAGGTAGCGGGTGCATTGCACAATCCAAATGGCATCCTCCGATAGGCAAATGTCCCCCATGGACAAGTGAAAGTGGTCTTTTCCTGATCATCCGGATGGATAGGAATCTGGAAGAATCCACTATAGCCGTCCAAGTAACAAAAGTGTGAATGCTGGGCCAACCGCTCGAGCATCTGATCGATGAAGGGAAGTGGAAAATGGTCCTTCCGTGTGGCCGTGTTCAGCTTCCTGTAATCGATGCAAACCCTCCAGCCCGTAACGGTCCTAGTTGGGATCAACTCGTTGTTCTTATTCGTCACAACGGTCATCCCTCCTTTCTTCGGAACGACATGCACCGGGCTAACCCACTTGCTGTCCGAGATAGGATAAATAATACCTGCATCCAACAACTTAAGAACTTCCTTCTTCACAACCTCTTTCATGATCAGATTTAACCGTCTTTGAGGTTCCCGTGAAGTCTTATGATTATCTTCCATTAGAATTCTATGCATGCAGAAAGAAGGCTTAATGCCAATAAGATCGTCCGTGGTGTAACCTATAGCCTTTCGATGCTTTCTCAGGACATGCATCAACTTAGACAATTCAGGTTCGGAAAGTGAAGCACTAACAATAACGGGATAAGTGGAATCCGGCCCGAGAAAGACATACCTCAAGTGACTAGGGAGTTGTTTAAACTCCACAACTGGGGGTGTCTTCTGAGGGGGATCCTTGCTTCCTCCTTCCGGTCGAGTGGATTCAGAAACTGGACTTTTGGAAGTCTCAATTGACATCATCTCGCCATCGACCTCGGTCGAGGCGCAGAGGCGTTGACCGAGATGTTCTTCAGTCGCCTCGCTCAGTCCAGGAAGTGCCTCGGTCGAGGTACTGCAACTGGGACCGAAACTAGAGATCTTCGTCTCCTGGATTAGCTTCTCAGTTTTAGCTCCCGGATCTTCTTCTAGTGCCTTCAAGCTCCGTATATCTGCATCACAAGAAGCATCTATACCTTCCTCTATTAAACTAAAACTTAGAACTCTTTCGAGTGGATCGGTAATAAGGATAGAGCTCACCAATTCTCTTGATTCTTCTTCATCGTAGATGTTGAAGATATCATCAGTTAGTTGCTCCCCTTTCATGGCTGCAAGTAGTGCGAACTCCACCTCATCGCCACCAATGTTGAATTTTAACTTGGCGTTCTTGCAATCCACATTGCAACCCGAAGTTGCTAGAAATGGCCTCCCGAGAATAATAGGAACAGGATAATCTGCGGGAATGTCAAGTACGACAATATTTATAGGTAGATAGAAGTTACCTAACTTGACCGGAACGTCCTCTAAGATCCCCACGGGATGGGTGATGGAGCGATCCGCCATATAAAGTCGAATCTTGACCGGCTTGGGCTCTCCAAGTCCGATCTTCGTACAGAGCTCCAGCGGAATGATGCTCACGCTGGCACCTAGATCACAAAGGGATTCACAAGTGACATCCCCAACTTGAATGGGAATGCTAAATGAGCCGGGATCTCTTAACTTAGGTGGCATCTTCTCCTTCATGATCTTAATAAGCTCCGATGATTTAGACGTCATCCTAACTTCACCAAAGTCTTCCAATTTCCTTTTCCTTGATAGGATCTCCTTTAAGAATTTCCCATAGGCGGGCATCCCTAGAATAGCATCAAGAAAAGGAATGTTAATATGCAGCTTGTTCATCAAGTCAAGGAACTTACCAAAGTGCTTGTCTAGATGTGCTCTGGCTCTGGACTGAGGGAATGGAAGTGGTGGTTTGTATGCAGGAGGGGGAACATAAACTTCAGTTTTCCCTTCTGCTTTCTATTGCTCCGCCTCGGTTGGCATCTCGGTCGAGGTGTTCTTCGACTGGATCTGGACCGAGGTGGTCTGCGTCGAACGAGGTACTGGATCTGCAGTTTTAAGTCCACTCCTCGTCGTTATGGCCATGCACTGGCCCTTAGGGTTGCTTTCCGTCTTTGCTGGAAGCTTCCCTGGATCTCTTGGCGCTTCATTTGCCCTACTTGCAAGTTGTTGTTCAAAGGACTTTTGGGCCCTCGAAAATGAAGTTATAGAATTCTCCATAGCGCTAAGCTTGATCAAGATAACCTCCAGAACTGCGTCTTTCTTTTCCGGCTGAGATGAACTTGATCCTTGCCCTTGGCTCTTTAATGGAGTAGAAGAAGAGGAAGAAGGAGAAGAGAGGAAAGGGTTAGAGGAATTATTAGAGTTGGAGTTAGAATAATTGTTACCAAGATTCTAGTTGTTTTGATTGTTCGTCCTCCAATTGTTGCTATTTGATCCTCTATTGTTGTTGTTGTAGTTGTTGTTATTGTTCCGGGAACCGTTGTTGTTGTTACGGTATCCATTGTTGTTGTTCCTTTGTCCTTGCTCTTCCTTCTTGGTTTGAGCAACCAAGAGTTCCTTCAATTGCTTCACGTCATTCTTCAAAGACGTGAGTTGATTGTTGTTGGATTGAGTCTCTTGAAAGTTGACTCTTTTAACTCCACCTTCAGCTCCTTGGTGGGTGTACTTCTCCATATTCAAGGCTTGCTTCTCAATAAATTCCCAAGCCTCATCAATCACCATGTCCATGAAGGTACCGGCGGAGAGTAGTTGGAGATTGAACTGGGTGCTTCCGTCCAGTCCTTTGAAGTAGATCTCCAACAACTCGATCTTTGGAATCCCGTGATGTGGGCAATCCAAAAGGATGTCCTTGAACCGCTCCCATGACTTGGACAAGCTCTCCTTGTCCTTCATAATGAAAGCATTGATCTTCCCTCTCATTTCAGCTGTCTTTGAGGGGGGAAAGAATTTGGTTAAGAATTCCGTCGACATCTCCTCCCATGTGCTAATTTTTCCTAGAGGAAGAGATTGATACCAAGTAAGAGCTCTATCTTTTAAAGAAAAGTAAAAAGGTCTTAGCTTGTAGTTGTTATTTTCAATTCTGGAAGGTCGCAAGGTTTCCATCAAGATCTCGTAGTTTTGAAGATGTTGATGTGGTGATTCCTTCTCCATCCCTCCGAATTGGCATTGGCGAATCATGGATAGAACTTGCGGTCGAAGTTCGTAGTCATGGTCCGCTGGATCTCCTAGGTTGACTCCTGGACGCCTCAGTTGTTGATTAGGGTCCATCCTTTGACCTAGGGTTTGCGGGATTCCTGCAAGAAGAACATCTCGGACTGGTCTCCGAGGTGGAAGCACATCGTCCGGGGCGTCAGGTACTGGAACCTGCCTCGGTTGAGGGTCAGCTACTGGATCCTGCATCGGTTGAGGATCAACAGGAGGATCTTCCCTCGGTCGAAGTAGAATCTGGTCTCGTATGACTGCTATCTCCGCTTCGATTGCTGCAGTCCTGGTGCGATTCTCTTCTTTCTCTTGTCTTAGTTCTTCTTTGCTGAGACGTAGCAGCTCTAGCTTCTCTTTCAATTCGGCCGCAAGATCACGGTCGTCTTGTTGGGCCATCTTCGCTTCTCTTAAGCGTCGCTTGTATGTCTTTTCTGGTTCGGGATCGTAAGGAACGATTTCCTTCCCAGTGCGGGTTCTTCGCATATACCTAAGAAAGAACCTGCAAAAGTCACTCAAGTAGAGTGGTTAGATGACACGGAGGCAAGCGCCCCAAGAGCAAACCGTACCGGCTCGGTCTAGACCAAGTCCCCGGCAACGGCGCCAAAAACTTGTTCGCTCCAAACGGTGTGTGCAAGCTTTAAATTTATAACCCTAGACTTAAGCTTAAAACAAGGATGCGAACCCGCAGTGTACGGGTCAATCGTAGTAAAAAGCAAGAAATTCCAGGGGTCGATCACAGGGACTCGGTGAAACAAAGTCAGTAACGGTAAGCTTCGTGAATACTAACCACAATAGCAATTAACACAATCAAAGATGAATAAGAAGTCAATAAAGCAAACATGCAATTCTAGGGATTAAGGCGTCTAGTTGTGGTTCCAACTCAAGATCTAAAGATAAGCGGACAAAGCTGAGATTTTTGCAAGGGGAAGGTGTTACTAAAGTGGAGTAGATCACCGGGTAAGTCTCACTACTCACTAATCCAAAACCGTAACTCCTATTACCGGGTAAGTCTCAAGGAATTAAGATAAAGAACTATTACCTCAAACTAACACATCATCTAAGGGAATAGAATCAACCTTTACCGGGTAAGTCTCAGGCTAACTCACAAAGATGGGATGGAAGCACACTCAAACCCCAATAAAGGATAAACCTTTATTACCTACACTTATGATCGTTGGTACACAAACTAAGGAATTACCGGGTAAGTCTCATCCTAAGCTTGCTTTGAACCAGGAAAGGTGTAATAAGAATAGGATTTGACAAACTCTAACACTTAACTCTCAGTTTAGGATCATATAAGTCACCTCGGTCAAACGAATTCCACCCCGGCCGAGATGTTCATCGACTGAACGAGATGCTTAGGGTTAAGGTTAAAGACACGAACTTTCAGGGTCCTACTAGAATCTAAGATTATTCTATCATTGTTTTTCCCACAACCTTCAGCCAATCACCCTAGAATCACACAAGGAAATTAGCCACTCATCATCATTATGAAAGTATTAAATATATAAGAAGATGGTGAATATTTGAACAAGAAGAGTTTAACGAAAAAGACTTCAATAACTGAATCAAATATCACAATAAAAGCGTTCCTTGGATAGCAATCCAACAAGACAAGACAACAAGGAAGGGAATTAAAGACAATCTTCCAAAACCCTCCAAAAAGCTATAAAAGCTATAGACTTCAATCTTCCTTCAACCTTCAAAAAGGTTCTTCGAAACTCCCCAACTGGAGTATGGCTGCTGCGATGTATGCTGGATCTCGCAGCCTTCAATGGTGTATAACGTGCAAGGCGGGATCTTCCGTCGTAAGCGAGATGTTGGATTTGTGGAAATCCAACCCTTTTTATAGGAAAATAACCCTCCAAAGATAAAATATCTTAGAAAGATCTTTTCCCATAAAAATAGGTAAAATATAAGATCTTCTTCCTTCCAGGAGCCAAGCCCAAAAATATAAGATCACTTTCCAAAGATAAAAGATCTCAGCCAAGAATAAAATATTCTCGCCGCGTCCTAGGTGTTCGCCTCGGTCGAGTCGGCGTCTCTGGATCACCTCGGTCGAGATGAATCTCTGGTCAACCGAGGTGAGTCATAACTGAATGTGAAATCTCTCAAAACTGGTCCAAAGTGAATCTTAATCCATGGCTATGCTTCCTGGATGGTTCCTTATGCTCCTCAATGTAGCTCCAAATGACTCATGACTCCTTTTGCTTCTTTTTGATGCAAAACGTGCCATTTTACCTACAATTACAGCAAAACTAGGTGTAGACCTCGATTCCCGCAAAGGTAGATGAAATGGTAATATAATCACATATTATACATGCTAACATGCAGATTATTGAAGATAAAACGTCCAAACAAACCTCAAAATATAGACTATAATTCATGCTATCACTTGTTGTGATCTTGAGGTTTAGATTGAGGTTATGGGTTGGTTATGGTTATGGAGACGAGTCTCCTAACCCTTGTAGTGTATGATGTTGTGCGCCTGGCTATTGCAGGCGTTGGTTTCTTCCTCAAGGGGAAGTTGTGACGTGGTTTTGGATACGAGTATATGAGGTAAGTCCATAAGACTTACTTAGCGTTCAGTTATGGATTTGTGTGATTGTGATGGTTGCGTGTGTTCATATGATTGTGCATTTATAGCTAAACCGGACTAGGATGACATTTATTACTTTTAAATGGCCCAAGTGTATTATAACGGGCGGTAACCACCGGTCTCCGCCTGTTTGTAGGAGGAGGTGCCCTGAAGATGATCTCACAGGAGGGGACGAGTGATGGTCACCCCATGCAAAACTCCTGTGTTACATTGGACGGGACGGGGTTCTTGAGGCTCCTCGTGTTACAAAAGAAGTTGAATTAGTAATGAAATAACGTAATGAAAGATAATAAATGAATGTGTGTGGCATTGCATGTATGAGATGTTGATGTGTGTTTGTACTATTACCTTCATGCTTATCTATTGTTGTAGCTAACGGTGTATACCGTGTTGTAGATGATCTGCAGGTTAGGAAGACTGCAGAGTGAGCCAGATGGTGTGACCAACCGAGGACTTCTGTACATTAGGATGCGTGGGTTGGGATCTTTTGTATCAGATGTTTATGTTTGATGTTTTGTGCTCGGCTTTGTGTTGTAAACACTTTTGATGTAGCATATACAGCTTTTATGTATTTGGTTTTCCTCTACTTGTGCCTTGTTGTAAGATCCAGTGAACTTGTTGTCAGGCTAGAGTCAGGATCCATTGTGAGATCCTAGCCCAATGTAGCATTCCAAGTCCTGTGGATTTGGGGTGTTACAATGGAAAGGTTTAAAATGGGAAATCATATTGCATAGGGACTGAACATAGGTAGGTGTTACGCTCAGGAATAGATGCACGCAATAAGCCTTAAATTTATACTCGTTATATTTATCCTAACTCCTAGCGAACCCGCAGTGTACGGGACGTTTGTAGTAGGGATAGTATTCCGAGGTCGAACACAAAGACTAAGGTGAGATTAATTCGATTTGTGATTAAGTTTAGTGAAGGTCTAGTTAAGAAAAGAGAAGGAATAAAGAAATGAAAATCTAAATGTTTTTGATGGGTTTTTAGGTGATCAATCAAGGATCAAAATTCATGCAAAATGAACGATCAACTATGCTAACAAATCAACGAAAACAAACAAGTAACACAAGCACAAACTAGGTGGTAAAAGAGAGAGAAATGGATTCTAGAGGTCAAGATTTCCGGTTATGGCATTGGACTCAAGGTTCTAAGGATTCTAAGGACAAAGCTACGGTGTTGGGAAAGGGTGTTTCACTAATGGAAGCAATTACCGGGTAGGTCTCTCACTTCACTAGTCCCGCATCTAACTCCTATTACCGGGTAGGTCTCAAGGGGTTAAAATAGGGAATTCTACACAAACCGGATACTACTTAAGGGGCAACCCTCTCCTTACCGGTTAAGTCTCGGAATAGGGAAGTCTCAAGCAACAATCCTAGCACACTCGATCCAATAGCGGCTTATGAGGCTCACTACTACCTAGAATTCATCATATTAGGTATCTAAGATCGGGAATCATCGGGTAGATCTCTTCCCTCACTTAGGTTGATAGCATTAGGTGATCCTAAGCTAAATTAAACTTAATAAACACTAGTATTTCAACAACCTAACACCTTGACATACAGATTCATCAATTAAAGATCAACAGAGGAGAAAATCGGGTGGATCTTATATAAATCGGCTGATCTGGCATGATGAACAGCCCGGTTTTTCTTCCTAGAATGGGTTTCGTGCATACAAATCATCCTAAACTAACATATAAGTCCATCCTATCATCACCCAAGCCATAACCATCAATCCATCACTCTAGAATCACAATAAACTAGCCAATAATGTGCATATCAAGATCCAAAATCATCATACAAGCATACATGGTTCTCATAGATGGATGATGAAAGATAAGCAAGTAAAAACAATAAATCTCAGCTGAATCTAAGTTTTAGCAAGACTTACAACCCTTCAAATGAAGTTCCAAAACGTTCCTAACAATCCTTGCAATAGTTTTTCAATCAAAGACTCCAAAAATCACTCAAAATCACTCAAAACCTCACTATCACTCTATGTTTGGTGTTCTTCTTCTTCCTTCCAATTTGAGAGAGTTTTCCTCTCCTCCAAGCCTATCTCCCAAAATGGAATGAGCTCTGAATGAGAATGTGGGAGAGGAGAGATGCTCAGCAACAGCTTGCAGGACCACTTATATTCTCCACCAAGAGCAAGGCCGGATCAAGTGATCGTGGGACACGTGGCTTAAGCTGTCAAAGGCAGGAAAATCGACCCAGAGAAATAAATCGGCCGATTTTCCTGGCAGTTGGTCCGATTTTCTTCAGCAGAAGCATGCTATGATCGTCTAGCCATGAGTTGCTCCATTGCTTGCACCAATAGTGGTCTTTGTGTCCTTTGTTGCTCCAATTATGCTCCTTCAAAGCTTTGGATGTGTACCACCATGAGGCTTGACCCTTGAATGTATCGATTAATGTCCAATAGATCCCCGAATTACCTACAAAACTGATAAAAGGTCGTGTAGACATCTTTTCTAGAAATATGCATGAATTGAGCGAAAACGTCATGAACCAATGTCAAACCGTGCATGAATAACGGGAAAAACTATCTAATTAAGTGCCTAAACTAACGTCATAAATCACGTTATCAGTAGGGTCAGAGAATGAGGTGTGTAATTGAGAAAGAAAAGGATTAGGTGAAGAAAAATGGAGGAGCACACATAGTCATGGAGCCTGGCTAGTATAGTAGTTTGTCTATGTGGACGTGAAGGAGGAATGAGAGGATTAAGAGATGGAGAAGAAGCAAAAGGAAATGGGATCGGATTAGAAAAAGAAGGGACAAAAGATTCAGAAGAAGATACTGGTGTAGAGGTATTAGGTAGTATAGGGGAAAGACTGAAACATGAAGGAGGTGATTGAAATAAATTAGGAAAAGGAGTATCAGAAGAAGGAGATACTAGTGGTAATTGAGGTGTATTTGTGGAGAAGTAGGTAGAGATGATGAAGTTTGAAAAGGAAATACATTTTGTTTGAAAGTGACATGTCAAGAGACAAAGATCTTGTGAGTAGTAAGATCATAAATCTTGTAACCTTTCTGACCTGGAGGGTATCCAAGTAATACACAAGGTCAAAGACACTACTTCAAATTTGTCTTTCAAGGAAACCAAAGAATAGCATAGACAACCAATAATTCGAAGATGACTATAAGAGACTGATTTGTGATGAAGAAGTTCAAAAGGAATATGCCAATTAATGACTGAGGATGGCATCAAGTTGATCAAGTATGTGGCAACAAGAATACACTATCCCCAGAATTGGAGAGGTAAATGACCATGTAATCTGATGGCTCTGGCAGTCTCAAGAAGGTGTCGATGTTTTCTCTCTACTCGACCATTCTGTTGAGGTGAATATGGGATGGTTTTGTGATGAAGAATGCCATGATCATGAAAGAAATCCTTTAAGGATTTTTGAATAAACTTTGTACCATTATCAGATCGAATGATCTTGACCATTGTATTGAATTGAGTTTTGACATAAGCAATGAATCCAATCAAAAGTTGAGGAACCTGCAATTTATCTCCCATAAGAAACGTCCAAGTACACCTGGTAAAATAATCCACAATGGTGAGAAAATATCTAGCACCACAGTGTGCTTTAGTGTGATAGGGACCCCATATATCAATGTGTAGCAATGCAAATGCATGTGAAGCATAAGAGAAGTTGCATGGGAAGGAGAGTTTATATTGCTTGGAAAGAACACAAGTATCACACTGAAAAGAAGAATCAGGTGTGTAAGGAAAATCAACAATGTGCTGCAATTTGGTTACAGATGAGTGACCTAAACAAGCATGTAAACTATGTAGAGCAGGTTTTTCTACATCATTACACAAAGTTGTATCTGAATGTGAAATAGAATTCTTAGCAGAAGGTAATGAATGTAGCTTGTATAATCCTCCATCCAAGAATCCTTGTGCAATAATGATATCATTGATAGGGTCATGAAACAAGCAATTCTTGGAGTTAAATGTAATATCCGGAAATTTATTTCCATTTAATACCGGGGCAAACCAGTTTTTCGATCCGTTAACCTTTCCTGATTCTACCTAGGGTTGTACTAAAACATATTCTATCATTGTATGCACTATTTTAGTCACATAAAATGAGGATTTTATCAAACCCTAATCTAAGTCATAGTGACGTCTTTTGACGAGATCACGACAAAGCTGAGACGAGACCATGACGAAGCCCGACAACCTTGTGACAAGGCCCAGACACCAATTTACAGCCCAACTTCCACCTTGCTGCTTGCTGAGCCCCTCGCCCCAACCCAAAACGGACAGTAACTCTTTCATGCCACAACCCAAGTCTTGTGAGCAGCCAGCTTGTTTACCTTGTGTGTAGCCCAGCCCATCAGCTGTAAACTGGTGAGACGCTCAGCCCATCAAGCAAGTAACGACTTCTCTCTCTCCTATCTCTCACGTCACACGCATTGAAGAGAGAATCACGCACCTCCTGCGTCCGGGAGAACAACCTGCGGTGTTCACTTTGTTGATCTTCACGTCCAGGTTCACCTTCCTCTTCCGCCTCACAAATGATACCCTTCCCCTCTCACCTTGCTGCTAACCAATATCCTTCCCCGTTTAGCAGCTAGATCTCCTCCCTTCTGCACACTACCAGGTCACGTTTTTCCTCCCTTCTTTCACACCTTCCTTTTGCAGTAGACGGGAAAACCACCCCCCTCCTTTCTCTTGGTGTTCACGCACGAGATCCACTCTATCAACGACGTCAGACTGTTGGATATACTAGCATAACAGATTCTGTTATAGAAACTGAATAGGAATTTGTTGTAAACAAGCTGTATAAATAAAGCTGTAATACACATCAGTAAGCAAGCAAGCATTAATTCATAATGCTCACGTGTTTACAATCTATTCTGTTCTCTTATTCTACTTCTAACATGGTATCAGAGGCCATCATCTTTTTCCTCCTCTAATTTCCCTTTTCCATGGCTACAACACAAACCGATACTGTCACCGATTCTTCTTCTGCTGATGATAACTTTCTCCTCCAAGTTCATCTTCACCATTCTGATGCTCCAACGCTCAAACTTTCCACCACACTTCTCAACAGCAGCAACTATTCGCGCTGGAAACGAGCGGTTGAAGTGTCACTATCTGCGAAGAACAAGCTCAACTTCATTAATGGAGACTGTGTTAAACCTAATTCTGATCCTAAACTAATTGCCAAGTGGGAGCAATGTAACAATATGCTAATATCATGGCTCTTACACTCCATGGAGAAGGAGATAGGTGAATCGGTGCTTTTTTGCCAAACTGCGTCTCAAATCTGGACTGAGTTAGCCATCAGATTTGGCAAATCCAATCGGACAACTCTTTATCAGATCTAGAAGGAACTTACTCTTATTTCACAAGGTAATCAATCGATTACTTCATATTTCACTCAATTGAAGAAAATCTGGGATGATTATGTGCTTGCTTTAACGAATCATGTCTGCAAGTGTGGTTCCAACGCCGTAGCCCTAGCAATGGTTCAAGATCAGCAAATTTTACAATTTCTGGTCGGTCTAAACGACTCTTTCAGTCTCGCTCGATCTCAAATCTTGATGATGCAACCAAGTCCAAACCTCCATGAGGTATACAAATTCTTACTTCAAGAAGAAAGCCAGAGATCTCTATCCAATCGCTCTCTTCTTGACGATTCTACATCTGCTTTGTATTATCAAAGTCGTGCCACTTCTCGTGGACATACTTCTACTGAATCCAGGCCAACTTCTGCTCCATTTACTCGTTCTTTTTGTGATCATTGCAAAGTTAAAGGTCACAATGCTGACAAGTGCTGGAAGCTTATAGGATATCCAACCACACCGATCCCTAGGCTTCCATGGTGTGATAATTGTAAGGTTGCAGGTCATGCCTCCTCTAAGTGTTGGAAGATCGTCGGATATCCTCCAGGACACAAGCTTGATGCATCTTCTGTCACTAGATCCTTCACTCCAGCACAGATGACATCCATTCTTGCTATGTTAGACAAGAATCAAGCACCTAATCCCACTACAAATCAAGCTTCCTTTCTTGCTGGTAAGGCCTCTTGCTTCTTATCTTTTAACCTCAATTCGAAATGGATCTTGGATAGCGGTGCAACCGATCACATTACACCAAACCTTGACGTGTTCACATCATACACACCTATAATCATTCCTTCATTCATTACTATGCCTAATGGCAAACGAGCAGCTGTTGCACATCATGGTAATGTGCATATAAATGATAACCTTACCTTATCTCATGTATTACATGTCCCAGACTTTCAATTCAATCTAATCTCTATCAACAAGTTGTCCAGTGATCTAAATTCTCACATCTTGTTTACTCCTCATTCATGCATTATCCAGGACCCTTCGATGAAGACTCGGATGGTGATTGGACGAGCATTTAAAGGGCTATACGTGGTTGATAAACCTCATGTCATTGAACTTTCTTGTAATCCAAAACTTCCTACTGATGGTTTTTCTATGCATACTTCATGTAATTGTCTTCTCATTGAACTATGGAATTGTAGGCTTGGCCATATGCCTTTTGATCAACTTCAATTTGTTAATAATACCCTTCATTTACCAAAGAATCATTCTATTTGCACAATATGTCCACAAGCTCGTCAGCATAGACATGCTTTTCCTCTCTCCTCCACAAAGTCTCTCCATATATTTGATCTCATTCACATTGATACATGGGGTCCTTACAAACACCAAACACATAATGGCTTCTCTTATTTCGTTACCATTGTTGACGACCACTCTCGGTGCACTTGGACTTACCTCATGGCTCATAAAAGCAATGCCCTATCTCTCCTTAAAACCTTTGTAGTCATGATCAAGAATTACTTTAAAACCACCATAAAAAACATTCGTTCGGACAATGCACTTGAGTTCTCTAGCAAGGAGGCTCTTACTTTCTATTCCATGGAAGGCATTACCCACCAAACATCATGTGTATACACTCCACAACAAAATGGTGTAGTAGAACGTAAACATAGGCACATCTTGGAGGTTGCTAGATCTCTTTATTTCCAATCAAAGCTAGCTCATTCTTTTTGGGGGGAGTGTATCTTGACAGCCACCTATCTCATCAACAAAAGACCCACACCTATCCTAAAGCACAAAACACCCTATGAAGTATTAGTCAACAAGAAACCATCCTATGATAACCTATGTGTCTTTGGATGCCTATGTTTTGTCCACACACCAAAGCCTCATCGAGATAAATTTAAGCCATGTGCCAAACCTTGTGTTTTCATTGGATACCCCTTTGGCCAAAAAGGATACAAAACTCTCACTCTAGATACTAGAGAAGTTATCATTTCCAGAGACGTGGTCTTTCATGAACATAATCTTCCATTTCATCACATGTCTTCATCTTTTGTTGATTCATCCCCTCTCCCTATCACTCCTACTATATCTTCTATTGATTCAGTCATATTTTTACCTTCAAATTTTCCCATTGCACCTTCTGATCCTACATCATCCTTACAATCACAACATAACGTCCCTCCCACATCTTCTGCTCCTATTTCTCCACCATTAAATAATGAATCTATTATCCCTCTTCCTCCCACATCCCCATTACATACTTCACCTCTTCCCAGACGATCTACTCGCCTCACTAAAACACCATCTTACCTTGATGATTTCATCTGTACGTATAGCTCATGCTCTCCATCACCAGGTACTTCATTTTCTCTCCCTTTACCCTCTTCTCATATGTCTTTACTTTCAGCCCTCACTTCTTTTGTGGAGCCTACCTCTTACACCGAAGCATCCAAAGATCCAAATTGGATAGAGGCTATGGATAAAGAGTACAAGGCTTTACAAAGCAATAATAATTGGGATCTCACTCCTTTACCCCCTAACAAAAAGGCCATCGGTTGTAAATGGGTGTTCAAAGTCAAGCTCAAAGCCGATGGTAGTTTAGAGAGATACAAGGCACGTCTTGTAGCCAAATGGTTCAATCAAAAACCGGGCATTGATTACCATGAGACCTTCTCTCCTGTTGTCAAGATGACAACCATTCGTGCTATTCTAGCAATTGTTGCATCCAAGAAATGGACTTTGCACCAGCTTGATGTGAATAATGCATTCTTACATGGTAATTTATTTGAAGATGTTTACATGAAAATGCCCCCAGGTATCCCTAATCCAATGTCTCTTGTATGCAAGCTTTGGAAGTCTTTGTATGGATTAAAAAAGCATCACGCCAGTGGTTCCATAGGCTTACAAGTGCTCTCATAGATCAAGGCTTCAAACAGTCTAAGAATGACTATTCCTTATTTCTTAAATGTAATGGCACTGACATTACTATCATTGCAATCTACGTTGATGATCTTTTGATTACAGGATCCAGTGAAGCCACTATCATATCTCTCAAAACATACTTAGACCACATGTTCAGCATTAAGGACTTAGGGCTTCTTCACTTCTTCTTGGGACTTGAAGTAGCTCATACATCTTCAGGCATTGTGTTGGCTCAAAGAAAATTTGTTCTGGAATTACTTGATGAAGCAAATATTATTACAGGAAAAGAGGCTTTAACTCCCTTGCCTCTACACCTTAAACTGCAACCAAATGATGGTACCCCTGTCATCGATCCTTCCTCCTACAGATCCCTTGTTGGCAAGCTTAATTTTCTTACCAACACTAGGCCCGACCTTGGCTTTGCAGTTCAGACACTCAGCCAATTCATGCAGAATCCGTATTCTTCTCACCTGGATGCTTTACATCATACCCTGAGATATGTTCAAGCCACAATTGGATATGGCATACTTCTTAATGGGTGTGATAACCCTAATTTATTGGCATATACTGACTCAGATTGGGCATCATGTCCATATACACGCCGGAGTGTCAATGGCTTTGTCATCCTTCTTGGCAAGTCTCCTATTAGCTGGAAATTAAAGAAGCAGACCACAATATCCAGAAGCTCTGTTGAGGCTGAATATCGTGCTATGACACAAGCTGCTGCTGAGGTTACTTGGTTAGTTCGTTTATTACAAGAGTTAGGCCTACAACCACTGCAACCTATTCATCTTCATTGTGACAACAACTCAGCCATTCAAATTAGCAAAAACCCAGTCTTTCACGAAAGAACAAAGCACATTGAAATAGACTGCCACTTCACAAGGGACAAAGTTATGGAAGGACTTCTTCAACTTCATCATGTGTCTACCAATGAGCAAGTAGCTGATGTGTTGACTAAAATCATTCCTTCAACTCAACAAGATTATCTTCTTTCCAAACTAGGAATGCATATGGCACCTAGTTTGGGGGGGGGTGTTAGATCTACTAGCATAACAGATTCTGTTATAGAAACTGAATAGGAATCTGTTGTAAACAAGCTGTAATACACATCAATAAGCAAGCAAGCATTCATTCATAATTCTCACGTGTTTACAATCTATTCTGTTCTCTTATTCTACTTCTAACACAGGCCAACCTCCGATTCTCGTGTCCACACAAGCTGATGGAAACCACCTCTTCTATATCCCCACAGATGCAACAGTAGCCTCTCTTCCCTCCTACTCGATCGGAGAGGCAAGGCTCGTACACCTCTCCTACCTCTCGCTCTCTTTCTCGTCACACCAGCGCTATGCGCGTTGCTAGCCTCCAAGACCGTGTTCTCCATCCCCGACAGAGGCAGTAACAATGGCCTCGCTCCCAAGCCTTTCACATGACGCTGCTGAGCCTTCCAACAAGGTGATACTTCTATCTCTCTGTCTCTCTCTTTCTCTTCTCTTTCTTCTAATCAGTGCATCTTGGACAACACTCCTTTCCACCTCTTGTCGTCGACTCCCAGCAGAGGCAAACCCTTTAGAACATCGACTGCACAGAGAATCATCAACCATTGGTTGCTACGACAAGGAATCACCGGCCTCCCTGGTGCCGATTCGGACCAGGACAACAGTAGTGTTCGAGCCTCGTTTTCCTCCTCCATCACCGTCTGCAGGCCTGCTGGTAAGCGTAGCCTCCTTCCTCTTTGCACACAAGGTTGAAGATGATAGTCATGAACGGTTGTAGCTCTCGAGTTTCGAACCTGTGATCATATGTTCTTAGTGTAGAAATCTTTTGTTTGGATGCTCCCAAGTTTCGAAATGGCAACCTCTGAATAAGCTGAATGGCAGGGAGTGTTGGCAGGGAGGATCGAAGTTGAGACCTCCTGCATACCTTGTTTTTTTTTTCCAGCTTTGACATGCTGACTTTAAGATCTAGTTTTGATACCTTAGATCGATTATCCACCGTTGAACTTTTGGTATGTTGTATATGGATATATGTAGTTTAATGTGTTAAATTTTGGGAATAATTCAACGGTCGGATTTAAAGTTATAGAGTTTCAAAGTAAGGTAGTTGGGCAACTTTTATAAGAGTGGGATTTTAGCTAAGTATGGAGCTTCAGTGTTGTTGAAGCTATTTGAGGATGTTGTGTAAGAGTGGTGGAATGTAGTTTTGGAAATTTCTTTGCTTATGTGAGTAGAGTACATAGCATAGAAGGTTGGGAGTTTCTTTAGGATTTTTAGATTTTTTTGTATGAGGGGTTTATTTTAAGTCAAAGTTGGACCTTAGCCACTTTTTATGAAAGTCAATAATGGGTTTAACTCTTTTAAATCTTTAAAGAACTTCCTTAGAGGGTTAGATTGTGGTTTGAGTCCCAAAGAATAGTTTAGAACTTTGTTATAGAAATTTTCTAGAGTTTTGGGACCAGGGATAAAATGGTCATTTTACCTTAAGAGGGTATTTTAGTAATTTCTCTTATGATGGGTTTGTACATCTAGAAATTATAGACTTCTATGGATATGGAACATATTTTGATCCACTTGCCTCTTATGACAAGCAATTGAGTTTGGACGGTTACCTACCGAATTGAGATTAAGACAGTCGAGATCGATTCAGGTAAGTCCTTTGGGCTTACTTAGCTAGCTTCTAGATATGAGTGTGGATAATAATAGTGGCGTGTGAATGATATGTTTATAGTTGTACTTAGTAATAATTATCTACCGACCTATACATTGGCCTAAGAGTAAGAGACGGTGGCATTCTGCTCAGTTAGCCTGAGGGCGCTGGGGGTTTCTTTAAGGACTAGTCCACACTCGGTTTGTAGTGATGCTACCGGCAGAGGTAAGCTAGACCTACACCCAGTTGGATAAGGAACGGAGGTGAGAACTCTTAAGATTTTTCGTGCCACAACTGTAAAATTGAATAAGGTGAATCACTTAACTACAAGATAATAACCGGTTTGTGTGCCAGCATGATGATTGTTTTATGTTATCTTAGTTTTGTTTGTGCTATCTTTATTCTTTTTATATTTAGATTGTTAGATGAAGGTTTATCCGTGTTGTAGACTTTGTAGAGATAAACAGTTGCAGAGAGATTCGGGACGGATGGTCAGCCAGGTCCACGTACTCATTAGATGGGGACGGGGGAGTCTTCCATACGGCATGCATGTTATGTATCTATATATATGGTTGTAAGGCTGTCACATGTGTACATTTATACCATAAAAATATTATGTTTCCGAAATTATTTTAAATACATCTGTGCCTTGTTGTAAGATCCTAGTAAAGTTGTTGTTAAACCAAGCTCGGGACCCATTGTGAGGTCCTAACCAGTAGCTCCCCGAGTTCCAAGAACTTGGGGTATTACATTAAATGTAGTAATGCAAGGAGAAGTAGTAACCAGACAAGGGACAGAAAGAAGGTTGTGTTTGAAGAATGGCATGCATAACACATCTTGTAGTCTAAGAGTGTGAGAAATATAGACAGTGCTTGAGTGAGACGCAGTCTTGACAGAACCATCAGGAAGTCTGATTTGTATAGGCTTGGATAATAAAATCATTGTAGAAAATAGGTCATGAGAATAGCAAATATGATCTGTGGCACCCGAATCTATAATCCATAGATGTGTAGTAGAAGATATATGAGCCATAGAAGACTCTGTAGTACGTGCAAAGTTGATAGCTGCTGAATTGATGTTGTCAACTCCATACTTGTTGTTCATTAGTCGAAGCATTTCTTGAAATAATGCAGAGACTGTGCTTTGATCAAAGCTCCTTCCTCCAGTCTCATCAAGAGGTGTATTACACACTGGATTTTCAACAGCATTACCAGCAAAAGATTGGGAGGACTTAGAAGAATAATGTGTCTTATCAGAGTTTGAACCTTTTGGTCCTTTGTACCAATCTAGAAAACCATACAGTTTGAAACATGACTCCTTGTAATGACCCTTGTTTTTGCAATAATCACACTTTCTTTCCCATTTATCTTTACAAAAATCGTGTCTACTCCCTCCAGATTGTCTATATGGGACAAATCTATTAGCAGCTAAAGCCTCATGAGGTACAGTCAAAGTGGAAGTAATCTCCCTTTATTTTTCTACTTGCAAGATCATGTGAAATGCACGATTTAATGAAGGTAAAACTTCAAGAGAAAGTATATTAGATCGAATATGATCAAATTGATTACCTAGTCCCATCAGAAATTGTATTAAACGTGTCTTGGCTTCTCTTTCAACTAAAAGTTTGGGAATATCACATTTACAATGCACAATACCTACACATGTACACACATGCAATGCATCATGTGCCTGAAGTTCATCCTAGAGTTTCTTGAGCTTTCAATAGTAGACCGAGACAGATGCATTTTCCTGTTTCATAGATGAAATATTCTTATGAATATGATATAACAATGGTGCATTCGATACCTGATAGCACTCCAAAATCTCATCCCATAGCTCCTTAGCCGATTCAACATAGGAAAATTGCTCAACAATGTCTGTCTTCATGGAATGGATAATCCAGCATCGGATCATGTAATCTGCTCAAATCCATCAAGCAGATGTCTCAGCATCATCATCCTTCTTGACACACGAACCAATAATGAAACCAAGCTTGAGTTTCGCACCAAGAGCCATATGAATCCCCCGTTTCCAAGATGAGAAATTAGAACCATCAAATAGCGTGGAAACAAGCTGCATTCTTGGATTGTCGGAGGGAGCAAGGTACAAGGGATCAGTCGAATTTCCTGGCAAAATTCGCTCAATAGCACCAGGGATTTGATCAACAACAGTCGATCTACCATTACCAGCAGCATTTGTGGAATTATCTGGACCTCGATGATCAATATCTCCTTGATCATCCATGGAAGAGAAAAAAATTTGAGGGGAAGTGAATTACAGTATAAGGCTCTTCATGAGCTCTGATACCATGTGAAGAGTATGGAAGCAATAGAGGAAAGGAAACGTATCAACTGAATTCATCAAATGAATCTGTTACAGATACCCTATATATGTACAGATAGGTGGTTGTAACAAACTCTCATATTTGTATATAATGCCCTATACATTTTACTATTTCTATATATTGTCCATAGTAAGTGTTACGCTAAGAACGTGTGCACGCAATAAGCCTTAAATTTATAACTCGATATATTTCTCCTAACTCCTAGCGAACCCATAGTGTACGGGACGTTTTGTAGTAGGGATAGTATTCCGAGGTCGAACACAAAGACTGAGGTGAGATTGAATCAATTAGTGATTAAATTTAGTGAAGATCTAGGCTAAGAAAAGAGAAAGAAATAAAGAAACAAAAATCTCAATGTTTTTGGTTGGGTTTTTAGATGATAAATCACGATCTCAAATCATACAAGGTAAACAGTCTACTAAGCTAACAAATCAACACAAACAAATAAGCTAAAAACGAGATATGAGATCAAAGAGAGAAAAAACGGATTCTAGGGGTTGGAAATTCCGGTTATGGCATGGGACTCAAGCTATCTAATCATTCCTTGGATTACTAAAGTATGTTGGGAGTAAATGTTTCTAGGTTGGGATCAATCACTGGGTAAGCCTCATGATCCTCTAATCCGTTCCCAAGGTCTCATCACCGGGTAAGTCTCAAAGAGCCTAAGGATAGGAATTCTACACAAACCGGATAGTATTCTAGGGATCTAACCTCTCTTTACCGGGTAAGTCTCGGAAAGGCAAGTCCTAAACAACTATCCTAGCACACTTAGTCCAATAGCGGCTTATGAGGCTCACTACTACCTAGAGTTTGTCATCTTTAATATCTAAGAGCAAGAATCACCGGGTAGGTCTCTTCTAACACTTAGTTGCTAACACTAGGTCACCCTAGGATAGATTTAACTTAACAAACACTAGGATTTCAACATTCTAAAATTCTAGAACTTAGATTCATCACATCAAATGAACCAGGCAAACCACGGACTGTTCATCTACTTCCACGGCCGTGGACTGGCAAGAACAAAACGTGGACTTCAACAGTGGCTCTGTCCAAGTGAACGAATCATCCAAAGGCAAATCTAAGTCCATCCTATCATAGTCCTAGCCATAACCCTCTTTTCCTTACCCTAGAATCACATCTATCTAGCCAACGACATTCATCATCACAATCAAAATCATCAAACATAAAATCATGGCATTCATTTGCAAGATAATGAAGAGAAAGAGAGAAACGAGTGAATCAAAGAAAACGAAGCTGAATTCGAGATTTAGAAAGACTCACAATCCTTCAAAAGAAGGTTTAATCGATTCTTACAACCCTAGGAAACGATTTCGATAATCTTCACTCTAAAATCAATCAAAGGCTAACAATGGTGTCTTCTACTCTTCTTCTCCAATGGAGCTTTTCTCCTCCTCCAATGGTAGCTCTCTTCCAAGCTCCCCTTGAGAGAATCTCTTCTTGAGAATGTGGTAGTGAGAGTGGATGATGGGAGAATGGAAGATGCCTTTTCAGCCTTGCAGGACCACCTTTTATACTACAACTTTGCAAGAGTCGGCCATGAGATCGTGGCACAGTTGTCACAACCGTCTAGCAAAAACCACGGTCAGATTCCACGCCCGTGGAAGTGCCAGTGACCGTGGTTTTGGTGCCTCAGCTTACTTTGGATCATTGAGTCACAATTTGGTGCATGGCTTGCACCAACAAGGTCCCATGGGTCTTCCTTAGCCTTTAGCTTGCATCCCAATGAGTCCGAAGGTGTGTCATCTTGATGAACGATCCTCAAATGTATCGATTAAGCTCCTAAATCTCCCAAAATACCTACAAAGCAATGCAAAAGTCCGCGTAGACGTCTATCTCGAGAAAATACATGATATGAGTGCAAACGTCGTGAACTAGTGCTAAACCATGCATGAATGAGTAGATAAACTATCTAAATGAGTGCCTAATCCTAAGTCATAAATCGTGTTATCAGTAAGGATGCCTAAATCATGCAATTCTACACTATGCACCTAAACTCAACATGAAAATATGTTATCACCTAAATTTTTCAAGATTTACTACATCTCACAATTCAGTTAAGTACTAGTATTGGTCTTTTGGCTTGAATTGATGTGATATATTATCTGCTTCTTCCACCTGTCATATTGTCTTGCCTTGAGAGAAGGATAGAAGTTACGACGTCCAAGCTCAAACTTTCTTGAGTCAGTCATCTTGTAAAAATAACTTGTAATTACACAAGCTAGAGCAACCAATGATATGACACCAATTGTTAGATCACGTAGTATTAGAAGTACTAGGAAGGACGTCTAGTGAGATGCCCTTAGAAGCGAAAGCTAGTACGTAGATTAACACAATGACTTTTAGTGAAAAATCTTAATTTACCAACTACTAAATTGAGATAAAACTACTGCTTCAAACCTGTATAACCTTATTCATTACAACTCACAAACTAGTCCACCTACACAAGCTACATACACCTCGTCTTCTTTAAGCTTCTATGGATGCCTCGTGATCTCCAATCTTGATCACCACTCTCGTAATGAGTGTACAAGTGTATATGAAGTGCACTCAACCTAATTATATGTTAAACCAATTATACATAGTCGTAAGGATAGATAATATATTAACCGAAAGTGGTAGTATAATCTCTCTTTAAAGTACTAGACTAATATAGCAAATAAGACCTTTTAGATTTCTTAGATTACAACTTTTCTTATAAGATAAAGAACATAATATAATCTTCAAGATTTTATTCGGAGGCCGGATATGATATTTTGATATAGGTGTAACTCAAACACTTGTCAAGATGAGATTTATCAATCACCAAAACCTTATAGCGGTCTCCCACATCTCAATTTTGAGATATCTATACGTTTTTTTTGAAAGGTTTATATATTATCAGAAGAGAATGTACATGAGGTTCATACAAGAACATAAAAAGGGGTAAGAAGAACGGAATTACAAGAGATGAATGCCTAGAACCTTGGCTTTGGAAATAGAACTCGGGGATCGATCGTGCCATTTGCCAGCAGCAAAATTCTTTGTGTTGGTGATGACTTTGTGAGCACATGAGGATGAATGGGTGAATTTCTGGTTGAATACGAGATCATTTTTGGCCGTCCATATGTAGTACATGTAGCTGGTGAGGGTGGCGATGAGTATGTGAGAGATGAGGTCATTCTTGTGGCTTTTGAGGGTGCTGAGCCAGCTCCAGAGATTTGTCCTGAGTGAGGTAGGAATTGGAATACGAAGCCAGCGGGATAAAAGCTCCAAAACCATAGACGAGTAGTTATAGTCTAGAAATAGGTGATCTTCATTTTCAAGTTGAAGCCCACAGAGCTTGCAGACGTCAGAGTGGACTATGTTCCAAGAGAGAAGCTTGTTGAGAGTGGGAAGCCGTTTGTGACAGGCCAGCCAGGAAATGAAGCTACACTTAGGGGTGTTAAGACCATTCCAAATGGAGCCATGGGTGAAAGGAGGGTCAAGTGGTAGCGTCTTCCAAATGAGGTTGTGAGCAGCGGTGGTAGAGTAGGTTCCATTGGGTCTTGAAGCCAAGTTTGAGAAGGTGATGCTAAGTCCGGCGTCGGAGATCTCATTTCGGACCTTGAGGATAGAGCATCAAGTATGACTGTGTTTGTAGTTTGTTGTATAGACCTAGATGGAGGAGCTTTTGAGAATGTTGTGACGAATCCAATCGGACCAGAGACTGGGGTATGTGTGGGTGCTATCAAGTTCGAAGATGAGCATGGCAATGCAAGCTTTGTTCCATGAAAGGACCTCTTTTAACTCAAGGCCACCATCCTCCTTAGAAGAGCAGACGGTCTTCAAGGCGATCAGAGCGTGGGGACTCGAGTCAGTTCCCAACCACCATAAGGATCTGAGAAGACCATTAATCTTGGTGATGACACAATGGGGGATCAGGAGGACATCACACCAGAAATAGTTGACAGCCATAAGGATTGAAGAGATAATTTGTGTTCTGCCGGCGTAAGACAAATTCCTGGACTCTAGTTATTGATTCTACATGTGATCTTGTTGACGAGGGGATTGTAAGCATTTGCGTTGAGGCACTTACTGCCGATGGGGACGCCCAGATAAGTGAAAGGCAGAGATCTAGGGTAGAGACCGGTGGAGCTAGATATGATATCGCGATCCTGAGGGAGCAATCCACCAGTGAAGATATTGGATTTAGCCTTGTTGAGATACAACCTGGAGTACTTGCCAAAAGATTGAAGTGTGTTGATGAGGATGCCTATGGAAGTGAGATCACCCCTGCTAAAAAGCATTAGATCGTCAGCAAAACATAGGTGAGTAATTCTAGGAGACCTGCACTTCGGATGGAGGTTGAAATCGTGATTAGAGGTATTTATGTGCAACATAGAGGATAGAACTTCCATCCCGATAACAAAGAGGCCAGGAGAGAGAGGACATCCCTGTCTTAAACCCCTGGAGCCTTTGAAGAAACCATGGAGAGGGCCATTTAAATTGACGGAGTACGTTGGTGAGGTGATACAAGCTCTGATGAGGTGAATGAAGCAGTTCGGGAACCCCATCTGGCCCAGACAGTTGAGGATGAATTGGTGGTCAATCATATCGAATGCCTTTGCAATGTCGATCTTGATGGAATACCGAGGAGAGATGTGTCGTCTGGAGTAGTTCTTAAGCAAATCGTTGCAAATGAGAATGTTGTGTTTTATGGAACGTCCCTTGATGAAGGCACCTTGATCACTACCAATGATGTACGGAAGAGTGGCATTGAGGCGGGAACCAAGTATCTTGGCGATTACTTTGTAGGTCGTGTTACAACAGGAGATGGGTCTGAAGTCCGAGGGATTGATGGGGGATTCTTTTTTGGCTATCAAGGATATGGAGGTGTGGTTGACTTGGTTAAGAAGCCGTCCCATAGCAAAAAATTCAATGATGGTTTTGATGAAGGAGTCACCTATGGTGTGCCAAGATTGTTTGAAGAAGTAGGCGTTAAAGCCGTCAGGGCTGGGGGCCTTACAATCTCCAATGCTAAAGAGGGTGTTTTTGATATCTTCAAGAGAGACATTATTGTAAAGCTGGGGAATGAGATCGGGTGGTAGGTTTGGGAGGGGGCAATCGGGGAAAAGATTTTGCGGATTATGTGGGGTAGTGGGGTTGAGGATTGTTGAGAAGTGGTCGACTAGAATAGTGGAGATCTTGGTGGGGTCGTGAGTGTAATTGCTTGCAAGGTTAGAGGGATCACGGAGTGTTTTGATGGAATATGTTGCCCATCTGGAGATGATACTTTTGAAGAAAATCCCAGTGCATTGGTCACCATGTTTAATCCAAGAAGCCTTAGAGAGCTGGGCAATAGTGTCTCGAAGCAAGGTAAGCGTAGAGTTGAGTTGAGCAATGGTATCTCTTTCCTAGAGAAGCAGTTGAGGGTCAAGAGGAAAGTGTTGGAGATTGGTTTGTGTGGTGCGGAGGGAGGATTTGAGGGCTTCAATGGAAGAGTGGAGTATCTCGAGTTCGGCATTTGGGAACTTTTTCAGGGAGGGTTTGAGAATCTTGAGTTTTTGAATGAGGTTGTGCATGTGGTTTCCGTAGTTGGTACAAGTAGGAGTCGACTACGCGAGAGAAACCGTAGAATTAAAGCTTTCGTGGTTTGCCCAGGTATTGTTAAAACGAAATTGGCGCTTGAGAGGTGTAGGCATGACTTCAAGGAATAGAAGTCCAGGGGAGTGATCCGAGATGAGGGGGTTATTGAAATGGGCTGAGGAATTTGGAAAAGAGTTAGGCCAATGTTGGTTGATGATGATACGGTCGAGCTTACACCAAATTCTGTTGGAAAGTTTCTTGTTGTTCCAAGTAAATTTACAGCCACAATAAGAGGGGTCCGAGAGGTGGTTTGTGGAGAGGTAGTCCGCCAACTCAGAGGTTGGTTGAGAAGAGGCTGAGGGGCAGGCGAAGATTTTTTCATCAAGGCTTAG
This sequence comes from Fagopyrum homotropicum, assembly GCA_033239125.1. NCBI lineage: Eukaryota > Viridiplantae > Streptophyta > Magnoliopsida > Caryophyllales > Polygonaceae > Fagopyrum > Fagopyrum homotropicum. Next base: position 137,977,620 of record BSWB01000001.1, on the reverse strand, counting down.
GATGGTGTTGAAATCCCCCATGAGAAGCCAAGGGTTGTTTGTGGTGAGGAGGCTAATAGTAGTGAGGCAGTCCCAAAGGGGTTCTCGTTGGTCCGGAAAGTTTAGGGCATAGACGAAGGTGCAGTAGAAGGGTATGGATGGGTTTGAGTTGAGAGGTTGGGTTGGGGAAGTGATTTTGCAGTGGATAAGTTGGTCATTTGAGAGGATAGGGGTAAGATGAAGAGCAGCCAGATTCCACCAAACCCAGATGCGACAGGTTTGATCCGGGAGGATATTTGAGGTATGCTTCCAACTTGGAATGAGGGAGGAGAGTTTTTTCGATTTTCCTGGCAAGGAGCTTTGTTTCGATGATCGCAATGATGTCAAGCTTGTGACAGTTGATAATATCATGGATAGCCTTCTGCTTGTTTGGGTGGTTTAGCCCCCTAATATTCCATGCACAAAGATTTAGATTCATTGGGAAATTTGGAGTGTGGGAGTAGCATCCTTGATGCTACCATCATTTGTGTTATGGTTAAGGGAGGGGGGAGGGTTTGGGGAGGTCTCAGGGTTTGTAGGGAGTTGAGTGATGGAAGAAGGGTTTGAATTTGGATCAGGCTTTGTGTTGAAAGCCGGGAAGGTGGTGATGGGTTCTGATCTATGTTAGATTCAAAGGAGGGGTTGTTATTTTCAAGAGTTGAGGATCGATTTGATGAGGTGATGTAGGTCAAAGTGGGGTTTAGTTTAGGGTCATGAGTTGGAGTTTTAGGTTGTGGTGGGTGTGATGTGAGTTGCTGGATGCGCATGGAGTCGTCAAGGGTGGGTAGTATAGGTTCAAGGTTTGACGATGGGGTGGAGGCGGTCGGGATTGAGAGGGTCTGGATTTGGGGGGGGGGAGGTTTGGATAGGGTAGATCGACATCGGTGTCCAAAGAGGAGACATTTAGGGCAATGCTCCAGGAGCCAATCATACGTGACTTTCTGCGAGATCGTTTCACCATTCGCGCCGATGAAGGTAAGCTCCCGGAGAAGGGGTTTTGATGCCTGAATCTCAACGAGTATTTTGGCGAAACCAAGCCTATCCTGGTCTGCAGAACTCGAGTCGGTGAGGAGTGGGAAACCAAGTGCGGAACCAATTTTGGCAAGCATGGTGGGTGTCCAGAAGCGATAGTCAAGCTCGTGAAGAGTAGCCCAGATTGGAACCGAGGAGAGACTTGAGTAGTCGAGGGCCATTCCATGGCTCCATCTTTTGAGGAGAAGGGAAGTAGATCCATTGACTATTCAGGGACTACCAAGCAGCACGGTGTTGAGATCTTCTTCAGTGGTAAAGTGGAAGACGAAGACACCGGAGTCATTGCGCAAAATTTTCGGGGGGGATACGTTGTTCCAAGCAGCATTAACGTAATTGAGAAGACGTTGATATCCCAAGGGGCTGACCAGAGGGAACCCGACTAGAGACAAGTGCCACTTGAAAACCGTGTCCGAGACATCATCATTGGATAAGTGGATGACGCCGTCATCGTTGCCTGGGAAATAGGGAAGGGGCACGTGGTTCCATGCTTTAGCATTGATGAGTATGTTTATGTATGTGACCTTTGAGCTTTCTGGGTTAGGAGAGCAGTGAATGTCGGGGCAGTTGAAGGGCCAGCGGTTGAGGGGGCAAGGGTAACGGTATGGGGGTTAGTGGGCGAGGGGGGAGATTGGTTTGGGACTGAAGGGTTGGAAAGAGAGGGAACAATAGCATGCAGAGGGGTGGAGGAGAGAGCGTGGCTACTGGCAGCCTCCAAGGGTGATTGTATGGGTGCAAGTTGTGGATTGGGGACCAGAGGGACATCCAGAGGAGGATCAGCAGAGACGGTAGGTGGGGTAAGGTCTTGGGTTATCGAAGGAGGGGTCGGCCGGAGGGCCACGCTAGGGAAGGAGTGAGGTTGGGGCCAAAACACCAGGGGTTAGGGAGAAAGGAGAGCGTTTTTAATAGGGTTGTGTTCATGATATGTATACGTTGCTAATACATCTTTATATGGAATGCATAACATTTGTATATGTTTCATTTTATTGTGTTGCATGTCTTTATATTTTTCTGGCAAAACATTTATGTTACTAGTGACCGAGTCATTTACTTTCACCAAATCACTGAATTTCATTAATCTCGAAAATCAACTAAACCCAAAGCGAAACTTAATGACTAAACTTCAAATCTTAATTGAAACTATATAAAATGTTTACCTCACAAATGCCAATGCAATAGTTGGTTTTAACTAGCTCTTAAGTATACAGCTGCTTTTATTTCTGCTTTAATGTATCCATAGGAACCCTAATTAGTTTTGTTTGTGTTAATACTACGGTATCCTTATGCAATATTACACGTCGCACGTACACGACTTATACATCGACCAGCACGAAACACTGCGATCTCTATAGCTGCCTTCAACATGTGTATATGATAGCTCCTCCATCGTCTTTCTTGCGCTCAACGTGCATTATTCCTTGATCAGCTTCACTATATATATTTGCATCCATTGCGAGGATGGAGATCGAGTAAGCCTGCAATCTATGCCATAATCAATCTAAATCAAGGGCTTAAACTAATGATGATCATGGATGTTTAATTTATACACCAATAATCTAACTATACATGCATCCATATATGCATGCCTTCTCACACAAATTAAGGGTTTAATTGGTATATATCTTTTGGTACAATGTTGCATATTTTTTAAAGTACGGTCATATTTGAAATGCTTAAACAATTATAAGGTTTTTGCTAAGTTTTTTTTAGGAGTTTTTAGTAAGTTAATATTAGTAGTTTATGAGGGAATTTTAATTTTCTTTTTCGATTTACTCTATTTATCACACTTTTTTTACCTTGTAAAACACATATTTAATATTTTTCTTTCAAGAAAAAATTTTGTTTACAAAAAAAAATCTCCTTTTTATAAAACTCACGATAAACTATGTAATAACTTATTCTTATTTTTACTCAAACTAACTAAATTTCAAACTCAAGCATGCACAAGTGCACAACTATGCATAATAATACAACTAGGGCAATGTACATGGATCATGGAAAAGATTACATTTGACTAAAAAGATGTCAATAAAAAAAAAATTCGAAAGAATGTGTTTTATGCGAACAACATCCTCCTTCAAAGTGGAGCTAATTAGCCAACATATATATTTAGTGATGGTAGGCCATGCCATCCTACTCATGTCTACCTGAGATTTCCTTTTCCATTATCATCGGTATCTTGAGATTCAGAAAGAAAACACAAGAAGAATTTTGTATGGGGTTCGTACTTCAAACCTTTTTTTGGATTTTTTAAAATTTTATCATAATATACTTTTCTATCATTCATAAATTAACATTTACAAAAAAAATATTTATTATTATTTGCTTTTGTTAAGGAGTATTAATAGTCATTTTAAATGTCTAAACAACTTCTTCCATGAATAACTATTTTTCTTATAATGTTATTTATGGAGATGGAAGAATATATTTAAAAATTATAAATGATTAGGACATCATTCAAAAACTAAAAAAAATTTTAAACATAATCCAAAGATATATAAAGTATAAGTGCCATTCAAAATTTTTAAAAAAAATAAAAATAAAAATCAAGCACGAAGAACGATCAACAAAATTTTCATATTTGATTATCCAACCACTATGAAAGTGAGAAAAAAGCTAGGCACTCAAAGGTTATATAAAAAGAGCTAAATTTAATAAAATATCCTTAAATAGTATTCTTAATAAGATTTCAATATGATTGATTTCAATTTGAAAAAGCTACCAAGTTTCCGAGAATATGTTGTAGGGTAATATCTATTTCATGTATTTTAAACTTATTGTCATCTAAAATTATACTAATCTAATTAATAGTTTACTTGCAAAGATTTTCTATTCTACCCCATCTAAAAAAATATTTTCTATTCGTACTAACACATCATAACTTATATTAGATTCGAAATATATCCACTTTAGACGTTAGCAGTTATTGTCTCCAATGCGCAGTATTCAAGGATTTTCCGTCACCAAAATATCATGCAAATGTACAAACAACTCAATGTTATAATTGATAACTATTGGTCCGTTCGACACTTTTCCAGATTATTGTGAGGGGTTATTATTTTTAATAATCTTCCAAATAATTATTAACTAGAAAGTGCGGGTTGAATTTTAATAAATATTTAATACTTAAAAATTTATATGTATATTTTTATATAATAAAAATCCGGAGAATGAAATTATAATCATTATTATGAATTTTAATTTTCTTGTAAGTATTTATCTCTTCTAATTAATTATATTTTTAAATTGATTTGTTAAGATATGTTTGTTGGTAAAAAAAAATCTGTAAAAGTTTGAAAACTATTTTTTATAAAATATTTATTTAAAATATTTTTAAAAAAATTTAGAAATTTATTTCCAATTTATATTAACATTTTGAAATCACTTTTTAAAATAATTTTTTAAGCTTCGAGAAACATGACGTTGACACATGGCAATAGAGGCTCCTGGTTTTATATATATATAATTTGTGTGTTATAGGATGAAAATTTTTGGTTAAATAATTTTGATCAGAATAACCCCTATAATAATCCCATAAAATAGATGGCCGAATGCACTAAGCTAAATTGTGGCCTGCAATGTTAGTGGTAAGGTTAGGAGACAACCTCTAATTTCTATTATTATAATCTAAGGCCAAAAACAATCATTATAAGTTTCAATAATGATCCCAAAAAGCGAAACTATTGTAGCTACTAAATCCATGAGAATCCAAAGCTATGTTCGACCTCTACAAGATTGCTTCTCTGTCTCTGCCATTATATATATCATAAATGGTCGGGTAACGTACAAAAAGAGAAAAGAAATCTAACAATCCAAAACCATATATATAAAGCTCAATATTCTCTGACGTATCTTTGATATGTTCTTTCCAAATATTTCTGTCTGATCTCAGACCAACAGTGAGGGCTACTTACTTCTTCGACTTTAAACTATTAGGGCTTTTCTTATTCAGAAGTTCGAACATCAAAACTTTTTTAAGATCGATTGAGAGAAGCTATAACAAGGGTTCGATTGATGTAGTATCAAGTGTGGGTATAAGATATAAAGTTATGAGTATGAATTATATAGGGGCTTGTTTCGTATCTATGCTTAGATGTTAATATATCATATATCGGTTTCGGTTTTACGATATAGCTATAGGTATGAGATTGATATTCAATACCTTTGTTTTCTTAGTATATGATTGACAACACAAAAAGATATAAAGCATGTGAGGATTTGTTTCTAGAGAATGAGTCAGGGGAAAGAAGAGGAAGGAAAATATAAGATATAAGATATAACTCATTTTCTTAGGCATCAACAAGGGAGAAAAAAGGTTCATGCGTATATTAGTAAATCAATCCGACATTCATATACTTATATACAAAACACAATAATTAACTTTTATTTACTTATTTTGATGCTCATATATATAGGCAGATGTTAGAGTTGTCAATTAGGTGGGTCGGGTTGAATTATTTTGGTTTGGGGTCATTTTATACTAGGCAATAGGGTTGATCGAAGTTGGGTCTAATGATTGATCGGTTTTAGTGAGGTTGTCGTTGGCCATGTTGGAGATTTGTTATTTCTTTAAATTCGGGTTATCAGGTCATTTCAGGTTGATTTACTTGGGTTCTCGGGTTATTTCCGTTCAAACTATTTGGGAATAATCGGATTCAAACATTTTCGGATTCGGATTATAATGGTTTCGGGTCAATTTGATTTTATTGAGTCGGTCTCAAATATATTGTTTTTTCCATTTTTAGGTATAAATGAGGTTTCTCAATCTTCGATGAACAATTTGTCTAAGTTTCTCCCCAAAGAATATATATATTTATAGCATTTCCGTCCTAAAAACGAAAAACAATCATCGGACTTATATAGGATCGGGGCATTTTCGGTTCTTAGGTTATTCAGGACGGGATACTTCGGGTTATCAAGTTATTTCGGGCCAACCTATTCGGATATCATCGGGTTTATAATATTGTAACTTCGGTTTTTTTTGTTTTGGCTTAAATCGGTTTTTGTTGGTTGGGTCTGAAATTTTCAGTTTTTTTCGGGTACTAGCGGGTTTTGGAGCTAGACGATCAGGTTGGTTTTCGGATCGAGTTAGTTTTGGCATCTCTACTTACATATGGATACCAAACGGGCCTTATGTGCAAATACTTTTTGTTATTGGAAAAAATAAATCAATCGTCTGTAATTTTCCCAATTAAATAACATTGTGATTCACCTTATATACTAGATGTATATACCTGATTATATACAAGATTAAATTGCCTTGGTGTATATTTTAATGTATAGAATAGGAGATGTACGGTATGAAACAAATCAGGTCTATCCTCAATTACATCTTGTCAAATATCTGTGCATTATTTATGTTTCAAACAACTAATTAGTTGTTAGTCAGACAGGAAAATGCTCAAGATCACCCTCATCAACCCAATTCCTTCTTCATACTGATCACTGTAGCTACTTGTGATAAGAAACCTATTCTTAACCTTATTATAAAATATCAATTCAAACACAAGACATAGAAGGCTAGATAAAAATACCCACTTCACCATAATTATAAAATACAATATTTTAGTGCATTTTAGCTAATTAATCACCTCTGGTTCTTCCTCATAGCCACAGATATGTTAGCTTATTTCTATGTACAGTTGCATGAGACAAAATGATAGAGATAAACATTTTTGCATCGTATGGGTTTCAAAAAATCAAGAATTTCAGATTCACACAAACAACAAATTAGGGTTTCTTAAGGCACATGAAGTATGAACAGAAATAGGGTTTCCTACTTTCTGTGAGACTTAGCATCTTACAAACGCACAAAAGTTAGAATATAAATACTAAATCACATATCTAAAGTAATCAAGAAAAGACAATTACCTAAGAGGCACTTTGAATCGACCTTACGACTTGGGTCCTCTTCTTCTTCTTTCTGTAATGGACGCCTCTAGCCTTAGCTTGATTTTCCTTGACCTCCCTCAAGTAGATCCGGATAGATCCGTTTCCAAACGGGTTCCTTTCGGAGGAGCCGCCGTTCTCCTCGAAAGCTGCCCGGAGGCGTCCTATGAGGGAGTCAAGACTCCCCCAAGCCTGCCGGAGCGGGCAGCTGCATGGGGCAGGTGGATCAGGCTGCCCGAAGAATTGGCAGCCATGGAGGTGAACCTTAGTCTTTCCGAACTGATCAAGATAGTGAAGAAACTCGATCACGTGACCGCACGTGAACTGAGATAAGCTCACGGGAGGTCTTTGGCTCTTTAGGTACTGTGAGAATGTGTTCCAGTCCCTTCTTTTTTGAGACTCGTAGCGACTTAGGGGCGGGGAAGGAGATGGTGTGGAGAAAGGCGGTGCCGAGGAGGAGGAGGGTGGTGGGTCTGTGATGAGTTTGGACATGGCTTGAGGTTTGGTATGTTTGAGGAGGAAGATGGTTGGATGTATTGTGTTTTGTTTGGTGTATTTGTGAGGAAGCAAGTGGAAGAAAGTGGAGAGTGGAAAATTGGAAGTGGAGATATCAACTATGAAGCCTATGAGGGGAAAGGAATCAAGAGAGGTCCTACTTGGGAGACATGATTGGCCCCTCCTTTATTTCTAAATCATAACCTATATTTTGTCAATATATCTCCCAAATAAATTAGATTTTAGATTATTTTGTAGATTAGGTTCTATCAATGTTCCTTTAAATTAAAATATTGCTTTTAATCACACTCATTGTATCACGACTTGTTGAGGTCTTAAAAACAATTTCCATGCTTCAGTATCACAGTTCATACTGTTAGGCTAATTCATATGTTAATATAAATGGGTTACTTCGGAAGGAGGAACATTTCGGAAGAATGCGGAACATTTTACAAGAAGACATAGTATTTTGGAAGATGGGGGATCATTCCGAAAGATGGTGAAACCTTTTGGAATGAAGCGGAATACTCCAAATGGTGGCGGAACCTTCCGGAAGGAGGCGGAGCTACTAGGAAGACGATAGAGACATCTAGAACTTGACCGAACCTTGTAGACTAGACTAAAATTCTAGAAAGAGTTCTAGACTTGTACATGATTGAGTGAGAAGATTTCAGAATAATCTAATAGAATTAAATTCCGGAACCTTCCCGTAGAGGAGGTGACAATGACTATAAATAGAGGAAGGTCACCCCTCATTTGTATAATTGTCATCCCTCATTTGTATAACTCCGTCAAGAAGAGAGTAACTAATAAAGACTTCTAAAGAGATCTTGTAAGTGAGGCTGTTGTTTGAGTGTGAGTGTGCAAAAAAATACCCGTTTATAAATACTGACTGAGAGTCGGGAAAGTGCACGGATTTCCCCAATAACTAGTATCAGAGCCGAAGGTTACGGGGATGGTGATTGGGTAAATATTGTTGCTTAAAGAATCTCGTGATTGGCGTGATGGTGGCTGAGGTGATGAAGACATTTGAGATTCCACTCTTTGATGGGAGGATCAAAATCACTTTATGGCACAATACGATTCAAGACTATTTTGTGCAATAGGGTCTTGACCAAGCTCTGAAGGAGGAGAAGTGGAGAAGCATCCAAAGGAAGGCGGTGAGTACAATTCGATTGGCGTTGGCTCCCGAGATTAAATACAATGTATTGAAGGAGACCACACTGAAGGCGTTATGGGATAAGCTCAAGAGTATCGATGCGTCGAAGTCGTTTAGTCACTTAAGATGGAGGAAGGAGGTAATATTCACATTAAAGCCCGGTACCCTCGGATGAGGGAGAGAGATGTCGCCTGAAAAGAAGAGAGAGGACTCCCCTAATTATGTGGCTAGTGAAGTTGAGGGTGAAGTTGATTACAGGGATATTTACTTGGCGACAGGTGAGGAGACTGCAAAGTCCAAGTGGGTGATGGATAACGCCGCATCGATGAATTTTTGTAGAGACCAAGCATTATTAGACACCTTGAAGGGTGGTGGAGAGTTTGGTCACTTAAACTTAGTGAGTGGTGAGAAGTTGAAGGTAGAAGGTATCGGAAGTGTGAGAATGAGGCTTTATAAAGGTACAAGCCAAACTCTGCACAATGTGAGGTATGTGTCATCGACGAACGTGAATGTCGTCTCGTTGGGTGTGTTGACGATGGAGGGATATAGGTTTGCCAGCATAAAGAAATGGTGCAAGATTTTCAGGGGAGACGCTTGGTGATGCAAGGCCGCAAAGATGAGAAGAATATTTGCTTCTTAGATGGAAGAGCGGTGCAAAAAGGATGTATGTAGTGGCACTAGAGCTAAGAAGTAGATAAAAGTGAGATTTTCGGATATTGTGGAGATATTTGGAAGTATGAATTAAGGGAGGAATTGCTAGGCTAATTCATATTTTCAAATATATTTATTGTGATAATGGGGTACTCCGGAAGGAGGAGGAACATTCCGGAAGAAGGCAGCACATTCCAAAAAAGGAGGAATATTCCAGAAGGTGGTGGAACATTCCGGAAGATGGTGAAACCTTCTGGAATGAAGTGGAATACTCTGGATGGTTGTGGAACCTTCCGGAAGGAGGCGGAGCTACCCGGAAGACAATAGAGACATCTAGAACTTGACAAAACCTTGTAAACTAGACTAGAAATCTAGGGAGACTTATACAAGATTGAGTGAGAAGACTCCGGAATAATCTAAGAGAATCAAGTTCCGGAACCTTCTTGTAGAGGAGGTGGTAATGACAATAAATAGGGGATGTCACCCCTCATTTGTATAACTCCATCAAGAAGAGAGTAATAAAGGCTTCTAAAGAGAGTTTGTAAGTGAGGTTGTTGTACGAGTGTGAGTGCGCAACAAAATACCCGTTTATAAATACTAGATGAGAGTCGAGAAAGTGCACGGATTTCCCCAACACATACCAATATCTGTGTTAAAAAGTGAATGTATATTGAGAGTGTTATCATATATTGTCCTGTTATTAAAAGATTTTAATTTCAACTATAAAGCGTTTGATTAGACAAAAATCATTAATTCCATTGTCATTGCTCCTTCTAACATTACCTCAATTGCTTGTTTCATTATATAGGTTATCTTCACAAACCTTTCGTTATCATTGCCCTTTCATCTCTTTGTCAAGCTTCTCGGTATGTCTAAACTCAAGCGTTGTCATTTTTTCTTTTTATTTGTGAGTTTGTTGTTTTCTCATACCTTCTAATTAGAATTTGAAACTTGAAAGGCTAGATTTATATAATGATGACGGGGTTTTCTTACAAAAGTTCACGTTTGTGTAATACCATTGTGGTTTTGCTGAAATTGTCTACCTATAATTATTATAGGGTCTTAATTCATGGTAATATTTCAGATTTTGATGTAATTGTGAGTCTTGTTGATGTCACTCAAATTAACGTCCTTTTCCATCATCATTATATTTTATTTTCCTACTCTTTTCGGCGTAATAACATATCTTAATGATTCATTTCCTTCACAAAAGACTTTCGGGGATCTACCGGTTAGTTTATGTGATTGCATGTATTCTAGCGATTGCGGCATTTAAAGGAGATATATGCGATGGAATGACCTCGTACACACTAAGGACATCATACACATACACCAAGTCATTGGTCATGCCCGTCAACCTGACCCAGTAAGGCCGATTGACCCTATAGGACGAAGAACGTGCTTCGACAATACTTGTCTTCTCCTTATTTCCCTTTCGTTTGGGTTGGACTTTCAGCCCATCCACTTGGACATTTTTGTCTTTTAGAGTGATCTTATGTTGTTAGAAGATAAGATTATGCAGTTAGATAAGATCTTATTGTTACGCTAAAAATGTACGACACAAATCTAAGGCAAGAGTGCCAAGAAGTTGTTCGCCCAAAACATGCACACAAAAGTCTTACAATTTATAACTCGATAACATCTCCTAAACTCCTAGCAAACTCACAGTGTATGGGTCGTTCGTAGAAAGGAAAGCATTCCGAGGTCGAACACAAAGACCAAGGTGAAATTGAATCATGCAATGATCATGGATAGTACAAGTCTAGACTAAAAAAAGAGAAAAGAATAAAGAAATGAAAATCATATGTTTTTGGATGGGTTTTATGGTGATCAAGCAAAGATCACAATCAAGCAATAATGTCAACCAATCAACAACTCAAACACATGATGAATATCAAGGTATAAAAAGCGGATTCTAGAGATTTGGACTTCCGGTTATGGCAAGGACTCAAGCTTCTAATCAACCAAGGACAAGTTGTGGTATGTTTGGATAGGGTGTTTCACTAATGGGATCAATCACCGGGTAGGTCTCATGCTCCACTAATCCCGCACCTAGGGTCCTATTACCGGGTAAGTCTTTGGGAATCCAAGGTTGGGAATTCTACACAAACCGGACCACTACCTAGGGGTCAACCTCTCCTTACCGAGTAAGTCTCGGAAAAGCAAGTCCTAGGCAACGATCCTAGCACACTCAATACAATAGAGGCTTGCGAGGCTCACTACTACCTAGAGTTCGTAATCGTCTTTACCTAAGAGCGGGAATTACCGGGTAAGTCTCATCCCTCACTTAGTCTACTAACAAAGGTCACCCTAAGCTAGATTAGGCTCAACAAACACTAGGATTTCAACTCTCAAACACACTAACATGCATATATATCATCATAAGAACAACAACTCACAATCTCGGGTGGATCATAGTCATCTCGGCCAAAATGGATGAAGAACAAGCCGAGATCATGGACCGGACTAGGTTTTCGAGCAAGCAAGCTATCCTAAGATACATCTAAGTTCAATCTATTATCATCCTAGCCATAACCTTTCATCCATCTCCCTAGAATCTCATGTTACTTAGCCAACAACAATCATCTCAAGTTCATTCAGCATCACATCAACATACATGCATGCCATAGCTAGATGAAGAGAAATGAAGCAATATAAAGCAAGAAAAAATCTAAATAAAGAGTTCAAAACAAGCTTACAATCTCCAAGAGTAGATTCAAAATGAGATCAACAATCTCTTACAAATATTCTCACTACAAAGTCACTCAAACTCACTCTAAGTTCTAAGGATGTGTGTTCTTCTTCTTCAACTTCAATGAGGGTATTTTCTTCCTCTTCCCCACTATGGAACTTGCCCAACAAGAACGAATGAGAGGTAATGGAAGTGTCCTTGCAAAAAGTGTGTGTGTGTGTTACAATACAACACCTCCCATTCATCATGGGAGCCAAAGGTCGTGGGCTAGAAGATGTGTGCCAAGTGTTGTGGTGGTCCAAATGGTGATCTCGGTCCCTTCAGAAAGCATCTCGGCCGAGATGGGTGAGGGTTGGACCGAGAAAAAGAAGATCCAGCCCGGATCATGGCTAACCAAGATCCGGTGCATGGCTCGCACCAACTAAGGTCAATTTCTTCTTCTTTTTTGCAGGCTTGCTTCATTGGAACCTTGAATTCGGGTCGCCGCGAGGCTTGATCCTCGGATGTGATCAATAATGCATGAAAGCTCCACAAAATTCCTTCAAAACCGACAAATGCTCGTATAGACGTCTATTCCGACAAAATGACTCAATTAAGCGTAAACGTCCCGAACATAGGCAAGACCATGCATGAATGAAAGGAAAAACTACCTGAAAGAGTGCCTAAACTAGTGTCATAAATCACGTCATCACTTATCTTATTATACATATGATCTTAGGGAGTTAGATTAATTTATCTCTATATAAATAAGGCTTTCGGCCATTAGTTTTATTATCTTTCTTTCTGCAATTTACGAGTTTAAGCTGCCAATGTCTGCCTCTAAGGTCGATCGGCCCTACTACACTACACCAATTGACTAGCTCATTTTCGAGTCTTTAATAAAGCATTTAAGTTTTGTTCATATATGTTTGATTAATTATCATGTTTTCTAGGTAATGGACAGCTCAATCGCATTAATCTATGATGTTGAATTGTTTATATATGTTGGATGTATGTTTGTATGAGTTGTGGTAGTTATTGGAATGTTTCCTACAACATGTGATAGTCGAGATCTGAATCTTCCTTTGTTATACGTTCTTCAAGGTGTTGATTGAAAAATGTGGTGTGTCCCGTGTCCTGCCGTGTCGGACACGGGGACACAACAGGACACGGCTCGGACATGGTCAAATATGACCGGAAACGGTCAAGACACAGCGAGGACGCTGATTTTGTCCGGTCAAGACACAATCAACGAAAGTTTACCTTTTTTTAAGGCTAGAAAAAAAAGAAATTATTTTTTAAAAAAAAACATAAAGAAACACTAATTTACCATAATATTTTTTCTTCTCTCCCATTTTTATCCGACTAAACCTAGCCCACATGGCCACCTACGAGATTGTGGTTGCCGAAAGTAGGGCACCGATCTTCTTCTTCGGCTATAATGTTGAAATGTTTTTCTGTCGGCCGACTCTTCTCTCCATTTTTCTTATAGTTTCATAAATTGATTTGAATCTTTGATTAATAATTTATTGTGTAATCTTTCTTTGTTTAATGTTGTGTGTTATTCTCATTCTTTCACTTCTTATAATTAACAAATATTTATTATTTTTTTCCTTGGTTGATCATGTTGTTCGGTTGTTGTTAATCTGCAAAATGAATGGTTCATTCTTCAGTTTTGATACTAAGTATGTTTATTTCATATTATAAGACTAAATATGTTAATTTCTATATTTGTAAGATTGAAAAATGATTGTTTCTCAGCTTTTGTTTCGATTATTTTGTTATGTTAATATTTTTATTTACTCATATATCATTGATTTTTTCATATATATGTATCTCGTTATGATATAGGAATTCTAAATTTCATTATCTTTAAAAGGGTATATTATTTGTTTTACTCGCCGTGTTCCCGTTTCCTGCACTTTTGAAGATTGTCGCTTCCCCGTTTCTTGCCGTGTCTGTTTCCCGTATCAGTGTCCATGCATCATAGGTAGAAACACTTTTCAAGGCGATGTCAACATATATATCTCCTGCGGAGTATAAGTATTCATTTTGAATGTCTAGATAACTTCTTGAATGGATAACTGATGAGGGATCATCCTCAACATCAAGTATACAAGGACCAATCACTATATCTCGAGCAAGAAGAATCCAAGAGGAGAAGCTACAATTAATTGAAGATGATCGAGGAACCAAAAAATGTGGCTAGATCAAGATTTGAGCAATCCAGTCAAAATCACACCCGAGATTCCAGTTGAGATTTCCTTCTGTCGAGGTCTACAAAGATCCAGTCGAGATCTTGTTAGTTGTTAGATATTTTATCTTTAATACCTTCAAAGCTTTAAATATTCTAAAGATATATCTTTTGGTGTTGATCCTATCTTTTATGATTATTTTTTTATTTCTTTTATTTTATCTTTTTTAGAGGAATGTCTCCTATAAATAGTCTTAAAGGACGAGATTCATAGGTAGCTTTGATAGATTTTTATTTCTACAATATTGTGAGATACTCGTTGCTTTGTTTATGAAGTTTTGTTTTATTCATTTTAATTCAATCAAAAAAAGATCTTTTGATTGAATAGTTGTGAGTCCTTACTAGGTTGTTCATGTGTTTTTTAATCTTACTAAAGATTGATGCTACTAGTCAAACTAGTCTCTCCTTGTGCTTGTCTTATTTAGAAAGTTTGTTTAAGGTTGAAAATGGATGGATTAATGTATTTCTTTGTTGAGGGTTTTGATCCAATTGGTCAAGGTTCCTTGCAAGTCTAACAATAAGTCTTCCTATATTTTCCATATTTTAATCGATAGTATCACTTCTTATCTATCCATTATCATTCCATCAATTCACGTTGTTGTGTGTTTGAGTTTTCACAAATCTCAGCATTACCATACAAATCCCGCCCAAGATTTGCTTCTGTTTCCAGTTTCGTGGACTTCAATCAAGATCAGGAAAATACGGCATCAATCTCGCATCAAGTGGTATTAGAGCTAATCGATAAAGTTCAACTCAGCCATCCAATGAAGGTTGAGTATTTTTATTTGAGTCATATAGAAATCAAGTCTTTTATAGTTTTCATCTTTTGTGAGATTATTTGAGCTTAATGTGCTTTGGCTTGTGTTTATTGGAGAAGAGAAAAACGCCATAGCCTAAACACAAGCCAACCAACCTAAGCTAGAAATCTCGTCCACGGTTTCTAAACCTTACACCCAAGATTTTTGCGTTAAACAAGTTTCGTGATTCTCTCCCTTTTCCAACGAGATCCTATATTAGATTTGAGTCAATTCTGATTATATCCAGCTGCTATATTTAAGGAGAAGGATATTTACAAGATATTTTATTGTTGAGATCTTATCTCGTAGGTGAGATCTTATCATATCTTTTAAATCCTAACATAATATCCACCACACCTATATATACATACAATTCGGCCCTTTTCCCGACTAGCAATTCATCTATTCGATATCCCCTCTTAATTCTCATAACTCCACAAAAAGGTCAGGCCCAAAATTTTTTTAACCGTATTTTCACCGCCATTTCTCATCATCAAGTCATCCCTACAAGTTGAGGATAGCCTTTTGAGCAAGAGTTGTCGCGATCCAACTGAGAATGGATCATCAAGGCAACAAAGGAGGAGTATATCCCAAAGCATATTTATTGATTGTCGTTCATTCATCGACGATTCGACAATCTCGGCCCGATACTGAAAATCCCGGCCGAGATTTTCACCCGAATTCACTACTGTTGCAAATTTTTTGAGAAAATTTTGAGGCTTAATCTAATAAATTCAAGTGCACCTTGTTCAAGAGGAGATCCAGAGAAGAAGTTTTATACCATCCTTGATCTAGTTCAAAGCCAAAAACACTATCTTTTGAGATATCTCGCCCGAGGTTTAAGTATTTAGATTGAGATTTCCTTTTGTTGAGATTAAACCTAACCGGCTATCTCTCTTTCTAATTGCATAAGTTTAAGGTACGTAACAACTCTCTTCTTAATCTCTTGTGTGCTTATTTTGTGTCTCTTTCTACCTAAACACATCGAGTCTATTTCTTTGGTATGTTAGTTAGTACCTATACTTTCTATCATACTAGTCGTGTCTACTTGCAATATTCTTTCCACTTTGTGTCAATTGTGTGAGGAGACTTCCAGCAGATTTACCTTGACTATCTTCCAGCATAAGAACCTTCTTCCAATCCAAGCTGACTATATAAGTTCTCCAAGGAGTTCTAGTTGAAGCTAGTCACCGATTTGTAAAGTAGTATTAATCCATCCAAGGAAGTTACATCAAATTAGCTTGAGATATCACACCAGAGTGTGAGTGCGAGAGAAAACAAGTAAGGAACCCTCGTTTTAACTAACTTCAAAAGTTTGTTGTTACTTTATGTGATTGTGTAGGATGTTTAACAATCCAGAGGTTCACAAACGGGTGACCCAACGAGTCTAAAGACAGATGACGTTTTGAAAAAATTAATGGCTATAGTTTCAAAATTGGCTGAAAGGATGGAGAAATTGGAAACTCGCCCCAGAGAACAAATCTCGCCCCTGTGCAGCCGAGATTTCAGCTAAGATTTTCTATTGACGAGGGTGAAAGTTATAAGAAACCCATCAATACCCCAACCCCGGAATTATCTCAAAGAGACCCTCAAGGCCCAGATATGAATTATTCAAATCCTCTTTTCAATACACCTAAATTTCCGCATTTTGTTAATGATTTTCAACAAAACAAAGAAAAAGACGAAGAGGGCATGTGGAGAGAATATCATAGACGGCATCATCGTCCTTGGAGAGGACGAGATTATGAGATGTTTCAACCTCCCCGTGATCATGATGGAATTGACAAAGTAAAGGTCAAGATTCCAAGTTTTGAAGAAAATGCGATCTGGATGTTTACATGTAACACCCCAAATCCACGGGACTTGGAGTGTCACATTGGGCTAGGATCTCACAATGGATCCTGACCCTAGCCTGACAACAAGTTCACTGAATCTTACAACAAGGCACAGGTAGATTAAAACCAAATACATAAAAGCTGTATATGATACATCAAAAGAGTTTACAAACTCAGAGCCGAGTACAAAACATCAAACCACAACATCTGATACAAAGATCTCATATCCCGCGCATCCTAATGTACAGAAGTCATCGGCTGGCCACACCATCTGTCTCATCGAAGTAGTAAATCAGGTTGTCTCACCCTGTAGTCTTCTTAACCTACAGATCATCTACAACACGGTAAGAATCCGTTAGCTACAGCAATGAAAAGCATGAAGGTAATAGCACAACCACACGTCAACATCTCATACATGCAATGCCACACACATTCATTTATTATCTTTCATTACGTTATTCCATTACTAACTCAACTTCTTTTGTAACACGAGGAACCTAAAGAACCTCGTCCCTTTCCCCGTTAGCACAGGGGTTTGCATTGGGGGTGATCGTCACTCGTCCCCCCTATGTTACTGGCTTCCAGGCACCTCCTCCTAACCAGTAGGAAGAGACCAGTGGTTACCGCCCGTTATAATACACTTGGGCCAAATAAATGTAATAAATGGTCATCCTAGTCCGGTTTAGGTTATAAATGCACAATCATATGAACACACACAGCCATCACAATCATACAATCCACAACTGCACGCTAAGTAAGTCCTATGGACTTACCTGATATACTCGTAACATGTACCACGTCACAGCTTCCCCTTGGGGAAGTAATCAACGCCTGCAATAGCAAGGCACACACAATCACATACTGCAAAGGTTAGGAGACTCGTCTCACTAACCACAACCAACCTATATCTCAAATCTAAACCTCAGATCCTCAACACATTCATAAATGCATAAGGCATATCCTCAACATAACATCTCATCATACTCGTACACATACTAAACCTTAAAGTCATAACCGATATCCATAACATCATCATGATCCTCAACTCATTCTGACACCTAGCATGCATCTAATCAGTATTCCTCAATCTCAAATTTAATCCTAATTTAATTAATTAACCTTTAATTAATTAATTAAATTTCACCATAATAACATTTTGCCCGCAGGCCATTTCTAAACCCATCTGTCATCAGATTTCATCAAACAAACAACCCATAAACACCAAAATAATATAATGATCATAATGGAATTTCTAATCATCCACTTTGAAAAGCCTAAGGTCAATTTAGGCCAAATCGCAGTACGGAAAACGAATAAATTCATAACTTATTCGTTACTAACCCGATTGACGATCTGAAAGAAGATTCGGAATCACAACGACGCAGGCTACGCATGTACAACATCAAATTCACCGGAATTTGAGCAACGGAACCGTCTTGGTGACACATATGCTCGACCAGGTCTTCATCTGCTTGGAAATGCAGAAACTCGGTACCGATATGAAGAGAATGAAAAGAGGAATCCAAAAACTCAAAAGGAATTGAAATCGGATTAGAAACGGAGAGTAGATCTGAGTTTGAAGTTTGAGAGAAATTTGAGCTTTTACGAGGAAGCTTGAAAGGAAATGAATTAATAAACGATTTTCCGCTATTTATAGTGAAGTCGATAATTATCCTTTAGCGAAGTCGATAATTATCCTTTAACCGATCTCATGGAGGGTTGAACCCCCTTCTCCAAACTTCTCGAAATTGGAACAATAAATCTTGAATATTGTAGGGATAATTATTCCACAATTGTCTCGGAAAACGTGTATTCCTAAGCTATCTTTCTTAGCCGTTAAGAAACGAAATAACGATTATTTTGGCCGTTTTGCTTTTCCATGTTATTTCATATCTAGGACATGTCCGATGTCCTGATCATTTCTCTCAACTGCATTTTTATTAATTGGAGCTCCCAAATGCTCCAAATAATACCGGAGGGTAAAAATAATTACCTAGGGGAAAAAGTGAAAATTCCACCATAAGCCCAAAATTACGCTAGGAACATAACGGTGGGACTTATACTCAACACTTACGCAATCTTCGCGAGTTATATGTCAATTACTATCACTGATTAAGTAATCAACATTAATTAGAATTCGGAAATCCTAGCCATTACATTACATGGAATGGGAGACTAAACTTGAACAAAATTTTTCTTGTCATAACTTTAGTGAGCAAAGAAAGATCCAAGTTGTTGTGTTGGATATCCAAGGTTATGCCCTAGTGTGGTGGGATTATCTTATCAAAGAAAGAAGAAGAATGCTAGATCCGAATAACAACACTTGAGAGCAAATGAAGGCATAATGAGAGCAAGATTCGTGACTCCATATTATGCTAGGGAAGTAAGACAAAGATTGGAGAACCTCAAGCAAGGTTCTAGGAGTGTAGAAGAAGTTCACGCAACCATGCGAATGGCAATGGCAAAATCCAATATATTAGAGGATGAGGAGTCTACTATGGCTCCATTTTTAAGAATTTTGCATCCATCCTTAGCTAATGAATTTGACTTATATTCTTATGCTACTATGACTAACTTGTTGCATTTGGCCATAAGGGTGGAAATGAAGCTCAAAGGACGGAACCATGGAGACGAATCGTGGAAGTCATAGAAAATATCGGCCAACTAGTAACAATCTCGCCCGAGGTTTCCACAAAGCTGAGAACAAAGGCTAGAATGTCAACCAAGGATCTTCGAAAACCCCGCCCCAACAATCAGCATCTCGTCTTTTCAATGAGCCTTCAAAGGATCCTAAAGAGAGCACTTCTAACTCTACAGATATTGTATACTTTAAATGTCAAGGTTGAGGTTGTTATAAGAAAGATTGTCCTAATAATAAGGTGTTACTTATTAATCAATTTGGACAATATGAGAGTGATGAAGAGCATGATCATGACAACCATCATAAAACAAATTTTTTGTTGATTAATAATTTTTTGAATAGGTAAAAACATTATTTACATATTTGTTGACATTAGAGAAACACTGAATTGTGTTTTAATTATTTGTGGACAATAAAACAAAAGCTTACCCTTAATCAATGTATTGTTGATAACACAAGGTTTGAGGACTATTCATAACAAAAAAAAATTAAATAATTAAAACTTTAAATTATTGTTCAAAGAAAAAAAACATAAAAATAATAATTTATCAATTGTTGACAACACAAATTAAATGTTAAGTGTTTGTTGTCAAAAAGATTTAAAAAAATTATACTTTGATGTTTAAGTTTTTGTTGATAGCAAGAATGCAACAATTTTTTAATTTAAATATTGTTGTGGACAAGTTAGAAAAGCTTTTTTGTAATTTAACGTTTTGTTGACAAAAAAATATTTGTTAATTAATCTACTTATACAGTTAAAAACATCATTTACATATATAATGTTATAGCCAAAAACATATTTAAACATAATTTATGTTTTTAATATGTTGTTGACAACTACGCAAAATTTAGTGTTGATAAATGTCTTGTTGACAACAAAAAGACCTCTTCAGTGACTAAGATATTGTCAACATAAATAAAAAAAATGTGATGATTAATTAAGTTGTTGATAAAGACAAATATTTATTGGTTAAAGTTGATACAAAAACCATAACCTTTCAAATGGAAATGTGGTTGACAATATCAAAAATATCATAGTTTGATACTTAACATGATAATGTTGAAAAAATATCTCACTGTCAACAATGGAGAATGAAAAACTAATCAAATCAATAAAGTGAAAACACAAACAACAAATATCGAAACATAACTAATCAAAATATGGGCACAACAATTTGATGCATTAGAATCGAGCAATACAAAACACAAAGCAGAGCAAAGAAAGCTAAACAATATAAAAAACTGAGTCGAATTTATTAAAAAAGAGAGACAAATACAAATGGAAAGCTTAAATTAGATCAAACCAACCAAATAAACCTTATTAAAGCTATTGGGTCAATTTATTGAAGGAGATTAAATGAACCATCGATCCTCAATGACCAAATCGACTACCTTTTTAGTTATTCTTTCATTAACATTACAAGTTTCCATATGTGAATCAGAACTCAATGACCAAATCTGATCCAACCCATACAAACCTAAGTCCAAATACCTTGAAAACATGTAATTTATCATAAACACTAATTAGATTCGCAATGACCAGTCTGAACTCTGAACCTGAGCCCAACAGACCCGACCCTAAACCTTTGGATACAGTACGATCAAGAGAAAGATTTTCAGGACAACTTAGACCCTGCACGGCATGGCATAAACATGTAAAGTTTGACTCGTTCTGCTAGAATAATATTAAAAGGTTGTTATATTATCTTGAAGCAAGCCAATATACGAACACGTTTTAAAGTTTGTTTATAAACCAGGTTCAACTCAGCTTGCATACCAATGCTCGGTTCGTATAACGGTCCTGCATGGCTCAATATGAGTAGAAAAAATCCATTTGATTTATCAGCTGGTGGATTTTACTGCACTATACTCGCTTATCTTTTGGGTTAACTCTTGTTGGGCTAGCTTAACAATATTGGGCTGATGGATTCACTCAGTGATAATTAAACATTCTTGCAAAGCTACCTCAAAGCAGTACATATGTTTACTACGTTTTGCTTATATGATAGGTTTAAGATTTTCAAATTGGGCAACAATATTCACTTTGGATATGTAGTTGTGGCATTGTCTTTAGTGGCGTCATCTAAGGTTTTAGGATAACATTTTTGTCAAGGGGAGATATGACAATTCTGAATTTTATTAAGTGTATATTTATTTGGAGTATATATGTGTTTCATTTAGTTTATAAATTTATTTTTCAATTTTTTTAGGGGTTTATTTGGAGATAGATTTGTTTCTTTACTGGTTTATTTGGGTTCATTAATCACTAAAATATAAACTTCTCAGACCAAAGTTATTTTTACTTGGGATGGGTTTATTTTTGTTTATACCTGATTTTGGTATTGTGCTTTTTCATCATGATATTCCTTGTTCATCCTTGAGTATTTATCGTTATTCTATGATTTTTTTTAGCGGCGTAAGTGTATCTTGAAGTAAAATAAACCCCAAAATAAACTCAAAGTAAACAACCTTATCTGATTTATTCATATAAACCCATTGAGAAATAAACTCGAAAATAAACTATAAACCCACGTAAACACATTTAGAATATAAACCAAAAAAAAAAAAACAATATGCAAATAAACAATCTCTAAGTGGTTGGAAATTTCATATTTTAATTTTTTTTTCTCCCTCAAGCTTTAGGCATATTTGAAACTTACAAATTAAAGATTTATTTGGGATTTAATTGATTAGATTTTTCATTGGATAATGGTTTTCGGTGTTAATGAAACAGACAATACCCTATTCGTCTTCGTCCCGTTTAAAAACCCTGCTTGTCCCGTACCTACATGGAGGAATGAAATTCATCATTTTTTTAATTTTTATCACGTTTTGTCCCATCGGAAAATCCTCATCCCTACCTAATTCTAGGTTTGTTCAGATCTGAACTTGATCAGAAACAAAATCAAAAATTTAGGGCTAGTCTCGGATTGTTATTGTGAAGATCCTTACCTGGATCGTTTACCCTTTTCACTATTTTTTAAAAGAAATTGAATAAGGTTTGGTCCGGATTTAAATCGGACTATTGAACCCACATAGAACTTTTTTTCAAACAAAAACTAAAAAATAGATCATTTTCACTTGGAACATACTAGACTAAATCATTATGGTCCAGTTCATGAACCATTAGTTTGTGGAGGTGCTAATGGTTTGGACAGTAAAATAAAATTACATTCCGGTCGATCTACACCGACACACCGTTGCACAAACCAGCAAAATTCTTTCCGTTTGTAGTCATTGTTGCGGTTTCCTCGTAAGTTTCTTGTTGAATTACCCATTTTACAAATTTACATGCATAAGTATATATGTACTTATTTGTATAAATGCCCTCATTTAACATGAAATTCAGAAGAAAAAAAATCCAATTTAATAAAGAATATTGAGTTGTGCCTAAACTTTCTTTCATTCTACATATTTTTCTCAAAAGATTATTAAACTCGCATATAGATTTTTAATCAGTGGTATCCGAATTTTATATCATAAACAAGTCGCATACCTGTTATTCAAAATAATCGGTATGCGACTTTTTTTTATACCAGTGACAAAAATAACCGGTACGGTATGAATGTCGTTTATTGCGGTCTACCTAATACCACTACAAAAATAGGGATCTAAACTTTCTTTATTCTACATGTGCTTCATGGTGTTAATTGCAAAATGTGAGTGTTGTGTCGTTGATACTTTAATATACTACATGATGCGAGACTTGTATCGGGTTGTTTTCTTTCATAGCATGATATATATATTGTAACACCAGGTTCTTCGGAGGACCTTAGGATGGGTCTCGGGTAGAAGAACCGCAGAAGTGGCCGCAGGAGTGTAGAACCGCGGGGGCGGCACGGATGTGCCGCATGTGCGCCGACCTGCGGGGGCGGCAACAGTTCACTATGGGAGTGGTAGAACAGTAAGCCACGTCGTTTGATTCGTAACCTTCAACGGTTAATATCCTCATTCTTTTATTCGGGAACCCTACCTTTTCTTTCCTCATTCTGAAACATGCCGTCATTCTTGGAGCTTCACCCTTGGAGAACTTACGTAAGTAAGAATCTTTCATCCTCTTCCTCCTTCCTTCATCTCTTTGTCTTTTACTCCTTCGTCCTTCATCTCCTTCCTTCATTCCAGTTGTTGGCACATCAGAGCAGCGCCGTTTTCCTTCACCCAACTGTAGCAAGTGCCAGCAGAGGCCGTACGTGTGGATTCATGAGAAAGATCTTGCTCATTCGATTCCGCGCTAGGGAAGGGTAAGACCTTCTTTCTCTCCGTTCCTTCGGTTCCTTAGAAGGCTACGTGATAGTTTGACTGAATAGACTTGTATGGATCTAAAAAAGATTACAAAAAGTTTGTAGAACTGAGAGATTGATCGAAGAAGAGAAGACAGAGTTCGTTGTCGCCTGTGCCGCCCTCACGCTTGCACACTCCCGCGACCGCGCCTCACCGCCTCTTCGGATTTCCCCTGACGCGACTGCGGCTGCTGCGTCTTGGCCACCCCTGCAGCACTTCACCATCGCGGCTGCGGTTTACCTCCAGTGAGCAACTTAAGTTGTTCTACCGACTTAAGTGTGATCTTGTGGTATGTCCTTCCTCCTTCCTTGCATCCCTTTGAGCATGATGTAGTATCATGATAGGTGGTCTAGTAGTTGTGAGCAAATCCCATGTAGTGGGTTAGTTTTAGGATATGTTCCGAGTGTGTGGAGACTTCTTTGGATAGGAAACTGCTTGGATGCAATTTCATATAGATGTGATGTGATTATGACACGTTGCCTTGACTTATCAGGCTTTGAGGAGTGAGTTCGGAGCGAGTTGGAAAATGTCTGAGGGTAGTCGACTCCTGGTAAGTCCATAGGACTTACTTCGCTGTCTATGATATGATTGGTTGATGCTTGGGTGGTGTTTGACATCGTGTTGTGGCTAGGTATTATATATTTATCTACCGACCTATTTATTGGCCCACGGGTAACGGGCGGTGATTACTTGTCCAGTTCTCCTGAGGGAGTCTAGGAGGTGCTTCATGACTGGGCCAGATTTGGATATAAGGGAACGGTACCGGTCTACTCCACATGGTATACAAACTGGTGCGCTAATCCACTCCAGCTGAATAATGCCAAAAGGCGAGAGTCCATGACTTCTCGTATCACACTTATAATTAATAAGGTGAATGACCTAATGAAGATAATAAAACTGGATCTTTGTGATAGGATGATGAGTGTTTACTATTTTCTTTGAGTGTGTACGTGCTTTAGTATCTTCTCGTTATATTATAGTTAGCTAACGATTTATCCGTGTTGTTAGATGTTGTGCATGATAAGGAGGTTGCCGAGTGATTCAGAGGAGGTGGTCAGCCGGGGTTCCCGTATGTTGTTAGGACGGGTTGGGTTATGTTGTCTCTTATAGTAGACTATGATAGATTCTTATGGTTTTCGGTTTTATCTTTGTACCTTGGCTAAGTGTCGGTACCTTATGTGACATTGCATACTTTGATATTGGATCTCCATGTTTTATCTTCTGTGCCTTGTTGTAAGATTCAGTAACGTTGTTGTCGAGTTAGGGTCGGAACCCATTGTGAGGTCATAGCCCGTAGCGCCCCGAGTATGAGATTTGGGGTGTTACATATATATATATATATATATATATATATATATATATATATATATATATATATATATATGATCATTCGATATGATTATTATCCATTTGTACATGGAAATGCATTGTTGTGATGATTTGGGTTCTCGATTGATTTTATAACAATTGAGTTCCAATTTATGTTATTTTCGATTCCCTTGCATCTTTCAATACAAGGAATTTATCTCCCTGATTGCTATTGTGGCTCGATCAATATACATGTCGGTCGATTGGTACCCTTTGATCGACCGACTTTTGTGTTTCTCTCCCCTTACGTGATTTTCGTTGTCTCATAATTTGATTTACATATTTTCTATTTGAATCGGTCCAACTTCACCCTCTTTGTTGATCGAGCCCTCGTCTTTTGTATTATGTTTTTGTGTGTTTCTATATTGGCTTTACAATTAATCGATCAAATCATTACTTTGTTCCCCTATATTAGATCTTGATCCTATACTACAAATGAGTCTCGTATTAATTTGCAAGATTTGAGGATGTTTCAGCCCTCATCACACACTAATCACAATTAAACCTAATTCATCATGATTAACTAGGATTAATTAAAAATTGTAACTTTTACGTATTGTTCATTACCACTTTCCCGAAACCCTAACCCTCTTCCATGTCCACTATTTACGGACCTGATAACCATCTTGAGGCCTAAAGTCAATGGTAGCAACCAATATCTGTTCGAGTGGATTCTTTCTTGTAATTGATGCTTTAATTTTGACTAATTCACTTTTATCGTCAAAACTTACTTAGTCGTTTGAAAAGGGTGAAGAGTTGGGTCTATGTATTCACTAGGATCGGGTTCTGGATATCATGTAATGTTTTATTCTAGCACTAGCTTATAATGTTACATATCATACATTCTCGTGACAATTATTGCTTCTACATATGTTTGAGTTCATATTTTGCTTCTTTTTTTATTTATTTATGTCCTCAGTGGCAGCCGCACGATTTCTAAAGGGTGGGGCGAAAATAAATTATAGATAAAAATATCTATGAAATAAAATAACGATAATAACAAAATCAATATGTCATCTACTTGCGAAGTTTTGACTACAAATCTACCAAAAATAACTAGTCAATGCTACAAATAAACTGTCAATCTGACAACAAAGGGTGTAATTCATAAGAAGAAAAAAGAGAGTATATATTGATTAAAATTACTTATAGAATAATATGTTATTTATATATTAAAATAAATTCATATAAAATATATATATCATTACATATATTTAGGGAGTTATATAAAGGATGAAATTAGTTTTACAAAAATTTTAACTGAAAAAATGTTATTTTTTCATAAATTATAACATCTTTTTGATAAAGTATTAATTTTGTATTTAAATTATTCAATAAATTGCTTTTAATTAGAATCCATAAAAAGAAGGAAAAAAAAGTAAATAACTTTTATATTTAGAGTTTGGACAAATAAAAACAAAATATATTATGAAATATGTAATTTAAATCCGAAACAATAAGGTCTTTGAAAGAAAAAAAAATAAAAAAAAAAAGAAGAAGGAAAATGTGGAGAAAAAAAATAAGCTAAAGGGCTAGTGATATGATTTGAACTCAAGAACATGTGAAAATTCCATTTCATGCTCAATCGTAACACCACTATGTCACCATGTAATCTGTAATACTTTTTCATATTATTTGTTATTATTCCGTGCCAGAGGGTGGGGCAACTGCCCCACTCTACCCACCCAAAGGTCGCCACTGTATGTCCTAGTGAAAAATTTTATGCGGTGTTAAAATTCATTGTGAGATTTTAACTCCTAACATTTCCGGTTTGAAGATATAAGTGTTATCCATTGTTGAGATTGGATTATTGTCCGACATCGACTACACTAAGTAATATGAACCTAACGTAAGTCTAAGGGTTCCTTCTCCTATTGTTAATTGGTTTTAGAAAATAATCCAAAGACTTGTGTGTCGGTTCATATGACATACATCCCCTCCACGTCTTAAACTCGTCAAATACGGTGTAAGACCTTAATTAGTTGATGAAGTTTCTTGGAGGGTGGCATTTAGAAAGTAAAAAAATGAGTAAATGTAATATTTTATTTAATATCTTCTTCTTTATCCAAAAGAAAGGAATTCCAACGAAAATGAAAAGCAAGCATTGTGGAAAAGTGAGACTTGGTACACTTTTTTCTTTTTCATGGGTGAAAGGGAAAAGAGAAAAATGTTGTTATGCCTCCTTAGCTCTACTTTATATGTTTCTAAAAGTTGTTGGAAATCTGACCACTATTTTTATTTTATTTAATGGGACTTAATTGTCAACAATTGATTCTTTTGGTAAAGCTATGACCACCAAAAACAATCACCCACGAACCATTTTTAAAAATCAAAATAAAAATACATTTGGTGATCTTAAGTACATAAAAGTAAGTACGTATACAATACTACAACCGTCTACAAGGAATTGGTTCCCCCATAAAGGGTACCTACTTAATAATGTCTTCATATCTTAAGTGTGTGATTTGATTAAATTTTAACCGTATAATTATGCGTTGTACGTTGTCTGTGGGCTTAATGCACACGTATGTTCGTATGTACATAACTCTCACTTCTAGGGTCCGTCTGTATAGTACTTTGACAATGTTTATTTTTTTTGGAAAGGAAAGTCAGTGGTCTCCAGCGCATCTGATTGTGCTTATTATATATGAAAAAATAGACTAAGTATTAATCAGGTGAGGGATAGTCCGACCCCTTACATCATGACATAAAAGATCCACTACATCCTCGGGAGGGTCACACAATACACTTAGACCAATAGGAAAAGCAAAAGCAAGAGTAGCAAGATAGTCCGCGACATTATTCGCCTCACGAAAGGCATGTCGGAACTGGATATTCTAGTACCTTTTCAGATAGTCTTGGTACTTAGTAATCAGACTTGCAAAAGGGTAGCATCTAGGAACCGTCTTGCCCAAGAGAGTGGTCGCCAACTTAGAGTCGGTTTTCAGGACCACAGAGCGGGTACCACTATCCTAGATAAACTGTAAATCGTAGTACACACCCATAATTTCACCATAAGAACAGTGCATATACCAAAGTTTACAAGGTAGCTTTATATCATCCTCCCACGTTATTTCTAATGACTCCCGCCGCCGTGTTAATGATAATAGTTTAGCATATGTATGTTTCCCACCAAAAAAAAAACGTTTAGCATATGTAGTTTGTGGTGACATCTTATGCGTATGTTAATTTTGATGATAAATCTTTAATATTTTTGTTTTTAAAATCATAATAATTTTAATTAAAATCGTTTATCATTCAAAAACAAATTTAGATGTAGGTAATAATTTTGTTTTGTCGATCCCTAATCTATTTTATATCCCACCATTGACCAACTTAAATTGTATCTAACTATGCCGGGAAAACGACAAAAGAAGTTAGGGTTTTTAAGTTTAGGCTTTGTTTGGTTGGATCCGATCTACTTGTTCAATCAATCTCATTTGAATTTGGTGTTTTCTATGACAGCAACTTACAATTCTGATAGATGTTAATTCAACTATCATCTTACTATTTTCAAATTTCCACGTAAAGTGAAAAATAATACTGTTCAAAGCTAAAGCTAAGAACTAATTCAAATTAAAACGACCTTTTACACGAAAATTTACAATTCATATCGTTTGTTTAATTTATCCCCTTATATTTTGCCTTTTTGCAAATGAAAAAAGTTTTACAAAAAAGGTTAAAAAAAAGAAGGTTAAAGTGGTTTGAATTTCATATAAAAAGCTACAAAATTAGCCATGCAGTTGAAATATGTATGTAAACTTTTTTGAAGATACAATTATTTTGTGTTGTAAGTCCGGTCCTCCAAAGTGATGATCATTAGGAGTCACGCCAAAAGTAAAAGAAAAAAAGGCGATTACTATTTAATTACCTGTTGCTTTTATTTTCCCTTTGCACTTTATTTCTTTTCTTTATTTTGGTTTAATTTACGT
The DNA here is from genome assembly GCA_033239125.1 of Fagopyrum homotropicum. NCBI lineage: Eukaryota > Viridiplantae > Streptophyta > Magnoliopsida > Caryophyllales > Polygonaceae > Fagopyrum > Fagopyrum homotropicum. The sequence continues at coordinate 137,948,600 of BSWB01000001.1, read as the reverse complement.
TACTTTGTACGCGATCTGCCTGGAAGTGGAAGTGGCTCCCCCACCTCCCTTTCTTCCTCTCCAAAAGTTGCTTAAATTGACGTTTTCAGTTTACTCATACTCTACCATTCATTTAGGGCTTGTTTGGTATCACTGAAGGAATGGGATTGAAATCAAGATTCGAAATAGAATATGCAATTGGAATAAGTCATTCATGATACTTAGTGTTTGGTATGATGTTGGAGTGAAAGATTTATGAGACATGTTTTTTATATGTGATATGAGTTATGAAACAAAAAATCGTATTATATATGATGATATATGTGTGAAAGTTTATAATGTAAATATGTGTTGTTTTTTACACTACATAAAAAAATGAAGACTAACTAATAACTTAAAGAATATACACCAAACAATTGTAAACCCATATAAACAGGTATATAAAGTCTTCTATCAAATATATTTTTCTAATTGAACCAATTATATTGTTTTCGAGCATTTTTCGGTTACATTACTTCTTGAAATAAATATGTGTATTATAGTTGAAAAAATCAAAATTATGTTTTTCTACAAAATAATAATATATTTCAAATTAATTAATGGATAATAAATATTTTTAAAAAATTATTAATTTTATTTTGTGAAACTAAATAAGTAAGTATAAATATATAATGAAAATATATAAATGTAGTTTTAAATTTGAAATGAGTTTATGTTGGAATAGATGATACCCACCTTTAAATTATGGAATCAACTCCTTTACTAGAGTTGGAATGAGTTAATCCATGGAATATTCTCATTCCAATTTCAAACATTACCAAACACGAGGTATTGGTTTAACTCATTCCGATTCCGATTTCTGATTCCATGGGAATCATACCAAACGAGCCCTTAGTCCTTTCCACATATATTTGTCATTAAATTACACAAATTATAATTTAATAATTACACTATTTTTTCTATTTTTATTTAAAATCCATTAAAAAGGCAGCAAAAATTTATAGCATTTTATTTTTAAAGCGGTTTGAATTTTTTTTATTAGAATAAAAGTTGTGAATTATAATTGTTTTTTGAAACCAAAGTAAACTTCGATTCAACTAACTATACCAAAATATTTTGTTATGGATTAAAAAAAAGTTAGGTTGGGTAACCAAACCATTCCTAAGTGCCAATTTACGTTATTACTGGAGTAACGGTGACTTTGTTATATAAAAACGTTTAGGGTGTATGAAGAATATTGTCCTCATTTGAAGATAATGAAAAACTCCCACACTTGTTTCATAATTACAAGGAATCGACTAACATATTATTATCATGAAAATCGACTAACATAAAGTCCGTTCAGCGTGACAACGAGATTATTTTGAGGGAATATCATGTTCAATAATCTCTCAATAATAATATGATAATCTACTTGTATTTGAATTTTTTTGGACTAAAATAATCTGAAAATAATATGAGTACAATAAACTCTCTAATATTCATGTAAAAAAGACACTGTCGAACGAACCCCTAACATGGGTTTGGGGTATAATTGTTGCAATATAAAAAGAGTGGAACCATGATGTGAATAGTAGTTACGTGGAGTAATGATGTGGAGAAAAAGGTAATGGCGAACCTTTTTCTACGCCTAATCCAATTTGTGCATCTTCATACTCCACTCCCTGGCGGCTACCTTTTTCCAACTTTCCTTCTTTTTCCACTTTTGGTCCTTTTCTTTTTATATTTCACTTTTAGCCCCATTTTTTATATATAATCACCCTCCTTCATTGACCTCTCTTCTTCAAACACTCTCACCATCATTCCCAATCTCAATCTCCCATCACCATGACCAAACTCGAAGAGACTCACGGCATCAAGCTATTCGGGAAGACCATACAACTCCACGACCCGAAAACCGAAGAACAACCGCCGAGTTTAGACAAGAGACCCGACAAGATCATCCCTTGTCCGAGGTGCAAGAGCATGGAGACCAAATTCTGTTACTTCAACAACTACAACGTTAATCAACCCCGACACTTCTGCAAGGGATGCCAACGCTATTGGACGGCCGGCGGCGCCTTACGTAACGTCCCCGTCGGAGCCGGCCGACGTAAGGCCAAGCTCCTCGCCCACCAAACCCTACCGGAGAATTGTGTATTGGTTGACGGTGCGGCTTTCCAAGAGTATTGGGCCCACCACCATCATCAACAGTTGCTCCCCGCCACTGCTGCCGCCGCTAGCGGTGGTTGTGGTGGTTATTATCCGGCGAAGAGGAGGCGAGATGTGTCGTATGGTCAAACTAATGGCTCGTCTCAAGACGTATGATAAAATTATTATCTTTGGTGTCATGTTCTGTGGTTTGGAAAGTCAAATGTTTGGTTGTGATAGAATTATATATTGGGTTTTAAATTTTGGTGTAAATATCTTTCTTTTTAATAATAAGAAGATATTAATTAATCTTTGTTATCATAATGTTAATTAATTAGCGAAATCTTTCTCATAATGTTGGCCAGAGATCATACCATGTGAAATGTGACTGCTCCTCCTAATTCGCACAATTCAAGCAAGCTCTGTCCATAGCTGTCTTAATTTTTCTGGGAGCCAACAAAGTAGCTTAAATTACTGTGTTCGGTCAAAATATAGACCTAACTTAATAAACTAGTATAAGTTTAGAAAATACTTTATTCATTTTTTTATATATGTGATCGATGAGTGATTCTTTTAAGTTAAAACGGACAAAAAAACGCGATATCTAAATCTATATGTGAGACCAGATTGTATTTAGTAGATAGCTTTGGAAATTAGGCTCGATGAAGTTTAACTTATACATATCTTGAGAGGCTTGAAATTTTGTATGCTTTAACTTATAACTATGAAATGTACGATGATAACAATAGTCTTTAGAGTTATATCTTTCTATATTAAACAAGTATATTGTCTTTCACATACAAGTGTTAGCTTCAAGTATAAGATATTAGATAAAATTCTATTTTGGTGTGTTTTTTTAACATTTATTTTTATCATTCCCTTGAACATATAGGTGTAGATTTTAATAAAACCTACTCGTAATTTCATGATATCGTAGGTATACTAGTACTTTTAAGAGCTAAAATGGAGTTATTCTCGGAAGAGTGTCTACAATACACTAAGGTACAACTACGGTCAAGGAACTCCAATTTACAACTGAGTTGATTGAGTGTGAAGAAATGAAGCTTGTTCGAGCTATCATCACCGGTCGGGCCGATCAATTCCTTTTTGTCGAACAGGTCTAGTCCATTTTTACGAGCTTGTGATCACATATCATCCAAATGTTGCATTTTGCACTAAATTTGGTCGAAGCATTATAGCAGTCGGGTCGATTTCTACAATGACGAAATCAGATTGAAATATTTATCTTTATTTTTTTCTCCCATATCATTCCTTGGTGATGATATTCGTTGGAAAGATAAAGTTAGACTTTACTATTTTATTTACTTACTTAGAGATATGGTTAGTTTAGTAGGATTAGTCTCAAACCCTACGGAAAATATTAGGTCTAGCCACCTTCCTACAAATATGGTTTAGCAACCATTAGTCTTCTTCTACAGTTTTTTTATCAATTCAAATTCGACATCCCTCGTCAGCGTTAAACGTGAGCCCGCAAGCGTTCTCTCTCTCTAGGCGATTCGTGGGTGACTCGGGGCTTCGGCCTTCGTCTCCCACGCAAGCTCCTTCCTTTTCGTTGTGATTCCTCACGAATCACATCGATCTTCCCTTCTTCTGGCCTGCTGATGTGCACAACCCTCTCAATAGGCAGTTTTGGTGACACAAAGGCATGTACATTCAAGGCTTGAACTAGGGTTTTTGGCGCACTTGGCGCCATGGCCAAGTAAAGAAATCTCCCTCTAAGGCTGGTGGTGGAGATACAATGGTGAACACTAGTCACGAAGCGGCGTCATCATCGGCGTTGAAAGTCCGGGCCCAGGCGCCGGACATAGGGAACAAGCAAACTTCGGTGAAAGACATGGCGGGCATGGGAGGCGCAAAGCTTGACACTTTCCAGACGCCATTGACAAGTTTTGACAAGCTACAGACACAGCTGGTGCCAGTTGGCATGTCTGAAGGTGTCGGAGACAAGGCTGACAACACTGTGACAAGCGCTAACCTTGTTGGCGACGCTCATCGCTCGCAAGCGCAAACAAAGGGGACATGCACTTTGCCACTGCCTGGCGCTAACGGAAAGGGGACATCCACTTTGCAATTATCTGGTGGGGTGCATGCTACTTTTCACCCCGACGTTGGCGAGACCAACCTTGGCACAAAGGGAACGTCCGCTTTGTTGAATCTGGACATGCCGAACACAAAGGTCGATACTTTAGCGTCTGGTTCCGTCCCTTTGGGGGCCTCAAAGCCTCCACCTGGACGGGAGAACGCCCACAAGAAACCTAGAAAAATCCAACCTTTGACTTTCGACAATAGCGAGACCGGTGGTGAGGGTGACCTAGGAGTTGTGAATGAAAAGCATGATGTTCTATCTAATGATGGTAAGGATAATACTGCGATTGAAAGGGAGGTCCTTGTGGGAGGAAAGCCCCCGCTCCGCCTCTGGACTGCCCATGATGGACCGGCGCGCCTATCAACCTATCACTCTTGGGCCTAATGGACTTGTATGCCGGCCACTCCGGTTCTCGTTTATGATGCCGGATGGGCTATTTAGCCTAATTCTCATGTTTATTTATGTTTTGTTGGGTTGTTAGTGCAATGTCTTTGGACATGCACGTTCATAGTTTTCTCTTTGTTTGCCTTAAACGCTTGTTTATGCCGAACGCCTCTTTGGAGAGATATGCATCTTTTTCTCACATCTATGAATTTACCAGCATTTTGTTAAACGTGAGCCCGCGTTCGTCTGCATGCTTCTCTTTCTTATACACTTTTAACCATTAGTTTGCTTATACACTTTAAACCTTAAGACCATTTCTACGTATTGAGATAAATAACAAATGCACTTATAGTGGTTATCATACTAAAAATGGTTAAGAGGGTTAGACTACTTTGAGTGATATTGCCCTTATACTATTAATTAGTTTTAGTGCTTCAATTAACGGCTTATAGCAATGTCGTTTTTAGGCTTTGGTGAAGTAGGAATGCACAAATGACTCTACCTCGAGGTGTATAGTTAGACTTGATCATTTACATGTAGTTTGTCTATCCGAAAAAACAAACGAGTGTGAACATACGGTCAGCATGTCTAGACACTACTCTAGTCCCGACCGGGCCGAAAAGCCCGGTTCATCTACCCATATTTGAAAAAGAATTATCTTGCGGGTGTAGTTATGCGAACTCATGACTTTGCAATTCCAGATGGAGGAAGGTCTAAGAATATTGGCTTTAAATCCATGAGCTCCAAACGTTGTCAGCGGGAGTCAAGCTTGGGGATAAATATGGCGATGTGTAGAGATTTGTGAATTGAAATTTTGTTTATTTCATTGATCAAATATTATTTATATAGACAAATATGAAGGGTAAAATGATAAACTAACAAATAAAGGATAAGTTCAACATACTACCCAATACTAGGCTTAATATCTAAGACTCCTCTCGAGATGGAGGTGGAGGGAAAAAAAAACTCCAATCTTGTGAATCAAGAAGTTGAATATGGTGGAGCCAAATTCCTTAGTCACGATGTCAGCAAGTTGATGGGTGTCAGGAACATGTTGAGTCTGAATGATGTCTCACTGAATCTGTATCATGGTGGTATGTCAATCAATCTCAATATGCTTCGTACATTCATGGAAGACCCGTTTGTTGGCAATATGAATGGATGACTGATTATCACAATAAAGGCGCATGTGAGCCTTATGCGAAAAACAAGGAATGAAGGAGAGAACAAAGTCAAAGAAGCTCACAAGTGGTAGTTATCATTGCCTTGTACTCAACCTCAACAGAAGATTGGGAGACGGTAGCCAATTCTTGGTTTTTCAAGAAATGGGTGAGGTACCGAGTAAAATAAAGTAGCTTGTAGCAGAATGTCTAGCGGTAGGACAAGCTATATAATTTGAGTCACACAAAATACGGATGCATAGATCACTAGAGCGAGATAAGAAAATACATTGAGCAGGCGCTAACTTTAGATAACGAAGAACTTTCAAGACAACATCTCATTATCCAAGGCGTAGAGTAGTCATGAACTGAGAAAGTATATAAACCGAGTACGCAAATTTAAGACAAGTGATGGACAAATAGATAATACATCTAACCAAACCTCAATATTTCTTACGATGTTGTGCAAAACAATATCATTAATTACTATAGCAGTAGCCAGATCATTTACACCTTGGGATGAAACCCCTTAAATGATTGTTCAACACCATCATCGGAGGACATTGTTTTGGTGACCCTAAGGTGGATCACCCTCTACCCCACTTAGTAAAATAAACTATTATTTTAATGATTGTTAGAATAATGGGAGACAAGACTATTAAATAGGAAGGGTTATTTATCTTTTTTTTATAGAAACTATAATTAGATAGGGATATGAGTTTTCAAGGGGCTTGTTATATACACGATTTTAAATTTACTTGGTACCGAATATAAACGCTTTGCGGTGGCGCTCAAATAGATTTGAGCGCTTTGCGATAGCGCTCAAATCTTAAAAAAAATAAAAAGAGCAAAAATAAGAAAAAATAGGGTTTTGAGCGCGGGCGCATGGCGCTGGCGCCCAAAACCCTATTTTTTTAAATTTTTGCTCCTTTTTTTATTAAAGATTTGAACGCCTTCCTACTTTTGCATTTTTTTATTGAAGATTTGAGCGCCTTCGGAAGGCGCTGGCGCTAAAATTCTTTTTTTTTTTTTTTACTTGTTGAGCGCTATCGGAATGCGTTTGTTTTTTACGTTAGTAAAACAAACCTCGTGCATTTAGCTTTTTCGGTTTTCAATTATACATGGACCTAATACAACTAAACTTATCCTTTTAGATTTTTTCTTAATCCAACCTTTTTTAAATTCAGTAATTTAAATAATATTGTTAAAATCCGAAAATAGTGAAAAAGATTTTGTTCAATGTAACCCATGCAGTATCCATTTAAACCGATTTGTTTCAATGTCAATTAACAACCAAATTTTTAAAAAATATTCAGCTTTAAATTTTACCCTAAAAAATCATAAATTATTTAAATATATAATATTTTATGATTTCTAAAACTTTTAAATCCAATTTTTTTTTGAAAAAAGAGAAGAAGACATAAGCTATTACTTAACAAAATTTTAAATCAATACTTCTAATATCAATTCTTTAGTTTTAACCGTATTACTTTTAGTTTTATTTACTTGATTAATTAAATCTTAACAATTTAATTTAATTTAATTTAATTTAATTTTAATTCTTAATAAATTAGTTATATATTGTTTTCATTGAAACTAATTAAAAAATAGACAAAATAAAGGTTATTTATTCAAAACCAAGGGTATTTATTAGGATTCGTTATCTTTAACAAATTTATATCTTTCATCCTAAGATGACTAGGTATATATATACTTCATTGCTTAGCTTGACCAATCAATCACTAGGCACATTTTATGGGTCAAATATATAAACCTTTCATTAATTTAAAATTTTAATATGTTAAATACATTAAGTTTTTATTTACAATTAGTTTGAAAAAGACGGTAACAAATATGAAACAATTTGGTTTACTAGGTTTTCTCTAGTTTTGTGTTTAATAAATGTACCCCTTGAGAGAAGAGTGTATAGAGTTTGAAAATAAATACAAAAGGTTGGAGTACATTTACTAAAATTGCCCAACAAATATTTTTAAAAAAAAATGATAAAAATATTTAATCAAAAAATTGTAAATAAAATATATTTTTTTTAAAAAAAAAATTCGATTTCTTTTGAAATTTTTTTTGGGTTTTTCCCCTTCATTTATTATAATAAAATTTTTTTTAACATAATCAGAAAAAAAATCTTTAAGGGTTAAATTAAACTTTCGATTACTTCTTCTAAGAAAAAATCAATTAATTTTTTAAAGATAACTTATTTAGATTTTTAGCATATTTAATATTAGTTTAAATTTTTAATAAATAAAATTCTTATCACACAACTCATCCTAATTTTTGATGACATGTAAGACACATTTTACCACGTTATTGCCATACGATTAAGATTTTTTCCGAAAAAATACGACATTTTATATATGGTAAATACGTTTATAGTTTGTATTGCTATTAATAATAATTTTCAAAGTTGGTACTATTTTGGATTTAATATTGATAGTTGATATTATTTTGGTTTATTTTTATTTATTTATGTAGTAATGAAATGCACTAAAAAAAGTTTTATATATTCAATCAGAAAACATTAACCGATAAAATTAGTATAGGCTTTAAATTTAGTTTGTTCACTTTAAAAGGTAACACCTAATTTAGAAATTTGCTTGATTTTCAAAAATGTTTCTCAACTTTTTGCATAAATTATTATTTAGGAAGTAATAAATATACATTCAATTATTAAAATGTAAAGTTGTCGTCTATTTTTTTTACAAAAATCGCACAAGGTGCGGGTATTACACTAGTCTTATATCTATTAAAGCACGCACTTCTATTGCCACGTGTCAAGCTACGGTTCTCCCAGGCCCCCGAATTTTTTTTTTAAAAAGTGATTTTTAAATCTCATAATTATATTAAAAATTTGTTTCAAATAATTATTTGATCCGTGTTATATTTTTAGATTAAACAAAATAGTTTTAAATAATATCAAAATTAATATAAATTTATTCTCCATGTGAAATCGGGAATCAGAAGCAATTTTAACAGATTAGTAAATAAAAATCTAAATTTGTCTTTATTTATATTGGTTCAGTTTAGATTCGAAAAACTGCAAATTTTAAATCAGTAATTGTTATCTTAAAAAATCTTAAAAAAGTTGTAAGTTATAAATAACAATTATTTAGCTAATTACAAGTGAATTTCGTCGAAATCTTAACAAATAGTAATATTATTTTTTTAAAAAAAAACTTAATGTTTTAAACTTTCACAACAATCTACTAAACCTAACTATTTTTCACAATATATATTTGTAGAAGCAAAACTCCAAATCTCTCCCGAATCCCCCTCCGCATCCAAAACTTCGTATCTCTCCTTCTTCCAATTTTGTTAAAGTCGGTGACCTCTAACATAGTAACACATCCAAGTTAGCAGATCCAAGTTAGCAGCGAGAGAGAGCAGATTGGATCGACCGATTGATTAACAGATTCTTGTGGCTAAGATCGGTGGCGTGTTGGGCTCCACCTTAACTTATTCATGCGAGACGAGGAGTTATCGTTCAATTATTTGGTGTTTGGTGTAACACCCCGAATTCTCAGAACTCGGAGTATTACTGGTTAGGACCTCACAATGGGTCCCGACCTCAGTTTGACAACAACATTACTAGGATCTTGCAACAAGACACAAATAAAGAAACCGAAATTCATAAAAACCATGTTTTTGGAGTAATGAATGCAACACTGTCTAGCAGCCTACAGTACTTAAACAAAAGAAAAGAACAACTGTCTTAGCCAAAAGAAAGGAAAGACAAAACAACCCCAACCCCGCTCTAAGGAGTACGGAGACCCGGCTGACCACTACTTCCGGATCACTCAACTGCTGATCTAACCTGCGGTAAGTCTAAAACAACAACAAGAAGAACCGTTAGCTAGTTATCTAAATATTAGCAGAATAATAGCAGCACAAACACACTCAGATAAACATAAACACTCAGCATGCTTCAAACAAGTCCGTTTTATTATCTTGCTTTAATTTACTCGTTCACTCTAGTGATACTTATTTTGTGACACGAGGGATTCCCAAACCTCGCCTCCGCCCCGTGTAACCATCAGGAATGGATCCGATGCATCTCACCTTGTACCTGCATGGTCTGGGTATAGAGAACCTCCCAGTCTCCTGTCAGAGCTGGGCAGTGATGTCACGGCCCGTTATACATACACTTGGGCCTTAAACGTAATAATAACAGTCGTCCTAGCAAGTTATTATTATTAAATCACGCAATAGCACACACCACTACTATCATTCAACTAACACTCAGAAACCGGCTAAGTAAGTCGCAAGGACTTACCTGAATCAAAACACTCTACACTCCTCAAAAGTCCGTACTCGTGGTAATTCAAGTGCCTGTCAATGAAGGCATATGTATCAAAATCTCATCTCTATGTCCAACCTCATGCGAAGGAATTACGGAAAGAACGATTCTCATACGGTAAAAGACCGTTTTACCCTTAGTATAGATAATTCTCCGGGTCACATCTTGACCTCTAATATTTCTTTTGGAACACTTTTCTAATCTAAGATTATTTCCAAAACAGTTTACTAGGGTTATAAAAATTAATCTCGTCCATTCGTCATCTAGAATCGCATTTTTTTTTTCCATTCTCGGGTATTATCTATTCTTATAAATCTATATAACTATATATAGATATATATACTTTTGTGCATATTAACTTTCCTTCCGATTATATAAAAATTCTGAAACCTCTAGGTGTTTAGGTACATATATAAATTTTCGTATTTTATAATTTCACCAACTCAACTCATAAGTATACTTTTATTTCAAGCACTATATATACGTATATTTATGTACTCGGCATACATTTTCTTATTTAAGCTCACACCCGCTCTTATAAATCTTCCGTAATCGAAAGTACATAAGTACTTATATGTATCCTATATATATATATATATTCCGAATCCAGTTATTCATACACATCTTGCATCTCCACACACGTTTCTTACTATATACTAACACCGTACCCGTATATATATATATGCACAAATACGTCCTTTAAACCCATAAATCTATACGTATATACATGCTGTAGAACGGAATTACGGTACATCCCAACTCTACCTACACACCTACTGTAGTGGAAGGAAGAGACGGAGAAGCCGGCTTACCGGAGCTGCAGTCCGGCGAGGTGAGTCCAGGCGGTGCACTGGCGTCCGGCGGCCCTTCGCTGGTGGTCGACTTGCTGCTGCTGCGGGACAATCGAAGAGAGGCAGCGGGGTTAGGTTCTCGAAGTCGAGGCAGAAGGCGAGGAGAAGGAAGGGCGGCGACTTACCAGATTCCGGTGCTGCGAGGCGGCTGCCCTGGCTTCGGCGTCGGAGCGAACGGTGGTCCGGTGGCAGCACCACTACGGCCGAAGCGAAACAGTTGTTATCCAGTGCGGGATGAGAGGAAGAAGCGAGGAAAAGGAGGCGGGCTTACCGGACTGCTGCAGCGGTCGGCGGCGCAGGACTCGGCGGCGGCTCGGTGGTTCGCTGGGGCTCGCAACGGCTGCAGAACGGTACTGTTAAATCCAGCCGCTTCGAAACAGAACAGAAGGGTGGAGGGAGATAGACAGGGCCGGTGGCTAACCTGGCGCCTTGGTGGTCGCGGCGGCGGACGGTTCAGTGGCGGCTCGACGGCGGCGTCTCCGGTTGAAGGTAGTAGTGTTGCGGCGGTCTTCTGTTGAAGCGGAAGAGAGGAGACGTCGATTCAGCGAAGAGGTGTATAATACACCTAACCAAACCTCAATATTTCTTACGATATTGTGAGAAAGTATATAAACCGAGTATGTAAGTTTAAGGCAAGTGATGGACAAATAGGTGTATAATACACCTAACCAAACCTCAATATTTCTTACGATATTGTGCAAAACAATATCATTAATTAATATAGCAGTAGCCAGATCATTTACACCTTGGGATGAAACCCCTTAAATGATTGTTCAACACCATCATCGGACAAGTCCTTGACATGGTGTCCGCAACCTTATTAGCCAATTGTGGTTAAAAACAACTGAAAAGGACGAGAAATCAAAACGACGACAACATCCTACACTCAACTATAATCGAACCCCATGAGTGCGTACGATATCATCTCTTGCAAAAAATTAGCCACCATTTGTGAAAATCATTAATGATCTTGTTATAAATGAATAGTTTTTATAAATAAGTACTTATATTATTTCAAAAAAGGTATTTATATGAAACAATTAATTTTTTTTTTTAAAAAAAAAACTCATTGTTAAAAGATTTTTTTTTTGTCAAATTTTATTTATTTATTTGGAGATTAGTGTTTTTACCTTTTAGGGATTATCGAAAAGCTTTTTTAAGGCTTTTCATATGCTCTTTGGATTTTATTATTTTTTAAAAAGATTTTTTTAGTTAACTTACAATAATTTTGGTCAAATAAACTTTTTAACCTATTTTTATGTATTTTTTGAGCGTGTTTTTTTTTTCTTTTATTTGATTTTAACATGTACTTTCTGGTAGTCATGGGAAAGTTAGGAAAATTGGAGCTTAGAAGTGAAGCTAGGAAGGATTTATATTTACATTATTCTGTTATTGATGGAACTTAAGAATGCGTTGTTGTGCAATGACTTTATAAAAGTGCATTGAAGTAGTAGTAGTTAGGGTTCACGACTTGTATTTATATTCAACGTCTGCTTTTTACCTTTAAATCGTGGCTTGCTTTCTAATAAAAGTTTATGCTTTTGGGGATTATTGAGATTGGATTAGTTTAGTGTCGATACAGAGTAAGTAACGTTGTCACACCACACATACTTTGCCCATGCCCACTAACTAAACGTATCACATAATCCTATCTTTTCTTTTACGTCCCATGAGACCTTGTTGAACTATTTATATTTAGGGTTCGTTTGGTATTGATATCATAATTCGTGATATGAGTATAGGTATTACGCTATCACCCATATTCATATTCAGTGTTTTGTATTCCAGTATATTGGATTTTTTTCTCACTTTTGATAGTTTTTTATATAATGAAAATTATAAAGGTATCACCGATTTTTTTTCCTACGCTTATTCTCTCATCTCATCCTCCAACTATCTCCTCTTCTTTCATACTCATCCCCCTTTCCTTCTCCAGATCGTGTGGGCTTCTTCATCGATCTCCTTCTCTTTTTCTTTTGTTGATTATTGAGTTGATTGAAAACTTCTCGGATTGAGGGTTTGTGAAAATCGCTCTTTCTCTCGTCCCTCCCCTTCTTTCTTTTTCTCGCTTCTACCTCTTTGGATTTGTGAAAATTTCTCAGATATAGGGCTTGTGAAATTTTTTCAAATCTGATATACAACAACATACCGATTAGAATATCAAATATCAATTTTATACCCATATCTTGATACTCATACTTGATACCTATAATTAATATATTTCTCCTACTTATGGTTTTTAAAGCCAAATTTATACAATCCATAAGACCCGACATTCAGGTTTGATATGAAAAAACAGACAAAAGTTATGCCCAAGTTTAGCCCGGGTCTAAAGATCCGTAAGTTCTATCCGATTCGAAAATGCTCAGGTCTAATGAAAACCCAACAAAAGAAAGAATTAAAATGAACCCAAATTATGATTTATCAACTAATTAAAGTAATGTAAGTAGTTGTACTTAATAATGGATCTTATTCTCCAAATCACCCAAAAAGAATATGAATCCAGGGGGGAACTTATTCCTACATACTTATCATTTTAGAATTCGCTCACTCACTGTCTCATAATTCGTTAATCGAATATCATATCAACCTCTCCCTATATTTTAAAGTTTAATGTAATTCCAATTTAAATTAACTGATGAAAAGATACATATATTTCATCATTTTTATACATCATATCAAATAAGATATCGCAATTTATTAAAGTCATTAGAATATATAAAATAGTTAAATGATATAGTAATTTGTCTATTAAATTCTAAAAATATTGCGTGCCAGGTACGAGAACTAAGGGTAGTCCATCACAACTTTAGGCCCATTTAATGTACGCTTGTGAGTAGGCCGTCGATAAAAGAAACTGAAAGCTCTTTGTAAAGTTATCTACGTAATACAAGGCAAGATTTGCCAACAAAACCTTCGTAGTCGGCTAGTGCTCTCAAAAGTTAACCCGACCTATGAAATCCACCCGATCTAATATATTCGATAGCTCGAAGTAAACCGACCTAATATGACCCGAAGTAACTTGACATGATATATCCTGATAGTCCGATCTAATCTGATCCGATATACCCTGATAGCCCGAAGTAACCCGACCTAATATACCCCGATAGTTTGAAGTAACCTAACGTGATAGTCTGAAGTAACCTGACACGATATGAACCTGAACAAAGGAATGAAATATATTACAAGCTAATATAAGTCTCATTTATAAATAAAACGATATTTCAAACTAATGTAAGTTTTGTTTATAAATGAAGCGATATTGCAAACTAATATACGTGTCGTTTATGATAAGTAGGAAAAACATAATTGTATTATCCATATTAAACATCAAATGAATTAGTCGGATATCCAAATAAAACGGATAAGTCAATATCCTATATTCAATTAAAGTCAATTTTATTCAAACGGATTTGGCTAAAGTTATTCAGATCATCAATCATATTCCCAGATAATTATTAGATCCGGCTAAAAGTTGATTCGGATACTAATGCCATGTTTTAAAATTTGGATCAAACGTATAAATAGCCGTATATACAACCGGATTAAGTAATTCAAATCGTATATGAACCAAGGTTCTTATAGCTTTGAATTTTGGTATCCGGATCAGATTAATATCTTCGCATAAGTTTTGATGAAAAAGTGTATATCTAATAGCTACCGCCCCCAGCCGAACTAGGTTACCCGGATTCAACCCGACAAATGGTCCGATCCAAACAAATCTGAATCAAGATGTTAAGGAATCTAACCGGTTTTTACTCAACCTAACACCAACACTAACATAAATTGGCCCGACTCCGAGCCCGATTGACCCACTCAATTGGCACCGCTACTTGAATGGTTAAATCCACTAAAAAGCCCGAAGTAAACCAGCCAAAATGACCCGAGCACCAAACTAAACAGATCCATTATGACCCGACAATCGAGGCTACCCGATATTCTGTTTCAATCGGAACAATCAATACCTGACCCAAACCGACCTGACCAGAAATAAATCGTTTAATAACCAAACATATTTTAATACCCGATCCGATTCCAACCCGAGCATGTTGTGACCCAACCTAAACCCAACCCGTTGACCCTATTTGACACCCCTACTATCCATTTAAGCTCCTAGGTTATGAGCATAAAGAATAATTTTGGTATTAGATTGTCGGAGGGATGATATAAATAAGAGCGGTGTAGTTTGAGTTCGGGAATAATTCGGCTCATGACAAGTGGTATAAGAGAAATATTCGGACGAATTACAATTTCACTCACATTCAACGGGTACCCATGGACATGGTTTACTTGGCCAATAAAAACAAGCAAAGTATACTACTACCATGGGACAGGTTCAAGTGACTACTCTACACCCGTTTACCCGATTCACGTCGGTCATACAATCTTAATATATATATATATATATATATATATATATATATATATATATATATATAGAAAGGGGTCTTAAGGTTAAAAGTGAAAATGACTCACAACCCTTGGATCAAAATAATCAATGGTTGTGATTTGTCCAAATTAATTAACACTTGTCAAATACTTGAACAAAAGTTTAGTTGAACAATTGAACATATAACTTAATATTTGAACAATTAGTTATATAGTTGAACGATTTCGAATATAGTCATACAATTAACATATTTGAACAATTACGAATAGTTGAACAAATACATATTATAGTTGAACAATTATTACTTGATCCAGTGATTGCAGATTCTTCCTACTTTTGACCTCTCTCTCTATCTATCTATCTATCTATCTATTTATCTATCTATCGATATATATATATATAGGGTCCAGTTCCGGTGAGGAGGACCCTTACAGATAGGAATGAGGAGAGCCGGGGTGGTGACACGTGGCATGCCACATCACCTTTTTTTTCCAGCTTTTCTTTTTGTAAATAAAAATTGGTGTTCATATTTTTATGAGTATGTGCTCATTTTTAAAAGAGTCATTGCTCATATTTTTATCAATAAATGTTCATTTTTTCCCAACACTAACTATTCGTTTTTTAACATTAATTGTTCATTTTTGTATTTTTGTAAAATATTTTTTTTGAATTTTTTAAAAAAATTATACTATTCTTTCAAATCGTGTTAATAAAATATGATGGTCATTTTTTTACAAGTATGTATTCATTTTTTTTACAATTATGGTGTTTATAATATGATGTTTATTTTTTTTTGAAATTTATACTTTTCTTAAAATTGTGTTTATAATATTCAAATATCGATTACATAAAAAATTGTGAAATCAAAGAGAATACAAGACGATTCAGGTTTTGTTTCTTCGAATTTCTACTCTCACTGTTTAGATTTCCATTCGTAAGGTTTAGGTTTCATTATGATTGATGTTTGTGTTCAAAATCAAATTTATTTGAATCATTTTGTGTTTGATAAGTTTGATTGAGAAAATACATGTATATACATATGTTGAGTTGGTCTAATAGCTCCAATTGAATAATCTATATGCTCCTTTTAGTGTGCACGCAAACTGTTCGGTAAAATGCCTTATAGAAAAATAGTTTATAATATTCACAGGAACAATGATATAAAAAGTATGAACACTGACGAATAAAAACATGAACAATGACGTATAAAAGTATGAACACCAATTACTTATCTATAACTTTGACACATACATAACATATTATGATAATCTTTTAACGTTTTGTAATGAGTTTTTTTTTTATTTTTTGTGGTTATATACTGTAAATGAACATCTATGCATTATAAAATGAACACAAAAAAATAAATGGACATGACACTTTGATGAATAAAAATACTATGAACACCGATGTATGAAAACATGAACAGTGACATATAAAAGTATGAACACCGATGACTATTTTGAACGTAAGGGTATTTTTCCAGATTTTTAGTCAATTTACAAAAATGCCATTAATGATGAGCGTGTGAGAGCCCTTGATTTAAATCCATCCAATGGCTTACAACCCTCCTAATTCCTATCTACAAGCTCTCTCCTCACTTGAACTAAAATCTATATATATATATATATATATATATATATATAGGGGTAAGTGCCGGTGAGGAGAAGGCTTGTAGATAAGAATTAGGAGAGTTGTGAGCCATTAGATGAGATTTAAATCAACGACTCTCACACACTCATCATTAATGGCATTGCAGTAATTATATAAATTTGAAAAAAATGAAAATTAGACACTAACTGATACGTTCAACCCTCCCTCACATTCTTCTTCCCACGTGTTGAGCCCCTCTCTCACTTCTAACACACAAACTTCATATTTGCTCCAATTTTCAACCAAATCAGAGATTGATTACATAAAAAAATTTGAAATGAAAGAGAATACAAAACGATTAAGTATTGTTTCTTCGAAATCTTACTCTCATTGTTTAGGTTTTCATTCTTAAGGTTTAGGTTTCATTATGATTGATGTTTGTTTTCGAAATCAAATTTGTTTGAATCATTTTTGTGTTTGATAAGTTTGATTGAAAAATACCTGTATATACATAAGTTGAGTTGGTCTAATAGTTCCAATTGAACAATCTATATGCTCATTTTAGTCTGCACACAAACTGTTAGACAAAATGTCTTATAGAAAAATAGTTTATATATTTACAAGAACAACGACGTAAAAAATATGAACACCCATGAATAAAAACATGAACAATGACGTATAAAAGTATGAACACTAATGACTTATCTATAACTTTTAAACATACATAACATATTATGATCATCTTTTAACGTTTTGTGATGAATTTTTTATTTTTTGTGGTTAGATACTGTAAATGAACATCTATGCATTATAAAATGAGCACAAAAGATTAAATGAACATGCCACTTTGATAAATAAAAACACTATGAACACCGATGTATAAAAACATGAACAATGACACATAAAAGTATGAACACTGATGACTATTTTTGAATGTCAGGGTATTGTTCCATATTTTAAGTCAATTTACAAAAATGCCATTAATGATGAGCATGTGAGAGCCCTTGATTTAAAATCCATCCAATGGCATCTACAAGCTCTCTCCTCACTTGAACTAAAATCTATATATATATATATATATATATATATATATATATATATATATATATATATATATATATATATATAGATAGATAGATAGATAGATATTGACTCATATGTAATCATCCCTTATAGTGTTCAATGAGAACGAATATTAGCCCTTGATCTGATTAATCCAAAGGTTGAAAATTAACGTAAATATTCTTTGAAACATACAAACCACTCTCATGATTAGAGTGTGTAGTACACTCTCCAAATTAAGGCAATTTCGATTTTTTTAATAATTGTAAATAAAACCTTCTTCCACTATTTTAGGTAGTTACAATTTACAAAATCTTCTAATTAATTAATAAGGATATTAAAGAATATTAACATCATCGTTCGAACGCATAATCATCCATTTGGCTGCAACGATTTGCTGAAACTAAGTGGTCTCCATTGTTGCCGGAAACCTAACCATATCTTCGCCGGAATAATTCACAGTAAGTGATTCCTTTTCAGTATACAATCTAACCATCATCAATCACTCGGTTTTTTTCTTCAAACGGCTTGAGTCATTTTACAGTCTTACCTTTGTCCCCCATTAAACAACCATAAAAATGAAATAGTTGTTGCTTCCGGATCTGCACCCGTTTGATGTCGTTTAATGATTGTTGTACATAACAGATGTATTCGTGTTATTGTTGGACATTGTAATTATAGATCACAATTTTTATCATTATATGTCCACATTTATTGGTTGATTTGTGTAGGGCATTCTAGCAAGCAACATTTTCGACATCGATAGGACGAAGGTAAGTGAATTTGAAATGGTTTTTACGATTAAAGTAATATATTAACAAATATATTGGTTTCATATTAACGAATATATGTAACTATACCGCCGAATACGATATGCACAATGGTTAAGAAAACAGATTCGGCAACGGTGAAGGTTTACCCAATCATCAAACATTAAACATACTCGTAATCATTATTTATATTTCAATTCTCAGATTATAAATTTGAAGTGAATTTTTTTACAGATTCCACAAATGAAAGAGATTGGGATGTTGATGGATTCGGCGTCACGCAACTTCATTGCATCATCAATTTTCTTCATGTTCGCCAATAATGTCTCATCGTTGAATATTTGAGTACTTGACTGAGTCATTACACACCCCAATTGTGTTGCAACGTCATTTGTGCTACCACCAGAGCTTGATTCACCACCACCCAACATCGACTTACATAACCCATATGCAGCTTGAACAGCGGGATGACTAATATATTCTTTTGGCGTCTCTTTCACCTTATCAATGACTTTAGTCACAACAACCGCCATGTCCACAAACGCACCTACAAATTTTCCAAGAAACTCATGTGTATAACAAAGGAAGAAATTCACATTAATCAAATATAAAATGGAGTAGAATATGATGAATATTGAAATACACTGAATATATTCGTCATATATATATAAATATATTCGGCAATATACCTCCACCGATTCCTTTTCATTCATTGAATCCACCCTATCACCATCTATTGGTATGCAACTACTATCAGTGGGACCACCTTGTGTTGGTAAAATCTCAACAGTTGTAATTGGTGGATCTACACGCCCTTTGCCAAAAGAAGCATTGTTCTTGTCTATCTTCTCCCTTTCGTATATCAAGTTATTCGTCCAGAATTTGAAAATAGGGACACCCCTTTCCACAAGTCTGTTGTTCGCGTTAACAACCCGATCAATATACACAAGCTACAAACACAAATTGTAAAACATTTTTATATTATATATGGTAACTTTATACAAATATATTTAGATAAAAGATTGAATTACTCACAATGAGTAACAAGACTAGGCCTCTAAAACTTCCCTTTTCATTCAATCTGTAGTCTCTCTTCGATTCAACGAGGCTACGAATAATGTATTCGCACCAATCAAACTGTTTGATTTCATCCACACTACACAAGTGCTTCACAATACCCTTGTTAATTTCTCGACATTGGTGACTACGAACTAAAGTCGTGTAGAATAACACCACGAAATTCTGTACAAACTTGAAGCCCCCATCACTACATGATCTGATTTTTTCATTCAACTCCTCAAACCTCACCTTTAATGCGTTGCTACGAAACTGCGACTTCCATGCCTTTACCACCTCACTGGTTTCCTCAAGGCCAATTGTACTAATCCTTTTTCCTCCCAGAGGAAGCCCAAAACAAATATGAACATCAATCTCGGTAATGTAAATGCTACGCCCGCCAGGTAACTCCAAGCTACAATTGTTCTTGTAAAAATTGTCAACCAACCACTTCCCCAACTTAAGTGATTGCTTCGACAACCCCAACTCCAACAAGCTACCTAATCGAATAGCTTTCACAGCCTCTACTTGCGCTTCATTTAAGTTTTTCAAATAACTCCCCAAGGTCTTAGGTGATCCCCTAGTATCCACCTTTGGGAACTTGCCCACAACATTTTCCTTTCTCCTTTTTCTTCCACGTATAGTCTTCTCATCGTCACTTTCTCCTGTAAGAACAAAACTTTCAAACTTATGCTTTCCAAAATAAAGGTAATACATACCGAATAAAACATCATTTATTATCGAATATGTGTAGTACAAATCATCAGATATCAACTGTTAAAGAAACGACTAACAAATCATATTACAGAATATCACAAGAAGAACAACATTCAATGTTAATACGGAACAAAAAATAACCAAGTAATATTCTTTATTTGTCTCGTTGATTACTTTAATGAATAACACAAATAATAACACTACATAAACAAATTAAACATGCGAAACAAACTAGATTAATCATACTTGTTGATTACTTTGTTGAATAACACATTTACGAAGCTTGAAGAAAATATAATCAATATACATGCCAAGTTATACAAGCATACTAATTCTTATATTTATTACTATTGGGTATTAGAAATATTACCGGATTCCAAACGGTTTTGTCTATTTGGAACAGGATCTACGAAGTCATCATCGCTACTAGCCAAAAGCGCAGGTTTATCGTGTTTTCTTTTTGATCTTGAATTCCTCATAATGATCTCATCTTCTGACTCGTTAGAAGATTCTTGAATTGAAATGGCCTTCCTTTTCCCACTTCTAATCAGTTATTTCCTGTCTGACACCATCTTGTTTTTGAACACAACAATCAAACAATAACGAATATAATGCATCTTATTCATGAATATTTCATAAGCATAACCAATGTCTCATTCGACAAGGCATGGAGAACAATCAAACAATAACGAATATAATTCATCTTTTAGCAATTTCATAAATTTTCGTATCAAATATAAAAAATAATGAACATTAACACCAATCATATATGAGAACACAAGTGTATAATGGCTGCAGCATAACTCGTATTCGCCAAGGCATTGAGAACATTCAACAACACTGGACTATAAACCCAAATTCATCAACATAAAATAATAGTTATTCAGTTGGCAACATTCATCAACAATGGACCACTAAATATAAAAACCTATAGCTATTAGCACCAATCACATATGAGCAGGCAAGTGTATAATGGCTCAAGCATAACTCGCATTCGACAAGGCATGAACAACATTCAACAACAATGGCCTATCAACCCAAGTTCGACAAAAATACTTCAAGCTCATCAACAAAAATCAATATACATTCGGTTTGCAACATTCAACAACATTGGACCAACGAATACAAAAATCATTACTCAATAACACCACTCATATATGGACAAGCAAGCGGAATACAACGATAACAGTACCTCGTGTGACGGATTGGTTGCGGCTTGTTGAATAATACCCTAAATTGTGTAGCAATCGACAATGGATAGGATATTTAGATGCAGAACACCGAATACAGTCGCTTCTAGAACCGAATATGGCCACTGAACATGATATTAGGTTGCAGGATTCTGAATACCGGCGCGCCCTGAACCGAATACGGATTCGGTGCACGAACACAACACCAGCAACTCCAATGGCGCCGAAGACAGGAAGAAGAAGTAGAGGACGGAGATAACTACAACAAAATTAGGGATTTCGTTACTTTTAACCCCAAAAAAACCCTAATTTGTAGATGAGAAACATAAAATTCATCAACAATGGAAATTACCTTGAGTGAAGTCGTGGAAAGGCGAACACAATACCTAGTGTAGAATGGATGGGGAAAAAATCTCCTGCTCCACAGACAGCGTCGAAGACCGGAACAAAATAGCGGCACCAATGGTCTTCTTCAGTTCGAAAACACGGGAGTATGCTTTGGAGGAAGAAGCGGGATACCAAAATAACTGTAAAAAGATTTAGTGGTTTTATTTAAGGGAAATTTTAAAATTAGGGATAGTTATGGAGAGTATTGTTTAACACGCGCCTATAACTTCCAAAATTACGGTTTATATTTTTTATATATTTTTTATTAAACTATTGCTTAATCTCAACCATCCATTATATTGATCCAACGAATATAATTCGTTCTCATTGAACACTATAAAAGTTGTTTACATGGGAGCCAAATTCTCTCTCTCTCACTATATATATATATGAACCTTTCTTAGGGCAGGGAGCAGGGACCTATATTAACTGTATGATTTTTTTTGTATGAACGTTCAAGATTAATCATTGTATATGGTAATATTGAAATAGTTATTAATCAGGATATATATTTTTTTATTAAAACGGAAAGCGGTTCGAACCATTAGACGGCGTGTCGTCTAGTGGGTCGGAAGACCGAAAAAGATCGGGAGACGGACTAACCGTCATGAAGGGCCACAAACAAATGAGAAAAGAAATACACAAAAAAAAATAAAAAAAACCCGAAAGCAAAACGGTCTTCAAGGAAAACCAGGATAATCCAACCAACAAGAGGCAACGAGCATAAACGTTCATCTTCGAAAGAAGTACACAGGTAGGAAGCATGGGGAACAATTGTGGACACCTCATATTTGGACTGCAATAGAGTCGTCAGGAGTCGATCACAAATTCACGCCCCCTACTCGACAAACGCTCAAAATCGCCATCGAAGGATAACATCAAACCTCAGAAGACGAAACTGCAGAACACGGGTATCATAAAGTATAAAAGTGTAGAACTTGATGGATAAAAGTATAATAATTTGTAGGGAGAAAATTGTTCATATAGGGTTGATAAACGTATTTATTTTGATTGATCTAATTATGATCGATTTTGCTTTTAAAATCATTATTGTCTTGCACAATAAAGATTGAAAGAATTTGGCCAAATAAGCCCTTTTCTATTTTTATTAGGTTTGTGTACCCCTTCAATTTTTACCACTTTTATTAATTGAAATTGGAAGGTAAGGTATCATGTGCCTAGTTACTAGAGAGAAATTTCAAAAAGGCTTACTTAGCTAATTTGACCGATTGAAAATTTTGAGGCAAAACTCAATCGACCTTATTTTTATACTTCTTTCATTTTTTAATGTTTTTTGGGGCCGTTGGGTCGGGGTCGAAACAACCTTAATTTTAATTTTCCTTTTCTGCTTTAGTATTTTTGGGGCCGTTAGGCCGCGAGAATGGGCCCATGGTTTGGGTGATTATACCATTGAAGCCGAAGAGATGCTCCTTATAATTTTCTAAGTATGTTTTTTTGGGTGACTATACCATTGAAGCAATCGCTATCAAGTAAGCAAAAGTAATCAGATGCAAAACAATACTTCATACACGGTAAAATATTTGATTATGTAGGCTGTAAGCTAAGTTGTTATTCATATTTATAAAGGATTTAGGTGATTATACCATTGAAGATGGTTGTGAGTCTGATACTCTTTTAATCGGTTTGATTATAATCAAACTGGTACTCTTTAAACCGGTCTTGGGTGATTATACCATTGAAACAATCGCTTCTTTTAGTTTCATAGCATTGTTGCGGATTTTGTCGAGTTTAAAAACTTGGGCATAGAATTGGACAAATTGTTATTCATATTTATAAAGGATTTAGGCTTCGTATATTGCACATCCTTATTAACCTCAAGTTCCAGAAGAAACTAGAGGGACCGAGAAAACGAGGAAAGATGATCTTTTGAGTATGATTTTGTTGAGTTGTTGTTTAGCTTTTTCAAAGCATTGACATTCATGCCTGATTGAGCTGGCTGTGAGCCAAATACTAGGTTGATCATACCAGGGGAAAAGCATGATCAAGCCGATTTGATTGTGTAGGTTGTGAGCCAAATTTCCGATTATTAAAATCATAGAGGGACCATTTGTAAGCATGGGGTACTTTAGGTTGTAGCCCAACACGATTTTTGTAAAAATATATTGTGTAGCAAACATCATCACCACTGTCAGGTTCAAAGAGTTCATAAAAATCGAGAGATTAATCATCTAGGGGAAGAATCCAAAGAAAGATTGATCTGCATAAGATCCAAGTAATAAAATAGGTTGAGAAGAGCATGAACCATCTCCATGTTTACAAAGCCCTCCTTTGTAGTCAAATCTGTCTCCGTTACAATCCAAGCAAGAAGCCAACGATAAATTCTGCAAGATCCACAAGATATTGAGCAGAAGACATCCCATTGCGAGATTTAAGACATAAAAAATAAGTTCCCTGATACGCCCCCGGATGACATCGCCATCCGTGTTTCCGGCTAGAAGGACCCGCACATTTTGAAGACAGTTATTATTATTCGGCTATTTAATAATAAGTCTTTTTATATTCGGAACTTTAATTCCGGAACTTTATTCTGTAAATTAAATTCCGACATTTCATATTTTAGGCTTTTCATTTCCGGAACTTAATTCCGTCTTTTAATTCCGTCATTTATGTTTTGACTCTTTGTATGGCCTCCATCCACTATATAAGGATGGCTTGGCTCATTTGTAATTCATGTCTAAGTTGAAATCTAAGTATTGAGAAGGAAAACCCTCTTACTTAGTTTAGGCATCACCTCTTCTTACATCATCTTCAAGTTCTATCTTGGATCTAGTCTTTGATCCAAGCCTTCATATTCGAGGATCCTTTTAAAGGATCAACCAAACGCTTCTGCCACCCAAATTCTAAGTTTGATCCAATTCAAACGATCAATGATAGAAAAAGGGGCGATCTAGATCGAGGAGAAACCTTCAACTACTTCTTCTTGATCGTTTGAATTGGATCAAACTTAGAATTTGGGTGGCGGAAGCGTTTGGTTGATCCTTCAAAAGGATCCTCGAATATGAAGGCTTGGATCAAAGACTAGATCCAAGATAGTACTTGAAGATGATGGAAGAAGAGGTGATGCCTAAACTAAGTAAGAGGGTTTTCCTTCTCAATACTTAGATTTCAACTTAGAAATGAATTACAAATGAGACAAGCCATCCTTATATAGTGGATGGAGGCCATACAAAGAGTCAAAACATAAATGACAGAATTAAAAGCCGGAATTAAGTTCCGGAAATAAAAAGCCTAAAATATGAAAGGTCGGAATTTAATTCACGGAATTAAGTTCCATAATTAAAGTTCCGAATATAAAAAGACTTATTATTAAATAGCCGAATAATAATAACTGTCTTCAAAATGTGCAGCTCCTTCTAGCCGGAAACACGGATGGCGATGCCATCCGGGGGCGTATCATTCTCCTCCTCTTAAATGTGAAACATCATCGTTTCACCGTCAAAAAAGAAAGGAGTCACTTGAGGAACAAGACCCTTGAAAATCAACACCGAATGCACATTGTCGGAGTCGGGCGGCTTGGACTTGTAGTCTTTCAAAAGAACGGTTGGGCCGCCAAGCTTGTTGAACATAAATAGGACGAACTCCGGATCGGGAGGCTCAAACTTGTAGTACATGTGGATGGTCCCGCCGGTGAGTTTGTATATCATGCCGTCTAAGCTTGTGACATTGTACGTCGGAGGCATGCCGGAAAGAAGTAAGGGTAAGTCGGTAAATATGTTATTAGACAAAACAAAATCAAACCTCAGTTCAGCCGGTTCGAACTTGTAGTCCAACAACATGATGTGGTCATTGTCGGGACGGATGACTTCGTCTTCCTCTATGATGATCTCATCTTTGTCATCTTGAAAATACTCTCCACATAACGGATTGACAAGATGAATCGGAATAACCGTGGCATATGTTTTAATGACGACATCTTCCTCGTCTTCAACTTCGTCACACAACGGTTGGACCACCAACTCCCACCTTGGATGTGACACCTCTTGAGGTTCTTCTTGTTGGGCAACCGTCGTTAGGGCAAACATTTGTGCCTTCAAAGCTTCTAACTCAGGCTTTAGAGCATCATTTGTTGCCTTGAGCACAACATACTCCTCTTGGGGACTAGGACTCCATCGGGGGGCAACATTGTTAACTTGCTCATGATTGACACTCCGTCTTGGGGCAACATAGGTATCCTTAAAATATTCTTGTCGGTGTGGATACCGTTGGTGCCCGTCCAAGGTATAAGTCGGCCTTGGTGGGTCCAGAGGAGGCAACCACTCCTCCTCCTTAAAGTATTCTCTCCGTCGGTACCTCCGGCTGGTTTGTTTGGCCTTCGGTGGATATGGAGGAGGTAACCATTCTTCATCCTCATCATAAGAATCATAATCATCATAGAACATGATGAACGATGAAGAACACTTGAAGATCTTCGAAGAAAACTTGAAGATGTTGGAAGAACACTGAATAAACTTGATCAAGAAAAAAAAAATTATAAAGAAATTTGACCTCGATCCCGAGCTCTGATACCAATGATAGAAAAAGGGGCGATCTAGATCGAGGAGAAACTTCAACTACTTCTTCTTGATCGTTTGAATTGGATCAAACTTAGAATTTGGGTGGCGGAAGCATTTGGTTGATCCTTCAAAAGATCCTCGAATATGAAGGCTTGGATCAAAGACTAGATCCAAGATAGAACTTGAAGATGACGGAAGAAGAGGTGATGCCTAAACTAAGTAAGAGGGTTTTCCTTCTCAATACTTAGATTTCAACTTAGACATGAATTACAAATGAGTCAAGCCATCCTTATATAGTGAATGGAGGTCATACAAATAGTCAAAACATAAATGACGGAATTAAAAGCCGGAATTAAGTTCCGGAAATGAAAAGCCTAAAATATGAAAGGTCGGAATTTAATTCACGGAATTAAGTTCCGGAATTAAAGTTCCGAATATAAAAAGACTTATTATTAAATAGCCGAATAATAATAACTGTCTTCAAAATGTGCGGGTCCTTCTAGCCGGAAACACGGATGGCGATGCCATCCGGGGACGTATCATTCCCCAAGGAAGAGTGGAGTCACAAGGCAACAAAACAGATCCCGGGGCCCGTCCTTCCACCGGGAGGAGAAGCCAACAGCGAGGTCAACGGAAAACCTTTCAAATTGATAAGGGGACTTGTAAATCGACTCACCGAACATGAGACGACAATGAAGATTCTTGGAGGCAGAGTAGACGGCGGAGAGCCCCAACTCTTGGCAACGAAGGTGGTCGAGTTCTCCCGAACAATAAAGCAGTCGGGAAGAATGGGTATTGGATTTAGTTGAGACACCGAGCACGGAACCTTGAGTGGTGGATGGGAGGTGGTCAACCTCAATGGCGGCGAAGCTAATGGATTGGAGGTCAAGAGGCGGCGGGTGGCTGTGTTTAGGGTTTATTTATTGAGAGAGTTTTTTAATGATCAGGATATTGTATTGCCAAAAATATAATTGCAATAATAGATTCAAAATATTTTAGTGAATATTTAAAATGCTAATAACAATAAACAAGTCAAAGTAACGATCATTATTATTATTTTTTATTTTAGAAACACGTTCGTTACTTGTGTTTTTTATGAACGAGCATTTAATAAACACCGCTCTAAAGTTTCGAATTCTGATTCATAAATCGTCCTTCCCACCATAGTACCAATTTGACAAGTTAGAATGCTTGAGTTTTTATTTTAAACGTAAAATACATATGTGATGTATGTACATAGTGTAACTCGTTAGCTTGTGCTAATGAGCTAATACAATGTAAAAAAACAAATTTAATGATCATTAAGCTTCCTTAACGTTTGTTAAAATTCTTTTTTTACCTAGGCTAACAGTTGTGACGATCGATAAGGAAAATAGAATAAGAATATATTTTAAAGTGTGCTTACATTTGGTTTAACGATCGTTAAACGTTTTTTCCCTGTTTAACAATCGTTAAACCTGTTTAGCGATCGTTACACCTGTTTAATGATCGTTAAACCTATTTGACGATCTTGTTTAATTATCGTTAAACTACAACTTTTCAACGATCGATCATTAGCATGTGCTAATGATCCATATTTAATTATCGGGACTTACATTATTCATGCTGGAAGAATAGTTCTCCATAAATAAATATTTTCTTTCCTCGTATAACAATCTATTTACTACTAGTGAATAGTATATGAACAATCCGGTAACACTCTCCTATTAACGCTTATTATGTGTAACACCCCGAATCCGTGGGACTCGGGATGCTACGGGCGGAGACCTCACAATGGGTCCCGACCCTTAGCCTGACAACAATTTCACCGGATCTTACAACAAGACACAAATACAGGCAAAACCGAAATTCATTTTAATGCAATGATATGAACCCCAAAAGAAAACAACGAAAGACTTCAGCCGAGATACAACGCTAAAGGCAACCGCCATACACGCGACATACATAATACCCTAAACAATACATAAAAACAACCCCCAAAACCCATCCTAAAATGTACGGACCCCGGCTGCCCACTCTTCCGGATCTCTCGGCCGCGCCCCTAACCTGCAAGGCAACTACAACAATATCGGTATAAAACCGTTAGCTAGCATTCAAGGCATTAGAATCATGGTATTGGCACACACACACACACATAAGGCATCATAAACACACAACATGTTCCAAAACACACAATCCGGTTTATTATCTTTTTATTATTAGGTCATATCCCGTTCTAATTCAACTTCTTTTGTGACACGAGAATCTTAAAGATCTCGCCCTTGTCCCCTTTCACCATACGGGTTTGTACTTGATGCGGATCAGCATCACCCGATGGGCTGGTCGCAAGGTACCTCCCAGTCATCCCCATTTTGGACTGGACAAGCGGTCACCGCCCGTTATCATACACTTGGGCCAAATATAAACATATAAAGTTGGTGGTCCTATTACCGGTTTAGATGTTATAACATAAGCAATAAACACACACATAAACAATAAACACACACCACCAAACACGCATTGAAACTAATACAGAGAATACGAGCTAAGTAAGTCCGGAGACTTACTTGTCACAAACGCTCAACCCGAAAGTAAACCGCACTCTGCTTCTCGTAGGAAGATACTCTCAGCCTGACCAAACGAGGCACAACATCAGCATCTATCTCTCATGCTAGAAGTCCTTAGACTTCTAGCCCAAATGACCTCAACAAGGTCATACAACTCACATGCTAGGACAAAACACTCATAATCCCAATAATCTCCCCGACCATAAGCGCTAGGCTAGGATACTCATGTCCTAGTCTCCACAATCTCAAAGATAATGTAACCACAAACCTCAAGCCACAAGATTCACAAAGATCACTCATAAAGCACAAATCCTTAACAATCCTCACAAGATAACAACCCAACTCAAGCCTTAGAACAATCATAAATCCTCAAAACTCACCTAAGGTCCAAACTACTACTTGGTATTCTCACTAGGTTATGCTAGATTCAACCTAGCATGATACTACTAAACATAACTAAATCGAGGAAGAGAATACTCACACGACGTCAAGACGGATGTCGAACTTGGACTCGTTAGGCCTTTATCAGGGCGCTTCCGGACCTAAACCAAAGCTACACAAAATTAGCTTAAACGCTAATTTTGGAAGGGAGACTAACGCATATAAAAATCCAAGGAAGCCCCGTTTTCAAAACAAGGGTAAAACTCGCAAACATTTTCCGGGGTGATCACAACAATTTATAAATACGGGTCAAAACCAAAACAACTTTCCGGACAACTAAGAAACTCTCGAAACTTGGCCATTTCCCGAAATAAACTTTGGGTCAAAACCATGATTATACACAAGGGCATAAAACATCGTGTAAGTAAATACAAGACTAGAACTCGAAGTAAAACCCGAATTTAAAATCCGTAATTATATTTTCCAGGCAAAATATACAATTCCAAAACTATGGGTCATAACCCATAATTAAATCCTTGGGGCCAATTCAGTAAATAAATTCAAAGAGGGTAGATTATAAATTTTCCAAAATAGATCCTAGGGCCAAAACTGCAATTTATTCAAATCAGTAGGGGCATAATCTGCAAATACAAAATACCGGGTCATAAATGTAATTAACACAAAAAGAGGGAGGCTGAAATAAATAAATAAAACCTAAAATAGGTTCTTCTTCAACCTCTTTGAACACGCAGAAGACAAGGGAAGGGGCAAAGCCCCAGTAGCTTGCGCAGGCGGAGGAAAGGTGGGCGGCTCCAATTGAGAGGGAGTAGACGCTCCAGCAACGCCGGCGGTTCCAGGTGGTGCGGATCTCTCCTCCGGTGGGCGGCTCCAATTGAGAAGGCGGATCCTAGGCGGCAAGGCAATCGGAGGGCGAAGGAGGCAGCAACTCCGGCGTCTTCGTGGCGAAAGGGGAGGCGTTGATGAGATCTTGCTCCAGCCCAAAGCGCAAAGGGGAGAGGCTGTCGGGTGGTTGCGATTTGGTGGCGGCCGGAAAGAGGAGAGACTAGTGTGAGGGTGAGAGATCGAGAGAGTTGAGGAGTTGCAGTAGGGAGTGTAGATGAGAGTTGGAGACTGCTGAAGGGGAAGAACAGAGGAGGATTAACGAGGAGTCGGGAGTGAGCGACAAGTCACTGCAACATCATTGCTGGGGAGATATGGAAGGAAAAAAGGGAAAAAAGAAAAAAAAAAAAAGAAAAGAAAAAAATAAAGACAATAAAATAAAAAGGAAAAAGTATCATAGCGTAAACTCGATCAAAAGCATTCGGAACGGGATTTTCGAGTCGGAAACTTTTTCCGACTTTTTCTGAAAAAGAATTACGGATAATATACGTTGGTTGAGTATATACTTAAACTCACAAAAATAACCTTTGCGACATAGAAATCAATCTCGTAACTAATATTACGAGATTCCAATAATAACTAAAATTACCGTTATAATATTAATTCAAACATATACCCGTAAAAATTAAATTTACGACTTAAAATACTAGTAAAACATACTTAAGCTATAAAGATATCGATAGAATCTGGAAAGATAACTAACGCAAACGCGCCCAAAAATTGGGGCGTTACATTATGCACCTTCCATAACTGACGTTCATTATTTAATCTAATGGATATTTGACGTACTTACTCCCTAATCTAAGAAAGCAATACAAAAAAACTGCGTTTTTATCGCATTAAGTAATAACGTTTATCTCGTGAATGCTATTACTTGCATGCTCTAATTTTTTTATAGCGTTTCATAATTAAAAAAATGCTATTAAAAAGAAAAAAAAAACAAGCGCTCTTCTATTTTTTAGCCTTAACGCGTTTATGTTTTTTTTTTCGCCCTTGTGCCGTCAAGACAAAAACGTTGTGGATGGGATGAAAGTCTGAAATTTTCCCTCTATCCTTCAAACGTTTAACAACGACACGAAGTACCAGTGAATACAACATCTAGGGCTCCACCTTTCACCTGTCTTCATCCTCTATTAACCGGCGAGGGCTACAATCATTGGCATCGACGGTTTCCCCCGCTCCAGGTACTATTTCGTCTCCCTTAACTTTGTTTTGTTTTCCCATAAAGTCTGTATTTGTGTGTTTTGTATTGATTTGAGTTTGCTTTAGATTTGATGAGCTTGTCTTGAGGAGAGGCTTTCCTTGTTTGAGTAGTTTCTGGCTTTGTATCTGTGTTTGTGTGTTATATTGTTATGTATTGATTTCACTACTAGTTAATGATTCCTTGGATGTTGATCTACGGTAATGAAATTCCTCTGATGTCATCGACCTTCCTTCTTTGAGCAGTTTTTGTTATCGGGAGAACTTGCTCAAAACTAGTTTTTGCCGAATATTGTTTTGCTTGCATACAAAGTGTAGATTCTATTATGTGTGTTCTATTTTATATTTAAGTTTCCTTCAATTCTGATTTGAGTTTTAATAAACCTACTACTATTGAATTGTGAGGAAACCAGAGGAGGAGAGACTACAAGAAAATGTTCATGAAGGAGACTGTTTTGAAATTGTATACAAGAATTATTGTTCATGGCATAATGTCTTGTTATTTGTACTTAAACCCATGTCAGAGGAAATTTGCACTAAAACACTTGCCAAATGATCCACTATTCGACCTGGTAATGACTATGAGCTCCACTGATACCTAGATGAGTAGAAAACCCATAAGATGTCAAGGAATGCGAGCTCATTTTGGCTTGTACCCAAAATATAACTTGAGCTTGGCTTTGCAGGTCTCCAAGCTATATGAAGTGGTTCCGCCTATTCTTACACAGCTCGACAAGGTATCTTAAAACTTCATGAGAGGTCAACTCTTTAAAAAATTGTTTGTTTCAAGTAGGATGAAGTTTTAAAAAGAGAAATGTCATTTCGCTTAGATGTCACAATCTATATTACTTTCTAAATTGTGAAGTGTAAATGATGTGTTTAGATGATAGATCCTCCGATAAAAAAATAATATATGATGCATTTAAAGGGTTTACAGTAGTTTCATCGGATCTTTTGAATATGTTTCATTTAATTTCTCAAAACGTTTCTTATTGATGTGAGCTAATAAAGAGAAATTTAATGACATCAAATGGTGATATAGAGTGGAAGTATCTAGAAAATAAGTGTTTTATTAGGTGGTATGTGTCACTAGATTATACGTTTATTTGGGATAACATACCTTGTTTTTGTGCATGTTCTAAGTGCCCAAACCTTGTTCTAGTTTTGTAAACAAACACGGCCATGCTCTATTGTCTAAAATATAACAATATATTGTAGAAGTTCCTATTCATTGGCATGTTGTGCTAAATAATTAACTTTTTTTTTCTTAATGTCATTAGGCAAAGCACACTAAGAAAATTGAAATTGAGCAAGATGAGTAAGAAATAGCTAAAACCAACTCTATTGTTAGTTTAATTATTATTTTAGTTTTTTAAAGTTTTAACTACATTTACACTAGTAATCATGTTGTATTTTGTTGAAGAGTATGAGCCCTATATACTATGACAAGAGCAAACTCTTAGATTGGTGTGGAAAAGATGAGATTGTAGCTGAAGGACGTTGGTGTTCTAATGATCCACATGAGCTTGTACATCTTATTCCGGTTGGACCTAATGCAGTGAAAGTAAATGTGGACATTGTAAGGAAGTCTGAAATATTTCTTTGGAGGCCTACAACTACTATGTTCTTCATCAAACAAGCCGAGGGGAAGACTATAGTGGGACCATTTGATAAGTTGATCATACAAATTAATCATCAATTTGAGAGTGAAGAAAATATAGATGTGCATGAGGTAATATATATTTGACAATTATTTTTTCGTGAGAGTTCTGTATTATTTTTCATGTAGTAATGAGTATTTGTGTTAATTGTTATATTAAATGCAAAGTATATGATTGAACTAAAAAAGTGACATTGTTGCCAAATGTCGTTGGGTTTCTAGTGATCTAGAAATGCTTGTGAATGGTATTCCTCTTGACCTAATGCCATAATGATGTTGATTGATGTACCAATTAGTGCTAAAGTATTTTGTGGAGGCCAAGTTCCGGCATGATACATATTGAAGATGCTATTGATTGTAAAGTAGTGTGACCTGCTTATAAGATTGGAAGAAATATCAATTGAGATAGAGGAGGGTGCAATAATATCATCTCTTTCGGTAATTATTTTTACCGATATCTATATTATTGTTATTATATTTTATTGAAATTTATTACAATATAAAAATGAAATTATGTTGATGTTTTTTTTGCTAGAGTGTGAACAATTCAAAGAAAAAGTGCAACTTGTTAGATTTGAGTGGCTATAGAAAGGTAGTTGCCGAAGGCCGGTGGTCTTCAAGTGATCCAATTCAGCTTGTTCATTTTGTTCCTTTAGATCCTAATGCTATACGAGTTGGGGTTGACATACCTAAGATTCCTGATGCAACACTTTGAAGGGAAATATCTGAGTTAGTGTGCATTGAAGATGTTGTTGGTACAACACCTGCATGGCTAGTAGACAAAGTTGTTATAATATGAAATGACATTAGATGATTATCCATTTTAGATAAGTATTTTCAAACTATGTTCTCTTGGTAAACAATTGTTCTAAATAACTCATAATTTGTATCATTTTGAATCTTTAAAATGAAACAATGTGGTTTTTGTGTGATGTTGTTATTGAGTTTCTATATCATTTATAGAAAATGCTTGATAGGTTTTATAGCATTTATTAAAAACGCTATTATTGGGTTCTATAGCGTTTTTCATAGCGTTTGTAACACCCTGATTTATGGGAACTCGAAGCGTTACGGGCTAGGACATCGCAATGGGTCCCGACCCTCAGAGTAGCAACAACACAACGGATCTTACAACAAGGCACATACAAATGAAAATCAAAACTTAATATAAAACCAAAGGTTTAAAAAAAGGGGAGCGTAAAAGACTCGCAACCGAATTCAAAACAAAAAGGAAAGCAACAATATAAACATAAACCCGATCCCGTCCTATAATATACGGGAACCCCGGCTGACCACATCGTTCGGATCACTCAGCAGCATCCTGAACCTGTGGAACATCTACAACATCGGTATAAACCGTTAGCTAACATTCTAGGTACCAGAAAGAGCGTAAAGGCACAAACACACATAAGGTAAAATAAACATATAGCAGACTCTCACTCAACCGGTTATTATCTTTCATTAAGTTATCCATTACTAATTCAGCTTCTTTTGTCACATGAGAATCTCCCGAAACTCGCCTCCGCTTCCATCTACCAATAGGAATAGATCAGTATTATCCGTTACCTACAGACCTGGGTTGCAAGAGCACATTCTAGTCTCCTGTAGAACTAGACAAGTGGTCACCGCCCGGTTATCATACACTTGGGCCAGTTAAGGTTATAAAGGTGAATCCTATTCTGGTTATCCGTTATAACATAAATAAACAACACAAACAAGCCCATACAATCCAACTAATACGCGGAATACAACTAAGTAAGTCCAAGGGACTTACCTTACTCGAA
The DNA here is from genome assembly GCA_033239125.1 of Fagopyrum homotropicum. NCBI lineage: Eukaryota > Viridiplantae > Streptophyta > Magnoliopsida > Caryophyllales > Polygonaceae > Fagopyrum > Fagopyrum homotropicum. Next base: position 137,913,530 of record BSWB01000001.1, on the reverse strand, counting down.
GGTAACTCAAAGCTCAACAAACAGCTCAAAGAACAACTAAGTTTCTCTCAGGAAAGGAGCAAGGAAAGCCTGTTCACACAAGCATCACGAATCAGGAACGAAACGGTTGCTAGAAGTCTATAAATTCTAGTCTCAATGATCTCTAAGAGATCTCCACATGCTAAGAGCTCAACCTTAGTCTTACATCATACTTAGGGGGGGGCAAAGAACATCCATAAGACACAAGGAAAGGAATGAGGAAAACAACAAAGGAAGCAACTCACAAGAACGAGAGTTACTACAGAAGAAATCGCAGGGGCGGCTGGATAGACGTAGAGGTGGCAACACGGGGGTCAGCACAACAGAGGCGCGGGGAGGTTTTCAGTGCAGAAGCGATGTCGACTCCTTTGACAGCAAGGAACACAACAAAGGTCAAATCTTGCTCTTCTCAACACACAACCACGTCACAAGGGAGCCTGTGAACATCAAATGATCATCAACGGAACGCTCCACAAGAATCAAGGATCAAACTTGATTCTTGGAGAAGAAGAAAAGAGGAAACGAAGAGAGAAACGAAACAGAAGAGAAGCAAGGTGTATCATCACAGGAATGTGATGAAGAATAAGGGAGGAAGAACTTACATATTCAGCAAGAACACAGGGGCAAGGCTGTAGAACTCGAGGGTTGAAGAAGACGTAAGCAAGAAACGTGAAAAACAAGAAAAGACGGGAATATATAGAAGAGGCGGGAAAGATAGATGGAAAGGACGTCTTGGGTTAGGAAGAAGATAAGGAAGTTGGCCCATAAGATAAAAGATCGGATATTCTATCTATGAAAGGAAGATAAAACGAACGAAAACAGATCGGACATGATTTGCAGTACATCCGCAGGGGCGGATCGCCTCAGCCGCAAGGGCGGCCCCTTGTCACCGTGGGACAGTAACAGACACCAAGGCCGCTGGGGCGGCCTCCTTCACTGCGGAGGCGGTGAAGGTGAAAACTGGGATCTTACGGCGTTTACAAAACACTATCAATGACATTACTTCCATAACATTTGAGGAAACGCTATTATTGTTCTCTTTTTCATACCATTTCAAAAAACGTTATAATAGGTCCATTTTTTCATAGCGTTTACAAAAACGCTTTTAATGTACAATTTTTTCATAGGTTTTGCACAAATGTTATTAATAAGTCCACTTTTCCATAGCGTTTTATCAAACACTACAATATGTCCACGTTTTTATAGCGTTTATCAAACGCTATAATATGTCCACTCTTTCATAGCATTTGCACAAACGCTATAAAAAGTTGTGACCCTATTATAGCGGCCTCTGTAATAGCATTTATAAAAATGCTATTAATGTGTATCATATTGTTTTTCAAACACTATAAATGCTTCTAAATGTTGTAGTGAAGGTTCTCATCAGATCTTAACCCTACATATATATAGGGTTGAGTTCAAGTGAAAAAGGTTAGAGTCAAAGTATCAAAGAATAATAGCCATCGGATTAGATGAATGTAGGGTTGCGATTGAGCGCTTATTTTAAGTGAGATTTGTGATTAACTATAAAATTAAACACCGTCAGAAAAGTAGAAGAACTCAAAGAACGACGGATCAAAGAAGAAATAAATCGAAGAAAAATCGAGGGTTGAATCAAGTGAACCTTCACTATATAGATGTTTCAATTACAATCGATAAAAAATAGTGCAAAATTGAGGCGCCATTCACAAAATAAGTTCCTGAAACATATTTTTCAAAAATCAGCCTTTGAAATTCAAAAAATGCTCTAAATTACGAAATCAACATAACCTAATTGTAATCAACACAATATTTCGACAACAATTGACCAAACATCGACAAGGAAGAAGTAATCGATTGTATTTTTTTTCATTTTCCAAGAAGAAGATTAAATGTGCAGTTTGAAAGTTAATTTGTTCAACTATATGTCTAAATTGTTCAACTATATGTCGAATTTTTTCAACTATAATGCATATCTATTCAAAACTTGTTTTGTTCAAGTATACAACTAGCTTATTTGTTCAACTGTATTGCATATTTGTTTAGGTATACTCCCTATTTGTTCATATATAATGCATATTTGTTCAAGCATAATGACGATTTTTGTTCAAAATCTAATTTATTCAAATATACAACTTATTTGTTCAACTATAATGCATATTTGTTCAATTATACGCTTTATTTGTTCAATTATAATGTCGATTTGTTCAAAACTTGACGTACTCAAGTATAATGACTATTTGTTCAAGTATAATGATGATTTTTATTCAAAACCCGATTTGTTCAAATATTCAGCTTATTTGTTCAAGTATAATGCATCTTTGTTCAAGTATACCCCTTATTTGTTCAACTATAATGTTGGTTTGTTCAAACCTAACATGTTCAATTATAATTACTATTTTTCCAGTATACAACTTATTTGTTCAATTATAGTGCATATTTGTTCAAGTATACCCCCTATTTGTACAACTATAATGCTTATTTGTTCAAAACCTGATTTGTTCAAGTATAATGAATATTTGTTCAAATACACAACTTATTTGTTTATGTATACTTCGTATTTATTCAACTATAATGCCTTTTTGTTCAAGTATAGTGCATATTTGTTCAAAACTTGATTTGTTCAACTATACAACTTATTTTTTCAACTATATTGCATATTTGTTCAAGTATACTTCTTATTTATTCAACTATAATGCATATTTGTTCAAAACCTAATTTGTTCAAGTATAATGAATATTTGTTCAAGTGTAGAAACTCAATTAAAATTATAGAATTTCCAAACTCACCGGTTCACCCCTTGTGATAAATCGATCGAATTTAAAGGAGAAGAAGAGAAATCGAATAAGATAAACTGGAATTGAAGAAATCGAAAGAGAATATGGAATGAAGAAATTGAAAGAAGGAGGAAGAAGAAAGGAGCGTCACTGAACGAGATTGTTAACGACCGTTAACCTAAGTGTACTATGTTCACGGGGAGAGAAATAATTAGGGTCGTTCACGATTGTAATCCAACGACTATGAACCCTTCTTGTTTTTTTACTTTAAGACCCCTTTCAATTTGAAGCCAAATCATATATATATATATATATATATATATATCTTAATCCTTATCCTCTCCGCCTAGTAGTATATTTTTTGTGAACAAATCAACCCTAGTCTTGCCACCCATAATAATCTATACTCCCTCCGTTCATAAGTAATTGTCGTTTTAGCCTTATACTTTTGTTAAAGAATAATTGTCATTTTAGCTATTTTATCCTTCTTTTTACATATTTACCCTTCTAATCATTAGTATTTTGTTACTTGTGGTTTTCATTAAAGTAAAAAGTAAAGGAATGATTACAGGTAAAATGGTATATCTCAAAATCTTCTTAATAAGTGTACAAAATGTTAAAACGACAATCATTTATGAACGGATGGAGTATATATTTAATAAAGAACTAGTCTAATACCCGCACCTTGTGCGGGATTGAGTTTGAATAAATTATAAAAAAAACATTCATTATTAATTGAAAAATTATTAGCTAACCAAATTACAATTTTTTTTTTAAAAAATGCTAAATGTTAAGGAGAATATATTAATATCAATCTGATTAGATTATGTAACAAAAAAAATTAATTATTAAATTTATAATAATTGTCAAAGCGTTAAATAAATAAATTACGTAACAAATTTCTAATTAAATTTTTTAACATTATTACCTATAACTAAAAAATTAAAGTTTTTTTTTTTAAAAAAAATCGTTTTTTAAAATCGATTATTTAAAAAAAACGATTTAGTAAAACGATTATAAAATTTTTATTAATGATAATACAAATATTTTAAATAAAATAATTTTATATCTCATATCGTAACCAATAAGATTTAAATGTTAGTTCGGATTTATTTTGTAAAATCCATAATCCAAACAAAATCCATTGAAATCTCTAAATTTGGTTAGATGATATGATATTTTTGAATTAATTAGGAAAATAGGACCTCTTAAAATTATCTTTTGTAAAGTAGGCTTCTACATAAAAGAAAGAAAAAGTAGGTATGGAAACTAGAAAATAGGGGCAATAATTGCTTTAATTGAATGATGGTGATTAGATGTTTACTTTTAGTTTAAGTATATTTTTTACATGTTTACCTTTTACCTTTTATTTTTGGTTAATGTAGCTAGTTTGATGAAATTTTCAAGTCCATGAATGTTTAATTTTTTTAGGTGACATTGTTTTCGTTACCCAAATATGAATTGTAGTATTTTTCTCATTATTGGGTATATGTTTATTGTTTTTGTGGGATGTTTCTTATTGTTGAGTATGCTTAAAGTGATATTTTTGGGTATGTTTTATGGTTATCCAAACCGTGTTACAAGAACCAAATGTCATTTGGTATTGATGTTTGTGTACAATATCGATTTGTGTAAATTTTGGTTATGACAAATTCAAATTGGGTATGTTTTTATACGTGTATTGACTTTGTAGTATATTTCTTATTATTAAGTATATTTAAAGTGATATCGTGGGTATGTTTTATGGTTACCCAAAATGTGTTATAATGATCAAATGTCAAGCGAATTTTTGGGTAATGACCAAATGTCATTTGATATTGTGTTTGTGTACAATATCGAGTTTTGAAAATTTTGGGTATGACAAATTTAAATTGAGTATGGATTTTGTATTAAGTGATGTTTAAATTGGGTATAAATATAAAATATTATCCAATTTATGGATATTGTTTTTTTTTATATTTGATTTATTGGGTATGTTGTTTTCGAGTATGTTTATGTACTTTGACAAATTTATTTTTGGGTATGATTGTGACATTATTTGGGTAAGGGAATTTTTGGGTAAGCGGAGGGCTGCGTTTTTTTTGCCCCAAATTCCCTCCAAATGTCAATCAAAAGTGTCACAGTCAGCACTCACATCATCCATCATCACTTTTGTCAACTTTTTGTCCTATTTATGAATTAGTCTAGTAAAGTAGGAGCCCTATTTCTCAATTTGTAATTGGTAGGGCCTAAATTTCAACTCTATAATGTAAAAGACCCTAAATGCCAATTCATCCGATATTTTTTTAAAAATATTATTTTTATAACCGTAAGATATTGAACATGATGAGATGTAATTATTTTTGTTAAATTGGCATGATGAGATGAAAAATATTTTAATTTTGACTTAAAATATTTATTGAATAATGGCATAATTGTAATTAAAATGTGGCAAAATTGTAAATATTTGATAAAAAGTCCTAGGTGACATGATTAAGGTGTTGACATGTGCAATAAGAGGGTTCCATTTTAGTAGTATATATAGATTATAGTCACACATTAAATTTAAAGAAATATTCTTTGTTAAGTACAGAAGTAAAATTGTTTTAAATACAAACTTATATACCAATACTTATAATATTTTTGAAAATCTTATCTTCAATCTTTACAAGATTTCTAACCATCGATTAAAATTTAAATACAATATTATTTACTATTTACTATTGACACATCCGGTAGAAAATAACAAAAAGAACATTAAATGTGCATATAAACGACGCAGTCCAGGCTAACCTTTGCCAGTTCACGCAACCCTTTATTTTACCACATCATGGGGGTTTACAGGAGACACCTAGTGTGTGACTATGTCATGTAAATTCTCGACAGACGTGATCAAAGATTGCAACGTGGGAGGATATTCATCTTTATGGACAACCTTAAACAACCGGTAACACAAAAACTACAACATTGGAACCTCCAAATCCTCACCGAAGTCATGGTGACAACAAACTCATTGTTTGAAATTAAGAACTTCAAAACAAAGTAATCCTTGGGGAGCAAGATTTTCTTTTGGGGAGAGGAACAAGAAAACGAGTCATTTGAGATTGATGTGAAGGGGTCCATGGAGCGGAGGAGCAAGTCTCGCAGGAATGGTGGAAGTTACTCAAAAGAAAGAAAGAAGTTCCAACGATACGACAAAGGTCCGTCATACTAAATAGAACGTTCAAAAAGGGCAATTGTTAGAAAAAGGAAAGACGATGCTTGAGTTGCTTCCAATACGGACAAGAGCATCTTGTGAGAGACTGCACGCGAAGAACAACTGCATGTATTGTCTCGTTAGAACAACATGAGCCTGGATGGTGTTATAATAAGACAATAAATATAGGTATACTGATACAATGGGCCAAGGATCGAGCGAGACGAGCTCGTCGGCCTAGGAAGAATAGTGAGCGAGCGACAAAGGTACGGATTCTATCTATTTCGTTATAAATAGATAGGTTTAGGGTTGCATTCTTTTATCCACAAAAGTATATTGACAACCCTAGATGCAAGGTTTGTGCAGCAAAAACCACAAACATTTTGTCTTCTCTGTTTATTCATTGATTAACTCGTCAAAAATCACAACAGATGGGGTCCGATCAAACTCGGGGCACTTGTGAAGAGAACTCCCAAGGTGAATTACTTGATATGCATTTGGTGCGACGAAGATCACCTCGACCGGAATTGTCCAAAGAAAGCAACATGCTATAAGCCATGCATATTAGTCGTGTGCATGAGACGCGTGATCATGTTACAAACTAATATTATATCAACTCATGAAAATGTCTACTTCAGTGTAACATATATTTTACAATATCCATTTGTAAAAATATAATTTGTTTTCCAGGTTTGTAACGCGAGTAAAAAAAAAGAAAGATAAATATGTATAACAAGGTAAATATTCAATCATACCAACAAAATATCTTCTTCTAGTAAGATAAATTCGGTCCATTGATCATGTAGTATGTCGTGCGCCTCACAGTCATGGTCATTTATAGTGCATAGTGTGTCTATTCACAACCTCATTGATATTCATTGATTTCTATCAACAATAATATCGTTGAAACCAACAAAACATTTTTTATATTATCTCATAAAGGAGAAACCATTTTAAACTTTATAAGTATTTTCACTCCATAAAATTTTCACGCTCAACCGGAGGAGGGTATGATTAAAATTAATGAAATATAATTCCTTCAATATAATTTAAAATAACTCTCAATAATTCCTCATCAAACAGCCTAAGATTATGTTGAGTTTGATTGATTTGGTGATCCAAAGGCTTAGGAAGTGAGGGTGTGGGCCAAATTGTGGAGTTTGGTATTAACTATTTAGCACGAAAAACGGAAACAAGAAATAAATTTAGCGAGAATCAAGGAAGCGGAAATCCTATGACATTATAATTTATGGAAACAAAAAACAAAAAAAAAAAAACCAAAGATGAATTGTGATCCATACTTTTATGTGCTTGAATGAAAAGAAACAAATCATACAAGTATTATATCTGTATTAGAACTTCTTTGATAGCAATCAAGAACTGATCAACAAAGATAAATTACTGAAATGAAAATAAAACCCAACTGAAACTTAATGACTGATCATCATATGCTTAAATGCTTCAAGAACTGAATTGAATCAATAGAAGACACCAAGCTCCTTGAGGACATCAGGGCATTCAGGGAGAGGCACCTTCTTCATGAACCCTAGAGGGTTTGCATGACGAATTGGCGTCACCACTCCATTGTTCGACGTCAGGCTAACCTTAGCCGCCTGTCGTGTGTATGTATCCTTAGGGATCTCTGAGCATTCCGGGTCAGGGCTCTTCACCAGAACCACCTCGCAATCGTCGTCCTCAAAGTCCCCATCAGCCGGGAGGCTGTACCTTCCGTTCTTATCCGTCACTGCATCAGCACTGTAGCTCAGTTTATCAGATCCTGTCAAGTTCCTGCACTCCAAACGTACGCCGGCACCTGAAATTACACATCCGAAACTCGGATCATTACAACTTAGACGATAATGGTATGGACAAAGGCCAATGAGTGTAATAGATGATGTTTACCCTCAAGAAATACGCTGACTTTGGTGATGAACTGGGCACGGCAAGTGTCACAATACACCTGTCCTTCGACATGGAATTTATTTGGTTTGTTTGCCGGGTGTCCGCCTTTTCCTGTGTCAGCGCCCGCATCTGTGTCTCCGCCTGCTTCTGCTGCCTCTTTGCCCGCTGCACTCACAAGGATAACAAGCCAGAAGGCGGTCGCCACAAAAATGATGGCTTCAGATTTCACCATGGCTGCTTATTTTTGATTTTAGACAAGTATTGGATTGTAAAGGTTTTTGTTTATGTTTTACAAGAAAGATAGCCTGATTAAGGAGTTTTTATATGTATTTGGGTATGTCATTTTTAGGAGTTTGTTAACATATGTTTTCTGGTGTACATTGCTTTGCAAGCCTTTGTGGCCTGGCTTTTCTTCCCACTTTTCCAGTTTTGACCAATTCTTCTGTTTAATCAACACAAGAATTTCCATTATCACAGATCCTCCCTGTTTTTCCTCATCTTCCAGATATATTTCTGCTATTTTGAGTTATTTTCGTATTAATTTGTTGTATATTTTCAGTGCAAATGCAATGAAACATAAGGAAACATATTCAAATGCAGAAAATCATGGGAGCTTGATAAATTATAGAATATCACTGCGAGCCCTGAAATTGATCAACAAGCTTTACCAAGCTATAAGTCTCATTATCTGGCCTTGCCCCTCCAAGAATCACTCTACTAAGCAGATTAGGGCAATACACTTTGGCCTTAACATAAGCTTTAATCAAACTGTTGTAAACAAAAGTATACCTTGTGTAATTGGCTTTCTTTAGTTCTTCAAACAACTTCTCTGCAGTCTCCACGTCTCCTATCTCAGCAAACCCCTCGACCAGCCCAAGTGTCGTTTCCAGCCAAGGGGCCGACTTCTTCACTCTATTGGTTGTAATCTGCTTCGATCCCATTTCTAGCGTTTTCAATGCCTCCTTTACTAATCCCGATCTTAAGCATCCTAGAGCGAGGTGCCTGAAGGTGATGGCGTTCGGTTTGCAGTCATTTGCCTTCATTTCCTTGAAAATACCGGACACCTTGTCTACATATCCATGCCTGCAGTAAACTGAAATCATGGAATTGAATTGCTCTGTTAGTTTTAACCCCTTTTCTGCCTTCAGTTCCAACCAGATCTCTTCAGCTCGACTGACTTTGCCGGCTCTGCCAAACGCTTCAATTGCTAGCAAGAAACTCTTTGGCCTCACATGAGGAAAATCTCGAATGACACCCCAAGTTTCTTCCAAGGATCCCACCTTCCCTAAATATCCATACAAGATCATCAACACGTCATACGTAGACCAGTTATTAGTCGTCATTGTTTTCTTAATACATTCTACATATTCCTCACACACAGTATACAATCTCGCTACTGCATGGGAAGTGGCAACTATGCAGTAGGTTATTTCATTGGGCTCGACATTCGCCTTCTTCATATTACCAAAGACCCTCATTAACCCGTCAATGCTATACTCACTAGCCTCAATTTTCAAAAGAATGTTGTATGTTGAAACATGGGGAGACACCTTATCAGCCCTCATCTGCCTGAGTATATTTGGGATGATTTTCCGATGAGTTGGAGAAGAGTGAAGGATAATAAGGCGGTTAAAGACCAAATGTGAGATCGGATGACCCAGTTCCCTCATCTTCTTCATGTAGTCCATTGAGAGCCGGATCACACCCTTGTCCAAGCAAGCAATCACCAGATTGTTGAAGAGCAAATCTTTTTGGAACTCAATAGGAACATTTCGAAACAGTTTCTCACCTTGTGATATCCCATGTAGCTTCACTGTGAACTCCAAGAGGTACGAGTAATCGAGCTCCTTTGGTCTATAAGGCTTTTCCCTTATCACCCATTCCATGACCTGACCATGGCATTGCAGAAGACAAAGATTTAAATTACATCCGTAATGTGCATTTCAAATTGCACCATGCTTCCTCATAGCTCTAAGCAAATAATTTGCCATATTGAAATAAGTTTCAAGCATCTTGAATAAAAGTTCATTTCTAAGCACAAGAGCCTATTTCAAGCGTGACTAAAGATACCAAAATGTTCATTTGGCTATGAGCAAAACCAGGTTCTTTCAAGCATTTTAACAAACACATTGCACGCATAAGCCAAATAAGAGAAAACACGAAAGAGAATTACCTCAAGTGCACGCTTGTTCAACTTGAGCTTCCTCAAACGGTTGATGGCATGGAATATATCGCCTCTGTGGATTGGAAAGCCTTCGCCCATCCACCTTTGAAACGCGAACCCTACAGGTTCTCCTCTAGGCAGCCTCTCAATCCTTATAGACAAACAATTAGGTCCTTCTGCAGCATCTGGTACCGTATCTTCCAACCCAAAAGAATCGCGAGTTACTTGGGAACAAAATGTGAAAGAATCAACTGTAAATCTGGGTCTCGTTTGCCAAGACACACCAACTGTTCGATGAATTGCCGCAGCCAGAACTCTGCGTCGAAATGAAAACGCTGCTGCTTGCATTGCTCAGACCTTCATCCTCTGCGGCGGCACATTAAATACAGCTTAGACGGTACCAGGTTTTGGTGAGAGATTCAAGCTTTTTGTATTGGGAAATTTCCGAACAGTCAAACGGGTTGCGCATGTTGCAGGTGGCCGACGAAGACCATTACAAGACTGTTCGAGTTTAAAATCTAACTTTTCCTGTTAAGGGCTTTTCCTGACGGGGGGAGAAAAATGAGATGTAAAAAAAAGAGAAAATTTCACAAAATCACTAGACGTGTTTTATAAGATAATCTGAACCGCAAAAGCTTGGGTTGTTGAAATTCAAATATATAAAATATATATATATATATATATATATATATATATATATATATATATATATATATATATATAGATTTTAGTTCAAGTGAGGAGAGAGCTTGTAGATAGGAATTAGGAGGGTTGTAAGCCATTGGATGTATTTAAATCAAGGGCTCTCATACGCTCATCATTAATGGCATTTTTGTAAATTGACTTAAAATCTGGAAAAATACCCTCACGTTCAAAATAGTCAACGGTGTTCATACTTTTATCTGTCATTGTTCATATTTTTATACATCAGTGTTCATAGTATTTTTATTCATCAAAGTGTCATGTCCATTTATTCTTTTGTGTTCATTTTATAATGCATATATGTTCATTTACAGTATATAACCATAAAAATAAAATAAAAACTCATAAGAAAACGTTAAAAGATGATCATAATATGTTATGTACGTGTCAAAGTTATAGATAAGTCATCGGTGTTCATACTTTTAGACGTCATTGTTCATGTTTTTATTCGTAAGTGTTCATACTTTTTATGTCATTGTTCCTGTAAATATTATAACTATTTTTCTATAAGGCATTTTGCCGAACAGTTTGCGTGCACACACAAAGGAGCATATAGATTTTTCAATTGGAGCTATTAGACCAACTCAACATATGTATATACATGTATTTTCTCAATCAAACTTATCAAACACAAAATGATTCAAACAAATTTGATTTCGAAGACAAACATCAATCATAATGAAACCTAAACCTTAAGAATGGAAATCTAATCAGTGAGAGTAGAAATTCAAAGACACAAAACTTGAATCGTCTTGTATTCTCTTTGATTTCACAATTTTTATGTAATCGATCTCTGAATATTATCAACACGATTTTAAAGAAAATTATAATTTTCAAAAAAAATGAACATCATATTATAAACACCATAACTGTAAAAAAAATGAATACATACTTGTAATAAAATGAACATCATATTTTATTAACACAATTTCTTTCAAATAGTATAATTTCCAAAAAAAAAATCCGAAAAAAAAAATACAAAAATGAACAATTAATGTTAAAAAAAATGAAAAGTTAGTGTTGGAAAAAAATGAACATTTATTGATAAAATATGAACAATGACTCTTTTAAAAATGAACACATACTTAAAAAAATATGAACACCAATTTTTATTTACAAAAAAAAATCTGGAAAAAAAAAAAAAACCAGTGACGTGGCATGCCACATGTCACCACACCGGCTCTCCTCATTCCTATCTGCAAGGGTCCTCCTCACCGGAACCAGACCCTATATATATATATATATATAGAGAGAGAGAGAGAGAGGGTCCAGTTAGGAAGACCCTTGCACATAGGAATGAGGAGAGTTGGGGTGGTGACATGTCGCATGCCACGTCATTGTTTTTTTTTCTATATTTTTTTTTGTAAATAAAAATCGGTGTTCATATTTTTATAAGCATGTGTTCATTTTTAAAAGAGTCAATTTACATATTTTATCAATAAACATTCATTTTATTCAAACACTAATTGTTCATTTTTTTATTTTTTTAAAAATACTTTTTTCGATTTTTTTAAAAAAATTATACTATTCTTTCAAATCGTGTTAATAAAATATGATGTTCATTTTTTTTACAAATATGTATTCATTTTTTTTACAAATATGTATTCATTTTTTTTACATTTATGGTGTTTATAATATGATGTTCCCTTCTTTGAAAATTATATTTTTCTTTCAAATCGTGTTTATAATATTTAAAGACCGATTACATAAAAAAATTGTGAAATCAAAGAGAATACAAGACGATTCAGATTTTGTTTCTTTGAATTTCTACTCTCATTGTTTATATTTCCATTCTTAAGGCTTAGGTTTCATTATGATTGATCTTTATGTTCGAAATCAAATTTGTTTGAATCATTTTTGTGTTTGATAAGTTTGATTGAGAAAATACATGTATATACATATGTTGAGTTGATCTAATAGCTTCAATGGAATAATCTATATGCTCATTTTAGTGTGCACGCAAACTGTTCGGCAAAATGCCTTATAGAAAAATAGTTTATAATATTTAGTTCAAGTGTTCATACTTTTTATGTCAATGGCTCTCACACGCTCATCATTAGATGGAATTAGGAGGGTTGTAAACCATTAGATGGATTTTAAATCAATGACTCTCACACGCTCATCATTAATGACATTTTTGTAAATTGACTTAAAATTTGGCAAAATACCCTTACGTTCAAAATAGTCATCGGTGTTCATACTTTTATATGTCATTGTTCATGTTTTTATACATCGGTGTTCATAGTATTTTTATTCATCAAAATGTCATGTCCATTTATTCTTTTGTGTTTATTTTATAATGCATAGATGTTCATTTACAATATATAACCACAAAAAAATTAAAAAAACGCATCACAAAACGTTAAAAGATGATCATAATATGTTATGTATGTGTCAAAGTTATAAATAAGTTATCGATGTTCATACTTTTATACGTCATTGTTCATGTTTTTATTCATTAGTGTTCATACTTTTTACGTCATTGTTCCTGTAAATATTATAAATTATTTTTCTATAAGGCATTTTGCGCCGAACAGTTTGCGTGCACACTAAAATGAGCATATAGATTATTCAATTGGAGCTATTTGATCAACTCAACATATGTATATACATCTATTTTTGAGATAATTGGTGAAATATGACCCTTTTTGTTTAGTGTAGATTAACTAGGCCCCTAGTAATATCCAACAAAAATATAAAGATAAATAAAAGTATTAAGGAGATAAATTAGGGAGATAATTGAGCATTTAATAAATCCACAATAATAAACTACCTTAAATATTGAAACGGATTTGAAAAAAAAAAAAAGAAAACCGAATGGGAGAGCTTCTCGCAATCTATATATGAGTGGTTACATCCGTAAATCACAAACACAATCACCGCTGCTTTACTCTCATTTTCATTTCCACTGAAGGAAGATTCAAGGTTTCATCTTTCTCCCTTCTAGATATCATCTTTCTCCCTTCCATTTCGTCTCTATTTTATTCTCCATTGAAGCCGATGCAAGTGATAGTTTCTATCCCGCTCCATTGAAGGTTATTGAAGGTTGATCCATCTCCATTGAAGGCCGCTCGAAACCTCTTCACAAGTTATCGTCTTCTCCGACTACAAAACAGGTACATTTTCTAACTCGGATGTAAGTTTCTTGCGACATATTACAGGATTATGTACCCGATTTTGCCAAAACAAACATTATGTATCACATGTAGTTGCTAATAAATATTATGTACTAGTTATGCATCACACATAGTTGCTGATAAATATTTGTTGATAAATATTATGTACGATTTATTTAAATAAAGCAAATAATGTAGTTGATTGCCACCGTATTATGTAACAGATCGATCTATATCAACAAACTTCGAAGGACACAATCAATATGTATCAGATTGTCTTCATCTTATGTATTTGATCGAGCTCTCTCAACAATTATGAAGAAATCAAGAGGAGAAACAATGACTTCTATTTTGAAGAACTCAAGATCATAAACTTGGTTGCAGCAACAATGGCATCCGAATTTTCTCTATAATGACTCGTTTGATTGATATCCCCAAATTAATGGAGATTGTCCACGATTTATTTCCTTGTTTAACGGCTGACAATAACTATTAATGTTTTTAATTAAGATAGTTAATATGCCTAATTAGGATAGAAAGATATTTAGCAAATCTATAGAATCTTCTATATTATATGAGATTAATCTTTTTAGTAAAATATAGAGGACCTAGTTTGTTAATATGAAACAAAATGGGCCTAGTTTGTACACACTATTACATAAGTTGCCTACTTAGCCAACTCATCCTCTATTTTTTCATTCAAACTTATCAAACACAAAAATGATTCAAACAAATTTATTTCGAACACAAACATCAATCTTAATGAAACATAAACCTTAAGAATGAAAATCTAAATAGTGAGAGTAGAAATTCAAAGAAACAAAATCTTAATCGTCTTGTATTCTCTTTGATTTCACAATTTTTTATGTAATCGATCTCTGAAAATTATAAACACGATTTGAAAGAAAAGTATAATTTTTCAAAACAATGAACATCATATTATAAACACCATAGCTGTAAAAAAAATGAATACATACTTGTAAAAAAATGAACATCATATTTTATTAACACGATATGAAAGAATAGTATAATTTTCAAAAACATGTTTTAAAAAAAATACAAAAATGAACAATTAATGTTAACAAATGAACAGTTAGTGTTGGAAAAAAATGAACATTTATTGATAAAATATGAACAATGACTCTTTTAAAAATGAACACATACTTATAAAAATATGAACACCGATTTTTATTTACAATCAAAAAAATGACGTGACATGCCACATGTCACCATCTCGGCTCTCCCCATTCCTATTCACAAGTTTTCTCTTCACCGGAACTATATATATATATATATATATATATATATATATATATAGTTCCGGTGAAGAGAAAACTTGTGAATAGGAATTAGGAGACATGAGAACCATTGGATGAGATTTTAATCAACGACTCCCACACACTAATCATTAATGATATTTGGTAATTACATAAATTTGGAAAAAAAAAGAGAGAGAAGAAAATCGTCGTTCGACTCCAACGACTCACAACTCCCTCACATTCTTCATCCCACAAGCTTCATATTTTCCTGATTTTCAACCAAATCAAAGATTGATTATATAAAAATGGTGAAATCAAAGAGAATACAAGACGATTCAAGTATTGTTTCTTCGAATTTCTACTCTCATGGTTTATGTTTTCATTCTTATGGTTTAGGTTTCATTATGATTGATGTTTGTTTTTGAAATCAAATTTGTTTGATTCATTTTTGTTTTGATGGATTTGATTGAGAAAATACATGTATATACATATGTTGAGTTGGTCTAATAGATCCAATTGAACAATTTATATGGTCTTTTAGTGTGCACGCCAATTGTTCGACAAAATGCCTCATAGAAAAATAGTCTACAATATTTAATGAACAATGACATAAAAAGTAGTACACCGAATAATAAAAACATGAATAATGACGTACAAAATGCCTCAGTGATGTTGGATACGCAATCATCATCAATATTTGTGTCAGGATTAAGGGCAAATGCTCTATGTAATGAAGGTGGAACTATTATACAAGTAACTCCAAATAACTCTACCAATTGGGTATCAATTTGTGATGATACATTGAAGTCACATGTTGGTCAACAATTTTTAAGTGTGGAGGAAACTGAGGACTTCTATAGGAGGTATGCCTCTATTTGTGAATTTGAGATTCGTGTTTCATGTAATCACAAACCCAACTATGTTGTATTGAGGAAGTATTTTGTATGCACAATGGAAGGTAAAAAAAATGGCAAACATAGTACGGCCAAAAGGAAGACAACTTCCAATTGATGTGGTTGTAAAACAATTTCCAACATAATTAAAGAGTACAAGAATTTGGTGGTGGAATCAGCTCACTCTACAACACCTTCTAAAAGAGATTTATTTCAGGCATTTGCAACAACAACTGAACCTACTATTGTCACTATATTGCCACCTGAACAAGCAAAGAACAAAGGGAGCCGGAAATGCTACATGGATGGACAAGAAATACATTCGAAAGAATCTCAGAAGGGTGAAAGAAAGTGTAAAAAGTGTGGCAAGAGTGGACATGAAAAACAGAAACTGTGAAAAATTTAACAAGTAAGAATGAGACAACGTGTAAAATAAATATGAACAAACTTGTTTTTGAGACTTATTATATAGTTTTCCTATGTGTTTGAAGTTTGTTATTTGTTTTGAATATTTTTTGTAGGATGAGATTGTCTTAGAAAGAGCATCGTTTAAGTACAAACACCAATGTCTTGCCTATAAAAGTATGAACACCGATTGATCAAAATATGAACAATGGAGCATAAAAGTATGAACAATGGCGTATAAAAGTATGAACACCGATTAATAAAAACATGTTTAAACTACAATTTCAAACCATAGTTTCCGTTTTAACAATTTTACCCTCTATTGTGTATTTGTTGAAAATAACCCGATGTTTAATTTACATGATTCATAGTTTTGAACCATAGTATGAACAATCAGCTGACTATAAAAAAAGTGTGAACACCGATTAATAGAAACATGAACAATGAAGCATAAAAGTATGAACAATGACCTATAAAAGTGTGAACATCGATTAATAAAAACATGTATAATTTACAGTTTCGAACCATAGTTTCCGTTTTAACAATATTATCCTCTGTTGTGTATTTATTGAAAATAGCTTGGTATTTAATTTACAGGAACCATAGTATGAACAATCAGCTGACTATATAAAAGTAAGAACATCGATTGATAAAAACATGAACAATGGAGCATAAAAGTATGAACAATGGCATATAAAAGTATGAACACCGATTAATAAAATCATAACAAATCATATCTCAGTTCATACATGCATTCTCTAATTATACTTTTGAAGTGACGATCATATGAGGGCTACTCATGGGATCAATCTCTTATAATTTGAACACCAACATGAGTAAATATGAACAAAGAGAAATCTATGCAATAAAAATATTTGGTTCAACTCTTTTTGAATACGATGAACATCATCTTTCAAAAAATGAACACCGGTTAATAAACACATGAACAATGACACATAAAAGTATAAATACCAATGATTTTTCTATAATTTTTGCACATACATAACATTGATGCATAATAATATAAACATTATGTAGTACCTATAAAACGATGATAAAATATAGGAACATCGAAGACGTAATTTTCAAATAGTACATAAAAAAAACCCAACATTCAAATTACAGATGCAAATACAATTTCATGTTACAAACCACATCATTGTTTACATCTTCAAAAGCAAAATGTAAGTTTTAACAACTTAACAATTTAAATGTTTCTTGTTTGTCCAACTGATTGAAGTACTAGATCCTTGACTTCATTGTTCTTCCAACTAAGCGATTGAAACAAATATTCTCTCTACAAAGCCTGATAAGCTTTTCATTATTCTTCTTACCAAATTCAACTTTCTAATTTTTGGTCCCACCTTTCATATATGTTTCCATGTGTCTCATGGCATATACTGTAGAATCATCATTTGGCTTGTGAGATGCCCATGGTAAAGATACGAATGTTGGATCCATGATCCTTAACATCCCGCATTTTTTTGCAGAATGAAACCCCAAGTAATCCAAAAATATATTTTTCCTACAAAAACAAGATATATACAATGTATGTTAAACATAAAAGATATGCTAATAAAAATTAACATATATGACGGTAAAAAAATTGATATTGAATAATTACAACAATTTTTTAGACTAAAATTTGGTCAAAATTTTATTTGAATGTTACGAGCTGTGTAGAGTCACGTAAAACATGTTGTAAATCTGTAAGATCCTAGGTTTTTGCTTTCACCGCCCTTGCGGTGAAGAGGGCCGCCCCGCGACCAGCCGCCCCTACGGCTGTGAGATCCGCCCCTGCGGATCGTGCGACAGATCGCGCCGATCTGTTTTTGTCGTTTTATCTTTCTTCCATAGATAGAATACCCGATATTCTATCTTATGGGCCGGTTTTCTTGTTTTCTTTCTAACCCTAGATGCCCTTTCCGTCTAGCGTTTAAGCCCTCCCTATATATTCTCTTCCTTCTCTCCTTTTTCCCGTTCCTTGCTATCGCCTTCAAACACTAGAGAGCTACAGCCGTCCTTGCTTCTTGCAACTTCGTTGAACGTGTAAGTTTATTCCTTCCTGGTTCTTTCTCACGTTCATATAGTGCTGCTTATCTTCTCCTTCTGTTTTGGTCTCTCCCTTGCGTTCCTTTCTTTTCTTCTTCTCCAAGGATCAAGCATGAGCCTTGATTCTTGTGGAGTGTTCCGTTGTTGACCTTTCGTTGTTCTCAAGCTCTCTGGAGTGGAGTCTCGACGTTTTGGAACCAAAGGTTCGAGCTTTGATTGCCCCTGCTGTGAGATTTGTCGAAGAGAAGCCCGACAGTAGCTTCTGACGAAGATCCGCCCTTGCGCCTGCACAGAGCCTCCCTTGCGCCTGCACAGAGACGTCACTGCGCCTCTGTTCAGCCGCCCCTGCGCATCTGTATAACCGCCCTTGCGGTTTCTCTACAGTAACTCCCGTCTTTGGTGAGTTGTTTCCTTCCTTCCTTTCCTCGTTCCTTCCTTGGTTTATGGATGTTCCTTGTTCCCCTGAAGTTGTTGTAAGACTAAGGTTGAGCCATTAGCATGTGTTGATCTCTTAGAGGTCATTGAGACTAGAAGTCGTAGACTTCTAGCAACCGTTTCGTTCCTGATCCGTGTTGCTTGTTCATACAGGCTTTCCTTGTTCCTTTCCTAAGGGAAACTGAGTTTCCTTGTGTGTCCTCTAAGTTGTTGTTGAACCTTTTGGGTGACCTTCGTGTGAGGTAAGTCCCTTGGACTTACTTAGCTTCATTCCGCGTATTAGTTGGATTGTTTTGGCTTGTTTGCGTTGCTATCATGTTTATAACGGATAATCGGAAATAGGATTCACCCTTTGTTAACCTTAATTGGCCCAAGTGTATTATAACCGGGCGGTAACCACTTGTCTAGTTCTACAGAAAACTAGAATGTTCTCTTGCAACCCAGACCCGTATGTAACGGATAATACTGATCTATTCCTATTGGTAGACGGAAGCGGAGGCAAGTTTCGGGAGATTCTCGTGTGACAAAAGAAGTTGAATTATTAATGGATAACCTTAATAAAAGATAATAACCGGTTGATGTGTGAGCATGCTATGTGTATACTTTACCTTATGTGTGTTTGTGCCTTTACACTCTTGCTTATACCTAGAATGTTAGCTAACGGTTTATACCGTCGTTGTAGATGTTCCGCATGTTCAGGATGCTGTTGAGTGATCCGGATGGTGTGGTCAACCGGGGTTCTCGTACATTATAGGATGGGATTGGATTTTTGTTTCGTTTGTTGTTTCCCTTTTGTTTTGACCCAGCTGTGGAGCTTTTGTGTTTTCTTCTGTTTGAACCTTTGGTTTTATATTGAGTTTTGTTTTCATTCGTCAGTGCCTTGTTGTAAGATCCGTTTGCTGTTGCTACTCTGAGTGTCGGGACCCATTGTGTGGTCCTAGCCCGTAGTGCTTCAAGTTCCTAGAACTTGGGGTGTTACAATATGGTATCAGAGCGAGGTTGGCAACAATGGCACTCGAAATCTTCTATAGGTTGGATGAATAAATAAATAGAACCCGCAAGGGGCTAACATTTTTAAAAGGGGATTTTTGTTTTTAATCTTTCGGTCTGGGATAGATGTACGGGCGACCACCACTACCTCCGCGGATCTCAGCAGTGTAGTTCTTTTGTGTGGCCTTTATATGTGCTTTTCTTGGATTTGTACTTTAGCTGTAGCGTGACCTTATATCTATATATATAGTCTTATATATTTATCCTTATAGCAGATGGCGCGTACTAGAGCTACATCTGCTATGGGGCGAGGAAGGAGTCGACCACCACTTCCACCTGCCGTCCGTGGACGAGGACGTGCAGGAAGACCTCCACTAGCTAGTGGTCGGGGCCAAACCCTAGTTGCTGATCCGCCTATCGCCGAGGCGTTTGCTGAAGAGGTTGCTGAGAGCATTGTTCCTGAGGCTAGAAATGGGACCGCTGCTAGGTCTGGCACACAAAGAGCGCCATCAACAGAGTCCGCACGAGTGTCTATCGGAGCTTCTGCATTTCGCGACTATGTACAGAGGGTTGAGGAGGCTATCAGGACTAGAGGATCAACACCAGTGCCGCCAGTTCCTGCAAGATCAGCTGAGGTTTCGCAGAGAGTTACACAAGTTGTTGCCCCGCCTGTTGGAGTTGTTGAGGTTGTTAGAGCGCCGGCTGAGGCAAAGGAGCCAAAGCCCGACAGCTGGTTGAAGGCTTTTGATTAGCTGAAGGTTCCCGTCTTCGTGGGAAGGACTGGCTTGGAGGTGGAGCAGTGGCTAGGACAGGTTGATTTTGCTATGGAGGCTATCGGTTGCCCTGAGGGACGTCGAGTCAACATAGCACAGACGTTGCTGAAGGATCAGGCTCATTCTTGGTGGAGGACCGTTCGCAGTAAAGTCACCAGTTATGAGCAGATGAAGACAGTGATCAGGGATCGCTATTGCCCTGCAGCCATGAGGAGAGACCGTCTCTAAGATTTTCTTGAGGCTGGATTCGAGGATTTGCCTATTGCTGAGATAATCCTCAAGTTTCAGGATGAGTTGGCGTTGCTAGGTTCGCCTGCACCACCGGATGATCAGCATGTTTACCTTTTCTCTCGGAGGTTGAGATAGTCGACACGCTCTTATCTTACTAGTTTCCGTTGTGACTCTCTAGCGGATTATCAGGATAGAGTTTCTGCATATAAGAGAGACCGACCCGGTCAGAGGAGAGCTTCTCAGACAGGAGGTCCAGAGAAGAGACAGAAGACTGGATTAGCCAGTGCTGGAGCTAGAGCAGCTGGTTTTGGGCATAGTCAGACGCCTGGACGTTCTGGTTTTCAACAGAGTTTTGACAGAGCACGACAGTGTCATAACTACAGAGTAGCTGGACACATCCGAGCTGACTGCAAGAAACCAGCAGTGACTTGCTTTACTTGCGGCAAACCCGGACACAGAGCTGTGTTTTGCCGTCAAGGCAAGGCGCTATCTCAGCAGGGTTCTTCACCTGCTAGTGTTGCTGGAGGAGGACAGAGATCGCAGTACCAATAGCAGCAGTAGAGAGTTTCTAGTTCTACCGCCCCTCAAGGTTCCACTTCGGGACAAGGGGGAGGTAGAGGACGTGTTGGTGGATCTGCAGACACCAAAGATGCACCAGCTAGGGTTTATGAGTTGAGGAGTGTTGTAGAGCCGACAACGCCAGCAGCTACAGGTACCATTCACATTAATGGTTTTCCTGTCAGAGTTCTTTTTGATACTAGTGCTACGCATTCTTTTATATCTGATGCATGTGTAGATAGATTGACCTTAATTACTGTAGAGGGTAGACCCTTCTATATAGGATTACCCGATGGGGGTAAGATACGAGGTACACGAGAGGTTCGCGATGGCCCTATTAGATTGGGAGGTCGGTATTAGCCAGCTAACTTCTTCATCATGTACTTAGTACATGAAGAAGTTATTCTGGGCATGGATTGGACGGATCGACATCGAGCAGTTATGGATCGGCAAGAGAACAGTGACAGTAACTACAGATGCAGGCCATGTTGAGATTTTCCGAGGATGGGATCTCGGGAAGACTGGTACGGTCATCAGTACAGTTCGAGCTGGGAGACTTATCAGTCAGGGATGTGAGGCTTTTTGGTGCTATGCCATAAAGGATAGTACTAGTCCGGCTTTGGAGGAGATTCCAGTAGCTTGCTAGTTTGCTGACGTTTTTGGAGAGCCATCAGGTTTACCCCCACAAAGGAGTGTAGACTTTGGCATCGAGCTAGAGCCTGGTACGAGACCGATCTCTAAAGCTCCTTATCGTGTGGCGCCTATCGAGATGCTTGAGTTGAAGAAGCAGCTCGAGGAGTTGGCAGAGAAGGGCTTCATCCGCCCTAGTGTATCTCCTTGGGGCGCACCAGTTCTCTTCGTCAGGAAAAAAGACGGTCAATGAGGTTATGTATCGACTACCGAGAGCTGAACAAGGTGACGATTAAGAACAAGTACCCTTTTCCCCGTATCGACGATCTTTTAGATCAGCTGCATGGAGCTTCAGTGTTTTCGAGGATTGATCTGAGATCTGGATATCACCAGCTGAGAGTGAGAGAGCAAGACGTAGCCAAGACAGCGTTTCGGACCAGATATGGACACGACGAGTTTGTAGTGATGCCATTCGGGCTCACAAATGCACCCGCAGTCTTCATGGAGTTGATGAACAGTATCTTCATCGACTTCCTAGACCAGTTTGTAGTCGTCTTCATCGACGACATTCTTGTTTACTCTCGCAGCAGAGACGAGCATGCAGGACACTTGAGGATTGTTCTTCAGGTCTTACAGGACAGAGAGTTGTTCGTCAAACTCTC
The DNA here is from genome assembly GCA_033239125.1 of Fagopyrum homotropicum. Taxonomy (NCBI): domain Eukaryota; kingdom Viridiplantae; phylum Streptophyta; class Magnoliopsida; order Caryophyllales; family Polygonaceae; genus Fagopyrum; species Fagopyrum homotropicum. The sequence goes on along the minus strand of BSWB01000001.1, from coordinate 137,890,809 downwards.
TAAGTGTGAGTTTTGGATGTCTGAGGTAGCATTCCTTGGTCACATTATTTCAGCTGAAGGGATCAAGGTAGATCCGGCGAAGATCGAGTCAGTAGCTTCCTGGCCGCCACCTAAGAACGTTAAGGAGGTTCGTAGTTTCTTAGGATTGGCAGGCTACTATAGGCGTTTTGTTGAGGGCTTTTCAGTTATCGCCCGACCGCTCACTTCCTTGCTACGAATGTCTACGAGGTTCGTATGGTCTGAGTAGTGCCTACGGAGCTTCGAGGAGCTGAAGAAGAGGTTGACCTCTGCTCCTATCCTAGCTCAACCAGGGGGCATTGAGGATTTTGTGGTTTACAACGACGCATCCAAGCTGGGCTTGGGATGTATTCTGATGCAGAGGGGAAAGGTGATCGCTTATGCGTCTCGACAATTAAAGACGTACAAGGAGAATTACCCTACCCATGATCTTGAGTTAGTTGCTGTTGTTCACGCTTTGAAGATTTGGAGGCATTATCTGTATGGAGCTACGTGTCAGATTTTCACAGACCATAAGAGTCTAAAGTATATATTCACTTAGCGGGAGTTGAATAACCGCCAGCGCAGATGGTTAGAGTTGATCAAGGACTTTGATCTTGAGATCTTATAACACCCGGGAAAGGCTAATCTGGTAGCAGATGCACTCAGTAGGAAGACTTTCCGGGAGATGGCTATCGCTAGACTGACAACTCAACCACAGTTACAACGAGATTTGGCATGTCTAGAGATGGATATCTACTTCCCAGATTCCGATAGCCAGTTGTCCACCTTGGAGATAGTACCTGATCTGTTGGCCGAAATCCGACAGAAGCAGGAGAGTTACCCAGCTTTGACATAGATCCGAGACCGGATGTCTCGAGGAGAGGCACCACAGTTTGCAGTTGGTGCTGACGGAGTTCTGAGACGTCAGGAGCGTGTTTGTGTGCCGTCAGATTGAGAGTTAAGACAGAGGATCCTTCAGGAGGCTCACTCTTCACCTTACTCAGTACACCTTGGTGCGAGTAAAATGTATTAGGATATCATACGCTCTTACTGGTGGGGAGGTCTGAAGCCAGACGTCACGAGATATGTAGCTCAGTGTGCAACCTGTCAGCAGGTCAAGATCGAGCATCATAGACCAGGAGGCGAGCTACACCCACTCCCCGTTCCTCAGTGGAAGTGGGAAGGCATCTCTATGGATTTTGTGACTGGTTTGAGACCGAGTCGTGGTTTTGATGCTATCTGGGTCATAGTAGATCGATTGACGAAGACTGCATGTTTCATTCCGATCAAAGAAATGTGGCCAGTGAGTCGATTAGCAGAGGAGTTCACGAGACAGATAGTGAGACTTCATAGAGTATCTAGGACCATAGTCTTTGATAGAGACGGACGGTTCACTTCGAGGTTCTGGCAGCAGGTTCATGCCGCCCTAGGTACGAGTCTACAGTTCACGACAACTTATCATCCTCAGACCGATGGTCAGTCTGAGCGGACCATCCAGACTTTGGAGGACATGTTGCGAGCCTGTGTGTTAGACTGGGGAGAGGTGTGGCCAGATCACCTTCCCTTAGTGGAGTTTTCGTACAACAACAATTAGCACGCATCGATCAGGATGGCTCCTTATGAGGCTTTATATAGACAGAGATGTCGTACACCGCTGTGTTGGGACGAGCCTAGTAGTGCTAGCGGAGTAGCACCTGAGCAAATTCAGGATGACATGGCTCGAGTAGTAGTGATCCGAGAACGGATATTAGCAGCACATAGTCGACAGAAGTCTTATGCTGATAAGAGGCGCAGACCTTTGGAGTTCAGAGTTGGAACTCAGGTTTGGTTGAGAGTATCCCCGACACGAGGCGTCAGACGTGTCGGTGTCAAGGGGACGCTGAGTCACAGATATGTTAGACCGTTCGAGATTCTTGAGCGAGTTGGAGAGGCAACATACAGACTTGCGTTGCCACCGAGACTCGAGGATGTTCACCCAGTTTTCCATGTATCTCAGCTACGGGAGTACATACCGGACCCGAGACACATCGTCAGTTTTGAGGATCTAGTGATCGAGCTAGACATCACGTTTGTAGAGCACCCGGTGGCTGTCGTAGAGCGTAGTACGAGACGCTTGCGTTCGAAGGACATACCGATGATGAAGATACAGTGGTCGAGGCGAGGAGCCGATGAGGAGACTTGGGAGACAGAGGATAGTATCCAGAGGAACTATCCGGAATTTTACGCAGAGTTAGTTGCACCTTTAGCTTAGTTTGTTGTTTGGTTTTTCCTTTGTTGCGTTGTGAACGTTTTTGTGAGACGTTTTGTGCTACGTGCCCCGAGTGGGAATATATGAGCTCAGTTATTTTTCACTATGTTGTTGTGACCATTTGGGCTTTTGCAAGTTTCGGGACAAAACTTCTTTTTAGGGAGATCTGATGTAAGATCCTAGGTTTTTGCCTTCACCGCCCCTACGGTGAAGAGGGCCGCCCCTACGGCTGTGAGATCCGCCCCTGCGGATCGTGCGACAGATCGCGCCGATCTGTTTTCGTCGTTCTATCTTTCTTCCATAGATAGAATACCCGATATTCTATCTTATGGGCCGGTTTTCTTGTTTTCTTTCTAACCCTAGACGCCCTTTCCGTCTAGCGTTTAAGCCCTCCCTATATATTCTCTTCCTTCTCTCCTTTTTCCCGTTCCTTGCTATCGCCTTCAAACCCTAGAGAGCTGCAGCCGTTCTTGCTTCCTGCAACTTCGCTGAACATGTAAGTTCATTCCTTCCTGGTTCTCCCTGATAGCATGAATTATAGTCTATATTTTGGGATTTGTTTGGACGTTTTATCTTCAATAATCTGCATGTTTGTATGTATATTATATGATTATATTACCATTTCATCTACCTTTGCGGGAATCGAGGTCTACACATAGTTTTGTTGTAATCGTAGGTAAAATGGCACGTTTTGCATCAAAAAGGAGCAAAAGGAGCTATGGAGTCATTGGAGCTACATTCAGGAACATAAGGAAACATCCAGGAAGCATAGCCATGGATTAGAGATTCACTTTGGACCAGATTTGAGAGATTTCACATTCAGTTGTGACTCACCTCGGTTGACTACAGAGTCACCTCGACCGAGGTGATCCAGAGAAGTCGACTCGACCGAGGCGAACACTTGGGACGCGGCGAGAATATTTTATTCTTGGCTGAGATCTTTTATCTTTGGAAAGAGGATCTTATATTTTTGGGCTTGGCCCCTGGAAGGAAGAAGATATGATAGATCATATATTTTACCTATTTTTATGGGAAGAGATCTTTCTAAGATATCTTATCTTTGGAGAGTAATTTTCCTATAAAAAGGGTCGGGTTTCCCACAAATCCGACATCCTGCATACATCCGCTATCACCTCGCTTACACCTAATACACCGCAGCAGCCATACTCTAGTTCGGAGATTTGAAGAACCTTTTTGAAGGTTGAAGAAGGAAGTTTATAGCTTTTATAGCTTTTGAAGGATTTTTGTAAGATCATCTTAGATTCCCTTCTTCTTTGTTGTCTTGTTGGATTTCTATCCAAGGAACGCTTGTTGGTTTTATAATTGATTCAGTTATTGAAGCCTTTCTCTTAAGGTTTTCTTGTTCAATTATTCTCTTTCTTCCCATACATTTGATTAATACTTTCATGATGATGAGTGGCTAATCTCTTTGTGTGATTCTAGGGTGATTGGCTGAAGGTTGTGGGAAAAACAATGATAGAATAATCTTAATCACAGTAGGACCCTGAAAGTTCGAGTCTTTAACCTTAACCCTAAGTATCTCGCTTAGTCGATGAACATCTCGGCCGGGGTGGAATTCTTCTGACCGAGGTGACTTATCTGATCCGAAACTGAGAGTTAAGTGTTAGAGTTTGCCAAATCCTATTCTTATTACACCTTTCCTGGTTCAATGCAAGCCTAGGATGAGACTTACCCGGTAATTCCTTTGTTTGTTTACCTAAGATCATAAGTGTAGGTAATAAAGGTTTTATCCTTTATTGGGGTTTGAGTGTGCTTTCATCCCATCTTTGTGAGTTAGCCTGGGACTTACCCGGTAAAGGTTGATTCTATTCCCTTAGTTGGAGTGTTAGTTTGAGGTTATAGTTCTTTATCTAAATTCCTTGAGACTTACCCGGTAATAGGAGTTACGGTTTTGGATTAGTGAGTAGTGAGACTTACCCGGTGATCTATTCCACTTTAGTAACACCTTCCCTATGCAAAAACCTCAGCTTTGTCCGCTTATCTTTAGATCTTGAGTTGGAACCACAACTAGATGCTTTAATCCCTAGAATTGCATATTTCCTTTATTGACTTTTTATCATCCTTGATTGTTTTAATAGCTATTGTGGTTAGTAATTGCTAAAGCTTACCTATTCCGACTTTGTTTCACTAAGTCCCTGTGATCGACCCCTAGAATCCCTTGCTTTTTACTACGATTGACCCGTACACTGCGGGTTCGCATCCTTGTTTTAAGCTTACATCTAGGGTTATAAATTTAAAGCTTGCACACACCGTTTGGAGCGAACACTCCCTCACGTTCATACAGTGCTGCATATCTTCTCCTTATGTTTTGGTCTCTCCCTTGCGTTCCTTTCTTTTCTTCTTTTCCAAGGATCAAGCATGAGCCTTGATTCTTGTGGAGTGTTCCGTTGTTGACCTTTCGTTGTTCTCAGGCTCTCTGGAGTGGAGTCTCGACGTGTTGGAACCAAAGGTTCGAGCTTTGGTTGCCCCTGTTGTGAGATCTGTTGAAGGGAAGCCCGACAGTAGCTTTTGACGAAGATCCGCCCCTGCGCCTGCACAGAGACGCCCCTGCGCCTTTGTTCAGCCGCCCCTACGCATCTGTATAACCACCCTTGCGGTTTCTCTACAGTAACTCCCGTCTTTGGTGAGTTGCTTCCTTCCTTCCTTTCCTCGTTCCTTCCTTGGTTCCTTATGGTTGTTTCTTGTTCCCCTGAAGTTGTTGTAAGACTAAGGTTGAGCCCTTAGCATGTGTTGATCTCTTAGAGGTCGTTGAGACTAGAAGTTATAGACTTCTAGCAACCGTTTTGTTTCTGATCCGTGTTGCTTGTTTGTACAGGCTTTCCTTGCTCCTTTCCTAAGGGAAACTGAGTTTCTTTGTGTGTCCTCTGAGTTGTTGTTGAGCCTTTTAGGTGACCTTCGTGTGAGGTAAGTCCCTTGGACTTACTTAGCTTCATTCCGCGTATTAGTTGGATTGTTTTGACTTGTTTGCGTTGTTATCATGTTTATAACGGATAATCGGAAATAGGATTCACCCTTTGTTAACCTTAATTGGCCCAAGTGTATTATAACCGGGCGGTAACCACTTGTCTAGTTCTACAGGAAACTAGAATGTACTCTTACAACCCAGACCCGTAGGTAACGGATAATACTGATCTATTCCTATTGGTAGACGGAAGCGGAGGCGAGTTTCGGGAGATTCTCGTGTGACAAAAGAAGTTGAATTAGTAATGGATAACCTTAATAAAAGATAATAACCGGTTGATGTGTAAGCATGTTATGTGTTTACTTTACCTTATGTGTGTTTGTGCCTTTACACTCTTGCTTATACCTAGAATGTTAGCTAACGGTTTATACCGTCGTTGTAGATGTTCTGCAGGTTCAGGATGCTGCTGAGTGATCCGGATGGTGTGGTTAGCCAGGATTCTCGTACATTATAGGACGGGATTGTGTTTTTGTTTCGTTTGTTGTTTCCCTTTTGTTTTGACCCAGCTGTGGAGCTTTTGTGTTTTCTTCTGTTTGAACCTTTGGTTTTATATTGAGTTTTGTTTTCATTCGCCAGTGCCTTGTTGTAAGATCCGTTTGTTGTTGCTACTCTGAGGGTCGGGACCCATTGTGCGGTTCTAGCCCGTAGCGCTTCAAGTTCCTACAACTTGGGGTGTTACAAAATCGATAAATTATGATGATAAAATTCTATAAATTGATGTACAATGCGATTAATTACACAAGAATTGTAGACGTTGGAGTCTAAAAGTAAATTTCAACTAAAAAAAAGCCTAATAGTCACATAAATTAATGGATTTTATCAGCTCTGGGGTACGTTATTTTCCAACAAAGTTAGTCTTTTGGCTATTTTCAAGTCAATGTGATATTACGTGGTTTTTTTTATTGAGATAATTGGTGAAATAGGGCCCTTTTTGTTTAGTGTAGACTAACTAGACCCCTCTGATAATTCCATTAATTTTTAAATCTAAAATAAATTAAATAAAGGGGCATAAGAGTAAAATCTAAAATATTATCCCTATAAAATATCCCTAATTGTTTCCTAATTGTCAGATCTCACGTCTTAGGATTTTCAGAGTACGTGGTCTTATTCAACCTTCATCCCGAGCAGTTTTCTGGGTCCTCTCCAGCGGTTGGATGCGTTTATTGCGTCCTCTCCGATCTGGGTCCTCTCCGGCGGTTGGCTTCTTCAACCTTTTACTAATCATGCAAGCTTATAATAATTAAAGCTTAAACTACATTTATCATCCAAGCTTATAATAATTAAAGCTTAAACTACATTTGCAATGGATGATCTTTTATTATTTTTATTTTTGTTTGATGGAGACATGTCTTGACCTAATAGTGTATTGCAATGGACTCACATTCTTCTTTGTCCTTTGACACTTGTTTTGTTGTTTGCCAATAACATTCAATCAATGTCTCAGGTGTTGTTGGGTTTGCTAAGCGTATATAACGTTTCAAATGTAGTTTAAGCTTTAATTATTATAAGCTTGGATGATAAATGTAGTTTAAGCTTTAATTATTATAAGCTTGCATGATTAGTAAAAGGTATATATATATATCACAAATTTTCTGACCGCTTCCCAACAATTTTGTTTCTTGTAGACAAACTAAGCCCCTCTTATTTATTAATAAAGATTAATTGAAAGGGTTAATTGGTTAATTGAGTCAAGTAGGTCCACACGAGTTACATAAGCTCATGCCCAATCCAAAATATATATATATACCTTTTACTAATCATGCAAGCTTATAATAATTAAAGCTTAAACTACATTTATCATCCAAGCTTATAATAACTAAAGCTTAAACTACATTTGCAATGGAATGATCTTTTATTATTTTTATTTTTATTTGATGGAGACATGTCTTGACCTAATATTGTATTGCAATGGACTCACATTCTTCTTTGTCCTTTGACACTTGTTTTGTTGTTTGCCAATAACATTCAATCAATGTCTCATGTGTTGTTGGGTTTGTTAAGCGTATATAACGTTTCATTTCTAGGATATCCAACAAGGGTGAGTCACTTCTGGACATTTTTGTATATGGGAAGTACTTCCTGAAAGTAGTTTGTGTACCAAGTATTTGTTGTTCCGAGTGCCAAGTTCTATCATCAAGTAAACTGTCTGAAGTAGCCTCAATTGATCTTGTAGGCGATTCTACCGTACTCCCAAAATTTGGAAAAGTTATCTCCTCACATTCAACACGTGTTAATTAGCTAGCTTAAGTGTGACATAATATACTTTTTAAATTCTTTTTTGTTTTCACCAAGTTTAGATGTTCTTAGTTTTGTTTTTATTCTTAAACTGAATCTTTTATAGGTCAACATGGAGAGTAATGGGAAGGGGGTATCAATCGACGGTGTAGTTCTTCCTTTTGAGGTAGGTGAAATTGATTTTGGTGAACCTAGTACTAATGGTCAACACTGCTTCTACCAACTGATTTATCAAGTAGATTTCTTTGTAGTTGTTGGTTGTTGTGTTACCTAGTGAATTTCAAAGCTGTCTAGCAACAAATCTTTACTTTTTGATGAAAACAAGATCAATAAGAATACTTCAAGCTTGGTTTCATTGTACATTTTGTATAGTTTCACATCTTTGATGTTAAATGTGCAAATTCTTATATGGTTTCACATCTTTGATGTTAAATTTGCAAATTCTTAGTATCACAATTGTGGTATAGTGGTATAGTTTAATGTAGTCATTTAGATGTTTTCGTATAATAGACGTTGTGGTAGAATTTTTTCACCAAATTTACAATTTGTGACGGCATGTTAGCATTGCCGAAGATCAATATTTTAGACACGTTTTAACAATTTGCAACGTCTCCTTGCCGTCGCTAAACATCAAAATTTCCCACAAATTTATACTTTGCTACGGCTCCTTGCCGTCGCCAAAATTTAAATTTTCCCACAAAGGTTAAATTTTGCGACACTACGACGAATGGTAACCGTCGTAAATTATTTTACCGACGGCAAATGCCATCGCGAAAAAATCTGCGTCGCCTGTTCTGGCGTCGCATTCGTCGCTCATCGCAATTGATGATTGACGTCGTCAAATAGCTTTTCTACCGTCGCCAACAAGCATGCCTAATTGAATTATTTTTGTAGTGGAAGTAAGAGACAACTTCCAGAAGTTTAGCAGAAACTTAGTATAAAGCAATGACCAATGTTGCTGCAAAAATAACCTATCTAGTGAGACTTTTATGTGATCTTGGTTTCCCTCCACCTCAACCAATTGGCATCTATTGTGACAATCATTCTGCTATTCAGATTGCTCACAACCCAGTGTTTCATGAACATACTATATACATTGAAATTGATTGCCATTTTACTAGAGATAAAGTAATGGAAGGTCTTTTTGAGCTCAATGTGTGTTCATACTTCTTCTCAATTGGTTAATGTGTTCACTAAGATCATCTCATCTGCTCATCAATATGAGCTTTTGTCCAAGCTTGGCATGACTCGAATCTCGCCTTCTAGCGGCGGAGTGACATGGCAGATATATAGCCACACATTTGTAACAAAATAACATGGTACTGTGTATAAATAGAGATGTAATAACAGATTCAATACAACGGATTCAGTTCACCATTTTCTCATACAAAAGCTAGCTTTCTCATTCTGTCTCTCCTTCCATTGCTCTCTTCTCAACCTTTCCGTTCTTAGATCTCAAGTTGATGTACTCAGATAAGTATTGATATGGAAGTTATCAAAACAATGTTTAACAATTTTCATATAGCTATCGGGAATGGATGTAGATATTTTGTCTTGATTAATAGATAGTATATAGAACATAGCTTGTACTATAAATTTTCTCGTACATTTTGTTGACCGATTACGAACATAATCAGATGACCTAAGTAGAGTCGTTGAGGAGTGGAAACATGGACACTTATGGTATTTTTGAAAACTGTTAATGGGTTGATTATTGTATATATTGTGTCATAAGAGGTACTTACGAGGTTTATGATATTTGGGACTTTTTTTAAAAAAATTTGGAAAAACTTTGGGTTTTATTTGTAATTAAAATAAAAGTTTGAGACTAGTCTTGCAACTATAATTTGACTAGTCTATTTCCCGGCAAAAAAGTATTAATATGACTTTTCAGAAGATAAAATATTGATTGACTATGTGCACGAGGGCATATATGTGAGTTAATCATGGGTAGTGGTAATCGAGTTGTCGAATGATTGTAGTAAGTCTTATTAACTCACTTAGCTAAATTTATGGACATTGACTCATGTTTATGGACATTCGCTTAAGTGATATAATAGTAGGCGGTCTTGTACCCCTAGAATTACTCGTAGGTGAAGTTTAAAAAATCCTATAGAAATAATCAAACACAATTAAAGGTAATTGAAAATTAAAAAAATTTGGAGAGAATGAACTTAATCTAACCATTGGATCATCATTCAATGGCTGAGATTCATTCAATTGTAGGTAGAGTTTTTTTTGAATAACTTCACCGTAACTAAACCCAATAGTAGGTAGTGGTAATCGAGTTTTCGAGTAATCGTTGAGGATCTTTGCGACGATTCTACTGACAATACTAGAAAATAGGACTAATGTTAACACTTTTACAAGCCTTTCCTCACACTTAAAAGCATCGGTATATCAAACGTTGTTTATATCCTTTTTTTGAAACAAAGTACGACGCTTTTGGTGTTGAAAAATCTCAATAACTTATGATGTTGGTTATGGAAATTTATTGACGTCTAAGAGGTGCTTATTTAGTCATATAAATATGTACATTGATTATAACATGCACGAATCTAATTCTGGTGAAATATCTTATTATTTTGCTGGCGTGATGTCGAACAATGATAATTTGGCATAACTTTTAATTTTTTTTGCCCGTTATTTGTATCAACTTTTTTTTAACTAAAAATATAATAAAAATATAGTTAAAAATTATATACTATATGATTCTTTTTCTGATTATAAATTTTATATAAGTATATATATATATATATATATATATATATATATATATATATATATATATATATATATATATATATATATATATATATATATATATATATATATATATATATATATATATATATATATATATGTAGGAGTTTTAATAATATGTTTTAGTATTAATAGGTAACATTAATTTTATTTACTGATGAAATTTATATATTTATTATATATTTGTGAAGTAATATATTTCCGATTATAATCATTTATTGTTAGTATAATAGTTATATTAATTTTTTTATTTTTTTCGATCATAAAATCTTTTATTTTGTTAAGTAATATATTTTTTTAGTAACTTTTTTTTTTGTATAAAAATATCTTATTGTTATAGGAATTGAGTCGATTCACAATGTATTTATACATTCATATTTTTATTATTCAAAATTTTTGATTAAATGCATGTACAAAATCATTCATATTATTAAAAATATCTTATTGTTATAGGAATTGAGTTGATTTACAATGTATTTATACATTCATAGTTTTATTATTCAAAATTTTTATTAAATGCATGTACAAAATCATTCATATTATTAAATTCTACGTCCATTGTATGATTTGTATCCATTTACAATATAGACTAAAGAATGCTAATTGGCAATCACATTAGAAATAATTATACTATATTGGCATTTCGAGATTATGATTTATGAAGAATGCAAAGGGGCTATAAATAACCCCTCCCACAAAACAAAGCATTTGTGCAAAACACTAAACTCTCATTCAAATGGCGATAAGCAACGGAAACTCCACCCCACGCGCCGCCGCGGATGAGAAATCCGTGCATGTCGTGATCTTTCCGATCCCCATACTTGGCCGAACGAACCCGATGCTCCAATTCGCAAAGCGCCTCGCGTCGAAAGGACTCAAAGTAACCCTAGCCACCACCTCCTCGTTCGCCTCGAAGCTTCTTGATTCTTCTAAGCTTTCTGAATCCTCCCCATTCCTCTCCGTCGCATCCGTCTCCGACAAACCGCATCCCCCGACGCTCAACGAGCTCGTCGAGCAATTCGAGGCTGAGTCAGCTCCTGGTCTTGTGAAGCTGATTGAGGAGCAATCCGCACGTGGGACTCCGGTGAGGTGCTTAGTGTACGATTCGTCGTTTCCTTGGGCGTTAGGGTTTGCGAAGAGCGTCGGGATTTACGCAGCGCCGTTTTCCCCTCAGCCGTTTGCGGTGTCGTTGATATTTTGTCATGTTTATCGGGGAGTGATGGATGCTCCGGTGAAGGAAGGGGAGGATGGCAGGGTTTCGGCACCTGGGTTGCCGTTGATGGATATTCGAGATATGCCGTCGCTGGTGAGGGAGATCGGGAAGAATCCGTTCTTGGAGAAGATTGCTTTGAACCAATTCAGTAACTTTTTTGAGGCGGATTGGCAGTTCTTCAACTCATTTGACGTTCTTGAAGCAGAGGTAAAATATTTTATTTTTATTTTATTTGTACGTTTTGTGACGGTTAAGTATCCGTGTTAACGGGAGTAGTTAACGTTACCGATCACTGTCCCGACGTCAACTGCTTCGTCTTTTTGAGGTCAACTTCAACGTTCGTTACAACAACAGGTTTAAAATCGGGAAAGAGTTCCTAACGTTTTTGTGGTTTTGTAAAACACGATAGCTGAAAGCAGTAATGTTCTTCGAGTTCTAATGAGAAATTGATTGTGTTTGTTAATTATGTTTCCCGTCTAATTAAAACCCACACCCATTCTTATCTGATTCTTTTTTTTTTGTTTTTGTTCTTTAAAAATATAAAGAGAGTAAGATAAATGAGAATATTTTTTCCTTCTTCAGGTTAATGGATGAATGAACCTCATTTTATTAAGATTTATTTCAATTTTCATAATTTTAGTTTTATTTATATTTACTTTTTCTATAATAATTTCATTACAATTAAGGGTAATTATTAGTATTTCCTTAAATCAAATATTATCTTTATCATTCTCATCTCGCTAAAATCTTTATATTAATCCTTAAACATCTTCCTCTCCTCCTAAACATGTTTGTACAATATATAGTCATTTATTTGTGTAAAATATAATCATCTAATCATTTATTTATCGTGAAATATAGTTGTTCATTCATATTAACATAGTTCATCCGTTGAGACATACCTTACGTGGTGATGAGTTTTCAGGTGATGAATTGGATGTCAAAACAGTGGCCAAACATAAGAGCAATTGGCCCAGGAATACCATCAATGTACTTGGACAAGCGCATAGAGAACGACACAGAGTACGGCATCAGTCCCTTCAACCCCGAGATAGCTACCTGCATTGAATGGCTCGACACCCAGGAGCCATCCTCGACGATCTACGTCTCGTTCGGAAGTCTCGCGGCTCTAGGAGGATCCCAAATGGAGGAGATGGCTGCAGCACTCAAGAACACAAAGAAGCCTTTCTTGTGGGTGGTGAAGGCGACAGAGGAGGACACGCTGCCGCCCGGGTTCAAGGACGAGGTTTCGGGTCAGGGCATGATCGTCGGTTGGTGCCCTCAGTTGGCTGTGTTGAATCATGAATCCGTCGGGTGTTTTTTCACGCATTGTGGGTGGAACTCGACTACGGAGTCGATTTGTGCGGGAGTGCCGCTTGTGGCGATGCCTCTGTGGGCGGATCAGCCGACGAATGCTAAGTTTGTTGAAGATGTTTGGAAGGTCGGGGTTCGGGTTAGGGAAGACGAGAACGGGTTTGTGAAGCGGGAGGAGATCGAGCGGTGTATCGGAGAGGTGATGGATGGGGAGAAGGGGAAAGAGGTGAGATTGAATGCGAGTAAGTGGAAGATGCTGTCTCATGAGGCTATGCAGGAAGGTGGCAGCTCTGATAAGAATATTGAGGAGTTCATAGCAAGGATTAGTTAAGTGTTGAGAACTTGTGTTTTACAAATTCGTAAGGTTATGGAGAACTTGTGTTTTGCTTTCGTCTGGTGATCAACTCAGTTGTATTTCAGAAGGTGTCGTTAGCAATGCAGTTTGGCTTGAATAATATTAATTACTTGTTACTATGAAGTCCATTCTAATTGTCAAAAAAAAAAACAAAAAAAAACTCTAAGTTTTGAAATGTTAATTGTATTGATGGAGAAGAATTTACAAGTACATTGGGTTGCGAAAAACAAGGATCAAAAGATCAGAAACAAACAGCAAAAACAGAAGCAATTATAGAGCCATGGAGTGAGGGGGTTAGGCGAGGTTCGTGAGAAGGAGGGCAATATCCGTTCTGTCAACCGTGTTGCATTTCCAGCGGTATTCAAGGTGATGTTTGGTGGACCTTATGATCTCAGCAGCGCAATCAACAGCCCTGGTAAAGGAACTGTTATAAACAATGTTGTTTCTGGCTCTCCAAATGTGGTAGATGAAAGAGATGATAGTCCCGATTCTAATCGTATCCAATGGGTTGGGTTTGCGGGTAGCCCAGGAATCCAGCCAGAGCCAAAGGTTGTTGAGGTAGGGAGCTGGGTAGGGAGTACGGGTCCAACGAGAAACGATGTCAAGGACGAGTGAGCTGTAGCTGCAATGGTGCCAAAGGTGGTCATCATTCTCACTAGAGTTGTGACAAAGTTGGCAGGTGTCGTTGGTGATTAAGTTCCAGGATCGGAGTTTGTCAAGGGTGGGGAGGCGCTTGACAGCAGCAAGCCAAGCAGTGTAGCTACATCTGGGCTGATTGGTACGCATCCAAATAGATTTGAATGGGTTAGGGTTAGGGATGGGTCGGTCGGTGGTGAAGATCTCAAGCGCATTTTTCCTGGAGAAGGAGCCATCAGGTTTTGACAGGATGTCACCTCTACTGCCCCTATGGAGATGGAAGGGGATGGAGTCTCTTATCCGAAGGAGGGCTTTCCAGAAAGCGCTGTGGAGGAGGGCTTTCCAAAAAACTCTAAGTTGGTTTAGTACTATCCGATATAAAGTGATTCCCTTTCCGGAGTACCCGAAATGTTGGTGAAAGTACTATTTTGGTTCTAAGACTTTTGTAGGAGTTATATTTTTTCTCTCTCTCTAATGCATCTCTCTAATGCATTTAAATTTTAAATCATTCGAGATTGCATTATATATATAATTGTGTTATGCATATATGAGTGTATGATGTCCATATTATGATATCTTTTACATGTTGTAACTAGTATGATCCACGTATATAAATACGATATGTGTATCATTATGGTTTCAGATTAGATTTGTTGTTGATTGTGAGTATAACATATTTTGAAAATTATACATAGATGATTTATGTTTTAAAAGAGTTTTCACTAAATTGTGTTATTCGTTGTATCTTGAGTGCTTATAGTAAATGGATATTATGGCAACCTTTTAGGAAAAGTGTCAAGGATATATGAAAAGTGAAGTGGAAAGCGTTACAAATAGCGATGAGAGTGTGATATGTGTTTGATACGAGTATCTAGATATGTTGACATGGGTGATGATATGGACCATCCTTGATAGCACCTACATTACATGAAACCATCATTAAGTCAAGAGCATGAGACACTCAAGGAAAGTTTGCTTGCAAGCTGTAAATTAACATGAGGAGATCCGAGAGAATGGAGAATTATCTGGAAGATGCAATATCTCGGTCAACACAATAAAATCTTGGCCGAGATTTATGTTCAAAGACCGAGATTCTTCTCTGTTGCGTGTATCGAGTAGATCTCGATCGGAGGATTATTAATCTCTACTTATCTTTTATTATTTTAATGCTTTTAAGCTCTCAAACTATCTAAAGGTATTTGTTAGTTTTTGATTCTATCTTTTAGGATTATTTTTAGATTATCTTTTAGAGGAATTTCTCCTATAAATAGCCTCGGTTAGATTTGAATTTGATTTCCACATTATTGTGAGATACTTGTGACTTCACTCACGGAGTTTGCATTTTATCATTTCTATTCAATCAAAAAGAGAGTTTTTGGTTGAATCGTTGTGAATTCTTGCTAGGTTGTTCTTGTTTGTTAATCTTCTTCAAGGTTGGTGCTCCTGGTCAATTCAAGTCTCTCCTTGTGTTTGTCTTACTTAGAAGGCTTGTGTAAGGTTACAGAAGTGAGGGTTAAGGTAAGCTCTTCGTTAAGGAGTTTTGACACATAATTGGTCAAGGTTCTTTACGGGAATATCTTGGTTCGTATCTTCCTATACTTCCACTTATTTTCATTCCATAAATCATCTTCTTATCTTTTCATTATCAGTCCATCAAATTCACGTTCTTTGGTTTCGAAGTTACATAATTTCGGCCAACAGAAGAATCTCGTCCAAGATTCGCCACCGAGATTTGTTCTAGCCTTTGAGACAGTTTCGTGAACTTTAAATCTAGATCGGGAATTACAACTTCAACCCCGCATCAGGTGATACTATAGACGATGATACACATGAATGTATGTATAAGTGATAGGATATGGTGACGGTTATGGAGGAAGATATAAGTTGATAGTTGCATGTCAAGGAATTATATATGATATGATGAGGAGTGTGATAGGCTATATGTGAGTAAATAGTGGTCTTGATTGTTAAGAGAATTGAAGGAACTAAGCATATGTATGTGATGACCTAAATTGTTAGAGATGTTTGAAAGTTGTGTTATCCTAAGTAGATATTGGTGTAGATATTCTATTAAGGAGAGTTGATTATTTCTTTTGGATTGAGTTAGTGTCTAGTATTTTAATTATTTGAGACCTTGCGTAGATAGATGATTAGATATGGTGTGTTGTGAATTCGGAGATGAGTAGTTGTGTAGATGATTGTGTTGTGTGATGTGAATGTGATGTTTGACTCTAAGGACAATATAAGGATGTAATATAATCAATTAGGTTGATGACTAACGTTGATAAATCCGTGTTACAAGTTGAACTTTCTTGTTTTAAAGATTATTTTTAGGCTTATGCACTTATACACAAAATATATAGTTATCATTTTAAAGTATTTTATAACTAGTAACCATCGTTGATCATAGGCACGATGACCTCGATGAGGGAGTGAATGTCCCGGGTATGACCGTGCGACGTGGTAGGAGCCCCTTCCATATATAAAACCTACATATATGTTTTGGACGGTGCTCTAGTAGAGACCAAGTCGGGGAAATAAGGTTGATATATGAAATGGGAGACTTGATTACAAATCTTCGTAACCATTAGTACGCCGGAGGAACACATGTGGACTTGAGAGAGAGTTGTGTTACCTTGCGTTGTCGAGAATTAAGAGATATTACATTCATTATGTTGCGTTGCATTCATTTGCAGATTATCATAATCATTTTTATCATGAGCATTGTCATCGTTTTCGAGTATTAGAGTATTTATTCTGGTATGAGATTGCCTCTACAGTTTTACTCATATGTTTGGAGTGATTTTATTATTTGACACCAATTCCCCTTTATAGTTAGCGTTTTTACACGTTTAGTAGTTTGGTATACACATTCTTTTTATTGTTTTATACTAGTGCTAGAAAGTTATATGGTTTGACTTGACGAACTGTGATCTATGCATTTTTTTTGTTAGTTTAGGTTTAGTTATGAGTAGTTTTACGAAGTGGATTTGAGTGTATATTCTTAGTATTTTGTTTTGTCGTTCCTCATAAGATGCGTACATGTTTGATCTGATTCTTGAGCTTCGACTTTGACTTTGGGATGCTAGTTAAAGGTTTTATATGTTGTTGAATTTTAGGTTAACTTCAGATTTTAGGTATGTTTCGGAGAAACTTCTCAGAGTTGGTGATCACCCGGACCCGCATGGGCCTTAGGATTTGGGATGATGATTGTACTCTTGATCATTTTTATGTTATGATCTTTAGATTAAGTTTGTAAGGTTGTACCGGTCTTTGTCATAATTCTTTGTTTGGTTTAAAAAGTGCATGTTACTTCAACTATCTATAAATTAAAGGTCATATATGTTCTATTGCGTTGTCGTGTTCTTGTTGGAAGATCCAATAGTGAAATTGTTTTCAGGCTAAATCTAATGAACTCACTGTGTGGTTCATATCCTAGTAACACTCCGGGTTTTCCAATACAGAGCGCTACGATAAAAAATGAACAGAGAAGGGGACTCACTTCAAAAATTCAGCAAAGAAGGAAAACTTGTATAAAAAAATTCAAAAAGAAGGGAGACTCGTATAAAAATAATTCAGCACACAAGGGAGAGTTGAGAGTGAGTTGTTGTGTTGAAAGAACAAACCGAAGAGGGGGACTAAAAAATCGTACCTTGGAGATATGATCGAAAGTTATTGTGAAAATTTGAAGAAGAGAGAGATGTGGGACAGAGACAAAGGGTGTGGAGGAGAAGTGATACTGGTCGATTTCTAGGGATATCAGAATCACTAAAAAAAGTAAAATATGGATATATAAGCATATCAATTTGATACTCATATATCCAATTACCAAATACGGATATCAAATATGTGATATTCAAACCCATATCGGATATTGGGATATGAGAACCAAAATGTTTTGTTAAATGCATGTACAAGCTCATTCATGTTATTAAGGTCTACGTCCATTGACATTTCCTTTGTATGTAGACATTATGATTTATGAAGAATGCAAAGTGACTATAAATAACCCCTCCCACAAAACAAAGTATATTGCAAAACACTATACTCGATCTCATTCAAATGGCGATAAGCAACGGAAACTCAAACTCCACCCCACGCGCCGCCGCGGATGAGAAATCCGTGCATGTCGTGATCTTTCCGATCCCCATACTCGGCCGAACGAACCCGATGCTCCAATTCGCAAAGCGTCTCGCGTCGAAAGGACTCAAAGTGACCCTAGCCACCACCTCCTCGTTCGCCTCGAAGCTTCTAGATTCTTCTCAGCTTTCTCAATCCTCCCCGTCCCTCTCCGTCGCATCCGTCTCCGACAAACCGCATCCCCCGACGCTCAACGAGCTGATCGAGCAATTCGAGGTTGAGTCAGCTCCAGGGATTGTGAAGCTGATTGAAGAGCAATCCACGCGTGGGACTCCGGTGAGGTGTTTAGTGTACGATTCGTCGTTTCCTTGGGCGTTAGGGTTTGCGAGGAGCGTCGGTATTTACGCAGTGCCGTTTTTCCCTCAGCCGTTTGCGGTGTCGTTGATATTTTTTCATGTTTATAGAGGAGTGATGGATGCTCCGGTGAAGGAAGGGGAGGATGGCAGAGTTTCGGCACCTGGGTTGCCGTTGATGGATATTCGAGATATGCCGACGCTGGTGAGGGAGATCGGGAAGCATCCGCTGGCGGAAAAGCTTGTTTTGAACCAGTTCAGTAACTTTTCTGAGGCGGATTGGCAGTTCTTCAACACATTTGACGTTCTTGAAGCTGAGGTAATTTCTTCTTCTTCTTTTTTTACATTTTGTTACCGGGAGTAGTTACCGTTACCAATCACTGTCCCGACGTCAATTATTTCGTCTATTTGAGGTCAACTTCAACGTTCGTTTCAACAACAGGTTTAAAATCGGGAAAGAGTTCCTAACGTTTTTGATGTTTAGTAAAACACGTAGCTGAAAGAAGTAATGTTCTTCAGGTTCGAATGAGAAATTGATTATGTTTTTAATTATTATGCTTCAAAGACACCCGATTCAAGATTTATTTCGTAATTATATGCCTAGAAATCATGAATTAAATATTCATAAATTATAAATGAGATTTTTTTTTCTTTCGTAAGTAGTCAACATGGAAATGCTTTAAAAACAGATAAAAATGAGATCAAATGAAAAAAAAAAATTCTTCTTCAGGTTAATAGATGAATGATCTTCATTTGATTAAGATTTGATTTCAATTTTCATAATTTTAGCTTTATTTATACTTTTTTTTTCTTTAATAATTTCATTACAATTAAGGGTAGTTATTACTATTTCCTTAAATCAAATCTTATCTTTATCTTTCTCATCTCCCAAAAATCTTTATTTTAATCCCTAAACATCTTCCTCTCTCCCTAAACATGTTTTCACAATATATAGTCATTTATTTATGTAAAATACAATTATTTAGTCACTTATTTATCGTAAAAATAATTGTTCATTCGCATTATTAGTCTAGTTCATCCGTTGAGACAAACCTTACGTGGGGCAATACTATTCAAACTTGTTTATTTTCAGGTGATGAATTGGATGTCAAAACAATGGCCAAACATAAGAGCAATAGGCCCAGGAATACCATCAATGTACTTGGACAAGCGCATAGAGAACGACACAGAGTACGGCATCAGCCCCTTCAACCCCGAGATAGCTACTTGCATTGGATGGCTCGACACCCAGGAACCATCCTCGACGATCTACGTCTCGTTCGGAAGTCTCGCGGCTCTAGGAGGATCCCAAATGGAGGAGATGGCTGCGGCACTCAAGAATACGAAGAAGCCTTTCTTGTGGGTGGTGAAGGCGATGGAGGAGGACACGCTGCCGCCCGGGTTCAAAGACGAGGTTTCGGGTCAAGGCATGATCGTCGGTTGGTGCCCTCAGTTGGCTGTGTTGAATCATGAATCTGTCGGATGTTTTTTCACGCATTGTGGTTGGAACTCTACTACGGAGTCAATTTGTGCGGGAGTGCCGCTTGTTGCGATGCCTCTGTGGGCGGATCAGCCAACGAATGCTAAGTTTGTAGAAGATGTTTGGAAGGTCGGAGTTCGGGTTAGGGAGGACGAGAATGGGTTCGTGAAGCGGGAGGAGATCGAGCGGTGTATTGGAGAGGTGATGGATGGGGAGAAGGGGAAAGAGGTGAGATTGAATGCGAGTAAGTGGAAGATGCTGTCTAATGAAGCTATGCAGGAAGGTGGTACCTCTGATAAGAATATTGATGAGTTCATCGCAAGAATTAGTTAAGTGTTACGTTACGTATTCTTAATTTAGTTGCATTACTGAGTCTATTGTCTGTTACAAATTTCTAAGGTTATGAAACTTGTGTTTTTCTTTCGTGTGATGATTAACTCAGTTGTTTTCCAGAATCTTATTTTATAAAAAAGTGGTTTTTAAAATTTAAAATCTATTAAAATTTTTTTTTAGTAAAGTCGTTAATTAAAGTTAAAATATCTTTAAAATTTGTTATAGTAAACGTCATTAAAACAATTAAATTTTAATTTTGAAAAAAATATCTATAAAATATTCTTTATGTCAAATTAAAAAAAAATATCCAAAATAATGACCAAGATTTTTGAAGATATTATCGAATATTTTACAATTTGTTATATATTTACAAAACTTCTTTATGTCAATTTTAAAAAAATCTTTCGAAAATTTTGGTCAGCTTAAAAATATCAGGCTAATTCTGGTCATTCTCCAAATCCTTATTTTTAATGTATAATTAGTAACCTATAAGTAATATCAATTTTTTAAAACTCAACCCCGCACAAGGTGCTGGTAATACGCTAGTATCTATTAAAGGAGAGACTCTTTTTGCCACGTGTCAACGCCACGTTTATTGAAGCCTAAAAATTATTTTATAAAATTTAAATAATTAGAAGGTTTACTAAAATAATTAAAACACTAATTATTTTTTAAAATTTTTTTGGATACGTGATTTAAATAAAAATTGTAATTTGATTTTTTCTAAAAGTTCATATCATCTAAACAAATCTTAATATTTAAACATATTTTGTTTGATTATAGATTTACAAAATAAATTAAAAAAATATAATTACAATTTTTATGTTAAATTTTATTAAATTATTAACAATTCTCAGCTTTACTTATGGGATGTCGTAAACTAAACTTCCTTAATATAACAAAAAATTTGCGGGTATAATAATATTTATTTGTATAATAACGTTATATCTTCACTTTTTTGACCTATAAATATCATCTATTGTTTGTCCAATTTTCCATAAAAATTAATAAGTAGTGATAACTTCTTTTATCCATACATTTATGTATGGATTTAAAAAAAATGGGTTAATTTGATTAACAGGCTTTTTTGCATTTTACTTTTAGTGAGTATGCCATTTAGTTTTTTAATTTGGTAAATATACTCCAACCTTTTGTATTTTCTCTCAAACTCTAAACACTCTTCTTTCAAGGGTACATTTACAAAAACTAAAACTCAAAAAAGCCTAGTAAACCAAATTGTTTCAAAAAAAATTAAAAAATAACATAGTATTATATATATAATTCAATATTATTCAAAACCCTAGTGTGTTAGTGTTACCGAGATCTTCTCTACAAGATATTCTCTCCAACAAACTCTTATTGTTAGCAGATTGTTTGCTGATTGCTTTTGTTAATTTGTTACGATATTTCAGTATCTTACAGGCTTATTTAAAGCAAGGACCAGTAGAGCAGGGGTTGAGCACACATGCGCATTAGGCCCAAACTCAATATATAAATCCGATGAGGTTCCATTCTTCTCATCTTTGCGGCCTCACATCACCAAACATCTCCCCCTGAACACCTTGCACCATTTCTTTGTGCCGACGAACCTATATCCCTTCATTGTCATCGCACCCAACAAGATGACATTCACCACGTTATCCGATAACATGTACTTCAAATTGTGTAGAGTGTGACTTGTACCGTTGTGAAGCCTCATTGTCACGCTTCCGGTACCTTTGCCCTTCAACTTCTCACCTCCAACTATGTTCTTCAAGGTGTCAAATAATGCTTGGTCTCTACAAACATGCATCGAGGCGGCACTGTTTATCATGCATTCTTTCTCTGTCTTGACAACCTCCTCTCTCGTTACCAAGTAAACATCGGCGTAATCAACTTCACTGACCACATTTGTGTGGGAGTCACTTCTTTAGGTCGTTGTAACTTCAGATTTGAATAGTATACCGTTAGTTTTTATGAGTTTCAAAGTTTCTATTTGTTTAAATTGGAGTTTCATAGTTGATCCTTGCTAGCTTGAATGTTAGACAAACAGATGTGCATATTTATGTGTTTAGGAGGTAACAGCACAACTTGGATCAACATGGCTAATTTTGGTGACATGTATTAGAAACAAATCATGTCTTTGATTCATAGTGCTGATAAAAAGCTCAACGCCATTCATCTTTTAGATTTGTCGTCAACCAAACAAATTGGGTCCAATTGAGTTTTTAAACGGTAAACTGGATTCGGATTAGTTTGAATCCCGTTAGATGAATTGTATCAATACCTTTGTTTATTTTAAAATTGTTTTGCCTTTTTACTAAATTTATGTTTTAAATACATTTTTTGTTCTAATATGAGATTTCTAATACAATTATGTAATGCAAATCGTTCTTGTCGATGTTTTTGTATCGTATTTCTTTACTCTAAGTCATAAACGTGTTCAGTATTTATATTTTTTTGAGTTTTTAACTTTATAACAAGTACTACACATCTAATTATTATCATTTCATTATTATTTTCCGTTTACAATCAATCTTCCTACATTTATGTTTTTTAAATGGGTAACCCTGCGCTTACAATTCTTCACCACTTACTGTTTATTATTGATAATAATTTAAGCAACAGTACCACTAAATAATATTTTCTTATAACAACATTTAACAAAAAAAAATTGAATACGCAAAAGCCTAGTATATAATAAGTGTTTGACGCGCATCTGAGCTTCGGCTCATTCACCATCAAAAGAAAACAAATTAAAGATATATTTGAATTTTTATTAAGTATTAAAGGTATATTATAAAAAGAATTTATGTTTGGAAGTCGTCCATATAGGATAATATGGTTTGTTGATGGCAACTCTGTGTGTGATAATATACAAAATGACTGTGAATAAGTCAATGAAATGAAATATTAAAATTACCAACTAGGTAATCATCGACTCCCATATCCATTGGCACTGCTGAATTATGACAATTTCCCCTTGTTGACATTATTGTAGTTCGATCTATGGCCTCTGATATTGAGAACCAGTTTCCAATGGAAGATCTGGACGATGGAAACGCTAGCATGTCCCGTCCAGGTCAGGGCTTTCGCTACCAGACATCAGAGCTTATGGTTGAGATTCCACATACTCGGACGGGTTCAGCAGTAAAGAAAATGATTCTGAGTACTCCCCTGTTGTTGATATATATATTTGCTGCAGTTGTAACTCTTGGTTTCCCTCTTTATGGTCCCTTGTATATGATGTTCATTAACATCTTACCCGAAAAGTACACGGAAAAGATTTTGAAGAATCTTGGGTTCCCTGTTGGTTCTGCTCAAGGGTCGGCAGGTGTATACCATCGATCAAAACGGAAAGATCCACTAACAACTTTGTACTGCACACCTCTTATGAGACTAGTTTGCCTGGTTACTTGGTTGTTTGTGTTGTGCACGGCTTTGAGCTTATGGGTGTCGAGTTTGAAGAGGCACACCCTTTTGGGTTCACCTCTATGGAAATGGAGTTTGATGGGTTTGAGCCTTGCATATTCGTATTTGGAGGCTCTATCATTGGTCTCGACTCTAGTTTCTGTAGTGGTAAAGTTGGTCATGAAGAGGGAAGCGTATTATTATCACACAATCATGTTGCGCTTAAGTTGTGTGATGTACTTCGCCATCATACTTTTGTTGTGGTTGCTTTGCTTGGGGAATCAGCTAGCCTCTACCCAAGCATTTGAGTACGTGACTTGGGTTTGCGTCTCCCTCTTAGTAGGATCATTCCTATGGCTTTTAAAAGACTTGGTCCTGCTCAAATGGAAGGCTCATGCAATCTATCCGCGTTTTGAGCCAAGAATCTTAATCAATGCCATTAAGTACTTCTACCTCGCTCTCATCCTCGAGGACTCCTTTGAGATAAGAATATATGGGCATTTGATGCTCCGAGTATGGAACGCCAGTTGTGAAGAGACACCGCCGACAGACTTTTCTGCTGCCAAGCATATAAGCTCAACAAAAGCCACATTTTGGGATGTCAGAGACTTTAGTCAGCTGCTTACGTATCTTGCGGAAATTGTGACCTCGCAAGAGGATGCCGGCATTCCCCAACAGCTGGGAGAACTTGAACAAACAATCAATTACAGAGTCCACACATTATTCCCTCTGTAAGTTATTTCCATTTCACTACCTTCTTTAGCGGTCAACTTCATTTTATACATATCATGACCTTCAATTAACCCTCCGTATATATACTTTCTTACCAAATTTCAGAGACGAGGTTAAGAAAATCTAAAATCTACACAAATTGATTAATCTTAAACAATAAATTAAAACTAGTTAAGATGCAGAGACAAGAGACAGTACGATGGATATATACACACACACACCGTTGATGATAGGGAGGACTTATGACAAATTTATAGTTCCTTTCTTTTATATTATGTGTTTATTTTTTAGTTTTTTTTATACGCTGTGTTCATTTTTTACGTTATTTGTTTATTTTATTTTGATTTTACTATTTTTTTCCTTCAGATTTTGAACAAAATTATGCCTTTAATTTTTTTTTTTAGGATAAAAGTTCATTTTATAAAAATAACCAGTTAGTAATTTAAAACGGAACTAAAAAATAAAAAAAATATTCCTTACTTTCCCCCCAAGAAACATCCTTATCCGAATCAGATGCTACAATTACGTGATATTGAGTACGTTAGAGGCAGGGAGTTTGACATTTATACATTCGTGTTTGGATGTGATTTTCTATTTATACATATACATACATAAAAACTTACCTGAAATAGAGTCCTACAAAAGAGAAAAGTATAGATAAATATTGTATTTTTCCAAAATTATACAAAACGACTCCTAACACATGAAATAATGGTAAAACAACACTACCGATCAAGCTGAATTTTATATGTCAACTAGAGTATGTTAGAAACATTCTCCGAGTAGTTCAACTCTCATAACAATTACATAATTATTCTAAAATTCATTTAAGATCATCACTCTTTCCAAAACATGCAGAAAATCTACCAACTTTTACAATTCATAACTTCTTTGTCCTAGTGATTTAGACAATGGCACTTGCGCAGAAAGTAACACAATACTTCTACTTTCATACCGGATTTGCTCGGAATTTTAGTCATTAAACCCTACCTAAAAGACCCTCACAAGCTACGTTCTACAGGTTGACAACAAAAACAGCTTTATAAACCCAATACTACTACACGTACCAACTAACAAACCAACATTCAGTTGGTCTCCCAAATGGATTGATCCGGACGTAGAGCGGATTTGACCGATCAAATCAGACCAAGAACAAAAAAAAATGTAACAACTAACATAATAACACCCGGGACTACGAACAACAATCATTGCCGATGTCACAATTCCAGGAGTAACTCTTTTTATAACTAACTAGTCGGGACAAGCGTGCGAAACACGTGCTGTAGATGAGATCAAAAATTGCTAGCGCGTCGTGAATTTAGAACGTGTTTCCTTCATACAACTTAAATATTGAATTTCTCTGTCAAAATCATGAACATCAAATGGAACTCCAGATGTTCATGATTTTGGAAATTTCTTCAAGAATTGTATACTCATTGACTCAGACTTGCAGAAGTGAAGAACTACGTAATCATGTTGATTGTCTGATTAACTTTATCAAACACAGAGTAGTAATGTTTTCATGATTAAGTGATTTGAGCAAATAGAACTCCAAATGCAACATTTCTTGATGTTCAAGCGAGCACAACCAATTACATCTTCACTGGACACTTTAGTTTCTCACAAGCCATAATCTATGAAATGAAAGTCAAAATTTGGGAACTTGGCAACATCAAGCGAGTGAAAGTGTGTATGGATTACTGTTATAGAGAAGCCTCTTGAGTAAAGGATGTTTGCAAGTTCAAATGTCGGATTCTGATGTCCTACGAATGGCAATGGAAAGATCACTAATCTTCTCTGACATGATTTCCGACTGTTTTAAACCTGCAAATGAATCATCCTGAAACTTTTCAAGAAAGTAACACTATTACAAGCTGATAAATTGGATCAATATCATGTTTTTCAAATACCCAATCGTTCTAAGAAATTGAAATTATTCATTTTTGGGGTTTAGCTGGTGATGATTTGAGCAAGACTTGAATCTACAAGTAAAACATGAAGAACAACTGGCATCTTCACAGTTCTTCTACTCAAATCAATATTGCAATAATCTAGCTTAATAGGCACTAGGATGTTCATTATTTGACTTTTCATGATTCATTTACAAATCTCTAAATAAACTAAAACAAAATAGAAGTTGCTTTCAGATCTCAAGCATCAGGAGAGATGAATTTCATAAGAATTTGCAACCAAGCACACTAAAAATAATGGAAAACAAAGCTGAAAAACAAATAAGAGTTACAAAATACATCAGACGCCCTTCGTATTATTCTAAGCTACAATAAGGTTCCATAGAGCAATAACCGACCGCCCCTACTTTATTCCGGAACTTCGGAACTTTCACGTTGTTGAAATTCATCTTGAAATTCATCCTTGTACCATTATCAGGAAATGGAGGGCAAATGAAGAGATGATGAGATATAAAAAGAGGAAACGGGTTAGGGCTTCATCAATAAGTTTAGAAATCGATGACATCATTGGAAAATCAAAATCCATAAAAGCAAATTTGATCGTATAAAGAAGTACCTCGTAATCAACTAATTAAATTGAACATCGGAATTAGTTGGAGTCTGATGAAGCTAATTAGGTTGATTAGCCCCCACTCTTCTGGACGACAACGTCGTCGGAGCCGAAAGAGGTGCCATCGAAAACCAAAAAACCAGGTTCATTTGTAATTTGCTTCGATTAGGTTCTTTTGGAGATTGGCGGCAGACTTCATGTGGAGAGAACAACTGCTTCGTCCGGCGAAGGAAGGGCCAACGTAATCAAAACCTAGGATGAAGAAAGCATAAGAGGCAGGAGGTGAGGCAACAAACAAAATTGTTAGGCTAATTCATATATTTCAAATATAAATATTGTAAAAAAAAAAAAGTCACTCCGGAAGGAAGAGGAACATCCCGGAAGGTGATGGAAAATTCTGGAAGGATGTAAAATATTCTAGAAGATGGTGGAACCTTCTAGAATGATGCGGGATTAACCGGAACGTGAAGGAACCTTCCGGAAGGAGGCGGAGCTACTCGGAAGATGATGGAGACATCTAGAAGTCGATGGAACCATGAAGTGTGAGTGGGTTCGATCAAAAGGCTATACACAAGTGAGGTTGTTACGAGTGTGAGTGTGCAACAAATACCCGCTTATATATACTCGGTATGAGTCGGGAACGCGGAGTTTTTCCCAACAACTGGTATTAGAGCCGAGGTTACGTGGTGGTGTTCGGGTAAACTTTGTTGCTTGAAGAATCTCGTGTTGGCGCGATGGCGGCCGAGGCAATGAAGGCGTCCGAGATTCCACTCTTTGATGGGAGTTCAACTTCACTTTGTGGCAGAGTACAATTCAAGATTTCTTGGTGCAACAAGGTCTTGACCAAGCTTTGGAGGAGGAGAAGCCTGAATCAATAAGGGAGGAGAAGTGGTGAAGCATCCAGAGGAAGGCGGTGAGTACAATTCGGTTGGCGTTGGCTCCCGAGATTAAGTACGGTGTGTTGAAGGAGACCACACCGAAGGCGTTGTGGGAGAAGCTCGAGAGCATCTACGCGTCGAAGTCGTTGATCAACCGGTTGTGCTTGAAGATGGAGCTTTACTCGCTCAAGATGGAGGAAGGAGGTAATCTTTATGACTACATTAACTCGTTTAATCAACCAGTATGTCAATTGTTGAATGTTGATGACAAGATCGGAGAAGAGGAGCAAGCGTTGTTGTTGCTAGCATCATTGCCGAAGTCCTACAAGTCCTTGGTGCAGACGTTACTTGTAGGAAGGAAGTCTCTCACTCTAGATGAGGTGACCGCTTCTTTGCGGGAGAGTGAGAGAATGATGAAGAATGTAGCTACCGACAAAGGAGAGGATCGCATACTAGTTGCGGGGGAGAGAGAACGAGGGAGGAGTCAATGGAGAAGGCATGATGACTAGAGGCAAAGATCAGGCTCGCGACGAGATTGGAGTGAGGTATAGTGCTTCTATTGCGAAGAGAAGGGTCACATGCAAGCCCGGTGTCCTCGGATGAGGGAGGACTTAAAGAAGTTGAGAGAGATATCGCCGGGAAAGAAGAGAGAGGACTCCCTACAAATGTGGTTAGTGAAGTTGGTGAAGTTGATTACGGAGATGTATACTTGGTGACGGGTGAGGAGACCGCCAAGTCAGAGTGGGTGATGGATAATGTTGCCTCGATGCATGTTTGTAGAGACCAAGCATTATTTGACACCTTGAAGATTGGTGGAGAGTTTGGTCACTTCAACTCGGTTGGAGGTGAGAAGTTGAAGGTCGAAGGTACCGGAAGCGTGAGGATGAGGCTTCATAACGGTACAAGCCATACTCTGCACAATGTGAGGTATGTGCCATCGGCGAACGTGAATGTCATCTCGTTGGGTGCGATGACGATGAAGGGGTATAGGTTCATCGGCACAAGAAGATGGTGCAAGGTGGTTAAGGGGAGACGCTTGGTGATGCGAGGTCGCAAGGATGAGAAGAATGTTTGTTTCTTAGATGGAAGAGCGGTGCAATAAGGATGTAGTGGCACCAAAGCTAAGAAGCAGACGAAGGTGAGATTTTTAGATGTTGTGGAGATATTTGGAAATATGAATTAAGGGAGGAATTGTTAGTCTAGTTCATATTTTCAAATATAAATATTGTAATAATGGGTCACTCCGGAAGGAAGAGGAACATCCCGGAAGGTGATGGAACATTCTGGAAGGATGTAGAATATTCTAGAAGATGGTGGAACCTTCTGGAATGATGCGGAATTAACGGGAACGTGAAGGAACCTTCCGGAAGAGGCGGAGCTACCTAGAAGATGATGGAGACATCTAGAACTCGATGGAACCATGAAGTGTGAGTGAGTTCTATCAAAAGGCTATACACAAGTGAGGTTGTTACGAGTGTGAGTACGCAACAAATACCCGCTTATATATACTCGGTGTGAGTCGGGAACGCGGAGTTTTTCCCAACATTCAACATAAAATTGTTTGTCGATGAGGCTTGTAGATCGAATCAAGGGGTTGAAAAGCGCAAAGGATTTTGAAAAGAGGGGAATTTTATGCCAGATTTGAAAGATATGGCACCGGATGCAAATCGGGAAGCGCTGGAGAACAAAAAAGAGTTGGATGAGGAATCGATGTCTGTTGGACAATTGTGAGAGTGGGAGAGTACTACAACATATATTTTGTATATTGATTGATGTTTCATGTTAGAGCATACAACATAGATATAGATAAGATTGGGCAATCATGGGGCTATGTCATTGGGCTTGTCATGTTTTGGGTTTAGTATCCCCTTGTTCCAAGTTGGATGAGGTTCAGTTTGAAACGTAAATTCATGAAGCAAGGAAATGATAGGGGTTTAGTTAGAAAATCAGCTAGCTAGTCATGGGAAGTGATGAACTCCACTCTGAAAGACTTGTTATATACTTTCTCACGAATAAAAAGATAGTCGAGAGAGATGTGTTTCATGTCATGGTGAAGCACTGGGTTCATGGCATGATAGGTTGAACCAAGATTATCACACCAAAGCACTGGAAGCTAAGCTAATTGGATGCCTAACTCTTCCATGAGATGTTAAATCCATAGTGTTTCACTTATGGCCGTAGCAATGGCACAATACTCAACCTCAGTAGATGAGTGTGCTACCGTGTCTTGTTTTTTTGATTGTCAGGAGATGATATTGGCTCCAAGGAAGATGCAGTAGGCACCGGTGGATCGCCTATCCAGTTGGTCCCCAAGCCAATCTGAATCAGAGAAGGTTCAAAGAGTGGATTGGAAGAGGAGGAGATGTAGAACTTTAGGGAGCTGGTGGAGTGCATATAGCCAGAATGCGTTTGATTGCTTGCCAGTGACTCTGAGTTGGGGAGTGCATATGTTGGAATACTTTGTTGACGACGAAGGAAATATCAGGTCTGGTGAAGGCGAGTAATTGAAGACTTCCTGCAATGCTTCTATATAAGGGAGGGTCACCAAAGGGAGTTTCATTGGTTGCATCAGTGGTGTTGGGAAGTGCCATAGGGGTTGCAACAGGATTATCATGATGCATTTTAGCCTTGGTGAACAATTCCTCGATGTACATAGATTGAGAGAGATAGAATCCTGTCGAGTTCCTTGTGACCTGAATGCCTAGGAAGTAGTGGAGGTTGCCCAAGTCTTTGATTGAAAAGAAGGTGCTGAGTCTCTTTAGATTGTTTGCAAGGCAAGGGTTAGACGAAACCTCCAACAAGTCATCAACATACACTAAAATGTATACTAATTGATCTCCTTGACGATGAGAGAATAGAGATGTGTCAGCTCGAGAAGAGGTGAGATTAAGGGATAGAAGAGTGTTGCTTAGTTTGTGAAACCAGGCTTTAGGAGCCTGCTTAAGGCCATAGAAGGATTTGTGAAGTTTGCATATATAAGCAAGGTATTGAGAGTGTACAAACCCTGGGGGATGTTGAACAAAGACAACTTCTTCAAGGTGCCCATGAAGGAATGCATTTTGGATGTCAAGTTGATGAACCGACTAGTTTTTCATGGATGCAAGGGATAAAAGGAGGCGTATAGTAGTTGGTTTGGCTACTGGGCTGAAGGTTTCGGCATAGTCAATACCTTTGAGTGAGTGAAAACCTCTTGCTACGAGGCAATCCTTTCTTCATACAATGGAACCATTGGAGTGGCGTTTTGTTTTGAAGATCCATTTGACGCCAAGAACATTGGTAGCGGATTGAGGTGGAACTAGAGTCCACGTATTGGTTTTGAGAAGGGCATTGAACTCAGTTGACATTGCTTCTCTCCAAGCTGAGAATTTGAATCTTTTGTGTAATTGGAAGGTTCATCTGGAATGAGAGGAGATGGAGCAGGATGGTGGGTGAGAAGACCATGGTATTGTGCCGTTATTAGGAAGGAGAAGTTTGAAAATTTTGTTTTGAAGTCGTGTTGTCATTCTTGGCACATAGGTTATGGCAGATTGAGGGTTTGTAGGCTCTTCAATAGTCGGAGGAGGAGAAGAGGGGGATGGAGGTTGGGCCGGTCCAAGAGAAAGAGGTGGAGATTGGGTGGGTAATGGTGATGTAATTGTGGCAGGCTGAGCATGTTCCAAAGAATTTGGTGGATTGGGCCGTGGTGAAGTAGGCCAAAGTTGATCATAGATGAGGGGAAGGTTAACGTGGGTGTGAGATGTGGAAGTGGAAAGGTTTGGGTTGTGTTTAGCAAAAGAGAATGAAGATTCATGAAAAATGACATCTCTTGAGATGTACATTTTTGTGTTTGTCCAATCATAGCACAAGTATCCCTTGTGGTTTGAACTATAACCAAGAAAAGTGGTGGGGTTAGATCAAAAAGATAATTTATGTTTATTATAAGGACGAAGGTTGAGAGGCAAGACAAGCAAACGTTTTTATGAAATTATAATCAGGATTTTTATTGAATAGAGTTTTAAAGGGAGATTTGTTGTCAAGAATTGGGTTGGAGTTCGGTTTATGAGGTAGGTAGACGTTTCAAAGGAAAAATCCCAATAAGTGAGCGGAAGTGAGGCATGCTCGAAGAGAGTGAGACCCATGCCAACAATTCGTCTATGTCTAGTCTCAATGTTTCCATTTTGTTGATGGGAGTATGAACATGTAAGGGGATGGTGGATGCCAAGATCTCAAAAAAGGTGTATGAGAGGTTTGAATTCGGTTCCGCCATCCATTTGAATGGATTTGATTGTGGTGGAAAATTTGTTGGTGATTAGTTTGATGAATGATGTAAGAATATAAGTGACTTGGGATCTTGTAGACATAGGAAAAAACCATAAGAATTTGGACCAGTCATCAACCAAGGAAACATAATATTTGTTTACATTTAGAGATATGTGGTGGGAGGGACCCCATATATCTACAAATAAGAGTTGGAGAGGCACGTTGGATCTGGATGGAGAGGCAGGATGGGGAAACGAGTGGGCTTTGGCCTAAGAACATGAGGTGCAAGCTGAATCATTGACTGTGCCGATTGGGCCTTTAGGTTTAATTTGTAATTGCTGAAAGATGTGCTGTAGAACAAAGGATGGCCAAGTCGACAGTGCCTGGTATTGAAGGTTGAAGAGGTAGACGACAAGAGAAGTGAAGGTGACGGGTGGTGGTGTCCGGTGATCGACAACTTGTACAATCCTCCTTCAACGGGACCCGATGTATTTCCGCCTTTGTCAGATTGTCCCTCACAACAAAAAAATCATTGTGAAATTCAAAGAAGACCCGATTATCTCTAGAAAATTGATGAACAGAAAGAAGATTCTTGGAAATTGAAGGAGTATGCAATATATGAGGAAGAGTGAAAGATCTATTAGGAGACGAGATGATAGAGGAACCATGATTAAGGATGAGAATGGTTGAACTATCGCCAAGGGAAACGCAATCAGTACCACCATAGGGTCGTGATTCAAGTCGAGGTTCGTTAGGTCAGGGCTGTAGTGGTTGGTCGCTCCAGTGTTTGGGTACCAGTAAGTGTTGTGGGCTTGCATTGAGGGTGGTGGTGGTCCTTGGTATGCTTGATCAAACCTGTGCCAACAAGCTAGAGTAGTGTGACCTGGCTTAGAACAGACCTGGCAAATAGGACGAGGTGAAGATGTGCCACTGAAGGTGGAGGATTGTTTTGTACCATGATGTTGAGTGTGATTCCTGGATGGATCCGTGTTAGAGTTGTTATAGAAACGTTCTTGGCCTCTTCCTTGGTTTGGATTAGGACCTCTGCTAGGTGTGCGGTCACGACCTCTATGGTTTGTTGTGGTTTAATGTGCTTCATGGGTGGAAGTGTTGTTTGCTAACATGTTGGGGGTGGGGAGTAGACCACTGTGTTGATGATTGATGCGTGCTTCATGGACAAGGAGGTATGATAGGATTGATTTGGTAGAGGCAGAAGAGGTTGGGTGGACAGGGCTGTGACAATGGAGTCATAGTCTGAACCATGTCCAGCCAAAAGGAAGGTTGCGAACTCGGAATCTAGGATGTGGTGACCAGCTGAGGAGAGGCTAGATATTAGAGTCTTGGCTTTTCTGTAGTAGTTGTGAGTGGAAGATTCGCCTTTCTTGAGGGAGGCAAGTTGAAGCCTGGCGTGGACAACCTGTGCAATAGAGCGAGCAACAAAGATGTCATGAAGGAGGGTCTAGATTTGAGCAGAGGTGGAGCAGTCCAAGACCTAGAAATGGAATCCTGTAGTGAGACTCGCAAGGAGAATAGTTATGACCAGTTGGTCATTAGCAACCCATTTTTTGTAGTCTGAGTTTGGGGTATTGTTCCTGCTGGGTACAGGGCAGGTGATGGAGCCATCAATAAGACCGTAAAGGTCTTGTGCTCGAAGTAGGGGAGTAATCTGGGTTCGTCATAGTGGAAAGTTGGTTGGTTGAGTTTGATAGTGAGGAGGCTAGAGATGGTGAAGGAAGATAAATAGATAGTGTTGGATGGAGAGGGTGCCCTTGTGGGGGAGGGAGGTGGTTTAGGGGAAGATGGAGGTGTTGGGGGTGGAGAGGAGCGAGATGAGCTGGGCATTTTGGAGGAGAGGTGGACATTTGTCCTTATCCCTCTGATACCATATTAGAACATAATTTGTATATTGATTGATGTTTCATGTTGTAGCATACAACATATATATAGATAAGATTGAGGAATGATTGGTTATGCCATTGGGTTGTCATGTCTTGGGCTTAGTAGAGAGGAGCTTGAGAGAGTAGAGAAAGTTGGAAGAGAAGATGAATATCATGAGTCATAGTATGAGCTTAGAGGTGGCCGAAGATATAATAGGTGGGGATCGGTATTCTGATGAAGTTGATAGGAGAACTGTCGAACAAAGAAGGATGACAATTGACATAATATGTCATATTTGTGGAGGACAAATTAGAAAATAAACTATTACAAGAGCAAATCGGAAAATTTTCTATACATTTGGACAACTCAATTAGTAAAGTTCAATAAAATAATCACGAGTTAGAACAATTAAAATTTATGGTGTTATACTAATAGTTATATAAAATATCTAATACCATATAATGATTTATAAATGAAAGTAATATATATTATGTTTTTTTTTATTTATACATCTAATAAGATTTTTGAGATTTAATATTCCAAAGTAAAATTGTTAAATATATTTGAATAAGTTTATAAAAAAATATTTAAATTTTAAGAGGTCTAGAAATATTGTCCACGCCTTTAAATTGTTAAATAAATATTCAAACAATATTATACATATTATCAATTTACCATATAATATAAAGATTTCCAAATTAAAGCCTAAGTTTTTACAAAATTCTGTATATTTTTATCCATTTTCGCATCAAACAACATCTTCGGTTTTTATTTTCATAAAACCTCCCTTCACTTTGTTTAGTACCAAATATTTTCCCTTTTTTTTAAAAAAAATTAGACACCTAACTAGATTATAAATATGAAAATTGAGTGAATAATTTAGTAATCGTTATGCATAGGAATTATTAGGTTCAATAATTGCCACAATATCTCATTTAAGTTATTTCCTTAGGCCTGGTCCCTGTACAATGCAAGACCTAATCAACCTAGTAGGTATTGAACAACATTCTGGGATCTTAGAGATTGGACCATTGGAGACTAAAAGGGTAACTGTTATTTTGCATAAAATTGTGCTAGAAGATTGCTCCTTGGACGAGATCACTTCTGATGACTTGAAGAAATGGTTGGTACGTATCTGCTAGCCTGCTAATAATAATAATAATAATAATAATAATAATAATAATAATTATTATTATTATTATTTTATTATTGTTATTATTATTACTACTACTATTATTATTATTATTATTATTATTATTATTATTATTATTATTATTATTATTATTATTATTATTATCATCATCGAAGGTAAAACATATTACAAGCCGTTGGATGGGAGCCGACTAACAAGTTGGACTCCGCATCCCTTTTGAATGGTAAACGCAATCCTAGTCACAATAAAGCAAATACTCCTACTATATTCGGGCAACTCTTTAGCAATCGAACCCAACCTTTTAAGAAGTTCCACCGCGTCGTCACCCAGGTCGCCAAACGTGGAAAAGGAAAGAAAATGATACCTTATGGAGCTACAAACATATGCATACTTCTTTCTCTTATTATCAACAGCGACCCTCACAACTTTACCCAGAATGAAGTTAGAAAGGTCAGGCGAAGAGAAAGGAGATATACCAGTGATGTCGACACATGTGTCTTTGCCCTGAAACCAATTATAGAAAAGGATGTCGGCCGGGCGCACCTCCCCACTCCCACCATCTACCATACCAGTATGGACCTCTTTTCGGACAGAGATCCCAATCTTAAGATACTCATCAAAAATGACATCACGCACTATGTTATGCCGATACTTAATATCAACCTGTGCAGCACAAGGAAGAGCATGGTCACCCCAAGAGTCCAAAATGCCCTTCTCGCAAGCAGGGCACTTGGAACCCTCCCTAAACATCTCAATGCCCTGGCGATACTTAACGACGGTCCAAAAGGTAGCCGGGTTTATAACCTGACCAAGACCAAAAACCGGGACCGCTTTAAGCCAATGTTGAGCCAAGGGTAGCCTCAAGTTCTCAACTAAGGCCTTCTGCCTAACTTTAAGGTCAAAGTCCATCAGAAAACCCTTAAACACGATATTGTAATAACATCCAACCAATTTCTTCATTAAATGGGGGGACTGAGCGTATCACAATCATGTCCAAGTCGTAGTCTTTACAGAAGTTGACCGAACAAGCAACAACCGACTCAAAAGCGGCTCCATCCCCTAAAACACCAGAAAGCCTCAATATCTGATCCTGCAAGCTACGGGTCTGAGATCTCGAAGCCAGAAAAGTAAAATGCAAAGTATCAACACATGGAGAGAATACCAAGCCCCCGTCACTAATCGGCAAAGTAGAGAGACGCCATTGAAGGGGGCCAAATCCATCTCCTCTAGTAGTGATAATCTACTTAACAGAACAACGAAGGGCATGATCAAAGACCCCCATAGCCTCAGAAAAATGAGAGGGGGAGCAGTCTGCATAGCAAAGTAAAGACGGGACACACCGGAACAAGCCCGAAAAAGCAGAAGCTTACACTGGGGGTCCCCCAATCTCATAATGGTCTCCATCAAAGACTTGGTTTTCACAACTCTCAACAAAGCAATCTGAGAGCAAAAGGCCGGGTCAAGGCTAACAGCACCACCTAACAACTTAACCCCATCAAGCGGTTTAGCAATATGCTCAGGAAAAAAACCAGGCTTAGTGATACGCGGATCAACCCTCGGCCAAAAGATCTCCGTTTTACCGATATTAAGGCACAAGCCTAGTGCGGGGCCATCCGCCCTAATAATAATATCGAATGAAAACACATTACACGACGTTGGATGGGAGCCGACTAACAAGTTGTGCTCCGCATTCTTTTTCAATGGTAAAAACAATTTTAGCCAAAATATAACAAATGTTCCTACTATACCCAAAAGTCCTTTAGCATACGTGTCCAATCTTTTAAGGAGCTCCACAACATCATCTCCGAGGTCACCAAACGTGGAAAAGGAAAAGAGAAGAAAGTGATACCCCTTGAAACTACAAATGTCAGCATATTTCTTCCTTTTATTTTCAACAGTAACCCTCATAGCTTTACTTGCGATGCGATGAAACCAGTAAAGCTAGATGAAGAGAAAGAGGACGAACCGGTGAGTCGACACATGTGTCTTTGTCCTAAAACCAATTATAGAAAAGAATGTCAGCCTGGCGGAGCTCCCCTCCATCACCATCAACCATGCTAGTAAGAGCCTCCTTTTGAACATAAACGCCTATCTATAAGCACTCATCAAATAAGGCATCACGGACCATGTTGTGTCGGTGCTTAACACCAATTTGCGCAGCACAAGCCAAAGTGAGGTCACCCTAAGCGTCGAAAATGCCTTTCTCACATGCAGGACATTTGGAATGCCCCCTAAACATCTCAATATCAATGACATATTAACGACAGTCCGAAAGGTGGATGGATTCATAACTTGTCCAAGATCAGAGACCGGGAGGTCCGGGACGCCTTTTAACCACTGTTGAGCCAGAGGAAATTTCAAGTTTTCAATTAAGACCTTTTGCCTTACAAAAAGGTCAAACTCCCCTTGAGGACACTTTTCCACAATATTGTAATAACTTCCAGCCATTTTCTTCATTAAATGGGGAGTTGGTCGTATCATACTTGTATCTAAGTCATTCTCCTTACAGAAGTTGACCCAATAAGCAACAACAGACTCAAAATAAGCACCATCCCCTGACACATGAAAATGTCTCAAAACCTGTGGAACACACCAAATTTTCAAAACTTGGGTGCTATGGGTGAGGACCTTACAATGGAACCTGAACCTAATTTGACAACAACTTTACCGGATATTGCAACAAGGCACAAATCAAAGGAAAAACCGAAATCGATATAATGTAGTAATGTCATGATCAAAGTAAAAGAAAAGACTCTCAGCCGAGTACTACAACAGTACGACATTCTAATAAGCCAAAATGTTAAAAGAATTTAAATAAGAAACCCATATCCAGTTCTATAATGTACGGGAACCCGGCTGACCACTCCGTCCAGATCACTCGGCAACTACCTTATCCAGCAAGGCATCTAGAACGACTGATAAAACCGTAGCTAACAGTTATAATATATCACAAGATACTAAAATAACACAAACACACGTAAATGCAAAAAAAATAAAAATAAATAAACACTCAACATGCTTCACATAAAACCGGTTATATCTTGTATTGTGATTCATTTCTAATTCAACTTATGGTGTTGCACGAGAGTCTTTCGACTCCCAAATCTGTCCCCGTATCCAACAGGAATGAATCCGATGCACCTCACCATGTACCTGTATGACCTAGTTGTTGAGAACCTCCCAGTCTCGTGGCAGTGTTGTGCAGTGATGCTACCGTAGTTATACATACACTTGGGCCAAAATTAAAGTAACGTTGTCCTACTCAAGTTATATTTATATAAGGTATAAAATTCACACACCACTATGATAGTCACACCAACATACAAAAGCTAGCTAAGTAAGCTCATAGGACTTACCTGAATCGAGTAAAAAATCCCGTTAACATTAATACTCGATTCCGCAAGAGTAAGATCTCAAATGCTTGATAATAAAAGGAAATTTGTATCAGTATCTTATCCAAATTCCTAGAAGTTTCCAACTTCTAAGTTGATAAGAATCATCTAAGAGAAGAGAGAACCAAACTAGCCTCATAGGTGTAAAAATACCATTTTACCCTTGGATCCGGAAAATCCTAAAAAGTCTAGAAAGTTCTAAAAACTTCCACTAAAACCCCAAAGACATAAAGTCTCACTCTTAGAAGAAAGATCTATCGAATTTGAAAGATTCTCAACTTTCAAACTTCAAACCAAAACTAACTAGGGCCATACTCATTCTATGTGAGTGCGTGGACCCGGTTGACAATCCACTCCGGATCACTCTGCAATTCCCTTAACCTACATTAAATCTAACAACATAACGGTAACCGTTAGCTAAAAATTCTAATGCACAAGTTAAGTACTAAAATATTTAGCACAATCACACGTAAATGCTAAAATTAAACAGGTAATCATGCTTGCACGCAAAATCTCGTTATTATCTTAATTTAGGTGATTCACTCTAGATTCAACTTATTATGTGGCACGATGGTCTCCCGACCCTCGCCTCCGTCCCCATGTATCAACAGGAGTGATTCGATGCATCTCGCCATATACCATGTATGGGCTAGTCGCGGAGAATCTCCCAGTTTCATGTCAAAAGTGAAAAGTGATGTCACAACCCGCTATACATACACTTGGGTCTCATAATAGTAACATCATCCTACTCAAGTTAAAGTTATAATTCACATAGCACACCCCACTACAATAGCACATGTCAATGCGAGGAAATTTAGCTAAGTAAGTCCATGAGACTTACCTATATCGATCCAAAACATGACTACCGCAATGTCAAGGTCTCGCCGTATGTGACCCTAAATGCCTGTCAAATCGGAAACACGTCTCAATATCATATTTCTATGTTCTAGAAATGACTAGGAAGGCTCTGAGGCCAGAAGGAACAACTCATAAAGCAATCGTAAGATTAGTGTGCCTGCCAAATCGGAAACACGTTTAAGCATCATATTTCTATGTTCTAGAAATGATAGGAAGGCTCTTAGGCTAGAAGGAACAACTCCGAAAGCAATCGTAAGATTAGCTCTAACTTTAAGAAAATGACGATTTTACCCTAATTCCTCACAACTACCAAAAAGAGTCCAAAAGGGTCGAAACCTCAAGATATAATCTTACAGCATGATCTAAGCGATAATTAAACCACTACGAATTTTTGAAAGTCTCCCGAACTTTAAACTTACTAAGAAATACTTATAACCTTTTTAAGCAAACTAGTCAACTACGCTACTTTGACCTTAATTATCTAATCTTATACAACTCCTGAAAATCAAAGGTAAATCTCTAGATATTCTGGGCCACACATATTCTAGGTTAGAAGAAACAAAGTTCACAAAATCCTTTCCACAAATTCTAAACAAATCTTCAAAGTTGCCTCCACAAAGGACGTTTCCATACTTGGCCAAATTTCTGGATTTTTCGCTCAACGGATTTTTCGGCCTAAATTCACAAGATCACAAATTTTCACGTTAACTAATGTAAGTAGATGAAGAATCGGTCAACTCCACTCTCCCACCACCAAAGTAAATTGCGTGAAAGATAAGGTTGGCAATGGTTTTTGTGAATGACCTGATTTCCACCCGACTCGTCACTCGCCAAACTTCTTACCCACATCGAAACCACCGCATCCGATGAATAAAATAGGTGGATCGAGGGAGAATTTGGATGTTCTACCCATTTTATATCCATCCCCCGACCCACTACCACCCGGCACCCGCTAAAAGCTCATTTACCCATTTATCTCTTACTAATTTTTTTTTTTTTTATCTCAGGCTTATTTGCCAACTTATTTTTAGTAACGATGTTTTGAATATGATACATAATGGGGTTTTGCAGGTAGATGCTCATAAAAATTGTGTGAGCATGGGCCGTACATTAATAGATGCCAACGTAATTGTGAACCGTTTAGACACAATTTTATGTTGCATCATAATCGTGGTAGTTGCGATGTTGTGGCTTCTTGTGATGGGTTTCGCAACCACTAAAGTTCTAATTACAATTGCAACTCCACTTCTATTATCCACCTACATTTTTGGCGATACCACCAAAACCTTTTTACAAGGGTTCATGTTCTGTTATTTTGTCCACCCTTTTGATGTTGGAGATCTATGCATCATTGACCAAGCAGAGGTACGTACTTACATTATTTTTGCTTCATATCATTACCTTATATGACTTGAAATTCTATTTGTATCCCAACTACATTTAGGATTTACAAAAAATCTATCTTATACCAAGCAAAATATCTAAAATCTAGCTTGTTGGGAAACCTCCTCATCGTCTTTTTCCCTCGGACATACATGAGCAAGGTCATCAACAACTTTATTTCCGTACTAGTAGGGTTGTAATATGAGACAAGCTATTCGGGCTCGGCTCATCAAAAGCTCGGCTCGAGCTCGTTCACTTTCTAAACGAGTCAAGCTTGAGCACATTTTGAAGCGCGTATAAATTTTAGACTCGGCTCGGGCTAGGATCGTTTATAAACGAGCCAAGCTTGAGCATGCCGATGCTCGGCTCGTTCGGCTCGTATTACACCCCTACGTACTAGAAACATTTATGATAGCAAAATAACTAAATGTGATAGTTACAATTAATCCTGATATCATTGAGTAGCAGACCTTCGTGTGAGCGGTCCCTTGCATCATTGTTGTACATAATATCTATTGCCAAGGAATCCGCTTCAAGTAGAGTACATTATTGGGGCCTCTTCCACAACGCTTCTTGCATTGACACCGCCTCTACCCACCAGACTAGCCATCGACCCTTCATTATCCTTACCTTTTTCCTTATAATCACATCATCCGAGTTCCTTAACAAAACACCCATGCCAATACCAACACTGTCAATGGACTCCCAGAATTCAAAGCATCTAGCAAAGGTTGCATCATCCACCACTTATTTTGACAGAAGTTATGTTTTCTCCACTAATGTCCCGGAGTAAAACCTGCATGCAAAAGATATAACCTTAGGTGGAAGTGGAACCTTCAACTTTCACACCAACCTCTTCGCATCCAAATTTTCCCCTTGTAACCTCTCATGCCATTGTGATATGTGATTGCATCTCCCAATCTAATATGCACTCGTAATTGAGATAATCATCTAAACAAGGCCATATGACCCTTGATATATCCGAATGCCTATTATTGCATGACATGACAAGGATAATACGAACATCTTCCTCTTGAAATGCTTGGTTCACCTTGAATCAAGGTGAACCAAGTATGTCGTCCTTGGCTATAGTCAAGGTCCTTGACTATATCCCTTGTAAGTTGATCCACGTTAAGCAAAACACGTACACACATGCCCTGATCCAAATGTTCAATCTATTTTGACCTCTTAATCCTTCCACTTCCTTCCTCAACAATTGACTACTCAGTCTTGAACCATACTAATATGGTCTTAACCGTAATTGGTTGGCCCAATCTTTCAACACCTAAAAGACTCAATAGAAAGACGATAAACAAAGGAGATATGGAAAGAGATGATCCGATATTGGGATGGATAGATCAAGGTCGAACCCTAAGCAACAACTCAAACGCTAGGACGCAATGAAACCTAACACACAATTGACGGCCATTCTGTAGAACCATTCCGTACAACAGGAAACAAAAGGGAACGATGGTCCCTAGAGCACCAAGAGGTATGCATTTGTTGAGCTGAAGCACCCTACTTGATGCGCGCAAGTAGAACACACTCTAACAAGTAAAAGTTGAAACGCGAACAAGACCTCTCGTTTGTTTTTTTTTTTGAAAGTATTATATTAGTAACAAGAAAGGATATAGATGGGGGCTTCTAGCCCAAGGAGTATATCCATGAGGGAAATATTGCGTGATACAATCAACAAAAAACAAGGCAATTAATTGAGATGGATGCCAAGGATCTTGGCCCAAGCACTGGACTCCCGAGATCTATCCTTCCAGTGACTCGAAAAGTGATTTTTCGTAGTATTGATGATGTTGTGAGCACATGTAGTAGCGTGGGTATTCTTATGGTTGTAAATGAGGTCATTCCTACCTTTCCAGATGAAGTAAATGAAGCTCGTGATGGTGGAGAAGCGGATATGGGAGATCAGATCATTTTTCCGGGTGGAATGGCTAGCAATCCAATTCCAAATATTGTTGTTGTAAGGGTAAGAGTGGGC
Organism: Fagopyrum homotropicum; assembly: GCA_033239125.1. NCBI lineage: Eukaryota > Viridiplantae > Streptophyta > Magnoliopsida > Caryophyllales > Polygonaceae > Fagopyrum > Fagopyrum homotropicum. Next base: position 137,848,400 of record BSWB01000001.1, on the reverse strand, counting down.
CAGTCTAAGCCATCTTGAAACGAGATCCAACACCAGCGAGGAGTAGTTGTAGTGATGAAACAAGTGATCCTCATCCTCTACAGTAAGTCTGTAAAAATGGCAAGTTTTATCTTGGACAATGTTCTAGTCGAAGAGCTTGGAGAGGGTTGGCAGACGATTGTGGTTAGTGATCTAGGTGATAAAGCTGTATTTTGGAAGGCAAAAACTCTTCCAAATTGTTCCAAAGCGAAAGGGAGTAGTAGGAGGTTGAGGCTTCCAACATAGGTTATATGTAGCAATAGTAGACAACTTACCATGAGTATTCAAGGTGCTGGTGATGAAAGAAGATCCCTTCATGGTAGCAATAATATCATCCTAACATTGAGAATTTGACTCTAGACAAAACTATGCTTGTAGCTAGAGTTGAAAGACCATATAGATTGCCCTTTAAGTATGTGAGCATTTACCCATTCAGCCCATAAGCTATGCGGATGGTTGGTTAAATCCAGTTCAAATAATACCTCTCTTGCTATCAACTTCCCACGCGGAAGGGCACAAAGTCAACGGTTACAACTCGCAAATACCGGAAAGCAAAGTGTTTATTCAATTTCATGTTAAGAAAACAAGAGGCTCGAGATCCCTATATATATATGGTGTGACTCTAGGGGGCTTTGTTCGCCCGAAAAGGTGTGCGTCAAAGTCTTAATATTTATATCTAGAACTCAAAAGCAAAGCGAACCCGCAGTGTACGGATCAGCTGTAGAAAGGTAAGAATTCCAGAGTCGAACTCAGGGATTTGGTGAGAATAATTCCGATTTCAGTTATCTAGCGAAAGTATAAAAGCTTTTGTGATTTAATAAAGAGAGAAATGATTCCAAGGATTCAAGTATCCGATTTCGGCTTTCGATTCAAGACACTTCTATAGATATAGGACAGAGTTTATATTGCCAAGATTAATTGCTCAAAGGTAGGATTCGTACGGTGAAGTTCCGAAACCTATATGACTAATCTAAAGGTTCTGTCTATAAGGGTTGTTGAGGCTGCAATATAGAAAGATCTAAAGACAAGAATTATATTCAAACTAACTATCTAAAACTCCAGGATATGACTCTCCAAAGTAAAGAATAGCAAGCACAATTAAAAATCTCAATAAAGGATGTTGAGTCTCTTTATTACCCAAATCTTGAAATCTTAATCTAATAAACGTAGAATCAGGTTTGAAGTGTCTTCATACATTCAATTAGAGGGTAAAAAGGTTAATCAAGATTATAATTTAGGCAAGGATTAGTTTTGGTTAAAGATTGATTCAATTAAAGTTCGTCAGAAGAATAAATCGCCCTGTTCATAAGAAAAATCGGCCGATTTTCCTCAAGAACAGCCCGATTTTCCTGTTTGTCGCAAAACTAAATCTAAACTCTCAGGGTCCTAATGTTCAATTGAGTTCAGTCTATCATCATCTAAGCCTTAATCATCAACTATTCTCCCCAGAATCACAAGGTTTTTAGCCAACCATTTTCAAAATCGAATCAAATTAATTATTGAAGAAGATATCGCAAAGAAACCAAATCTTGAACGGAAAATTCAATAACTTTCAAATCTGTAAAACAATCGTCAAATCTGTTCAATGTATCTCTCAAACAACTCAATTTCGTGTTCACAAACCACAAACAATGCAATGGAATAAAGAAATCTCACAATCAAAGATCAAGAATGACTTTCCGGCAAAAGCTCTTCAATCTCTCTCCAAGAATCGTTGATTTCTCCAAAACGTGTAAAGATTTTCCAGTGCGGCCTTCTCGTCTTCGTTCGTAGGGTTCTCTTCTATAGTTTCTTGCAGATGGGCCGTTTGGCAAAACTCTCATCTAGCCCAAAATAATTGGGCTTTGTGTCATCTATCCATTTGGCCGAATCGTGAAGAAAATCGACCCAGTCGATTTAGGTGCAAAACCGTTCGATTTCAGGGTATGAAAATCGTCCGATTTTTATATATATTGGCACGATTTTCTTCAACAGAAAGTGCTCTTCCTTCGGTTCGTCTTCTATGCTTCTCCTTTGCAATTCCTTAGCTCTTTGTGATCCTTCTAAGACTCCTTTAGCTTCCTTTACATCCTTAGATGCTCCTTGCTCCATTTTTGCTTCCAATTCCGCTCCATTTACCTACAATTCATCAAAATCTTGTGTAGACCTCTATTTCCGACAATTGATTGAATAGAACATAGAAAGCATACCAAATCTCTCTAAATGCAAGGTAAACTGAGACAATCTTCTACAATATGCATGAATATTATGGTACATAATTCATGTCATCAGGCTTAAACTAATCCATCCCAAAGAAAATAACAAAATAAGATCCAATCTTCTAATAAGATAGGATCTTTTAAGACTTGAGCGTTGTCAAGTATTTTTTGAAGACACGAAGTCTATTTTAAGGTTATCTATTAGAAGACTTAAATTATTTGCAAGAAATAAATAAAATAGCACGGGCTAAAAAAATAAATTTAAAAGCCCAAATAATAACCCATAATTAAAAATGTTTTTATGGGCTGGAAAATAATAACACAAGGACCCAAAATCAGCCTTGGAGTTCGTCCAACATATCGTTCATGCATGGTTGACCCACTAGTGAATGTGTTGATGCATGCCTGGCCTGTTCCGATGTTAGTGTGGCTGTATTGACTATTCGTGGCTTTCTACATACACGTACATGGGAGAGCTCTTCCCTTTCGTGGCTTTGATCTCCATCTCCCACATGTCAGTGTATGGGTTGAACGTGTACTCTTATGATCTCTTGGCTTTAACATAGGATCGATCCATCCTCTCTTCCGTCCACAAGTATACTTGCATGGGAAAGCTGGTTTCCATGCATACATGGATCTTGTTATCTAGCTTCCATCTCCAATAGATGATCTTTACTTCTCCATTAGAAATGATCTTCATTTCTTCCTTGAGGATGATCATCATTTTCTCCTGAGAGGTGGTCCGGAAAGTGGTCTTCATCAGCCTTCTAGAAATGGTCTTTGTTTCTTTACTGGAGATATTTTTCATTTCTCTCCTAAAATTTTTTTTGATCCTTCATCATCTCCTATTTAAAGTGTTCTTCCTTCCTTGCCTCCTAGCTTTCATAGTCATGGCCTTGAAGCAAGCTAGGTCTAGAGTCTAACACCCCAAATCTCAAAATCGGGGAGCTGCATGTTAGATACTCATAATGGGTCCCAACACTAGCTCAACAACAATATTACCGGACCCTACAACAAGGCAAAAATGTTAAAATACTAAAACTAAAATAAATTGATGGAATGTCAAATCAACACAAGACTCTCAGCTGAGTATAACAACAATATCCAAACTACACTACTAACATCCAATATGAAGGAAAGCAAATAAACCACCACCCGTACTACACGTACAGGAACCCCGGCTGACAACACCATCTTGATCACTCGACAGCTACCCTATCATGCAAGGCATCTAACAACACGGATAAACCGTTAGCTAACTATCCATATAGAAGAAGAACACATAAGCACAAACACACATAAAACAGGAATATAAACAAAGAGTATGTTGATCACATAATCCATTTTATTATCTTTCTTAAAGTCATACGCTCATAATCCAGTTACACTTGTGGCACAAGAAGTCTAAGACTCTCGCCTCCATCCCTTTATCCAGCCGGAGTAGATCAGCACACCTCCCCATATACCATATGGAGTGGATCAGTACCCTCCTTGTATACCATGACTGGCCTTGTCGCGGAGAACCTCCTAGAATCCTTCAGGAGAGCTGAGTAGATGATGTCACCGCTTGTTACACTTGGGACAATTACACGTCACATATACCAAACCAATAACAAACTATAATGCATATAGAAAACACCAATCATGTACTCATCCAATACATGAAAGTATCTAAGTAAGTCCCAAGTACTTGTATCTAGGTAATCCAACAATTAACAACTCTCAGTTCCTGCAATAATATACCCCTCCTCTTGATCACAAGGACATGTGGGTCAAGCACTAACCGGCACTAGAAGTCTCTAACTCCTAGGTCTATTATGATCCTATAGCATAAGCTACATCACAAATCCATCATCAATCCCTCCTTAACAATATCCAAAAACTACAGCAATCAGTTTTCCTCCACTTATCATATCTCAACAAAACGATCAACTACCTAAACCGATCATTTTTCAAAATACTCGTATCACCACTAACTAGCATTCGCACTAGTTTTGCTAGAATATAACCTAGCATGATACTATTATGTAACTCGTAAAAGAATCATAAGATAACTAGGAAGAAAAGATCATGTACCTAGACCAAACTCTTAAGCCAAAAGGTCGACTTAAGAGCTTATTGGAATGATTCTGCGACCGCAGAAGAATGAAGGTGTGGACGCGAGAAGCAAGGTCGGGAGCACCAAGGTGACAAGGAGCGCGACCGCAGTGACTTGCCGTGACCACGGTGATTGAAGGGCGCATGTGTGGTGACAAAGGCCAAGGCGTGACTGCGGCTAATTGCAGGCGCAACCATGGGCAAACAACAAAACTTCAGTTTCTCGTTCCTTTGGTCCTTGCTGCTAGCCCAAAGGTACCAAATGAGGCTTCTTGGTCATGTCCAAAGAGCTCACAAAACACTCATTGACTCACTAGAGTATCACCACGTGCCGACGACCAACGCAGAGGCTGCCCTTGGAAGATGTATGCGAGAAAGATCGGTTGATAGAGGATGGGAGTGGATGGATATGAAGAACATTAGTGGAAGAGGAAGAGGAAAAGTTGTAAGGCTAAGGATGAGATCCAAGGTGTAAACTAACCCTATGTAATCCAAAAGTCGGGATATATTCCTAAAAGGAAATAGTCTTGACGGTTACGAAAGAAGATATCCACGATCCGCTATTTACCAGCACCCATGCTTAATAAAGAACATGAATAATAGGCTCGACATTCAGAGTAATAGGCATGATAAAATCAACATACTAATAAACATATGACATAAGAATGGTATGCTCAGAAGAAGTCGCAATTTCAATATCAAACTTTAGAAATTCAACATGTACAACAAGAAGTTTCACATCATAAATGTGTTTATCAATAAGGGTAATTAAATATCATCAGCAATAGAATCGACATGCTTCCTAAAAGGCTCTCTAAAATCAACAAAATGCACTATATGATCACAATATGTTTTAATAAATTTCTCAGCAATAAAATCATCATGTATCATATGTTCATCATTTATTTGGGCCTTTAATTTATGATATTTATTTCCAACTAGCTCTTTATCATCATAATAAGGCTCATCTAAGTTAGAGATAGAAGGTGTATAATCACTCTCTGTTGGGGTTCGGTAACCCCAATTATTGGTGTTTGAAAGTGACGAAGATGAACTATAAGTCAGAGTTGTAGGAGGCAACATAGGAGGTCACGGTTTTGGACTTTGATACACTTCATTACTTTCCTTTTCTTTCTTTTTCTGCTTGGAACTCAAACATGCACATGTTAGTCTTCGCTTTATGAGTGTGACGTCTCTTTCCTGTTGCCATGGGCGGCTTAGTAACAAGTGGAACACTTGCATAAAGGCAACATCGCATATGACGGTGTCAATGTATTTCCCTATGCGGAAGGGAACTTTGACTTGCTTTTTGATATACACTTCTCCACTTTTGTGCATCCATCCTAGCTTGTATGAGTCCGGGTGGTCTAGTTGGTCTAGTTTAGTTTATCCACCATTTCAGTATTAGCGATATTGCAACAACTTCTCCATTGATGATAACGTTGCAACACTTGCCTGACACAGACATCGAGTACGGAAAATGTTATCCTTTTGTTCTATACCCGGAAGTCTTCTAAGTTCAAGAGAATTTATTCTCCGTTTAGTCATGATATCTTGTTGAGGATCCTGCGTTGTTATCTTTGTTTATGAGTAAAAGAATAGCCAATAACAACAAACACTTTAGGTAAGTATAATTAAAATTACCCACTGTTATATTTTCTCTCTTTTACCCCTCACAGTCTATGTTGTTCCAAACTTATCTTATCCGGTATGCGAGGTTCTTCTACAATTGACAAGTAATCAATAACATTGATTGCAAAGGGAACATGCCTTTTAAGTGGTGCTATCAAAGGGCAAGCAAAACCACTTTTTCCTACTTTCTAAATAAAAAAAAGAACATATAAAAGACAATTGGAAACAAAAATATGATCAAATTAGAGACAGAGAGGGCGCGCAGAAAAAGGGGTGGAGTTTCAATTGAGATATTGTACGATAGCTCACAATCTTCAACCTTTGATCTTTGAAAGCAAACAAATAACACAATATGTTCTTCTTCTATTTTGTCTTTCAAATCCTTTTTGTATTCGACTTTCGTTCTTTTTTTTAACCAAAAAAAATAACTACTAACAATGACCAAAAGGTCCTTCACCTAAACCATGTTACGGTTTTTCAATATTCAACTTGAGTAACAAATTTGTACTTGAGCCAAACCAGGTTTGATCTTGGCCTCACACGACCAGGTTGGGGTCTGGGCTCATTGATTTGGGTTAGGGATAGGGTTTCCCGGGGTTTGTAGGTATAAAATTGTAAATAGAGAAAGATTGGGTTTTGGGTGAGGACTAGTGATTGTAGGTTAGTTTTGGGGGCTGTGGGTGGTGGTTTAATGTAGGGCTGGTGGGGATGGTTTCAGAACTGGATAGTGGTCAAGCGGGTTGTGGTTTGGTGTTGTGGGTCCTTAGGTGGTGGAGTGGGTGGTGGTAACAGTGGTGACGTCGTGGTGGTGGCGTAGCATGGTGGTGATGATGGTGAGACTACTCTGGTATCTCTCCGGTGAGATTTTGAGCGTGAAGAAATATTTTATTTGGAAATTATTCTTAGGCTACAAGTGTAACACCTCAAGTTCTGGGAAAACCAGAAAGGTCACAGAACAACAACTAGAGAGGTCACTCAACAACAACACAGAAAATGTCACACAACAATAACACAGAAAAGCTAAACTCAGCTCATATATTCTCACTCGGGGCACGTAACTCAAAACGTCACAAAAGGTACAACCACATCCACATAGAAATCCGGATAGTTCCTTTGGATACTATCCGCTGTCTCCCAAGTCGCCTCATCAACTACTCACATCAACCACTGAATCTTCATCATCGGTATGTCCTTCGAACGCAAGCATCTCGTACTACGCTCTAAGACAGCTATCGGATGCTCTACGAACCTGTGGTCTGGCTTAACCACTAGATCCTCATGACTGATGATGTGCCTCGAGTATGGTACGTACTCCCGTAACTGAGACACATGGAAGACAGGGTGAACACCCTCTAGCCTCGGTGGCAAAGCAAGTATGTATGTTGTCTCTCTAACTCGCTCAAGAATCTCAAAAGGTCCGATATATCTAGGACTCAGCTTCCCCTTGACGCCGAAATGTCTAACACCTCGTGCCAGGGATACTCTTAACCATACCTGAGCTCCAACTCTGAAATCCAGAGGTCTATGTCTCTTATCTACATAAGACTTCTGACGACTCTACATTGTTAACATCTCCTCTCGCTTCACTGCTACTCTTGCCATGTCATCCTGTATCTGCTCAGGGGCTACACCTCTAGCACTACTCGGCTCGTCCCAACACAATGGGGTACGGCATCTCTGTCCATATAAAGCCTCGTAAGGAGCAATCCTGATCGATCCGTACGAACTGTTGATATACAAAAACTCCACTAAGGGAAGGTAATATGGCTACACATGTCCTTAGTCTAGCACGCAGACTCTCAACATATCCTCCAAAGTCTGGATGGTCCGCTTTGAGTGACCATCAGTCTGAGGATGATAAGCAGTTGTGAACTGCAGACTTGTACCTAGGGCGGCATGCACTTGTTGCCAAAACCTCAATGTGAATCGTCCGTCTTGGTCAAAGACTATAGTCCTAGGTACTCCATGAAGTCGCACTATCTGTTTAGTGAACTCCTCTACCAATCGACTTACCGGTCACGGTTTTTTGATGGGAATGAAATGTGCGGTCTTCATCACTCGATCTACTATAACCTAGATGGCATCAAAACCTCAACTCGGTCTCAAACCGGTCACAAAATACATTGAGATGTCCTCCAACTTCCACCGAGGGACGGGAAGTGGGTGTAGCTCTCCTCCTGGTCGGTCATGCTCGATCTTGACCTTTTGACATGTCGCACACTGAGCTACATATCTCGTCACGTTTGGCTTCAGACCTCCCCACCAGTAGGAGTGTCTAATATCTTGATACATCTTACTCGCACCGGGATGCAATAAGTAAGCCTCCTGTAGGATCTGCTATCTCAGCTCTCGATCCGAGGACACACACGTGCTCCTAGCGTCTCAAAACTCCATCAGCACCCACTACAAACTGTGGCGCCTCTCCTCGAGACATCCGGTCTCGGATTTGTGTCAAAGTTGGGCAACTCTCCTGATTCTGTTGGATCTCTACCAACAGATCAGGTAATATCTCCAAGGTGGATAGGTGGCTATCAGTATCCGGAAAGTGGATATTCATATCTAGCCATGCAATATCTCGCTGTAACTGTGGCTAACCTGTCAACCTAGCAATCGCCTTCTCCCGGGGAGTCTTGCTACTAAGGGCATCAGCTACCACATTCGCCTTCCCTGGGTGGTATAAGATCTCAAGATCAAAGTCTTGCTACTAAGGGCATCAACTACCACATTCGCGTTCCCTAGGTGGTATAAGATCTCAAGATCAAAGTCCTTGATCAACTCCAATCATCTCCTCTGGAGGTTATTTAACTCCCGCTGCGTGAATATGTACTTCAAACTCTTGTGGTCTGTGAATATCTCACATGTAGCTCCGTATAGATAATGTCGTCAGATCTTCAAAGCGTGAACAACAACAGCCAACTCTAGATCATGGGTAGGGTAATTCTCCTCATACGTCTTCAGTTGTCTAGACGCATAAGCAATCACCTTACCCCTCTGCATCAGAACACACCCCAAGCCTAGCTTGGATGTGTCGCTCTAAACCACAAAGTCCTCAATGCCCTCTGGCTGAGCCTAGATAGGAGCAAAGGTCAACCTCTTCTTTATCTCCTCAAAGCTTTACAGGGATATTTTACCACCCCAAGTTCTGGGAACTCGAAGCGTTACGGGCTAGGACCTCAAAATGGGTCCCGAGCCTCAGATTAGCAATGACACAACGGATATTACAACAAGGCACAGACAAATGAAAAACAAAACTTAATATAAAACCAAAAGTTAAAACAAATGAAGCGTCAAAGACTCGCAGCCAAGTTCAAAACAAAGGGGAAACAACAACTGATATATAAACCCAATCCCGTCCTATAATGTATGGGAACCTCGAATGACCACACTTTCCGGATCATTCGGAAATATCCTGAACCTGTGGAACATCTACAACATCGGTATAAACCGTTAGCTAGCATTCTAGATATCAGAAAGAAGTAAGGGCACACACACACATAAGGTAATGTAAACATATAGCATGCTCGCACTCAACTGGTTATTATCTTTCATTAAGTTATCCATTACTAATTCAACTTCTTTTGTCACACGAGAGTCTCCCGAAACTCGCCTCTGCTTCCGTCTACCAACAGGAATAGATCAATATTATCCGTTACCTACATGCCATGGTTGCAAGAGCACCTCCTAGTTTCTTGCAGAACTAGACAAGTGATCACCGCCCGTTTATCATACACTTGGGCCAATTACAGTTATAAAGGTCAATCCTATTCCGATTATCTACTATCAATACTAAACAACGCAAACAAGCCAATACACTCAAACCAATATGCGGAATGAAGCTAAGTAAGTCCAAGGGACTTACCTCACTTGAAGGTAGCTCAACGATCAGAGAACAACTCAGTTTTCCTCAAGAAAGGAGAAACGAAAGCCTGTTCACACAAGGCATCACGAATCAGGAACGATACGGTTGCTAGAAGTCTATAACTTCTAGTCTCAATGATCTATAATAGATCTCCACATGCTAAGGGCTCGACCTTAGTCTTACATTACACTTAGGGGGAAACAACATCCATAAGAATTAAGGAAAGGAACGAGGAAAGCAAAGAAGGAAGCAACTCACCAAAGACGGGAGCTACTGCATGGGAAACCGTAGGGGCGGCTGGACAAGGCGAAGGGGTGGCAATCCGCGGGGGCGGCGCTGCAGGGTGCGGGGGAGATTTTGGCGACAAAAACACTGTCGACTCCTTCGACAGCAAGGAACACAATAAGGCTAAGGCTTTCTTCTCTCAACACTTCATACACGTCACAACTCAACCAAGGGAGCTTGTGAATCATCAAATGATCAACAACGGAGCGTTCCACAATAATCAAGAATTAAACTTGATTCTTGGAGAAGAAGAAAAGAGAAGAACGAAGAAGGAAACGGAATAGAAAGGAAACGACATGCAACAACACGTGAACGTGATGAAGACAAAGGAGGAAGAAATTACACGTTCAGTAAGATCACGGGAAGCATGGGCAACGGCTACAGCTCTCTAGGGTGAAGAAAACGTATGTAAGAAACACAAAAAATAGGGGAAAGAAGGGGATTTATAGAGAAGGGAGAAAAGATAGAAGGAAGGGCGTTATAGGGCTAGAAATACTATAGAAAAGTCGGCCCATAAGATAGAAGATCGGATCTTATCTATGGAAGGAAAATAAACGAACGAAAACAAATCGGGCACGATTTGTAGCGAATCCGCAGGGGCGGATTGTCCATGCCGCGGGGCGGCTCACTATCACCGTGGGGGCAGTGATAGCCAAGGCTTGCCGCTGGGGCGGCCTTCTTCACCGCGGGGGCGGTGAAGGCAAAACTGGATCTTACAACAAGAGTCAATCAAAAGAAATTGTAATCGAAATTAAAAGCAGTAATCAAACGAGAGTGATAGATAACTAACTGCAATAATGGCTGCTTTGGCTGCCTCTTTTTATGGAGATATTTGTGAAAGATCCAAATTTTTAATAGCAAAAAAAAAGATGTTGATGTCGATTAAACTGAAGCTCTAATACCGCTTTGATACGGGATCACCCTTAATTGGATAGCTCGATCTTTCGACACCTAAAAGACTCGATAGAAAGATGATATACAAAAGATATATGGAAAGAGGATGATCTGATGACGGGATGGATCGATAGATGGATATATTAAGGTCAAATCCTACTCAACGACTCGGAGGCACGCTAGGACATGATGAACCCTAACACACTACTGACGGTCATTCTGTAGAACCGTTCCGTACAATCAGACACAAAAGAGAGTGATGGTCTCTAGAGCGCCAAGAGGTATGCTTGTGGCGATTTGATGCACCCTACTTGAAGCGCGCAAGTAGAACACGCTCAAACACGTCCAAGATAAAACACGAACAAGACATCTCTTGCTCTCAACTTTCCATGCGGAAGGCCACAAATCAACGGTTGCAACTTGCAAATACCGCAAAGTAAAGTGTCAATTCAATTTCAGGGTAAGAAAACAAGAAGCTCGAGGTCCCTATATATAGGGTGTGGCTCAAGTTGGTTGCAAGTAAACCGGCCCGAAGGAAATAATAAAATAAGATCCAATCTTCTAATAAGATATGATCTTCTAAGACTTGGGCGCCAAGTATCTCTAGAAAATATTATTTAAGTATATATTTAAGCTTCTCTATTAGAATACTTTAATTATTTGCAGAAAATAAATAAAATAGCATGGGCTGAAAAATAAAATTTAAAAGCCCAAAAACAATAACCCATAATTAAAGATGCTTTTATCGGTTGAAAAATAATAACACAAGGACCGAAAATCAGCCTTGGAGTTCGTCCAACATATCGTTCATGCATGGTTGGCCCGTTGGTGAATGTTTTGATGCGTGGTAGACCTGTTTCGAAGTAATTTTAGTTGTATGGACTATCTCGTGGCTTCCTACGTACACATACATGGGAGAGCTCTTCCCTTCGTGGCTTTGATCTCCGTCTTCCACATGCCTATGTATGGGCTGAATATCACTTTTATGATCTATTGACTTTAGCATATGATCGATTCATTTTCTCTTCCGTCCACACGTATACTTGCATGGGAAAGCTGGTTTTCATACATACGTGGATCTTGCTATCTTCCATATCCAATAAATATTATTTACTTTTCCATTAGAGATGGTCTTCAGTTCCTCCTTGAGGATGATTATCATTTCCTTGTGAGAGATTGTCCGAAAAGTGGTCTTTACGTGCCTTCTAGAAATGGTCATTGTTTCTCTCTATGAGATGTTTTTTTTCCTATTCTTCTCCTTAAAGTCTTTTGCCTTCTCTTCCTCCTAGCCTTCGTAGTCATGGCCTTGAAGCGAGCGAGGTCGGGAGATGCTCCTGCATCACATACAGTCCCTAAACAACAAGGAATAAAACAATTGAAGATTTTCCTTTACAAAGAGCAAGCAAACAACAACAAGGAATAAATGGAAAATGGTGGCGGTCTTATGCACTTGAATTCCATGTAGTCTTCTTCCCTTGATCGCTTTTGTGATAATTTTGTAAACACATTTGCTTATAGAATAAGAGGATGAGGTTATATTGGATCCCTCTACCTCAACCCTCAAGACCGTCGTCCCTCTCTGGCATCCCTTTATGTGAAAAAAAAAGTAGAAGAATCACAATCCATAACTCGATCGATCCTTGCTTAGGCAAAGCCAAAAATTGACATCACCATTCGCAAGAATGTCCACTCCATTCGATCATATGTCTTGTGTACGCCCAACTTCAGTGCAATATCACCAATGTTCTCAGACCTTTTGTTTTTCATATGGTGAAACATCTCTAGTGTAACACCGACATTATCTGTAATCACACGCCCGACACATGGTTGGTAGGCATGCCTGTAGTTAGATCCCCGTCACTTTTGACACGATCAATCTTGTAGAGCACGTTACAAAGAGTAATTGGTTTGTATTCCTCCAACTTGAATGGCTTTTGCACTTTGAGTATTAATAATATGACTAGTTTGTTCACCTTACTGATATTGTTTTCACCCAACCACCGCCTTTGGACATACTTGACCATATTTATTCCAATCACGTTTCAAAATTTCTAATAAAATGTTGCATGCAGTCCAACAACACTTGGAGCTTTCCGAGGATACATCTACTTCACTATTGTCCACACCTCCTTACCCGTTGGTTCCCTTATCAGCCTCTCATTAATTTCGTTAACACAACAACATTTTTGCATGACAATCTCATTTTAATTTTTTTATTCTAGTCTCCATTACAAAACTACAGTGAGGTGAAATATTCAAGACCAGTCTCCGAGAGCGTTAAATATTGAGCATTGTTCAGTCCTTGACAGTCTCATTCGAAGATTTTCATTTATGCTTATAAGTTATACTCATCACACAAAACTGAACCTACATTTTCTCTTGTGATCGACTAGCTACTAGTGATATTCCACTACAATTTAGCCATTCACAAACCGAATTGTATCATCCAACAATTATTTTCTCCAACGTGCATTAGATATCTACTTGTTAACTTCTTTAGTCTAGCCTACAAACTAGAAGTAGGGTTGTTAAAATTCCGGTCTAAACCGGAATTTGGACCGGACTTGAACCAAAAACCTATTGTTGGGCCGGACCTGGATTTGGACTGAATATTCAGGTCCGATCCAGACAATAGGTTTCCGGTACGGTCCAGGTCCAGGTCCAATCCAGACCGGATGAACAATCCTAACTATTGTTATCCAATTTGAACAAATCTTTCGTGTAAGTCTATTATTCCATATAGATTTAAAGCCAATATGGTTACCCGCTCACTAACGTCACTAGCCTTCAACCTAGCTTAAATCATGCTCAATATAAATAAATAAATCTCTAATTTCTTAAAAAGTGATTAATTTGTATAATTAATAATGACTTTTATTCCAAACTTTTAAAGCTAGATGAAAGTATTCTTATAATAAGACAATAAATCTAGGTATATTGATATGATGGGCCAAGGATTGAGTGAGACAACCTCTTTTTGGGCCGAAGGCCTAGGATGAAAAAGTGAGCGAGCGAGGTTGGTAGGGAGTACCGTTGCAGGTGGAGTTGCAGTCGCGGTCTCTGAATCAGATTGCACAACTCTGTGGCATATGCGCCTATGTCACATTGGCGAAATGGGGATGATTGAGCTTCACAAGCGAGGTTTCCTAGACGGTGTGAATAGTTGTAAGATCGACTTCTGCAAGTTTTGCGTGATGGGAAAACAGTCCAAGGTGTCTTTTACGACTGGACAACACAACACAAGTGGAATTCTTGATTATGTGCATTTTGATGTGTGGGGACCAACTAAGGTGTTTTCATTTGGAGGATTTAGGTATTATGTCACTGATGATTATTCAAGGAAGGTCATGGTGTATTTTCTAAAGCATAAATTTGAGGTCTTCAACAAGTTTAAGTTATGGAAGGCAGAACTGGAAAATCTTTTTTTTGCAAAAAATGGTGTTTATGACTGGATGAATCATTCCATTGAAGAAAAAGCGTAGTGTCTTTGATTGAATATAGGGATTCCAAAGCATTTTTGGGAAGAGGAAGTGAGTGTGGTGGTCTATTTGATAAATAAATCACCCCGGACATTTCTTGACAGGAAGGTTTCACATGAGGTATGGACTGGTTTAGATTTAGACTTATCAAATCTGAAGATTTTTGGCAGTCCATCTTATTTTTTGATTCCAAGTGATGAGCAAATAAAGTTGGATGCGAAGTCCAAGAAGTGCATCTTTTTGGGTTATGAGAAAGGTGTACAAGGTTTCAAGTTTTGGGATCCTATTGCAAAGAAACAGATGATTAGTCGAGATGTTGTATTTGATGAGCAGACAATGCTTCTACAAGCCAAGGAAGTTGGAAAACCTACAATTAGAGAGACTGAATCCAAATCAACAGTGGAGGTGGAGCTTTCAAATATTAGCACACCTACACCAGCAGGTGATGAGCATGATGTAGATCAGCATTAGGTAGAGATAGGGATGTGCATACGGTCCGGACCGGTGGACCGTAAATTGATAACACCCTGGACGTAGACCAGATCGGGACCGGTCCAGTTCCAGGTTGGACCGGTTTGTACCTAAATTGTGCAATTTGAATATTTTGGACCGGACCTAAAATATGGCTTTTAACCTAGTCCGATTTTGCACAGCTCTAGGTAGAGAGTCTTGTTTCTAGTAGAAGCATACGCATAAGGGCCCCAATTAGATATGCTTTTGAGAAGATGGTTAACTATACTCTAGCCATTGGCAGAGATTATCCATCCAACTTTTGAGAGGCTATTCATAGTCAAGATAAAGAAGGATGGGTATGTGCTATGACTAAGGAGATGAAATCTCTTCATAAGAACTGGACGTGGGAGTTGGTTCCTCTTTCCGCAAGAATGAGGGTAATAGGATGAAATGGGTGTTCAAGAAGAAACAATGTATCTCATAGTAAGAGGGGGTGAGGTACAAGGCACGCCTAGTAACAAAGGGTTACGTACTCACATAAGAAGGGGATTGATTGTGATGAGATTTTTTTGCCTATAATCTGACACACTTCTATCAGATTGGTGTTGGAGCTGGTAGCTAGTTGGGATTTGCATCTTTAGCATATGGATGTGAAGACAACTTTCCTTCATGGTGATTTGGAGGAGGAGATCTACATGGAGCAGCCAAAGGGTTTTATTCAACCAGAAGAGGAGAAGCTTGTATGTAAGTTGAAGAAGTCATTGTATGGTCTGAAGCAGGCTCCTAGACAATTGTACAAGAGGTTTAACTCTTATATGATTCGGATAGGCTACTAGAGATGTTTATGATTTGTGCATTTATGTGAGATATTTGGATGATGTATCTCCCTTGTACATCCTATTATATGTTGATGAAATGTTGATTGTTGGAAATAATGTTGATGATATTGTTGAATTGAAGACCTTGTTGAGCAAAAATTTTGATATGAAGGATCTTGGTGTTGCAAATAAGATCTTTGGCGGATATTAACAAGGAGAGAAGTTTTGAAAGGTTATGGTTGTCTCAAAAGACTTACATTGAGAAAGTTCTTGACAAATTCAATATGGCCAACTCCAAATCTATTAACACTCCTCTAGCGAATCACTTAAAACTCTCCTCAGCTCAATGTCTGAAGTGTGATGGAGAAATCAAAGATATGTTCAAAGTTCCTTATGCAAGTACAGTTGGTTGCTTGATGTATGATATGGTGTGAACAAGACTTGATTTGGCACAAGCCGTTAGCCAAATGAGCAAGTATATGTCTAATCTTGGGAGAGAACATTGGACGGTCGTCAAGTGGATTCTTAGGTATTTGAGGTGTATTGCTGACAATGGAATTATGTTTGGTGACTAGGAAGGTGATCCTTCAGTTATAGGGTATGTTGATTCAGACTATGCCGGTGATCTTGACACCTAGAGGTCCTCTACAAGGTATGAAATATCACTAGAATGAGGGTAATAGGAGAAGCTTGTGATATCTCATATCAATGTGTAGGGTGTGTAAGTTGAAGAAGTCATTGTATGGTCTGTAGTAGCCTTGTCTACTATTGAGGCAGAGTGCATGACTTTAGCAAAAGCAACTAAGGAGGGATTGTGGATTAGGGGAATTGTGGAGGAACTGAGTGTTGAGCAAGGTGGAGTTGAGGTAAATTGTGATAGTCAAAGTGCCATATATCTGCCTAAGAATCAAGTGTACCATGTTCGGACTAAACATATTGATATGAGATATCACAAGATTAGAGAGTTAGTAGCTTCTGGTGAGATCATCTTGGAGAAGGCGCACACTTCTCAAAATGCGGCTGATATGATGACCAAACCGGTTACCACAGACAAATTCAAGCATTGCTTGGATTTAGTTCATGTCACTCGTTGTTAGATGAGTGAGTAAGATCCCTGTCGAGAGAAGTAAGGAGGATTTGACATTCAAGGTCTTGGAGCAGTTTGTGTGTTCCCAATTTTGTATTAGATTATGTTGTCTAGGTGGAGATTATTATAACAAGACAATAAATCTAGGTATACTGATACGATGGGCCAATGACTGAGCGAGACGAGCTCTTCCCCTGGTCGGGCAAGGTGGGAAATATATATTGGGCACATATACGCGTGTGTGGGGGAGGGGGAGGGGGGGGGGGGGGGGTGGCGGCGGCGGTAGGGTGTGTATGTCTTAAGAAACCCTAGCTTGCTATGTAAGACTAAGGGCTTGTTCAATAAAGCGAGATTTTTGAGTAGTTTAATCTTTTTGAGTAGCTTTAACTTTTTGGGTAGGTTTGTTAGTAGAGTTGCAAAGAGCTTTGTAAATATTCCGAAAATCTAACAAATAAGCTAATTGATGTTTGGTAAAAGAAGATTTGTGGAAGGACAAAAATGTACAAATTGTTAAAGCTAGATTTAAGGGGTAAAATTGTACAAAAATCAATAATCTACCCAAAAACCTAGCATTTGAAGCTTTTTAAAATGTGACAAAAAAAACTTATGAAAAAGCTAATCCACCAAATAAGATGTTGTAACGAACATTTTCAAAACCCTACAAAAAGCTTTAAAAAAAACTCCACCGAATAGGGCCTAAGTTGTAGAAATATATGATGAAATAAGTATATGAAGAGTTTTTACTAGTGGATGCATGCAGTTGGAGGTGAAAGCGGTCAGTGTATTGACAACAACATTCGTACAAGTTGGTACAGAGAAGAAAGTTGTTTTTCCAAATGCAGTGTTGGCTACTAAACAAATTGATAACCTCGGGTGGCAACCGGATCCAACTGATTTTATAGAGGTTACACTTGCTTCTTCCACCAAATCAAAGGATTTGATTTATTTGGAGGGGAAATTGCACAAGTAAGGCACCATATGACCCCAAAAACTCAATTTTACCAAAACTTTCACATACATAAGAGTTGATGAATATTTATATTATTAATTGTCAGTTATTTCAAGGACAATACATTGTCTTATCGAGAGTCGCATAAGATGAGAGTAACACAAATTGGAGAAACAATCAAGGTGAAACTGGACTTTACACATGTATTGAGTATTGACGAGATGACCCATAGTCAATGTTTCGAGAAGAAGAGTAAACAACGATCTGACATTCTCATGGCAATTAAGCAATTTCTCGAAGAGTCGCAAACAAGTCCATCCGACACTATGGAGGTAAATAAGCAATTTCTCGTAGAGTAAAAAACAAGGCGGAAATTTAATTATACACACCTTTATATTTACTTGATCTTTTTTAACATCATCTTTCATCTTCTATAATTTATAATAAATCAAATTTATACTCTTGTGTGTAATTCTAAGTCATATTTCCACTACGCACTTGGTAGGGGGCTTCTTGAAGGTGGCCGCTCCTATTCTATCAGCCGAAGGACTCATCTGAAATGACTTTAGATCGTGATGTCTGCTATTTTCTTCCTTTTATATCAAGTGTGTTTTTTACGAAATTATAACATGCTTGTCCACTTTCTCACTAAGACATCTCTAGGTGAAGGTGAAGAACACATTTTTAGTTGTGGGTTTTTACAAGGTATCTTTGGGACTTGAAGGTTTGTGCTTCTTTTAATCACTTATGTACGTACCTTTTGGGAAAAAACACCAAAAAGACCTAGCTACAAAACATAGTTTAATTGAATTGTTGTAAGAAAGATTAGAAGATGAAAAAAAAAGATCTTAAATGTCAATAAAATGGTTGAAAAAATAATTATAGAACAAGAAGCTTATACAAGATCTTGCTATCAAAAATATGAGAATCAATCCGTAGATATTGGTAAACAAAAATGTTTTCTTTCTTATTGATGTGACGATGTATATATAGATGCAATTTATAGAAAAAATTTGGCCTACTTAGTTTTGTGTTTAGTAAATGTATCCCATTTTTTTTTTACTACTTTCATTCAACGGTAGGTAAAAGTAATCCCTTTATTAAAAAAAAAGAAACCCTTATATTTAGAAGAAAAAAAAATAATTGAAACACGTAAGTTACTGAACCTGTTTTTTATTTGCTTTTATATTTTTTTTTATTTTCTTTTTTTTTCTTTTTTTTATTTTCTGGTATAAATTTCATACCAGAATTTTTCATACCGGAATTTTCATAGCATAACTTTCATAGCATAACTTTCATACCATAATTTTCATACCAAAATTTTTATACCAGAATTCATACTAGAAAATCTCATACTATAAATTTTCATACCAGAATTTTACATACCAAGATTGGTGTCTACAGAGGTATGTTTTCTATCTTGTTTGTGTGATGTTAGAGGGTGTGATGTGAACAGGCGGTTGACTAAGAAATAATTTGTTGGACTTGTGGCTCCATTTGGTGGGTACAAACAATCTAGTCTTGGTCGAGAAGGTTCCAAGTACGGGATTGATGAATATCTTGAAGTATGTTAAAGACTTTGTTTATGTCATACTTAATCTGCTCGGTTTTTTGTCTTTGCAATTAGTGTTCACTTCTTTTTTGGAGTGCCTTTGATGATAATCTTAACCGGACACCTTTTGTTCCTAGATGAAATACGTTTGTCTTGGAGACGTGAATGCCTAACTTGAATTCCCAGCAAGCAGCGAAATCTTAAAACAATGTATGTATGAACTAAGTCTGATCAACCAATACAAGAATGTGGATAACCTCATACCTTATCGACCAAAGTTGGAAGAAAACAAATTGTTCGAATAAAACAATAAAAGCAAAAATACTCACAACTAAGATCCTCAGCCATAAGCCGCTTCCAATCCAATGATTCTTCACTCTGCAATTTCCTCCTTCGACACTCGCAATCGGCAACCCTAATTCTTCGACGGACTCGATTTCTCCTTCCCAATCTCTCCCGCCCATGATATTAAAACCGAAATAGGCAACGGGGTAATCAAAGGCTCATCCTCTGAATAACTTACAGTGTGCGATTTCCTCCTTCGACACTCACAATCGGCAACCCTAATTCTTCGACGGACTCGATTCCTCCTTCCCAATCTCTCCCACTTATGATGATCAGAGTAAGAACGAACCCTTGAACTGATACCCGTCAATTTGAAATCTCATGCTTCGTCAGAAAATGAGTGGCAGTAGAAGAAAAACCCAAAAATTAACAAGGAAAAAATTCCCTTTGAATTTTAGAACTTGAATCATCAGATCCAGTGTGTTGTACATCCAAGGATCATGATCAACCTTTCTCGCCGGAGAGTCTAGATCAAATTCCGGTTTCTTCTGATTCACAACCTTCTTAACATAACCCAAACCCATCAGTTTTGTAATCAAACTAGACCCCTTCGGTTTTTTATTATTCTTCTTTGAACTATAATATTGTGTGCAGATTGCAAATGTAGTGAAGAACATATCCAACTTCAAGGCCTTCTTCTCTAAGGCCTTCTTCTCCACATCCGTTTTCGAGGGATTCGGATCCGGTTGGGAGATCTAGATCCGAAGGGGAAGAGAGTATGGAGAGATTCGGGTTCATGGAGAAGATGGGTTGGAATCAGACGGCAAAGAGAGGAGGAATGAGAGGAGTGGAGGCATTCTCTCTAACTCTCACTAGGCTAGGGTTTTGACAGTTAAATTCGACAGGGTACATTTACCTAATTAAAAAACTAAAAAGCCTAATTACTAAACTCAAAACCATAAAAAGCCTATAAACCAAATTAACCCAAATTTATATAGCCCTCTATATAGTTTTTTTTTTGTGGGAAGGAGAGTCAGTGGTCTCCGGCGCATCTATACGCGCTTTTATTGATAGAAAAAGGGCTAAGTAGTCAGCAAACGGGGGATAGTCTGACCCCTAACATCATCCAAAAGCAAATTATAAACACCCTCCGGCGGGTCACGCAATACAATAAGCCCAAGGGGCAAGTTCATAGCGTAAGTAGCAAGGAAGTCCGCAACTCTATTCGCCTCACGGTAGGCATGCCGAAACTGGATAGACCAGTCTCTTTTCAAAAAGTCTTGGCACAAGCGTACCAGGCTGGCGAGAGGATGGTAAGGAGCGATGTTCTTCTTGAGGAGTTGGGTGACCAATAGGGAGTCCATTTCTAAAATAACCGATCGGTGCCCCAACTCCCAAGCCAGCTTAAGACCATGTGCCACTCCCCATAGCTCGGCCATGGGGACCGTACACAATCCTAAGTTAACACCAAAGCCTCTTAGCCATTCTCCCGCAGGGGTTCGGATCACACCACCCACGGACGATAAACCTACATCGTTCTTGGCACCATCCGTGTTAATATTCACAAACCCTTCCGGGGGAGGTTCCCACACCACATGGATAATTCTCCTCTGACCTCTTTCAAACAACGACACTCTTCTATTCCAGACGACCACGTACTCCTTAGTGCGATCCAGGATAAAGTGACTTCTCTCTCCAGTAGCCATAGAATTGTTGAATATCTTTTCGTTCCTCCACTTTCAGCTCCACCACAAGCCAACTGCAAACAACTCACTCCAAAGACAAACATTCATATAATTATTAGGAGAGAGAAGGTTACCTCACAGCCAAGCCACAAACGGGGTCGACAAGAAATTCTGCATCATTTCTGCCGCGTGAAGCGAGCGCCACATAGACCGGACTTTGGGGCAATCCCGAAAGAGGTGACTCAGGGACTCAGGATCCCCATTACAGTAGCCACATAAACTCGTCGGGCTAATATGTCATCTGCACCTCTCTTGGTTGCACAAAATGCCTCCTTTCAGCAGCTTCCAAATGAAGAGCTTCACCCTTTCCTGGACCCTTAAACGCCAAATGACTTTGAAGATCCCCTCTTCTGTGTGTTGTAGCAGATTCAACTCCATGAGTAGGTTATAAGCCGACGCCGTTGAGTAGTTACCATCCCTGGTAATGCTCTAGCTGAGCGCATCTTCCCTGGACGTGTTGACGTTATCCATAGACTCGACCGAACCAATCCCATCCAGGGTTACAGCCGCAAGACTCAGAAGTTGCGCGTTAGGAAGCTTGCCCTCTATTTCTTGCCAGTCCCATCCCTCACCATCCAGCTAGAAGAATCTAACAGGTTTTCTCGCCTCTTCTTCATCAATGTTGATAAGGCTGATGTTCATGAGTGGTTCAGTACCTAACCAAATATCATTCCAGAAACGTACGTGGAGGCCATTACCCACAACCCATCTAGCTCCCCTAACAACCACACTTCTAACCTCTTTTCTAATACCTCTCCATACGTGTGAAGGAGCAGCAGGCACCCTTTCCGAGCTAAGGTATTTGATGCAGATAACTTTCACCCAGAAACTGTCCTGCTCATGGAGGAATCTCCACCCCAGCTTCCCTACAAGAGCCAAGTTACTAAGCTGCATGCTTCGAATGCCGAGACCTCCTTTAGCCTTAGGAAGCCCAAACTCTGACCAACTTATCGTATGCATCTTTCTTTGTCCACTCGCGTGACCCCACACAAAGTTACGACACACACGATCAATGTCCTCACATACCGACACCGGAACGGCTAAGGTCGCCATAGTGTAAACGGGGATAGAGGTGAGAACGGCTTTAGTCAAAGTAACTCTACCGGCGAGGCTCAAAGTTTTACTCCTCCACCCATTTAGCTTCCCATTAATCTTGTCTAGCAAAGCGGAGAAAATGTCCTTAGAGACACGACCTTGGAGTATAGGAACCCCGAGATAGTTTCCAAGATTACGTGTCACCGCAACTCCACTAATCCTCTCAAAGTTATCACATAAATCTCTAGAGACATTAGGTGAGACAAAAATCTTGGATTTAGGAATACTCACCTTCAGTCCTGAAGCCTTACAAAATATATCAATGCAATTCATAACGACTCTCATCTGAGTTGTAGAAGCTTCCACAAAAAGGGTAATTTCGTCTGCAAAGAAGAGGTGAGAAAGCAGCGGTCCCCCTCTAGAGAGAGTGATGGGTTTCCAATCTCCTTTATCAACCGACTCTAGGATGAGGTGGCTTAATCTTTCCACACACAGGACAAAAAGGTAGGGTGATATGGGATCCCCTTGTCTTATACCCCTCTCCAGACTGAATTGCTCCGTGGTTTCGCCATTCCTTAACACTTGCATTCTAGCGGTAGTCACACACTCTTGTATCATTTTTCCCCATTCTTCAGGGAACCCTGCTCTCGTGATAGTTTCTTCAATAAAATCCCATCTCAGTCTATCATAAGCCTTTTCAAGATCCAGCTTAAGGAGCATCCATTTCTTTCCCACTTTCTTCTTTCTCATAGAATGGACTATCTCTTACATCAATACGATATTATCTTGGATCAGCCGGCCTGGGATAAAACTGCCTTGGGTGGGTCCAACCAGCTTACCTATAACAGTCTGCATGTGTTGGACAATCACTTTAGAGATAATCTTATAACTGACATTACAAAGAGCAATGGGTCTAAACTAACTAATGAATTCCGGTTTACCAACTTTAACAATGAGAGAGATAAGGGTATCATTACTTCCCTAATATAACTTCTGATTGATGAAGAAACGAGCCACCTCCTCTTTCACCGATTGTCCCGCGGAGCTCCAGCATTTTTGGTAGAACACTGGTTGGAAACCATCCACTCTCGGAGCTTTGTACGGACCCATACTTCTAACTGCAGTCCACACCTCATCCATATCTACGGGCTTCTGGATGTTGACCTAATCTGACCTATCCACGTCAGGGAAGTCATACGTATTGAGACAACAATCTTGCAGTTCCTGAGAAAGATCAAGGTTGTACAACTGCCTGAAGTACTCCATCGCATGAAGCTCTAGTTTGGATTGATCTTCCTCCCAATCCCCGTTCTTTAATTGGAGACCCGTCACCCTATTACGACTCCTACGAATGATGGTGGAGGTGTGGAAGAAGGAGGTGTTCCGGTCACCGCATTCTAGCCATTGCTCTCGAGATTTCTGGAACCAAACAAGTTCTTCTTGTTCCAGAATAGCCTCTAGGTCCGCTTGTAACCTCTTCTCCTCATCTAAGAGATTGCTGGAATCATTCAGCCCTCTCCTAATTTGAAGTTTCTCGAGGCGATCCATAGTCTCTTTTTTCCTGCGAAAGACGTTACCAAACACACGCTTGTTCCAGACAATAAGAGAATTTCTAAGAATAGTAAGAGCATGACTGACCTCCGGATTATTAAACCAGCACATTTCCACCATATGATGGAAGTCACTATGTGTCATCCATGCCGCCTCAAACCTGAAGGGTCTTCTTTCGTTCCTGCAGACAATAGTAGGATCTAACGAAACAAGAATAGGAGAGTGGTCCGAGAAAAACCTGGCGAGATGTCGTACTTGGGCATTGGGCCAAAGGAGGCAACCTTCCTTGTTCATGAAAACTCTATCTAGTCTCTTGAAGACGTTTCTCTTAGCAGATTTCCCTAGCCCTCTATATAGTACTATTAAAGTTAAAGCACTTCTTGTCACGTGTCATTTCCTCATCAACTCGATGGCATGTGCCATTTTTACACACACACACACACACACACACACACACACATATATATATATATAGGTTAAAATATCCTATCTCTAATCGTCTTGTCTATGTTTACCCCACCTTCCGTTTTTGAATCATTTTCATTGCTGTTTTAGTTGAGTATCATTTTTCGTCATTAGCCGCCCAATATAACATATCTCTAATATCGTTCATGGGAAGGTTATACTTTTTAATTTTTTCAATAATGTTGTTAGGCAAGAGAGTGCCTAACCGATTTACATTTTGGTGATTCCATTTTTTATCTGCAATGTACGAGGCGGTGTCTGATTTCGAATTTATTAGTGCATTGTTAGTCACAATTCTTGAAGTGGTTTGTCGGAAATCCATATGTCTTTCCAAAATCTCACCGTTTGTCCATCTCCTACCTTCCACCAGAGACCTTTGCCGAAATCGTTTTTCAACTTTATTAGGTTCATCCATCCCAACTATTTGTGTTTTACACATACGTAATTCCATAGGCATAACCCTTTGAGGTATTTTTCTCTGACTACTTTAGCCCATATTTTATCCGGGTCGGCCATAATTTTTCAAAGAAGATTCATCTGCAATGTTTTATTCATGTCTTTGGCTTTCCTAATCCTCGTGCCACCAAGGTTCTTGGTTTACAAATTTTATCCCAACTAATTAGCGGATGGAAGTTGGATCCATTATTCCAAAATAAGTTTCTGTTTATTTGGTCTGGATCGTGGTGGATGGTTGTTGGCAACATAAATGCATACATAAGTTAACTTGGTTTTGCATTCAGGTTTGCTTTTATTAGCGTAATTCTACCTTCTTGCGACATAGATAATGCTTTCCATTTTGTAAGTTGTTGTTTAGACTTTAGTATGACAGTGTTAAAAATGTCCTTATTCACTCTACCGTTAATGATAGGGCATCCGAGATATTGTTCGAGGTTATTGGTTGCGTTGACGTCAAGTTGTGAATGAATTCTTCTTTTTTGTTTTGGTTAATGTTCGGAGTAGTTTGTAATGTTGATTTATGATAATTTATTACTTGTCCCAAAACATCACAATAGTCATTTAGAGTCGATAGAATTTTATTATTAGCTTTTGTTGTGGCCTTTGTAAAGATAATTATGTCATTCGCAAAAGGTAAGAATGGGATTCTTGAACCATTTTTTATTATGGGAAAACCTAAAGATTTAGGATTCTCATTAGTCATTTTTTGTATATTTCTAGTCAAAATTTCCGCACACACATTAAAGAGCAAGGGTGTTCGCTCCAAATGGTGTGCGCAAGCTTTAAATTTATATCCCAAGAAATATGCTCAAACAAGGATGCGAACCCGCAGTGGACGGATCAATTATAGTAAAAGCAAGAATTCCGGGGTGTCGATCTCAGGGACTTAGGTGAAACAAAGCAAGTATAGGTAGTCAATGTACTAGTAACCACAAAAACGATCAAAGCAATCAAACAGATGATAATAAGGTCAATTAAGGGAAATATGCAAATTCTAGGGATTAAAGCATCTAGTTGTGGTTCCAACTCAAGATCTCAAGATAAGCGGACAAAGCTGAGATTTTGCAAAGGGAAGGTGTTTCTAAAGTGGAATAGATCACCGGGTAAGTCTCACTACTCACAATTCCAAACCAAAAGCTCCTATTACCGGGTAAGTCTCAAGGTACTAAGGAAAGGAATTATAATCTCAAACCAACATACCAACTAAGGAAACAGAATCAACCTTTACCGGGTAAGTCTTAGGCTAACTCACAAAGATGGGATGAAGGCACACTCAAACCCTAATAAAGGATAAACCTTTATTACCTACACTTATGATCTTGGGTAAACAAACAAAGGAATCATCGGGTAAGTCTCATCCTAGACTTGCATTAAACCAGGAAAGGTGTAATAAGAATAGGATTTGGCAACTCTAACACTTAACTCTCAGTTACGTATCAGAAAAGGTCACCTCGGTCAGTCAAGTTCCATCCCGGCCGAGATGTTCATCGACTGAACGAGATGTTCTAGGGTTAAGGGTAAAGACTCGAGCTTTCAAGGTCCTACTGGGATTAAGATTATTTTATCATCATCTTTTCCACAACTTTCAGCCAATCACCCTAGAATCGCACAAAGAAATTAGCCACTCATCATCATGAAAGCAATAATCAAATATTTGAGAAGAGAATGAATATTTGAACACAAAAACCTTAAGAACAAGACTTCAATAACTGAATCAAATATCAAACAAATCAGTGTTCCTTAAAATCACAAATTCAACAAAGACAACAAACCAAAGGGAATCTAAGAAAGTCTTACAAATCCCCTTAAAAGCTATCACAAAGCTATGAACTTCCTTCCTTCAATCTTCAAACTTCCTTCAAACTTCCAAGAAATCCTTCCTAACTGTAGCTTCTTCAATGATCCAAGAGGGTAAAGGATGGCTGAATTGTGGAAGATTCAACCCTTTATATAGGGGAATTATCTTTCAAAGATAATAATATCTTAAAAACATAATATCCTAATAAAATATATCTTATCTCTAAAATAGATCTCCTAAATATATGATCTTCCTTCCAGAAATCCAGCCCAAAAATATAAGATCTCTTCCTTCCAAAAATAAAAGATCTCAACCAAATAAAATAAATCTCGCCACGTCAGGGTATTCGCCTCGGTCAGGACGCTCCTCAAGATCACCTTGGTCGAGGTGACACTGTAGCTGACCGAGGTGAATCTCAACTGAATGTGAAATCTCTCAAATCTGGTCTAAAGTAAATCTTCTTTGTTAATTCCTTGCTTCCTGAGTTCTCTTTTAAGCTCCTGAATGTAGCTCCTATGACTCCTTTGCTCCTTAGCTCCATTTCGATCCAAAATGTGCCATTTTACCTACGACTACAACGAAACTTGGTGTAGACCTCGATTCTCGTAAAGGTAGATGAAACGACAATATAATCACATAATATACATTCAAACATGCAGGTTATTGAAGATAAAACGTCTAAACAAGTTCCAAAATATAGACTATAATACATGCTATCAAAATGCCCCATACTTGTCCCTTGCTTGTCCCCAAGCAAGTTCCAAATCTTAAGTACAAGATAGAATGGATTATAAGTCATAAAGATCAATGAAAAGTATTTCAAAACATTTTTGGTGGTGTGCTCCACTCATAGATCACTCTAAGAGAATGCTTCATGGTATTTAAAATCAAAACATGAACAAAAAATTTATAAATATAGGAAAGTTGTTCATCTTTGCATAAAATCATATAATGCATAATAAATCATAATTATCGAAATTAATCATGTATAATCCAGTTTAAACCACCAAGCCAATCAACAAGCTCGAGGTCTCAAGGGCTTTTCAAAAGAAGGTCAAGAAACTTGTGAGGGTGGGATGTATATAGGGAATGTGGTGCTAGAATCCGGGAAAAGGATCTTCACTTTACTTGCTTTTGAACTTCAACATCTTCCACCAATAAGCTTTGCTTATTTACTTTTTACTTTTTGGGATGCATGGACAGAGGTGCACAATAACCGAAGCCTAGAAGATCAGCAATCATCAATTTCTCGAGATGCCTTAAACCCTTGATACACATACCATGACCCGTTAGGAATATCGCTCAATCTGACTTTGGCAAGACACAAACACTCGGCTATGTGAATGGTGCCGAGTTACTCATCATCATGATTGACTTCCCCAAACCTATTTGTTTCTTTCTAAACTTCCAACCAACATCTCAACTTTTTCTTTCACTTGCTTTTCTTTTGCTTGCTTCCAAATTCCCGGATAGGTAAAGGAAGGCAAATATGTATATGAGGGGCTGAAGCATGATCAAGAAGAAGAAGAGACGAGAATGAATTGCCTTAATCATCCCAAGAAGAGAGTGATAGAACTCATCATGTTGTGTCAACCTTTAAATTCAACAAAATTTTGATAAAAATAAAGTATTAAACATGCCAAGAATTTCAAACAAAGCATTTAGCAACTTAAACATATCATAAAACCTTTCAAACATATAAAGATTTCAAAACCAATCTGCAAACAAAATCATCACTGAGGTCATACCCAGAAAGGAAGCACAAAAATCGTTTCGAAAATTCTTTCAGTTAAATCGCCTCGGTCGATATGTTCTAGGTCAACCAAGGTACTTGACCTCGTTTAGCAAGAGTCATCCCGGTCGAGATCATAAAAAAATTTTCTTAACCAATTTTTTGACGTTTTTCTCAATCAAATAACCTGTATGCATGCATGTAGTCTCAGATAAGCACATAAAGCATAAGAAAATCATAAATAGAAAGTTATAGTCATACAAGCATACAGAATGTCAAATAAGATACATCAATACCCCATACTTGGGACACATTGTCCCAATGGGTCAAAATAAGTCTAAAAATAGAGTACTCACCGGACATAAGTTGAGCTGCATAATAAATAAAGAAAGTGAAATCCCTGCTAGCTCTAATCCTGATCCGCTGGTGGTGGTGGTGGATACGGGATGAAAGGATACTAAGATGGGTCAAATGGGTAGCCCATGGTATGCTGGAACTGTATCTCCATCATACGGCGCTGGTAGTGTTGGCT
Source organism: Fagopyrum homotropicum (assembly GCA_033239125.1). Lineage (NCBI taxonomy): Eukaryota > Viridiplantae > Streptophyta > Magnoliopsida > Caryophyllales > Polygonaceae > Fagopyrum > Fagopyrum homotropicum. The sequence goes on along the minus strand of BSWB01000001.1, from coordinate 137,819,480 downwards.
CTCCCTCATCTCCAACATATCCAAAGACAAGGCGGCGTAAGATTCGATCATCTGGTCCGTCATCTCGTCAATAAGTCGATGAGCTATGGGATCCCTCTGCCTGCGGACTCTACTCCTAGAAGGGCGTGATGGTGCTGCAACCGCCTCCTCCTCTGTCGCCTCGTCGTCTAAGTCAACAACTGGCACGTTGGGGCCGGTTGTATCTGTCCTTGTCTCCATGGCAGCACCACCATCATCGTCCTCATCCTCCTCTTGCACCTGAGCTGCTGCCGCGTCTCTAGCATCCTCAATGTAAGGTATCCATGCGGTAGAATAGTACTGTGGATCGTCGACTGAGAACTGAGCCGACCACATGATACCCTGAGGGACAGTCTGCTCCCAAGGCATCGCCACATATGGTGTAGTGAGTCCACGAGGAACTAGAATCCTCCTCGTGATCATCTCCTGAAGTCCTAGCGGCTTTGCAGCCGCCACCAATGTATAGGCACTCAGATCCAGCTCCATAACCGTCGCTATATGAATCACTAGGCCGCCACAACAAATATCTCCCTTCCCCTTAGCCTTGATCCGATGCAGATCCTCAGCTAGCATCGCCCCAAAATCAAGCACTCCCCCGGTCACCATACAGAATAGACTCAAAAGCTCCCCCTGTCTAATCTTCTGGGGCGTCTCAGTACGCGCTAGAAGGGTCTCACTGAAAATCCGGTGGGCTAGTCGGAAAGCAAGGTGGAAGATGATGCGCTCCCTGGAGTCTCCAGGTCTCCACCTATCAGCATGCTCTACAATGTGAGCAATTTGTCCCCAAAACTGTCGAGCCACGGCTCGAGAAGGAAAGTCGGAAACTGTAGGGGTCGGGAAGCCAAAGATATCTCTCCACTGATCCATGGGAACGATGTAGTTCCGGTTCAACAACTAGTACTTGATGGCCTTCTGCTCAGGCAGGTGAGTAACAGAACTCACAAACTCTAAAGTAGGCTCGAGGTAGGCTGGAGCTCTAATCTCCATGAAGTGCTCCAGCCCTACCATGGAAACCATCCTCCTAAGATCATCAGCTACATGGAGGCAATCGAAAGCGGAGATATCTAAGAAGCGCGGCGCAATCACAGGGTGCGCGCATATGCAGTTAAAATCAGCCTGATGACGCTCGTGAATCACCGGGATGGAGGGTTGGGAAGAAGAAGAAGGTGAGGAACCATCCCTTAGAACTAGCTGGCGATCAGATCTGGAACTCATTTTTCTCTCTCTGACAGGATCACCTCGGTTGCTCTGAGAGGTCTCAAGAACACCTCGGCCGAGGCGCAGGTCGACTGGACCGAGGGGAGAAGCTGTTCGATTTCACTCTCTGAATTTCAGTTCTTTTCCCCCAATTTCACTACCAATTGCTTCCTATAGGGTACTTATATCCTTCTCAGTACAAAAATGTGGCAACCAAAGCCGCAAATCTCCAAAATCAGTAAAAAGAGAAAAAGTTAGGGTTATTGAGTTTTTACCCCAGATTTGATCGATTCGAGACGTTTTTGTTGCGGTTTCTTGCTTGCGATCTATTCCTCTTGTCATTCCTTGCGAGATCGGAGTAAGAATCGTAAAAAACAATCGAGAAGCGAAGAAAGCGAGATGAGGATGCGCCGCGGTCGAGGGGTAGATGGGAGGGAAAGAGAGAGAAACTATTCCCCTTTTATACCCCTTGCCGATTCTGCTATCACCTCGGTCGAGGTGGTCCCGACTGGACCGAGGTGTCTGGCCCGAGGTGGATCTTTGTCAGCCCTAATCACCTCGGTTGCCCCAAGAACATCTCGGTCGAGGTGCTGTGATAGCAACCGAGATGTGTCTCAGTCAAACTCCGTCTTCTCAATTTCTCGAACTTCTGTCCTTCCAGTGTTGTAATCCTTCCTTAGAAAGTACCTGGTTTCTGTCTAGGACGCCAAAAACAAAGCAAAGCAAAGCAAAAGCAAACTATCAAAAGCTAGACTAGAAAAAGGGAAAAAAGCAATACCTTGGGTTGCTCCCAAGAAGCGCTTGATTTAAGGTCGCTAGCTGGACCATACGGCATCCCTAAACAAGATATAGTGGTGCAATCTCCTCATCTTAGATTTCCGGTTGGTATTTCTTAAGTCTATGACCATTGACCTTGAAGCTTCCACTTGTTTCACCCCAGATCTCAACTTGAACTCCTTAGGAATGATACGCTTGTCATGCCATTTCTTTGTCCTTTCCTTGTAGAACTTGGCATTCTCATAAGCATTCAAACGCAGCTCTTCCAACTCATTGATGTCCAATAGCCGCTTCTCACCGGCTTCCTTGATATCGAAATTCAACCATTTGATTGCCCAATACGCCTTGTGTTCTAACTTAACGGGCAGATGGCAAGACTTCCCATATACCAAATTATAAGGGGTGGTACCGATGGGAGTCTTGAATGCGGTCCTGTAAGCCCAAAGAGCGTCGTCCAATTTCATGGACAAATCCTTCCTCGTCCTAGAGACGGTCTTTTCCAAGATTGCTTTGATTTCTCTATTCGAGATCTTGACCTGTCCACTAGTTTGAGGGTGATAAGGGATTGCTACCTTGTGGGTTACCCCATACTTCGATAGAAGTGCCTTAAACTTCCGGTTGATGAAATGTGTCCCTCCATCGCTGATAATGATACGTGGAGTCCCAAAACGTGGAAAGATAGTCCGATTGAAGAACTTCACAACCACAATGGCGTCATTAGTGGGAGAGGCAATGGCTTCCACCCATCTAGAGACGTAATCGACAGTTAGGAGGATGTAGAGGTTTCCTCCGGATGATGGGAAAGGTCCCATGAAATCAACTCCCAATACATCAAAAATCTCAACCTCCTGGATGTTGTTGAGTGGCATATCGTTCTTTCTTGATAAGTTCCCTGTTTTTTGGCATGCATCACAAGAAACAACAAACGTTTGCACATCCTTAAACAATGTAGACCAAAAGAAACCGGAACGTAATACCTTAGCGCATGTTTTGTGAGCGCTAGCATGTCCTCCACAAGGAAGCGAGTGACAATGTCGTATGACACTAGTAACTTCATCTTCCGGAATGCATCTTCGAAGCATCCCATCCGGACCTCTCTTAAACAGTAGAGGTTCATCCCAGTAGTAGTGGCGCACGTCTTTAAAGAATTTCTTCCTTTGGACGTACGTCAATCCGGGTGGTATTTCCTAGCAAACAAGATAATTAACAATGTCAGCATACCAAGGTTCTTTATTATCAGAAGCTTGGTTGAGAAAGTGCTTCACCAACTGTGAATGAGTTTCAGAAAAGGGAGCAAGAAGTTTGTTATTCTCAGTTGAAGGCATCTCGCTTTCTATCTCGGTCGAGGTCTAGTGGGGGTGACCGGGATGTTCTTCAGATAAGAACACCTCGCTTGGTCCAAAAGGTGCCTCGGTCGAGGTACTGTAACTGGGACCAAAACTGGAGATTCTCTTCTCCTGGATTAGTTTTTCAATCTTAGCTTCTGGATCTTCTTCCATTGCCTTTAAGCTACGTATATCTGCATCACAAGAAGCATCTATACCTTCCTCCATTAAGCTAAAACTAATAACTCTTTCAAGAGGGTCATTAATAAGGATAGAGCTCACCAATTCTCTCGATTCTTCTTCATCATAGATGTTGAAGATATCATCTTCCAGCTGTTCTCCTTTCATTTTAGCAAGCAATGCAAACTCCACTTGATCTCCGCCAATGTTGAATTTCAACTTTGCATTCTTACAATCCACATTGCAACCCGAAGTTGCTAGAAATGGCCTCCCGAGAATGATAGGAATGGGATAATCTACGGGTATATCAAGTATAACAAAGTCTATAGGTAAGTAGAAGTTACCTAACTTAACCGGAACATCTTCCAAAATGCCCACGGGATGGGTAATGGAGCGGTCCACCATGTATAACCTTATTTGCACCGGCTTGGGCTCTCCAAGTCCGATCTTCACACATAGCTCCAGCGGGATGATGCTCACGTTGGCTCCTAGATCACACAATGCCTCACAAGTAACATCCCCAACTTGAATTGGAATGCAAAATGAGCCGGGATCTCTCAACTTAGGTGGCATCTTCTCCTTCAAGATTTGAATGAGCTCTGAGGATTTAGATGCCATCCTTACTTCACCAAAATCTTCCAACTTCCTCTTCCTTGATAGAATTTCTTTTAAGAACTTCCCATAGGCGGGCATCCCAAGAATAACATCAAGGAAAAGGATATTAATATGTAATTTATTCATCAAGTTAAGGAACTTACCAAAGTGCTTGTCTAGATGTGCTCTAGCCCTTGATTGGGGGAATGGAAGTGGTGGTTTATATGCAGGAGGTGGGACATAAGCTTCAGTTTTGTCCGTCGCTTTCTCGGACTCCACCTCGGGTGGCACCTCGACCGAAGTGTTCCTCGTCTGTACCTGGACCGAGGTGTTCTTCGTCTGCACTGGCATCGACCGGGGCATTGGATCTGCAGTTTTCAGTCCACTTCTTGTCGTTATTGCCATGATCAGTCCTTTTGGGTTGCTCTCTGTCCTTGCTGGGAGCTTCCCTGGATCTCTTGGCGCTTCATTCGCCTTATTAAAGATCTGTTGCTCTAAGGCTTTTTGTGCCTTCGAAAATGAAGTCATGGACGTCTCCATAGCGTTGAGATTGATCAAGATGGCCTCCAGCACTGTATCTTTCTGCTCTGGTTGGGACGAACTTGATCCAGGCTCTTGGCTCTTCAATGGAGTAGAAGAAGAAGAGGGATTAAAAGAATTATTAGAATTGGAATTAGAATAATGGTTAACGAAATTTTGATTGTTGGATCTCCAATTGTTACTGTTGGAGCCTCTATTGTTGTTGTAGTTATTGTTCCGGGAACCATGATTGTTGTTCCTTGAGCTTTGATATCCTCCCTCCTCCTTTTTGGTGTGAGCAACCAAAAGGTCCTTCAATTACTTCACATCATTTTTGAGGGAGATGAGTTGATTGTCATTTTGGTGTGAGCTTCTTGGAAATTAACCCTTTTTGGTGTGAGCAACCATGATTGTTGTTCCTTGAGCCTTGATATCCTCCCTCCTCCTTTTTGGTGTTAGCTTCTTGGAAATTAACTCTTTTAACTCCATTTTCAGCTCCTTGGTGGGAGTATTTCTCCATGTGCAAAGCTTGTTTTTCAATGAACTCCCAAGCTTCATCAATTGGCATATCCATGAATGTGCCGTCGGATAGTAGTTGAAGGTTGAATTGGGTAGATCCATCCAATCCCTTGAAATATATCTCCATCAACTCTATCTTTGGAATCCCATGATACGGGCAATCCAAGAGAACATCTTTAAATCTCTCCCATGATTTGGACAAACTCTCCTTGCCCTTCATGATGAATGCATTGATCTTCCCTCTCATCTCAGAGTTTTGGAAGGAGGAAAGAGTTTTGTTAAGAACTCCGTCGTCATCTCCTCCCAAGTGTTGATATTTCCGGGAGGAAGAGACTGATACCAAGTAAGCGCCCTGTCCTTCAAAGAAAAGTAAAAAGGCCTTAGCTTGTAATTATTATTTTCCAGCCTTGAAGGTCTCAAGGTCTCCATCAAGATCTCATAGTTCTGTAAATGTTGATGCGGAGACTCCCTCTCTAAACCTCCAAACTGGCATTGGCGGATCATGGATAGAACTTGCGGTCGAAGTTCATAATCATGCTCCGCTGGATCACCTAGGTTGACTCTTGGATGCCTCACTTGCTGGTTTGGGTCCATCCTCTGTCCTAGGGTTTGTGGAATACTTGTAAAAAGAACATCTCGGACAGGCATCCGAGGTGGAAGTATCTCGGTCGCGGCAACTGGAGCGGGGTCCTGCCTCGGTCGATGCAGAATTTGGGCTCGTAGCTTAGCCATATCTACTTCTATCTGTGCAGTTCTGGTGCAAGTTTGATCCCTCTAGCGCTTATTGAGGCGCAGTTGTTCCATCGCCTCCTTTAATTCGGCCTCAAGATCGCAATTGTCTTGGTTGGCCATTTTCGCTTCTTTCAAGCGTCTTTTGTTTGTCTTTTCTGGTTCGGGATCGTAAGGAATGATTTCCTTCCCAGCACGGGTTCTACGCATAAACCTAAGAAAAAGAACCAGCGAAAGTCACTCAAGTAGAGTGGTTAGTAGCAACAGGGGCAATTGTCCCGAAAGACTACCGCAACCGGCTCGGTCTAGACCAAGTCCCCGGCAACGGCGCCAAAAACTTGTTCGCTCCAAATGGTGTGTGCAAGCTTTAAATTTATATCCCAAGAAATATGCTCAATCAAGTATGCGAACCCGCAGTGTACGGATCAATTATAGTAAAAGAAAGAATTCCGGGGTGTCGATCTCAGGGACTTAGGTGAAACAAAGCAAGTATAGGTAGTCAATGTACTAGTAACCACAAAAGCGATTAAAGCAATCAAAGATATGATAATAAGGTCAATTAAGGGAAATATGCAAATTCTAGGGATTAAAGCATCTAGTTGTGGTTCCAACTCAAGATCTCAAGATAAGAGGACAAAGCTGAGATTTTGCAAAGGGAAGGTGTTTCTAAAGTGGAATAGATCACCGGGTAAGTCTCACTACTCACAATTCCAAACCAAAAGCTCCTATTACCGGGTAAGTCTCAAGGTACTAAGGAAAGGAATTATAATCTCAAACCAACATACCAACTTAGGGAACAAAATTAACCTTTACCGGGTAAGTCTCAGGCTAACTCACAAAGATGGGATGAAGGCACATCAAACCCTAATAAAGGATAAACCTTTATTACCTACACTTATGATCTTGGGTAAAAAAACAAAGGAATCATCGGGTAAGTCTCATCCTAGGCTTGCATTAAACCAGGAAAGGTGTAATAAGAATAGGATTTGGCAACTCTAACACTTAACTCTCAGTTACGGATCAGAAAAGGTCACCTCGGTCAGTCAAGTTCCACCCCGGCCGAGATGTTCATCGACTGAACGAGATATTCTAGGGTTAAGGATAAAGACTCAAGCTTTCAGGGTCCTACTGGGATTAAGATTATTCTATCATCGTCTTTCCCACATCTTTTAGCCAATCACCGTAGAATCGCACAAAAAAATTAGCCACTCATCATCATGAAAGCAATAAACAAATATTTGAGAAGGGAATGAATATCTGAACACAAAAACCTTAAGAACAAGGCTTCAATAACTGAATCAAATATCAAACAAATCAACGTTCCTTAGAATCACAAATTCAACAAAGACAACAAACCAAAGGGAATCTATGAAAGTCTTACAAATCCCCTCAAAAGCTATCACAAAGCTATGAACTTCCTTCCTTCAATCTTCAAACTTCCTTCAAACTTCCAAGAAATCCTTCCTAACTGCAGCTTCTTCAATGATCCAAGAGGGTAAAAGATGGCTGAATTGCGGAAAATCCAACCCTTTATAATCTTCCAAAGATAATAATATCTTAAAAAGATAATATCCGAATAAAATATATCTTATCTCTAAAATAGATCTCCTAAATATATGATCTTCCTTCTAGAAATCCAGTCCAAAAATATAAGATCTCTTTCTTCCAAAAATAAAAGATCTCAGCCAAATAAAATATTTCTCGCCGTGCCAGGATGTTCGTCTCGGTCGGGACGCTCCTCAAGATCACCTCGGTCGAGGTGGCACTGTAGCTGACCGAGGTGAATCTCAGCTGAATGTGAAATCTCTCAAATCTGGTCCAAATTAAATCGTCTTTGTTAATTCCTTGCTTCCTGAGTTCTCTTTTAAGCTCCTGAATGTAGCTTCTATGACTCCTTTGCTCCTTAGCTCCATGTCGATCCAAAATGTGCCATTTTACCTACGATTATAACGAAACTTGGTGTAGACCTAGATTCTCGTAAAGGTAGATGAAACGACAATATAATCACATAATATACATTCAAACATGCAGGTTATTGAAGATAAAACGTCTAAACAAGTCCCAAAATATAGACTATAATACATGCTATCAAAGGGAGATAAGGGATCCTTGACGAAGCCCTCTTTGTGGGACAAAAATCGTTGTGTGGGAGTCGTTTACTAATATGGAATAAGAGACTGTAATAATGCATTCATAGATCCAGTTTCGAATTTTTTTACCAAAATCAAAATTTTTAAGTAGTGCAGTTGCAAACTCTCCCATTCAACTTTGTCGTATGCCTTTTCAATTGCAAGTGACATAAGCCCTTCTTTTCTTTTCTTTGTTTTGAAGTGTGGAAAATCTCGTGGGCGATGAGAATATTACCATGAATCGCATGTATTTGGTGAAAGCGCTTTGTAATGGGTGAATTAACTTTAGGAGGACTATGCTTAGTCTTTTGGCCAAAAGTTTGGCAATTATTTTATATATTTGCGAGCATAGGCCAATCGGTCTATAATGGTTAGTTGTTGCAGGATTTTCAATTTTTGGAAGAAGGCCAATGAACGTGTGATTAATTTGCTTGAGGATTTTTTTGGTTCTAAAGTAGCTTGTCATTGCCCGACTCATTGCCGGCCCAATGATATGCTAATATTTTTGATAGAAATCAAATATTCTACCATCAAGACCTGAAGATTTATCTCTACCAGTATCAAAGAGGGCTGGGCATCTTTAATTTCCTTAGTGGAGAAAGGCATTGTTAGGATCTGATTTTCAATTTTATATTTTTCCGATTAGATGACTTCTAATTGTTTCTGAAGTTTTTGGTGGTATATTGTTGAGGCTTGAAACCGGTATTTTTAATCTCTAAAGAATTCCTCAATAATTTCATTTTCTTTGTACACAATCGTACCATCATTGGCGGTAATCATTGTGATGATTTTGTTTCTTCTACCAGTAGCTTTTCTATTATGAAATTTCGGATTCTTATCTCCTAGCTGTAAATTATTCGTCTTAGCGCTTTGCACCCAATATTTTTGTTGATAGTCCAAAAGATATTCTCTTTTTCAAGTTAGTCTGGTAATTTTATCATTAATAATTTGGTTGAAAGAGGCAAAGTTTTGTTTTTGGAGAGCTTCAATCTCACCATTAACATTTTGTAGTTGTTCATGAATATTCCTAAATTTTTCTCGACTCCAGTGCTTTAACATTTATTTGAGGAGATTAGTTTTTTTTTTGCGAGATTGAACATGTGGGTACCTGGGAATTGAATTCTCCAAACTTGTTTAACAAGATTCTCACAATCGTGTCTTTGCATCTACATGGATTCAAACCTGAGGGTTCATTCTTAAACATTGTATGTTTATATTGTAAGTGGACGGATATCATATAGTGGTCAGACATAGTAAAACCATGATTTCTTGTGTGAATTCCAAGATATTCTTAAATAATTTATATGGATGTCAATGCTCTGTCCAGTTTTTCGTACGTGTTATCAACTCCTTTTTTCTTTTTCCATGTGAATTCATTGCTTTGGTTGGTAGATCGACTAGACTAAACTAGTGTGAAATTTGTTGTAATAAGCCAAATTTATTATTAGAGAGAGGTGCCCCCCTTGTCTACTGGTTCCAGTAGTTCGTTATGATTGACAATCAATAAGATCGGTTTATTTGTAGCACTCAATTCAACTATTAGTTGGGTCCAAAATTCATCTTTCATTTGTTCGTTTGGTGGTGCATATATGAAGTGTAACGCCCCAAGTTCTGGAAACTCAAAGCGTTACGGGCTAAGACCTCACAATGGGTCCCGACCCTCAGAGTAGCAACAACACAACGGATCTTACAACAATGAATAGACAAATGAAAAACCAAGACTCAATATAAAACCAACAGTTTAAACAAAAGGAAGCGTAAAAGACTCGCAACCAAGATCAAAACAAAAGGGGAACAACAACAGAAATAAAAACCCGATCCCGTCCTATAATGTACGGGAACCCCGGCTGACCACATTATCCGGATCACTCAGCAGCACATATATCCTGCAAGGCATCTACAACATTGGTATCAAATGTTAGCTAACATTCTAGATATCAGATAGACAGTAAAGGCACAAACACACATATGGTAAAGTAAAACACACACACATAAGGTAAAGTAAAACACATAAATATGCTTGCACACAACCGGTTATTATCTTTCATTAAGTCATCCATTACTAATCCATCTCATGGTTGTTACATGAGAATCGCTACAATCTCGCCTCTGTCCCTTTTCATCAACAAGAATAGAACGTATGCATCCTTCTATCACCTGTTGGACTGGTCGCAAGAGCACATCCTAGTTTCCCCATTCTGAACTGGACAAGCAGTAACCACCCGATTATAATACACTTGGGTCAATTAAGGTATAACAAGGGCAATCCTATTCCGGTTATCAGTTATAACGATAAACAACAACACAACAAGTCAAAACAGTCAATCTAATATACGGAACGCAACTAAGTAAGTCCAAGGGACTTACCTCACTCGAAGGTAACTCATAGAGTCGGCAGACACTCAGTTTCCCTCAGGAAAGGAGCAAAGGAAAGCTTGTTCATACAAGACATCACGAATTAGGAACGAAAAGGTTGCTAGAAGTTTATAACTTCTAGCCCCAATGATCTCTAAGAGATGTCCACATGCTAAGGGCTCGACCTTAGTCTTGCAGCGCTCTCAAGGGTAACAACATCAACAACAACAACCAAGGAAAGGAACGAGGAAATCAAGGAAGGAAGCAGCTCACCAAAGACGGGAGCTACTATAGAGGAAACCGCAGGGGTAGCTAGACAAGGCACAGGGGCGGCATAGCAAAGGCGCGGGGGAGGTTTTCGGTGTAGAAGCGTTGTCGACTCCTTCGAAAACAAGGAACACATCAAGGGCCAAAGCTTGCTTTTCTCAACACTTTCACACGTCACAACTCGACGAAGGGAGCCTATGAACATCAACTAATCAACAACAGAACAACCAACAAGGATCAAGACTGGATATTGATCCTTGGAGAAGAAGAAAAGAGAGAAACGAGAGGAGGAAACGAAACAGAAGGGAAAGGCATGCAGCAACTTATGAACGTGATGAATAACTCAGAGAAGAAGACTTACATGTTCAAAAAAGGAAGGAGGGTAACCAGATGCAACTCTCAGGGTTGAAGAAATGTATGCAAGAGGCAGAAAAAACGGGAAGAAGGCAGGATTATATAGCAAAGGGGTGGAAAGATAGAAGGAAAGACGTTTTAGGGTTAGGAATAAGATAGGAAAACTGGCCCATAAGATAGAAGACCGGATCTTCTATCTATGGAAGGAAGACAAAACGAACGAAAACAGATCGGGGCGCAATCTGTAGTCAACCGCAAGGGCAGCCTTCTTCACCGCGGGGGTTGTGAAGGCAAAACTGGGTTCTTACACTAGATCCCTCTAAAAAGAAGTTTCGTCCCGAAACTTGCAACAACCCACAAGATAACACAACAACAACGCATAAACACTGAACTAAACTCATATATTCCCACTAGGGGCACAAAACTCAAAGCGTCGCAAAAGTGTACATAAAACTCAAACAAAGGAAGCCGAAACGCAACAACTATGATAAAGGTACATCCAACTCCGCGTAGAACTCCAGTTAGTTCCTCTGGATACTATCCTCTGTCTCCCATGTTGCCTCATCAACTCCTCGCATCGACCACTGAATCTTCATCATCGGTATGTCCTTCGAACGCAAGCGTCTCATGCTACGCTCTAAGAAAGCTAACGGGTGCTTTCTGAACGTGCGGTCTAGCTCAACCACTAGATCCTCGTGACTAACGATGTGTCTTGAGTATGGTATATACTCCCGTAATTGAGACACATGGAAGACTGGGTGAACACCCTCAAGTCTCGGTGGCAAAGCAAGTTTGTATGTTGCCTCCCCTACTCGCTAAAGAATCTCGAAAGGTCCGACATATCTGAGACTCGGCTTCCCCTTGACGCCAAAACGTCTAACACCTCGTGTCAGGGATACTCTCAACTATACCTGAGCTCCAACTCTGAACTCTAGAAGTCTGCGCCTCTTATCTGCATAAGACATCCGGAGCCTCTGTGCTGCTAACTTCCGCTCACGATTCACTGTTACTCGAGTCATATCGCCATGTATCTGCTCAGGTGCTACACCGTTAGCACTGCTCGGTTCATCCCAACACAACGGCATACACATCTTTGTCCATATAAAGCCTCATAAGGGGCCATCCTGATCGATGCGTGTCAACTGTTGTTATACGAAAATTCCACTAAGGGAAGGTGATCTGGCCACACTTGTCCCCAATCCAACACACAGGCTCTCAACATGTCCTCCAGAGTTTAGATGGTCCGCTCAGACTGACCATCGGTCTGAGGATAATAAGCGGTCATGAACTATAGACTCGTACCTAGAGCGGCATGCACTTGTTGCCAGAACTTCGAAGTTAACCGTTCGTCTCTGTCAAAGACTATAGTCCTAGGTACTCCATGAAGTCTCACTATTTGCCTAGTGAACTCCTTTGCTAATCGACTTACCGGCCACGTTTCCTTTATCGGAATGAAATGTGCGGTCTTCGTTAGTCGATCTACTATAACCCAGATAGCATCAAAACCTCGGCTTGGTCTCAAACTGGTAACAAAGTTCATCGAGATGTCCTCCCACTTCCACTTAGGGACGGGAAGTGGGTGTAGCTCTCCTCCTTGTCGGTGATGCTTGATCTTGACCTGTTGGTAGGTCGCACACTGAGTTACATATCTCGCTACATCTGGCTTCAGACCTACCCACTAGTAGGAGCGTCTGATGTCCTCGTACATCTTACTCGCACCGGGGTACACTGAGTAAGGTGAAGAGTGAGCCTCCTGTACGATCCGTTGTCTCAGATCTCGATCTGAGGGTACACATACACGCTTTTGGCGTCGCTAGATCCCATCGGCACCTACTACAAACTTTGGCGCCTCTCCTCAAGACATCCGGTCTCGGATCTGCGTCAAAGTTGGACAACTCTCTTGATTCTGTCGGATCTTAATGCTTAGCCAACATTTTTGAACCTAGGTCAACCAACGGGTCAGGTAATATCTCCAAGATGGATAGTTGGCTGTCGAAATCCGGAAAGTGGATATCCATCTCCAGCAATGCAAAGTCTCGTTACAATTGAGGCTGAGTTGCCAGCCTAGCGATCGCCATCTCCCGGGGAGCCATCCTACTGAGGCTATCAACTACCACATTCGCCTTCCCCGGGTGGTATAAGATCTTAATGTCGAAGTTCTTGATCAACTCCAACCATCTCCTCTAGTGGTTGTTCAACTCCCGTTGAGTGAATATGTACTTCAGACTCTTGTGGTCAATGAAAATCTGGCACGTAGCTTTGTACAGATAATGCCTCCAAATCTTTAAGACGTGAACAATAGCATCAAACTCAAGATCATGGGTAGGATAATCCTCCTCATACGTCTTCAACTGTCTAGACGTGTATGCAATCACCTTACCCTCTGCATCAGAACACATCCCAACCCTAGCTTGGATTCGTCGCTATAAACCACAAAGTCCTCAATGCCCTCTGGCTGAGCTAAGATAGGAGCAGAGGTCAACCTCTTCTTACGCTCCTCAAAGCTCTGCAGGCACGGCTTGGACCATACAAATCTCGTAGACTTCCTCAACAAGAAAGTCAAAGGTCAGGCGATAACTGAAAAGCCCTTCACAAAGCGCCTATAGTAGCCCGCCAATCCTAAGAAGTTGCATACCTCCTTGACGTTCTTAGGAGGCGGCCAGGATGCTACTGACTCGATCTTCGCCGGATCTACCTTGATCTAAACATGTCCACGGGCCACGGGTTACTCGTGACCCGGCGGTTTTTGTTCGCCACTTAGCGTGCGTGCAAATAAGTCTTAAATTTATAAAAGTAGAATCAAGCAAGCGAACCCGCAGTGTACGGATCGATATAGTTAAGCAAGAATTCCAGAGTATCGAACACAGGGATTTGGGGGGTTAAATCCAGTTATAGATTATCAAGCAAGTAAGTGTATGAAGCTTTTCAAATTATTGGAAAAAAAAACAATCCTAAAGATTCAGGAATCCAGCTGTGGCAATCGATTCAAGATATACTAAAGATATAAGGACAAAGTTGAGGTTTGCAAAGGTATGCGAATGTAAGGTAATCGTACGGTGAAGTTCCAAAAACCTTATATGACCCACCTAAAAGACACTCTCTATAAAGGTTTTTGAGGCTTCAGTATAGAAAGGATCTAAAGGTAAGAATTAATGTCAAATACCCAAACTTCTTATCCAAGGATCAAGACTAACTAAACCGATTAAGGTTGTGACACTCAGAATCGAGGTAGAGGTTGTTGAGGCTTCACTACCACCTAGAAAAGGCAAGCCAAGACTAAGTTAAAGCAAATCTTTAACTTTGGATTAAAGTAAAAGCAAGTTGGTAAACTGACACAAAATTACGGGTAGTTCTTGAGTTCCACGGCCGTGGAAGCTCAAGAACAGACCGTGGATTAGGTTCGTCGGCGATTCTCTCTAACTCTCAGGGTCCAATCTATTTACGATCGATCTATCATCATCTAAGCCACAACTATCAACCCTTCACCTTAGAATTGCTAAAGGGTTTTAGCCAACAACAGTCATATTGATATCAATTTCCAGATTTAAAAGAATGAAAGATGAAAACTTCCGAAAACCTTAAATAACTCTCAAGTCAATCTCAAATCCACAAATCAAGAACAATAATGTCAATAGATTTGGAATAACACAAACAATCACGAATCTTAGATAAGAAGGAAGAACGGGATGTCAATCCGTCTTCTAATCAAACCTAAATATGAAGCGAAATCTCCTTACGAACAATCTTCCAAATCTTCGCTCTTCCCGTCAATCCGGAAATCGCAATAGGCAAAGCGCAAATCTCTCAACGACGATCTCCGCCAAAAGCGTGAACTAGGGTAAGTCCAAGTGTAAGCCTAAGCAGAGGTGACGGAATCTCTCTTCTTCCGTCCTTTTATAGGGTAGGATAAAATATTGGCCCGGCCCAATTGCGTAGAAGATCGTGGCTTCAAAGTGTGCGTAAAAGATCGCCAAGATCACGGTCATGGAAGGGTTCCACACCCGTAATTTAGAGCGTGGAATCTGGTCACGGTTTGTCACAACCCTCCACGGCCGTGTAAGTTGCTGGAATGCACCACGCCTCTCTTGCCAAGGTTCCACGGCCGTGGACTTGAACGTGGAATGTAGTACGGCCGTATTTTAGAGCGTGGTTTAGAGGTAGTTCGTGATTTTCCTTAGTCTCGTGCTATTCTTCACGTTATCATTTTCCTTAGCTCCTAGAGATGTCCTCAATCCTTGGACATGCTCAATCAAACTCAATTCTCTCTCAATCCGTTCGGAATTAGCTCCAAATTGCCTACAATCAACACAAAGCTTATGTAGACCTCTATATCGACAAAATAGATAAACTAACTCACAAATGCTTCAATGTTTTATCAACGACTACCTATATGGATGAAGTACACTTAGAAAACGAGCCTAAAATATCACAATATTTCATGCTGACAAATAACCCCATACTTGCCACTTGCTTGTCCCTAAGCAAGGTCTTTCAAAAGGCTTTTAAAACACAAGTTAGGATGAAATATGTGTACCTTCTCAAAGCAAAACTTCTTTTAGATGAATGTGCCTTCTAATCAATAGATCATTCTCAAATCTTGCTTCATTTGCTTATAAGACTTTCATACACTTAATCAAAGAGTAAAGAGTAAAGGAGCTCATGAATCAATCAAACATCCATGTAAACATCATAACCTTTAAACATTATCAAAATCAATCATAAGAAACTTCAATTTAGATCACCAAGCCATATAACATTCTTTTGATCTTAAGGACTTTCAAACAAGGTCTAGAATGTGGAAAGGGAAGGAAAACTTTAAGGAATGTGGTGCATGAATCCGGGAAAGTGGATAACTACTCTTTTCTTCTTCTCTTGCGATTTCCGCAGCACTTTCAACTTAGAGCTTCACTCTCTTCTTTTCATTTTTCGACTTTACTTTTGGAGTTATGGATAGAGGTGCACAAAAACCAAAGCCTAGGAGATTGGCTTTTCTCAATTTTTATGAGAT
This sequence comes from Fagopyrum homotropicum, assembly GCA_033239125.1. Lineage (NCBI taxonomy): Eukaryota > Viridiplantae > Streptophyta > Magnoliopsida > Caryophyllales > Polygonaceae > Fagopyrum > Fagopyrum homotropicum. The sequence goes on along the minus strand of BSWB01000001.1, from coordinate 137,803,509 downwards.
GCCTCAAACCCTTAGCGCACATACCATAATCCGCCAGGAATATCGCTCAATCCAACTTTGGCAAGACACAAACACCCGGCTATGTGAATGGTGCCGAGTTACTCATCATCATGATTGACTTCCCCAAACCTATAATTTCTTTCTATTCTTTTGATTGCAAAATATTGCTTTCATGGCCCTCCCACATCAAACATGTGTTAGCATGAAATATTGTGATATTTTAGGCACGTTTTCTAAGTGTAATTGAGTCATATTGATAGTCATTGATTGAGCATTTATGCATTTGTGAGCTAGTTTGCCTATATTGTCGATATGGATGTCTACACAAGCTTTATGTTGATTATAGGTGATTGAGAGCCATTTTCGAACGGAATCGAGCAAAGACGGAATTGTTGAGCAATGTCCATGGATTGAGGGCATTCTTAGGAGCAAAATGAGTGTCAACTTCAGGAATGCACGAGGCTAGGGAAGAATCACCTTCTTGCCCTAAACCACGCTCTAAAATACGGCCGCACTACAAACCACGTTTAGTTCCACGGCCGTGGAATCATGCAAGAGAAACGTGGTTCATTCCAAAAGCTTTTACGGTCGTGGAATCCATGGTTCAAACCGTGTTAATTCCCACGCTCTAAATTACGGTCGTGGAATCTTCCACGACCGTGATCTTGGCGATCTTTTTCGCCACATTTTTGAGCCACGATCTTTCAAAAGATTGGGCCGGGCCGATATTTTATCTTGCCCTATAAAAGGACGGACGAAGAGAGAATTTCGGACCTCCGCTTAGAGAATTTTGCACTTCGCTTTAAACGCATTTTCGCCCACGCCGCGACTTAGAGATTCTTTGCGATTTTTGGAAAAGACGGATTTTGCGCTCATCTTTGGAGCTGCCCTAATCTCGCACTTTGGTGGAGATTGTGATTGAGATTTCCGGATTGACGGAAGATCGAAGATTCGGAAGGTTGTTCGCAAGAAGATTCCTCTTCTTGTTTAGGTTTGATTTAGAAGACGGATTGACATCCCGTTCTTCCTTCTTATCTAAGATTGTGTTTGTTTGTTCTATTCCGAATCTAGTGACGATATTTGTTCTTGATTGTGACTTTGAGATTGGTTTGAAGTTTATTGAAAGTTTTCGGAAGTTTTCATCTTTCAATCTTTTAAACCTTGAATTTGATATCATTATGAATATTATTGGCTAAAAACCCTTAACAATTCTAAGGTGAAGGGTTGATAGTTGTGGCTTAGATGATGATAGATCGAACGTAAACAGATTGGACCCTGAGAGTTAGAGAGAATCGCCGACGAAGCCTAAATTACGGGCTGTTCTTGAGTCCACGGCCGTGGAATCTCAAGAACTAACCGTGATTTCCCCTAAGTTTACGAACCTGCTTTTACTTTAATCCAAAGTTAAAGATTTGCTTTAACTTAGTTTAGGCTTGCCTTTTCTAGGTGGTAGTGAAGCCTCAACAACCTCTACCTCGATTGTGAGTGTCATAACCTTAATCGATTTAGTTAGTCTTGATCCTTGGATTACAAGTTTGGGTATTTGGCATTGATTCTTACCTTTAGAACCCTTCTATATTGAGCCTCAACAACCTGTATAGAGAGTGTCTTGTAGGTGAGTCATACAAGGTTTTTGGAACTTCACCGTACGATTACCTTACATTAGCATACCCTTGCATATCTTAACTTTGTCCTTATATCATTTGTATATCTTGAATCGATATCCACAGCTGGATACTTGGATCTTTAGGATTGTTGTTTTCCCAATAATTTGAAAAGCTCTTACATATACTTGCTTGACAATCTGCAATTGAATTTGTTCCCCCCAAATCCCTGTGTTCGATACTCTGGAATTCTTGCTCAACTATATCGATCCGTACACTGCGGGTTCGCTTGCTTGATTTCTACTTTTATATTTAAAGCTTATTTTCACGCACGCTAAGTGGCGAACAAGTTTTTGGCGCCGTTGCCGGGGATTTGGTCTAGACCGAATTCGGTAGCCGGTTGTCAAGCTTGGGAGCTTGCTCTCGTTATTTGATATCTTTTCAAGTGCATGCGCAGGTCTAGGAACACCGGAGATCTCTTGCCTCTTGATCAAGAGCTTGAGAAAACTTTAAGACAAAAGCGAAAGGAAAAGAAGATGGCTGAAGAACACAAACGTGATCTTCAAGCGGAGTTGGCGGAGAAGGAAGCTCAACTCCAATGGAATGAGAACATCCGCCGGGATGAAATGGATCGTCATCAATCTCAAGTTAACAATCTACAGGATATCATTTTCAAAATGAGGATAGAACTAAGCGACCTTAAGAATAAGGGTAGCAAGAAATCCTCAAGAAGGGCATCAAGATCTAGAAGAAGAAGTCACTCATCCGCTGACGATAGTGATTCTTCTATGCCACCGTTAGAGGAAATTGACCCAAGGATCAATGTGAATCCATTCTCCCCACAGGCGACCGCAAACCGACGCATTCCACCTAGGAATGTAAGGGTGAACCGTGTAGAAGATGAGCCAAGGACTCTTGGCCAAAGGATGGATCCAACGTAGCAACCACGCCGTCTAGGTGTGAACTTTGGTGTTGATGATGTACAAGGGTTTAGCTTCAACCCTCAAGTTATTACTCTTGTTCGCCAAACTCAATTTGGCGGGACAAGCGGTGAATCTCCACACCAACACTTGCAAAACTTTGAGTGTATGATGGAGACAATGAGGCCAAAGAATGCTACTACCAACAATTATAAGCTCAAGCCTTTCTTCTTCTCCTTGAAGGGGAAAGCATTGTCTTGGTACCAAGCTCTTCCAAGGGGAAAGCTTGAGACGTGGGAAGACCTTTCCGCAGAGTTCTTCACTAAGTTCTTTCCGCCATCCAAAACGGCGGAACTTAGAGGTAAGATTAATGCATTTTCCATGAGATCTAACGAAAGTTTGTTTCAATCTTGGGAAAGGTTTCAGGACTTGTTATTGGATTGCCCTCATCATGGCATATCCAAGCTTGCATTGCTGGAGATATACTATAAGGGGCTGGATGCGGGAACGCAATTCAACCTCCAATCCCTCTCATGTGGAACGTTCATGGACATGAGAGAAGATGACGCTTGGGACTTCATTGAGAAGCAAGCAAGGGTCATAGAGAAGTATTCCCACCGGAAAGTGGAGGGAAATCGTGTGGAGCAAGGAGCAAAGCTCACACATGAAGCTCAAAATCAGATTTTCTCCCTCAACAATGAGATCAAAGAGTTGAAGGAGGCTATCAAGACCAACTTTCCAAAGCAACAAGGCAAGGATGTTGGCTATTTGGGCAACAACAACAATGGCGGTGAGAACACAAACCGCAACAACAACAACAACAACAACAACCGGAATAACAACCGAAATAACAATTGGAATAGAAACAACAACAACCGGAACAACAATTGGAACAACAATAGGAGTTCAAACAACAACAATTGGCACTCCAATCAACAAAATTCCGGTAACTCGTATCCTTCCAATTCTAATTCACTAACTCCACCTTCCTCTTCCTCTACTCCTTTGAAAAGCCAGGGGCAATCATCTAATGGAGGAAACACTTCGGGGAAGGAGAAGCCCGATCCCATGTTGGAAACGATATTGGGAAAGCTTCAAGGGTTGGAGAACCGCATCATTAAGGTTGATGATCAAATTTCTAAGGTTGATAAGGCCCAAAGGGTTTTGGAAAACCAAATGTTCAGCCATGCGGAGGAAGTTCCTAGGAATCAAGGGAAACTTCCAGGAAAGACGGAAGACAACCCTAAGGGAAGGGTGATGGCAATCACAACTAGGAGCGGAGTGACTACCACCGATCCGCAGCCTAAGTTTGTTGAAGTCTCCGTTGAGAAAGACAAAGAGAAGGGGAATGAGAAGGAAGATGTCTACGTTCCTCCTCCGGCTTACAAACCTCCCCTACCATTTCCTCAATCTAGAGTGAGAGCGCGCCTAGATAAACAATTTGGTAAGTTTATAGAACTCATGAGCAAGCTGCATATTAATATACCCTTTATTGATGCTATTGTAGGTATGCCGGCTTATGGCAAGTTCTTGAAGGAGCTCCTCTCCAACAAGAGGAAGCTAGAAGACTTTGGAGAGGTTAAGATGAGTTCGGATTCTTCGGATCTCATCAAGACTATGAAGGAGAAAATGCCTTCAAAGCTAAAGGATCCAAGATCATTTTGCATTCCCATAGGAGTGGGAGATGTCACATATGACGCTTTATGTGACTTGGGAGCAAGTGTGAGCATCATACCACTTGCGTTGTGTAGGAAGATCGGTTTAGGCGACCCTAAACCGGTGAAGATGACGTTGTACATGGCGGATCGATCCATCACTCACCCCGTCGGTATTGTAGAAGACGTCCCGGTCAAGCTAGGTAAATTCTTTGTTCCTATTGATTTTGTCGTGCTTGACATTCCTGCAGATAGTCCGGTCCCGATCATACTCGGAAGACTGTTTCTTGCAACTTCCGGCTGCATAGTCGATTGCAAGAATGGTAGACTCGCTTTTGATATAGGAGAAGAGAAAGTAGAGTTCGTTCTTTCCACTCTAGTGAAGGAGCCAATCTTCGATGAGGATATATTCGATATCCAAGATGAAGAAGGGTTGTCTAGGGAGGAGGTAAGTGCAATTCTCTTTAACGATCCGTTACAAAAAGTTATTACTATGAGTCTAACAAATGTAGGGGAAGAAGAAGAGTGCAATGAGGTAATTGAAGCCTTAGAAGCACAAGAAGAGATGCATGAAGTAGAGTTTGAAAAACTCCACGATGAGGCAGAAAACGTGAGAATCCACGGCTACACACTATATTCCACGGCCGTGGATTTCACAACCAAAACCGTGTCCCACTCCAGAGAGTTATACGGTCGTGGAGAAGACATGACAACCGTATTTCCTTTCCACGCCCTAAACCACGGCCGTGGAGGACATGAGGAACCCGTAATTTTGGTCGTGGAAAGGGGTGATCGAGACACTTCTTCAACTTCTTCAAATTCTTCTCCCACACATTCAACACCCTTAGAAACTTCTAAGGAGACATCGGATGCTCCTCAAGATCATTGGAAGCTCCGAAAGCGATTGAACTAAACCACTTCCTACTCATCTAAGGTACGCTTTCTTAGGACCTAATTCTACCTTCCCGGTCATTGTTAGTTCCGATTTAAGCATAGATGAACATGATCAGCTCATGATTGTCCTTAAGAAACATAGGAAAGCTTTAGGCTACACTATTGAGGACTTAGTAGGAATTAAACTCTCCCTATGCATGCATAAGATACTAATGGAGGAAGATTTTAGAACTTCAAGACAACCTCAAAGGCGGTTGAATCCGACCATGAAGGAGGTTGTCAAGAAGGAAATTCTTAAACTTCTTGATGCAGGTATCATCTATCCTATCTCCGATAGTAAGTGGGTGAGTCCGGTTCAAGTAGTTCCAAAGAAGGGAGGAATGACGGTCATCACCAACAAGAACAACGAACTCATTCCTACCCGAACCGTGACAGGATGGCGTATGTGCATAGATTACCGCAAGCTCAACAATGCAACGAGGAAGGACCACTTCCCATTGCCATTCATCGATCAAATGCTTGAAAGGTTAGCACAACATTCACATTTTTGCTATCTTGACGGTTACAGTGGTTTTTTTCAGATTCCGATACACCCGGATGATCAGGAGAAGACCACATTTATGTGCCCATGGGGTACGTTCGCTTATAGGAGAATGCCATTCGGGCTTTGCAACGCCCCAACCACCTTTCAACGGTGCATGATGGCCATCTTCTCCGAATACATTGAGGAAATCATGGAGGTCTTCATGGACGACTTCTCCGTATACGGTTCCTCTTTTAACGATTGCCTTTCTAACCTTTCTCTTGTTTTACAAAGGTGTGAAGACACTAACCTAGTTCTTAATTGGGAGAAGTGTCAATTTATGGTTAAGGAAGGAATTGTATTAGGTCACTTAGTCTCTAATAGAGGGATAGAGGTAGATAAAGCTAAGATAGAGACCATAGAGAAGCTTCCTCCCCCAACTTCGGTGAAAGGGATAAGAAGTTTCCTAGGACATGCTGGATTTTATAGACGTTTCATTAAAGACTTTTCTAAAATATCAAAACCGCTCACTAATCTATTGATGAAGGATGCAGTTTTTGAGTTTTCGCAGGAATGTTTGGATGCGTTTAACACAATTCGGCAAGCTCTAATTTCAGCACCCATTATCCAACCTCCGGATTGGACTCTTCCCTTTGAGGTTATGTGCGATGCTAGTGACGTAGCTATAGGAGCTGTTCTTGGACAACGAAAGGAAGGGCGAACCCATGCCATATACTATGCTAGCAAAACGCTAGATGAAGCGCAGCTCAATTACGCCACTACTGAAAAAGAGTTTTTAGCTATTGTCTATGCTATTGACAAGTTTCGCTCTTATCTTGTAGGTGCAAAGGTGATTGTCTACACGGATCATGCTGCGATCCGGTACCTTCTTGCGAAGAAAGATGCGAAGCCAAGGCTAATTAGATGGATTCTCCTCCTACAAGAATTCGATCTAGAGATCCGCGACAAGAAAGGTTCAGAAAATTCTATTGCAGATCATTTGAGTCGCCTAACACATCTAGAGGACGACCATTTACCCATCGACGACTCCTTCCCGGACGAACACCTACACATCATTGAGGAGTGCATCGATGTGATCTCCAAAGGTAACGAACCATGGTTTGCTGATTTTGTTAATTATTTGGTTTGTCAGGAGATACCACCCGAATTATCCTACGCACAAAGAAAGAAGTTCTTTAAGGATGTCCGGGAATACTTTTGGAACGAGCCTCTCCTCTTTAAGAGAGGTCCGGATGGTATCATTCGGCGATGTGTGCCGGAAGATGAGATGCAAAGTGTCATCCGCCATTATCATTCACTACCTTGTGGAGGACACGCTAGTTCGAACAAGACTAGCGCAAAGGTATTGCAATCTGGATTCTTTTGGCCTACTTTATTTAGAGATGTGCAATCCTTTGTTTCTTGCTGCGATGCTTGTCAAAGAACAGGCAATATCTCTAGGAGGAATGAGATGCCCCTCAACAACATCCAAGAGGTGAAGATTTTTGACGTTTGGGGAGTAGATTTTATGGGACCATTCCCATCCTCTTGTGGAAACCAATACATACTATTGGCGGTAGATTACGTTTCTAGATGGGTGGAAGCAATTGCCTCTCCCACCAATGATGCCATGGTGGTGGTTAAGTTCTTCAACAAGACCATTTTTCCTCGATTTGGGACGCCAAGGACTATCATTAGTGATGGAGGTTCTCACTTCATTACCCGGCGCTTTGAAGCTCTTCTAGCTAAGTATGGGGTTACTCACAAGATCGCTACCCCTTATCATCCACAAACTAGTGGACAAGTTGAGATCTCAAATAGGGAGATCAAAGGAATTCTAGAGAAGACGGTTTCAAGGACTAGGAAGGATTGGTCTTTGAAGCTCGACGATGCATTGTGGGCGTATCGGACTGCGTACAAGACTCCCTTAGGAACCACACCATACAACCTTGTGGATGGGAAGTCTTGTCACTTACCGGTGGAGTTAGAGCACAAAGCGTTTTGGGCTATCAAGTGGTTAAATTTCAGCATGAAGGAAGCGGGAGAAAAGCGTCTCCTAGACCTTAATGAGCTGGACGAACTCCGCTTGAACGCTTATGAAAACGCTAAGATTTATAAGGAGAGAGCAAAGCGTTGGCATGATAAGCACATCATTCCAAAGGACTTCAAAGAAGGAGATCAAGTTCTCCTCTTCAATTCAAGGCTTCGTCTCTTTCCAGGTAAGCTTAAATCTCGTTGGACCGGACCTTTTCTAATTAAGCGTATTTTCCCCCATGGTGCAGTTGAAGTATGGGGTGAAGCGAGCGGAAGCTTTAAAGTGAACGGCCAACGACTCAAGAAGTATACGCCGGAACTCCAAGCCAAAGAGTTCGCGCCTACCGCACTCGAATAAGTGCGAGATTGGTCTAGCTACGGACCTTAAACAAAGCGCTTCTTGGGAGGCAACCCAAGGTATTGCATTTTTGTTTTTGTTTTCGATTTATAGTTTAGCTTAGTTTAGACGTTTTTGCTTTGTTTTGCCTCGATTTCTTCCGGTATGTTCGTGTTTTTGGATGTAGGAACGATGGAAAAGGAAAAGGGAAGGATAATGTTGAAGAAAAGTGACGAAACTTGGACTTTGGAGCATTACAGAGAGTTCCACGGCCTAAACCACGGTCGTGACAGCTACAGTGACCGTAATTTCCAAAAGCCTTTGAAAAATCACCAAAACCACGGTTCCGTACAATTCCACGGCCGTGGAACACCCCGACAGACCGTGATTTTCAAAATTTTGCCTGTGACTTTATAAACCACGTTCTTCACCAAAACACTCCACAAAAGCCTTTTCCACGACCCTAAAACGCCGAATCCACGACCTTCTCCCAAATCCGCATTCCTTAATCGTTTTCAACGATTCTTCTTCCCAAATTGAAGCAAATTCAACCACCAACAAGATCCAAGCGACGAATCGAGCAGAAATTCACCAAGGAACGCGCAATTCGGATTTTAAAATCCGAAACCTAGGTTTTTCCACTCTTCTTGATCTTTGTCGATTTGGTTCGTTTTTGTTAGAAATTTTATGAAGAACTGATCATAATTGGAAGGAATTAGACTAGGGCTGCCTGATTGCTGAATTTGAGAGTTGTTTGCTGAGATTTGCGAAAGAAACAGACAAATCACGGTTCCTGGAAGAACCACGGCCGTGGAAAGGCTAGAACAGACCGTAATTTTTTACAGTGATGGACTTTGTAAGGAGAGTTTCTGGGAGGATTAAGGAGAAAAAGAATGATCAAAACAAGAAGAGGAAGGGTAATCCCTCTTCTTCTTCATCCTCTAGAGCACCACCACCCTCTTCCCCTTCACCTCCATCATCACCTTCCTCACCCGCACCTCCTAGCCCTAGAATACCGACCATTCATGAGGATCACCTCGCTGCTTTCAAGAGGATCCATGAGAGACCTGTGATTGGACCTAGGTACCTTCTGTTAGAGGATCTAACACCTCTTAACATAGTTGATGACCTTACTTGGCTCTTGGATAGAGCCGGACTTATTGTCTTCTCGGCTATCCGAGAAGACGCCTATGAGGAGATTACGAGGGAGGTTGTGACTTCTTTCGAGCATAGCCACGTAGATAGGAGCGTTTCTTTCCGCCTTATGGAAAGAAACTATGACTTTTCCATCCGTGAGTTCGGGACTTTCTTCGGGTTTCATGAGACCTTTAACGGTCGCTTTCCTAGTGGCGTTTACGCCAAGGACTTTTGGGAAGAGGTAGCGATGATATACGCCGGCGAGGACCGCTGGAAACCTGCTGACACCAAGGCTAAGTTGATGTATCACTTAGCCTTGAAGATTGCTCACCGTGTTCTTTCGGAGTGTCTCTTTCCTCGGACGGAGACGCCCCAAAAGATCAAGATGGGTGAGCTCTTTTTGTTGTATTCTATGCTGTATGGGTGCCGAGCTGATTGTGCCACCCTCTTAGCTGCTACTATGAGCAAGCTTAAGAATAAGAGGAAGGGCAACATTGGATATGGTGGGATAGTTACCCACCTTGCTAGGAGTTTGGGAGTTGATTTTTCTGCGTGTACCCGTATACCTGCCGTACCCTTAGGACTCCATGCCTTCATGACTAGGGGTCTCATCTTCCCCACACATAAAGGTCCGCCTTATGCGGCCATGCCTTGGGAGAGCAGGACGGGTAGGGGTATTGAGTGGCTACAGGAGTATTCCATTATGGCGGGACGCCATAATTGGAAGGCTACGTTCGCAGCTATGCATGCGAACAGGATTGCAGCTCCCCCATATGTCCCACCGCCGCCAGTAGTTGAGGAGGAGATGAGGGATCAGTTTGAGGGTGGAGGAGGAGAAGAGTAGGAGTTTGGCACGTTTCCGGATCAGCCGGATGCGGCCCCCGATATGCCCAGACGTTCTCCACGTCCAACTAGAGCTTCAGGCTCGTCTTCTCGCCGCGCCAGCGTGAGTGAGAGACCCACATGGGCTGAGACACCTCCTGCATGGTATGGAGCTCCACCTCCATGGTCTACACAGGTACCATCTTCATCAGCACCAGCACCAGCACCATCCGACGCTCCAGCATGGTATAGCCAGGCTCCGGGATGGTATGAGCAGATGCCGGATTGGGCTACTGGTCTTTCGGAGAGAGTATAAGCATTGGAGATCCGAGCCGATGCTAGAGATGGACGCTTGGACGACCTCGATCACATGATGAGAGATGTCTACCGCCAACAGTTTGGGCGGTTTTATGATCCTAGCTTCTCCCCATTCCCGCCTCCACCAGCGCCGCAGTGATGATGATTGCATGACCGTTCACTTTAGCCGCTCCACCGCCACTTTGTGAGTTTCTTTTTCTTTTCTTTATTTTCTTTCTTTCTTTTGAACATTAGGGACAATGTTCGTCCTAAGTATGGGGTGGGGTATGACTAAAAGTTTGTAATAACTCTTACTCACTATGTTTGCTTCTATTCGAGACTATCTTGCATGTTCATTATATTGTCGCACGTTTCATTATTGCATTGCATGAAAAAGAACTTGAAAAAAAACCCATAAAAATTGAAAAATTTTGAAAATTTTGTGTTTCTAATGAATTGAGATGATTTCCATGATAATCGCTACTTGTGAATTGAGTTTGATGACAATTGCATGCTTAAACGAATAGTGAATTGAAAAGAATTTGAATGAGTTGATTATGCCTCTTTTGCAAGTTTCATAATGTGATAAATGTTACCTAAATCATGTTGAGGAATTGAAGTTGAAATCACACTATAAGTTCTTATGCTTCTTGTTGAGATGATTAAGGCAATTCGATTTTTCTTTCTTCTTTCTTTGATCATTTAGCCCCTCATTGAAATATTGACCTCCTTTACCTATCCGGGAATTTGGAGAAGTGAATGAAAAAGGCATGTTTGATGTGGGAGGGCCATTTGCAATCAAAGGAATAGAAAGAAATTGTAGGTTTGGGGAAGTCAATCATGACGATGAGTAACTCGGCACCATTCACATAGCCGGGTGTTTGTGTCTTACCAAAGTCGGATTGAGCGATATTCCTAGCGGATTATGGTATGTGCGCTAAGGGTTTGAGGCATCTCATAAAAATTGAGAAACGCCAATCTCCTAGGCTTCGGTTTTTGTGCACCTCTATCCATAACTCCAAAAGTAAAGTCAAAAAATGAAAAGAAGAGAGCGAAGCTCTAAGTTGAAGTTGTTGCGGAAACCGCAAGAAAGGAAGAAGAGAGTAGTTGACCACCTTCCCGGATTCATGCACCACATTCCTTGAAGTTTCCCTCCCTTTTTGCATTCTAGGCCTTTTCTTTGAAAGTCCTTAAGATCAAAAGAATGTTGTATGGCTTGGTGATCTAAATTGAAGTTTCTTGTGATTGATTTTGATAATGTTTAAGGGTTATGATGTTTGTTTGGAAGTTTGATTGATTTATGAGTTTTCTTTACTCTTTACTCTTTGATTAAGTATATGAAAGTCTTATAAACGATTGAAGCAAGATTTGAGAATGATCTATTCTTTAGAAAGCACATTCATCCAAAAGAAGTATTGCTTTGAGAAGGTACACATATTTCATCCTAACTCTTGTTTTAAAGCTTTTGAAAGGCCTTGCTTAGGGACAAGCAAGTTGCAAGTATGGGGTTATTTGTTAGCATGAAATATTGTGATATTTTAGGCACGTTTTCTAAGTGTAATTGAGTCATATTGATAGTCATTGATTGAGCATTTATGCATTTGTGAGCTAGTTTGCCTATATTGTCGATATGGATGTCTACACAAGCTTTATGTTGATTATAGGTGATTGTGAGCCATTTCCGAACGGAATCGAGCAAAGACGGAATTGTTGAGCAATGTCTATGGATTGAGGGCATTCTTAGGAGCAAAATGAGTGTCAACTTCAGGAATTCACAAGGCTAGGGAAGAATCACGTTCTTGCCCTAAACCACGCTCTAAAATACGGCCGTACTACAAACCACGTTTAGTTCCACGGCCGTGGAATCATGCAAGAGAAACGTGGTTCATTCCAGAAGCTTTTACGGTCGTGGAATCCATGGTTCAAACCGTGTTGATTCCCACGCTCTAAATTACGGTCGTGGAATCTTCCACGACCGTGATCTTGGCGATCTTTTTCGCCACATTTTTAAGCCACGATCTTTCAGAAGATTGGGCCGGGCCGATATTTTATCTTGCCCTATAAAAGGACGGACGAAGAGAGAATTTCGGACCTCCGCTTAGAGAATTTTGCACTTCGCTTTAAACGCATTTTCGCCCACGCCGCGACTTAGAGATTCTTTGCGATTTTTGCAAAAGACGGATTTTGCGCTCATCTTTGGAGCTGCCCTAATCTCGCACTTTGGTGGAGATTGTGATTGAGATTTCCGGATTGACGGAAGATCGAAGATTCGGAAGGTTGTTCGCAAGAAGATTCCTCTTCTTGTTTAGGTTTGATTTAGAAGACGGATTGACATCCCGTTCTTCCTTCTTATCTAAGATTGTGTTTGTTTGTTCTATTCCGAATCTAGTGACGATATTTGTTCTTGATTGTGACTTTGAGATTGGTTTGAAGTTTATTGAAAGTTTTCGGAAGTTTTCATCTTTCAATCTTTTAAACCTTGAATTTGATATCATTATGACTATTGTTGGCTAAAAACCCTTAACAATTCTAAGGTGAAGGGTTGATAGTTGTGGCTTAGATGATGATAGATCGAACGTAAACAGATTGGACCCTGAGAGTTAGAGAGAATCGCCGACGAAGCCTAAATTACGGGCTGTTCTTGAGTCCACGGCGTGGAATCTCAAAAACTAACCGTGATTTCCCCTAAGTTTACGAACCTGCTTTTACTTTAATCCAAAGTTAAAGATTTTCTTTAACTTAGTTTAGGCTTGCCTTTTCTAGGTGGTAGTGAAGCCTCAACAACCTCTACCTCGATTGTGAGTGTCATAACCTTAATCGATTTAGTTAGTCTTGATCCTTGGATTACAAGTTTGGGTATTTGACATTGATTCTTACCTTTAGAACCCTTCTATATTGAGCCTCAACAACTTGTATAGAGAGTGTCTTGTAGGTGAGTCATATAAGGTTTTTGGAACTTCACCGTACGATTACCTTACATTAGCATACCCTTGCATATCTTAACTCTGTCCTTATATCATTTGTATATCTTGAATCGATAGTCACAGCTGGATACTTGGATCTTTAGGATTGTTGTTTTCCCAATAATTTGAAAAGCTCTTACATATACTTGCTTGACAATCTGCAATTGAATTTGTTCCCCCCAAATCCCTGTGTTCGATACTCTGGAATTCTTGCTCAACTATATCGATCCGTACACTGCGGGTTCGCTTGCTTGATTTCTAGTTTTATATTTAAAGCTTATTTGCACGCACGCTAAGTGGCGAACAACATGCCTTTTTCATTCAACTCCTCCAAATTCCCGGAGAGGTAAAGGAGGTCATTATTTCAATGAGGGGCTAAATGATCAAAGAAAGAAGAAAGAAAATCGAATTGCCTTAATCATCTCAAAAAGAAGCATAAGAACTTATTATGTGATTTCAACCTTGTTTTCTCAACATGATTTAAGTTAACATTCATCACATTATGAAATTTGCAAAAGAGGTATAATCAACTCATTCAATTTCTTTTCAATTCACTATTTGTTTAAGCATGCGATTGTCATCAAAACTCAATTCACAAGTGGTGATTATCATAGAAATCATCTCTATCCTTAGAAGCACAAATTTTCAAAATTTTTCAATTTTTATGGGTTTTTCAAATTCTTTTTCATGCAATGCAAGAATGAAACGTGTAGCAATAAAATGAAACATGCAAGATAGTCTCGATAGAAGCAAATAAAATGAGTAAGAGTTATTACAAACGATTAGTCACACCCCACCCCATACTTGGAACAAACATTGTCCCTAATGTTCAAAGAAAAGAAAAAGAAGAAAAGAAAGAAAGAAAAAGAACTCACAAAACGGTGGTGGAGCGGCTAAACTATCGATCATCAGCGGTGTCACTGCGGCGCCGGTGGAGGTGGAAATGGAGAGAAGCTAGGATCGTATTACTGCCCGAACTGTTGGCGGTAAACATCTCTCATCATATGGTCAAGATCGTCCACCCGTGCATCTCTAGCGTCAGCTCGAATCTCCAAAGCTCCGACCCTATCAGAAAGGTCGGTGGCCCACTCTGGCAACTGCTCATACCAACCAGGCGGCTGGCTGTACCATGCCGGTGCATCTGAAGGTGCCGGTGTTGGTGGTGCCTGTGTAGACCATGGTGGAGGAGCTCCCATCCAATCTGGCTGAGTCGAATACCAAGCAGGTGGGTCAGCCATCCAAGTAGGCCTCTCGCTCACACTAGCGCGGCGAGAGGAAGAGCCAGATGCTCTAGCAGGGGGGAGAGAACGTCTAGGCATGTCAGGAGCTGCGTCCGGCTGATCCGGGAATGTACCAAAATCCTGCTCAGCTTCTCCTCCTCCCTCATAGTCATCTCCTCCCATCTCCTCCTCTACAACTGGCGGTGATGGAACGTAGGGAGGGGCTACCAATCTGTTCGCATGCATGGCAGCGAACGTCGCCTTCCAGTTATGGCGTCCAGCCATAATGGAATACTCTGGGAGCCACTCAATGCCTCTCCCTGTCCTACTCTCCCATGGCATAGCAGCGTAAGGTGGACCTCTATGGGTGGGGAAGATAAGGCCTCTAGTCATAAGGGCCTGAAGTCCTAGGGGTACAGCAGCAATACGTGTACAGGCGGAGAAATCTACCCCTAATGCCCTAGCAAGGTGGGTGACTATCCCACCATATCCAATGTTGCCAGCCCTCTTATTCTTTAGCTTGCTCATGGTAGCAGCTAAGAGGGTGGCGCAGTCAGCAGGTCTACCGTATAGCATACAGTAGAGAAGAAAGAGCTCATCTGTCTTAATCTTCTGAGGTGTCTCCGTCCTAGGGAAGAGACACTCAGAAAGTACCCTATGAGCAATATTCAAGGCTAAGTGATACATCAACTTAGCCTTGGTATCAGCTGGTTGCCAGCGGTCCTCGCTGGCATAGATCATAGCGACCTCTTCCCAGAAATCCTTGGCGTACACGCCATTGGGGAAACGACCATTGAAGGTCTCGTGGAACCCAAAGAAGACTCCAAACTCCCGGATGGAGAAATCATAGTTTCTTTCCATCAGACGGAAAGAAATTGTCCTGTCAACGTGGCTGTGCTCAAAACAAAGCACAACCTCTCTTGTAATCTCCTCATATGCATCTTCCCGAATAGCGGAGAAGATGACTAATCCGGCTCTATCCAAGAGCCAAGTAAGGTCCCCTATGACATGTAGAGGTGCTAAATCCTCCAACAGTAGGTATCTAGGTCCTATGACCGTCCTCTTATGGATCCTCTCTAAGGCATCGAGATGATCCTCGTGAATGGTAGGGACTCTAGGGCGAGGTGGTGATGGTGATGAAGGTGATGATGGAGGTGAAGGGGATGAAGGTGGTGGTGCTCTAGAGGAGGAAGAGGAAGAGGGGTTGCCTTTCCTCTTTTTACTCTTATCCTTATCTTTGTTCTTATCCTTATTCCTACCGGACACTCTCCTCACAAAATCCATGTTCTGTTAAAAACCACGGTTTGTTCTTGGTGTTCCACGGCCGTGGAAGCTACAGGAACCGTGGTTTGTCTCGACTTTTTGCAAATCTCAACAGAATCACGCCAAATTTCACAGCAGCAGTCCTAGACTAATTCTCTTCCAATTCCAATCAGTTATTCCTAAAAATTCTAGCAAATGCAAATCCGAATCGACAAAGATAGAGAAGAGCAAAAAAACCTAGGTTTTCGGATTTTTAAATCCGAATTCTGCTTTCCTTGGTAATTTGCCGCTTGAATTGTTGCTTGGATCTCGTTGGTGATCAGATTTACTTCAGTTTTGGTCAAAGAATCGTTAAAAATGATTAACGAATGAAGAATTGAGGTGAGGGGAAGGATTCGGCGATTTTGGGCGTAATTTTGGTGTTTGGTTTGTGTTTTGTGAAGAAAAGTGATTTATATAGTGGCCGTAAAAATTTCTGAAAATCACGGTCTGTCGGGGGGTTCCAAGACCGTGGAAATGTACGGAACCGTGGTTTTGGTGATTTTTCAAAGGCTTTTGTAAATTACGGTCTCAGAGGGTTCCACGACCGTGGTTTAGGCCGTGGAACTCTCTGTAATGCTCCAAAGTCCAAGTTTCGTCACTTTTCTTCAAACTTTCTCTTCCCCTTTCCTTTTCCACTGTTCCTACATCTAAAAACACGAACATACCGGAAGGAATCGAAGGCAAAACAAAGCAAAAACGTCTAAACTAAGCTAATCTATGAATCAAAAACAAAAACATAAATGCAATACCTTGGGTTGCCTCCCAAGAAGCGCTTTGTTTAAGGTCCGTAGCTAGACCAAATTCGCACTTATTCGACTGCGGTAGGCGCGAACTCTTCACCTTGGAGTTCCGGTGTGTACTTCTTGAGTCGTTGACCGTTCACCTTAAAGCTTCCGCCCGCTTCACCCCATACTTCAACTGCACCATGGGGGAAATTACGTTTGATTAGAAAAGGTCCGGTCCAACGAGATTTAAGCTTACCTGGAAAGAGACGAAGCCTTGAATTAAAGAGGAGAACTTGATCTCCTTCTTTGAAGTCCTTTGGAATGATATGCTTATCATGTCAACGCTTTGCTCTTTCTTTGTAAATCTTAGCGTTTTCATAAGCGTTCAAGCGGAGTTCTTCAAGCTCATTAAGGTTCAAGAGACGCTTCTCTCCCGCTTCCTTCATGCTGAAATTCAACCACTTGATGGCCCAAAACGCCTTGTGCTCTAACTCTACCGGTAAGTGACAAGACTTCCCATACACAAGGTTGTATGGTGTGGTTCCTATGGGAGTCTTATACGCAGTCCGGTACGCCCACAATGCATCATCAAGCTTCAAGGACCAATCCTTCCTTGTCCTTGAAACCGTCTTCTCTAGGATTCCTTTGATCTCCCGGTTTGAGATCTCAACTTGTCCACTAGTTTGTGGATGATAAGGGGTGGCGATCTTGTGAGTAACCTCATACTTAGCTAGAAGAGCTTCAAAGCACCGGGCAATGAAGTGAGAACCTCCATCACTAATGATAGTCCTTGGTGTCCCAAATCGTGGGAAGATGGTCTTGTTAAAGAACTTGACCACTACCATGGCATCATTGGTGGGAGAGGCAATTGCTTCCACCCATCTAGAAACGTAATCCACCGCCAAGAGTATGTACTGGTTTCCACAAGATGAGGGGAACGGTCCCATAAAGTTAACTCCCCAAACATCGAAAATCTCCACCTCTTGGATGTTATTGAGAGGCATCTCATTCCTCCTAGAGATATTTCCTGTTCTTTGACAAGCATCGCAGCAGGAAACAAAGGTTTGCACATCTCTAAATAAAGTAGGCCAAAAGAATCCAGATTGCAATACCTTAGTGCTAGTCTTGTTCGAACTAGCGTGTCCTCCACAAGGTAGTGAATGACAATGGCGGATGACACTTTGCATCTCATCTTCCGGCACACATCGCCGAATGATGCCATCCGGACCTCTCTTAAAGAGGAGATGTTCATTCCAAAAGTATTCCCGAACATCCTTAAAGAACTTCTTTCTTTGTGCGTAGGATAATCCGGTTGGTATCTCCTGACAAACCAAATAGTTGACAAAATCAGCAAACCATGGTTCGTTACCTTTGGAGATCACATCGATGCACTCCTCTATGTTATGTAAATGTTCGTCCGGGAAGGAGTCATCTATAGGTAGATGGTCGTCCTCTAGATGTGTTAGACGACTCAAATGATCCGCAACAGAATTTTCCGAACCCTTCTTGTCGCGGATCTCTAGATCGAATTCTTGTAGGAGAAGAATCCATCTAATTAGCCTTGGCTTCGCACCCTTCTTTGCAAGGAGATACCGGATCGCAGCATGATCCGTGTACACAATCACCTTTGTGCCTACAAGATAAGAGCGAAATTTGTCAATTGCATAAACAATGGCAAAAAAATTCCTTTTCCGTAGTGGCGTGGTTGAGCTGCGCTTCATCTAGCGTCTTGCTAGCATAGTATATGGCATGGGTTCGCCCTTCCTTTCTTTGTCCAAGAGCAGCTCCTATAGCTACGTCACTAGCATCGCACATAACCTCAAAGGGAAGATTCCAATCCGGAGGTTGGATAATAGGTGCTGAAATTAGAGCTTCCCGAATCATGTTAAACGCATCCAAGCATTCTTGCGAAAACTCAAAAACTGCATCCTTCATCAATAGATTAGTGAGCGGTTTTGATATTTTAGAGAAGTCTTTTATGAAGCGTCTATAAAATCCAGCATGTCCTAGAAAACTTCTTATCCCTTTCACCGAAGTTGGGGGAGGAAGCTTTTCTATTGTCTCTATTTTCGCTTTATCCACCTCAATCCCTCTACTAGAGATTAAGTGTCCTAATACAATTCCTTCCTTTACCATCAATTGACACTTCTCCCAATTAAGAACTAGGTTAGTGTCTTCACACCTTTGTAACACAAGAGCAAGGTTAGAAAGACAATTGTCAAAAGAGGAACCGTAAACGGAGAAGTCGTCCATAAAGACCTCCATGATTTCCTCTATATATTCGGAGAAGATGGCCATCATGCACCTTTGAAAGGTGGCTGGGGCGTTGCAAAGCCCGAACGGCATCCTCCTATAGGCGAACGTACCCCACGGGCACGTGAACGTGGTCTTCTCTTGATCATCCGGGTGTATCGGAATCTGAAAGAAACCACTATAACCGTCAAGATAGAAAAAGTGCGAATGTTGTGCTAACCTTTCAAGCAGTTGGTCGATGAAGGGTAGTGGGAAGTGATCCTTCCTCGTCACGTTGTTTAGCTTGCGGTAGTCTATGCACATCCGCCATCCTGTTACGGTTCGGGTAGGAATGAGTTCGTTATTCTTATTGGTGATGACCGTCATTCCTCCCTTCTTCGGAGCCACTTGTACCGGACTCACCCACTTGCTATCGGAGATAGGGTAGATGATACCTGCATCAAGAAGTTTAAAATTTTCCTTCTTGACAACCTCCTTCATGGTCGGATTTAACCGCCTTTGAGGTTGTCTTGAAGTCCTAAAGTCCTCTTCCATTAATATCTTGTGCATGCATAGGGAAGGTTTAATTCCTACTAAGTCCTCTATAGTATATCCTTAAGCTTTTCTATGTTTCCTAAGGACAACCATGAGCTTACTATGTTCATCTATGCTTAAATCGAAACTAACAATAACCGGAAAGGTAGAATTAGGTCCAAGAAATGTGTACCTTAGATGAGTAGGAAGTGGATTTAGTTCCATGACTTTCGGGGTTTCCGATGGTTCTTGAGGAGCATCCGATGCCTCCTTAGAAGTGTCTAAGGGTGTAGCAGGTGTGGGAGAAGAATCAAAAGAAGTTGAAGAAGAGACACAATTACCTTCGGAATCACCCAAAATTACGGCCTCTCTGCAACCTCCACGGCCGTGGTTTTGGGCGTGGAAAGGGAATACGGTTGTTCTGTTCTCTCCACGGCCGTGTAACCCTCTGGAGTGAGCCACGCTTTTGTTGGTGAAATCCACGGCAGTGGAATATAGTGTATGGCCGTGGATCCGTACGTTTTCTGCCTCGTCGTGGAGTTTCTCAAACTCCTCTTCACACACTTCTTCTTGTGCTTCTAAGGCTTCTATTGCCTCATTGCACTCCTCTTCTTCCCCTACATCCATTAGACTCATAGTAATGACCTTTTGCAAAGGATGTTTGAAGAGAATAGCACTTACCTCCTCTCTAGACAACCCTTCTTCATCTTGGATATTGAATATATCCTCATCAAAGATTGGTTCCTTCACTAGAGTGGAAAGAACGAACTCTACCTTCTCTTCTCCTATGTCAAAGGCAAGTCTAGCATTCTTGCAATCGACTATGCAGCCGGACGTTGCAAGAAATGGTCTTCCGAGAATGATCGGGACCGGACTATCTGCAGGAATGTCAAGCACAACAAAATCTATAGGAACATAGAATTTACCTAGCTTGACCGGGACGTCTTCCACAATACCGACGGGACGAGTTATGGATCGATCCGCCATGTACAACGTCATCTTCACCGGTTTAGGGTCGCCTAAACCGATCTTCCTACATAATGCAAGTGGTATGATGCTCACACTTGCTCCCAAGTCACATAATGCATCATATGTGACGTCTCCCACTCCTATGAGAATGCAAAATGACCCCGGATCCTTTAGCTTTGGGGGCATCTTCTCTTTCATGGTCTTGATGAGATCCGAAGAATCCAAGCTCATCTTAACCTCTCCAAAATCCTCTAACTTTCTCTTGTTAGAGAGGATCTCCTTTAAGAACTTGCCATAAGCCGGCATACCTACAATAGCATCAATGAAAGGTATATTAATATGCAGTTTGCTCATAAGTTCTATAAACTTACCGAATTGTTTATCTAGACGCGCTCTTGCTCTAGATTGAGGGAACGGTAGGGGAGGTTTGTAAGCTTGAGGAGGAATGTAGGCATCTTCCTTCTCCTTCCCCTTTTCCTTCTCTTTCTCAACGGGGACTTCTACAAACTTGGGCTGCGGGTCGGTAGTTGTCACCCCGCTCCTAGTTGTGATTGTCATCACCCTTCCTTTTGGGTTGTCCTCCGTTTTTCCCGGAAGTTTCCCTTGATTCCTAGGAACTTCCTCCGCATCGCTGAACATTTGGTTTTCTAAAACCTTTTGGGCTTTATCAACCTTAGAAATGTGATCATCAACCTTGATGATGCGAGTCTCCAACCCTTGAAGCTTCCCCAAAATCGTTTCCAACATGGGATCGGGCTTCTCCTTCCCCGAAGTGCTTCCACCATTAGATGTTTGCCCTTGGCTTTTCAAAGGAGTGGAAGAAGAGGAAGGTGGAGTTAGTGAATTTGAATTGGAAGGATAAGAATTACCGGAGTTTTGTTGATTGGAGCGTCAATTGTTGTTGTTTGAACCCCTATTGTTGTTCCAATTGTTGTTCCGGTTGTTGTTGTTGCCGTTCCAATTATTCCGGTTGTTGTTCCGGTTGTTGTTGTTGTTGCGGTTTGTATTCTCACCATTGTTGTGGTTATTGTTGTTGCCTAAATAACCCACATCTTTTCCTTGTTGCTTTGGAAAGTTGGTCTTGATATCTTCCTTCAACTCTTTAATCTCGTTGTTGAGAGAAAAGATTTGAGATTGAGCTTCATGTGTGAGCTTTTCTCCTTGCTCCACACGATTCCCCTCTACTTTCCGGTGAGAATACTTCTATATGACTCGCGCTTGCTTCTCAATGAAGTCCCAAGCGTCATCATCCCTCATGTCCATGAATGTACCACATGAGAGGGATTGGAGCTTGAATTGTGTCTCCACATCCAGCCCCTTATAGTATATCTCCAAAAGTGCAAGCTTGGATATGCCATGATGAGGGCAATCCAATAGCAAATCCTGAAATCTTTCCCAAGATTGAAACAAACTTTCGTTAGATCTCATGGAAAATGCATTAATCTTACCTCTTAGCTCCGCCGTTTTGGATGGCGGAAAGAACTTAGTGAGGAACTCCGCGGAAAGATCCTCTCATGTCTCAAGCTTTTCACTTGGAAGAGCTTGATACCAAGACAATGCTTTCCCCTTCAAGGAGAAGAAGAAATGTTTGAGTTTGTAGCTATTGGTAGTTGCGTTCTTAGGCTTCATTGTCTCCATCATAATCTCAAAGTTTTGTAGATGTTGATGTGGAGATTCAGCACTTGTTCCACCAAATTGGTTTTGGCGAACAATGGTAATAACTTGAGGGTTGAAGCTAAACCCTTATACATCGTCAGCATCAAAGTTCACACCTAAACGGCGTGGTTGCTGCGTTGGATCCATCCTTTGGCCAAGAGTTCTTGGCTCCTCTTCCACACGTTCAACCCTCGCATTCCTAGGTGGAACACGGCGATTTGCAGCTGGCCGTGGAAAGAATGGATTCACATTGATCGTGGGATCAATTTTCTCTAGCAGTGGCATGGAGGAGTCGCTATCCTCATTGGATGAGTTGGCTCTAACCGATCTTCCCGGTCTCCTCCTTTTCTTTTTCTCCTTAAGGTTGTTTATTTCCAACCTCATTTGGAACATCATGTCCGTTAGATCATCAACCTTCATTTGGTGACGATCCGTTTCTTCCCTACGAGTCTTCTCACTCCATTGGAGTTGAGCTTCTTTCTCCGCTAACTCCGATTGGAGATCACGTTCGTTTTCTTCAGCCATTTATATTTCCTTACGCTTTCTCCTTAAATTCCTCTCAAGCTCTTGATCAAGAGGTAAGAGGTCTACGTTATTCCTAGACCTGCGCATATACTCGAAGAGATATCAAATAACAAGGGAGAAGCTCCCAAGCTTGACAACCGATAACCGAATTCGGCCTAGACCAAATCCCCGGCAACGGCGCCAAAAACTTGTTCGCCACTTAGCGTGCGTGCAAATAAGTCTTAAATTTATAAAACTAGAATCAAGCAAGCGAACCCGCAGTGTACGGATCTATATAGTTAAGCAAGAATTCCAGAGTATCGAACACAGGGATTTGGGGGGTTAAATCCAGTTATAGATTATCAAGCAAGTAAGTGTATGAAGCTTTTCAAATTATTGGGAAAACAACAATCCTAAAGATTCAGGAATCCAGCTGTGGCAATCGATTCAAGATATACTAAAGATATAAGGACAGAGTTGAGGTTTGCAAAGGTATGCGAATGTAAGGTAATCGTACGGTGAAGTTCCAAAAACCTTATATGACCCACCTAAAAGACACTCTCTATAAAGGTTTTTTAGGCTTCAGTATAGAAAGGATCTAAAGGTAAGAATTAATGTCAAATACCCAAACTTGTAATCCAAGGATCAAGACTAACTAAACCGATTAAGGTTGTGACACTCAGAATCGAGGTAGAGGTTGTTGAGGTTTCACTACCACCTAGAAAAGGCAAGCCAAGACTAAGTTAAAGCAAATCTTTAACTTTGGATTAAAGTAAAAGCAAGTTCGTAAACTGACACAAAATTACGGGTAGTTCTTGAGTTGCACGGCCGTGGAAGCTCAAGAACAGACTGTGGATTAGGTTCGTCGGCGATTCTCTCTAACTCTCAGGGTCCAATCTATTTACGAGCGATCTATCATCATCTAAGCCACAACTATCAACCCTTCACCTTAGAATTTCTAAAGGGTTTTAGCCAACAACAGTCATATTGATATCAATTTCAAGATTTAAAAGAATGAAAGATGAAAACTTCCGAAAACCTTGAATAACTCTCAAGTCAATCTCAAATCCACAAATCAAGAACAATAATGTCAATAGATTCGGAATAACACAAACAATCACGAATCTTAGATAAGAAGGAAGAACGGGATGTCAATCCGTCTTCTAATCAAACCTAAATATGAAGCGAAATCTCCTTACGAACAATCTTCCAAATCTTTGCTCTTCCCGTCAATCCGGAAATCGCAATAGGCAAAGCGCAAATCTCTCAACGACGATCTCCGCCAAAAGCGTGAACTAGGGTAAGTCCAAGTGTAAGCCTAAGCAGAGGTGACGGAATCTCTCTTCTTCCGTCCTTTTATAGGATAGGATAAAATATTGGCCCGGCCCAATTGCGTAGAAGATCGTGGCTTCAAAGTGTGCGTAAAAGATCGCCAAGATCACGGTCGTGGAAGGGTTCCACGCCCGTAATTTAGAGCGTGGAATCTGGTCACGGTTTGTCATAACCCTCCACGGCCGTGTAAGTTGCTGTAATGCACCACGCCTCTCTTGCCAAGGTTCCACGGCCGTGGACTTGAACGTGGAATGTAGTACGGCCGTATTTTAGAGCGTGGTTTAGAGGTAGTTCGTGATTTTCCTTAGTCTCGTGCTATTCTTCAAGTTAGCACCTTCCTTAGCTCCTAGAGATGTCCTCAATCCTTGGACATGCTCAATCAAACTCCATTCTCTCTCAATCCGTTCGGAATTAGCTCCAAATTGCCTACAATCAACACAAAGCTTATGTAGACCTCTATATCGACAAAATAGATAAACTAACTCACAAATGCTTCAATGCTTTATCAATGACTACCTATATGGATGAAATACACTTAGAAAACGTGCCTAAAATATCACAATATTTCATGCTAACAGTTTTCGACCCGGTTGTCCGGGTCACGACGAGTCCGGGTTCCGTCGGGTTACGGGTAAGGGTAAGGTTTGAGGTGATCCTTATCCGCAGACCCGCCGGGTCAACCCGCCAACGGTTAGACTTTGACAAAAAAAACTATTAAATTTAACCCCAAAACATTTCTATAAATACCCTAAACTCAATTCATTTCATCTCTCACCAACTCTCATACAATCATCTACTCAATCTCTCAATCTTTCCATAATTTTCAACTCTTACATTCAATTACTCTCATATTCTCATTCTCTAATTTTCTTTTTGATTATTCTTTTTATATTTTACTACATTCAAATATTCAATTACTCTCAAATTTTCATTTCTCATAATCTCATTATTCTCTAATTCTCATTTCATTTTCTTATTCTCATAATTCTCAATTTTCCATTACTACCAAAAAAATGGTTAGCCAAGGAAGACGTTCCGTTAGCGGTCCTTCATCCGGCGGAGGTGTTAGTCGAGGGCGTCATTCCGTTAGCGGTCCTCCAACCGGCTCGTATATAAGGCGGGGTTTAAACGGAGATCATGAGATCCACAAGGAGGAGGAAATCAACATGTATTCACCTCCTTTCCTCAATACCGAAGCATCCGAGACACAAGACCCGGAGAAGCCTATCAACAACGTTCAACTATCGGCGGCGGTCTTTCAGATTTGGTTCAAAAAAGGTGCTCCCGATGCTAACGGAATTTATTATGCTAAATGCAATTTTTGCTCTACAAAATACAAGCACAAAAAGGGAGAAGGCTACGGGAACTACAAAAGACATATTCTCAACAAGCATCCCGAAAAAATGGGAATGGCACGAGGGCAAACGCAACTAACCGGGTACGCATCAACCTCTAACCCACCTCCTTTTTTATTTACATATGACCATGCTTCGTCTATGGATGCATTTTCGGAAATATTAGCCATAGATTATTTGTCGTTTAGTTTTGCACAAAATGTTGTTTTTAATGATTGGATGACACATCATGCTCAACCCGCATATAAACCGATTTCTTACCAAACTGCTAAAAGAAAAATTATGCTTAAATATAAAATGCGTAAATAAGAATTGACTAAATATTTTATGGAAAAAGGTGATATCCAAGTTTCTAATTGTAGTGATATTTGGACCGACGGTTTGCAAAAAAAATCACTATATGGGTATTACTTGTCATTTTATTGATAAATTTAGGATTTTAAACAAAAGAGTTTTAGCATTACGAGCTTTCAACGAACAACACGCCGCCCAAAATATTGCCCGTTCGATTGCAAATGTTTGAGAAGAATATAGATTACTTTCACGAGTTTTTTCAATCGGTTTTGACAACGTCTCCGCTAACACGGCCTCCATTAGAGATTTAACCAACTATTGTAGGTCATCACAGTTGGAGGTAAAATTTTCCACATTAGGTGTGCCGCTCATATTATAAACTTGTGTGTTCAAGACGGTTTAGCATATGTTGGAGGTTTAGTAGAACTATTCGAAAAATTCTTAATAAACTTTGGTCTAAAAAAATATGCGTACTAGATGGTATGCATATTGTAAACAAAATGGCATTTATCTTAAAAAATTTTCAAAAGATGTTTGTACAAGATGGAACTCTACTCACAAAATGATTTCCGAATCATATGATTATCGAGATCTTTTAAGTGGTTTTGCCGCCCAACATATTGATGGTGATTTTGTTTTCGGGGAAGCTAGGGTTTTAGCAAGAGATGTAATGGAGATTTTAAATATTTTTTTTTGCTACTAATACTTTTAGTTATGTTTATACACCAACTTCAAAGGTATTTTGTTATGTAGCAATTAATATTGCATTTGCATTTCAACAAGGTCTTTTAATTGATTCTATTTCACAAGCTATTTTTAGAATGTGAGGTAAATGGTTAGATTATTATACAACTATTCCCGATATTTTTCTTGTTGCATTTGTGTTAGATCCTAGACGTAAAATGGATTGTTTAAAACAATTTTTAGAAAGTTATTATGAATTTTTAGATTTACAACAACATTCCGATTGTCATGCTTCTACCATACTTGCAAGAGTTAGCTCTTTACTTGATGATTTAATGGTTCATTATCGTGTTACCGATCAAGCTCAATCATCTCAACCCCCTCCTCGTCCTTCATCTTCAACTACTTCTAAATTTAAATCAATTGCTAGAGATTTGTTTGGCCCGAAAAGGGCAAAAACCACGTCGAGTTCCCATTCGGAACTCGACGAATATCTAACCATTACTTTTGAGTTTGGCAATGAAGAAGAGTTCGAGGATTTTAACGTATTAGAGTGGTAGAGCCGACCGGAGAGAATGAGGTTCCCTACCTTCAAAAGGATCGCGGCACAAATTCTCTCCGTTCTCGCCTCAATGGTAGCGGTCGAGCAAACCTTTAGCCGGAGTGGAAAGGTGCTCAATCAAACGAAATCAAACATGTTGCCCGAGACGTTGGAGGCCCAAGTCCTACTAGCCAATTGGAGGAGAGCGGAAATGCGAACACAAAAAAAAAACAACCTATCGGCGGAGGAAGGCAACGACGATGACGACGAACGACAACAAACGCCATCGGATGTATTGGTGGGAAGCTCGGACCCGAGAGCGGAAACGACCGAGTCCGACGACTAAGGTCAGGGCCTATCGGGGATATAAACAAGGTAAGAGAACTACGTGTGTAACACCCCGATTCCGCGGGACTCGGAGTGCTACGGGCGGAGACCTCACAATGGGTCCCGACCCTTAGCCTGACAACAATTTCACTGGATCTTACAACAAGACACAAATAAAGGCAAAATCGAAATTCATTTTAATGCAATGATATGAACCCCAAAAGAAAACAACGAAAGACTTCAGCCGAGATACAACGCTAAAGGCAACCGCCATACACGCGACATACATAACCATAAACAATACATAAATACAACCCCAACCAACCCATCCTAAAATGCACGGACCCCGGCTGCCCACTCTTCCGGGTCTCTCGGCCGCATCCCTAACCTGCAAGTCAACTACAACAGTATCGGTATAAAACCGTTAGCTAGCATTCAAGGCATTAGAATCATGGTATTGGCACACACACACATAAGGCATCATAAACACACAACATGTTCCAAAACACACAATCCGATTTATTATCTTTTTATTATTAGGTCATATCCCGTTCTAATTCAACTTCTTTTGTGACACGAGAATCTTAAAGATCTCGCCCTTGTCCCCTTTCACCATACGGGTTTGTACTTGATGCGGATCAGCATCACCCGATGGACTGGTCGCAAGGCACCTCCCAGTCATCCCCATTTTGGACTGGACAAGCGGTCACCGCCCGTTATCATACACTTGGGCCAAATATAAACATATAAAGTCGGTGGTCCTATTACTGGTTTAGATGTTATAACATAAGCAATAAACACACACATAAACAATAAACACACACCACCAAACACGCATTGAAACTAATACAGAGAATACGAGCTAAGTAAGTCCGGAGACTTACGTGTCCCAAAGCTAAACCCGCTAAATCCAATACTCAGTTCCCGCAGGAAGACACTCTCAACGCCTAATCAAGTAAGGCACGCAATCAATAACTATCCAACAAGCTAGAAGCCCTTGGGCTTCTAGTCTCCCAAACCTATACGAGGTCACAACCCTAGCATGATAGGTACAACTCCTAATCCTGAAGATCATCCTATGATCGTACTGAAACATCACAATACTCATAATCATCCAACATCTATATATGGTTCAAGGCCACTACTTGGCATTTCCACTAAGTTATGCTAGATCCATCCTAACATGATACTAATACTAAACATAACTAGATCGAGGGAAAAGGTAACTCACACGACGTCAAAAGACGGAAGACGATCTATGGATGTCGACTTGGACTCGTTAGGTCTTTATCGGGACGCTTCCAAACCTAACACCAACTAGACAAATTTAGCTCGTACGCTAAATTTGATCGGAAGGTATATAATATATATAATTCTAAGAAAACATCCCGGTTTCAAAAGGCCACGTTAAATCCCGCAAAAACCATTCCGGTTAAAATGTGAAATTCTAGGAACTTGGTCGTAAAACCGCAATTAATACTTTGAGCCATAAATCGAATTTAAATCCAACAAAGGCATGATATGTAGTATATAAATATAAGAATATCCCCGAAATTAAAATCCAAGGTTATAAACCGTGAAAATATTTTCCGGAGCAATTTATGAAGTTTTATAAACATGGGTCATAAACTGTAAATAAAACTTTGGGTCAATCTCATTAATTATATAAGCAGGGGCAGAATATGAAATTTCTCAAATTAGGGCTAAAACTGCAATTCCAAAATATTGGGCACAATTTGTAATTTTACCACACCCAAAATCAACCCGATAGATAGGGTTTCATATTCGTTCGGGCGGGGAAGGAAGCAGGCTAAAGCGGCGGCGTTGCAGCGAGGCAGGGGCTCCAATCGACTTCGTCACGCACTAGGGCAGGCAAAGCAGGCTTCCGGCGATGTTCCTGGAGGCAGAGCGTGAAGACAGATGGCTCTCTCAGTCCGGCGAGTTCACTGGAGCAGGGGAGGGTTCCGCAGAGGCTCCGACGGCGCGGGCGAAGACGCTGGAGCAGGGGGAGCTGCGCAGAGGCTCCGACGGCAAGGGCGAAGACACTGGGAGGCTTCTCCGACGGAACTTGGGCGGCGACTGCAAGGCGGGCTTCTCCGGCAGTTGACAGCAGATAGGAGGTAACAAGATGGGACAACAGGGAGTCATTGGAGGTGGTTCCGGCGCGACAGAAGTTGGAGAGAAGGGAGGAGAGGCGGCAACAGTGCTCTTCTCCGGCGGAACTTGTGGAGGCGCATCCGGCTTCTAGTTCGATTAGGGAGGAAGGAGAGTTTGAGTATTGTTGTTGCTGAATGTAGAGAGTGATGACAGGAGAGGATGGATGGCTGAGAAGTAGAGCAGTCCATAGTAGGTTGAGGGGACAGTGTTGTAACAAAGGAGATAGGGAGGTGAGTTCCTGAGAGATGAAGACGGAGACGTGTAGAGTGTCCAAAAGATGGTCTCAAATGAGGGAGGCGAGGGGTCGAGACAAGATAGAACACCCAGGGTCGGTCATCATTGATGACTGTTGCGGGATGGAAGAAAAGGGAAAGAATAAAAGAAAAGAAAGAAAATAAGGAAATGAATAAATAAATTGAAAAAGGGGAAACTCGATCAAACACATTTGGAACGGGGTTTTGAAATCGAAAAACTTTTTGACTTTTCCGAAAATAATAATAGGGATATACACGAACGTATACAAAATAATAATATACTCGGGAAATATATATTTTTTTTTTTCGTAAACTACTTTTAATAAAACATTAAGCTAACAAATATCGATAGAAGTCGGAAAATAAATATCGAAATCGCGACGAATAAAATGGGGCGTTACATCAGATCCCCCTAATAACAAGTTTCGTCCCGAAACTTACTATGCGACGAACTTCTTGGTCACTAAGATCGAGGTATGAACTCTCAAACTAGGGAGGCTTAAACCTTCTAATCTATACACACAAACTACTCGAACTACCACTGCAAGATATATCAGGTCATATAGCACATTCCCGCGTAGGGCACAAATTACATAAAACATCACACATGCACATAGCTCAGCTAAGAGAAGAACTAGGTCTAACTTATCGATTCTATCGAAGCTACTAACTCGGCGTAAAACTCAACCAAAGATACTATAATCCGTCTTCCTTTTAGCCTCTTCGGTTCTTTGTCTACGACTAAATCACCATATCTGAACACACGTCTCGAATCATGCATGTACCCTCTCGACAGATACATATGAAGCACCGGGTGAACACTCTCTACTCTTGGCGGCACCGCCAACTTATAAGACACTTCTCCAACTCGCGCTAAGATCTCAAAAGGGTCCGATATATATCGGAAACTCAACTTCTTTCTCGGGTCTTCCTCAAAGCGGCATTTCCATTATGTTTCTTCTTTGCTTGTCTCTAACCAAGAAGATCGAACCTCTAATTTATACAGTTGGCTTTAGTTCTAATCAAACTAAACTTTGATGTTACGTTTCCTCAATTCTTGTTGCAAGTTCCAAGTAACGAAGGAAGTACTTTACATCACACTGCTACCACTAACGAGACACGTATGATACTACCTTTACCTTGTTCCTGAATACTCAATCAAGACTTGTCTTAGAGAATCGCTTGTCCTCTTCAAACCCATCATACTTCGAGCCAATTTCAAACATTTCACCAATGAATCTCCTCTTAACCCTCAACAAATCCATTTTCAAGTTTCATCCCACTCAACCTCTTTGTCTTCCGAAACATCTTATCCGGTAGTGACCGACACATCGAAGAAAACTTGTAACTTCTTCCACGTCCTTCGGGGTTGTCATCCCGAGATAACTTTTCAAACAACTTCTCTCTTCTTCGAGAGTAGACCGAAATATCTTATCCGGGGCATTAGTAAGCCCATATGGAGTCACTACAACTCATAGTGACCATGTTTGTACGGAATGGCGCATTTGCGATATCCCAGTCTCGTATTCTCAATTGGTGACAATCTGACCTTAAATCATTCTTAGAAGAGACTACCGATCCTTGCAACTAATCGAGTAGATCTTCCATTCATTGTAAGGGATACTTGTCCTTCAATGTCATCTTGTTCAACTTATGGTAATCAATGTACAAATAGAGATAACCGTCTCACTTTTCGCAAACTGGGGTTCTTCATAACAACTTCAAATCAAGAGTTCAAGATAATGTTTGATGTTCTCTATGGCATTTCACTAATTCTAATGAAATCTTATCACTAAGTTCTTGCAATTTCTCCTTCACTTGCTTTCACAACTCATGTCTCTGCACAAGTGTTATTTCACACGGCGTCTTAGACATCGGAATTAAATCAAGCTTGACCTTAGTGGAAAATTCCACATTCTGACGTATTGGAATACGTGATATCTCATGTTTCATCTTTTCTCTTAACGTCACATATCGTAATAACCGACACAATCTTATTTTATCACTTTACAAGTGTTCATGATACTAATTATCTACCCCGATGTTGGGGCGACGTCCTTTATACACGTGTATTGTTCCATCTTTAGCTACAATGTTTACCGTCCTCTTTAAGAGATCCTTCATCTCTTGAACTCAAGAGACTTGCTCGAGTCTTCTAACTCTTGTAGCCTTATTTAAGTAATCCTATAACTTAATCTAATTTTCCCTCTTAAATGGCATGATTGAAAAATCTTCTAAGATTTCTCACTTATGTGCAACCATAAGGGTCCAATCGGTAGGACTTAACCGTGTTTCAAAACAATTGACCTTATCTTCTTCACTTTCCGCGACATCCCAACATATGGGAGGAGCTCTTTGTATTCTACATAAGCTTTCACCAAGGACATCCTTTCTTCAAGTAGAAATTATACTTCACTTTCCTTTTGTAAAGTCAATCCGACGGTAAAGGTTCTAACCGCAATCTTCCATATCTTTTTTTTTTTGTACATCTCTTGTCGACATCAAACTTCAAGACTTCAATCTTCTCTTACTCTTGTTGGACGCCTTATGCATCTCTCGGTATCCCATGAACAACTTCACAACTGTACTGGTATGCCCCGTGGAAAATGCTAGAATAAACTCCCCATCCAAAACCACTAAAATCTCAAACTCATTACATCTTCAGGTACTAACATCATAACTCTAAGCTTGCAGTGTTGCGCTAATCCAGGTCCTCTCTTTCACGTCATAGCCACCATGTCTCTTCCATGTGAGTCTAACAACTTGACTTATCTCTTGCATGCGGTAACATATCATCCATTTCAAACCATGCATCCTCTATATACTCCCGTTTACGTATCACCTCCATGACATCTTACCTTCTTCTTGATTCACTAGTTCTCCTTTTACCGAGGTCAAACTTTAAAACCTCTAATTCGTGTCGTTCTCCCATATGTCAATTCCATAACCCACAAAGGTCGCATAAGGTCATCCAAATCACTTTGTATGCCCATAATCTTGTTTGCTCATCACCTCTACACTCACCAATGGACAACCCACACCTGTGCGTTCTCAGTTGTCACCGATTGACTTGTATCTGATCTTCTCCGAAGTCAACGACTTATTATTCTACTACACTTCTCATGTTACCATTCTCATGAAGGTTACCCTCCTCGGGGTACTTTACCTTAAACTTCACTAGCTCCTTTTTTATTCTACTTCCCACTTCGTTAGCTCCAATCATACTCCCCTCGCCCTTCCGTTTTTGTAAGATAACTATACCTTCCCAGCTCTTTCGTGTCATATGACCCACCTTCAAAGGCTTAACTACTCTTCATGATGTTTTGCAAAAGACTTCTCAAAAAGTTGTGTCCTTAATTAGCATCCACTCGCGCTCCTCTTGGTCAGTACTTAAGTCTTTCTATCCACACTCCTCGTCTCATCTTTCATTTCCTAAAGATCATCATCCTCACACACTTCCTTCTTCTTGACGTTTCTTAGCCTTATCATCCTAATGGAAATCGGTCAACTCCACGTGAATTCCCACCATGTCCTTCTTCTCATAACTCTAGTAATGTTGACACTTCACTTATCGGTACATCGTAAGCTTAACTTACGGTATCTTAAATCTTCTGCAAATGGTTCGATCACTTATCTCATCTTGACTCCAATGCTTAGGAACGCCTAAGGAAAGCTTCACATCTTAATGGAATACCACCATTAACCTTGTTAGAAGCTATCCCTCTACTTCGCGATTCACATCTTTAGTTGTCCACGCGTCTTCTTGAAAAACTTAAGTTCGTTCTCTCCCTTGGTCTCGTCGTTTTTGATTATGGCTTCTTTAGAACTGCTTCTTACACTTTAATGTTGCTCCCTTTTCTTGATTTCTCTATCTTGATTTCCTTTAAGTTGTCTCGAGTTTTCTTTTACTTGTTTGTCCTTCGTTTACGTCATCTCTAATCCTCCTCTTCGACATCCTCTTAAAAGAGTACGAGAAACTCCAAGGTACTCGTCCGATCTTAACGCTCAAACTCGATACTTGAGCTTATTCCTCCTCGTATGAACGTTATCCTATGCCAACAATATCGTCCTAAGTTGATGATATCTTACTATCATCTTTTCTATAAGGTTCTACATCTCCATATACTACTATATATAATAAGAATACGTATATTAGTTCTATGTCCATATCACTACTAATATGCCAAATCCAGAAAATACATTACAACAATACAAGGTTCAAAAGCTAATAAGATCCTATCATACAACATATATAAGCATGTATCAATATAAAGCCATGTCACTACTATACATAACAAGTCCATCATACATGGGTACAATCCACAAGGATACCTATCAACTCCATCATGCATAACTACAATCCACGTATAATATACATATCTACATATATACACATATCTATATATATACAAAGTCCAATAAACTAAGCTGCCGAGATCCACGGAAGGAGTGGTGGTCCGTACATTCTACCCCGACTCATGCATGTGATTTTGAAAACGAAAACTCAGAACCCGTGGGGTTCTGTTTATTCCTTATTCGGCCTTTAGAAGATTGCGAGTGCCATTGTTGTCAACCTAGGGCTCTGATACCACTTTTGTAACACCCCGATTCCGCGGGACTCGGAGTGCTACGGGCGGAGACCTCACAATGGGTCCCGACCCTTAGCCTGACAACAATTTCACTGGATCTTACAACAAGACACAAATAAAGGCAAAATCGAAATTCATTTTAATGCAATGATATGAACCCCAAAAGAAAACAACGAAAGACTTCAGCCGAGATACAACGCTAAAGGCAACCGCCATACACGCGACATACATAACCATAAACAATACATAAATACAACCCCAACCAACCCATCCTAAAATGCACGGACCCCGGCTGCCCACTCTTCCGGGTCTCTCGGCCGCATCCCTAACCTGCAAGTCAACTACAACAGTATCGGTATGAAACCGTTAGCTAGCATTCAAGGCATTAGAATCATGGTATTGGCACACACACACATAAGGCATCATAAACACACAACATGTTCCAAAACACACAATCCGATTTATTATCTTTTTATTATTAGGTCATATCCCATTCTAATTCAACTTCTTTTGTGACACGAGAATCTTAAAGATCTCGCCCTTGTCCCCTTTCACCATACGGGTTTGTACTTGATGCGGATCAGCATCACCCGATGGACTGGTCGCAAGGCACCTCCCAGTCATCCCCATTTTGGACTGGACAAGCGGTCACCGCCCGTTATCATACACTTGGGCCAAATATAAACATATAAAGTCGGTGGTCCTATTACTGGTTTAGATGTTATAACATAAGCAATAAACACACACATAAACAATAAACACACACCACCAAACACGCATTGAAACTAATACAGAGAATACGAGCTAAGTAAGTCCGGAGACTTACCTGTCCCAAAGCTAAACCCGCTAAATCCAATACTCAGTTCCCGCAGGAAGACACTCTCAACGCCTGATCAAGTAAGGCACGCAATCAATAACTATCCAACAAGCTAGAAGCCCTTGGGCTTCTAGTCTCCCAAACCTATACGAGGTCACAACCCTAGCATGATAGGTACAACTCCTAATCCTGAAGATCATCCTATGATCGTACTGAAACATCACAATACTCATAATCATCCAACATCTATATATGGTTCAAGGCCACTACTTGGCATTTCCACTAAGTTATGCTAGATCCATCCTAACATGATACTAATACTAAACATAACTAGATCGAGGGAAAAGGTAACTCACACGACGTCAAAAGACGGAAGACGATCTATGGATGTCGACTTGGACTCGTTAGGTCTTTATCGGGACGCTTCCAAACCTAACACCAACTAGACAAATTTAGCTCGTACGCTAAATTTGATCGGAAGGTATATAATATATATAATTCTAAGAAAACATCCCGGTTTCAAAAGGCCACGTTAAATCCCGCAAAAACCATTCCGGTTAAAATGTGAAATTCTAGGAACTTGGTCGTA
The DNA here is from genome assembly GCA_033239125.1 of Fagopyrum homotropicum. Taxonomy (NCBI): domain Eukaryota; kingdom Viridiplantae; phylum Streptophyta; class Magnoliopsida; order Caryophyllales; family Polygonaceae; genus Fagopyrum; species Fagopyrum homotropicum. The sequence goes on along the minus strand of BSWB01000001.1, from coordinate 137,768,239 downwards.
AAACCGCAATTAATACTTTGAGCCATAAATCGAATTTAAATCCAACAAAGGCATGATATGTAGTATATAAATATAAGAATATCCCCGAAATTAAAATCCAAGGTTATAAACCGTGAAAATATTTTCCGGAGCAATTTATGAAGTTTTATAAACATGGGTCATAAACTGTAAATAAAACTTTGGGTCAATCTCATTAATTATATAAGCAGGGGCAGAATATGAAATTTCTCAAATTAGGGCTAAAACTGCAATTCCAAAATATTGGGCACAATTTGTAATTTTACCACACCCAAAATCAACCCGATAGATAGGGTTTCATATTCGTTCGGGCGGGGAAGGAAGCAGGCTAAAGCGGCGGCGTTGCAGCGAGGCAGGGGCTCCAATCGACTTCGTCACGCACTAGGGCAGGCAAAGCAGGCTTCCGGCGATGTTCCTGGAGGCAGAGCGTGAAGACAGATGGCTCTCTCAGTCCGGCGAGTTCACTGGAGCAGGGGAGGGTTCCGCAGAGGCTCCGACGGCAAGGGCGAAGACACTGGGAGGCTTCTCCGACGGAACTTGGGCGGCGACTGCAAGGCGGGCTTCTCCGGCAGTTGACAGCAGATAGGAGGTAACAAGATGGGACAACAGGGAGTCATTGGAGGTGGTTCCGGCGCGACAGAAGTTGGAGAGAAGGGAGGAGAGGCGGCAACAGTGCTCTTCTCCGGCGGAACTTGTGGAGGCGCATCCGGCTTCTAGTTCGATTAGGGAGGAAGGAGAGTTTGAGTATTGTTGTTGCTGAATGTAGAGAGTGATGACAGGAGAGGATGGATGGCTGAGAAGTAGAGCAGTCCATAGTAGGTTGAGGGGACAGTGTTGTAACAAAGGAGATAGGGAGGTGAGTTCCTGAGAGATGAAGACGGAGACGTGTAGAGTGTCCAAAAGATGGTCTCAAATGAGGGAGGCGAGGGGTCGAGACAAGACAGAACACCCAGGGTCGGTCATCATTGATGACTGTTGCGGGATGGAAGAAAAGGGAAAGAATAAAAGAAAAGAAAGAAAATAAGGAAATGAATAAATAAATTGAAAAAGGGGAAACTCGATCAAACACATTTGGAACGGGGTTTTGAAATCGAAAAACTTTTTGACTTTTCCGAAAATAATAATAGGGATATACACGAACGTATACAAAATAATAATATACTCGGGAAATATATATTTTTTTTTTTTGTAAACTACTTTTAATAAAACATTAAGCTAACAAATATCGATAGAAGTCGGAAAATAAATATCGAAATCGCGACGAATAAAATGGGGCGTTACAACGTGGACTTTGATTCCTCCTCCCCAAGGGAATACGTAGGCAACCGGGATTTCGGTTCAAGCCGAATTCTCCCTTCTTTTTTTTTAAAAAAAAATTGGGTTTACAAAAATACACCAACCCGCCAGACCCGGCGGGTCTGACCCGTGACCCGGCGGGTTGGCCAATAAGGCGGGTCAGGGTCCGGGTCGCCCTTCCTAGACCCATGACCCGGTGGGTCCGACCCGTGGATATGCTTACCTTGATCCCTTCATCTGAAACGATGTAACCAAGGAATGCTACCTCGGACATCCAAAACTCACACTTAGAAAGCTTGGCGTAAAGCTCTCAGTCCTACAGGACTTGAAGGACGATCCTCAAGTGTCCTGCATGCTCCTCTCTGCTGCAAGAGTATACCAGAATGTCGTCTATGAAGACAACTACAAACTGGTCTAGGAAGTGGATTAAGATGTTGCTCATCAACTCCATGAAAACTCCGGGCGCGTTCGTAAGCCCGAAAGGCATCACTACAAACTCATAGTGGCCGTATCTGATCAGAAATGCCGTCTTGGCTATGTCCTCTCTCACCCTTAGCTGGTGATATCCGGATCTCAAATCAATCCGCGAAAACACTGAAGCTCTATGCAGCTGATCCAAAAGATCGTCGATACAGGGCAATGGGTACTTATTCTTAATTGTCACCTTGTTAAGCTCTCGGTAATCAATGCATAACCTCATCGACCCGTCTTTCTTCCTGACGAAGAGTACAGGTGCGCCCCAAGGAGATACACTAGAGCGGATGAAGCCCTTCTCAGCTAACTCCTCGAGCTGCTTCTTAAGCTCAAGCATCTTGACAAGCGCCATACGGTAAGGAGCCTTTGAGATCGGTCTCGTCCCGGGCTATGGATCAATGCCAAAGTATACACTCTTCAGTGAATGTCAACCTAATGGCTCTCCAAAAATGTCGGTAAACTCGCAAGCTACCAGAATCTCCTCCAATGTTGGACTCGTATTATCCTTAATGGCATATCACCAAAAAGCCTCGCAACCCTGACCGATAAGTCTCGCAGCTCGGACTGCACTGATGATTGTACCGGTCTTTCTTGATATCCCATCCTTGGAAGATCTCCGCATGGCCTAACTTTGTAGTTACCGTCACTGTCCTCTTGCCGATGTCTAAAACTGCTCGATGTCGATCCATCCAATCCATGCCCAAAATAATTTCTTCATGTACCAAGTACATGACAAAGAAGTCAACTAACCAATCGCGACCTCCCAATCTAATAGGACAATCGCGAACCTCTCGGGTACCTCCAATCTTACCCTCATCGGGTAATCCTATAAAGAAGGGTCTACTTTCTACGGTAACTAAGACCAATCTATCTACACATGCATCAGATATAAAAAAATGCGTAGCACCGGTATCGAAAAGAACTATGACAGGAAAAACATTAATATGAATGGCATCTGTGGTCGCTGGCGCTGTCGGCTCTATAAAACTCCTCACCTCATAAACTCTGGCTGATGCGTCTCTAGTGTCCGCAGAATCACCAACTCGTCGTCTACCTCTCCCGTGTCCCAGAGTTGAACCCTACGGAGCGGTAAAACCAGGAGCTTTTTGTTGCTGCTGCTGCAGGTACTGAGGTCTCTATCCAACACTAGCAAGTGAAGACCCCTACTGAGATAGCGCCTTACCTTGACGGCAAAACGCGGCTCTATGTCCGGGCTTGCCACAAGAAAAGCAAGTCACAACAGTCTTTTTACAATCTACTCTCATGTGTCCGACACCTCCACAGTTAAAGCATTGCCGTCCTCTGTCGGAACTCTGTACAGACTGTTGGAAACCAAAACGTCCCGGCGTCTGACTACGTCCTTTGTCGGAACCCCGGTTCATCCCTTTAACCGGATCACTCGGCAATCTCCCTATCATGTACAACATCTACAACAACAGATAAGTCGTTAGCTAACATCCTATATATCTATATATACATACTAAAGTAGGCTATATTTCGCTGACATTGCACGTTGAGAATTGAATAGTTAAGTCATATCCCAATATATTACTAAATTGCCACTCTCTTTAAAATCATTAGTTTTTAAGTTTTTCCATTTTAAAACCAAATAGATTTGGTGCAATTTAAAAAAAAATTTTGTACAATTTATATTCTCTAAACTTATTTTAATTTAAATCAATTCTAATTTTTTTAAAACTACTTGTAGCGAAAATTACAAAATTTTAATTTTTAAAATTTTTGCTATAATATAATTCAAATTTAAGTTTTCACTAAAAACAAAAACTTAGATTTAGTTATTTTAGAAAAAATTCTTATAAAATTCGAACCTTAAATTTTTTATTTTTATAAGTTATGTTACTTATGTATTTCATATTTCGTTTGGTGCAGTTAAATAAAAGATTTTGTACGTACAATTTAAATTCTCATAAACTATTTTTATTCAAATCAATTCAAATTTTTTTAAAATTATTATTATAGCAAATATTAAAAAATTTTAATTTTTTAAATTTTCGCTATAATAAAATTCGAATTTAAATTTTCACTAAAGATAAAACTAAGATATAGTATTTTTTTTAAAAAATTCTTATAAAATTTGAATTTTAAATTTTTATATTTATAATTTAAGTATTCTATATTTTGTGATTTTTGGTTTTAAAACTTTCTTTTAAAGTTTTATTTTTTAAGGGTATACATAAAAATAGAGAATTCTAACTTTAAGATGAAATAATTAAAATTTTATTTTACTTTTGTTTATTTTAGTTGTTATTTTGCATCTATATATCTATATATACATACTACATACTAAAGAAGGCTACATTTCGCTAACGTGACACGCTGAGAATCGAGTATTTAAGTCAAATCTCAATATATTACTAAACTGCCACTCTCTTTAAAATTATTAGTTTTTAAGTTTTTCAATTTTAAAACCAAACAAATTTGGTGCAATTTAAAAAAAGATTTTGTACAATTTAGATTCTCTAAAATTATTTTAATTTAAATCAATTCTATTTTTTTAAAACTACTATTATAGCGAAAATTACAAAATTTTGATTTTTAAAATTTTTGCTATAATAAAATTTGAATGTAAGTTTTCACTAAAAATAAAAACTTATATTTAGTGATTTTAATAAAGATTCTTATAAAATTTGAACTTTAAATTTTTTTTATAAGTTATGTATTTCATATTTTGTTTGGTGCAATTAAAAAAAGATTTTGTACATACAATTTAAATTCTCTAAAATTATTTTTATTCAAATCAATTCAAATTTTTTAAAAATTACTATTACAGCGAAAATTACAAAATTTTGATTGTTTATATTTTCACTATAATAAAATTCGAATTTCAGTTTTCACTAAAAATACAAATAAAATTTAGTATTTGTTTTAAAATTTTCTTATAAAACTCGAATTTTAAATTTTTTATATCGGGGTTGCTATTCGATCAGACAAGCGAAACAACACGGTCGCAGTGTGCATTTGGGGCGCAGTCAGAATCTGTGACTGGGGCGCAGTCACATTTTTTATATCGGGGTTGCTATCCTGAATGCGCCTCTGGGGCGGATTCTGGATGTGCGCCAGATGCAGAATGTGTCTGCGCCCCAGTCACAGATTCTGACTGCGCCCGAAACTTTAATGGGCCTAGCGTCGAGTTTAACCTAGCCCGTTGTTGCGACTCTATATATTTCTCTATCAGCGTGAAATCCAAATCAAATTTCACGTCTCAATCAAAAAAACCTCGTACAATATGTCAACATTTTCCGAAGAGATTGAAGTTGAATCCGATGGTGAAAACGTTAATCTTCCGTTCGATGAAAAGAAGTATAGCGATCCATATAAACTTCTTACACATATGGAAGTAAGTATATTATCCGCCTCTTTTGTCATTTATTTCATTGTTTTAGGCATGGTAGAATTGAGAACTGAAATCATAGAATTAATATTTTATGTATTTTTACTCTTGTGTCCATCATCAAGTTTTGACTTTTTCTCTTGATGTCATCACCAAGTTTTGTTTTTTCCTCTTGATATCCACAAATTTTCAAGTTTCCTATTGACATTCACATAGTTTAATTTGTTTCTCCCTTCTATTCATTCTTGACATTGAAAATTCAATTATAAATATATAAAAAATTAAAAAAAAAATTTAACTATGTTTACGACCTCATTAAATTTAAACTAATTAATAGTTTAATAAAAGTATTATATATTATATAAATTAAAAAATCTAGAAGAGTAACTTAAATCTACTTTTTATTTATTGGATAAAAATATATGTTATGATTTATTATTTTCTTTTTATTAGTTTTAGACACGTTAGAATAAAGAGCCAATATTTTAATAATACTATTTTATTTCGTTTATGATAGGATCTTATGGAATATTCTCGTGTGATCGGTACCGATTTTTCGTCAAAGTTTGAGCTTCATGGATATTTTTTGGATAGAGATAACTTAGTAGGTTGGACTCGGTTTGTGGGGTACTCGATGAATATGGTATTGGTCATAAACAAATCATGGTTGGACAGACGAGGGTTCCGTATCTTTCATTTGGCATGCGATAGACACGGAGCACCTAGAAAGGAGAAAGATGTTGATCCCGATCACGTGCCAAGTACTAGCCGGAAAAAGAACTCAAAGAAGTGTATGTGCATGTTTGAACTTGAGGTGAGTCAAATTGAAGAACAAAAATGGACATTGAGAGTTATATGTGGAGTCCACAACCATGTAATTCCATCGGTTTTAAGGGGTCATGCATATGCTGGACGTTTGACTCCAGCCCAATATCGAAAGGTGGAGCGTGAATTGGGGTCAGATTTGAAACCGAGACATATATTGAAATTCGTGCAATTAGACGATCCTGGAAATGTCACAACCATCCGGAAAATTTACAATACCGGTTTGAAGATGAGGATGGAACAAGCTGAAGGAAGAGGGTCATTACAACAAGCACTTCATACGTTGAAGGAACGCGGATACTATGTGAGTGCAAGAAGATGTACAGACTCCGATGAAGTGGCTGATTTTTTTATCTCACATCCTGATTCTAGTATGAAAAGATAGCTAGTAGAAAAACACTTACTCTGGTATCTGAAACTGGAATAGGTGGGGGACGGTCAATGGGTGAGATCAATGTGGCCGACGACGCCAAGACATACGGATGTCCTCGAGCAATGTACCATGTCATGTACGCATCATCGACAAGCCATGGGGATGATGCCTGAACCAACCTATCAAATGACACTCTAGTCTCCTCTAGATGACGGGAGGTCCAACGATCATGCACACTGTGATAAATAAGTCTGTAAGGACGTGCATTCGCTGGACGAGACTCCTGAATGAGAGGGATAGGGTGTGATGGCACGGTCTGTACGTATCCAAACTAGCGTAAGAAGCGATCTGGCATATAGGGCTCCTCGATGTCAGATATCCGTATAATGCCCCTATACCGTGATACCGCATGCTCGCCTCCAAAGTCGAGGACCCGATCATCATATGGCATGAACTTCACGTCCTCAGCTCTCATCTGGTCAAGCTGTGCTCGTAATGCCCGAACCCTCCATAGACTAGGAGGTGGTGTCTTCGGGACGGAAAGTCTCGAAGACCAACGCACGTGTCCATGCATGCCTGCATCCTCTACGGCCGCACACCCCAAGGAAGGGAAGTGTGCATATATCCAGAACTGTATGAATAAATATAAATTAGTTTGTAATCAACATCCTAGACGCTTCCCTTAAATTAGTTTGTAATTAACATTCAGAACTACATACCTGTAGTAAGGTCGTGCATCCTCCCATCGTCGCCACACCCGACCTAGATGCCTCTCCTAGCTGCCTGTACAGAAATGCAAGTGTCCCAGTGCCCCATGCAGAACTAGACGTCCTGTCATGATCCCTCACCAAGTCGATAATCCACGATCTGAGTCTGTTGGTAGTTTTGTCGACTACCAACGCTGATGATATGGAAAACAACAGATACGCGGATGCAATGGTGCTCTGAGGGGCATCTGGTTGACCCAACATGCCATCGACAATACTCCTCAATGGGTCGATGTAAACTTGTGTGCGGTGCTGCTCGACGCTCTCCGAGGACAATCCAAAAGCGTCGATGAGCCACTCCAATCTAGAACGCTGGTCGCCTGGAGTAAGTAGCGCATCTCCATCGACTGCGAGTCCCATAATAATCTGGACATCATGAAGCGCAATGCTCATCTCTCCCCATGGCATATGAAATATGTTCGTCTCGGGATGCCACCTCTCTACGAACGCCGTAATCAACGAATGATCGACACCAAAAAAATCAACATCCTCCAAATCTGTAAGGCCGCTACGTCTTGCCATACTAAACCACGAATTAGGGTCATCCACATCACGACGCTAAGCACGTATCTTCTTTATCTCAACAAGTCTCTTCACAACTTTGATTGTCTTGTCCCAATGCTATGTTTATGTAAAGTATTTTCAAAAAAATTTAAAAAAATATTTTTAATAATTTTATACCAAAATTTTGTAAAACAAGAAAATCATACCTCGTCGTCCCATATCGCTCTAGCTCTGTGGGTAACGTAACATGTCAACAACTCCGGATGTATGTGCTCTGCCGGTATCTGATCCTCCTCCGGTAGCTGACTCTCCTCATCTGGTATCTGCTCATCTGGATGTATATGCTCCTCAGGTATTTGGTCATGCTCACCAGCTACCTGCTCATCATGTCTAATGTCCTCTAGATGTCCATCATCATCTGACCCCTCTATATGATAATCTACATCATAGTGTGATGGTGATAATGATGCAGCATCGGCATCTACCTCAACGCGTACAGGAGACGACTGCTCCTCGATGGGTACATCTGCGTCAGTACGAGGAGCTGCTTGCTCCTCCATAGGTACATCAACATCGGCAGGGGTACATGCTCCTCGATATGTACCACTCCATCTCTCCCAGCTCGACGTGCGGATGCTGTCACTAGTCTCATCTTCCGTCTTTTATTTTTTCGAACATTTCTAAACGCAATCTGTAATTTTAGAAATATGAGATTAATTTATAAAAAGCTACAAATATGCGAAATTTATTTTATCTAACTTTATTAGCTTTTTTTAAAGTTCGAAATATGCAATTTTTATATTTATTATTTATTTTAATTTTTAAAGTTACAAATATGCAATTTTTATATTTACAATATGTTTCAATTTTTATATTTATTATTTATTTTAATTTTGAAAGTTACAAATATGCAATTTTTATATTTACAATATGTTTCAATTTTTATATTTATTATTTATTTAATTTTTAAAGTTAAAAATATGCATTTTTTTATATTTATAATATGTTTCAATTTTTATATTTATTATTTACTTTAATTTTTAAACTTACAACTATGCAATTTATTTCACACCATCAACAATGGCGGTTCGGAAAACATACAAAAAAAATCTAATCTATCGCTAAATTCCGCAACTTCCAATTACGAATCTTCTTAATCTAACCAATTCCTAATCTAAGAAATTTGGTAAATCAATTACAAAACGAGAAAAAATCACCTCGATTGCCGATAATCGACGTTTCCGGCTAGGGTTTCCATCTGATCGTTGTGGATCTTCAATATTTGAGTCCTGATCTCGATCCATGTCTTCTTGGCAATAATCAACACACTTTTCCGGTTAACAAAGAAGTTGAGAAAATCAACCACAAATCAAGTTAAACTCAATTTGATATTAAAAAAATCAGTTACTCTTTTACAGTTGAAGCAAAATCAATAATCAACACACCACTTAAAGTAAAAGCAAACCTGCATCAAATCATATGCCAAAATTAACCACAAATCAACACATTGATCAAAACAAATCAATAATCAACTCACTGTTGGAGTTAGATCAAGAACAAAGGTTGAAAATCAACCACAAATCAATGAAGAGCTATGTTGGGTGAACAAGAGGTTGAAAAATCACAAACCTCCATTAACGCTAATAAGGTGCAGTGGGTATTTGTGATTGACTAAACCTCCATTAACGCTACACGCAGCGGGTATTTGTGATTGACTAAACCTCCATTAACGCTATAGGCAATAATTTAGGGTGTGAACAAGAGGTTGAAAAATCAACAACAAATCAACCACAAATCAACTCACTGTTCGAGTACGATGTACACATGATTTGCAAAATCAAAGATTAGAGGTGGCAGAGACGAAGTAGGGAAGCAATTACCTGGGACGAAGAAGACCGGTGAAGCCTGGGCCGGAATAGAACGAAGAAGACCTGGAGCGAGGCGGATTGGAGCGAGGCGAGAAGGACTGGGGCTGGAACGAAGACCGGCGGACTGGAGCGAGGCAGATCGAGGTGGATCGAGGCGGTGTCTCTCCGGATTGGAGCGAGGCGAGAAGGACTGGATCGAGGCGGACTGGAGCGAGGCGAGAAGGACTGGAGCGAGGCAGACTGGAACGATTGAACGAAGACGGCGGAATGGACGCGAGGCGAGGTTATAAACCCTCGCCTGGGGCGGAATCGTAATGCGCCCGGGTGGAGGAGTCGGAATGCGCCAGCGCTTCACTAACACAGTTAGAGTCCGCCTCTGTTGCATACTTGGTCACCGCTGCGTGTACGTAGTATTGATCCGACTCGTAAACACAATCCGATTACACTGACTTGTAAGTAATATTTCGACTGACCGAATAAAATCACTCTTTTATATTTATAAGTTACGTATTTCATATTTCGTGATTTTTGGTTTTAAAACTTTCTTATAAAGTTTTATTTTTTTAAGGGTACATATAAAAATAGAGAATTCTAACTTTAAGATGAAACGATTAAAATTTCATTGTACTTTTTGTTTATTTTAGTTGTTATTTTGCAATTGATATTATTTGAGTTTTATAATGATTCAAAATTATTTATAAGTGTTTTGATATTATATAAATGGGACGGGACACTTCTAGAGGGATGGAGAAGTTAATGCCTATATCCCGTCTCGGGTATTTATTTGTTACGAAATTGTTATTTTTTTATGAAATTCCGTTGGAATTGGGACATGACAAGATCAGGATTTGCAAAATTTGTTCTCACCATATTTATTGTATTAAAAATACTCGTGCACGGCACGAGTCCTAAACTAGTTCGAATAATAGTAATAGCATATGCATGCACATAAACAATACTAAACACATAGCATGTTCACAAACAAGCCGGTTATTATCTTTTATTAAATGATTCACTTTGCTAATATTGTTGGTAACTGTTGGGAAATGTTACAGCAAATGTTAAGATTCTAGTCTTTGAGATTTCAGTTCACTCAACGGGCGAACTTTATCTTTTCAAAATTCAAAGGTTACCAAATGTCAAGTGAAAACCGGTTAAAACAAACGAATGGAGATCATTTTTTTCCAACAATGATGTCGCCACGTCACTTTATTTACTTGACGACCGGTTAAAACCAAGCGGGTGAAATTGCTCTTAGCTACAATCATATTTTATTTTTAGTCGGATTTTAAATATTTTTCAATAGAATATTCGATTTATTCAAATAAATGTTGAACACCCAAAATTTCACTCAATACCGTCACTTCATTCGTTGGATACAAGTGGATCGAATGAGAGTGAGACCTTTGGCGGGTGGTAAGGCAGGTTCAAGTTATAGTTAAGTCCATTCATCCGCCACCCAATCCATTGTTATTGCGAGTCCCGTCTAGATTACCTTCCTCCATCAATTGACTTTTATGCAAATTATAAACTTAGTTTTCATCCGAAAAGATGTTGAAACAATTTGGTTTACTAGGCTTTTTCAAGTTTTGTGTTTAGTAAATGTACCCCTTGATAGAAGAGTGTGTAGAGTTTGAGAAAAAATACAAAAGGTTGGGGTATATTTACTTAATTGAAACATTAAAAAGCCTAGCAACTATTATAGTTTTTCAAAAAGGCCTAGTTACCAAAATTGCCCAAAAATGTTCTAAGATGGACTCCTCCGTATAAATAGTTTAAATTAATTATTTCCTTCCAAACAAAAAAAAAAACAAAATGTAACTGTTAAAAAGTAAAAAAATTAATGAAAATAATTTATGATCCTCCACGTTCAAAAAACTAACATTTCATTCCGGTGATTAAACAAACGCTCTTTGATCGGTCACCATATTATTAGGTGTTTCCACCTTCCTTAATTGTTTACACTCTTTGATGGGTCATTCTGATAAGTGATAACTGATAACTATCTGTTTTCTTAATTGTTTTTTTAGCAGAGGGAACCCTGATGCATCTTTTTTTTTCTGATAAGTGTCTAGATTCCATAGCCCATAGGGGGCAGTGTGCCAAACGAGCATATAAGAACTTGATCCTAACAATGAGCTTAAAGTATACGGATATTGTGGCCAACAAATCAACATAATATGGTCCATTGCAACTTCTATATATTCGCTGTATCAATTCTTTTTGTCTTTCTTCAAGCAGGTTGTCGATAGAAAGACCTTAGGACATATAAAATGTGCAAGGTCACAACATAATTTTCAATCAGCACGAAGGAATGGCTTCAAAACATTATGCAGCATTTCATAACTAAACTCACAGCTGTTTCCCACTGAAGTAACACTTCTTTCTTTTCCATGACAGCATTTCATTCTGTTTGTTGAGTAGGTTTATTATCAGGATAAGAAAGTTCAAAACTAACACTAAACCTGAGCATATATTATACAACTTAGCTGGTATAACATAAGGAGACTTCTTTCATCCTAGAGAGGTGAGAGATTGTCAAAAAAATGCAGTATTGCTGCATTACAGGAAGAAACAAGGATTCGGGTATGCATCAACAACAAATTCAATCATCAAGAACCATATTTGCCATAGAAAAGTTTACAGGACAGTGAAAGTAATACATGGTGAATAATTTACCTACAAGAAGCATTTAAGATTCTCCGTGTTTGCCGCTGTTGGGGTGAGATTGGGTGCAGAGAATCTTGCGTCCTTTGTCACGTCTACGCTTAATCAAGGCCCTCCCACTGGTGGTTCTCATTCGCTTACGAAAGCCGTGTGTACGAGCCATAGACTTCTTTGATCTATTCCTCTTTGTCTGACAAAGCATAAACTTCTTCCCGGCCCTTACAACAAGACGGCGACATCTATCATTTCCGGCTCCAAAGCTAGAGCTCAGGTTTAACCCCAATGACAATCCTGTAACTTGCAAGAAAACCTAGCCATTGTTAAATGCCTCCTAAAACAGCAGCACAAGAAAGAATCTTCTTTCAAATTGTCTTCAACAAACTAAAAGCTCAAAGTTTACATGGCTTTTGTTTGGAAAATAAAGAAAAGAAGAATTTCTACTTATAGCTTTGTAGTAAACTGCATTCGAGAATGGCTTGACAATTCCAACAGAAAAAATCCATGAAAGTGTCCACATTACAGAAGATCGTTTTGATCTTGAACAATTAGGTATCCGAATATTGGTGTCAAGCAATTCAATATGGATGATGCAGATACCATCAATCTCCAAAATTCAAGCTAGAAATCTATTTCTAAAGAGACAAGGTCACAAGACCATCCCATTTCCTCAACGTTTCAAATTCAAATTCTAACATTTTAATCCAACTATCCAGCATTCACCAGAAGTAGAAGAAATCTAATTATAAAATCCAAGCTCAAAAATTCACTCCGTGTTCCAATTTCATCAAATTGAACAACTTATCAACCAGACATTGAACGAATCATGCTCAGGAAAAGAAAATAGGAAGAACCTGCGAAGGAGGAGGAGAGCGAAGATGAAGAAGGCAAGAAAGAGCAGGTGAGGAGCGCAGGGCGACAAGTAGAAGAAGACCGGAGGGAGATGCCAGTCGTCCTCACAGAAGAACCGACCAGGTGTGCCATTGGAGCTGATGGCCTGAGAGTTCTCATGCCTCCTCCGCCAGACATCCATGGCGCCATCGACAGCGTTACCGTCGCCATTTTTTCTCTATCCGCTGCTTCTCTTTGCGTTATCTTCTTCGAGAGTGAAGCGTGCGCAATCGAGTTTTATCATCGAATTTCGAAGATAATGGCCTTTTCTGGGAAAAGCCCATGAAGAAAATGGACCTTTGGCCCATACCGAAAAGTAGTTTTATAATTGAAACGAATTTTTAACACTTCCATTTTTATTTTATGGTATTAAATACAAAGCAATTCAATATATTTATTTAGGATTGTTGTTTATATTATTTAGACTATAAATTAATGATAATTTTTTTTAATTTATTCACAATATTGATAATCAATATTAAATATTTATAAAACTATGATGAAAAATCAACCATATATACTTAATGAATTTGTAACAACTGTTATTTTTTAAATATATATTTTCTAAGATTTAAAATAAATAGGAAGCGTTCAATACAATGCACTTAAAAGCTAAAACTGCCTTATGACAAATGATACATAAACACCCGTACAACATCTCATGGGATCAAGATACGGCTATTCTTTTTATCTATTTTAATTCTCATACTTTATCCCTCAAGAAAGATACATCAATGTCAATGGGCACTTATCCCTCAAGAAGGATACCTCAATGTCAATTGAGGTTCGAGAAATTTTCGACTTCCCCACTCAACAAACCTTAACCTAAACCATGCCTTGAATGCACCCCACCTTATAAAGAATTTAATTTCATTTCAAAAATTTATAATCGATGCGATGTAACAGTAAAGTTCTAACGTTCTAATAACTTCATGTGGATGATCTAAGAGTACCCACATCGGTCCAGTTAAGATTAATCTTAGTGGACATGTAGGATAGAAAAATCAAAATTTTAATAGAATCCATAAAATTTCATCCTCTACAAAATTATACAAAAACTTGCAAGATTAAAACTATAGGGGTCTCACTATGTATATATTTTGTTTTTTCTTCTACTTCTAGATTTGTTAAAATGCTGCATTTTCATCATAGATATACTGTTTTCTTATAAAAAAATAAAATAAAAGGAAGACAAGTGGCCTTTTGAACTTATTTGGCTCTTTTATCAATTTCAAAACATTTTATATCAAATTTAAACGGTAAATTAATATATATCTATTTTTTTTATGTATTTATAGACATTCATATCATCAACATTTATCTATTTTTGTAGAAATATTACTTGTGCACACACTTATTATTATGATTTTTTTTTTTTGTAATTTTGAAATTGATTGCTTTAAATATTTTAAATTTATAAATTTTAATTTTTATTAAGTTTCAAGGTTTTAAATCTTATTATTACATCCAAAATATATTTGTTTTGTTCTATTAATTTGAGTGTGAAATTGGGTGGTTTTTATTATTTATGTACACGATACAGTAATTATCACTTTGAAAATAATTTACATATTCACATACAAATAATTTGGTATAACGCAAGTTTATATTGTTTCGACTAGTAAAATAAGCTTGTTTAAACTAATTTTTAGTATACCAATAACCATCTCTCTTTTTATATAAATCTACTTTTTATATAGCCATTAATCATTCCTACTAAGGGCCCGTTTGGTTTGAATTCCGGAATCGAAACGGAATGGAAACGAATCTAGTCAATATGTATACCATTGTTCATGAAAGTTTTTGTAATCATTCTTTGTGGTTTGAAGGAATTGGAGTAGAGTTTGATTACTTTTGATACCCTATAGGGTAACAAAATGTGGGGAAACAAGTTCATTTTGTATTAATCCACAAGGAATGATTGCACAAAATTTCATTAATAATGATATACATATGGACTAAATTCGTTTCCATTCCGTTTCCGTTTCCGGAGTGAGAACCAAATGGGCCCTAAATTTAAATGAATTAATTTCATACTTGAACTAACTTTCAATTCGAATATTGTTCTATTTTTTATCATTGATAACTTAATCTATTCGAACGTTATTAATGTAATGTCATTTGTATTATTAATTTATGTAAAAAAATTAATAGTTTTTGTAGTGCAAATTTGAAAATTTCATGAATTTCACAAGCTATAATATTTAATTTATTTTTTATTTAGTATAATTCATTTATGTTTTTGTTGATAAAACAAATAAAAGTAGATAATATATAATATGCATGCTAAGAACAAGTAGTTTGTTCTATTGACGTGGGTATAAAATTGGTTGTGTTCTTAAGATGACGTGACAAAGAGAGAAAAGACAAGATTAATCTTAGTGATCTCTAGGGTCTATTCAGTAGCATTGATTCATTGTAAAGTAAATTATAGACTATCTATAAAAGGAAAACGCTCTCTTTCTCACTCTCTCTTTTACCCTAATAGCGAACAGGTTAGGGCGGTGACAGAGGGTGGATGTTGGAGGTTAGCCCGTCGTTGGCCGGCACTGTGGGCGCGGTTGCAACCACTCATAGCCAAGAAGAGGTCGTTATGGGGATCAACCCGATTAACAACCCAACCATGGTACCCCGGATGGTGCTACTGCACCAAAAGTAGAGGAAAGTGGATCTAATGAGCGGTAAATCGAAAATGTTACTATAGGTGCTCCCGACACTGTGACTGAACTGTTTGCCACTTAGCGTGCGTGCAAATAAGCTTTAAATTTATAAAACTAGAATCAAGGAAGCGAACCCGCAGTGTACGGATCGACGTAGTTAAGCAAGTATTCCAGAGTATCGAACACAGGGATTTGGGGGGAACAAATTCGATTTTAGATTATCAAGCAAGTGAATATAAGAGCTTTGCAAATTATTGGGAAAACAACAATCCTAAAGATCCAAGTATCCAGTTGTGGCAATCGATTCAAGATATTCTTAATGATATAAAGACAGAGTTGAGATATGCAAAGGTATGCTAATGTAAGGTAATCGTACGGTGAAGTTCCAAAAACCTTATATGACTCACCTACAATACACTCTCTATACAGGTTGTTGAGGTTTCAATATAGAAAGGTTCTAAAGGTAAGAATTAATATCAAATACCCAAACTTGTAATCCAAGGATAAGGAATAACTAAATCGATTAAGGTTGTGACACTCACAATCGAGGTAGAGGTTGTTGAGGCTTCACTACCACCTAGAAAAGGCAAGCCTAGACTAAGTTAAAGCAAATCTTTAACTTTGAATTAAAGTAAAAGCAAGTTCGTAGACTTAAGGGAAATCACGGTTAGTTCTTGAGAATCACGGCCGTGGAAACCTAAGAACAGGCCGTGATTTAGGGTGTCGACGATATTTCTCTAACTCTCAGGGTCCAATCAAATTACGATGGATCTATCATTATCTAAGCCACAACTATCAACCCTTCACCTTAGAATTGCTAAAGGGTTTTAGCCAATAATCATCATTATGATATCAATAATCAAATATGAAAGGGAGAAAAGGTATAACCTTAAAATCTCAATAATAAAACCAAAACAAATGTCAATCAAACATAATAATCGCAAAGCGCGTTCAATGGATGTATAATCAAAGGAACAGAAAAACCTCACAAAATTTCTAAGGACAATGAAGAACGGGATGTCAATCCGCCTTCAAATGTAAACCCTAAGATCTTCCAACTCTAAAAATAGGAAAGTGCGTCCTTCCGCAAATCTTCCCTGTACGCAATAAAATCTTCAAGCATCCCTCTCTTTGGGATCCAAATCCTGGGACTGTCACCGTCCCTTGGAGAATTTGACTCTCCCTAAATCTCTCTTTGGAGAAATTAACTCCTTCTACTCTTCCTTTGGAAAAATTGACTCCCTTTGGAGGTTTTGACTCTTTGAAGGCTCTCCGATTTATATAGGAATCAACCTAGGGTTTAAAGATAAAACCCTAAATATTTGGGCTAAAAAGAAGTCGAATCCGCTGGTATCAGAAGATACTCTGGGCCGCGTCCGACAGTATTAGAGAATACTTTTGGCGCGTCAGACGGTATCAGAGAATACTTTGGGTCGCGTCCAACGGTATCAGAAAATACTTTGGGCGCGTCAGGCGGTATCAGAAGATACTTTGGGCCGCGTCAGCAGGTATCAGAAGATACTTTGGGTCACGTCCGAAGGTATCAGAAAATACTTTGGCCCGTCAGGCGGTATCAGAGAATACTTTGGGTCGCGTCCGAAGGTATCAAAGAATACTTTGGTCGCGTCCTAAATTCCTTTTATGCTCCTTTTTGTCTCGCTTCAAGGCTTAATCCTTAAATATGCTATTTTGCTCCATAATTCGCCAAATTACCTACAAATGTAATAAAACTCTGTGTAGACCTCTATTCT
The DNA here is from genome assembly GCA_033239125.1 of Fagopyrum homotropicum. Lineage (NCBI taxonomy): Eukaryota > Viridiplantae > Streptophyta > Magnoliopsida > Caryophyllales > Polygonaceae > Fagopyrum > Fagopyrum homotropicum. Next base: position 137,750,796 of record BSWB01000001.1, on the reverse strand, counting down.
TGCAAAGTAGGTAAATATAACCATAAATGCCATGAATGTATGTCTATGCATGCAAAATTAAGGGAAAATCTATATAAATACATGCCTAAAAATAGGTCATAATTCTTGTCATCAAAATACCCCATACTTGCCTCTTGCTTGTCCCTAAGCAAGGTTCAAACTTAAAATACAAGATGATATGGATTATGAATATGCAAAAATAAAGAAAAACCACAATATTTTGGTTGTGCTTCTATTCATAGATCACCCTCAATGAATTGCTTCATAACTAATAAAAATCATCATATGGTCAAAAGGATTTATATCATGAAAAGGATAATCACACTTTGCAAGAAAATCATAACATGCATCATAACTTGCAATATATCAAAATCAATCATGAGGAATCCAATTTAGACCACAAAGCCAAACACATTCCAATGATCTTAAGGACTTTCAAGTAAGGTCAAGAATGCGGAAAGGAGGGAAACTTATAAGGGATGTGGTGCATGAATCCGGGAAAAGGAATAACCCAACTCTTTTACTTTTTCTTTTGATTTTGCAACACCATCAACTTAGAGCTTTGCTCTTTTCTTTTTCACATTATTTTTCGACTTTACTTTTGGAAATATAGACAGCGGTGCACAAAAATCGAAGCCTAGGAGATTGACATTTCTCAAATTTGAGATGCCTCAAACCCTTGATGCACATACCATAATCCGTTAGGAATATCGCTCAATCCGACTTTGGCAAGACACAAACACCCGGCTATGTGAATGGTGCCGAGTTACTCATCGTCATGATTGACTTCCCCAAACCTATAAATTCTTTCTATTCTTTGAATGCAAAATTTTGCTTTCATGGCCCTCCCACATCAAACATGTCAAATATCAACTCTTCCTAATTCCCGGATAGGTAAAGGAGACAATTATTTTCATTGAGGGGCTAAGTGATCAAAGAAAGAAGTAAGAAAATCGAAGTGCCTTAATCATTTCAATAAGAAGTGTAAGAACTTATATGCGGTTTCAACCTTCAATACTCAACATGATTTAGAATGAAAGCGAATTATCAAACATGCATGAAGTTCTATCAAAGTATTCAAATCCCACATATGTTATAAATCAATTCAAACATATAAGAATCTTCATAGCTATTCCACAAAACAATGTTCATCATAGAGATCATATCCATTCTAGAAGCACAAAAAATTTTAAAATTTTTCAAAAATTTTAAAATCATATGATGCAAGACATCAAACATGCAAATGGTATTGCAAATACCTCCACCCCATACTTAAAACTCACATTGTCCCCAATGTGAAGAAAAGAAAAGATGGAAAAGGATACTCACAATGTAAGATGGCGAATCAAGCAAGGTGAATCATCAATCGGGCGATGGTGGTGGGAATCTATAGAAGCTTAATAGGGAACTTCGAATACTCCAATCGACGTCAAAGAATGAAGAAGGGGAACGTCTTTCCGCCGAAAATTTTTCCGAAAAAAAAAAAAAAAAATTTTCGGGTCGGGAATTTCCACGGCCGTGGTTTTGGCCGTGGAACTTTCTGTTGCTCTCGACAAAGCATTCCACGGTCCAATTTAGCAAACCACGGCCGTGGTTTTTGCCTCTTTGGCCGTGGAACTTTCTGCTGCTCGCCAAAAATCCAAGTTTTGTCCATTTTTTGGCTTTTCCTCCCTAATTTGCTCATTCCTTTTTCCTGGCATCCAAAAACACAAACATACCGGAAGGTATCGAAGAAAAACAAACAAAAACAACTACTCTATTCTAATCTAAGGAGAAGAAAAGGGGAAAATGATGCATTACCTTGGGTTGCCTCCCAAGAAGCGCTTTGTTTTAGGTCCTTAGCTAGACCAATCTCCATAGATGACTCAATGCACCTTGAACATCTTGGATTGCTCTTCAAATCCATCATCAAACTCTTCAAAAAAATCTCCGGTTCCTAATTTCACCGGCAAGTGGTAAGATCTCCCATGTACAAGCTTGTACGATTTGATTCTCACCGGAATCCTCCTAGCTTTCCTATGCTTTAATGGGACATAATTCAGCCTTACGTCCCATCCTTTCCTAGATCGAGAAATTAGTTTCTCGAGAATCCACTTAGCTTCCCCATCTCCAGCTTGGGGATGATGTATGGTCTTCGTCATGTGAATGACCCCATATTTGAACAAAAAACACTTATTGGCATTGGAGCGTTTGCCAAATTTACTCCTTGTAGTCCAAGGAGCATCTACTTTCAACAATTTTGATGGAGGTTTCATCTTCACCTTAGGAGGTTCTTTTGGAAGAGACCTCCAACTCTCCGGTGCATTCCTGAAAAAAATAGAAATCTTAATAGGAATTTCAAAAGAAGTAAGAGAATGTACCTTGTAAAGTTCATCAAGGCTTGGGAAAAGTTTCATGTTGGGATGATGATCCACACATGAAATATCTCTCAACTTAGTTGGATCTTCTTCAAACTTGGCCACAGTTTCAGTAATTTGGCCAAGGTTCTCCACTTCTTCCTCTTCTTCAATGAGAACTTCAAGAGGAGCTTCAAAATCGAGCGGAGGAACGATCGAAACTTGGAGTTCTTCGTCGCACTTCTCCTCCGCCTTAGCTTTGATAGCATAAGATAAGTTGCTTCCATGTCATCCAGCTTCTTCAACAGCTTTTCACACGTTGATTGAAACAGATCTTCAATAGGTTGCTCATAAACCTTTTGAGGGATATGAAGCTTATCCCAATCTGCAAGCTCATTCTCAATAGTCTCTTCTCTTTCTCTTTCGTTACTAAAGTTGATGCACTCAAATATATATTGTAAATATTTATATTGCTCCAACCTAGCTAATTGTATTACTCTCCAATTCTATTCTTCCAAAGCTTCGTCCCTAAGCCTTTGCCTCCAAATTTCATCAAGCTCATCTTTGAGACCCCTTATTTCGTTCCTCGCCATCTCATAGCTGCTTCCATCCATTGAAAAATCTGAAAACTCAAAAACTCATACCAAAAGATTAAAAGAAAAACAAAAGCTCCCAAGCTTGACAACCAATAACCGAATTCGGCCTAAACCAAATCCCCGGCAACGGCGCCAAAAACTTGTTCGCCACTTAGCGTGCGTGCAAATAAGCTTTAAATTTATAAAACTAGAATCAAGCAAGCGAACCCGCAGTGTACGGATCGACGTAGTTAAGGAAGTATTCCAGAGTATCGAACACAGGGATTTGGGGGGAACAAATTCGATTTCAGATTATCAAGCAAGTGAATATAAGAGATTTGTAAATTATTGGGAAAACAACAATCCTAAAGATCCAAGTATCCAGCTGTGGCAATCGATTCAAGATATTCTTAATGATATAAAGACAGAGTTGAGATATGCAAAGGTATGCTAATGTAAGGTAATCGTACGGTGAAGTTCCAAAAACCTTATATGACTCACCTACAAGACACTCTCTATACAGGTTGTTGAGGCTTCAATATATAAAGGTTCTAAAGGCAAGAATTAATATCAAATACCCAAACTTGTAATCTAAGGATAAGGAATAACTAAATCGATTAAGGTTGTGACACTCACAATCGAGGTAGAGGTTGTTGAGACTTCACTACCACCTAGAAAAGGCAAGCCTAGACTAAGTTAAAGCAAATCTTTAACTTTGGATTAAAGTAAAAGCAAGTTCGTAGACTTAAGGGAAATCACGGTTAGTTCTTGAGAATCACGGCCGTGGAAACCTAAGAACAGGCCGTGATTTAGGGTGTCGACGATATTTCTCTAACTCTCAGGGTCCAATCAAATTACGATGGATCTATCATTATCTAAGCCACAACTATCAAACCTTCACCTTAGAATTGCTAAAGGGTTTTAGCCAATAATCATCATTATGATATCAATAATCAATTATGAAAGGGAAAAGGTATAACCTTGAAATCTCAATAATAAAACCAAAACAAATGTCAATCAAACACAATAATCGCAAAGCGCGTTCAATGGATGTAGAATCAAAGGAACAGAAAAACCTCACAAAATTTCTAGGGACAATGAAGAACGGGATGTCAATCCGCCTTCAAATGTAAACCCTAAGATCTTCCAAGTCCAAAAATAGGAAAGTGCGTCCTTCCGCAAATCTTCCCTGTACGCAATAAAATCTTCAAGCCTCCCTCTCTTTGGGATCCAAATCTTGGGACTGTCACCGTCCCTTGGAAAATTTGACTCTCCCTAAATCTCTCTTTGGAAAAATTAACTCCTTCTACTCTCCCTTTGGAGAAATTGACTCCCTTTGGAGGTTTTGACTCCCCTTCAATGTTGAAGGCTCTCCGATTTATATAGGGATCCACCTAGGGTTTAAAGATAAAACCCTAAATATTTGGGCTAAAAAGAAGTCGAATCCGCTGGTATTAGAAGATACTCTGGGCCGCGTCCGACGGTATTAGAGAATACTTTGGCGCGTCAGACGGTATCAGAGAATACTTTGGGTCGCGTCCAACGGTATCAGAAAATACTTTGGGCGCGTCAGGCGGTATCAGAAGATACTTTGGGCCGCGTCAGCAGGTATCAGAAGATACTTTGGGCCGCGTCCGAAGGTATCAGAAAATACTTTGGCCCGTCAGGCGGTATCAGAGAATACTTTGGGCCGCGTCCGAAGGTATCAGAGAATACTTTGGTCGCGTCCTAAATTCCTTTTATGCTCCTTTTTGTCTCGCTTCAAGGCTTAATCCTTAAATATGCTATTTTGCTCCTTAATTCGCCAAATTACCTACAAATGCAATAAAACTCTGTGTAGACCTCTATGCTTGCAAAGTAGGTAAATATAACCATAAATGTCATGAATGTATGTCTATGCATGCAAAATTAAGGGAAAATCTATATAAATACATGCCTAAAAATAGGTCATAATTCATGTCATCAATGAACCAAACCAAACCAAAGAGTTCATTGTAGAAGATGCTGGTAAGTTTGTTGTGGGTGTTGCTAGTGCCCCTATGGTGGCAAAACAATCGAGTTTGACTGAGGGCTTAAAATCTGAAGGAGCTACTATTAGCAAGGCTGGTGCGAAGACATGGAGTGAAGTGATTGGAGGAGTAAAGACCAACCCTGTCAGTACGGACATGATCACCAGAGAATCACTTAATGGACGTATAAGCATAAGTTTCCCGTATGGTCAGGATGGTGATCCAGTCATGGTTGTTAAAAAAGGAGTTACGGAAGATTAAGAAGCAAGATGGAAAAACTCAATAGTTTTCAAAGTGTTAGGCTTCCCTATTGCGTTCCCGGTCATGGAGAGGAAGATTAGAGAGCTTTGGAAGTCCGGGAAGAACATGCAACTTATAGATTTGGATAATAATTATTTTCTTGCTAGGTTTAAAACCGAGAACGAACTTATGACAGTTCTCACTGGTGGTCCGTGGGTGGTTTTTGGAAGATGTCTCATTATGAAATGCTGGTCCCCGGAGTTTGTGACATCTAATCCCATTACGTCGGCACCAATATGAATAAGAATTACTGGTGTACTGGTTCAGTGGTACCATGAAGCCATAATCTGGGATATGGCTACAGGGGTAGGGCTACCGATTACTATTGATCCAAAAACGCTTCAGCTCAATAGAGGAAGATTCATACGTATTTGTATCGAGATTGATCTTAGTAGACCATTAAAGAAGGACATTTTCATCAATGGTCGTCGATGCGCTATAGAGTACGAAGGGCTTGATATCATATGCTTCAAGTGCGGTAGATACGGACAATACGCTCCACACTGTGATGTTGTCGTTAACCCGAGTAGTCAGTCTAATGCGGAAGTCGAGCCTTGGAAGGAGAAAGTGGTTGGCGAGGCTAGTACATCCAACAACACTAAGGGTAGTGCGTCGATCCCGTCGGACATGGTGGATGAGAGACCTGGGTTCGGACCTTGGATGCAGGTGGCAAGACGGAGTAGAGCCTAGAAAGGAAAGAGTATTCAAAGTGCTATTCCAGGAATGATCTCCAATCAAGGAAGGAAAGGTACAATCCCTAATCAAGGAAGGGATATTCAATCGAAAGGCAAAATTAGCATCAACGTTAACAACGGCAATAAAGATATTACGAATCAAACTAGTGCGATCTTAGTGGGATCCTTATTGCTAAGTTAGTAGCCTACAGGGAAAGCTAAACTGAATGGGCCCATATTAGCGGAGAATTCGCCACCTAATGCCTTGGCCCACTCCGAAAGTCAGGCAGTTATGGCCACCGTGAGCCCATCAAATAATGATATTTTGGCCCAATCAAGAAGCAATGCAGTAGAGGACAAAGGAGATCAGTCGAATACCGTTAAATCACAAGGTAACAAAGTTAACCCTCCTATTTTTGAAGCAACTGCAGAAAATAAAGCGGAGAACAGTGGCAAGATTACCAAACAAAAGTTGTGTAACCAAATAAAAAACGATCTCAGGAGGGCTGCTTGGAGAGCCAAGAAAAGCAAAGAAATGGACACTAGCACTGGCTCTCTCAAAAGACAGCGACAGAGCCCTATCCAAGTTCCTGAAATGATTATCAGCTTCGTTGGGACTCCTACGGGTGACAATGGAGGAGGGGAAAACTCCATACAGTGTTGCCTCCGTCCAGGCTTTCTAAGTGATTGCCCTGACCCTGGTAAGCCTCCTATTTCTGTTTCAAGCTTAAAGGAGGACATATCCATTCAGCACGAATCATTGACACCAACATTGAAGGAGAAGACCGAACAAACCATTGATAACAAGATTGTGTCTATTCTAGATGAAGAAATGGTAGAAAGTCAGTCTGTTAAGCCTACTGGAGTGGAAACCAGTCCAAGTCAGTAGCTCTTCGTGAGTATGCACCTTTCCTCCTTTTATTTGTTTTTAATGAATTGTTTGCTATGGAATGTTTTCGGAGCCGGCAAGAGTGGGTTCCGACGGGAAATTAGTTACTTATGTAGACACCATGACGTTTATATCCTTGCCACCTTTGAGCCTCGGGTCTCTGGAGCTAGAGCGCAGTCCATATTTGATCGCTTGAGTTACACGGGTTGCTTCCGTGTTGAAGCTGAGGGCTTTGAGGGCGGTGTTTGGATTTTATGAAAAAGTGATAAGATTCAGTTAAGTATTATATATGAGTAGTTGTAGATGGTTTATACATGCCAAAGTCGGCAACGATGCTAATGCGTATAGAATGATAGTTGTTTACGCTCCACCGGATGTTAGTAGACGTAGAGCTTTCTAGAGTGAGCTTGACAATGAACTAGCCACCATCTCCGACCCCCTTATCTTGGGAGGTAATTTTAATTGCATCAGGTTCCTCCATGAGCGTCAAGGCGGTTCTGTGAAGTAACATGCTGATTCGGAGGTTATCAGTGATCTTGTTTTGGTCCATGGCTTGATTGACCTTCGTTATTTAGGTTCGGATTTCACATGGGATGACGGTAAGTCTACTAGAAGGAATGTGCTTAAAATACTTGATAGAGTGTTCGTGAACCAAGAAGGCCTCTTGAAGTGGACTAATGCTCAAGTTAGACACCTTGCTCGTTTCTCTTCTGATCACTCTCCTCTCCTCCTGTCATTGGATCCCGCTACCTCGTACAAGAGGGAGAGAAGACCTTTCAGGTTTGAAGCGGCTTGGATGTCTCATGGAGATTTCCAGCCAATGGTTGAAATGTGTTGGTTTAACAACCCGGAGGTAAGTAAGGCTCTCCCCATTCTTAAAAACTCTCTCATTATTTGGAATAAATATGTGTTTGGTAACGTTTTTCGTAGGAAACAAGAAGCGTTGACTAAACTAGCCAAAATCCAAGCAAGAATCTTCCGCGGGAGCACTCCTTATTTGATCAAAAAGGAAAGCAACTTGAAAGTTGAGATCGAAAGCATCTTGGAACAGGAGGAAACCATCTTGGAACAGGAGCCGAAATAGAGTTATGGGTCTCCACATGGACAATTAGGAATGGGTTGAGGATCTAAACATATTAGAGAGCCATGTTGTTAACAACTTCAGATCCCTATACAGTCTTGAGGACATCCAACCGTTGACCCCTTGTCACTTAGATACGCTTGACTTCCCTCCGGTGGATAGTGATGAGTGGGGCAACATCCAGAAGCCTCTGTCAGTATGGAGAGAGTGTGGTTTGCGGTCAAAAGCATGGGAGCTTACAAAGCTCCTGGTGTGGATGGTTTCCAACCGGTTTTTTATCAGAAGTGTTGGAGTATTGTAGGTAAGTCGATGAGAGAGGAAGTATCCAGATTCTTTGGGAGTCAGAAATTGTACCCGGGGAGTAATGACACCCTCATCTCCCTCATTGCCAAGGTTGGGAAGTCAGAGCTTATAAGTCAGTTCAGACCCATAGCGTTGTGTAATGTAAGCTACAAGATTATCTCTAAGGTGCTTGTTAAGAGGATGCATGCGTTCATTGGTAAACTTCTAGGGCCAACTCAAGGCAGTTTTATCCCGGGACGGTTGACCCAAGATAACATCATTCTTATGCAGGAAGTGGTCCACTCCATGAGGAAAAAGAAATTAGGCAAGTAGTGGATGCTTCTAAAGCTGGATCTTGAGAAGGCATATGATAGAATCAGATGAGATTTCATTGATGACACGATTAGGGAAGCAGGATTTCCCTCTAAGTGGGTAAAAATGATACAAGAATGCGTCAACTCTGCAAGAATGCAAGTTATTTAGAATGGAGAAGCTACGGAGCAGTTTACCCCGTCTAGAGGCATAAGACAAGGTGATCCAATCTCGCCCTACCTTTTCGTGCTTTGTGTAGAAAGTCTCAACCACCTTATTCTCGAGTATGTCGAGAAAGGTGAGTAGAAACCTATCAAGCTCTCTCTCGGGGGGGGGGGGGGGGGGTCCACCTCTATCACACCTCTTTTTTACTGATGATATCACCTTATTTGCTGAAGCCTCGATCTCCCAAATCAAAATCATCATGGGATGTATAGATGTTTTTGTAAGGCTTTGGGACAAAAGGTTAGTATACAGAAATCCAAGATCTTCGTCTCTCCTAACGTGTTGAGTGATCTTTGTAACAGCTTAAAGAGGGTAAGCGGGTTTGAGGTCACCAAGAATCTGGGCAATTACCTTGGTGTCCCCTTCTTCAAGGTCGGGTTTCGAAAGCTACTTTCTCTTTGCTTTTAGATAAGATTAATTCCAAACTTAATGGATGGAGGAGTAATACCTTGAGCTTTGCGGGGAGGGTTACCTGTTCGCCACTTAGCGTGCGTGCAATCAAGTTTTAAATTTATAAAACTAGAATAAAAGCAAGCGAACCCGCAGTGTACGGATCGGCGTAGATTAGCAAGTATTCCAGAGTATCGAACACAGGGATTTGGGGGGAACAAATTCAGTTGTAGAGTTGTCAAGCAAGTAAAAGGGTAAAGCTTTGCAAATATATTGGGAAAACAGCAACCCTAAAGATCCAGGTATCTAATTGTGGCAATCGATTCAAGATATACTAAATGATATAAAGACAGAGTTGAGATATGCAAAGGTATGCTAATGTAAGGTAATCGTACGGTGAAGTTCCAAAAACCTTATATGACTCACCTATAAGAAACTCTCTATACAGGTTGTTGAGGCTCAATATAGAAAGATTCTAAAGGCAAGAATTAATGGCAAATACCCAAACTTGTAACCCAAGGATCAAGACTAACTTAACCGATTGAGGTTGTGACACTCACAATCGAGGTAGAGGTTGTTGAGGCTTCACTACCACCTAGAAAAGGCAAGCCTAAACTAAGTTAAAGCAAATCTTTAACTTTGAATTAAAGTAAAAGCAAGATTCGTAAACTGAAGTAAATCACGGGTAGTTCTTGAGGTTCCACAGCCGTGGACTCAAGAACAGACCGTAATTTAGGGTTGTCGACGACAATTCTCTAACTCTCAGGGTCTGATCTATTTGCGATCGATCTATCATCATCTAAGCCACAACTATCAACCCTTCACCTTAGAATTGTTAAGGGTTTTTAGCCAATAACAGTCATATTGATATCAATTCAAGAATTAAAAGATAAAAAGATGAAAACTTTCAAGAACTTTCAATAATCTTCAATTCAATCTCAAAATCACAAAGGGAATAAGCAATGTCAAAAGATTCACAATAGAACAAACAATCGTAATCCTAGGAAAGAAAAGAAAACGGGATGTCAATCCGTTTTCCAAATCGAACCTAATCAAGAAGAGAGATCTTCTTGCAAAATCTTCCAAGAACTTCGATCTTCCGCAAATCCGGAGATCTCAACAGCAATCTCCACCAAAAGTGCGAGATTAGAGGAATTCCAAACACGAACTTCGACCTCTTCAAAGAGATGTCAATTGCTTCCAAGCAAGCTATGCAAAAAATGTCCTCGTGTCTAAGCGGCGATCAATGAGGGTAAACGGGGTAGCGAAGGTGACGGAATCTTGCTTCGTCCGTCTTTTTATAGTGTAGGGCAAATGTCGGCCCGGCCCAATCTTTAAAAGATCGTGGCTTCAAAGTGTGGCGAAAAGATTCGCCAAGATCACGGTCGTGGAAGTGTTCCACGACCGTAATTTAGAGCGTGGAAACAAATACGGTTTGCAACATATGTTCCACGGCCGTGTAATCCCCTGGAATGAACATGAATTTCTGACTCCAAATCCACGGCCGTAATTCTGAACGTGGTTTGTGATACGGCCGTATTTTAGGGCGTAATTTAGGGCAAGAACGTGATTCTTCCCTAAACTCGTGCATTCCTCAAACTAAGACTCCAAATTGCTTCCAAAGAACGTCCTCAATCTATGGACATATCAACTCAACTCTCCTTTGCTCGATTCCGTTTGGAAATAGCTCCAAATCACCTATAATCAACATAGAACTAGTGTAGACATCCATATTGACAATATAGGTAATACTAGCTCACATATGCGTAAATTTCAATCAAAGACTATCAATATGAATCAAATACGTTTAGAAAACGTGCCTAAAATATCACAATATTTCATGCTAACAAATAACCCCATACTTAACACTTGCTTGTCCCTAAGCAAGGTCTTTCAAAAAGCTTTAAACAAGAGTTAGGATGAAATATGTGTACCTTCTTTTGGATGAATGTGACTTCTAAAGAATAGATCATTCTCAAACCTTGCTGCAATCGTTTTTCAAACTTTCACATACTTAATCAAAGAGTAAAATGTAAAGAAAATTCATGAATCAACTCAACTTCTAAACAAGCATTATAACCTTCAAACATTAACAAAATCAATCTCAAGAAACTTCAATTTAGATCACCAAGCCATATAACATTCTTTTGATCTTAAGGACTTCCAAAGAAAAGGTCTAGAACATGGGAGGGAAGGGAAAACTTTAAGAGAAAGTGGTGCATAAATCCGGGAAAGTGGACAACTACCTTCTTCTTCTTATGCGGTTTCCGCAACACTTCAACTTAGAGCTTCGCTCTCTTCTTTTCATTTTTCGACTTTACTTTTGGAGTTATGGATAGAGGTGCACAAAAACCGAAGCCTAGGAGATCGGCGTTTCTCAAATTTTTCAAGAGATGCCTCAAACCCTTAGCGCACATACCATAATCCGCTAGGAATATCGCTCAATCCGACTTTGGCAAGACACAAACACCCGGCTATGTGAATGGTGCCGAGTTACTCATCGTCATGATTGACTTCCCCAAAACTATAATTTCTTTCTATTCAATTGATTGCAAATAATTGCTCTCATGGCCCTCCCACATCAAACATGCCTTTTTCTCATTCACTTCTCCAAATTTCCGGATAGGTAAAGGAGGCTAATATTTCAATGAGGAGCTAGATGATCAAAGAAAGAAGAAAGAAAGTATTGAATTGCCTTAATCATTTCAATAAGAAGTATAGGAACTTATAACGTGATTTCAACTTCAATTTTCTAGCATGATTTAGGTAATATTCTCGCATTATAAAACTTGCAAAAGAGGTAAAATTCATTCATTCAAACTCTTTTCAATTCACAATCCTTTTAAGCATGCAATTGTCATCAAACTCAATTCACAAGTAGTGATTATCATGGAAATCATCTCAATTCATTAGAAGCACAAAATTTTCAAAATTTTTCAATTTTTATGGGTTTTTCAAGTCATTTTTCATGCAATGCAATAAGGAAACGTGTAACACATAATGAAGATGCAACGATAGTCTCGAATGAAAGCAAACATAGAGAGTAGAGTTATTACAAACTTTTAGTACATCCCACCCCATACTTAGGACGAACATTGTCCCTAATGTTCAAAAGAAATAAGGAAAAGAAGAAAAGAAAAAGAAACTCACAAAATGGTGGCGGGAATGTCTAAAACAAACGATCATGCGTCCAATCACTGCGGCGGCGGTGGAGGTGGGAATGGAGAGAAACTCGGATCATAGAACCGCCCAAACTGCTGGCGGTAGACGTCCCTCATCATGTGGTCAAGGTCGTCTAAGCGTCCGTCTCTAGCATCCGCCCGGATCTCTAGCGCTCCAACTCTCTCCGAAAGTCCGGTAGCCCAATCCGGCATCTGCTCGTACCATCCCGGGGCGTGACTGTACCATGATGGAGCATCAGATGGTGCTGGTGCTGGTGGCGGTGGTGGTGCTGCTGGCTGCGCCGTGGACCAAGGAGGGGGTGTGTCATACCAAGTGGGAGGTGTAGTCATCCACGTGGGCCTCTCACTCAAGCTAGCGCGGCGAGATGATGAGCCTGAAGCTCTAGCTGGACGTGGAGAGCGTCTAGGTACATCCGGGGCCGCCTCCGGCTGATCCGGAAACGTGCCAAACTCCTGCTCCGCTCCTCCACCACTCTCGTACTGACCTCCCATGTCCTCCTCCTCCACAACCGGTGGTGGAACGTAGGGGGGAGCTACTAGCCTGTTCGCATGCATCGCAGCGAACGTCTCCTTCCAATTGTGGCGTCCCGCCACAATGGAATACTCCGGCAGCCACTCAATCCCTCTACCCGTCCTAGTCTCCCAAGGCATGCCCGCATAAGGCGGACCTCCATGTGTGGGGAAGATGAGTCCCCTAACCATAAAAGCATGTAGCCCTAAGGGAACCGCCGGTATACGGGTGCAAGCAGAAAAATCAACGCCAAACGTCCTAGCTATGTGGGTCACTATCCCACCATATCCAATGTTCCCTTTCTTCTTGTTCTTAAGTTTACTCATCGTAGCCGCCAAAAGAGTGGCACAATCTGCACGGCGACCGTATAGCATACTATAGAGCAAGAATAGCTCATCCGTCTTGATCTTTTGGGGCGTCTCCGTCCTAGGAAAGAGACACTCCGAAAGAACGCGGTGTGCTATCTTCAAGGCTAGATGGTACATCAATCTAGCCTTGGTATCGGCGGGTTGCCAACGGTCCTCGTCGGCGTAAATCATGGCTACTTCCTCCCAAAAATCCTTGGGGTAAACTCCGCTCGGAAATCGACCGTTATAGGTCTCATGGAACCCGAAAATGGTCCCAAACTCAACAATGCTCAAATGATAGTCTCGTTCTATGAGACGGAAGGAGACGGTCCTATCTACGTGGCTGTGCTCGAAGGACGTCACAACCTCTCGGGTAATCTCCTCATAAGCGTCTTCACGAATGTTCGTGAAGACAAGCAATCCGGCTCTATCCAAGAGCCATGTAAGATCATCAACAATGTTGAGAGGATGTAGATCCTCCAACAACAAATACCTAGGACCTATCACTGTCCTCTCCTTGATCCGGTCAAGTGCTACAAGGTGGTTCTCATGTATGGTTGGGATGCTAGGGTGAGGAGGTGAAGATGGAGGTGAAGGTGAGGATGGTAGTGAGGGGAATGAGGGTGGTGGTGCCCTAGAGGTGGAGGGATTGCCCTTTCTTTTCTTGTTTTGCTCTCCCTTCTTCTCTTTTATCCTTCCTGACACTCTCCTTACGAAATCCATTTTTCACCAAAAATTACGGTCTGTTCTTAGATTCCACGGCCGTGGTTTACCCAGAGACCGTGATTCGTCTCAGAAACTTGCGAATCTCAGCAATTTCACCAACAATCACCACAACAAGCAGCCCTAATCTAATTCCTTCCAGTCTTTGTCAGTTCTTCCTAAGAATCTATAGCAAAAACGAACCAAATCCGCGAAATTGAAGAAGAAAGAATAAACCTCTTTTTCGGATTGAAAAACCCGAAATGCACGTTTGTTGATGGATTTCCGCTCGGTTTGTTGCTTGGATCTTGTTCGTGGTTGGATTTGCTGCAGTTTAGGATGAAGAATCGTTGAAAACGATTAGAAAACGAAGAATTGGAGAGGGTCGTGGGATTTCGGCGTTTTAGGTCGTGGAAAGGGGTAAATGTGTGGTTAGTTTTGTGAAGAATGTAGCTTATATACTCGCAGGCAAAATTTTGAAAATCACGGTCTGTCGGGGTGTTCCACGGCCGTGGAAATGTACGGACCCGTGGTTTTGGTGATTTTTCAAAGGCTTTTGAGAATTACGGCCACTGTAGCTATGACGACCGTAATTTAGACCGTGGAACCTTCTGTAAAGCTTCAAAGTCCAAATTTCGTCGCCTTTCTTCGACATTATTCTCCCTTTCTCCTTTTGCATCGATCCTACAACCAAAAACACGAACATACCGGAAGAAATCGAGGCAAAATAAAGCGAAAACGTCTATTCTAAGCTAAACTATGAATCGAAACCAAAAACAAAAATGCAATACCTTGGGTTGCCTCCCAAGAAGCGTTTTGTTTAAGGTCCGTAGCTAGACCAAACTCGCACTTATTCGAGTGCGGTAGGCGCAAACTCCTCAGCTTGGAGTTCCGGTGTGTACTTCTTGAGTCGTTGACCGTTCACCTTGAAACTTCCGCTAGCTTCACCCCATACTTCAACTGCACCATGGGAGAAAATGCGTTTGATTAGAAAAGGTCCGGTCCAACGGGATTTAAGCTTACCTGGAAAGAGGCGAAGTCTTGAATTGAAGAGGAGAACTTGATCTCCTTCTTTGAAGTCCTTTGGAATGATGTGCTTATCATGCCAACGCTTTGCTCTTTCCTTGTAGATCTTAGCGTTTTCGTAGGCGTTCAAGCGAAGTTCATCCAGCTTGTTGATGTCTAGGAGACGCTTCTCTCCCGCTTCTTTCATGCCGAAATTCAGCCACTTGATGGCCCAGAACGCTTTGTGCTCCAGCTCTACCGGCAAATGACAAGACTTCCCATACACAAGGTTGTATGGTGTGGTTCCTATGGGAGTCTTGTACGCAGTCCGGTATGCCCATAATGCATCATCTAGCTTCAAGGACCAATCCTTCCTAGTCTTTGAAACCGTCTTTTCTAGAATTCCCTTGATCTCCCTATTTGAGATCTCAACTTGTCCACTCATTTGTGGATGGTAAGGGGTAGCGATCTTGTGAGTAACCCCAACCTTAGCTAGAAGAGTTTCAAAGCGACGGGCTATGAAGTGAGAACCTCCATCACTAATGATTGTCCTTGGTGTTCTAAATCGCGGAAAGATGGTCTTGTTGAAGAACTTAACCACCACCATGGCATCATTTGTGGGAGAGGCAATTGCTTCCACCCATCTAGAAACGTAGTCTACCGCCAATAG
Source organism: Fagopyrum homotropicum (assembly GCA_033239125.1). Lineage (NCBI taxonomy): Eukaryota > Viridiplantae > Streptophyta > Magnoliopsida > Caryophyllales > Polygonaceae > Fagopyrum > Fagopyrum homotropicum. The sequence goes on along the minus strand of BSWB01000001.1, from coordinate 137,735,306 downwards.
TATGTATTGGTTTCCACAAGAAGATGGGAATGGTCCCATGAAATCGACTCCCCAAACGTCGAAAATCTCCACCTCTTGGATGTTGTTGAGGGGCATCTCGTTCCTTCTAGAAATATTGCCTGTTCTTTGACAAGCATCGCAGCAAGAGACAAAGGATTGTACATCTCTAAATAAGGTAGGCCAATAGAATCCAGATTGCAATACCTTTGCGCTAGTCTTGTTCGAACTAGCATGTCCTCCACAAGGTAGTGAATGACAATGGCGGATGACACTTTGCATCTCATCTTCCGGCACACATCGCCGAATGATGCCATCCGGACCTCTCTTGAAGAGGAGAGGTTCGTTCCAATAGTATTCCCGGACGTCCTTAAAGAACTTCTTCCTTTGTGAGTAGGATAGTCCGGGTGGTATCTCCTGGCAAACCAAATAGTTAACAAAATCAGCAAACCATGGTTCGTTACCTTTGGAGATCTCGTTGATGCACTCTTCTATGATGTGTAAGTGTTCGTCCGGAAAGGAGTCATCAATGGGTAGATGGTCGTCCTCTAGATGTGTGAGGCGACTCAAATGATCCGCAACAGAATTTTCTGAACCTTTCTTGTCGCGGATCTCAAGATCGAATTCTTGTAGGAGAAGAATCCATCTAATTAGCCTTGGCTTCGCGTCTTTCTTCGGAAGGAGGTACCGGATCGCAGCATGATCCGTGTAGACAATCACCTTTGCACCTACAAGATAAGAGCGAAACTTGTCAATAGCGTAGACAATGGCTAGAAACTCTTTTTCTGTAGTGGCGTAGTTGAGCTGAGCTTCGTCTAGCGTCTTGCTAGCGTAGTATATGGCATGGGTTCGCCCTTCCTTTCGTTGTCCAAGAACAGCTCCAATAGCTACGTCACTAGCATCGCACATAATCTCGAAGGGGAGAGTCCAATCCGGGGGTTGGATAATAGGTGCTGAAATTAGAGCTTGCCGAATGGTGTTAAACGCATCTAAACATTCCTGCGAAAACTCAAAAACCGCATCCTTCATCAATAGATTAGTGAGAGGTTTTGATATCTTAGAAAAGTCCTTAATGAAACGTCTATAAAATCCAGCATGTCCTAGGAAACTTCTTATCCCTTTCACCGAAATTGGGGGAGGAAGTTTCTCTATGGTCTCTATCTTAGCTTTGTCTACCTCTATCCCTCTACTAGAGACTAAATGACCTAATACGATTCCTTCCTTAACCATGAATTGACACTTTTCCCAATTAAGAACTAGGTTAGTGTCTTCACAACGTTGTAAAACAAGAGAAAGGTTAGAAAGGCAATCGTTAAAAGAGGAACCGTATACGGAGAAGTCGTCTATGAAGACTTCCATGATTTCCTCTACGTACTCGGAGAAGATGGTCATCATGCACCGTTGAAAGGTGGCTGGGGCGTTGCAAAGCCCGAACGGCATTCTCCTATAAGCGAACGTACCCCAAGGGCACGTGAATGTGGTCTTCTCCTGATCGTCCGGATGTATTGGAATCTGAAAGAAGCCACTATAACCGTCAAGGTAGCAAAAATGTGTATGTTGTGCTAGCCTTTCAAGCATTTGATCGATGAACGGCAATGGAAAGTGATCCTTCCGTGTTGCGTTGTTGAGCTTGCGGTAGTCTATGCACATTCGCCATCCAGTCACGGTTCGGGTAGGAATGAGTTCGTTGTTCTTGTTGGTGATGACCGTCATTCCTCCCTTCTTCGGAACTACTTGAACTGGACTCACCCATTTGCTATCGGAGATAGGATAGATGATACCTGCATCAAGAAGTTTAAGAATTTCCTTCTTGACAACCTCCTTCATGGTCGGATTCAACCGCCTTTGAGGTTGTCTTGAAGTTCTAAAATCCTCCTCCATTAGTATCTTATGCATACATAGGGAGGGTTTGATTCCTACTAAGTCCTCGATAGTGTAGCCTATGGCCTTTCTATGTTTCCTAAGGACTGTCATGAGCTGTTCATGTTCATCTATGCTTAGTTCGGAGCTAACGATGACCGGAAAGGTAGAATTAGATCCAAGAAAAGCGTACCTTAGATGAGTAGGAAGTGGCTTGAGTTCCATCACTTTCGGAGCTTCCAATGGTCCTTGAGGGGCATCCGACGTTTCCTTAGAAGTTTCTAAGGTTGTTGAGTGGTTTGGAGAGGAATCAAAAGAAGTTGAAGAAGTAAGCCGATCACCCTCTTCCACGGTCAGAATTACGGCCTCCCCATGTGTTCCACGGCCGTGTAATCCCCTGGAATGGAGGTCGATTTTGGTTGTGAAATCCACGGTCGTGGAATACAGGGTATGACCGTGGATTCTTACATTCTCAGCCTCATCGTGGAGTTTTTCAAACTCCACTCCATGCATCTCTTCTTGTGCTTCTAAGGCTTCAATTTCCTCTTTGCACTCTTCTTCTTCCCCTACATTGGTTAGACTCATAGTGATAACCTTTTGTAAAGGATCGTTAAAGAGAATCGCACTTATCTCCTCCCTAGACAAACCTTCTTCATCTTGGATATCGTAAACATCCTCATCAAAGATTGGCTCCTTTACTAGAGTGGAAAGAACGAACTCTACTTTCTCTTCTCTAATATCAAAAGCGAGTCTCCCATTCTTGCAATCGACCATGCAGCCGGAAGTTGCAAGAAACGGTCTTCCGAGTATAATCGGGACCGGACTATCTGCAGGAATGTCAAGCACGACAAAATCAATGGGGACAAAGAATTTACCTAGCTTGACCGGGACGTCTTCTACAATACCGACGGGGCGAGTGATGGATCGATCCGCCATGTATAACGTCATCTTGACCGGTTTAGGATCACCTAAACCGATCTTCCTACATAATGCAAGTGGTATGATGCTCACACTTGCTCCCAAGTCACATAAAGCGTCGTATGTGACATCTCCCACTCCAATTGGAATGCAAAATGACCCTGGATCCTTCAACTTTGGGGGCATTTTCTCCTTCATAGTCTTGATGAGATCCGAAGAATCCGAACTCATCTTGACCTCACCGAAATCTTCTAGCTTCCTCTTGTTAGAGAGAAGCTCCTTCAAGAACTTGCCATAAGCCGGCATACCTACAATAGCATCAATGAAGGGTATATTAATATGCAGCTTACTCATGAGTTCTATGAACTTACCGAATTGTTTGTCTAGGCGCGCTCGCGCTCTAGATTGAGGGAATGGTAGGGGAGGTTTGTAAGCTGGAGGAGGAACATAAACATCATCCTTCTCCTTCCCCTTTCCTTTGTCCTTCTCTACGGGGACTTCAACGAACGTAGGCTGCGGATCGGTGGTAGTCACTCCGCTCCTAGTTGTAATCGCCATTACCCTTCCCTTAGGGTTGTCCTCCGTCTTTCCTGGAAGTTTCCCTTGATTTCTAGGAACTTCCTCCGCGTGGTTGAACAATTGGTTCTCCAAAACCTTTTGAGCTTTGTCAACCTTAGAGACTTGATCATCAACCTTGATGAGGCGGTTCTCCAATCCTTGAAGCTTTCCCAAGATCGTCTCCAACATGGGATCGGACTTCTCTTCTCCCGTATTGTTTCCTCCATTAGATGATTGCCCCTGGCTTTTCAAAGGAGTAGAGGAAGAGGAAGGTGGAGTTAGCGAATTAGAGTTGGAAGACTAACTTAACCGATTGAGGTTGTGACACTCACAATCGAGGTAGAGGTTGTTGAGGCTTCACTACCACCTAGAAAAGGCAAGCCTAAACTAAGTTAAAGCAAATCTTTAACTTTGAATTAAAGTAAAAGCAAGATTCGTAAACTGAAGTAAATCACGGGTAGTTCTTGAGGTTCCACGGCCGTGGACTCAAGAACAGACCGTAATTTAGGGTTGTCGGCGACAATTCTCTAACTCTCAGGGTCTGATCTATTTGCGATCGATCTATCATCATCTAAGCCACAACTATCAACCCTTCACCTTAGAATTGTTAAGGGTTTTTAGCCAATAACAGTCATATTGATATCAATTCAAGAATTAAAAGATAAAAAGATGAAAACTTTCAAGAACTTTCAATAATCTTCAATTCAATCTCAAAATCACAAAGGGAATAAGCAATGTCAAAAGATTCACAATAGAACAAACAATCGTAATCCTAGGAAAGAAAAGAAAACGGGATGTCAATCCGTTTTCCAAATCGAACCTAATCAAGAAGAGAGATCTTCTTGCAAAATCTTCCAAGAACTTCGATCTTCCGCAAATCCGGAGATCTCAACAGCAATCTCCACCAAAAGTGCGAGATTAGAGGAATTCCAAACACGAACTTCGACCTCTTCAAAGAGATGTCAATTGCTTCCAAGCAAGCTATGCAAAAAATGTCCTCGTGTCTAAGCGGCGATCAATGAGGGTAAACGGGGTAGCGAAGGTGACGGAATCTTGCTTCGTCCGTCTTTTTATAGTGTAGGGCAAATGTCAGCCCGGCCCAATCTTTAAAAGATCGTGGCTTCAAAGTGTGGCGAAAAGATTCGCCAAGATCACGGTCGTGGAAGTGTTCCACGACCGTAATTTAGAGCGTGGAAACAAATACGGTTTGCAACATATGTTCCACGGCCGTGTAATCCCCTGGAATGAACATGAATTTCTGACTCCAAATCCACGGCCGTAATTCTGAACGTGGTTTGTGATACGGCCGTATTTTAGGGCGTAATTTAGGGCAAGAACGTGATTCTTCCCTAAACTCGTGCATTCCTCAAACTAAGACTCCAAATTGCTTCCAAAGAACGTCCTCAATCTATGGACATATCAACTCAACTCTCCTTTGCTCGATTCCGTTTGGAAATAGCTCCAAATCACCTATAATCAACATAGAACTAGTGTAGACATCCATATTGACAATATAGGTAATACTAGCTCACATATGCGTAAAGTTCAATCAAAGACTATCAATATGAATCAAATACGTTTAGAAAACGTGCCTAAAATATCACAATATTTCATGCTAACAATACCTTGACCAAATCCGTCCTCACCTCGATTCCCATGTACAACATGGTCATCACGTCTCTTCCAGGAAGTGTGTGTGATGAGATCGACAAGTTGTGTCGAAATTTTGTGTGGGGTCATTCGGCTCGTCAGAGAAGGATTCACACGATCAAGTGGAGTGAGTTTTGTTCACCTAAGGATAAAGGAGGTTTAGGCATTAGAAATATGCGCAACACCAACAATGCACTTCTAGGTAAGTTGGCTTGGAGATTCCTCAAGGATAAAGAGAGCCTATGGATCAAAGTCTTAGAGAGTAAATACTGCAGAACTGGAACTATATCTCAGGCGGTGTGTTCACATGTTTGGCGCGGCATCAAGGAGGGATTGCACCAAGTCGTATCAAGAGGAGCTAGGTGAGTTCTGGGTAACGGCACATCCATCAGGTTCTGGTCCGATAAATGGCTTGGAGATGATACTCTTGCCAACCAAGCGATCAGTCCAGTGGAACCAGGAGAGCTCGCAAAATCCGTTCGAATTTTCTGGGTTAATAACCAAGGCTGGGACTGGCTGTAGTTTAGCGATCGGCTCCCGACGACGGTCATGTTGCAGCTTGCAGCTGTTAATCCCGACATCCATGAGACCCTCAACAACATCAGTGGTGATGCCCATGTTGTTAGTGATGAGATTGGGTGGAGTCTTGCCCAAGATGGCAATTATACCACTGCGTCTGCTTATAGGCTCGTTACTGGTGCCGACTGTCTTCATCTCAATGAAGGTGAGATCTTCAAAGTAGTGTGGAGACTTAGAGTCCAAGAGAGAGTGAAACATTTTATCTAGAAACTGATTAAGGGTGGGGTACTTAGTAACGAGGAGCGTATGAGACGTCATATGAGTCGCTCGGACAATTGCCCCTGTTGCGGTCAGTTTACAGAGTCCTAGACCCATCTCTTCAGAGATTGTTCAAGCACTTTATCCATGTGGCGGTCCATGCGGGCTGGACAGTACAATGCTGACTTCTTCACCTCTCATTTCTCGTCATGGCTCAGAGGTGATCTTTTATCTTAAGTTACTTATAATGATGATTGTTTGTGGCGTGAGCTGTTTGCAGTTTGTTTATGGTGGACTTGGAAGTGGAGAAACGAGGCGTCCTTCTCGGATAAGTTCTACGGAGGCAACAAAGTCCGACATGTTAAGGAGATCACCAAAGAATACACTCGAGTCTGGATGAAGCATAATGACACCAGCAAAAGAAGCTCTAAGAGCCGGATCAACGTTTCTTGGGTCCCCCCACCGGATGGTTACATCAAGGTGTATACGGATGGAGCTAAGAAAGATGACGGTCATGCTAGTGCGGCAGGTGTAGTTATAAATAGCGCGGGAAAATGGGTGAGAGGTTGTGGTGTTGTTAATCTTGGGATCTGTTTTGTGCCCGTAGCTGAGTTATGGGGTTTGGTTCATGGTCTCAAGATTGCTTGGAAGCTTGGCTACCGATCGGTTATTTTTGAAACTGATTCCCTTTTGGTAATCAAGCTCATTAATAACAACGTAGCCTCTTATCATACTCTTGCTAGTCTGGTACACGCTTGCCAAGACTTTATGAAAAGAGACTGGAACATCCAGTTTCATCATGCCTACCACGAGGCGAATAGTGTTGCGGATTTTATTGCTAGTTTTGCTTTGAACCTTCCTATTGGATTGAATGTATTGTTTGACCTGCCAGAGGGTGTAGTGGACCTGTTACTCGATGATGTAAGGGGTCGGGCTATCCCCCATATGATGACTACTTAGCCTTCTTTCCAATTAATAAAGGCGCGGCTAGATGCGCCGGAGACCACTGACTCTCCTTCCCACCAAAAAAAAGTAGCATCGATTCATTCAAATGAATCGATTGAATCATTCAGTTGTCCCAATGAGGTTGAATCGATTGTGGATGGCATTTGTACCCCTCATCTTTTCCCGATCTTTCAATGAAGATCATTTCTTTGTACCCTTCTTTACTCTTATCCCAGCAAGAAACCCTAGCTATTCTTCTCTTCGATCTTTCAACTCTTCTCTCTTCTACTACTTATCAGTTTCTTCTAGGGTTATATTCTTGTTGTTTCCTTTGGTCATACAGATTGGGGGTCCGTTGGTTCCAACTCCGGAAACGAAAACGGAATGGAAACAAATTGAGTCCATATGTATATCCTTGTTCATGAAATTTTGTGGAATCATTCCTTGTGGATTAATGCAAAATGCACTTGTTTCCCCACATTTTGGTTCCCTATAGGGTATCAAAAGTAATCAAATCTACTCCAATTCCTTCAAACCACAAGGAATGATTCCACAAACTTTCATGAACAATGGTATACGTATGAACTAGATTCGTTTTCATTCCGTTTTCGATTTCGGAGCTAAAACCAAACGGACCCTGAATGTGACTGAGATGTGGGTGAAATTGAGGGGAAAGAGATTGATGTTTGTAGGAGATTCACAGTGTCTAGACCAAAATTAGGAGGAGTGTAATGCCCTTGATGCATTGTTATGCCCCATTCTTTAATCCCCTCTTTCATTTCTACAAAGATGGTGGTTTAGATAGTCGAAAGCAGGCGAACTTACACACGGTGGTTGTAGAGGAAGGTGGCAAAAATGTTATGCAAGGAGGCCTTTGACATGTAATTATAGCCTGCTAACTTTGGAAAGTTTTGATACCTTTGCTGGTTTTTCTTCGTGAAAATTTTGAGGCTTCACTTCGGATTTGCACCATACACAACTTTGATCCCTGATGGTAAGCAAATTAGGCTTCACTTCGTGAAAATTTTGGTAAGCAAACTAGGTTACCACCGTGTCTCTGTAGTAGAACAAGCCCCACCGTGCTCCTATGGTCACCATAGAACAAGCCCCACAGCAAAGCCAACAACTTATGCAGTAATAAGCCCTTTTTGGTCATTTAACACATAATTCATCCCCTTTATTTCCATTTTAAACGAACATCAAATCAAATCAAAACAAAACAAAACAATTCAATCAAATCAAAACAAAACAAAACAATTCATTTCCTTCCGTTCATTCACATTTGTTCAGTTTCAGTTTCAATTTTAATCTCGGTATACCAAACAGACCGCTAGTGTGGATGCTCTAACATCGGTCATTCAAGTGGGATGATCTTAAACCTAACCTAACATATTCAATAAAAAACCAGATGGGATCATATTACATTTTGATAGGTCTATTAGTACTCTTCCATCCATGGCAACACATTATATGCCGGTACAAAATGAGTTGTGTTAAATTAGGGCTAACAAAGTTTTGCAGCTTCATTCCCCAATTCACCAGTGTTTCACAGAATTACAAATTGCTAATACATATCTACAACAAAAGGAATAGGATCAGAAGCAGAGCTAGCCGCATAGCTTGTTCCTACTAGCATGACGTAGACCGGAAAATGAGCCTCTGGTCCTGCCCGTGGCACTGCACGTGACACGTTCCGGCTTTATCTCTAAGCTCCTGAAACGCCCTCATTGTTTCCACATCGAATCCCCCAGCAAACTGGCAAAGCAATATACATGCGAAGTGTTGTGTTTAGGTGTACTCTTTGACTGTCTCCATTTCAAAACATATTTTGAAGGTAAAGTAGTAGTAGCTCACCTGATGAACTCGAAAAGCAAACCTAACGCCTTGAACAATCAGCTCTTGTTCTTCAGGTCCACCGCCAACTGTTTCAAGCTCAGCTGATACTCTCTTCATGTAGTTCATTGCCAGTTTTACCGACGCCAGCTTGATCTGCGCTCATTAACAATGAACATTCAACTTTCAACATATGCACTATTTCAAATTAGATTTATGACCAAGTGTATACAAATGGGTAACATTCACGTGCGAGATCCAGGTAAAGAGGCCAAAAGAAAATGGCAGTAAATTAGGTCAAAGCTCCAGATTAAAAAAGATAAACAACACAATATGCAAGATCCAAAGTAAATATGCAGCATCTGTCTACCAGATTTTCCTCTTCGAATCTGTATATATAAGAATGATTCAGAAAGAAGCATTTAGTGGAAGAAGCATGCATTGTTCCTTCCTAGTGTGAATATAAAAATTCATGGGGATTCATAAAAATTCATAAAAAAAAAGGTCAAAGAATCTGATACTCAAAAGCTTTTACTCAACACCAAGAACAAAAGGGCCAAAATGAAAGGGCAGCTTCTTTTCTTTATCTGGGAACTGGTGTTTTCACATGTGCACGCGCATGCACGGCTGTGGCTTCCTACTTGAAGGATGCACTATTAATTTTCTATTTGCCCTACCCTTTTGTCATGTAGCAATCATAATTTAGTTTTAATGGTTCCAAGTGTTCAAACAAATTAGATTGTGTGCAGTTGAGAAAAGCAAAAGCAGCTACAAACAAAGGGCCCATGGCAATCAAGGAAGCAAGGCTGTCTTCAAAGATATCTTTGTTATAATAAACAAGAGACAAGAATTGGATGAATCTATATGATTAATTATTCAGGACATAATCGATACTCATACTAGTTTCTTTAATCAAATCCGAAGAAACGGCAAAAAATGATTTCAATGTTATTTTACCTGACTAATTGGTCCTGTTTCAAGCATCCAATCTACAGGAATGTGAAATGATTTGAACCGAATAGTTGCCGATTCTCTTAGCCTAGAATGATTGTAGACCCCATGCTCCAACCTATTTGCATAATACCACATTCATTAGACTTTAACCTTTTTTTACTAAGAAAGCAACACTTGATGCAAGAATAAGCAATTTATGCATACTTCTCAAGCAAAGTCTGCATTTTCTTGAGGGCTAGAGAACAGGGCTGCCTAGCATTGTCAATGAACCCGGATGCCTCGGACTCGAGCTTCTTCAAATCACAGTACTCGAATGCGGCTTCTCTTAGTGCATCTGCCTTTTGCTCAGGCCAGTTGAAGTGTTTCAGAACAGCCCTTTCATCCACCTGAACATTTCAAATTTGATCAAATGCTCTATTTTTACAAATTGATGTTTCAAGATTTTATATTAATACCATACCAAATAGGAGAGCTCATCATCTAGCCACTTCACAAATGAAACCACATCTTCTATGCTCGTAAATGCAGAATCCTCGATCTCTTTGATCAAAAATTGTATGAAATCTCCTTGAGTTTCAACGTCGTTCTTTATCTGTCATGTCAAAGCGAAAGAATATGACACAAAATCAAATTAATGAAACCAAAACAGTTTTTTTTTTTTAAGGAGAAAAGGATAACTCACAGCGATCAAGTAGGAGGACCGGTTCTCGAATTCTCCAACCAAATCTCGAGCGCTCGCCGAAGATACTTCCACCACTCCGGCGCCGGAGTCTCGACGAGAGTCTCGCCGCATCAGAGAGTGGTAGAACTCCACCACCTCTGGCACTCGCCTCACCTTCGCTGGGATAGACTTTGACGCCTTCGCAGGCAACGGCGGTGGTGGAGGGGGAGGTGCTTGTTTAGCAGGCGGCGGAGGAGGCGGTGGCGGAAAAGGAATGTTGCTAACCTCCGTCGATTTATGATCCTCTAACGAGGAACTAGACGATGACGTGGACGAAGACGACGAAATCCTTATTGGCGGCGGTTTTGGAACCCTAGGAACTCGAGAACGAACAGCTGTCAATGACGATACCGAAGTCTCCGGAAGCTCTTCCGAGTTTGACGGAGAATGCCTAGGTCTATCGCTCTCTAAGTCTTCCTTCTTAGTATCCGGCACCTTTAGATTCTCTCCATTGCTGCTCTTAGAACTACAATCGAGGGATCTGGTAACCTTCATGCCGCTCAAGCTCTTAATCAGATTCGATTTCGAAGCGACTTCAATTAACCCCTGGAACCTCTGAGACGCCGATAGCTCCTCACTGTCAAGTCTAACCTTATCAGCCAACTTCTGCTTCAAATGCGACACTTCCGACTCCAATTCCGCGACCTTACACGCCTTCTCTAACCTCTCTTCTTCCAGATTTGACATTAACAACTCGCCTTCATGAATAAGTCTCTGGTTTTCCGACTCCAGAGCCTCGATTCGCTTAGCAAAGATCTCGAGATCGTTCGTCTTGGACGCAATCTCGTTCTCAAGGGCGGGAACAATAGCGACGGTCTCCTTGAGAAGCTTATGTTCAAGTAGCTCAGTCCGGAGACGGTGCTCCCTCTCCCGGAGTTCCTCGACTAGGCGGATAAGGTCGGCGACGTCCGGTGGCCGGGGCTGGACCTGAGCGGAGGAACGAGGGAAGTAAGCGCCAAGTGAACGGCCGAAAACGGTAGCTTTCCGGTCGGAGGAGCCTCTAGTGTCGGAACGTGAGGTCGTCGCCGGCGGAGGAAGCGGGGGCGGAGGGAAGAGGTTAGCAACGGTAGTGTGCTTAGTGCGCGGGGGATGATGAGGAGGATTTTGCAGCGCTATTGGCTGCTTAGCCTTGCCTACCACCATTGTTGCAGTTCGGAAGAGATAAGAATGTGGTTATGAATACAGCTGGTGTTTTGTTTCCGATCGGCTGGGTAAGCTAGAGCAGAGAGATTGCGAGAAAGAAGAAGAACATCACTGTCTGGTCCATCTGTTTCACTTCAATCAGCAGAGACTATAGAGTAGAGGAGAGAGAGAGGGAAGAAGGGTAGAGTGCAGAAGAGGGCAGTGAGGAGGAAAGCGAGGGCACGGAGAACGCGGAACGGCCCTATCTTCTTTTTAAAATATTCAGTCGCTCCACATTTTAAATGGATAAAATTAAACAAATACCAACCATTGTTTGCTATCATACAAATATATCCTTGTACAACTTATGTAAGCGTAATTATGTATTGCATGATATTTTTGTCTTTCTTCGTGGCCAAAAGTGCAAAATTTACACACACAAAAAAAAACACGTATGGCAACTTGGGAGGGATGTACAGTTCCGGATATTCAATCCGATTCGATACGAAAGTTCGGCTATCCGGTCCGACAATCTTATAAAAATCTGATTCGAATCCGATATGAGAACACTTGGATATTCGATAGTTGTACCCGGATCGGATATTCAATCCGAATATCTGATTTGAATATCCAATCTGATTCGAATATCTATTCTTAGACTAGTTGGATATATCTGATCCGATCATACTTTTTTCTTCAAACCTGATCCGTATTCGATGATCCTAAAAATATACCGAATCGGATCGGATTCGGATCATCAATTGCCGGATATTTTTGGATTCGAATTTTTTCGAATAAAATCTTCGAATTAGTCAGATTGGATACTGAGGATATATTGGATGTGTTAACTTTGGGCGTTGCGATTGGTGACAGATATCGATGAACGCATGATAAATTGATAATTACGTGATATGGAATAGCGCTAATGAGCATTAAGAATTAAGGTCAGCTAAGCTTTGCATGTATAATGATTCCAAATGTTAGAAAGGCTGACTTGTGTATCTTGGGAAAATATATGTAAATAGACATCCTTTTTAGGTCAATTAACAGGTTATACAGTCGTTCTTTTGGAGACATTCGTATTAAAAATCTCCCACCTTACTTAGGGGCATTATTGTCTTATTCTTTTTAGCGGATTTTCGTATTTCAAAGTTACAAAGGATTTATATATGTAGAATTATAATATGTTTTATAGATTAGGGTTTTAATTTCTGGAGATTTTGGTAAAATTTTCAATTTGTTATTCTCATGATACCCTTTACAAATTAGATAGAGTTTATGCTTTTTATTTAAGTTTTATCTTTTTTTAAAAAATTTAATGCTAATATTTGCGTAAAAAATCTCCCTTGTGAAACAATTAATTATTTTTATTATTTTTTAATGTATCTAAAAAAAATTAAACATGCATAAAATTTAAACAGTTAAAGCATGTTTACCAATATTCATAAACTATATTGTTTGTAATAAAAAGTGGCCATGGCCACCATTTTTTACGGGTGCATTAATTTCCTTACCTTTTCTAAATTATATATTTCATATCTATCTAAAAAATATCATCTGAGCTATGACTTTAATATCTATATATAGGTATGACTTTAGTATCTATCGATATTATATTTGAATATATTTAAGTTGATAGTTGTGGTGCGAGCATTTTAAATACTGATACTATAATTAATATATTTTTATTTTAAGTTACTTAAAAAGACTAAATAATTTTGTTGGTAATTTAGATTTTAGAGGTATTGTTATACAACATTACTCAAATAATAATTTTTTGTTAGTTTATAATACCTTATATGTATATATATTCCATTAAAGATTAAAGAAAGAATAAGGGAAATCTAAAAGGTTAACTTATTTAAAAAATTTAAAAGAACTTAGCTTATTTTTTTTATAAAGTAAACAAAAGAAAAGCTTGTTTCTTTTATTCTTTGTTTATAAAAAAAATAAGTTAAAATATTTTTTCTTTTTACATTATAAAAATTAACGATTAATCATGTAATCCCTATAATAATAATAATAATAATATATGAAAATAAAATGTTCACAAATATAAATTAAAAATTTTAACAATTTTTTCTACTTTATAAAAAAAATGGGTACAGAGAAGAATGTTTAAAAGTTTGAGGACACCGAGACGAATTTAAAAATTTGTTGATACTAAGAGTATAGCCGTCAAAATCTGATCCGATCTGAAAACCGAATTGACCAACATGAACCCGGACCTGACCGAAACCGAGTATACTTTAAATAAAGAACTCGAGGCCCGAGCTAAAACACCTACTCGACCCGCCTGGACCAGGACGAATCCAGATATACTTTAAATAAAAGAACTTGACCCAAGTTAAATCATTTCAACCCGAACTCATAACATATCCGAACTCGAAGCAAACACGATCCAAAATAGACCGGAATCCGAAGCATGCCCGAATTGTAGCAAAACCAAACCTGAAGCACGCCGACCTAAAACAAACCCGAACCCAAAGCAAATCTAACCAAAAACAAACCTGACTAAGATGTTAGTAAAATTTGTATTTATGATTATGCGAGAAGTTATTCGTATAATAACTAAACATAACATTGTACAATATTGTTATGCTCAATATTTTATAAAATTATCGATACATGTGTAAAAGCATATATTGCATGTAGCCTTATATCATGAAAGTCTCACATTGTTATTTCAAGTATCGATATAAGATATGAGAGCGTTATAATACAATTATGATAAATAAAAGATTCACTAGATTGTTATTATATTTTCATTGTTTTAAAAAATAAATTCAAATAAATTCAACCATAGCCACCAAAATAAACAGGTCATGCATTAATATAAAACTTGAACAAGTCCGGTCTATGCTAAACGAATTCTAAAAATATCCATCCTAGTTAACGAAAATCCTGGCATGCATGAACAACAAATGCATTAACACGAATAAACCCCAACCACATGCACGAACCCGATTTGCGTGAAACCGGTCCTTATGAACCCAAATGAAATCAAAGCCTGAATGAACGCGAAACCCGAATGATGCGGAGTTGATGCCGCAATTTTCCGATCTAGACTAAAGTTCACAAAATTGACAACTAAAGCAAATCTCGGGCGAGATTTGTATGGTAAGAACGAGAATTGTGAAACTCGAACACAAAGAACGTGAATTGATGGAATGGTAATGGTAGGATAAGAAGATGAATAATGGAACGAATTAATTGAAATATAAGAAGATACAAACCAAGGTATTCTTTCAAAGAACCTTGACCAATTGAATCAGAACCCCTTAACAAAGAGCTTACATTAACCCTTCATTCTTCAACCTTACACCAGTCTTCTAAATAAGACAAGCACAAGGAGGGACTAGTTTCACTAGTAGCATCAATCTCTAATAAGATAAACACACAAGAACAACCTAGCAAGGACTCACAATGGTTCAATCAAAGGCTCTCGTTTTGATTGAATCATCGTGAGTCCTTGCTAATAATCTCCCTAATAATCTCGACCTCCTAGGATATATATAGACGAGATGCTCCTCAAAATAAATACTAAAATAATCCTACAAAATATAGGATAGAGGATAAAAATCTTTAAAATGTTTTGAGCTTTAAAGGTGAAAAATAACTAACTATAATCTTATCTAAATCTCGATAAGATTCATGGTAGTCTCGACTGAGATTAATCATTATCTCGGTTGGATGGTGGGACCGAGATCTTCATTTTCTCTCCTTGCTTCCTCGATCATCTTCACACGTGTATGGCTCCTCCACAATGGATATTAACGTAACTATGATCGATCCTTCCATGATAGGACTAAAAGATGACGTAGACTCCTTCTCCTTCAATGTTCTTGATAGTGACACTTATGAATAATAGGAGATGTAAAGGATGATCCCGCATCACCGAAGGAACCCGATTGATGTGACTTGTTTTGACATGCAACCCAAAATAATCATGAACACGATTTGTTCCGACCCGAAAGACTTGTTGACCCAAATAATGAACCGATTTCAATAAAAAAAATCCGAACTTGAGATGACCCGATATGAACCCCGCCAAAATGACCTGACCGAGACCTCTACCCAAGAGGAAAAGCAATACCTAAAAGGTACTAAGAATAAAATCTCAAAAAACAATCATATCCTTAACAAATCAACCGTATCAAATCTTCCCATAAAATATAACTAGTAACACAAATTAAACTTGAATTAGTTGATAAAATTGAAAATATTACAATTTTAACTTCTCAATATTATCCGATAAAGATCCTTGAGTTTTGTTAATGATTTAATTATTTCGTACTATCAACAAGATTTAAAAAAGTTGTCTAAACAAACATTAAGCTCATTAAGTGGAACACCCCAAATTTCGGAAACTTGAGGTGTCACGGGCTAGGACCTCACAACGGGTCCCGACCCTAACTTGACAACAATTTCACTAGATCTTACAACAAGACACAAAATGTAAATAAAACATATAGAAAACTTATTAAAAAAAAATAATGACGTGAATGCATAGAATGTGATTGCCGTGTAATATGTAACTACTAACTCCCTAAATTAATGTTACTCTCTTATATGCATGCAAAAATTTGAAGGACAACCCAATCTATATGAGTACGTGGATCCGGTTGACTATCCGCTCCGGATCACTCTACAACTTCCTTAACCTACAAGAAATCTAACAACATAACGATAAAATCGTTACCTAACATTCTTAAGGTATCGGTGTAACACCCCGAATCCGCGGGACTCGGAGTGTCACATTGAGCTAGGATCTCACAGTGAATCCTGACCATAGCCTGACAACAAGTTCACTGGACCTTACAACATGGCACTGACATATATAAAACAAATACATAAAACTGTATAAATAATACAACTCAAATGTAAAGACAACGTAGCCGAGTATAAACAACATCCTCACACAGGAGGGGAAACAAGAGACCATCCTTACGCAGGAGGGAAAACAAGACATCCCAAACCAACCACCTAATGTACAAGAGTCCTCGGCCTGTCACCCTGTCAGATCACTCAGCAGCGTCTAACCTGCAAACATCTACAACACGGTATGAAACCGTTAGCTAACCATACATATATAAGGTAATGCATAAGCACAAGCACAATCATGAAAGATAAACACATCAGCATGTTATCACACATTTACCCATTTATTATCTTTATATAATAACCATTCACTCAAAAACCGTATATATATAGATAGATGAAAGTATATGACACGAGGACCGATACATCCCCGCCTCTGAGTGCAATGTCCAACTGTACGAGTATCGGCCACACAATCCATGTACCCTATGGGAGTGAATTGCGCCCTTCTTGTAAACCAGTCTGGCCCGACATCAGAGAACCTCCCAGACTCCACGGCGGGATGAAAGGGAAAGGTTATCACAGCCACGCAGTGGGGCAATCAATAGAACATAGGTCGATAAAAACGACAACTCATGCTATCATAGCAAACATATAAAGCACACACCACTCATGCAAACACCCAATATAGGGATGGTAGATAAGTAAGTCCTACGGACTTACCTCAACCTCAAACATCACAACCACGATCAACCTCCAATCCTGAGAGGGACACTACCTTATAATAACAAGGCATAAAGAGAGATATCAATACTCCTATCAATCAAAAAGGTCACACCTAGACCCAAGGGATCCATAAGGATCATACTCAATTTATAAGCCTCACAACCAACTAAACCTCAATATCTCAACATAACTCACAATTTCTCAAATCTCAAGGTAGTATCTAATCGACATTCCTCAATCTCAATTCTAATCCTAATTTAATAAATTAACCTTTAATTAATTAATTAAATTTTGTCAGAATAACGTTTTGTCCGCACGCAATTTCTAAACCCACCTGTCATCAGATTTCATCAAACAAACTACCCATAATCACCAGAATAATATAACGACCATAATGGAATTTCTAATTATCCATTTTAACAAGTCTAAAGTCAATTTAGGCCAAATCGCAGTACGGAAAACGAATAAATTCATAACTTATTCGTTACTAGCCCGATTTACGATCTGAAAGAAGATTCGGAATCACAATGACGCAGGCTACGCATGGACAACATCAAATCCATCAGAATCTGAGCGACGGAACCTGCATGGTGACATATATGCTCGACCAGCTCTTCATCTGCTCGGAAATGCAAAAACTCGGAACCGATATGAAGAGAATGAAGAGAGGAATCTAGAAACTCAAACGGAATTAAAATCGGATTAGAAACGGAGGGTAGATATGAGTTTGAAGGTTGAGAGAAATCAGAGCTTTTACGAGGAAACGTGAAAGTAAATGAATTAATAAAGGATTTTCCGCTATTTATAGTGAAGACGATAATTATTCTTTAGCGAAGTCGATAATTATCCTATAACCGATCCAAAGGCGTGTCGAACCTCCTTCTCCAAACTTCTCGAGATTGGAATATTGAATCTGGAATATTGTAGGGATAATTATTCCACAATTGTCTCGGAAAACGTGTATTCCTAAGTCGTTTTTCTTAGCCGTTAAGAAACGAAATAGAGACTCTTTTGGCCGTTTTGCCTCTCCATGTTATTTCATATCTAGGACATATCCGATATCCTGATCATTTCTCTCAACTGCATTTTTATTAATTGGAGCTCCCAAATGCTCCAAATAACACCGGAGGGTAAAAATAGTTACCCGGAGGAAAAAGTAAAAAATTTTCTCAAACGTCCAAAATTACGTAAGAACATAACGGTGGGACTCATACTCATCACTTGCGAAATCTTCCCGAGTTATATGTCAATTACTATCAACGAATAAGTTAATCAACATTAATTAGAATTCGGAAATCCTAGCTATTACATCACACACCCCTTGAAAAAAAGTTTCGTCTCGAAACTTGAACAATTCTCAAATCCTCTCGGACCCATACGCGAGGTATAAACATTGTCTCTATCGGAGGTATCACATCTCCGTTCAAAGGTATCAACCTATAACAATCTATAACCTCAAAACATAAGCATGGAGGAATCATCAACTCCAGAAAATAGGATCATAACGCTATCCCAAAGGCATTGAGGTAAAACAGCTCCAGCAGTCTAATATATCCCAAATGTACAGAGGTAAAACACCTTTGGCAACTATATCCTTAATTACACCGTGGAGGAAAACATCTCCAAGAACTATAATCACTATAACACTATGGAGGAAATACACCTCCAACTGGCTCACATCACAAGGGCATGGAGGAAAAACATCTCCAGCTACCAACTCATCATCAAGGAGGAAACACATCTCCAAAACACAAATGACCGTATGGAGGAAGAACATCTCCAAAAATCTCTATACTAAATCCCAAACATGGAGGTAATATCATCTCCAACTAACCTAATCTCATTCTACAACATGAAGGTAGAACCATCTCCAGCCATAAGTATAAATTACTCAGATAGCGTGGAGGAAGTAATCATCTCCAGCTACATCATACATCACGCTAGCACATCAAGATCTACTAAGATCATAAATCACAACATAGGTAGCATGAAATAAACACATCAAGGCATATAAGCACATAAGCACAACATTCATCAAGATAGCAATAAAATCTACTCGTGCTCTCACAGATGGATCTGTTCCAACATAACTCTGGATAGTTCACTAGGATACTATCCTCAGTCTCTCACGTGGCCTCCTCAGGTCCTCATCTTGACCATTATATCCTCAATATGGGAATGCCTTTTGAATGCAAGCGTTTCATATCTTATTCTAGGAATGTACTCGAATGCTCAACAAAGGTGGAGGTTCAACTCAACCACCAGATTATCATAACTCACAAGGTGTCTCGGATCCGGTATATACTCCCTCAGTTGATACACATAAAACATAGGGTAAGCACCTTCTAGGTCAACATGTTCTGACGTCTTACATCAGAGATACTCTCAGCCAGACATGAGCTCTACTCTGAACTTTAGAGGTCAACGCCTCCTGTCTGCATACAACTTCTGCCGGCCTCGTACAACCAGCATTCTCTCTAATCAACGCTACTCAAGTCATATCATCCCGAATCTATTCTGGTGCTAACCCAATGATATTGCTAGGCTCTTCCCAGCATAAAGGTGTATGGCACCTACGTCCATACAATGCCTCATAAGGGCATCCCAGAAGATAAACGTCAAACACTATTATATAATAACTCAGTAATGGGAGGTAATCTAACCATCCATGTTCCCAATCCAACCCACAACTCATAACATATCCTCAAGGTCTAGATGATCCTCTATGACTGACCATCTCTCAGGGGGTGAAACGTAGTCGTGAAGTATAGACTCGACCTCAAAGCAGTCTAAGTCTGTTGTCAAACCTCGAGGTAAATCGCCCATCTCAATCAGAGACGGTTGTCCTCGGTATACCATGGAGTCTCACTATCTGTCTAGTGTACTCCTCCGCCAATCCACTCACTGGCCACGTCTTTCTGATAGAAATGAAACGTGTCAGTTCTGTAAATCTGTCACCAGCAATCCAAATAACATCAAAACTTCTACTGGGCCTTAATCCCATCACAAGGTCCATGGAAAGGTCCTCTCACTTCCCCTACAACACTGGTAGTGGATGGAGCTCATGTCCAAGTCAATAATACTCTATCTTATTCATATATGGATGTACTAAGGAAGGTGTACAATGAGTGTATTGTAATATTCTCCATCTCAACTCCACATGAGCGGTTATATAGATGCGGTCGCGGCGCCTCCTTATTCCATCTGCTCCATTGGAGAACTGTGGTGCCTCACCATGAGACATCCTTTCACTAAATCTCATCAGGGTTGGGCAGATCCCCTGCTTCTATTGGATCTCATCCAACAGGCTAGGTAGAACCTCTAAAACATATATCTAGCGTCCTTATCAAGAAACTGTAGGTCCAACTCTAGTCAAGCTAGATCTTTCTGAAGCTGAGGCTGAATAGTCAGTCTCGGAATTGTCTTCTCTTGGGGCGTCTTTCTGGTCAAGTTGTCGGCGACAACGTTCAATTTCTCAGAATGATATGGAATCTCCAGGTCAAAGTCTTGATCAACTCGTGCCCTTCTCCATCAAAACACATCCCAAACCTAGCTTGGATGCATCACTGTAGACCACAAAGTCATCAGAATCCTCTGATTGTGCCAGTACAGGAGCAGAAGTCAAACGCCTCTTCAACTCCTCAAACTCTAGGGACATTGATCAGTTCACACAAATCTGGTAGTCTTCCTCAGAAGACTCGTAAGTGAATACGTAGTCACATAAAATCCTTCCTCAAAGCATTGGTAGCAATCGGCTGAGCTGAGAAAACTACGCATTCTCATAATGTTCATCAATATCGTCCATGCTGCAACATACTCAATCTTCACGGATCAATCTTGATCCCACTGGCAGATACCATGTGGCCTAGAAAAGCAATCCTCAGACATCCAAAACTCGCACTTAGAGAGCTTGACATACAACCCTCTATCCCTCAAAATCTATAAAACTGTCCTCAAATGACCGACATGCTCCTCTCTGCTACGAGAGTATACTAGAATGTCATCAATGAAGACTACCACAAACTGATCAAGGAAGTCGAGGAAGATATTGTTCATCAACTCCATGGAGGTAGCGGGGCATTCGTCAGCCCGAATGGCATCACTACAAACTCGTAGTGTTCATAACGGGTACGAAATGCCATCCTATGCACATCCTGCTCTCCCCCCCTTAACTGGTGATATCCTGAGCACAAGGAAGTCCTGGAACACATAATCGCTTCTTAAAGCTGACTCAACAAGTTGTCAACGCGACACAATGAATACACTAGGGCGAATGAAGCCCTTCTCTACCCATTCCTCAAGTTGTCTCATCAGCTCTAACATCTCAACAGACGCCATACGATATGGGGCCTTTCAAATCAATCCCGTATCATACTTCAACTCGATATCAAAGTCCACACTCCGCTGAAGAGGCAAATTAGATGGTTCAGTGACACGTCTATAAGCTCATAAACCAATGGAATATCCTCCAACGTTAAACTATCTCTCTCCTTCATGGCATAACACTAGCAAATATCACCTCCTTGTGTTATCAACCTCGCTACTCGTACGACACTAATGACAAAACCCGTCTTTTCAAAGATCTTAACCTCGGAAGATCCTTATCTAATCTATCTCAGTAAAGACCATAACGGCCTTCTAACTGACATATAACACCACATGATATCTATCCGTCCAATCCATATACATAATGACCTCCTCATGCACCTAAGGCATGACAAAGAAGTCTACAAGCCATACACAAGTCCCTGAATAAAGGGGACAATCACATATCTCGCGGGTACCTCAGACCCCTAACTGGTAATCCGATAAAGGAAAGTCTATCTTCTACCGTATCCACAGTTAACTATTAACGCATGCATCGAAAGACAAGAAGTACATATCACTCAAAACAAACAAAACTCCACTAGGTAAACTATTAACAAGAATGGTACCTATAATAGCTAGCGTCAACAGCTCCATTGCATATCATCACTCAAACCTCAGATCTATGCTCCTCAGGTATCATTGAGGTCATCACCATAGCCTCAACTTCTACTCTTTCTGTACCGGAAAAAGAACGGTCTTGTTGAGAAGAAACACTACCTTGCTGACAGGAAGGGGCTAGATGGCCTAGTTGACCACAAGTGAAGCAAGCTATCGGTGCCAAGGGGCACTCAAAACGCAAATGATCTGGATAGCCACAATTGAAACATAATCGTCCCATTCTTGCAACCTGTGCAACTAAAGGGTAACTCGATCTTCATCGTCCACCTTTAATGATCTTTTTTCGAGAGGGAACTTGTAAAGGCAACGCCTTGCCCTGTCGACAAAACTTCGCTATATGCCCTGCTTTACCACACGTAAAGCATATTATTGGCTCCTTTGGGCACACAGCTCGTCGGTGTCCAAACTTCCCGCAATTAAAACACTGTAATTCCTTGTCAGTCATCTTCATGGCCAAAGGACCACTTGATTGTCCTGATATCTGACTTGGTCCAACGTTCATAATATTCGCTTCTCCACTAGTTGATTCAGTTCGTTGCTTCTTCTCTGATCCAGAAGCTTCAATTGATCTCACAGATATTGGTAAATCCGGTGTAGGTCTACCCGCTCTTACAGCCTCATATACTTGGCGCATATACTCTTGAAACTCAAATCTACTCATGGAGACATGATCAGCCTCTTCAAACTCGTTCTCTGCCATATGCGAAACAACAGGGGAAACTGGTCCCTAACTTATCACCACTGGAGGAAGAGGGGGTGTACCCCTACCTCGTCATACTACATATACTGCTCTAGTCTGAGCCATCTGTAGGATATACGCACCTAATCTTATAAGGCTATATACATGCCATATGTATCGATATATATATATATATATATATATATATATATATATATAAAACACATCCACATAATCCATAGTACACATATATATTCATATCTACGTTGCAGAGATCCATGGCAGAGGTGACGACTTCTCGTACATTTTATCCCAAAGCCACACTTAAAACCAAAACCTTTGAAAACGTCAGATCCCATGTGGGCTCTGTTTATTTTACCTATCAAACCTCATTGCAGGTAGCAAGTGCCATTGTTGTCAATCTAAGGATCTAATACCAACTCTGTAACACCCCGAATCCGCGGGACTCGGAGTGTCACATTGGGTTAGGATCTCACAGTGGATCCTGACCCAATCCTGACAACAAGTTCATTGGACCTTACAACATGACACTGACATATATAAAACAAATACATAAAACTGTATAAACAATACAATTCAAAGGTAAAGACAACGTAGCCGAGTATAAACAACATCTTCACACAGGAGGGGAAACAAGACATCATCCTCACGCAGGAGGGAAAACAAGATATCCCAAACCAATCACCTAATGTACGAGAGTCCTTGGCATGTCACCCTGCCAGATCAGTCAGCAACGTCTAACCTGCAAACATCTACAACACGGTATGAAACCATTAGCTAACAATACATATATAAGGTAATGCATAAGCACAAGCACAATCATGAAAGATAAACACATCAACATGCTATCACACATTTACCCATTTATTATCTTTATATAATAACCATTCACTCAAAAACCGTATATATATAGATAGATGAAAGTATGTGACACGAGGACCGATACATCCCCGCCTCTGTGCAATGTCTAGCTGTACGAGTATCGGTCACACAATCCGTGTATCCTATGGGAGAGGATTGCGCCCTTCGTGTAAAATAGTCTGGCCCGACATCAAAGAACCTCCCAAACTCCACGGCGGGATGAAACGGAAAGGTTATCATAGCCACGCAGTGGGGCAGTCAATAGAACATAGGTCGATAAAAACGACAACTCATGCTATCATAGCAAACATATAAAGCACACACCATTCATGCAAACACCCAATATAGGGATGGTAGCTAAGTAAGTACGGACTTACCTCAACCTCGTACAAACTCAACCACGATCACCTCTAAACTGGAGGGACAACACGGCCTATAAACAAGGCATAAAGAGATATATCAACCTCTATTCATCAAAGGGGTCACAGATAGACCCAAAGGGATCCATAAGGATCATACTCAATCTATGAGCCTCACAACCAACTAAACCTCAATATCTCAACATAACTCAATTCCTCATATCTCAAGGTAGTATCTAATCAACATTCCTCAATCTCAATTCTAATCCTAATTTAATTAATTAACCTTTAATTAATTAATTAATTAAATTTCGCCAGAATTACGTTTTGCCCGCAGGCAATTTCTAAACCCACCTGTCATCAGATTTCATCAAACAAACTACCCATAATCACCAGAATAATATAACGACCATAATGGAATTTCTAATTATCCATTTTGACGAGCCTAAAGTCAATTTAGGCCAAATCGCAGTACGGAAAACGAATAAATTCATAACTTATTCGTTACTAACCCGATTTACGATCTGAAAGAAGATTCGGAATCACAATGACGCAAGCTACGCATGGACAACATCAAATTCATCGGAATCTGAGTGACGGAACCTGCATAGGGACATATATGCTCGACCAGCTCTTCATCTGCTCGGAAATGCAGAAACTCGGTACCGATATGAAGAGAATGAAGAGAGGAATCCAGAAACTCAAACGGAATTGAAATCGGATTAGAAACGGAGAGTAGATATGAGTTTGAAGGTTGAGAGAAATTAGAGCTTTTACGAGGAAACGTGAAAGGAAATGAATTAATAAAGGATTTTCGCTATTTATAGTGAAGACGTGTATTCCTAAGCCTCTTTCTTAGCCGTTAAGAAACGAAATAACGACTCTTTTGACCGTTTTGCCTCTCCATGTTATTTCATATCTAGGACATATCCGATGTCCTGATCATTTCTCTCAACTGCATTTTTATTAATTGGAGCTCCCAAATGCTCCAAACACCGAAGAGTAAAAATAATTACCCGGGGAAAAAAGTAAAAATTTTCCCAAACGTCCAAAATTACGTAGGAACATAACGGTGGGACTCATACTCATCACTTGCGAAATCTTCGCGAGTTATATGTCAATTACTATCAACGATTAAGTTAATCAACATTAATTAGAATTCGGAAATCCTAGCTATTACAATCGGAAAGTACTACAATAACAAAAACACACATCAATGCGGAAATTAAACACAACAACATGCTTTGCACAAAAAACCCGTTATTATCTTTTACTAGGTGATTCACTTCTAAGTTCAACTTATTTTGTGGCACGAGGGCCCCCTTGACCCCTTCCTCCGTCTCCGTATACCAATAGGAGTGGTTTGATGCATCTCGTTGTATACCATGTATGTGCTAGTCGTGGAGAGCCTCCCAGTTTTATGTCAAAGCTGGACAGTGATGCCATGACCGTTATACATACATTTGGGTATAATAAAAATAGTAATGTAATCCTATTAAAGCTATAATCACAAAGCACATAACACATACCACTATAATAGTTCACACCAATGCGAGGAAAGCTAGCTAAGTAAGTCCATGTAACTTACCTGTACCGGGCCAAAACTCAACTACCGCTAAATCTCTCTCCCGCGCGTAAATGACCTCAACTGCCTGGTCATGAAAGGAAACATTTCTCAACATCATGTGTTTGCCTTGTAGAAGGTTTTAAAAGCTTCTAGGCTAGCAAATACGATTCGGAAGTATTTACAAGGTCAACCCGTTTTTTAAGAAAATACAATTTTGCTGACTTCTCCTAAGACTACAACAAGTCCAAGAAAGCTCGAAACTTCTAAATGTAGTCCAAGAACATGTTAAAGATGCTAAACGTCCCCGAACGAGTTGAAATTTTTCCCGAAATTTCAAACTCACTAAGAAACCTAATAACCTTATAACAACCTAGCTAAGTACTCTACTTTGGCCTTAGATACTATTCCTCAAACAATCCTTAAAAATTCCAAGAAAAATCCTAAAATTACTATGTCATACCTACTCTAAGATAGAAGAAACAAAACTCATAAATTCATAACCACAAATTCTAGACAAAAGTCCAAAGTTTCTTCTCCAAGTGCAAAACCCATACTTAGCCAAAATCTAGGTTCCTTTCTCTCAAACCACTTCTGGCCTAACTTCTCAAAGTCACAACTTAATCCAACTCTTGGATTTCTTTCAAATTCGAACATGATAGACTATAATGTCTAGACTTCCACAAATCAAAATTTCAACCGTAACAAATACTCATATAACATACTTACATTTAACCCTAAAGATGCTATCACACGCCTATTCATACTTAGCCATTTTTTATAATTTTATGAAAACATGTTTTGCCCCAACATCACAAGCTTCTAACTCCTAATCTATCCGTTGAATTTTCCCCAAATTTGAACATGATAAACTATAATATATCAATGATGACATATAAAAAATCCAACCGTAAAAGATGATTCAAACTTACCTAAATCTAGCTTCAAAGTCGGTTGCTCGATGACTGGAAACTTGAAAGACTGGGCACAAAGAAACAAGGAGGTCTAGGTCCAGATGCTTGGGACTTCTCTTGTGATTTCAGTCTGGACATAGCTACTCCTTTATTTCTCTCTTGCTTCTGTGGGTTCGGCTGAAGAGATGAACCACTACCACTACTCAAGTCCGAGAGAAAAGAAGGCAGAGGGAGAGCTTACTTGTTGACCTAGGTTGGGTATTGTTGTTGATATTTTTCGTTTGTTATGCTCGAAAGGCAAAAGATGGTGGGTTGTTGTTGCTTTGCTCGAAGGAAGATGAGGTAGCTCTTTGTTTGTTTGTCTAGGCCGGCTCGACAAGAAGGCAAATAAAGGTGTAATTGCAATTGTCTAGGTCCGAAGGTGAGAAAGAAGGCATATGTTTTTTGGTTGAAGATGGGGAAGAGGCTATTGCGGGATGAAGAAGAAGGAGGGAGGTGTCACTACTACTATAGTTTCAAGGGAGGAAGAGAAGGGTTCATTTGCATGAGAAAGAAGAAGAAGCAAGGCTTCTAGGAGGTATATCTTATTGTCATGTCTTCATGGGTATCAATTGTAGAGACGTGCATAGGGAAATGACCAATTCAAGTGTAGTACAACAGGTAAGGAAATACACAAGTGGTGTGGTTTTGGATGTAAGAAATATTTGGTTATATTGGGTAATTATACCCACAAAAAGTATGGCAAGGGTTATATGTATATATGTCCCCACATAAAATGATGGTAAGGGTTATGTACGGAGAGCTTTGGCCATAACTGTAACACCCCGAATTCACGGGACTCGGAATGCCACATTGGGCTAGGATCTCACAGTGGATCCAGATCCTAGCCTGACAACAAGTTCACTGGACCTTACTACATGACACTGATAGATATAAAACAAATACATAAAATTGTATAAAACTGTACGTCAAAAGGGATACAAAATCATAGCCGAGTATAAAACATCATCCTCGCACAGGAGGTATATGCGGGTGGCACTGCACTCCGGAACGCAGTCTATGCCTTCGCCAACACCCGGAACAAGCATGTCACCGCCTCTGCGGATTCCTCTGGACGCCCCTGTGGTGACTCACCCTGAAAAACGCGAAGCCGGCACCCCTGCGCCTGTACCTGCGGACCAGCTTGCGGACGTGTGAGGCCGAAGAGCTAGTGTCACCGCCCCTGCGGTGACATTGGGCCGCCTATGCTGCTCGACATCAGATTAAACATGAAGATGAAGAGTTAGATGTTTGGAGAGCATTAAAGACTCGCCCCTGCGGGATTGCCAGGCCGCCTCCGCGGCCAAGAAGAAGATCAAGCGTTTTGGCCTAAACCGCACAAGCGGCCCTGCAAGCCCGCCCCGCGGTTTAGCGCCAAAGGACTTTACTCCGGTTATTTGCACCATCTTTATGGCATTAAAGGTGGCTGTTTAGGACGGCCAATTTACTCCTATTTATTGTCAATTGTAATATAAATAGAGATATGGCTGATTGCTAGAATCATCCATCATTTTCCCACTTAAGCTCTATTTCCCTTACTTCCAAGTGTAATGAGTTTCTAAGTTTCCTTGCTACATTGGGTTGTTTTGAAGCTGCATTGCTGCTTTGGTTGTAAGTCTTTATCAATATAAGTATTATTTAGTCATATGTGTTATATTCCTTGAGCTTTAACTTATGTTTGCATGCTTCTTACCACTTAGATTGATCACCTTAAGTGTCTAATTGCATGCAAAGAACTAGGATTAATCGATTCCGGGTTCGGGTCCTTAATGATGCGTCCTTGGACACGTCAATGAAGTATTCCGGATCTAGATCAAGCTGAAGCTCAACTACTCCTTAGTTGAAGTGCGAATGCAATTGAAGATGGGTTGCGGAAGCTTAGAGATGGAGGCGGAAGTTGTATGATTGAGTCGATCTAGATTGATCGGTCAAACCTTGAAGTGGGTCGGTTGAGTTGGTTCTTCAAGAACCCTCGAATATGGTTGAGTTTGGATCGAAGATCCAAAAGAAGAACTTTGAGAGGATTGGAAGAGGGATTGATGCTCAAGTAAGTAGGAGGAAAATACTTCTCATTACTTAATCAAATTGAACATGATTTACAAATGAGCGAAGCATCCCCTTATATAGTGGATGAAGGCCATACAAAAGGTCGGAAATTAAATGACGGAAATAAAGTCGGAATTTAAGTTCCGGAAATGAAACACCTAAAAATATGAAAGGTTGAGAATTTAAGTTCGGAATTTAGTTTCCGAATTAAATTCCGAAACCAAAAGTCTAATCTTAAATTCGGAAAATTAATAGCCGGAAATAAAGTCCCGGAAATTAATATTCCGAAAATAAAAAGACTTATTATTACAAAACGCTAAATTACGGAAAATGCGCCGGAATGGTGCCGGCTTGACAAGCTTCAAGTCATAGTGGCGTAGAGACACGGTTTGCAACCAATGGGTCCGTGACAAGCAACGGTGCGGCTAATGATGGAGCCGGTAGCTTGAGCGATTGCTTTAGCACGGGAACGGGTGAGCGGTCCATCGGAGCGAACCCGAAGTGCCTCGTCTTCCTCGTCTTGGGACATAGGGGTCAAGGGCGCATCAGTCCCCCCATCTTGGATGTGAAACGTCCCCGTTTCACCTTCGTCAAATAGGGGCTCAATGTATGGTGCAAGATCCTTGACATTGAACGTCGGGTGCACGCCATAGTCGTCCGGAAGCTCCAACTTGTAAGCATTCGGGCCATGGCGGGATAAGATGCGGAATGGTCCATCACCGCGGTCCGAGAGCTTGCCTTTGCGGCGGGATGGAAAACGCTCCTTCCTTAAGTGGAGCCAAACAAGATCACCGGGCTCGAATGAGATTGGACGACGCCCTTTGTTGCGTTGTGTGGCAAGTTGATCGGCACGCCGTTGGAGTTGTGTCCTAGTCCGCTCATGAAGCTCAATGATGTGAGCGGCACGACTTGCTCCGGTAATGAGTTCTCCGTCTTTGAGTGGACGCGGAGTGAAGTCCATAAGTGTGTGTGGATTAAGGCCGTAGACAACTTCAAAGGGTGAAAGCTTTGTTGCCGAGTGTCGAGACCTGTTATAAGAAAACTCCACAATAGAAAGTAAGTCCTCCCACTTGCGTGGGTTGTTCCTAAGGGTCGCTCTAAGTAGAGCGCCGAGAGTCCGATTGGTCACCTCCGTTTGACCATCGGTTTGGGGATGATAGCTACTTGAGAACAACAAGTTGGTTCCAAGTTTCCCCCATAAGGTTCTCCAAAAATGACTCACAAACTTTACGTCCCGATCACTAAGGTTGGAACGCGGTATTCCATGTAAGCGCACAACATTGTCAAAGAAAAGGGTAGCTACGTCACTAGCATTTTGTGTGCTCTTACATGCAATAAAATGTGCCATTTTCGAAAAACGATCGACTACCACGAAAATGGAGTCTTTGCCTCGTTTTGACATGGGTAGGCCAACCACAAAGTCCATAGAAAGATCCTACCAAGGTCCCATTGGTATAGGCAAAGGAGAATACAATCCATCCGGACCTTGGCGTGATTTTGCATGGTGACATGTGATGCAACTTGTGTAAACCCGTGTCACATGCTTGCGCATGCGGGGCCAAAAGAAGTGCTCTTGTAGAGCGGCGAGAGTCTTGGTAGCACCGAAGTGACCACGACCCTCATGGGCCTCCTTTATCAACAAATGACGAATACTCGAGCGCGGGATACAAATTTTGCCCGCACGGAATAAGTAGCCATCGTTAATAAAGAAAGACTCATGCTCTCGGAGGTCAAGACATTGAGCAAATATATCCTTGAAGTCAAGATCCGTGGCATATAACTCTTTGTAAGAGCAAAGCCATGGATCTTGGCGTCCATATGCACAAGAAGGATATATCGGCGAGAAAGGGCGTCGGCTACCACATTCTCTTTACCTTTCTTATGTCGAATGACATAAGGAAAGATCTCAAGAAACTCTACCCAACTCGCATGGCGCCGACTCAAGGTAGTTTGACCCTTGAGATACGAAAGAGCCGCATGATCCGAATGAATCACGAACTCCTTCGGCCATAAGTAGTGTTGCCATGTTTTAAGACAACGAACTAAAGCATATAGTTCCTTGTCATAAGTTGGGTAGTTGAGTGAGGGACCGGAAAGTTTTCCGCTAAAATAAGCAATGGGCCGATTCTCTTGTAGGAGAACCCCCCCAATGCCTACATTAGATGCGTCACACTCCACCTCGAATGTTTTCGAAAAGTTTGGGAGTTGGAGTAGTGGCGCATTACAAAGACGGTCTTTGAGCGACTCAAACGCTCGAGCATGGGTGTCACGCCATTCAAACGTGACACCTTTATTAGTAAGCTCATGTAGCGGTGTCGCTATCGAGCTAAAGTCCTTGATAAAGCGTCGATAGAAACCCGCTAAGCCGAGAAAGGCTCGAACCATGGTGGCCGTAGTAGGAGTAGGCCACTCCCGAATGACGCGAACTTTTGATTCGTCCACTCGTAGTTGTTCTCCCCTAGAGGTGTGTGCAAATAAGTTTTAAATTTATAAAACTAGAATCAAGCAGCGAACCCGCAGTGTACGGATCGACGTAGTTAAGCAAGAATTCCAAAGTATCGAACACAGGGATTTGGGGGGAACGAACTCGATTGCAGATTATCAAGCAAGTAAATATGGGAGTTTTGCAAATATTGGGAAAACAACAATCCTAAAGATCCAGGTATCCAGCTGTGGCAATCGATTCAAGATATACTTGTTGATGTAAAGACAGAGTTGAGATATGCAAAGGTATACTAATGTAAGGTAATCGTACGGTGAAGTTCCAAAAACCTTATATAACTCACCTACAGGGCACTCTCTATACAGGTTGTTGAGGCTCAATATAGAAGGATTCTAGAGGCGAGAATTAGTGTCAAATACCCAAACTTATAACCCAAGGATCAAGACTAACTTAACCGATTGAGGTTGTGACACTCACAATCGAGGTAGAGGTTGTTGAGGCTTCACTACCACCTAGAAAAGACAAGTCTAAACTAAGCTAAAGCTAATCTTTAACTTTAGATTAAAGTAAAAGCAGGTTCGTAGACTTAAGGGAAATCACGGTTAGTTCTTGAGGTTCCACGGCCGTGGACTCAAGAACAGGCCGTAATTTAGGGTTGTCGGCGATATTTCTCTAACTCTCAGGGTCTAATCTGTTTGCGATCGATCTATCATCACCTAAGCCACAACTATCAACCCTTCACCTTAGAATTGTTAAGGGTTTTTAGCCAATAACAGTCATGTTGATATCAATTCAAGAATTAAAAGATAAAAAGATGAAAACTTTCAAGAACTTTCAATAATCTTCAATTCAATCTCGAGGTCACAAAGAGAACAAATAATGTCAAAAGATTCAAAGTAAAACAAACAATCACCACCTTAGGAAAGAAGAGAAAACGGGATGTCAATCCGTTTTCCAAATCAAACCTTAAACAAGAAGAGAGATCTTCTTGCAAAATCTTCCAAGAACTTCGATCTTCCGCAAATCCGGAGATCTCAACAGCAATCTCCACCAAAAGTGCGAGATTAGAGGAATTCCAAACACGAACTTCGATCTCTTCAAAGAGATGTCAATTGCTTCCAAGCAAGCTAAGCAAAGCGTCCTTGTGTCTAAGCGGCGATGAATGAGGGTAAACGGGTAGCGAAGATGATGGAATCTTGCTTCGTCCGTCTTTTTATAGTGTAGGGCAAAATGTCGGCCCGGCCCAATCTTTAAAAGATCGTGGCTTTAAAGTGTGGCGAAAAGATTCGCCAAGATCACGGTCGTGGAAGTGTTCCACGACCGTAATTTAGAGCGTGGAAACAAATACGGTTTGCAACATATGTTCCACGGCCGTGTAATCCCCTGGAATGAACATGAATTTCTGACTCCAAATCCACGGTCGTGGAATTGATCGTAGAATGTGATACGGCCGTATTTTAGGGCGTGGTTTAGGGCAAGAACGTGATTCTTCCCTAAACTCGTGCATTCCTCAAGCTAAGACTCCAAATTGCTTCCAAAGAACGTTCCTAATCCATGGACATATCAACTCAACTCTCCTTTGCTCGATTCCGTTCGGAAATAGCTCCAAATCACCTATAATCAACATAGAACTAGTGTAGACATCCATATCGACAATATAGGTAATACTAGCTCACATATGCACAAAGTTCAATCGAAGACTATCAATATGAATCAAATACGTTTAGAAAGGTGCCTAAAATATCACAATATTTCATGCTAACAGTAGTCCGTCCTTAGACACGACATAGCCAAGAAAAATTGTGGTGTCCGAGCAAAAGACACATTTCTCCAAATTGACATATAATTGCTCTTGTCTAAGGCACTCGAGCACTTGGCGAAGGTGCTCGATGTGGGCATCCAAAGACTTGCTAAAGACTAAGATATCATCGAAATAGACAACTACGAAAATACCCAAAAACTTGCGCAAGACGTGGTTCATGAGGCGCATGAATGTGGACGGGGCGTTGGAGAGACCAAATGGTATGACAAGCCATTCGTAGAGGCCATGCTTCGTCTTGAAAGCCGTCTTCCATTCGTCACCTTCGGCCATGCGGATTTGATTGTACCCGCTTCGGAGGTCGATCTTTGAAAAGATGGTGGCGCCATGGAGCTCATCCAACATGTCATCTAAGCGCGGGATCAGATGATGGTACTTAACGGTTATTTGATTGATGGCTCGGCAATCGACGCACATCCGCCAAGATCCGTCTTTCTTGGGCACAAGTATGACCGGCACGGCACATGGAGACAAGGACTCACGAACATAGCCCCGGTCTAGGAGCTCTTGGACTTGGCGTTGTAGCTCCTTGGTCTCCTCCGGACTTGCACGGTAAGCGGCACGGTTGGGCAAAGACGTGCTGGGCACCAAATCGATTTGGTGCTCAATTCCTCGGATTGGTGGCAAGCCGGGTGGTAGTTTGTCGGTCAAGATGTCATGAAATTCGGACAACAACAAGGACACCTCGTGTGGCACATTACTTTGGTCATGGGAAATAGATAAACAAAAAGGGACAAGTAAGAAACAAGGAAACTTACCTTCCATGACCGGTGTCAAGTCATGTTGTCGGGCCAAAAGGATTCGGGGCTCACATCGCCCTTGAATGGTAGGAACCGGAGGTGCATTTGAAGGGACAACACTCTTACTACCTCGTGCTTCGGTACCATGAACCTTAGGACCGGAATTACGTGAACCGGAAGTATGAACATCCACAACATCGGGAGAGAGACGAGAAGGGTCCGATGTGGCCGGCGGTGTAGTGGTGTCATCGATCACTTGTTGCCTCTTTCGTTCTGCATAGTCAACTAAAATTTCCTGTGGAGTCATAGGCAAAAGTGTGATCCATTTTCCATTGTATTGGAACATGTAACGGTTGAGATAACCATCATGAAAAGTTTTACGGTCAAATTGTCATGGTCGTCCCAACAATACATGTGTGGCGTCCATTTTGATAACATCACAAAGGACCTTATCAACATAGGCGCCAATAGAAAACGTCACCCACGCTTGTTGTGTGACGGTGTCACTTGCCTTATCGGAAATCCATTGGAGTCCGTAAGGTTGTGGGTGGGGATTGTAGGCAACTTAAAGTGTTTCACCACTTTTTCGTTGATAATATTACAACACGAACTCCCATCGATGATAAGAGAGAGACTAGTGTCATTGACCAAACAACGAGAGTGGAAGAGATTCTCGCGTTGGTCAATAGGGAGATGCTCTTTTATAGCAAGAATGCGACGAGAGACAAGAGCAAACTTACCTGGTTGTGCCGGACCGCAAGCAAGTTGGTCGTCGCATGACTCCATGCCATAGTAGGGATCCGCATCTTGGTCACCTTCCAAGAGGATATCACCATTATATTCCTCTTCGCCATCGTCATATAATGGGTTGACAAACATCACCCGCTTGGTGTTCGGGCAATCACGTTGGACATGACCAAACCCGCTACATTTGAAACACACGGGTTCTCTTGGGCGGGCCACCGTTTGAGATCCTTGTTGGGGTCGGCCCGGAGGTGTTTGTGGTGGAGCAACGGTTCCACGGTATGGTAGTTTCTCGGTAGCCGCTTGCCGGGTGGGTTGACTCATCCGTGGTGATCCTTTAGCGGCTCCGGAATCTTGGGGACTAGAAACATCTCGAGAACGAGAATTAGTGGTATAAGAGTATTGACTAGTGAAAGAATTATACCTTGAGTATCGAGGCGTTTCGAGTTGTTGCTTGTGGAGTTTCATGGCGGCATGACATAAAGCTCCTAAGTCCTTGTATGGGACAATCTCTAGGGGCCGCCGAATTGATGAATTAAGGCCGCTCATGAATTTGGTTCGAAGGGCGGAGGCGGAGGCCGAGATGCCGGCCTTCATATGCATGTCCTCCAGCTTGGCTAAGTAAGCCACCGGAGTAAGGCTTCCTTGTTGGAATTCGGCAATTTGCAACCGCATGTCGTTTTTGAAGTCGTCGGGCACGTACTTCTTAGTCACGACATAGATCAATTGATCAAATGTCGCAACCGGTGCCCATCCTCGGTTCTCACGGTTGGTCTCGTACCGGTTCCACCAAGATTTTGCATCACCTTCAAAGTAAAGTGTCGCCGCTTCGATTTTCTCATACTCTTCATAATGGCAATGCTTGAGAGCTCTTTTCATATCCTGTGCCCAATCAAGAAATGCACAAGGATCATATTCACCATAAAAGATCGGAAATTTAACCTTACCTTCCTTACGAGCTCGGTAGGGATCCGGTCGAGGCGGTGCCATGTATGCCTCGTCGTGATGGGCTCGCCGGTGGCCATCGTTATGCCGTTGGCGCCCATGATTAGGTGGGGCACGCCTTGGTGGGTTAGGAGGAGGCAACCATTCTTCTCCTCGATCCTGGTTCTCAAAAGGCTCTCGGATGGATGGGTGCCATGGACGGACATGTGCCACCCGTTCCAAGTCCGACTCATCATCGGAGAACTCGTCAAAGTCATCTCGTTCATCATACTCTTCATAATCATGATACATCGGTTGCCGGCTATGCCGTTGGCGGCGTTGTCCGGACCGATCATTCTCAGGACGTTGAGAGCGGTCATTTGTTTGATGATGGTACCGGTCATCAATCCGGGAGGGACGGTTGGTGTGTTGGGCACTAGATGGAGGAGGGGAAGTTCCATACTTACGTCGGTTGTGCTCATAGCGTTTGTGCCGATTCTCCGTGTCAACATATAACAAATCATTTGGAGAAGGGTCAGGATTCTCGTCACCTTCATTGTGGGACTCATGACCGTCATTTTAGAAGGGCCCGTGGTTTTCGATGACGGAGGCAAGCCGTCGACCATTAGATGGTTCGGCTCCCAAGATACCTTTGCCTTTGCGACGTCCATCGGACGTGGAAGCATCGACCAAGGCTCCATTGGGATTTGGTGGAGCGGTCGTAAGGGCAAGCATTTGGGCCTTCAAATTTTCAAGCTCTTGCCTAAGGGAGGCATTTTCTTCGGTCAAAGTAGTGAGCTCTTGCCTTTCACTAGATTCCTGAGAATTTTCCATTGTGACGTTAGTCATAACTCCAAGATTGGACACAAAATTGCAAGCAATCAAATGAGCAAGGTGACAAGATAAGTCAACGTTACCCAAGTTCAAGTGCGTTAGGGTTCTACCTTTGGGAAAGCCGTTTGGCGGTTAGGCAAGGAAGGCAAATCCAACAAATTTGAACCAAAATGCACACAAATTCAAGAGAAAATTTACAACTTGTAAGAAAATGGAGTGATAGGAAATGGACGGATTGTTTATCGGCAAGTTTTACTTGCTTTAGTCTTTGACCTTTTCAAAAATCCGATTTTTCGGATGGACCGGTTTGCCGGACGTCTTTTACTTTTGTTTTTGTGGAATTATTTCTTTTTGAAACTTTTGAATGCAACCTTTGGAATGCAAGAGATGAATCCACTTTTCTTTGAAACAAATCCGTTTTTTGAAGAGTTTTTGCTTTGTTTTTGGTTTTTGGAATATCAAAAGGCGTGATATCCGATTTTGTCAACAAAAAATCCCAAGAAAATGGTGAAGTTGATTAACAAAAATGTCGGATTGGGTGAGGAAAAACGTTGTTTTTGATTAATGGTTTGATGGCAAACCAAAAATCTCCTAAATTTGCTTTGCAAAATGGATCGAAAAAAAAAAAAATTTCAAGAACGTGGATGAAGATGCGAAGAACAAGATGAAGATGGTGATGAATAAAAGGAAAAAAGGATGAATATGATAACACACAAAAACAAGAGTAAAGATAACTTAGCTTAGATCCCTTTGCTCTGATGCCAATTTGATGCGTCCTTGGACACGTCAATGAAGTATTCCGGATCTAGATCAAGCTGAAGCTCAACTACTCCTTACTTGAAGTGCGAATGCAATTGAAGATGGGTTGCGGAAGCTTAGAGATGGAGACGGAAGTTGTATGATTGAGTCAATCTAGATTGATCGGTCAAACCTTGAAGTGGGTCGGTTGAGTTGGTTCTTGAAGAACCCTCGAATATGGTTGAGTTTGGATCGAAGATCCAAAAGAAGAACTTTGAGAGGATTGGAAGAGGGATTGATGCTCAAGTAAGTAGGAGGAAAATACTTCTCATTACTTAATCAAATTGAACATGATTTACAAATGAGCCAAGCATCCCCATATATAGTGGATGAAGGCCATACAAAAGGTCGGAAATTAAATGACGGAAATAAAGTCGGAATTTAAGTTCCGGAAATGAAACACCTAAAAATATGAAAGGTTGAGAATTTAAGTTCGGAATTAAGTTTCCGAATTAAATTCCGAAACCAAAAGTCTAATCTTAAATTCGAAAAATTAATACCCGGAAATAAAGTCCCGGAAATTAATATTCCGGAAATAAAAAGACTTATTATTACAAAACGCTAAATTACGGAAAATGCGGAAAATGCGCCGGAACGGTGCCGGCTTGACAAGCTTCAAGTCATAGTGGCATAGAGACACGGTTTGCAACCAATGGGTCCGTGACAAGCAACGGTGCGGCTAATGATGGAGCCGGTAGCTTGAGCGATTGCTTTAGCACGGGAACGGGTGAGCGGTCCATCGGAGCGAACCCGAAGTGCCTCGTCTTCCTCGTCTTGGGACATAGGGGTCAAGGGCGCATCACTTAATCTAGTAGTAACCCATTAGGTGAAAGCTGGCTGTAATTACTTAAAGGAAAAGTAATATAATTATAAATAAAGTCTAACGATGTTTATGCATTCTTTATATCTCTTTGTTTGTTAAAATGCTAACTTGTGCTTTGATCTTGTAGGTTTACGGATCACTAATCTTGTTAAGTTGTGTTGATGCCGGTTGGCTCAACAGATATCTAAGTTCAAGACGAGACATTGATGAATATCTTATAAAAAGAACCAACCAAAGTAGTGTGCATGCTAAGACTCAACCTATTGTAGCTCTTTTCTCCATTCTATTATCACATCTTTACTTGTTTTCGTCTTGTTTTTTCCTTGTTTCAATCCAAACCCCCCCCCCCCAATTTTGTTACATTTTGATAATTGAATCTAATCATTACTTGACAAGGCTCTCTTGGGATCGACCCTTACATACACTATACAAACCACTAGTGTAACTTTAGGTAACTACTTTGACTTAAACTAAAAGACAATGACCATAGGTTTTTAGCCTCGTCAGTGCCCCATCTTCTAGATAGGGGAACCCACTCGAGGACAAAGTTCCCGGCAATGGAAGATCTGAAGGGCCATATAGACTCTCAAAGGAACCAGATGTGAGATGCTCAAGTTCTTTCTTATCTAAACACCAAGTACCATCATCAATCTTTAGTGCTTTAACCCTATTTCGATGTCTTCGTATCACTATGGATAGGAGAAAAAAGTGGTATCCCTGTCGCCACAAGTAATCCATTGTTGACGAGATTTTTGGCACCACAAAATTTCCTCTTGTTCCTAAGGTAAGATCAAGTTTCGCACTCAACCCTGCTTCATGTTGAATGAGATTGTTTGACATACGTTGTGCAAGCTTAGCATTGATTCTCTCCAACTCTTTCACCAACACTTCTTTTCATTTTTGGATGGATCTAAAGAAACTACTGTTCCATTTTCACAAGACATGTTGAAGCTTAACGAGAGTATAGGGTAGCGGTGCAACCTTATCCCACGTTTCTTCAATCAGTGCCATAAAATCAAAATTGGTCAGCCAAGCCTCTTGGAAGGGGAAAAGTCTTTTACATGGGTTCCTCAAGCCTTGACAATTAAAGTGAATAAGTAGTGGATTGTGTTCTAACGAGAGTCAAGGAAGATGTTGGACAAAAGCTTCCGGTCATCTCAATCTACCAGACGTAGTCATAAGAACTGCATCAAGACGCTTGGAAAGGCGAGTACCAACATCTCTGCCTCTATGCCAAGTGAAGGGATATTCTTGAAAACCCGGATCCACCATGTCATCATTGCCTATCCATTGTCCAAATTCCATAGTGTATTTGGATAGTCTAGCCTACCCACCGAATCGCTCCTCCACCGAACATATCCCATTGAAGTTACCTCCGACAACCACAAGAACAGGCAAGTTACTTATGATATTGGAAAGCGCTTGCAAGACACAACCACGGTGGAGAGGATCAGGGCAGATATACAATGATGATCGAGTCAATTGAAATGGATATATTCATAGAAATAATTCTTCTAGAGGAATATTAACAATGGAATATATGGAAGAAGAGTGAGTCTTTGATTTTTTACAATGACGATCATAAGTCACAACGGTGAAAATCAAGAACACATACCTTTTCTTACTTATCGATGAGTTGTTCGATCAGATATGAAGAGTTATCGTAACTTTGGATTTTCAGATGAGTTTTATCGACTCCTTGGGTGAGTTCATCCTGTTGTTCAACGATGACATTTGGCTATGTTATATTAGTATAAGCAAGTATATCCTTTGAGAATAGCATTGAGTGGATTCAACACAAGAAACTCTAAGCAATCATCCAAATAAGAATTTTGGTGATTGGAGGCGACCTTCCTAGGTCATTTAGTTGGTATAAAAGGGGTTATTGTTGGAAGTCGATTACTTACTAGTTGGTGAATGACACCGATTAAAATGGTATGGATTGATCCCTGTAAGAAGAACTTGAAGAGAAAAAGGGGATATTGACTTCAAATCAATTATTTTATGTAAATGGAGGAATGTTAGGAGTGTGCATAGCGTTACGCCCAAGGTGGACAGATGGTGTGCTCTCACAAAAGGGAGTTGGGTTATAGCTCTCAAACATCGTCAAGGAAACTGTATTATGAGAATGGTGATGTGGAATAGAAGTATTAATAGCGGTGGTACATGCAGGAGGTTATGACGTCATCACCTTTGCGCAATGACTTGTCGGGTTATGGGCAATTGTGGTTAGAGTATACATGTCGGTCAGCACGAACATGAGATAAAGAGATGATGAGTGACTAGGGATTTCTATATGGATGTTGTGTCACTCTGACGAGATAAATATAGTAATGTTGATGCGTGGTTGATGCTGCAGTTTCCCGGTCTAGATTGAAGTTCACGAAAAGCTCGATAGCGGCAAATCTTGGTGAAAATCTCGGGCAAGATTCCTTAATGGTACAGGCTGAGATTTATGAAAACTCAGAGAATGAGAACGTGAATATTATGGATGATAATGGTAAGTTTATAGAAGATGATAATGGACTGAAGTTGATGTATATGTAGGAAGATAGAACCAAGATATAAACTTGCCAAGAACTTTGACCAATTGGATCTAAACCCTCAATAAAGAATTACCTTAGCCCTTCCTTCTTCAACCTTACACAAGTCTCCTAATTAAAACAAGCACAAGGAGGGACTAGTTTGACTAGCAATACCAATATTTAAGAAGATTAACACACACAAGAACAAACTAGCAAAGACTCCTAATGATTCAATCAAAAGCTCTCTTTTTATTGAATAGAGATGAATAATACGAAAACTTCATAAACGAAGCAATGAGTATCTCACAATATATGTGGAAATTAATATCAAATAACCTACTGAATATCTAGGCCTCTTATGGGTATATATAGCCGAGATTCTTAAGAAACTAAAAAGAATAGAAGGATAAAATAATCCTAAAAGATAAAATCAAATATAAAAGATACATTTAGAATGTTTAGATATTTTAAGTTATTAATTAAATAAAATATAACTGGAAGCATTTTAACTCTTCAAGTCGAGGCTTCCAACGAGATTTCCACACGAGGTTTTGCATTGCACAAGATTTCCATTTCACTCGAGATGCTCCATTTCCACGAGATTCTCCATTGTATGATAATTTGAATACGGAAAACTTGGACATAAATAGATCACTAATGGTCTTATTAGCAACTTCTCTTTGAATGCCCTTGATCTAGTGATGGATCTTTGTATAGCAGGAAATGTTGGGGGTGGTCCCGACTCAATTGTGTCCATCTAAAGGGTTTATCAAGAGACGGTGATACTCCGTTACTAATCTAAGA
This sequence comes from Fagopyrum homotropicum, assembly GCA_033239125.1. Lineage (NCBI taxonomy): Eukaryota > Viridiplantae > Streptophyta > Magnoliopsida > Caryophyllales > Polygonaceae > Fagopyrum > Fagopyrum homotropicum. Next base: position 137,694,501 of record BSWB01000001.1, on the reverse strand, counting down.
CAGTTTGGATACCTTTTATCATTGTAGTTTGATCAGTACTTTTGGAAACACATCCATCAATTGCCAAACCTAGAGTCATTATCGAACGGATTGGAGAAGAATCAATAAAAGTAACAAATTTATTCAGCGTTGTCAATAAACTTGGCACGAGGTATCTCAAAGAGATTTAATCATCAAACTTTGGTATAAGGATGGTTATGCTTGCAAGCTAGTAGAACGTGAGTTGAGAAATTGGATCTTAGGAGAAGATCATGTACATCTAATACTTCTTGTTCAAACGGTACTAAGATGTGTTTAAGCAAAAGTTAAATAAGTGTTCTGGTAAATCCATTACGACTAAATTGCATCTCCAAGTGAACAAAGTAACATGTGAAGAGAAAACACCATGCATCAAGAATTTAGTCTTACCACCTCAAAATATAATGTTGAAGTGATGATGAAAGGATATCCTTATGGATTTTATTCAAGAGTACAACATAGCCGATTATTCAACACTGATTGAGTGGTAGTGATTATTGACAATAGTGAGACTATCCTCTTTAAGAAATATGACCAGATAAGTCATCTAGTAGAAGAGTTCACTAGACAAACATGAGAATCCACCTTGTGTCTAGTATCAGTCTTCAGATACAGATTTGCTACCACACTTCGACATTACGGGAGCTAAGTAGGAAGCTCAATGTCAAGATAGTTATAAAAATCGAGATAGAGAACTATAAACCAATATGATGTTGCCACTACTTGAGATGCCAAAGTGATGGTGGGAGGATATCCACATTGATTTTATTACTGGTTTGTATCAAAGTTGAAGTCCCGATGAGACATAAGTGATAATTTATTGATTGACAAAACTGCACGATTGGCTCGTATTAATAATTGTGACCAAGTGAGTTATCTCCCAAAAGAGCGCATTAATCTCCTAGTAAAATTCCATTAGATGCCTAAGAGCATTGCCGTAGACATAATGGTTGTTTCCATTCAAGAGGTTAGAAACAAGTAAATTCAGTAAAAGGAACTAATCTCTTATAACTTATACTAGATATGGTTATCGAAGGATCCAAATACGGTTTGTTAGAGAAAAATAGTTGTACACCGCTAGTGGGGATGAATCTTAGACGCCATGATGAGTGGTTACAAGATGGATTTGGGATGACGTCGTTGGGGTGGCCTTTATTCAGATGCATAAGTCAATGGTTTCTCAAGAGATTAGAAATTGCACCTAGATCATTAGCGGGACACCGTGGAGTTATGGATTGATGTCCACATAAAATTGATTAAGATTTTTCCCTCAATCCGAAGTAACGTTCTGACACTAAGAAGAAGAGGAAACCCTGATATATGACACCATTTGAGATTTTAGAGCGGATTGGAGAGGTTGCATACCGACTAGTGCTCCCACCTGCACTAGAGTAGAGGGTGTTCACCCCATGTTTCATGTGTCTTAGTTCATTGAGAGACTACATACCAGACCCGAGACATGTTATTAGCTATGAGGACTTGACTATTGAGCTTGATCACAATTCATGGAGTACCCGGTAGCCATCCTAGAGAGGAGTACTAAACGCTTGCGGTCTAAGGACATTCAAATGTTACGGATCCAGTGGTCTAGACGGGAAGTCGATGAGGCTACATGGGAGACCGATGACAGTATTAGGAGTACCTATCCTGAGATTTATGGAGAGTTAGTTGTGACCTCAGGACTATCGGTTTAGTCCTTAGCATGTATCTGTGTGTTGTTACCTGAGTATATATTTTCTTGAATGCTTGAGTGCTTACCCATTTATATGCTAAAATGTATACGGCTTGTTACATAATATATGCTTATATGATTAGAGATAGGAAGCGACAATACCTTCTTGAATAGTCGTTAGGTACGCCTTGAGATATGTAGGACTAGCTTCACGATCCTCTTATCTAAAGTTTCGGTACCAAACTAATTTTAAGGGAGGATTGATGTAATATTCGAAAAATTTTATTTTCGAGAAACTCCGAGTCCAACCGGACTTAGACCAATTTGAGTCCATTTCACATTATTCCAACCCATGCCTTGTGTTGTTATTGTAATAACCGGTGTTATTTGGAGCATTTGTGAGGTCCAATAAATAAAGTCACATCTGAGAGAAATGATCGGGACATCGGATATGTCCTAGATGTGAAATAATATAAAAGGACAAAACGGATAAAAGAGTCGCTACTCCGATTCTTAGCGGTTAAGAAATACGGCTTAGGAATGCCCATTTTATGAGAAAGTTAAGGAATAATTATCCCGGTAATATTTCGGATTTTATATTCCAATTTGGTAAAGTTTGGAGATCGAAAAAATACTCGCATTTCAATTAAATAATGTGGTTAAGGATTATATTGTTATATGTTATTATATAATATTTATATACTGAAGTGACAAATGAAATGAACGCTACATCATCATTTATTTTCATTGTAAAATGTGAAGATATGTTAATTATGATATATATAGATGAGGCGGCAACTGAGATCTTCATCACCCACTTTACATTTGCTTTTCACTTGCAAATTGAAAACTTACAGAAGAATTCATTCGATAGAAACCGAGTAAACACAACCCATCTTCCATCTTTCTCAAATCTTCCGTCTTCGATCCATTTTTAAATCCGTTTGTACCATTGAGTCCCTTATCTTGTTCTCTACATCGTGGTACAAATCTATTTCCCTTTCGTTAGCTTTTTAGTTAAGCCTCCGTTTATCACTATCGGAACTCCGACGGACCACCGCGAGCCGCCGAACGTTGAGTTTGATATTGTGCTCTTACTCCCTGCATTACCAGGAGTTTTATCTTCTTCCGGATCGTATATCGGGTTAGTAACGAATACGTTATGAATTTATTTGTTTTCCGTATTGCGTGTTAGTATAACATGACCTTAAGTTTGTCAAAATGGATAATTGGAAATTTCATTATGTTATTTGAGAGTTATAGGATGTATATGATCCTTATGGATCCCTTTAGGTCTAGGTGTGACCCTTTGCTTGATAAGAGATGTGACATCTTTTTATGCCTTGTTGATAGGTTGTGCTTCCCTCCAGTGTAGAGGTTGATCAAGGTTGAGAGTATCAGAAGTTGAGGTAAGTCCGTAGGACTTACTTAGCTACCATCCTTATAATGGGTGTATGCATGAGTGGTGCGTGTGTTACATGCTTGATATGATAGCATGCGATGTCGATTATTACCGACCTATATTTTATTGATAGCCCCATTGCGTGGCAGTGATAACCTTTCCCTTTCATCCTGTTAGGAGTTGGGAGTTTCTTTGGCGTCAGGCCACCTAGTATACAAGAAGGGCGCAATCCACTCCCATAGGGTACACGGGTTGTGTGACCGACACTACTTCTAGATGGATAGTAGGCCCAGAGGCGAGGATGATACGGTCCTCGTGTCACATAGTTTCATATATCTATATATATACGATTTGAGTGAATGACTATTATATATAATAATAAAAGGGGTAAATTTATGACAACATGCTTATGTGTTTATCTTTCATGACTTGTGTTTATGCTTATGCATTACCTTATATGTGTATGGTTAGCTAACGGTTATATACCGTGTTGTAGATGTCTTGCAGGATAGGCGAGCTGCTGAGTGATCAGGCAGGGTGACAGGCCGAGGACTCTTATACATTAGGTGGTTATGGTTTTGGGGATATTATATATGCCTTCTGCGTGAGGATGATGTTTTGACTGCGGGAGCGGTGTGGCACCAGAAACTTGTCTTCGTGAATGATCTTCAACTCCCAAGTGTTGCTAACATCTTCTTTTGCTTCATTTGGACTTCTTCTTCTGGATTAAGATGTTAGTAACACAAACCGACTCTAAGACACTAAAAAGATGCTAAAAATTATCCTAATTGATAGTGATTCCATTACCTATTGATAACACGATTTATGACGTTAGTTTAGGCATCCATTTAGATAGTTTTTCTCGCTATTCATGCATAGTTTAGCATTAGTTCGTGACGTTTACATTCAATACATGTATATTTGTCGAGATAGACGTCTACACGGACTTTTTCATGTTTTGTAGGTATTTTGGGAGCTTTTGGAGCCTAATCGATACATCCGAGGATCGTTCCTCGTGATGACACATATCCGAGCTCATTGGGAAGCAAGTTAGGAGCAAAGGAGAACAAATAGGACCATGTTGGTGCATGTCTTGCACCAAATCATGGCTCAACGATCAAAAGAGGACTGAAACACCAAAACCACGGTCCCTGGTACTTCCACGGCCGTGGAATGGACCGTGATTCCCTCTGCACAGCTGGGACAACTATCCCACGATCTCCATAACCGACTCTTGCAAATGGTGAAGACTATAAGTACTCTTGCAGGCTGATTCTAAGGGGGGACCTGACCTCACACACATTCTCTCCCATACTCTCTCATTTTGATTTTGGATTGGAGCTACTCTTGGATGAGAAGAAGCACTCCCATTTGGAGAAGAAGAGAAGAACACGCCACTCTTAGAGTTTCATAGTTTTTAGAGTGAGTTTGTTGGAAACATTTTCTAGGGTTGTAAGAAACGAATCGGACCTTCTTTTGAAGAGTTGTAAGTCTCTCTTTTAACATTTATTCAGCTCGTTTTTCTATTCTACTCGTTTCATTTCTCTTTCATTTCATTCTCTTGATATGGACTTCATGATTGTATGCTTGATGAGTTTGATTGCGATGATGCATGTTGTTGGATAAATAGATGTGATTCTAGGGTAAGGAAATGATGGTTGTGGCTTGGACTATGATAGGATAGAGTTAAATGTACATTTGGATGATTTTTGCTCGAACCTAGCCTCTGTTGTAAATCACGGCTTGTGCTAGTTAGTTCCACGACCGTGGAAGTAAGGAACTGCCCGTAATTTTGTCTAACTTGCTTGTATTGATGAATCTGAATGTTAGGTTGCTAGATTGTTGAAATCCTAGTGTTTGTTGAGATAGATCTATCCTAGGGTGACCTAGTGTTAGCAATCTAAATGAGGAAAGAGACCTACCCCGTAATTTCCGATCTTAAGTACCGAAGATGATAAACTCTAGGTAGTAGTGAGCATCATAAGCCGCTATTGGATTGAGTGTGCTAGGATTGTTATTTAGGACTTGCCTTCCCGAGACTTGCCCGGTAAGGAGAGGTTAGATCCCTAGATAACAATCCGGTTTGTGTAGAATTCCTAACCTTAGGCTCTTTGAGACTTACCCGGTGATGAGACCTTAGGAATGGACTAGTGGACCATGAGACCGACCCGGTGATTGATCCCGATTTAGAAACACCCACTCTCAACATACTATAGTTGATCCAAGGAATGACTAGATAGCTTGAGTCCAATGCCATAACCGAAATTTCTAACCCCTAGAATCCGCTTTTCTCTCTTTGATTACATATCTCGTGTTTGTGTTTGTGTTTGTTTATTTGCGTGGCTAGTTTAGTTGTTTGTTAATCTTGCATGATTAGTGATCCCTGATTGATCACCACAAAACCAAACCAAAAACATTGAGATTTTCATTTCTTTATTTCTTTCTTTTTTCTTAGCCTAGATTCACACTATCCTTAGTCACTAATTTATTCAATTTCACTTAGTCTTTGTGTTCGACCTCGGAATACTATCCTCACTACAAAACGACCCACACACTGTGGGTTCGCTAGGAGTTAGGAAAAATATAACGAGTTATAAATTTAAGACTTTTGCGTGTCACAATCTTAGCGTAACACCTATCATGCACTTAAAGCACTTGTGTTGGATGGGTTCCAACCGACTTTCTTCCAGAGGTTGTGGTCCTTAGTGGGCGACTCTCTCGTGATTTTTGCCAACAATTTTTGAAACGGGTATTCTCCCGCAACAAGCGAATGATACTTTGTTTGTTTTAATTGGGAAGGTTGAAAACTCCGAAGTTATTCAACAATTTAGGCCTATTAGCTTCTGTAATGTTTGTTATAAAAAAGTTACCAAAGTGCTTGGTACTCGATTGAGAAGTGTGATGGATGTGGTTATCCCTATGCAAAACTCGTTTATTCTTGGACGCCTAACCTCCGACAATGCGGTGCTTGCACAGGAATCTATTTATACCATGCGAAAGAAGAAAGGTAGAAAGGGTTGGATGATCCTTAGTTTGGATCTGGAATCGATTACATTGGGAGTTTGTTATAGATACTCTCAAAGAGCTTGGACTCTCCTATAGGTTGATTGATTGGGTGCACTGTTATATCTTCCTAGGTAGTATGAGTATTTTAAGGAATGGTGAGAGACGCAACTTGTTTCCTATGACCCGAGGACTGTGTCAAGGAGATCCGATTTTCCCATAATTATTTATTCTATGCCTTGAGTGTCTAGGACATATGATAGACAATGTGGTTACATGTTCAGAATGGAAGCCCATGGGATTGTGTAGAGGAGGCCCTGCTCTTTCCCACCTCTTATTTGCCGATGACATCTTGTTGTTTGTGGAAGCTTATGTGTCCCAAAGTAATTTGATTAAACGTATTCTTTAGGCCTTTTGCGGTGCCTTTGGGCAACGGGTTTCTCTGGCTAAATCTCCTCATTTTGTCTCGGATAATGTTGGTGGAGAACTCGAATGCCATCTTAGTGATGTTTGCAATTTTCCCTCTACTAGACATCTTGGTACGTACTTGGGTATGCCTTTGCTACATGATACTGTGGTGAGGAGAACTTCTCTCAAGTTGTTACAAAAGTGTCATCTAGGTTAGCAGGTTGGAAGGCCCAATCGCTTAGTCTTGTTGGTCGTACTACCTTAGTTAGATTTGTTTTGACAGTTGTTCCCCTCTATTACATGCATATTATTCTTCTCCCAAAAAGAATGTGCAAAGAGTTGGACCGGTGATCTAAAATTTTTTTTTTGGGGAGGTGATGGAGTGAATTGTAAGGTCCACCTACTTGGCTGGAAGAAGGTGAGTCAGGCGATTAAGTTAGGAGGGCTTGGTTTGAGGCCCGATGCTGATTCTAACTTAGCTATGATTAGAAAACTCGAATGGAGATTATTTGAGTGTAAAAATCAACTTTGGTCTAACATCATTTTACAAGCGAAGTATTGGGTTGGGGAGAGCACTTGGCCGAGTTGCCTGCCCTATAAGCTGGGTGGATCGTTTATTTGGAAGGGTCTTGTTCATGGATATTGCAAGGTCATTTCTGTTAATCTGGGTTGGAGTGTGTTAAATGGACGATCCGTTCTCTTCTGGAAAGATTAATGGTCAAGATCTAACTCTCTAGTTTCATTATGCCCTATACATCTTGATAGCATGAATTATAGTCTATATTTTGGGGTTTGTTTGGACGTTTTATCTTTCATAATCTGCATGTTTGTATGTATAATATGTGATTATATTACCATTTCATCTACCTTTGCGGGAATCGAGGTCTACACCTAGTTTTGTTGTAATCGTAGGTAAAATGGCACGTTTTGCATCAAAAAGGAGCAAAAGGAGCTATGGAGTCATTGGAGCTACATTCAAGAACATAAGGAACCATCCAGGAAGCATATCCACGGATTAGAGATTCACCTTGGACCAGATTTGAGAGATTTCACATTCAGTTGTGACTCACCTTGATTGACCACAGATTCACCTCGACCGAGGTGATCCAGAGAAGTCGACTCGACCGAGGCGAATACCTGGGACGCGGCGAGAATATTTTATTCTTGGCTGAGATCTTTTATCTTTGGAAAGAGATCTTATATTTTTGGGCTTGGCTCCTGGAAGGAAGAAGATATGCTAGATCATATATTTTACCTATTTTTATGGGAAGAGATCTTTCTAAGATATCTTATCTTTGGAGAGTAATTTTCCTATAAAAAGGGTTGGATTTCCCACAAATCCGACATCCGCTATCACCTTGCTTTACACCTATTGCACGCAGCAGTCATACTCTAGTTGGGAGATTTGAAGAACCTTTTTGAAGGTTGAAGAAGGAAGATTGTAGCTTTTATAGCTTTTGAAGGATTTTGTAAGATTATCTTAGATTCCCTTCCTTGTTGTCTTGCCTTGTTAAATTTTTATCCAAGGAACGCTTTGTTGTGATATTTGATTCAGTTATTGAAGTCTTTTCATTAAATTCTTCTTGTTCAAATATTCACCTTCTTTCCATATATTTGATTATTGCTTTCATGATGATGAGTGACTAATTTCCTTGTGTGATTCTAGGGTGATTGGCTGAAGGTTGTGGGAAAAACAATGATAGAATAATCTTAGATTCCAGTAGGACCCTGAAAGTTCGAGTCTTTAACCTTAACCCTAAGCATCTCGTTCAGTCGATGAACATCTCGGACGGGGTGGAATTTGGCTGACCGAGGTGACTTATCTGATCCGAAACTGAGAGTTAAGTGTTAGAGTTTGCCAAATCCTATTCTTATTATACCTTTCCTGGTTCAATGCAAGCCTAGGATGAGACTTACCCGGTAATTCCTTAGTTTGTTTACCAACGATCATAAGTGTAGGTAATAAAGGTTTATCCTTTATTGGGGTTTGAGTGTGCTTTCATCCCATCTTTGTGAGTTAGCCTGAGACTTACCCGGTAAAGGTTGATTCTATTCCCTTAGATGGTGTGTTAGTTTGAGGTTATAGTTCTTTATCTTAATTCCTTGAGACTTACCCGGTAATAGGAGTTACGGTTTAGGATTAGTGAGTAGTGAGACTTACCCGGTGATCTATTCCATTTTAGAAACACCTTTCCTATGCAAAAATCTCAGCTTTGTCCGCTTATCTCTAGATCTTGAGTTGGAACCACAACTAGATGCTTTAATCCCTAGAATTGCATGTTTACTTTATTGACTTCTATATCATCTTTGATTGTTTTAATTGCTTTGTGGTTAGTATTTACATAAGCATACCGTAATTGGACTTTGTTTCACTAAGTCCCTATGATCGACCCCTAGAATTCCTTGCTTTTTACTACGATTGACCCGTACACTGCGGGTTCGCATCCTTGTTTTAAGCTTACGTCTAGGGTTATAAATTTAAAGCTTGCACACACCGTTTGGAGCGAACACATATTACTAAGATGGATATGATTTTGCGTGTTAGTGATGTTTGGAATTTGAATGTGGGTGGGGCTAGAACTACCTCAGCAACGTGCTCTCAAACACTAGTTTCTTACGCATTTCAGTTGTGGTTATTAATGAAGACATCAATAAAGAAGGAATTATTAGATGGATGGGAGATTCCAAAGGTCAGTTTTCGGTTGATTCTGCCTATATATTTATTCGGGGCCAATGTAGTGTTGTTGGGGTACGATAGGTCTCTTCAAACAAATATGGTTCCTTAGGGTTCCAGAAAGAGTTCAATTCTTTGGATGACTTGTGGGATGAAATGTTGTTTTGAAAAATAAGATGCGGTAAGAACGTCACCTTGCGGATTCTCCCTCTAGTGTTGCTTGCCCTTTTGAGATTGAGTCTCTCATTCACTTACTTAGAGATTGTAGGCATGCACGTTGTATCTCGGATGCCATGGTGCCCCCGAACACTTGACGTCATTCTTTGTACTGGAATGGGATTACTAGTATTTTTCTAACCTGAGTATCGAACAAGTTGAGGGTACATATATACGTTGGAATGTGCTATTCATGCTTACCTTATGGTGGCTATGGAAGTGGAAGAACGAGAGGCTTTTTAATGGCACCGATGGCGATGGCAGCAAAGTGAGCTTTATCTCACCATGTTATAGGGAGGTGATGGAGGCCTTCGAGAGAACGCTACGCCCCCTAATCTTGTTTGGAAGGAGGAACGCCTTGTGAAGTGGACTAAACTGCCAAATGGATGGATGAAACTCAATAGTAATGAGGATTCTAGAGGTGATCGAGGAAGGTCGGGCAACAACGGGAGGAGTGTTACTGTAGCAACCAATGGTTAAAAAGGGTGGTTGCTAATATAGGGATCGGATGCGCCTACTACGGAGCTTTGGGGGCTATTACATGGCCTTCAACTTGCATGGAGTGAATGTTACCGATACGTAGAGGCTGAGGTAGACTCTAGTTAGTGTCGGACTTCATTAATAAATGGGTGAATGCTTCTCACCCACTTTCTAGCTTGGGAACTTGTTGTCAAGTCTTCTTTATACGAGAGTGGAATATCACTCTTGGTCATGTTTTCCGGGAAGGCAATACGGTGGTGAACTCGCTTGCTAATTTTGCCTTTTCTCTTGACGTTAGGGTGCATGTTCTAGACTTGCCCCCGTTATGTTCCATATCTCTTATTTCGAATGATGTTAGGGGTGTTTGTTTCTCCATTTGACTCGGTAGTAATTTTTTTTATATAATTTTATCTTTGCGCCTTCACGCGGAGAGTTCCACTATCTTTTACCAAAAAAAATTGTGTTAATGGTGGATAAAATTATTTAAATATGTATCATGGCATGTGTCATATAACTATTGGTTGAAACCAGAAGATGAATTTTTTTTTTCATTTTTATATTCTCTCCTAGTTGACACTAAGACGAAGGTTAATATCTACCAATATAGATACTCTAGATGGGGGAGAGTTCCTTACCCTGCCCCATACATCCATAACATATGGTCTTTGCTTAACTCACACCCTAACCCAAAATACAACCTCCTTGAGTCTACTCGTGTATCCGCCATCATTGCTGCAATTTACTTCGTCAGGAAAGCCCGTAACAACCTTGTCTACAAAAGGTCTTCACTAGAGCCATGGATAGTGCGGGCGATGCAATAAGAGTCACCAAGCTTCACCTCTCTCACCACTAAAAAGATCACTCCTCTTATTCCCTTGCAACTTCTAGAATGCTTGAGATATCTCTAGTCTAAGTAGAAGTTATACCTTCTCTTCTTTACCTCTGTATGTTGCTTGTTTTAATCCTATCCTCATCACATTTATATCCCTCTTTCTTAATACAAGTAATTTTTTTTTTGAAATATAGATACTCTATGACTAACGAAACTATTTAAAATCAAATCGTCCATTTACAAATTCTCTTCTTGTCAAAGTTTTTAACATAATTTCCACATAAAATCATAAATCTTCTCATTAAATCATATACTCAACAACACAACAACCCTAGGAGGTAGGAACGTGAAGGGTTCATTAGGTTAATAGCTAGGTTTTCATTAATGGTATAAATAAAGTAGGAATAATAGAAAAAGTATTTTGTTGATTAGTCTCTATGACGTACACATTCTAGTGATAGAACAATGGACAACCCTAGGAAGTAGGAAGACAATGAATCCTAGTGTAAGTTTGGAAGGAAGCCATAGGTTTGCAGCAAGACAAGAAGGACGAGTAAGAAAATGGTTGGAATGCTTAGCTAGCGACATGTGCATTCTTGCAAATGGGATGAGAGGCACCGTTTGGGACAAGGCATTTAAGCATCCAACGTGAGAAGGGTAATGTAATATTAAATATGATGAGTGGTCCTCTTGATATGATCGAACATGCTTGCTACCACACTGCCCTTTTCATTCATCAACATGTACAATGATAGTGCACGGTTGATTAAATGCATGCCAAACAACTATTAAGACTTGCTCAAAATCAACTTACACAAAAGATTGTTATCTACTTAATCTATCAATTAGTATATGTTTAGCTATGAAAATTAGGGTTGAGCAAGTTAGGTTCGGTTTATCTGAGCCGAATTGAACCGAGTAATTTTGGTCTAGACCGAACCTAAACCGATAATTTAGGTTCGGTCTTAGCTCCTTATTTATTTAAAATATCAGTTTCGATTAAAAATCGTAAAACCGACGGTTTAACCGAAAATCGAATTTTAATTTTAAGAAAATAAAAGAGTGGTTTTGAAGAGTGAAATGAATTTCAACTATTAAAGGTTTTTTTATATTTGTTATTTTATCGAGATTTGGATATTTCATATTTGTAAGTTTATCGAGATTTGTAACTTTATTGTTTAGGTCCATTTAGGTCCCAAACCTAAACTGAACCGAAACCGACCCAATAGGTTCTAATATTTCAAATTTTTGGTTTTAGGTCCAAACCGAAACTGAACCTAATTCTATGAGTTCGGTTTTCGGTCCCGGTTTCAGGAATATCGGTTTTAAGTTCGGTTCGATTTATAGCGGTTCGGTTTGATTTTGGACCTATGTTGACCCCTAATGAAAATAGACTATTATCAAATAGTATTTACTGACATATATGACTTGAATGTCACACTTTATAGAGTCGAGTCAGGAGTCGAGAGTAATCACGCTCATATTTGATATGGTCTCGTTGTCCACTCATCTAGTTTAGGGGTCATGTTTCAGTAATCATCGTAAGCGATTATCTAAAACCCTAGGTAGCTAATCGAGGATAAACGTACAATAGAAGGGTGATATACATTTTTAGATAGAAGATCTTAGTTCTGAAATAAACACATTTCACATGGGATAGTGTATTTGTTTGTCAATTCCTGCCAAAATAAGTATCAATGGTGGTCACGGGTTAGGGAATTAATAGAGATGGTGATTTAGGCTTCTCACAAGATTTCACACTTTTTTGAACTTCTACAACAGAATAGCATTTGTAGATTGAAAATAATGCAAACTATTAAAAATAATCAGATCTTTAAAAATTATCGAAAATAAACCGACTTAAACCCTCGTAACAATCCATTTAAGATGATGTGGTAGCACTCTTGTTTATGTTCAACTACTCATTGCAAGATGGGCGATTGAGCAATGACTACCTTAATCGTTCTCCGGAAATAGCTATACAACACCATAGAGGTGCTTTGTTGGGTTGGTTGGTTTGCAAATTTCTCAAACCAGGCTGAGTTGATAGATTCTTGTCTTGTCTGTAATATTCCATTGACATATGCTTTCATACAATGGGAGCAAAACTTATATGAGCACTTGACCTGATCATTAAGGTAGATGGCATATGCTTGCAAGTTGCAGCATATTGAGCAAGACCCACAGATTTTTTTTGCTTTGTTTGTCAATCGCTAAGAAAAACTTCAAAGAAGTATTAACATCTATACTTGAAACAACCTTCATGCCAAAAGGTCATAATAATATCCTCGGGAAACACCCGTAATTTGTTGTCAAATATCTATTCCTTTAACGAAATGTAATAAGTTCTAATGTTTTTAGTATATAAGTATATCGATATCAAATTGATATCTTGATATTCTCCCAATGCACTTTTTTTTATATACTTAAAAAAATAGTACTATTAGGTATCTTTTATTGCGCTCTCTCTCTCTTCTATTCTTCTTATCCAAAATAAAGATATCATATATTAATTTTATATTCATATCTTCATATATCATGCTCATCTTATACCTATTTCTTGATATCTACATATGAGTATCAAACAAGCCCTAAGAGAACTTAACAATTGCCCCTCAACAAACTATTGTTGGAAAAACAGACAATAAACATCACAAAAAAGAAAATTGACTCGATGAGAAAAAAAGCAATTGTTAGATATAACCGATTCGAAAAAAAAAAATGAAAGAGGAGTTATAAGGTCTAAAGCGTTACCTTAAGATTAAGCCTCTTAAGGGAGACTAAGAGGGCAGTGGAGGTAATCAGCATGATTTGTAGAGTGTCAATAATATAACAAGTGTTCCCCGATTAAAGGATCTCTATCTATAATCGAATATGTGCAAAAAATCAAAGCTTCCGTTGATCTACTGTCATCTCAAGGCACCATTTTTAACTGAAGATCTCATGTACTATGTTCTGTGAGGTCTTGACAAAGCCTGTACACCAATTTTTCGTGTCGTCAATGCTACAACTTATGGAGAAGTGTTAGAGTATGGAAATAATATATTGAGTTTATCCCTTATTTGTAAGTTTATTGTTTTGTCCCTTTATATTTATCTCGGTACACAAATCTCTACAAGGTATTAGAGTCTACGTTCCTTAAACACAATTTTGTCTAAACAAGCCCTAAATCACAAACCCCAGTTGCGTCGTCACCACCGCACCGGTGGCGGTGGATATCACCCCAACCTACAGGACTTGATGTACATCAAGTTCTCATTTCATCCCTTCGTATTACTCCCTAGGACGCTAATCTACCTGCGTCCTAGACCCAAAACCTACCCTAGGACACTAATCTACATGTATCTTAGATCCAAAACATACCCTAGTACACTAATCTACTTGTGTTCTAGGGCACGAAACCCACCCTAGGACGCTAATTTATCCGCGTCCTAGGACCCAAAACCTACCTTAGGACACTAATCAACTTGCGTCCAAGGTCCCAAAATCTACCCTAGGACGCTAATCAAACTGGGTCCTAGGGTCCAAAGCCTATCCTAGACGTTAATCACCTTGCGTTCTAGGGTCCAAAACCTACCCTAGAGCGCTAATCAATCTACGTTCTAGGTTACAAAACCTACCATAGGATGCTAATCAACCTGCGTCCTAGGGCCTAAAACCTCCCTAAGGCGCTAATCTACATGTGCCCTAGGACCTAAAACCTATCGTGAGACGCTTATCTACCTACGTCCTAGGGCCCAACCTAGACGCTAATCTACATGCGTCTTAGGGCCCAACCTACCGGCATTATATCGATGCCAACATAACAAAGACCAATGAAGGGAGGTCCATCAAGTCCTTCCAACATATGTTCACTCCACCGACAATTTTTACGCTCAAGACTCAAGTGCAAGTAATGAGGAGCATCAAGTTTCATTCAAGCTTGGATTTGTTGAAACACAACTCTAACTTGCGGGGGAGTGTTATAGGCTTATATCTTGAGGGAGTATGTGTTAGAATATGAGCTTAATATATTGGGCTTTTCATTTATTTTTTAGTTTCCCGTTTTTCTCCTTTATATTTGTCTATATAAAGAATATTTTTCAATGAAATAAACAAACTCTCGATTCCCAATCTCTACACAATCCAATAATTTACTTGTCAACTAAAGACCAAGTTGTTTACATACTCACAAAACCTCTTTCATGTTCACGCTTTGAAGAACTATTATCCAAGCTTGAACGTCCACCTTGAGGGAAAATGTCAATAATATAGCAAGTGTATATTCTATTGCTTAGGTTAGAAGATTCAATCTTCTAATTGTGGTCTAACGAGAACCTTATGAAACATACTCCTCTTAAAATCCAATAAAAATAAAGGTCACAAAGAATAGACATCACAAAAATGTATGGATATCAACCGTATGCAATTAGCCTATGACATATCATTTAATTGTAATCTAACGGGAAATAACTTGTGATATTCTTCATCCCTGTAATAACTGGCCAACCGAACACGCCCTTATCAAACCTTGTTATTGTGATCATGTGGGGAAGAATTTGTCCAACTCTTACAAGTGCAGTCACATTATCAAGTTCATGGTTGAAGCCACAAGAAAAGCAAATGAAATAAAAGTTAAGGGTAAAAATATAGAATTGAACAAATTTAAATAACAATTCACGAGACTTTGTAAGTAGTAATGCTATAAAGCATCTCAAAATGGGAATAGAGTGTTATATTCAAAGAGTTCAAATTAGAACGTAAGTTTACATACTTATATATGCCGTTAAAATAGGTAATGAAGAGATGGGGACAGTTGTAAGTTTTAGTTCATTTCAGTTGATAATAGCGACAGGTTCCCATCGGAGATGGTGACAAATATTACCATTTCGTTTCTTGCCCTTCTTACTGTATTATATTACATCTTCGTTCTCAATTTCACTTTTTTTTTTTGTTCCATTTCCATTTTACAAATATTTTTGTAAAATTATCTAAAATAATACAAATTATTAACATTAACCCAAAATAATATCAATATTAAAAATTATTAGAAGCGATACAAACTATCATCATATTTACCGAAAATAATACGTATTACTTTTTCGGTAAAAATCCTAGCCCCGTTGATGGCGTTACAACCGGTATCTTACAAGTTATAAAAAACGGAATTAATTGTGTGATGTGAATTTTATATTTTTAAAATTAATTAATATCATTTAATATGTTAAAAATCTAAATTAAGTTTTTAAACAAATATTATTTCTTAAATAATAATTTTGTAGGAAATAAATTTTCTTAAAAGATTTTTGTGAATGTTTTTAACAAAATATTTTTTTTTTGAAAACACTTTTTGGGAATTTATTTTGTATATTTTAACTATTTTTAAAATTGTTTTCTAACATAATCGGGAGTCTTTTAAACAAAATATTTTTAAAATTTTTAAAACTATATTTTAACAAAATTATTATTTTTAACAAAATAATAATTTTGTAGGAATTTATTTTTTTTTGAAAACAAATATTACTACGACGTCTCGTCGCCACGAAGCATTATAGTAGAAACTTTTCTAAGGGATGTGACACCTCATGTAGAATTGTGAGTCCCACGACGTTCTCCCTCACCTTGATTAAGGACCTCCGGAGACCTCAAATATAACCACGATCAACACGATCCGTTGGGACATGTGACCACAACATATTCCGCAACATTCATTTATACCACATTTGAGAAACGTCTTCAAAAAGGAGAGTCATTCCAACATTTTCAGGATGGATGTATAATAACCAAACCTAATTTTCAATAGCTCGGAAGAATTTGTTTTCAAAGCCTATTTCTTCATTCTTATTCATAGTAGTAATATAGAGTGATTTCATTGTCGTTCTTGTATCGATGGTTTTCAACCTTTATTCTTTGTCCATCCTTATCCTCGTGATTTTATAATCCGAGTGGATAGTTTGTAGAAGATTAAAAACAATTGTTTGTTCATACATTCAAGGTATGATCAATAGATGATCATATTGTTCATAAATCTTGTAGCTTTCTCTACTTGTGTTGGGTCCAAAATGGACGCACAACATTGTTTACAAGCAATAACAAGTCATCTCGAGGGAAGCCTAATTGTTTTCATAGAGAAGTTGACCACGAAATTACTAGTACAATTTTCGTTTTCACCAAATTCAAGAACTCGGTATTTCCCTGATTCGTATTAGTCTTGACAACATTCCTTGACATAGATTGGTGATACCCCTTCCTGTATAACACTTTGTGCTTCAACTTTGGTTCATAATTTGCTTCATTCATCTCACATAGTTAGACAAGAGAAGCATCAGACTCAAAATTGTTCACATGAGCAACACTCGAGATTGCTCAAGGAATGAATCGATTACTCGAGATTGTTATATGAGTATATTCGATTACTCGAGATTGATTAGGAAAAATTATTCGATACTGGAAATCCACATCTTCTTTCTTATATTCCTCCTGTTCTTCTCCTCAACTCAAAGGAGCCTCAAATAGTTCAAAGAATATATTGATTAGAGTGAAACTTTAGCCCACAAGAAAAAGTTACAACACCTAATACCGATTACCATTGAGCTAATCAATACAAGAGTATCTAATATATTATTTCAAAATATATATGGACCTAAAAATTTGAAGGCCCTCAAAATTTGGAAACCCAGCTCAATTCCTTTTTCTTTGCGAAAACAAATAGTATGATCTATGGACTATGAATCTATGATTGGGGTGGTCTTTTCGTTTAAGTTCGCATTTTATTATCACACAAGAAACTGATATAAAATGTAAAAGTCCAACATATTGCAAAATCGGCAAAACTGGATTGCAAGTTTTGTGCTTCATAGAAGAGCTTTTTGGAGTCTTTGGCGATGCAGAAGCTCATCCAAACAAACCACCTACCCGACTAGCTCAAAGAAAAAGAATGCAACATAGTTTCTAACAATCATACAATATTTGATACAGATAGACAACTTACGGGTTTCCATCAAACTCAAGGCAAGATATCATCTTTATTAAGGTTTCTGAGGAGACTCATTGCAGGATTCTGAGCCAAAAACGGCGGCGATCTACCATAAACAACTGACGCAGCTCGGATCAAGACTGCAGCTGTCAAGCCCCAAATAAGGTATTTTTTGTTATCTGTTTCATAATCGAAGAAATGAATTAAGTACTTGCATCCCATCCACTCTCGTTCTTCAACTCTTCGCTTTTCATCCTGTATACATTTTACAATTATAATCAATCCCGGAATGATAAGAAGGTAGATTCAAATGTCAAAGTAAAGGTAGTAGTGAAGGAGGAGAAAAGACCTTTATAAACATTTCCAAGGGTGCGTCGAATATTGAATCTACCTCCCCTACGTTCAGAACCGGCTTGAACGCTTCCTTGTTGGATAAAATGCCAATGACAGGGATCACCCTGAGAACATGCTGCAAAGATAATGATTTATTAGCAAGATAATGCATTATCACCTGCGATCCAAACACACCCAAGAGTAAATCAAAATCACGACAAAAGAGCTAAGTGAATGCCGAATGTTAAACTATCCTTGGCCAAAAGATTCACTAGCAACCAGCAGAGATAACTCACAGCCAAATCTAAAAATATCCCTATGCGACGATTTGGCCTAACATAATTAGATCCCGCTATATACTGTGTATGTTGTCACTGACTATTACTTACGAAGTAAAATGCTTAAAAATGACTTCACTTGTGGTGCAAAAAAATCTGTAGGAAGGACGGGACAGATTTGTGCAGCCACAGCCATTAGCATTGCAAAAACACAAGTTGTTAGTAATTGTCTTTCAGCAGAAAGATACACAGCTCCTGCGAGCATCACATACAGAAGTCTTATCTGATGAAAAGGATATTGAGGAATGCAACAACTATGGTAAACCCAACACCTCAAACTATCAGTTTGCCTGTAATGACTGCAATCAATCATGTCAATTTACCTCAAAATAATGGAAAATCTGAACCCCAGAACTAATTTACTAGATAGTACTAATTGGACAGTGGAACACAAGACATATATGGATATACATTGCAGCAACACCAACTAAATCAAGTGCCTCTAAAAAGTAAGAGGTTACCAGGTCAATAGGATCAAGCAATTATTTTTTCCTGAGAAATGACAACAGAGGGCCATTATGAAGCAATGTACACAATCCAAATTCTGACTAGTCATGAACTTAATTTCCTATTGTCAATAACCAGAAAAACACAAAACCATCATTATATAGTCAAAGCCTGACAAAAGATGTCAATTGAGACATGTTTTTCCTGAGAAATGACAACAGAGGGCTATTGTGCTATGAACCCTAGCCAAATTGTAAGATTAATCAATTCTTTTAGCTGAGAACTGAATACGAAGGGTTGAGCAATGGTCCGTGTTCAAGTTCTGACCAGCAAGTTTCCTACTGGTAAGCCAAAACACAAACAAACAAAGCATCTTTCTGTAGCATAAGCAGACAACTGAAGTAGCAAACACGAGTAGCAGTCGATCTACAGCTACAATTTAGTTTGACTATAACCACTCTGTGCAACTATTAAGGATTTTGATCTCCATCAATTATGCTATGAACCCTAACCAAACTGTACACCAAAATTTGTATCAACCAAAAACTTCTTTTCCCAATAAAATGATCGTAGATTAGATGATTACCTTGGACAAGAATGGCTCAAGAAAAGTTACAACATTAACAAGAGCAGGATCTAATCCAATTTCCTCATGAGCTTCTCTTTTAGCCGTTTCAGCTTCATCCTTATCCCCTTCGTCCATCTTCCCACCAGGCAACGCTACTTCCCCTGCAAAAAAACACAAAAAACCACATCAGGAACAAAATTCGAAGTGAAACAGACAAAAACACACACATTATCGAAATCTGATTCAATCCAGACCCGACCGGAGTGAGTAGAGAGCCTGGAAGACCGTTTGGTGAGGATGACCCGAAGTTCGCCGTTATCCCCTTCAAAGAGGCAGACGAGAACGGCAGCTTTCTTGGGTTTGAAGGAGCTTCCATTGTTCCTCTCCACCTGCTTGAGGGTTTGCACAATTGGGGTTGAAGATTCGGCGAAACCCACCTGAGAAACGACCTTGTTAGATCGATCTTCGATTTCTTTGGACTTCTCATCGTCATCGTCGTCTGGAATTAGAGAGGGCGGTGGCTTGTAGAGGCTGAGCTGCTGGGCTAATGCTGTAAGTCTCTGTGAAGTCTTGGAGGAATCCATGGGAATAAAGAATAAAGGATGCAGAGGTAGAACTCAGTAGAAGTAGAAGAAAATGGGCTTCGGATTTGGAGTTCTTAAAACTAGGTGGTTAGGTAAATTACAAATATGGAGAATAAATGCGAGTTTTTTTCCCTAGACAAATAAAAAATCAAGTAAACTCATTCAGTCGAATGAATCGACTGAATGAGTTTAGCAATATTTTTTTTTTTTTTTTTTTGTTATGTTCAGTCACGCGATTGAATGGTTGAATAGATTGAATCATTCATTCGACCTCTTGTGGTTGAATCAAATGAATTGATATTCGATGGCTATTCTACCCTTGAACAAATTGAAGAGTTTACGAATTTCCATCCTGAAACGCAGTATGGTTCTTCTTCACTTCTCTTATCCTAGCTTCAGCCCCTCTCCCGAATCCTTCGCCGCCGTCTCCTACGCCCTTCACTCCGCCACTTTCAGTGTTACTCTATTGAATTTGTTGAAGCTCTTTATGATGAAAACACTGTAGCAATTGAAGTCGCGCTTGGAGTTCTCGTTAGTCCATGCGCAAATATCTTTTTTGCCGAGACCAGACTATCCGAACTATGAATCTAGGACTGAGTTAAGTAAGCTTGAAGCACTCGTTATTTTGTGAGTTATTTTGAAGATTGGATAGCTATTAAATTTCTTTTTTCGATCACTGAAGATGATTGAGAAGTTGCCAATGAACTCTGTATCCGACTATGCGAAGAACAAATTACTAGCTGAGATGATCAGCGAATGCCTCTTCAAACCAGGCCTCCTTGCAATCGAATACAATCCATCTTCCAAGATTTATATTTCTTTTCAATAGCATTTTAACTAAATTTCACCAGCACAATTAGCACTCAACAATTACCATAACAAAAATCAGTCATAATATTCAGTGTCCAACATCAAAAGAATTCGAGCAAAACCAAGTGATTTTCAACTCGTGTATTCGAAAGAGTTGATCCAATCACCCCAAGCTTACATTGAAAACGACATATTCAGCCTCCAATTTTCTTCACCAATTAAGGAAGAATCATCGAAACTCGAGACACTTAATCTTCCTAACACGGATGACAGCTGATCGGACTATCCTGAGCAGCCACTAGTCTACCTAGATGACATAGAAGAATTCAAGTCAATTGTAATGGTCGATGAGCAAGATCAAAGAATTTTACATATTCAAGCCTATACAGATCCAAACACCCGTAGATCAACAAGAGAGTCCCGCAAGGACGATCATATAGGAAAAGACAAAGGAGAAGATTACTCTCCAAGAATTATAAGTACTAAATAATTGATAATGCCTATGAGGTTTACTAAAGTGGATCTCCTCACCAAAGGAAGTGAAGAACTGACGAGGCTAAAAACCTAAGGCCGTTGTCTTTTAGCTTAAGTCAAAGTAGTTACCTAACGTTACACTAACCGGTTTGTATAGTGTAAGTAAGGGTCGATCCCAAGAGAGTCTTATCAAGTATTAATTAGATTCAATTATCGATATGTAACCAAATTGGGGGGGGGGGGAGGGGGGTTGGATTGAAGAAAGACAAAATATATAAGAATAAGCAAAGATGGCGATAATAGAATGAAAAGCTACACTAGGTTGAATCTTAGCATGCACACTACTGGTTGGTTCTTTTTACAAGTTATTTATCAATGTTCTCGTCTTGATCTTATTTATGTGTTGAGCCAACCACCATCAACACAACTTAACAAGCTTAATGATCCGTAAACCTACAAGATCAAAACCCAAGTTAGCATTTCAACAAAGACAAAGAAATATAAATAAATGGATAAACACCGTTAAACTTTTCTTTATAGTTATATTCCTTTCCCTTTAAGCAATCACAACCAGCTTTTACCTAAAGATTACTACTAGATTAAGAACCTGAACCCCGAATCAATTAATCCTAGTACTTTGCATGCAATTAGACACTTAAGGTGATCAATCTAAGTGGTAAGAAACATGCAAACATAAGTTAAAGCACAAGGAATATAACACATATTTGACTGAATAAACTTATATTAATAAAGACTTACAACCAAGTAGCAATGCAGCTTCAAAACAACCCAATGTAGCAAGGAAACTTAGAAACACATTACAACTTGAAAATAGGGAAATTAGAGCTTTTGTGGAAAAATAATGGATGATTCTAACAATCAACCAAGACTCTATTTATACTACAAAAGACAGTAAATGGGAGTAAATTGGCCGTCCTAAACAGCCACCTTTAATGCCATGAAGGTGGTGCAAACAGCCGGAGTAAAGTCTTCAGGCGCTAAACCGCGGGGGCGGGCTTCAGGGCCGCAGGGGCGGTTTAGGCCAAAACGCTCGATATTCTTCTTGGCCGCAGGGCAGCCTGACAATCCCGTAGGGGCGATGCTCCTTGAACATCTGACTCTTCATCTTCGTGTCGTTTCTGATGTTGAGCCGCAGGGGCGGCCCAATGTCACCGCGGGGGCGGCGGTGACACTGGCTCTTCGGCTTCACAACTCCGCAATATGGTCCGCAGGCAGAGGTGTAGGGGCGCCGGCTTCACTTCTTTAGGGTGAGTCACCGCAGGGGCGGTCTGGGGCGGCCGCAAGGGCGGTGACAAGCTTGTTCCAGGCGCTGGCGAAGGCGCAGGCTGCGTTCCGGAGTGTAGTGCCACCCGCAGGGGCGGTGACACTGCTCCGCGGGGGCGGTGTGGCACCAGAAACTTGTCTTCGTGAATGATCTTCAACTCCCAAGTGTTGCTAATATCTTCTTTTGCTTCATTTGGGCTTCTTCTTCTGGATTAAGATATTAGTAACACAAACCGACTCTAAGACACTAAAAAGACGCTAAAAACTATCCTAATTGATAGTGATTCCATCACCTATCAAGAACCGTATAGGTGAATAATAAGGATATAAATACTCTAGAAGGGGGTTGAATAGAGTATGAGAACTTTTCGTAATGTCGTATATCAAGGCTTTGAAACTGATTTCAAGGCCTTGAAGTTGATCTGTGCGTCTAGTGACAAAACTTGTTTTCAAGGCTTTGAAAGGGATTTTAAGACATTGACTTCGAAACTTGCAAAGCAACGTCAGTCACAATATACGCGATAGAAAATGCAAAATAAAAAGATCGACCGGTGATATGTTTACGAAGTTCAGTTCTAACAGCCTACGTCTCCATCCTAGGGTTTCTTTACCATATGATCTAACTATCTATTATCTGCTCAAAAAGTCTCATATACAACCTAGAAGAAATCCCCTCTTCTCTCACTGTAGCCTCAATGCCACGATCTATTCAACTCTAACCTAGCAATAATAGCCTAGTTACTTCGTAGAGTAACCCACACTCGAGTATAACACTCTCTAGATATGCCAATGAAGCTCTAGTGTTTTTCTCACTCGAGGGATGTAAACATTTCTAAGCTAAGAGGAAGAAAAATTTTGGAATGAATGAAGATGCTTTGATCACTTAAAGACTTAGATATTTCCATGTAATCTTGTTGTCGTTCTCTTCAATCGCCATCTTCATTTATAGTCTTCTATGGAGAACTCTTCTAGCCGCTGTAAGATAGTCGTTGTAACGCTCTTCTTTCTCCATGGAAAACGATGCTTGGTTGAGATGAAGTAGCCGTTGTAAGATCTTCTATCTTCTTCATCTACTTCTTATCTTTGACGCACATTGAGAATCTTCATCTTCGTGATCTTCTCTTGCCGTTGAAAGTGCCGTTGAAGATCTTTGTTTGTTGAAGATCCTAGATCTTCTCTCTTGAATGTGTCGTTGAAGATTTCCCTTGGGTCGAGATCTTCTTGCGTGGAATCCGGATGAAAAGATCTTCTCTAATCCTCTTGCGTCTTCGGTTAAGATCTTTGTGAGATCTAATTGTTGTGGTCGAGATCTTCTCTTCAAATCCGTTAGAAGAACTTTTTGTTGGCTGGCTAAGATCTTCTCCAAAAATTTATTTGAATATCTTCTTGTTATCCTTGGTAGATATCCTTGGTTGTTAAGATATTCAAATCTTGAATTCGAAAAGCCTTCAGCCGAATCTTCCTTTGTAACTCGTTTCAAGGCTTGAACGTTTGTCCCTTGAAATGCTTTCCAAGGCCGCCGCGCTTGTCCTTTGTAATGTGTTTCAAGGCCTGCGTTCTTCCTATGAATTGCTTTTCAAGGCCTGCACACAAATAACAAACACAAACCAAAACATGCAATCTAGAAATACAATCGATATTTGTTAGTTTATAAAACCGCTCATAAATGTTAAGTCTTCCATCATCCACATAGACAATTCATAATCAAGGTGGAGTTATCAATCTCCCCTTAATGGAAGATAAAACAAATAGGGTACATGCATTTAATGTTAGTTATAAATATGCAATAATATCGAAAAAATGCAGAGTGCAGAAATATCAGATCAACACACATATTTAATTTCTCCCCCTTTGTCTTTCAGTAAGGGAGAAAAACCCTTAAAGTAAGGAAGTTAAAAATTATTACAGACCCATGAAAGTATTTCCAAAAACAAAAAACAACTTAAAAACGAAGTCCCACAAACGGCTTTCAAGGCCTTGAAATCAAAACCAATGGGGCTTTGAAATCCATGTTAAGGCCTTGACATCCATTTCAAGGCCTTGAAATTAATTTTAAGACTTTGAAATTCATTCCTGGTACCACTTCGGATTTCTGTCATTTTCCTCGTATGTCGTTGTAGCACTTTTGCCTCCACCTGGCATGAACTTCATCCAAAGTGATCATCTTCTGGTACTCGTCTACTCTTCGGTCATCCACAATGTTCTTGTACTTCATTACCACTCCAAACTTCTCAATGGTCAAAATATCTGGTTCCTCAGCAATCGGTTGACGAATGGGACGACTTTTGACATATTTGTAACATTGAAGGATTACCTTTGCAACCTGTTTCCTTAACATCATCCTCAGGTAGAGGTTTTATGCTTCTTGCAGCAGTATAGATGAGTGCATTCAGATGAAACATCTGACTAACCTTAGAGTGCATTAAAAATATGCAATGGCCTTGAAACTCCTCAATGACCTTGAAACTAATTTCAAGACTTTAAATGTTGTAATTAAATATGCAAAATGAAAGGTCTAAAATACCGGACCAATAGGAAAATTTATAAGGGAATATTTCATAAAAAATATGTTGATATCCTTAAAATCTTTTCATTTTTATTTACCAAATGATTAAACAATTTCCTATTCTAACTTTAACATATAAATATTCAAACTTTAGCAAATAATTATATAATTGTATTTATTAAGTAGTAAGTACTCACTAAATCAACAAATGTATAAATTATAATAATATTAGCGTTACATCTTCTTTGATCTCTAAAGATCATATTTAAAATCACCTTAGAATTTTTTTAAAAAAAGTTCAAACTTTTAAAAGTTCTCCATTATAGCATTTACATTTCAATTTCAATTTTTTTATTTCATTTTACAACTTTAATCTCATTTTATCATCTTTTAAAATAGTTAACTAATATTAAATGTAACGGCTGATATTTTAATTCCGGTTAGGGGGTAGTTTAGTGGCCTTCCCGCAAGCGCGGCTCAGTCTTTCTGTAGGCCCGGTTATCCGAGTGAGCGAGATTTTATTCCGTCACCTTCCGACCCTTCGTTAGTGTGAGTGGACCCTTCGTTTTTGGGGAAATCAACCCCTCGTTGACTCCCCTTTATGCTTACCCCTCAATTTAGTATTCTCTCTCCTCCCTTTTCACTGGTATGGGTAAGCTCTTCTCTTCTTCTTTATCCTTTCTTCTTTTGCATTCCCCTTGCTTCACCTTGTGTGAGCCCTAGGGCAAAGATTCACTCAAGTTGCCTTTCCTTGTTGTTGCATGTGTGTGGATACGGACTAGGGTGTTGTGTTGGTTGTGGATCCATGGGGGAACATTCATGATAGATCAATCCAGTCACAAGTCACCAAGGAACTTCTGCACATCGAAGAGAAGCCCGACAAATCGCCCTTCTGGGGTTCGACCGCACCCACGGCTGGACAGCGCCGCGGGTGTTCCAACAACACCACAACCACAGGGGCGGCGACCCCCAGCCACAAGGGCGGCGTCCAGCACCCATGGCCGCAGGGACGACGGTCCAGAGACGCGGGGCGGCCACCTGGGTCATAGGTGCGCCTTTGGTGCAGCCTTGAGCCATATTCCTTGCTCCTCTCCGCGGTTGCGCGTCCTTGTTCCACGACCACGTCCGTGATCAATTGAGTGCCCTCCTCCTTGATCTTGTGAGCCTTTTCCTATCATAGTTGTGCTTAGATGTAGCATCATGATAGGATGACTTAAGATGATCTTGTGGAATGCCAAGTAGTGGCTTGAACCTTAGGTGAGGGTTTGAGGATGGAATGAACGTTCTAAGGCTTGAAGTGTGGATGTTATCATGTGAGGCTTATTGAGGCTTTGAGATTATGATCTTTTGATTGTTGAGATTGTGAGAATAGGTCATGAGTATCCTAGCATGTGTTGATGGTTGTGTTTTTGTGAGTTTGTGAGGACTAGAAATGCTATCCTAGATTATGAGAGTGTATGATCGTGTAAGATCATATAGGACTAGAAGTCTAAGGACTTCTAGCTTGTGTGAGTGGTTGTTGATTATCTTGCCTTGTCTTGAACAGACTTTGATTATATTTCTACGGGAAGTGAGATCGGTTGTTCTCGGTTGATCGTTGGAACGAGGTAAGTCTCCGAACTTACTTAGCTCGCTTTTACGTATTAGTTGGATGTGTGACGGTGGTGTGTGCTTTATATTTGATTAAACCATGAAATCGGGATATGATGACTTATATATGGATTATTGGCCCAAGCTCATGCTTATCGGGCGGTGACATCACTGCTCAGCTCCTGAGGGAGACTGAGAGGTTCTTTGCGACCAAGCCATACACGATATACGGGCGGGCTACTTCACCACTCCACATGGTATACGGGAAGCGCGCCGCACCACTCCTGTTGGTTACACGGGGACTGAGGCGAGAGTCATAAGACTTCTCGTGTCACAATCTTAGCGAATGGAACTAGTAATGGAATGACTTAAAAGGAAGATGATAACCGGCTTGTGTGTTTGAGCCTGATGTGTGTTTATGTTTGTTTGCTAGTGTATGTCCCTTTACTATCTATCTAATGCCTAGAATGTGAGCTAACAATTTTATATCGCTTGTAGATGCCTTGCAGGCTAAGGATGTCGCCGAGTGATTCGGAGGAGTGGGCAGGCGGGTTCCCATACATCATAGGACGAGTTGGGATTTGAGTCCTTGTGTTGTTGGTATATTTGTATATTGCCGATGTTGTTGTAAGGACGGATGAAGTCTTTCTTTCTTTAAGTTTTCGGGTATCATAACATTGCATGAAATGTATTTCGGTTTTGACCTTTATTTGTGTCTTGTTGTAAGATCCGGTGAAATTGTTGTCAAGCTAAGGGTCGGGACCCATTGTGAGGTCTCCGCCCGTAGCATCCCGAGTCCCGCGGATTTGGGGTGTTACATTAACTTATTTTTACAC
Source organism: Fagopyrum homotropicum (assembly GCA_033239125.1). Taxonomy (NCBI): domain Eukaryota; kingdom Viridiplantae; phylum Streptophyta; class Magnoliopsida; order Caryophyllales; family Polygonaceae; genus Fagopyrum; species Fagopyrum homotropicum. Next base: position 137,667,071 of record BSWB01000001.1, on the reverse strand, counting down.
TTCTATATAAGAGACAAAAAAATTAGGATATATTATCACCTAAATTAGTCTATTTTTTTTATCGGTTATCTAAAATTACAATTAATTTAATAATAAGTTTTTAATTTTATTTTCTTTCAAATAATTAATTAAGTTTAAACCATTACAACACATTAAAAAAATATTTTTATTAATTATAAAATTTAATTTTATATTTACCTATAAACATTCAAATTATAACCGTGTGTTGGCACGGAGAACTATACTAGTTGAGATTAATTGAGAGCTCACCATTACAAAATCTAAACTCCACATCTCACTACGCCTGAAAAGATCCATACTGCTTTTGTAATTACTAGTTTATATCCCGTGCCTTGCACAAGTATTTGTTAAGAACTTTTTTTTTGAAAGTTTTGTAAGTTTATGATATAAATGAATTACTACTTTACATATAAAATTGGTTCGATACAAGGACACAACTTGTTATCTTTATTACTTGTAATAACATGAATATAATATAAAAACCGGGAATCTTCAGAAAAAAAATCTTATCATTTAATTCATTGATTATATTTTATTTTGATAAAAATCAGATTTTATAAGAAAATATCTTTGAAAAATCAAATTATATTTGAAATTATCTTTTGAAAAATTCTTATAAATAACACCAACTTATAAAATACATTTTGCCAAATTAACTCACCTTTCTTGTTTTTATTAGTACGTATTTGGTGATATGTTATATTATTTTGACATAATATTTGTTTCAATTAAATGAAATATGTCTTATAAGTGGCTTAATGATAGCATGGATTATAGTCTATGTTTTGGGGTTTGTTTGGACGTTTTATCTTCAATAATCTGCATGTTTGTATGTATATTATGTGATTATATTACCATTTCATCTACCTTTGCGAGAATCGAGGTCTACACCTAGTTTTGTTGTAATCGTAGGTAAAATGGCACGTTTTGCATCAAAAAGGAGCTATGGAGACAGTGGAGCTACATTGAGGGACATAAGGAACCATCCAGGAAGCATAGCCATGGATTAAAGATTCACTTTGGACCAGTTTTGAGAGATTTCACATTCAGTTGTGACTCACCTCGGTTGACCAGAGATTCATCTCGACCGAGGTGATCCAGAGAAGCCGACTCGACCGAGGTGAATACCTAGGACGCGGCGAGAATATTTTATTCTTGGCTGAGATCTTTTATCTTTGGAAAGTGATCTTATATTTTTTGGGCTTGGCTCCTGGAAGGAAGAAGATCTTATATTTTACCTATTTTTATGGGAAAAGATCTTTCTAAGATATCTTATCTTTGGAGGGTTATTTTCCTATAAAAAGGGTTGGATTTCCACAAATCCAACATCTCGCTTACGACGGAAGATCCCGCTTACACCGATCAAGGTTTATATACCGCTGCAGCCATACTCCAGTTGGGAGTTTTGAAGAACCTTTTTGAAGGTTGAAGAAGGATTGAAGATCATAGCTTTTATAGCTTTTTGAAGGGTTTTTGTAAGATTATCTTAAATTCCCTTCCTTGTTGTCTTGTCTTATTGGATTGCTATCCAAGGAACGCTTTTGTTGTGATATTTGATTCAGTTATTGAAGTCTTTTCATTAAATTCTTCTTGTTCAAATATTCACCTTCTTTCCATATATTTGATTAATACTTTCATAATGATGATGAGTGGCTAATTTCCTTGTGTGATTCTAGGGTGATTGGCTAAAGGTTGTAGGAAAAACAATGATAGAATAATCTTAGATTCCAGTGGGACCCTGAAAGTTCGAGTCTTTAACCTTAACCCTAAGCATCTCGTTCAGCCGATGAACATCTCGGCCGGGGTGGAATTCGGTTGACCGAGGTGACTTATCTGATCCTAAACTGAGAGTTAAGTGTTAGAGTTTGCCAAATCCTATTCTTATTACACCTTTTTCTGGTTCAATGCAAGCTTAGGATGAGACTTACCCGGTAATTCCTTAGTTTGTGTACCTAAGATCATAAGTGTAGGTAATAAAGGTTTATCCTTTATTGGGGTTTGAGTGTGCTTCCATCCCATCTTTGTGAGTTAGCCTGAGACTTACCCGGTAAAGGTTGATTCTATTTCCTCAGATGGTGTGTTAGTTTGAGATTATAGTTCTTTATCTTGATTCCTTGAGACTTACCCGGTAATAGGAGTTACGATTTGGGATTAGTGAGTAGTGAGACTTACCCGGTGATCTATTCCACTTTAGTAACACCTTCCCTATGCAAAAATCTCAACTTTGTCCGCTTATCTTTAGATCTTGAGTTGGAACCACAACTAGATGCTTTAATCCCTAGAATTGCATGTTTGTTTTATTGACTTCTTATTCATCTTTGATTGTGTTAATTGCTTTTGTGGTTAGTATTTACGAAGCTTACTGTTATCGACTTTGTTTCACCGAGTCCCTGTGATCGACCCCTGGAATTCCTTGCTTTTACTACGATTGACCCGTACACTGCGGGTTCGCATCCTTGTTTTAAGCTTAAGTCTAGGGTTATAAATTTAAAGCTTGCACACACCGTTTGGAGCGAACAAGTTTTTGGCGCCGTTGCCGGGGACTTGGTCTAGACCGAGCCGGTACGGTTTGCTCTTGGGGCACTTGCCCCCGTGTCTTCTAATCACTCTACTTGAGTGACTTTTGCAGGTTCTCTCTTAGGTTTATGCGAAGAACCCGCACTGGGAAGGAAATCGTTCCTTACGATCCCGAACCAGAAAAGACATACAAGCGACGCTTAAGAGAAGCGAAGATGGCCCAACAAGACAACCGCGATCTTGAGGCCGAATTGAAAGAGGCGTTAGAGCTGCTACACCTCGGCAGGGAAGAGCTAAGGCGAGAAAATGAAGAAACTCGCATCAGGACTGAAGCAATCGAAGCAGATATGGCAGCTATACGAGACCAGGTTCTACTTCGACCGAGGAAAGATCCACCAGTTGATCCTCGACCGATCCAGGTCCCAGTCGCTGACCCTCGACCGAGGCAGGTTCCAGTACCTGACGCCCCGGCCGATGTACTTCCACTTCGGAGGCCAGTCCGAGATGTTCTTCTTGCAGGAATCCCACAAACCCTAGGTCAAAGGATGGACCCCAATCAACAACTGAGGCGTCCAGGAGTCAACCTAGGAGATCTAGCGGACCATGACTATGAACTTCGACCGCAAGTTCTATCCATGATTCGCCAATGCCAATTCGGAGGGCTCGAGAAGGAATCACCACATCAACATCTTCAAAACTATGAGATCTTGATGGAAACCTTGAGACCTCCGAGAATCGAAAACAACAACTACAAGCTAAGATCTTTTTACTTTTCTTTAAAAGATAGAGCTCTTACTTGGTATCAATCTCTTCCTCTAGGGAAAATCAGCACATGGGAGGAGATGACTACGGAATTCTTGACGAAATTCTTTCCCCCCTCAAAAACCGCTGAAATGAGAGGAAAGATCAATGCTTTCATTATGAAGGACAAGGAGAGCTTGTCCAAGTCATGGGAGCGGTTCAAGGACATTCTTTTGGATTGCCCATATCATGGGATTCCAAAGTTAGAGTTATTGGAGATTTACTTCAAGGGACTGGACGGAAGCACCCAGTTCAATCTTCAACTACTCTCTGCCGGTGCCTTCATGGACATGGCGATTGACGAGGCTTGGGACTTCATCGAGAAGCAAGCCTTGCACATGGAGAAGTACACCTACCAAGGAGCTGAAGGTAGAGTTAAAAGAGTCAACTTTCAAGAGACTCAATCCAACAACAATCAACTCACGTCTTTGAAGAATGACGTGAAGCAATTGAAGGAACTCTTGGTTGCTCAAACCAAGAAGGAAGAGCAAGGGCAAAGGAACAACAACAATGGATACCGTAACAACAACAACGGTTCCCGGAACAACAACTACAACAACAACAATAGAGGGTCCAATAGCAATAATTGGAGGGCGAACAACCAAAACAACGGTAACAATCATTCAAACTCCAACTCTAACGATTCCTCTAACCCTTTCCTCTCTTCCCCTTCTTCTTCTTCTTCTTCTTCTTCTTCTTCTACTCCATTGAAAAGCCAAGGGCAAGGATCAAGTTCGTCTCAGCCAGAAAAGAAAGACGCAGTTCTGGAGGCTATCTTGATCAAGCTTAGTGCTATGGAGACTTCTATGACTTCATTTTCGAGGGCCCAAAAGTCCTTCGAACAACAACTTGCAGTTCTGGGGATGTTACTTGTGAAGCCCTTTGTGATCTAGGAGCCAGCGTGAGCATCATTCCGTTGGAGCTATGTGTGAAGATCAGACTTGGAGAGCCCAAGCCGGTCAAGATTCGACTTTATATGGCGGATCGCTCCATCACCCACCCCGTGGGTATCTTGGAAGACGTTCCGGTCAAGTTAGGTAACTTCTATCTACCTATAGATTTTGTTGTACTTGACATTCCCGCAGATTATCCTGTTCCTATTATTCTCGGGAGGCCATTTCTAGCAACTTCGGGTTGCAACGTGGATTGCAAGAACGCCAAGTTGAAATTCAACGTTGGTGGCGATGAAGTGGAGTTCACATTGCTTGCAGCCATGAAAGGGGAGCAGGTGACTGATGATATCTTCAACATCTACGATGAAGAAGAATCAAGAGAATTGGTGAGCTCTATCCTTACTAACGATCCACTAGAAAGAGTTATTAGCTTCAGTTTAATGGAGGAAGGTATAGATGCTTCTTGTGATGCAGATATACGGAGCTTGAAGGCACTGGAAGAAGATCCAGGAGCTAAAACTGAGAAGCTAATCCAGGAGACGAGGATCTCCAGTTTCAGTTCCAGTTGTAGTACCTCGACCGAGGCACTTTCTGGACTGAGCGAGGCGACCGAAGAACATCTCGGTCAACGCCTCTGCGCCTCGACCGAGGTCGACGGCGAGATGATGTCAACTGAGACTTCCGAAAGTCCAGTTTCTGAATCCATCCCACTGGAAGGAGGAAGCAAGGATCCCCCTCAGAAAGCACCCCCAGTTGTGGAGCTTAAACAACTCCCTAGTCACTTGAGGTATGTCTTTCTTGGACCGGATTCTACTTATCCCGTTATTGTCAATGCTTCCCTTTCCGAATCTGAATTGACTAAATTAATGCATGTCCTGAGAAAGCATCAAAAGGCTATAGGCTATACCACGGAAGATCTTATTGGCATTAAGCCTTCTTTCTGCATGCATAGAATTCTAATGGAGGACAATCATAAGACTTCACGGGAACCTCAAAGACGGTTAAATCCGATCATGAAAGAGGTCGTGAAGAAGGAAATTCTTAAGTTGTTGGATGCAGGTATCATTTATCCTATCTCGGACAGCAAGTGGGTTAGCCCGGTGCATGTAGTTCCGAAGAAAGGAGGGATGACCGTTGTTACGAATAAGAACAACGAGTTGATCCCAACTAGGACCGTCACAGGCTGGAGGGTTTGCATCGACTATAGGAAGTTGAACACGGCCACACGGAAGGACCATTTTCCACTTCCCTTCATCGATCAAATGCTCGAGCGGTTGGCCCAGCATTCACACTTTTGCTACTTAGACGGTTATAGTGGATTCTTCCAGATTCCTATCCATCCGGATGATCAGGAGAAGACCACCTTCACTTGTCCATGGGGGACGTTTGCTTACAGGAGGATGCCATTTGGATTGTGCAATGCGCCCGCTACCTTCCAGCGATGCATGATGGCCATCTTTTTTGAGTACATAGAGAATATCATGGAGGTATTTATGGATGATTTTTCCGTGTATGGATCCTCCTTTGATAATTGCCTATCTAACCTTTCTTTAGTGCTTAAAAGATGTGAAGACACTAATCTCGTTTTGAATTGGGAGAAGTGTCATTTTATGGTTAATGAAGGCATTGTGCTAGGACACCTCGTTTCTAATCGAGGTATTGAGGTCGATCGCGCTAAAATCGAGACTATAGAGAAACTCCCTCCCCCTTGTTCTGTTAAAGGTGTTAGGAGTTTTCTCGGGCATGCAGGTTTCTACAGGAGATTCATCAAGGACTTCTCCAAGATTTCTAAACCTCTAACTAACCTCTTGAATAAAGATGTTGTTTTTGAGTTTTCGCATGAGTGTCTTGATGCTTTCTACAGGATTAAGGAAGCGTTGATCTCCGCTTCTATTATCCAACCTCCGGATTGGAACTTGCCCTTTGAGATCATGTGCGATGCTAGTGACGTAGCCGTAGGAGCAGTGCTTGGACAGAAGAAGGATGGACGGACCACCGCCATTTATTATGCTAGCAAGACGCTAGATGAAGCACAACGCAACTACGCCACCACCGAGAAGGAGTTATTGGCGGTTGTATATGCTTTCGAGAAGTTTCGTTCCTATCTAGTAGGGGCGAAAGTCATTGTTTACACCGACCATGCAGCCATCCGTTACTTGTTGGCTAAGAAAGATGCCAAGCCACGCCTTATTTGATGGATTCTCTTGCTTCAAGAGTTTGACCTAGAGATTCGCGATAAGAAGGGGTCCGAGAATTCTGTTGCGGATCACCTCAGCCGGCTACCTGCATCTTCACGTGAGAAGGACGACCCGCCCATAGACGACTCATTCCCCGATGAGCACTTACACTTGTTGGGGCGTTTGATAGATTTACTTACTTCACCCCACGATGGAGGCGAAGTATGGGGTGAGGGTACCTCCCATCTCGTTTGAAACGCACCATGGTCCAGCTAGCGACCTTAAACCAAGTGCTTCTTGGGAGACAACCCAAGGTATTACTTTCTTTTCCCTTTTTCTAGTTTAGCTTAGATAGTTTGCTTTTGCTTTGTTTTGTTTGTTTTTGGCGTCCTAGACAGATAACAGGTTACAGCTAAGGAAGGAGAACCAATCAGGAGCATAACTGGAAGAACAGAAGTTCGAGAATTCGAAAAGACGAAGTTTGACTGAGACACCTCGGTCCAGTCGAGGCCACCTCGACCGAGTCAATTCTTGAGCAACCGAGGCGACTAGGGTTTCTGCAGAACCACCTCGGTCCGTATCACCTCGGTCCAGTTGAGACCATCTCGACCGAGGTGACAGCAGTTCTAGAAACAGTATAAAAGGGGGAAAATTTTCTTTTTTTCACTTTTTACCTATTTCGACTCGACCGCGGCGCTCTCCCACCTCGCTTCTTCGATTCTCGCTCGTTTTTGAAGATTTCCGCTTCCAAACTGCGATTAAGGCATAGAGGATCCCATTGCAAGTACAGATCTGCAGAGAAATCGAACGATTCAGTCGAAACGAGGTAAAAACGAAACCGAACCCTAACTCGTTTATTCGCTTCGATTTGGGCTTTGGTTGTCCTTGCATCTGCTGAGGAAAGGCTTAAGTACCCCATAGGAAGCATTTGTAGTGATTTTTGGGGGAAAAGAACTGAAATTTTTGAGGAAATTAGATCTAGTTCGCCGCCTCGGTCCAGTCGAGTTGTGCCTCGGCCGAGGTGATTCCTGAGAGTTGTCAGTGACCGAGGTGATCTGACAGTAGCTGAGTGAAAATGAGTTCTGAACGCCGCCTTGCCCTCAGAGATAGATCCTCACCTTCCCCTTCTTCCTCTTCTTCCCGACCTTACCACCCGGTGATCCATGAGCGACACCGGGTGGATTATGACCGTATTTCTGGCCGTCCAGTGATTGCACCTCGCTTCCTGGACGTGTCCACTTTTGATTGCCTAGGGGTAGATGGAGACCTTAGGAGGATGATTTCCACAGTTGGGCTGGATCAGTTTACTGAGATCCGAGCCCCAGCCTACTTGGAGCCGACCCTAGAGTTCGTTAGCTCCTTCACCTACCTGCCCACAGAGCAGTCTGTGAAGTACCGGTTGATGAACCGGAACTTCTTAGTGCCGCTCGAGTATTGGAGAGATATTTTCGGCTTTCCACAGCCCACCGCCATTGATTTCCCCTCCCGATTAGTAGCTAGGGAGTTCTGGGGGCAGATTGCCCATGTTGTAGAGCATGCAGATAGATGGCGCCCTGGATATTCCAGGGAGAAAGTCATCTTCCACCTAGCCTTTAGGTTAGCCCACCGGATATTCAGCGAGACACTTCTGGCGCGTACTGAGACGCCCTAGAAGATCCGACAGGGCGAGCTTTTCAGTTTATACTGCATGGTTACTGGGGGTTTCCCAGACTTTGCCTTGATGTTGGCAGAGGATCTGCACAAGATCAAGGCCAAGGCGAAGGGAGACATTTGCTGCGGAGGTCTTGTCACCCACATAGCTGCTTATCAGGACATGGATCTCAGTGCTTGTACGATGGTGGCGGCTGCCAAGCCGCTTGGATTGCAGGAGATGATCACCCGGCGGATTCTCATTCCCCGAGGTCTGACTACTCCATATGTGGCTATGCCGTGGGAGCTGACTGCGCCACAGGGGATCAGATGGTCTGCCCAGTTCACAGTTTATGATCCACACTATTGGCAGACCGCCTGGGCTCCACTGATGGAGGATTTAGGGAGGCAGCAGCTGCCCCAGCTGAGGAGGAGGAGGAGGCTGATGATGAGGAGACGGTTGATGAGAGAGAGGGTGGAGTCCCGATAGATACAGGGACAGATACTGCAGGGACGAGCGCACCGCCGATTATAGATCTGGATGAGGAGGATACTGAGCCTGCACCAGTTGCATCACCTGCTAGACCTGCTAGACCTGCTAGGCGTAGGACACGCAGACACAGGGATCTAGATGCCCACAGACGGATCGATGACCTGACGGATCAGGTTATTGATTCATATGCTGCCTTGTCACTGGATATCCGCGAGATGCAGGAGCGGCAGCATTATCAGCATATGATGGCCCAGATCCAGTTCGAGCACGTCATGGGTTATCCGTTCGACCCGACCCAGTATCCGTACGTGCCACCACCACCACCACCACCGGATCGTGACTACTGAGAGCTGCAGGATTTTCTTTATTATTTTTATGCAGTTCAGCTATTTATCCAGTGAGTACTTTTATTCTCTAGACTTATATTGACCCACTGGGACAGTGTGTCCCAAGTATGGGGTATTTGATGTACTTATTTGATGACTTTGATGTATGACTCACACTTTATCGGATATTTCATGTTTATGCTTCAGTTTGCTTTTATATGTTTATCTGAGATTACATGCATACTTACAGGTTATTTGATTGAAAAAAACGTCGAAACTAAAAAAAATGGTTTAAAAAAAAAAATTTTTTTTTGACCTCGACCGAGTCATTCTTGGCCAAACGAGGTGTTTCACCTCGGTTGAACCAAGAACACCTCGACCGAGGTGGGTTAACTGAGAGTTTTCGAAAACGATTTTTGTGTTACTTATCTGGATAGGACCTCAGTGAAGATGTTGCTTACTGACTGGTTTTAAATCCTTTATGTGTTTGAAAGGTTTTATAATATGTTTAAGTTGCTAAATGCTTTGTTTGAAATTATTAGCATGTTTAATACTTTGTTTTTATCTAAATTATGTTGAATTTGAAGGTTGACACCACATTATGAGTTCTCTCACTTTCTTCCTGGAAAGACCAAGGCAATTCATTCTTCTCTCTTCTTCTTCTTGATCATGCTTAGCCCCTCATATACATTTTGCCTCCCTTTACCTATCCGGGAATTTGGAAGCAAGCGAAGTGGTGAAAGCAAGTGAAGTTAAAATTGAGAAGTTGGCTGGAAGTGAAGGTGTTAGAAAGCAATAATAGGTTTGGGGAAGTCAATCATGAAGATGAGTAACTCGGCACTATTCACATAGCCGGGTGTTTGTGTCTTGCCAAAGTCGGATTGAGCGATATTCCTAACGGGTCATGGTATGTGCATCAAGGGTTTGATGCATCTCAAGAAATTGATGATTGTTGATTTCCTAGGCTTCGGTTATTGTGCACCTATGTCCATGCATCCCAAAAAGTAAAGTAAAAAAGAAAAAAAGTGCGAAATAAGCAAAGCTTATTGGTGGAAGATGTTGCAAGTCAAAGTGAAAGTAAAGTTCATCCTTTTCCCGGATTCTAGCACCACATTACCTTACATACATCCCTACCCTACACGTTTCTTGACCTTTCTTTTGGGAAGCCCTTGAGACCTTGAGCTTGTTGATTGACTTAGTGGTTTAAACTGGATTATATATGATTAATTTTGATAATTATGAATTATTATGCATTCTATGGTTTTATGCAAAGATGAACAACTTTCCTATATTCATAAAATGTTTTGATCATATTGAGTTTTTAAATTCCATGAAGTATTCTCTTAGAGTGATCTATGATAGTTGCACACCATAAAAATGTTTTTTTTGAAAGACTTTTCATTGATTTTATTGACTTATAATCCATTCTATCTTGTCTTCTATATGCGGAACTTGCTTGGGGACAAGCAAGGGCTAAGTATGGGGTATTTTGATAGCATGAATTATAGTGTATGTTTTGGGGTTTGTTTGGACGTTTTTATCTTCAATAATCTGCTAGTTTGTATGTATATTATGTGATTATATTACCATTTCATCTACCTTTGCGAGAATCGAGGTCTACACCTAGTTTTGTTGTAATCGTAGGTAAAATGGCACGTTTTGCATAAAAAAGGAGCTATGGAGACACTGGAGCTACATTGAGGGACATAAGGAACCATCCAGGAAGCATAGCCATGGATTAAAGATTCACTTTGGACCAGTTTTGAGAGATTTCACATTCAGTTGTGACTCACCTCGGTTGACCAGAGATTCATCTCGACCGAGGTGATCCAGAGAAGCCGACTCGACCGAGGCGAATACCTAGGACGCGGCGAGAATATTTTATTCTTGGCTGAGATCTTTTATCTTTGGAAAGTGATCTTATATTTTTTGGGCTTGGCTCCTGGAAGGAAGAAGATCTTATATTTTACCTATTTTTATGGGAAAAGATCTTTCTAAGATATCTTATCTTTGGAGGGTTATTTTCCTATAAAAAGGGTTGGATTTCCACAAATCCAACATCTCGCTTACGACGGAAGATCCCGCTTACACCGATCAAGGTTTATACACCGCTGCAGCCATACTCCAGTTGGGAGTTTTGAAGAACCTTTTTGAAGGTTGAAGAAGGATTGAAGATCATAGCTTTTATAGCTTTTTGAAGGGTTTTTGTAAGATTATCTTAAATTCCCTTCCTTGTTGTCTTGTCTTATTGGATTGCTATCCAATGAACGCTTTTGTTGTGATATTCGATTCAGTTATTGAAGTCTTTTCATTAAATTCTTCTTGTTCAAATATTCACCTTCTTCCCATATATTTGATTAATACTTTCATAATGATGATGAGTGGCTAATTTCCTTGTGTGATTCTAGGGTGATTGGCTGAAGGTTGTGGGAAAAACAATGATAGAATAATCTTAGATTCTAGTGGGACCCTGAAAGTTCGAGTCTTTAACCTTAACCCTAAGCATCTCGTTCAGCCGATGAACATCTCGGCCGGAGTGGAATTCGGTTGACCGAGGTGACTTATCTGATCCTAAACTGAGAGTTAAGTGTTAGAGTTTGCCAAATCCTATTCTTATTACACCTTTTTCTGGTTCAATGCAAGCTTAGGATGAGACTTACCCGGTAATTCCTTAGTTTGTGTACCTAAGATCATAAGTGTAGGTAATAAAGGTTTATCCTTTATTGGGGTTTGAGTGTGCTTCCATCCCATCTTTGTGAGTTAGCCTGAGACTTACCCGGTAAAGGTTGATTCTATTCCCTCAGATGGTGTGTTAGTTTGAGATTATAGTTCTTTATCTTGATTCCTTGAGACTTACCCGGTAATAGGAGTTACGATTTGGGATTAGTGAGTAGTGAGACTTACCCGGTGATCTATTCCACTTTAGTAACACCTTCCCTATGCAAAAATTTCAGCTTTGTCCGCTTATCTTTAGATCTTGAGTTGGAACCACAACTAGATGCTTTAATCCCTAGAATTGCATGTTTGTTTTATTGACTTCTTATTCATCTTTGATTGTGTTAATTGCTTTGGTGGTTAGTATTTACGAAGCTTACTGTTATCGACTTTGTTTCACCGAGTCCCTGTGATCGACCCCTGGAATTCCTTGCTTTTACTACGATTGACCCGTACACTGCGGGTTCGCATCCTTGTTTTAAGCTTAAGTCTAGGGTTATAAATTTAAAGCTTGCACACACCGTTTGGAGCGAACACTTAATTTATATATTTTTAAAAAGGTGGATTGTTAAAAAACTGTATTATAAATAATGTGTTTTTTAAAAATAAATTTTTATTAAAATAATCGTAATTTTAGTAACAACCGTAATAAGATATATTTCAGACCTCAACAAAATAAAAATATAAAAAATATATCGTTAAATAAATAGAACTTTTAGTAACAAAAAATTAATTCATATATAAAATTGGTCAATAATTCAATAGGTTTATTAAACAATTCATGTTTTTAGTCTACGATAAAATAAGCAATAAAATTATTAGAATAAATTTTAAAGAACTTTATTATATAATATCAGGAAAAAAATTGTTTAGTATATTTACAGAAAAAATTTAAAGATGATGTACCTGTTTCAAGTGTAAGTTCACGGACATATGTTTAGTATATTTACAGAAAAAAATTTTAAAGAACTTTATCAAGTGTATGTATTATGTGTAAGTTCACGGCAATATATAAATATATAGATATAGAATTAATAAGATTTGATCTTCACCGTTCATTAAAAAAAGAATTATATTGATTTATTAAGTAATTTTTGTTATGATAAGATCCGAATTCCATTTTCCAAAATTCATTCCCCTTTATACTCCTTATCCAAATTACACGTAATTACAGATTTATAGAAATGAAATTGATTTGGCAATTTATAGCATACATGCATGCTATCATACATACATTTATTTAAAGAATAAAATATAAAGTGTTTATAGATCAAAATTCCACAAATCAAACCTTTAAATGCTTGTAAATCTCTACATCGAAAAGAAACAACAACAAAACAAAAACACTTCAAATCCAACTTACAATTTTACATAACTATGAAGCAATCGTGTTTCATTCCTCTTCTCTTTGTGATTCTCTTCTCCGTCGCTTCAAATTGTAAGTCATCACAAAACGTTATTTCTCAATTTGCTTTACTTAATCATAATCAAATGAATGAATGAATGTATGGATTGGATTTCAGGTGAAGGGTGGCGTGACATTCCAGAACCAAAGAGATGCTTCTCCTATTCAGAGTGCTATGCAATGAAGAGCGATTGCGAGTACAAGTGCATGAAAGCGCTCAACCGTCACTCTCGCTGCGAGAACGACCCCAACCTAGGCGTCGTCTGTTGCTGCTACCGTTCCCTATAAATCATCACACAAGCTTATATGTAATATGTGATAATTAAGCAATCTCGATTACTTTTCTTCCTTTTTCCTTCTTCGTCGTATCAATATACCATCATATCTTCTCTTAAGATCACTTTGTTTCATGCTTAATCAAATCGAGATATGTATCACACAATGTTCAAGCCGTTTGGTAACGTAAGATTACGTAGGCGAAGAAATTTATTTAGATGAAGAATTAAGGAGAAAAAATTGTTTAAGAAGATGAGTATGAAAATAATTAAAATGTGTGTTGTTTGCTAAATGAATATGATTGGAAAATTATGAATAAGTATGTGTTAAGCTTTTTTATAGACGAAAGAAATGAAAAGAGGAAGAGAATAAAGAAGAGATTTTAATTTTAATGATCTTTATAATATTTATAATTGAAGTTCTATAAAATTAGACAATTCTCATACCCTAATTCCTTTAATTTTTATAATTTAATCTCTTCATCTTCTTAATTTCCTTATTAATGAGATTAAGAGAATTATTTTTATCTCTTATTTCTTATCATCTTAATCCACTTAATTTTGTATTCAACTAAACGCAATCTAGGTATATATAAAGCTAGGATTATGAAATAACCTTTTTTTTTCTCACGGTAACAAGTGTGGATCTTCGGGAGACAAATTATTAGATGTATGATTTAGATTAAAAGAGTATGGTAATCTATAATAGGTTCGACTAAACAATACATGTATAAAAGATAAAATTTGAAATTTTAGAGGAGAGAAAATATACATAATCTTATTGTAAGGTAATATTTACATATTTGGTCATAATTGTTAATTATTAATCCCGTCTTTTATTTTATTGTTGATATTCACTCGCAATGCAAGTTGTTCATATAGTGAATGTTGACTATGGATTAACAAATGTTTGTCAATGTAAGCACGATTGTGCATTGCTTTGTATTAGCTAGTTTGTTACTCATGTGCAAACATGAGTAACAAAACAACAATTAGTAACGAAGCAAGACAATACACGGTCAAAATTAAGACATGTTTATAATCGTTACCAAATTGATTGATGAACATCCATGATTTTATTCTGATGCCTACATCCTATTAAATTCTTACCTTAATAGGATTATTTATTTGGTTTAATCTAGAACGTTCATCTATTAAATTAATGTCTCTTAGACTCTTAGAGGTTCTCATTCCTCTCCATGATAATGGTTTTTCCAGAACTTGACCTATATATACATGATGCGAGGTTGATGCCACAATTTCCCGATCTAGACTGAAGTTTACGGAATCGACAACAAAAAGAAATCTCGGTAGTTAATTATAAATCTCGGGCGAGATTTATAGATAAGACCGAGATTTTGTTAAACTCAAAATGCGGAATTATTGATGATATGAAAATATAAGAAGATGATAATATGGATTGCAATTGATGGAAATATAAAAAAAAGTTACAAACCAAGGTATTCTTGCAAAGAACCTTGACCAATTGGATCAAAACCCCTTAAAAAAGAGCTTACCTTAACCCTCCCTTCTTCAACCTTACACAAGCCTTTTAAATAAGGCAAGCACAAGGAGGGACCAGGAATGAGTAGGAGCACCAACCTTTAAGAAGATTAACACACTCAAGCACAACCTAGCAAGAAATCACAACGATTCAATCAAAGACTCTCTTTTTGATTGAATGAAATGAATAAAACACAAACTTTGTAAGCAAAACTGCGAGTAACTCACAATATTGTGGAAATAATTAGCAAATCAATCTACCTATGAATCTCGACTTCTATGCCTATTTAGAGGCGAGATTCCTCTAGAATATAAAATAAAAGAGAATCTTAAAGATAGGATCAAAACCAAAAAGATACCTTCAGAATTTTTAGAGCTTTAAAGGTATTAAAATAACTAAAAGATAACTATGACTAATAAAATCTCAACTGGATCTTATAGATCTTGACAAACACAAATTTTGATATGAATCTTGGGCGAGATTATTGTCACAGGTGAAAACTCCACCTTGAGTATATATTTGATTATGTGATGATGAAAGACTTAACACAAATGAGCGATTTTTATACTAACAAAATATCGATTGTATTTCTAGATTGCTTGGTTTGTTTTGGTATTTGTCTAAATTGTATGCAGACCTTGGAGAGCATTTCAAGGGATAGATGGAGGCCTTGAAATCGGATACAAGGGACAAGCGCAGAGATTGAAGATGTTCAACACGGAAGTCTTGAAACTCATTATAAGGGATCAAAATTAAAGTGTCAAACGGTTGGAAGGATTTTGCAATTCAATCTCAACAAATTCAACCAAGGATCAAGAGAAGATCTTCCAAGGAGATTTGCCCAACTAGAAGATCTCGTCCAACAAGATTTGGCCCAACAAAAAGGATCTTGCAAAGCTCCTCAAAAACGTGCAAGACTTCTTCTCAACGGATATTAAAAGATCTCGAAGATCTTCAGCCAAAGATTCTCAACAAACCTGAAGATCTCGATGCTTGAACGACAAAGTTTTTCAACAACGTGAGAAGATTACGGAGAAGAAGAATCAACGTGCTTTAAGGAGATGAAGAAGATAAGGCAAATCTACAATGGCTATCTCATCTCAACCAAGAAGAATTTTCTATGGAGAAGAAGAAACATCAACAACGGTCATCTTCCCAAACGGCTAGAAGACTTCTCCATCGAAGACTATAAATGAAGATGTTGATTGAAGAAGATTGATAACAAGTTTACACGGAAATATCTAAAGTCTTCAAGCGATCCAAAGCATCTTCATTCGACCCAAAAAGTTTTTCTTCCTCTTTATTTATAAAAGCTTTATTCCTTAGAGAGAGAAAAACACGAGAGCTCCATTGGTACATCAAAAGAGTGATATACTCGAGTGTGTGTTACTTTGCGAAGTAACTAGGCTATTATAGCTAGGTTGAGAGTTGAAACTAGATCATAGCGTTGACTACAATGAGAGAAGAAGGGGAATTCTTCTAGGTTGTATCTAGGACTCTTTGAAGCTGATAATAGATAGTTAGATCCTACGGGTAAACCCTAGGACGGAGAGTAAGCTATATAGAGCCGAACTTTGTAAACATATCATCGTGTCGATCTTTTCAATTCTGCACCATATCTTGCTTTATTGTGACTAACTTTGTTTTGTAGGTTTACAAAGTCAAGGCCCTTGAAATCACTTTCAAAGCCCTTGAAATCAAGTTGTGTCACAAAGAGCTCAGATCGACATCAAGGCCTTTGAAATCAATTTCAAAGCCTTGATATAGGTTTTTGCGAAAAGATCTCATACTCTATTCAACCCCCCTTTTAGAGTATTTATATCCTTTATATTCACCTTATGGTTCTTCAATTGGGCTGAGATTTCTTCACTAGTTCTCTTAAGTCTTGTTCTAGCAACTTTTCTTGCTTTTTTGACCATCTTTAATCTTGTAAGGTCCTTCCACATCAGATAACAATGTCACTAATGAAGACTTAGACATAAGTGGAGTCTCTTTAGGTGTACATGTTGTCAATAACCTAGCAACCTCTTCTTGGATGGCCTATGAAGATGACAACACCTTTACCTTCAATGCCTTTTCTCTAGCTCTAATGTTTGGTCTTTTAAGAGGTATTGGGGATGGTCCCACATCATACTCCCCTTCTTGAAAAGGATTCATCCTCAAATCATCATCATACTAATCACTAGACTCCAAAGGACTTAAATCTCCTATATTGAAGGTAGGGCTTACTCTATATTCCTCCGGAAGCTCCAAGACACAAGCATTGTTGTCAACCTTGAGCAACACTTTAAATGGTCCATCTCCTCGTGGAGACAACTTAGACTTCCGCTTCTCCAAAAATCGCTCTTTCCTTAGATGCAACCAAACGAGATATCTTGGTTTGAATAACATTTCCTTGTGATTCCAATTTGCCTTAGTAGCCATGACTTTCCCTTTCTCCTCCAGCCTTATGCGTGCCCTCCCATGCAAATTCTTGATGAATTCCACATGTTTTCCTGCATTAAAATCTACTCGCTCCTCTATAGGTAACAATATAAGATCAAAAGCGGTCAAAGGGTTCAATCCATAGACACACTCAAAAGGCGTTAGGTTAGTAGATGAGTGAATGGTTCAATTATATGCAAACTCAACATGTGGTAACATATCGTCTCAAGTACTCAAATTATCTTTCAAAACATCCGTTTGAGGATGACTAGAGGTTGAAAATAACAACCTAGTTCCTAGCTTTTCCCAAAAGGTCTTCCAAAAGAAACTAAGGAACTTAACGTCCCTATCACTCACAATAGGCATAGGTACTCCATGAAATCTAAAAACTTTCCTAAAGAACAAGTTAACAACATTATAAGTATCATCGGTCTTATGACAAGCAATAAAATGAGCCATTTTAGAAAAACGATCAACAACCACAAAAATAAAATCTCCCCTTCTTAGTCCTAGGTAATCCTACAACAAAATACATACTAGTATCAAGCCATGGTGAGATAGGTGTAGGTAAAGGAGTATACAAACCATGTGGTTTCAATCTAGTCTTAGCTTTCAAGCACAAAAGACATCTCTTAATCATATTCTCAACATCTTTAAGCATATGAGGCCAATAAAAGTGTGAATACAACATATGAAATATCTTATCTCTGTCAAAATGTCCCATTAAACCACCCATATGAGCTTCTTCAATAAGTAACAGTCTAAGAGAACATCTAGGAATACACACTTTATCCTCACGAGACAAAAAGCCTTCGAAAACATAGAATTTATCACGAAGGGAAAAATCTCGATTAGAATCTCGGGCGAGATTCTTAGTGTAAGGTTGAGATTTACACTACTTAAAAATATCACCAAAATCAGTACCGATAGAATAACAAAACAAGCAAAGAGTATTCATTGGACAGGAGACACACTTGATTACATCCATTTGAATTGTTGGGGCCCGGCTAACATTGAGTCACTAGGAGGTCAGAGGTATTTCTTGATTGTCATTGGTGATTATTCAAGAATAACTTGTATGTTTAACACAAAGAAGAAGCTTTTAAGAACATCAAGGAATGGAAAACGTTAGTGGACAATCAAATAGGGAAGAAGATTAGTAGGCTGCAAACTGATAATGATCTAGAGTTTTGTTCGTCTAAGTTTGATCACTTATGTAAGGTTATTGGAATTGCTCGTCATCATATGGTCATACATACACCACAACAGAACGGTGTAGTTGAGAGGATGAACCAAACTCTACTAGAGAGAGCAAGATGCATGCTCTCTAATGCAAAACTAGATATGAGGTTTGGGCAGTAGTAGTGACTACAACATGTTATTTGATAAACGGCGAGCCTCACACTGACATAAACTGCAAAATACCTTATTAGGTGTGGGTTGGTAAGTTTTCTGACTATTATGATCTTACGGTTTTTTGTTATATCGTTTACTATCATACTAGTGAGGATAAATGATAGCATGTATTATAGTCTATATTTTGGGATTTGTTTGGACGTTTTATCTTCATAAATCTACATGTATAGATGTATATTATGTGATTATATTGTTTTTTGTCTACCTTTGCGGGAATCGAGGTCTACACCTAGTTTCATTGTAATTGTAGGTAAAATGGCACGTTTTGGACTGAAATGGAGCTAAGAAGCTTGAAGTCATTGGAGCTATATTCTGGAGCTTAAAGAAGAACTCAAGAAGCATGGAATTAATGAAGAATATTTACTTTGGACCAGATTTGAGAGATTTCACATTCAGTTGAGATTCACCTCAGTTAGCTATAGTATCACCTCGACCGAGGTGATCTTGAGGAGCGTCCCAACCGAGGCGAACACCCTGCCGCCGGCGAGATCCATATTTTTGGCTGAGATCTTTTAATTATGGAAAGAAGATATCCTATATTTTTGGGCTGGATTTCTGGAAGGAAGATCTTATTTTTGGGAGATCTATTTTAGAGATATGAATATATTTTATAGGAAATTATATTTTTAAGATATTATTATCTTTGGAAGATAATTCTCCTATATAAAGGGTTGGATTTTTCACAAGTTCAACAAGGCTTGGAGGCTGAGAATACCCAACAATTAGGAGATTTTCTGGAAAGCTTTGAAGGAAGGATTGAAGTTCAAGGAAGGAAGGAGTCATAGTTGGAATTGCTTTTTGGAAGGAGTTTGTAAGACTTTCTAGATTGTCTTTTTGGTTTGTTGTCTTATTTGATTTGTGATTTAAGGAACGCTGATTCGTTGTTATTTGATTCAGTTATTGAGACCTTTTTCTTAAGGTTTACTTGTTCGAATATTCATTCATTTCCCATATATTTGATTATTGTTATCATGATGATGATTGGCTAAGCTTTTTATGCGATTCTAGGGTGATTGGCTGAAAGTTGTGGGAAAGACGATGATAGAATGATCTTAATCCCAACAGGACCCTGAAAGCTCGAGTCTTTAACCTTAACCCTAGAGTACTTCGCTCAGTCGATGAACATCTCGGCCGGGGTGGAACTTGACTGAATGAGGTGAACCTTTTCTGATCCGAAACTGAGAGTTAAGTGTTTTAGTTTGCCAAATCATATTCTTATTACACCTTTCTTGGTTCAATGCAAGCCTAGGATGAGACTTACTCGGTGATTCCTTTGTTTGTTTACCCATGATCATAAGTGTAGGTAATAAAGGTTTATCCTTTATTGGGGTTTGAGTGTGCCTTCATTCCATCTTTGTGAGTTAGCCTGAGACTTACCCGGTAAAGGTTGATTCTATTTCCTTAGTTGGAGTGTTGGTTTGAGATTATAGTTCCTTTCCTTAGTACCTTGATACTTACCCGGTGATAGGAGCCTTGGTTTGGGATAGTGAGTAGTGAGACTTACCCGGTAATCTATTCCCATCTTAGAAACACTTTCCCTTTGCAAACCTCAACTTTGTCCGCGTTATCCTTTGAGATCTTGAGTCGGAACCACAATTAGATACTTTAATCCCTAGAATCCGCATTTCCCCTTAATTGACTTTTACATCATCTTTGATTGCATTAATTGTTTTTGGTTAATTGCAATACTTGACAACCAATTTTGTGCTTTGTTTCACCTAAGTCCCTGAGATCGACCCTTGGAATTCTTGCTTTTTATTACAATTGATCCGTACACTGCGGGCTCGCATCCTTGTTTAAGCATACTTCTTGGGTTATAAATTTAAAGCTTGCACACCGTTTGGAGCGAACAATAAACTAGAGCCTCGATCAAAGAGATGAGTGTTTGTAGGATATATAGATGTTTCAAAGGAGACAAAGTTTGGTCTCCATCCAAGAAAAGAGTTATTTTGAGTAGAAATGCCATCTTTGAGGAGAATTCTATGCTTAACTCGACAATGAAGACAATGGTATTAAGGGAGAATAGTGTTAATAAACAGGTGGAGATCCGATTTCTTCCTCAAGAAGAAGACGAGCGTCCATATTCAAAAGCTGAGCTACCAGAATCTACGAATCAACTACTAAAAGCTATTCACCAAAGCTTAGCTGAGGATCGGTCAAGAAGTTTTGGAGTAAGACCTCCACAAAGGTACGGTTTTAAGTATATGGTTGGTTATGTGCTACAAGTTTTTGAAGAGGTGGATACTCATGAACCATCCCCTATAGAGAAGTTTTATTTGGGTCTGAAGCTACACATTGGTTTGTAGCAATGGGAGATGAGATGAAGGCACTTCATAAGAATCATACATGAGAGTTAATCATAGAGCCTATAGAGAGAAAGTTTATTATGTATATGGGTTTTCAAGAAGAAGGAAGATATGTCACCTACTGAAGGGGTCAAGTATAAGGCTCAAGTTGTTGCAAGAGGTTTTCATCAGAGAGAGGGAGTGTATTACAATGAGATTTTCTCGCCGGTAGCCAGACATACCTCCATCACAATGTTACTAGCTATAGTGGCACAATAGGATCTAGAGTTTGACCAACTTGATGTAAAAATATATTTCTTGCATGGAGAGTTAGAAGAAGAAATATACTTGACCCAACCAAATGGTTTCTAGGTTCCAAGGAGAGAAAACTATGTCTGCAAGTTGAATAAGCATTCATATGGACTTAAGTAGTCTCCGAGGCAGTGGTACGAGACATTTGATAACTATATGACAGAGATTGGTTACAACAAAAGTGCTTATGATTGTTGTGTAACTACAAGAAGTTGTAGGATGATTATGTCATCTATTTGATCTTGTATGTAGATGATATGCTAATAGCTAAGTATGACATTCAAAAGTTGAATCCTAACTATGGATTTTGAGATAAAGGATTTCGGAGCAACTCGGAAAAATCTAGGAATGGAGATTCTTAGAGATAGTGGTCATAAGATGCTTTTCTTATCACAAAAAGGCTACATTGAAAAGGTGTTGTTAAGGTTCGGAATGTCATCGGTCAAACCTATTGATACACCTAATACTACTAATATCCATCTTACCACTCTGTTTTCATCTTACTTGGATGTGGAGAAGGAGTATATGCCACGAGTCCCTTATGCTAGTGCAATAGGGAGTTTGATGTATGCTATAGTCTGTAAAAGGCCGGATCTAGCACAAGTTGTTAGTTCCGTCAACAGGTTCAT
This sequence comes from Fagopyrum homotropicum, assembly GCA_033239125.1. Taxonomy (NCBI): domain Eukaryota; kingdom Viridiplantae; phylum Streptophyta; class Magnoliopsida; order Caryophyllales; family Polygonaceae; genus Fagopyrum; species Fagopyrum homotropicum. The sequence continues at coordinate 137,645,249 of BSWB01000001.1, read as the reverse complement.
AGGGCAACCAAGACAAGAACACTAGCAGGGTGTGAATATGATATTTCGGTACTTAGAGGTTCAAATGACATTGGGCTCATTTTTGGGAATAATACACATTATTTGGTCACAAGGTACTCTAATTTTGATTATGTAGGAGATGTTGATACTAAAAGATCTATGACCAGTTATTTTTTGACTCCTAGGTGTTCTGTTGTAAGTTAGAAGGCAAACCTTACAACCCATGGTTACCTTGTCTACTACAAAGGCAAATTTCATGGCATTGGCAAAAGTAACTAAGAAGGGAATTTGATTGAATGGATTAGTTAGTGATCTAGGTATACATCACGATCAAGATATTGTATATTTTGACAATTTGAGTGAAATTTGTTTGGTCAAGGATCAAGTTCATCATAAGAGGACTAAACATATTGACGTCAAATATCATTTCTTGAGAAGTGAGAAGATGATGCGGGGTTAAGCCGCAATTCCTGATCTAGATTGAAATCCTTCGACAAACTCAAATCTCGGATGGATAGAAGAAATCTCGGGCGAGATTCGTGAAGACCAGTCTGAGATTTTAAGAAAACTCAGAAAATAGATTAGTGGATGATATGGAAAGATAAGAAAATGAACATGGATTGATAAAGGATAGATATAGGAAGATATGAACCAAGATATTCCCACAAAGAACCTTGACCAATGATGTGTCAAAACCCCTTCACGAAGAGCTTATCTTAACCCGCACTTCTTTAACCTTACACAAGTCTTCTAAGTAAGACAGTCACAAGGAGGGACTAGAATTGACCAAGAGCACCAACCTTCAAAAGATTAACACACAAAAGCACAATCTAGAAAGGACTTCACAACGATTCAACCAAAACTTTCCTTTGATTGAATAGGAATGAATAAAATACAAACTTCATAAACGAAGCTGCAAGTTCACACAATATGTGGAAAATATATCAAATTTAATCTCCCGAAACAATCTCCCACACTAAGGCTATTTCTAAGGAAGATTAACTATAAAACTAGGAAGGATATCTTCTTAAAGATAATCTTTAGAAAATATATCTTTAAAAGATAAAAAATAATAAACCCAAAAATAAAACAACCAACAATTACCTTAAGAATGTTTGAGAGATTTTAAGGTAACAAAATATAAAATATAGTTGCCAAAAATAAGATCGTTGGCCGGATCTTCAAGCGCGTATCAGAAGCTAAATCTCGGTTGGTAATCTCAGCCGAGATTCCTGGAAGTAGACCGAGATTTCTTCTCTGAGACTCTTTCTTTGTCCTATCCTTCTTCGATGCTTGATGGATCTGCTTGGTCGTGGCTTGGCTCTTCCATTACAGTCAGTAATGTCACTAAAGGCTTCCTGAGAGTAAGTATGGTCTCCTTGAGTGTACATGTTGTAAGTATGCTTGTATCTTCATCTTGAATAGCCTTTGCTCTTGACCTCGTGATTGCTCCTTCCATGATATGATCCAAAGAAGGTGTAGATTGTTTGTCCATTAATGCTTTATCGTGTGATCTAGTAACCGGTCCTTGATGATGTGTTGGAGACGGTCTCACATCAGAAGAGGATCAGAGTGAAGAAAGTAGGTAATGTTGATAATCCTGTTGATATGTTCACTAAGTCGGTATCTCGCAACAAGTTCCAAAATTATTTGGACTTATTAAATGTCAGAAGCTATTGAGTGCCCAAGGGACATATTTGGATAGAGAGAGGAGTTCATATGAGCAGTGACTAATGCATCTATTATATATATGAGGATTTAAGTCAAGGTGGAGATTTATTGATATGCCTTGAATTGGACTTGTCATCTATATATTGTAGTGTTCTCTTTGTCTCCAAAAGCAATGTGCTATCTATTCATTTGTATTATGAAACTCTCAATATGATCTCTTTTGAAAATGGAGGTAACCGTTATTGAGTGAAGCGCTATAAATTTGTGTGTGCCGTCTTTCTTATTTGTTGAATTATGTTGTTTCCCAGTAATTCTGCACAACAGTTTATAAATACTTACATAAAACAAAATGAGTCATAAAGTTATCTCGATCAAGTGCTAAAAATCTGCTTAAGCATACTAATCATGTAATATTTATTAGATGTCAAGTTGTCTTTATGTTCACTCACCATTTATGGTACGATTCTTATATGTATGGCACAATAGAAATACACGTGATTATACTTACTCATCATGCAATTCAAACAAGTTAGAGCTGCCACAAGTCATATATAACCTTTGTATCCTTAATGGGCCAAGGTTGTTCTTAAGTTATTTGACGGCATGCGACTACTAAAACAATAACATTTCAGTATGCTACTTTGTAGGTCTCTTGGTTTAATAGCTCCCATCTGAAAGGAACCTACGACAAGATTGTAGAGAATGTTGCTTATGGGTGCTTATGTGTAAATAGAATAAGGGTCACAATTATATTGTGAACCCGATTTAGTTTTATCATTTTGATGTAAATGGTTCAGTATATAAGTGAACCAAGCCTTAGAATTCGATCAAGAACTGTGTAACAGATTTTACAATTCTATGAGAATTCACTCGATTCTTTCTCTCTTCTTCCTCCAATGGAGGTAACTCTCAATTCGATCTAATAAATCTTCATGGTATCAGAGCTATGTTAGAGAGTTCTGAAGAGAGTGTGAGGATCGCGATTTGTTTCAGTTCCTTGCTGAAATTTTCTTTGGAAAATTATAGAAGATTCATCAATCGATGGATTCAGGAAATCAAGATGCGAATGAACAAGTGGCGCTCAATCTGGATAAGAGTTTGCAATTGCTTGCACGACTTGCGCAACTGTCGACTAGAATGGCGAGTGGAGCTCATGGAGATGTATTGTCTATTGCGAATTCTGATTATCCAAAGATGTCTCTTATATCTATTCAGTTGGATGGAACAAATTACCATACCTGGAGTAGATAGGTCCGAATGGCACTTGGAGCAAAGATGAAGCTAGGGTTCATCCACGGCACTGTACCAAAACCTGAAGGGAATTTAGAAAATCTTGAAAGGTTGATGCGTTGTGATAGAATGGTGGCTTGTTGGATCTTGAGTTCGATGGTGCCACATCTCCACAATTCTTTCATGTACACAAACACAACAACGGAGCTATGGAGTGAAATCTCTGAAAGGTACAATCAAAGCAATATGCCTATTATTTTCCAAATTAAACAGACATTTGCAATAATTGTACAAGGAAGTGATGTTGTAACAGTATACTACACAAAATTGAAACAATGCTAGGATGAAATTGCTTGCATGAATAGAATCCCTTCATGCACAAGTGACATATTAAAGAAATGCACATGTAAAGTAATTTCAAGATTCATGGAATTGAACAGTTAGGACAAGTCAATGCAGTTTTTAATTGGACTTAATCCTAATTATGAGGCTGTCAGGAACCAAATCTTTTCTAGTGATCCTATTCTAAATGTTAATCGTGCTCATTATCTGGTGATGCAAGTTGAAAAATCCAAGCAATTTAGAAATGCCACTGTTGAAAATGCTGCTTTCATGGCTGGTCAGAATCAGTTGAATCAGGGAACATCTACACAGGGTGACAATTATTCTTCAGTTGCCAATGCTGCTTGTAGGGAATATAAAAGAAACAAATCAAGGGAAAAGAAACATTACAATCACTGCAATGAAGATGGTCATTACACTTATGCATGTTTTTAGTTGATTGGGTACCCAGACTGGTACAAAGGAAAGAAGAACAAGAGGAATCTGAGGGTTGTTGCTCAGGTTGTGATACAACAGTCTCCATTGCAAGGGAATGAAATTGGAAATTCAGGAATACAGGAATTTGATCAGGAACTGGTGCAAGCAGTTTGTCAGGAAATGATGAACGTGTTTAAAGGGAAAATGAACATGCCATTATCATGCAATTATGCAAGCAATTCAAAATGTGCAAGTAGTTCTTTTTCTAATCTCGTTTTGCATGATTCAAATAAGCATGAACGGATTCTTGACTCGGGAGCTACAAATCATATGAGTCCTTTCTTAGTGTCTATGTTCAATGTTAAGCTATTGAATCTACCTATAATGGTCAAGCTACCAGATGGGTATATTATGAGGGTTGAAAAGTCAGGGTCAGTTGATATGGGCTCTGATTTCATAATAGATGATGTGTTATATGTACCATAGTTCAGATTTAATTTGTTGTCAGTAAGTAAGATAATTGCACAAAAAAGGTTATGGGCATTCTGTGATAAAGACCATTGTGAATTGCAGGACCTTATGAGTAGGAGAGTAGTGGATATGGGAAGAGCATGTCGAGGACTGTACAAGTTACAAGTGCAAGGAACTAGATTGCAAAGCTGTAATAAAGCCTCAGTTGTTAGTTGTAACAATGTCCTACATAATAGACTAGACGACATTTTCATTTCCAAGCTAAAGCATGTATCTGGTGTTCACACCATTACTGAATAATGAATCTTTATGTGATACCTGTGCAATGGCAAAGTTTCATAGATTGCCCTTTCCTAAAAGTGAATCTCAATTAAATGCTAGTTTTGATTTGTTGCACATGGATTTGTGGGGACCTTATGGGACTCCTAACTTGAATGGTGAAAAATATTTCTTCATAGTAGTAGATGACAAGAGCAGAGCCACATGGACTTACTTGTTACATAATAAGACACAAGTGAAGAATACGGTTAAGAATTTCATCAACATGGTACACAATCAATTTGAAGTTGTACTTATAAAAATAAGATCAGATAATGGATCTGAGTTGATGAATGATAGATGTCAGTAATTGTTCTCTTCAAAAGGAATTGTACATCAAAGGTCAATTCCTTACAGGCCACAACAGAATGGGGTAGTCGAAAGGAAACACAAACATGTGATGGAGACAGCTAGGTCTTTGAGTATTCATGCACATTTATCCAAGGAATTATGGGGAGAGTGTATTTTGGCAGCCACATACCTCATAAATAAGATGCCTTTGGTGATATAGGGTGGAAAACACAATATAAGGTGTTGTTTGGCAAATCACCAAACTATGATAATCTGAGAACTATGGAATGTTTGTGTTATGCTGCAAACACAAAGAGAGATTTGGACAAATTTGATCCAAAGGGAAGGAAGTGTACACTTATTGGTTATCCAGCAAACCAAAAGAGATACAAGTTACTAGCTTTGACTACAAAGAAAGTGTTTGTGAGTAGACATGTTATTTTTCAGGAAGAAATATTTCCATTTCATTTAACATTACACAATCCAAAAGCAGGTTCAAAATCTCCAAGCACTGAATTGCATAGAGAAGAAGAGTTTAGAGTAATATATGAGTCTGATGGCTACACATTAAGGGATAGCATACCTTCTTAAATAAATTATTTCCAAGAGATATAATTCATCTAGTTGTCAACAGAGTATCTGAGCATGTTGATGTTTCATCAGAAATGCAAACTGAGATATTGAATCACCACACAGATGAGGAGATGCCAGACTCTACACCAGCAGAGTCTATTGATACAGTTGTACTGCACAGAAAATCTGCTAGAACAAGGCATGCACCCACCTGGACTCAAGACTATGTATTGAATGTTCAGGCTGAACAAGATCATGAACATTTTGCTTTCATTTCCAAGGTTATGTCAGTACACGAGCCTTGTAACTACAAGGATGCTCAGGGTATGATGAGATGCAGCAATGGCAAAGGAAATAGAATCATTGGAAGCAAATGGGACTTGGGAATTGACAACACTACCAGCAAGATGTAGAGCTATTGGATCTAAGTGGGCGTATAAGGTGAAATTTCTACCAAATGGATCTATAGAAAGATACAAAGCAAGGTTGGTAGTTAAGGGTTATGATCAGAAATTAGGGAAAGATTATAAACATACATTCAGTCCAGTTGCTAATATTTCTACAGTGAGGATTGTCATTTTCATAGCTACTGCTAAGGAGTGGACTTTGCATCAATTAGATGTAAACAAAGCATTTTTGCATGGTTTGTTAGAAGAAGACATATATATGAAACCACTAGAAGGCTATCATCAAGCTCATGAAGGTCAGGTATGTAAGCTTAAAAGGTCCTTTTATGGGCCTAAGCAAGCCTGAAGGCAATGGAATCAAGAATTGACACAATTTCTGATCAATGAAGGGTATGTACAATCCACCAATGACTACTTGAATAAAAAAAAGTATATCAAAGATACTTTGAAGTCTGTAAACATTCTAGATGCAAGAGAGGTGCATTTTCCTCTTCCCACTGGTCTGAAATTGAGAATTGATTAGGGAGATTTGCTTATAGATGGTGAACAGTATAGAAGGTTGATAAGCAGATTGATATACGTACCTTTCATTAACTAGGCCTAATATGTCTTATGTTGTGCAACATTTGTCATAATTTGTGTAACAGCCAAGGCAACCACATCTTCAGGCAGCCATTCATGTGCTAAAATACTTGAGTTGTACAGTTAACAAATAGTTGTTTTATCCTGTGTAGAGTGATTTGAGCATTGCAGTGTTTTCTGATGCAGATTGGGGAGCATGTTTGTCTACAAGGAAATCATTGTCAGGTTTATGTATATTCCTTGGTCATTCTTTAGTTTCTTGAAAAACAAAGAAGCATGCCACTGTCTCAAGATCTTTTGTTGAATTTGAATACAGGAGTATGACATCAACTACTGCAGAGTTGATATGGATCAGTTATCTTCTTCAAGACTTATGCTTAAATGTCACACTACCAGTTACCTTATTCCGTGACAATAAAGCAGCTCAAGAAATTGCAGCCAACCCTTGCTTTCATGAAAGAACAAAGCATTTGGAAATTGACTGTCATTTTACTAGAATGCAGGTGCAAAAAGGGTTTCTCATAACAACCTACATACACACTAGCTTACAACTGGTAGATTTAATGACCAAGGCTTTAGGGAAACAACATTCCTTTTTGTCCTCCAAGTTGGGTTTGACAGATTTTCCAACCTGGGGGGGGGGGGAATGTAGAGAATGTTGCTTATGTGTAAATATAATAAGGGTCACAATCATATTGTGAACCTGGTTTAGTTTTATCATTTTGATGTAAATGGTTAAGTATATAAGTGAACCAAGCCTTAGAATTCGGTCATCAACTTTGTAACAGATTTTACAATTCTATGAGAATTCACTCGATTCTTTCTCTCTTCTTCCTCCAATGGAGGTAACTCTCAATTCGATCTACTAAATCTTCAAAGATACATGAAGATGAGCTTGGTTATTTTAAGAGAAAGGCTGCAAGTAGAAAACACCACACAATCAGTTGTGTAAGTCTAATGGTAAAGAAGCTAATAGTAGCGTGTAGCTTGTGTTACGAATTATAAAGCAGAAATTCATTGAGATTGAACTGAAATCTCAAATACAGAGATGAAGAAAGAATACAACATCAGCATCTAAATTTTAATGATATTCTGATTTTTATTGTCTTTTTTGGCCTTTTGTGTTTGTAGTGTCGTGATGTAGCTGATTTGCGAGATGATCACTGAAAACTTGTTTTGCTAGTTGGTCCTTGGTCATCTGTTGCGTAGGGGAGTGAATGCAAGTTGTTATGTGGGAGGTGACAGGATATTAAACATCCAAAAAATATTATATCGTTTATAAAAAGCTATGAGTCTATATTATAGCTTTTTTAAAACCCAATCATATTACTTAATGGTGTAGTGTATTTCGCAAAATACAAGAGCCCAGTAGCATTGTCCGACATTACATTCTATTACATATTCATTGTTTTCGACTGAGATTTGGTATGTATGTTGTGTTGATTTTGGTCCCGGGCATATTTATAATCAGAGGTTATACTGTTTGATATACGTGGTGTATTAGATGCATAGATGCGGGACATACATATATCCGGGGGATTTCTCGGAATTTATTCAGGAATTTGATAGCGTATATGGCGGATGAACATCTGGGGTATTTATTCTCATATGTCCGGCATATTTGGTGGTTTATAACTTGGATTTATATCCGTGGTATATATTATGTAATTATCCGGGGTATTTGTTCTACAAATATATACGGAATGTAATGATATACTTCGAATTTGTAAGATCCGCAGTATTTTATTTGTGTTAAATTTAAAAGCATGTTTTTATTTTTGGAACTATTTTGCCTGTATATACATACGATATATGAAATAGAGTTTCATTCAAACACAATTCATTTCAATCAAAAAACAACCAATATTTTAAGAAAGAATTTGGTCAAATAGATCTTTTTCTATTTCCATTAGATTTGTGTACTCTTTCAGTTTTTATCACTTTTATTAAACTGAAGTTGGAACGTAAGGTGTTTGATTAGGGATACATTTACTAAACATATTTATACCATGAGCCTGATTATTAGAGAAAAATTTCTAAAAAAACGTACTTAACTAATTTGGTCATCTTTTAATTAACACTAGCAAATAAATGTCTCAAAAAATATATCCAAAATATATAAATAGTCTTTCTAAACTTAATAAAATATCACTATAAACATATATATTATAACGTTCGATCATCACCTCAATACATTGAAATCCAACATAAAATATTCTACTTAAACATTCTTCATTCACTTTCCTTTGAGGCTTCTAACTAAAAACTATTACCACTATCCAAATATGTGAAATAGAGATAAAACAATCCTAATTATAAAATAATAGAGTTGTTTCAATCAAAAATAAAAACTTAAAAGAAAATAATCGAAGTATTATTATGAATCTTATGATTTCACGTCTCCAATCAAATGTGAAACGCACATATCGATTTCAAAGAATACATAAATGGAAAAAAAAAATCAACTTTACCTAATGGAGAGACAATTGAAACAAACATAGTGTGGATCTGTCTTAATCTGATGTTGGAAGATGAACAAGCTAATGTTTGCCTAAATACATGGAACAATGGTTGGAAATAATAAGTTTTCACATCGAAAATTGGGAACATTCCGAGCCTATTATATAAGGTCGATGGGCTATTCCTTCTATTGCCAATTGGTATACGGATGGAACCTCATCGGATTTATGTGCTGGGCTTGAGCCTAATGCGCATGTGCGCTCGTATGCACACGACCCCCGCTCTACCGGTTTGCCTGTATCGGACTTTGACATGGTATCAGAGTGGTTAGCCTCAATTGTGCTCGTGATCCTAACTTGTGGACAAGTGCAAATCGGTCTATATGCTCTAGTTGCACTTGCGGGGGCGTGTTGGAAATAATAAGTTCCCACATCGAAAGTTGGGAACATTCCAAGCCTAGTATATAAGGTCGGTGGGATACTCCTCCAATTGCCAATTGTTTTTAGGATGGAACCTCATCGGGTTTATGTGTTGGGCTTGGGCCTAATGTGCATGTGCGCTCGTATGCACACGACTCCCGCTCTCGGACTTTGACAACAATTCTAGCGTGTCACTTGATTGACTAAAGATTAATAAAAATTAAGGCATCTTCTTGTACATGGTAAGTTATTTCCATCTTCTTCGACTTTCGTGAAGTAGGCATGGTTACTTATCAGTTATTGAGTTATACAATAAGTGTTTGGGTCAAATTCTGAGTTTATTAACAATTGTTACAAGGGGATAATACTTAGTTTAAACTACTCATCACAAATTTGAGATCAATGGTGAAAAATATTTATCTTTAAGATAAGTTTTATGTTGTGCGGAATTATGAGAAAGAATAAAATCCAACAAACAAGAAAGACAACACACAAATTTATAGTTGTTCACCCAGTAATGGCTACGTCAACTTTCAAAGAGATTTTATTGAGGAGTTTCAGATTATAGATAAGTAGAGGATAACCAGATTGTTTTGGAGGCATAGGGAACGCTACGCTATATAGAGTAATGAAACCTTATGTTATAGTTGGACACCAAGTATAAGACTCGGTCACTATAGTAAAAACCCAAACAAATGACAAGCCCAATTCAAGGCATATTAACAAATCGTCACCTTGACATAAATCCTCATAAACGTATCAGATGCATTAGTCAATGCTCAGACTAGCTCATCTCTCCCTATCTAGATGTGGCCCATGGGCACTCAACAACTTTTGACATTTAGCAAGTCCAAACAATGTTGGAACTTGTTGCGGGGTAGCCGCTTGGTGAACATATCAATAGGATTATCAACGGTCCCTACTTTTGTCACCTTGATCATCTTCTCACTTCTCAAGAAATGATATATAATGTCAATACGCTTAGTCCTCTCATGATGAACCTTATCTATGACCAAACATATTCCACTCAAACTATCATAGTATACAATAACCTAATCATGATGTATATATAGATCACTAACCAATCCCTTCAACCAAATTCTCTCATTTGTTGCTTCTATCAAAGACATGGACTATGCCTTTTTGTTAGAAAAAGTGATTGTTAGTTGTAAGGTTGTCGTCCAACTCATAACAGAACCACCAAGTGAAAGCATGACCGGTCATAGATCTTCAAGTATCAACATCTCTTGCATAATTAGAATCAGAGTACCTTGTGACCAAATATTGTGTATCATTCCCAAAAAAAACCTAATGTCTAATGTACCTCTAAGGTACCGAAATATCCTCTTCACAACTTGTTAGTGTTCTTTTCCTAGTTACCATATGACCTAGTCCACAACACTAACAACTTATGCCATATTTGGTCTTGTGCAGACCATAACATACATCAAGCACCATACTACACTAGCATAAGGGACTCGCAACATATGCTCCTTCTCATCCAACTTAGGTAAAAATAAAGTGGTAAGATGAATGTTAGAAGCACTAGGTATATCAATAGGCTTGACCGATGACATACCGACCCTTGACAACACATTTTCAATGTAGTCATTTTGTGATAAGGAAAGCTTATTATGACCCTTATCTCTTAAAATCTCCATTGCTAGAATTTTTCAAGATGCTCCTAGACCCTTTATCTCAAGCTCAACACTTAGGGGACCTTTAGCTTCTGAATGTCATACTTGTTATTTGCAGCTATTAGCATATCATAGACATACAAGACCACATAGATGAGAGAATAATCCTTCAACTTGTTGTAACACTGATAGCATGTATTATAGTTTATATTTTGGGGCTGGTTTAGAAGTTTTATCTTCAATAATCTACATGTATGGATGTATATTATGTGATTATATTGTTGTTTCATCTACCTTTGCGGGAATCGAGGTCTACATCTAGTTTCGTTGTAATTGTAGGTAAAATGACACGTTTTGAACTAAAAAGGAGCTAAGGAGTCATTGGAGCTACATTCTGGAGCTTTAGGAAGAACTCAAGAAACATGGAAATAATGAAGAAGATTTACTTTGGACCACATTCGAGAGATTTCACATTCAGTTGAGATTCACCTCGGTCAGCTACATTGTCACCTCGATCGAGGTGATCTTGAGGAGCGTCCCGACCGAGGCGAACACCCTGCCGCCGGCGAGATATATATTTTTGGTTGAGATCTTTTAATTTTGGAAAGAAGATATCTTATATTTTTGGGTTGGATTTCTGGAAGGAAGATATTATTTTTGGGAGATCTATTTTAGATATGGATATATTTTATAGGAAATTATCTTTTTAAGATATTATTATCTTTGGAAGATAATTCTCCTATAAAAAGGGTTGGATTTTCCACAATTCATCCATCTTCTACACACCCAATTAGGGAGATTTCTAGAGTATTTTTTGAAGGTTTGAAGGAAGGATTGAAGGATTGAAGATCAAGGAATGAAGGGTTCATAGTTTGGAGTTAGCTTTTGTGGGAGTCTATAAGACTTTCTTAGATTCCCTTTTGGTTTGTTGTCTTAGTTGATTTGTGATTTAGGGAACGCTGATTTGTTGATTATTTGATTCAGTTATTGAGACCTTTTCCTTAAGGTTTTCTTGTTCAAATATTGATTCTCTTTCCATATATTTGATTATTGTTATCATGATAATTGTTGGCTAAGTTTCTAATGCGATTCTAGGGTGATTGGCTGAAAGTTGTGGGAAAGACGATGATAGAATGATCTTAATCCCAACAAAACCCTGAAAGCTCGAGTCTTTAGCCTTAACCCTAGAATACCTCGCTCAGTCAATGAACATCTCGGCCGGGGTGGAACTTGACTGAATGAGGTGAACCTTTTATGATCCGAAATTGAGAGTTAAGAGTTCTAGTTTGTCAAATCCTATCCTTATTATACCTTTCCTGGTTCAATGCAAGCCTAGGATGAGACTTACCCGGTAATTCCTTTGTTTGTTTACCCAAGATCATGACTGTAGGTAATAAAGGTTTATCCTTTATTAGGGTTTGAGTGTGCCTTCATCCCATCTTTGTGAGTTAGCATGATACTTACCCGGTAAAGTTTGATTATATTCCCTTAGGTGGTGTGTTGGTTTGAGATTATAGTTCCTTTCCTTAGTACCTTGAGACTTACCCGGTAATAGGAGCTTTGGTTTGGGATAGTGAGTAGTGAGGCTTACCCGGTGATCTATTCCCACCTTAGAAACACTTTTCCTTTGCAAACCTTAGCTTTGTTCCCGTTATCCTTTGAGATCTTGAGTCGGAACCGCAACTAGATGCTTTAATCCCTAGAATCCGCATTTTCCCTTATTTGACTTTATATCAGCTTTGATTGCTTTTGGTTAATTGCAATACTTCACAACCTGATTTTGTGCTTTGTTTCACCTAAGTCCCTATGATCGACCCCCGAAATTCTTGCTTTTTATTACGATTGACCCGTACACTGCGGGTTCGCATCTTTGTTCTAGCATACTTCTTGGGTTATAAATTTAAAGCTTGCACACACCGTTTGGAGTGAACAAGTACACACAACAATCATAAGCACTCCTATTGTGACCAATCTCTATAATATAGCTATTAAATCTTCTGTACCACTGCCTCGGAGACTACTTATTCCATATAAAGACTTCTTCAACTTGCTGACATAATTTTCTTTCCTTAGAACTCGAAAATCATCCAGTTTGAGTCATATATATTTCTTCTTCTAACTCTCCATGTAGAAAATTTGTATTTTCATCAAGTTGTTCGAGCATTAGATCCTGATGTGCCACTATTGCAAGTAGCACTTAAATGGAGGTATGTCTGACTACCGGCGAAAAAATCTCATTGTAATTCATTCCTCTCTTGAATGAAACCTCTTGCAACACTCTAAACACTTTAATAAATTTAGAAGTAATTTAAAGTGTTGTCAACAACATATTAAACACTATTTAAAAAGGAAAGTTTAACGTAATGTCAACAATACTCTACACACTTTAATTTTTTTTGAATGTTTAATATCTAGTCAACACCACCCTTAAACACTATAAAATAGAATGTTTTAAATATTGTCAACACCACACTATAATATTTAAGGTTTCATGTGTCAACATCTTAAACACTATAAATTAAATATTTTAAGTTATTGTCAACAATACACTAAATATTATACAATTAATAACTTATAATATTGTCAACAACCCAAAATCTTTAACTTAATAATTTTGGGAAATTCCGGTTGGTGCCCCTGTGGTATGGGGTATTCCAGATTTTGCCAACGAATTTTTCAAAGTTCGATTGGTGCCCCTCAATTTTTACACAATTCCGGAATTTGCCCGTCAGTTACAAAAATTGTTAACTTTAACGTGTTCTACTAAAAAATAAAAAGAAATTGAAAATAAATTAAAAATGAAACACCTCTCTGCGCTCAGAAACTCACTCAACTCTTCCTCTCTCTCTCAAACGAAACCTCTCTCCCCACTCTTCTCCTCTCTCGAACGACAGTTCCCACTCTCCCCGCTCTTCTCCTCTCTCGAGCGACAGTTCCCCCTCTCTCCGCTCTTCTCCATCGGTTTGCTTTCTCCTCTCTCGAACAACAATACCCTCTTTGCTGAAATTTGATATTGTGTACATTGAATTAGACTAATTTGTGTTTAGTTGATGATTTTGTTCTAATTTATTAAGTTTAGGTCCTAATTTCTATTTAGGTTTGTGATGTGCGTAAGTGAGTGAGTTTAAGTTCAGAGTTAGTTGATGATTAGGTTTTAATTGATTGAGTTTTGGTTCAGAGTTAGGTGTGGAAGTGTTTGATTGATTGAGTTTAGGTTATAATTTCTATTTAGTTGATGATTTTAGTCAAGTTTAGGTTTAGAATTAGGAGTTGAAGTGCTTAATTGATTGAGTTTAGGTTCTAGTTTCTATTTAGTTGAAGATTTTTGTCAAGTTTTAACTTCTGATTAGTGATTTCATTGAAGTCAAATTTGTTTTATGATTTTACTCAAATCTGTTTTCTGAGTTTAGTCAAATTTGTTTTCTGATTTTAAACAAGTTCACTTTTGATATTAGTAAAGTTTGTTTTCTAATTTTTTTTGTCAAATTTATTTTCTGATTTCAATTAGTCAAGTTTGTTTTTCTGTTTTTAGTTTCTGATTTTGTAATTTGAGAATGTATATTGATAACTTGATATTCATGTTTTTATTTTCAGAATGGAAGATAAAAAAAAGTGTTGTGTTTGCGTTGAATGTCGATGAAGCAATTAAAATAGAGGTGGATGATATCGACTTGTGTAATATAGTGGATATATATCGACTTGTGTAATGTAGTGGATATATATCGACTTCTGTAATGTAGTGGAAAATGTTTCTGTTTGGAAATTGGTCTGTTTTGGAAAATTGTCTGTTGTTGTATGTGTTTATGGAGCCGAATGTGGTTGTATCAGTAAATGGTGTATATATTAAATGATAAAGAGCAATTTTGGCTGATTTTTTTTTATCTTTAAAACATCTCCAACTACAAGTTCAAGTGATCTATTTAATAACCAACAAAACTTAGCAAAAACTTTATGTCTATGATGTCTATTTGGAATCACCATATGTAAAACTCAGCAAAAACTTTTTGTCTATGTTGTCTATTTGGAATCACCATATGTTAGAACTCATCTTACATACAGGTTTTAATAACTAGCAAAAACTTTTTGTCTATGTGGTATATTTGGTTGTATATGTTGTATATTTGACATCACCGTATGTTCGAACTCATCGTACATACAGGTTTTAATATCCAGTAAAAACTTTACGTTTGTGTTGTCTGTTTGGACTTAAAAATGTATTTTCTAGTTTACTATATTTTCAATGAATAAAACAACATAAAATTTAAGGAACACACATAACACATAGACCATCTTGCTTTATATTAACCAAATTCATTGTACATGATACATAAAGTTTCAAAATAAAAACTAACACATAGTACAATATCTAATGTGCTACTCGGTTTTTTAGTACAATCAATAATATAATCATGTACAAAATATGAGATGTTATAACTACGCAATGAGATTCCTTTAAATCCATAATTTCTTTCAGTCTTGAAGGTCATTTTTGGATGTTGTAGGTGAATCATATCGTAGATCATTTCTTGTTTTATGCTCGCCTTGAACATTAGTCATCTTCGATGCATCCGTCCATTGAAAGAAATTACAAGCATCGCATTTGTAATACGGACGATTTTGGATTTTTGTCAGATCCGGAAATCCTAATGTGAGTTCTTTTTTGGAGGTTGACACCTACAATATGAGTTCGCCAATCTCAATGTTGAAGAAGAAGATGTAGTTGAATCCATTAAATCTCGAGAAACCTAACCAAGAAAAAACATCAAACAAACCCGGGACATTTCTACTAATGTTCAACATCCACATCATCACATAAATAGATTTTCATATTCATACAAAAACATGTAAAAATATAATATGAATATAAGTAACCTAAAACTTGAACTAATAGCATCTTACTAAATATAAACTGGATAAAAGGAACCTAAAACTTGAACTAATAGCAACTTACTGTTGTCAATTCATGCAAAAACATGAACTAATAGCAACTTACTGATGTTGATTCAAGGTTAAATCAAGAGAAAAATAAATTTTAAGCTTGAATTATGAGAACTGAGAACATAGCAATAGCTTTCATAAATTACCAATGTTAAGAAGTATACTTTGTTGGATCATATAAAAATAAGAAATGGAAAATGTGTACAAACTGCTATGACCTAGAAAAAACAAGCACTTTAATTCAAATTGTAGAAATTCGAGTAAAATGATAAGATTTCGCCTTACTCTCACCACTTGCTACAGTGGAAGACCTGTTTTACACTCAATCAATTTACTCTGACTCAATCAATTGATTAATTGATAGAAACATACAGTAATATTCAAGACAAAAACAAAAACTTTCAAAGCCGGGCATCAACCTAAACTCAATCAATTAATTCTATTTTGGATATCAACTTAAACTCAAGACAGAAACAGACAGTAAATTCAAGACAAGAACAGACTAACCAATGTACACAATATAAAATCTTTGTCAACTTAAACTCAATCATTTAGTCTAATCAACCAAACAGAAATGACTCTAATCCATCTACCTTAATCACAAAAATACTTCACACTTAACTCTAAACATAAACCTATACACCCTAATCGCAATAACAAAGACGAAATTTGAAGAAACATGTATTAGGACATTAGGGTTTCAAACCGGGATATGGAGAAGAGGAGATCGTCTTCATTAGTGACCGTCTTCGTTAAGAGAGGAGATCGTCTTGAAATATGTCACTCGAGAGAGGAGAAGAGCGGGGAGAGTGAGAACTATTGTTCGAGATAGGAGAAGAAGAGTTGATCGAGCGTCTGATTGGGGAGAGAGGTTTCATTCGAGAGAGGAAGAGTTGAGCGAGCGTCTGAATGGGGAGCGAGGTTTCATTCGAGAGAGGAAGAGTTGAGCGAGAGGTTTCATTTTTAATTTCTTTTCAATTTCTTTTTATTTTCCAGTAGAACAGGTTAAAGTTAATAGTTTTTTTAACGGATGGGCAAATTTCGGAATTGTATAAAAACTGAGGGGCACCAACCGAACTTTGAAAAAGTCATGTGTAAAATCCGGAATACCCCATACCACAAGGGCACCAACCGTATATATATATATATATATATATATATATATATATATATATATATATATAGGGTGTGGTTCCCATGAGAACACCCCTAACGTGAGAACATGAGAACAATCGTACACCGTTGGATGGTGAGTATCAAGGGTTGAGATTTAGAGTAGATATCATAATTAATAATAACTACGAATAATAATTAGGAATCCAACAATAACTACGAATAATCCACTCAACTAACAATAACTACGAATAATACATTAAACGATATACCACATTCGTAACAAAACTAATAATAATTACGAATTTTTTCTCATATTCTCACGTTAGGGGTGTTCTCATAAGATCTATACTCTATATATATATATATATTCCGTGTATAGTAGACAATACTTCTTGGACATTACTAAAGGAAGATTCATCTAAATCTATACTTACATGATATATGAACTTTATAAGTTCGTTTACCATGATTTTTCACCATCATTTTTATTCATATTCTTTTCGTATATATTTACATCATATTATAGTTACTTTTCTACTCTAGTTATAAAAACTACCCAAATAATTACACGAAATGATAAAATTCTCAAGGAACCAACAAATTTCGTTAAAAATGTATTTTGATTACATGAAATATCATTCACACATATACACCCAATTTCAAAATAAAGAGATAGAAAAAAAAATCGTGCAAACTTAAAAGAGTATCATTTCTTCAATTAGCACGTGAAACGAATGTACTGAAAGCCTACACGCTATATGTGTTAGGGTAATTTGTTTTACTAAAGATTTTGAGTCATGAATCACTGTCTTTTAAATAATGTTTGCTCTCATATCTTATTGTTGTTGGGTTTTAAACAAATTACATAACAACAAATCAAAAGACTATTAAAAAAGGTTAAGGGCCCGTTTGGTTTGAACTCCGGAATCGGAAACGGAATGGAAACGAATCTAGTCCATATGGTTGCCCTTGTACATGAAAGTTTTTGGAATCATTCCTTGTGATTTGAAGTAATTGGAGTTGAATTTGATTACTTTTGATACCCTATAGGGTAACAAAATATGGGGAGGCAAGTGCAATTTGCATGTAAACACAAAGAATTATTCCATATAATTTCATGAATAAGGATATACATATGGACTACATTCGTTTCCATTCCGTTTCCGTTTCCGGAGTTGGAACCAAACGGGCCCTAAGTAGTTGGCGTACAAAAATCGGTTAACAAAAGAACCCAACTAATATATAATATCAAGCACATCTTCTGAAACAACCATAAATAAATTATTTAATGGTTGTTGGTCCCGTATATAAAGAAGGTCATTGACTGCTCAACATTCAACGTGGGATAAATTTAAGTCTCAAATAAAACTATACTAACGGCAGTCTGTGTGCAAGTCACTCCAACACGTAACCACATAATTTACCATAGGTGTTTCGAGTCTCAAATAAGACTATACTAGTGTATTACCCGCACTTTTGTGCGGGTTGAGCTTTATATAAATATTTAATACTTATAAATTTATATATATATTTTTGTAAAATAAATATTCGGAGAATGAAATTATAATTATTATTATTATAATTTTTTAATTTATTTTTAAGTATTTATTTCTTTAAATTAATTATATTTTTAAATTGATTTTTTAAGATATGTTTGTTGGTAAAAAAAATCCGTAAAATTTTAAAAACTATTTTTATAAAATTATTTATTTAAATATTTTTTAAAAAATTTAGAAATTAATTTTCAATTTATTTTAAAATCACTTTTTAAAATAATTTTTTAGGTTTTGAGAAACATGACGTTGACAGGTGGCAATAGAGTCTCCTGCTTGAATGCGAGACACTTGAATTGAATGGTAAGAAATATTTTGTCGGTCTTATAAGGATACCCAAATGATAAACAAATTAAAAATTTTTTAAGGTGTTTGGTGGGGAACCCAAAATCCAAATGCCCAATCAAACCATGCATGCGCACACACTCTTGTACACATACTATTGGACATTAGCCTTTGTAAGTACTTTTGGATATGTATTCTACTCAGACCAATAATTCTTGCATACAAGAAATAATTCACTACGCTGTTGATTATCTATATAAACTCGCTTCCTGCTACAAAATGTGTTGCCATCTCGACCGCTAGCTTCTTGAAAGGGCGATGGAGTCTTGCTTGAGTGGCTCACCCAATGTTTTGCCGTCTCACCGACACACCGCTAGGTTCACCCCTACCATATGGCGAGATCATCACTTCAACTCCTATCTGCAAAACCAAGAGGTCACTCTCTTTTATATATTTACGAAAGCATTGGGTTGAATATCTTTATAGGTTTTTGTTTTGTAAATAACCTCTCTGTAATTTCTCTCTAGATCAAAGAATTGGGTTAAATAGGAGTATATTTACTAAATGAGTTTATATTAATATTGGTATAAGGTCTACTTAGTCATTTTACCTTATATTCACAAGTAGAATAATTGTTCTATTGTAGTAATTCTGTAATTTTGTGTGCTGTGCAGATTGTTTGTCAATGGAAGGAGAAGGCTGAGACTTTGAAAGAAGAGCTTCTTAAGTTGCTTAAGGAAGATCCAAATTTAAAGTTGATTGATGAGATCCAACGACTAGGTCTTGCTTATCATTTCGAACAAGAAATTGAAAATGAATTACTAAACATTTTCACTACCTCTCATGATCATGCTCTCAAAGATGACGATGAAGATCTCCTTACAGTCGCCCTTAGATTTCGATTACTCAGAGAGCACGGATATAAACTCACCTCTGGTAATTAACTGATTCAGCTTTTTCATATGCATTACGTAGATGAAGATGAAGTCAATAATTAAGGATATGAAATTGTTTAAGAGGACGAGTATGAAAAATAAGTGAAATGAATGTTTGGTAAAATGAATATAATTGTGAGTAAAATTACGAAAAAGTACGTGTTAAATTTTTTTTTTATAGAAAATAGATGAATAAAAAGAAGAGGGGTAAAAATGATATTTTAGCCTCAATAATCTCTATAATCGAAGTTTTATACTATTACAAAATTTTCATAATCTAACCCTTTAATCTCATTAATACCCTTAGCAAACGAGATTGCGAGAATTACTTTTTCCTTTTAATTCTCATGTTATACCCTTGTCATTTTCATAATCTATGCTTTTGGCTAATTGAATTGTATATGTATATCTACAGATGTATTCAAGAAATTCGTGGACAGTAACGGTAACTTTCACAAAGCACTATGTGATGATGTAGAAGGTCTTCTGAACTTGTATGAAGCAGCACATCTGAGGGTACATGGTGAAACAATTCTTGATGATGCTCTTGTCTTCACCACAAGTAGCCTTCAATGTCTATTGCCTCAACTAAGCCCTTCTCTCGCAAAACAAGTGGGTGATGCTCTATATCGGCCTCTTCGGAAAAGGATGCCGCGACTTGAAGCGAGGAACTACTTGTCCATCTATGAAGAGAAGGAGGAACACAACAAAACTCTTCTTCACTTTGCAAAATTGGACTTCAACATATTACAATGTCTGCATCAGAAGGAAATAAGCTTTATCTTAAAGTAAGGTTAAGTACACTTTTAGGTTACCCATGTAATAGTACTGATTGTGTGGTTATGTATTGGTGTATTTTTCAGATGGTGGAAAGATATAGACTGTCCAACAAAGTTTCCATTTGCAAGAGATAGAATAGTTGAATGCTATTTTTGGATTTTGGGAGTCTACTTTGAACCACAATACACGACGGCCAGAAGATTTCTAACACAAGTCATTGCAATAGCATCAATTATCGATGACATATATGATGCTTATGGTACATTTGAGGAACTAGAGCTCTTCACAAATGCCGTCGAAAGGTAGTTTTTTTTTTCATTTTATCACATTAAGGGTCCGTTTGGTTTTAATTCCGAAAACAGAAAAGGAATGAAACAAGTTTAGTCTATACGTATATCATTGTTCATGAAATTTTTTGGAATCATTTCTTGTGGTTTGAGATAATTGTAGTTGAATCTGATTAGTTTTGATACTCTATATGGAAACAAAATAGAGGGAAACAAGTGCATTTTTGCATGAAACCATAACGAATGATTCTAAAAAATTTCGTGAACAGACTAAATTCGTTTTCATTCTATTTTTGTTTCCGGAGTTACAACCAAACGGGGCTAAGTCTAATCATTTAACTAGGTATCGTTTATTTTGTTATAGGTGGGATGTTGGTACCATTGCTCATCTACCGGACTACATGAAACCTTGTTGTCAACAACTCTTTGATGTTTTTCGCAAAACGGAGGAAGAATTGATCGAGCAAGACAAGATGAGCTACGGAGTTCAGTCCACAAAAGAAGCGATGAAAGGATTACTGAGGGTATATACGGAGGAAAGAAAATGGTTCGAGAAACAATGCATTCCAACTGTTGAAGAGTATATGGAAATAGCATTAGTATCGACTGGATACCTCTTGTTATCGGTTTCATCCCTCGTTTGGATGGCCGATATTGCAAATAAGCAAGTGTTTGATTGGTGTTTTACTCAACCCAAAATCCTCAACGCTGCAAGTCTTATCTGCAGACTCATGGATGATATTGTGTCGCATAAGGTAATATCATCGATAGATAATTAAATCTAATTTTAAAACCAAAATCTTTGATGACATTGTTGCGATTTGGGAAAATCTCACATCGACAATATATAGTGTGTGAACCTATAAGTCTTAGGGCTACTCATCCTATTGCCGCTTGGTTTTAGGATAGAACCAAAAGGCTTGTATATGTCGTTCACACGTCATTTGGTCCCGGGATGGATGACAATACGTTGTCAATTGGGCTTGCACGTGTGGTTACATCTATGATATAAATGTGCAGTTTGAGCAAGAGAGGGGTCACCCACCGTCTGCTATCGAGTGCTATACAAAGCAACACAAGGTGTCGGAGAAAGAGGCGTGCGGTGTATTCAGAGCTGAGATAGAAGAAGCTTGGAAAGACATTAATGAAGCATTTTTAAGACCAACGGATGTGCCCATGCCAATTCTGCTGCGGATACTGAACCTCACTCGTATGGTCGAGTTGCTGCACAAAGAGAGTGATGGGTATACTCATGTTACGCCTGCTGTCAAGGAATATATCACTTCATTGCTTTGCAATGCTGTTCCAGTTTAAGACTATGCATAGAATTTGGATTGGGCAAACACATGTTTTGTATTTCTAGATACTGTATTTTATGCCTTAAACTTGTAAATATCAGCCGCAATTTTATTCAGAAAAACCCACAAATAGGATCAAAACATGCACATTTACATAAACATATATGAAAGAATTTAAATAGCAGCATTCACCAAAGAAGAGAAAAAGAGACATAAAAATATGAATAAAGAATATCCTTTGCATTCTCAAACAGCCAAGTCCTGACCTTCTGCCATGGCTGATTCAGGCCCAGAGAAGGACAACTTCCGAGCCCTGATGGGCGGCTTTCCGTTCGGTTTGATAGGAAGTGACTTCTGGGATGGCAATGAGTTGATGCTATTAGCCTTGCTTGCCTGCTTACTCTGAGCTTTCTTAGGAGTACTTATGGCCTGAGATACAGCTCGATTTTCCCATGGGCGAGCAGCAATCCACCGTTCCTTCCAGCTCCAACCCCACTTCGCCTTCCCCAGCTCACAACTTGTTACGCCTTCGGTTTGGTTTCCGTTTACCCTCCACTGCACATCACAACATGTTTGACAAATTCCGGTGGACCAATATCTAAAACCAATTGGCAATAGGACAGTAGCACAGATCTTATATACTATGCTCAGAATGTCACCACTGAAATTATTATTTACCTGGTGAGTAAAGGCATAAGCCAAAGCCCGTTCGCGCTTGACAGCAGCTTCTTCTCTATAATGTATCCTTGCTAGAATCTCCTCCATGGTATCGGACCTATTACACCATTCAACCTGCTACAAAGTTGGTTAAGAAACTACAAAGGAGTTGGTCTCTATGATATCTTGACAGCAATGAATGAATCTAACCTCCAAATCATGAAGCTTTGCCTCAAGCTTGAGTTGGTTCTCAAGTTTCTTTTGTTTAAGGCGGCCTTCTACCACCATGCAAAGCCGCCGCTCTTTGATCTGTGTTTGTATTCTTCCCCAAGAATGAAGATAGCTCAACGTATTCGTAGATTGGTTTTTAACTGATTCAGCCTGGGCCAGCTTCTGTAGTCTCACTATACCCTTCTCTCTATGCAATGATTTTCTTGCCTAACATATCACCAAACATTTAAGCTTAACAAGGCACAGGTTCAGATTCATAAAAATGTTCTTAGTTAGATGATAAGGAGTTACAGAAAATAAAAAAAAAGATATGCTTACCAAGAATGCCCTAATTTCAGTCTGAATCAAGATGACTGCTGCATCCTCTTTATCAGCAAAGCTATTGGATTCAGTTCCATTTGATCTTTCAGAAGCCTGCTTCAAAGAGTCAAGACAGCTTGATCAGAATTGGCGCAGTTTCAATGTTTTAAGCCATAAAGAACATACTGCAATAGGTAGAGTAGCTCATCAACCTCATATAATAGACTATATGTTACAGAGTTGTATAGTATCAAACAGAATTCATGAGCGGATTCAGCAAGAGAGTGTATATATACCTTCAATTGTTTAGATTTTCGAGTCTTCCCCTTCTTTCTACCGATAATTGCCTTGAACCAGTTTCCAGAACCCATTTTGATATCAAAACTGTGTTGCTAAATCAACATGATCCTGAAATGAATACAGCTTCACTTTCTGGATATATATACATAAACTTTCAAAAAAAAATACAGCTTCACTTTCATTAAAACAGTAACAGAGTTTCCTAACATGGCCACATACGAATGATCATGAAACTGCAATTGATCACTGGAATCAACTACGTAGTTCCCCAGCTAGCAGTGAGCCATTTTTTATTTTAATATCATTGTAATTTGGGGAGATTTCAACGCCCATTACAGTAATCAGGAAAAGGTAATTGGTCAATAACAGAAGGATATTTGATCGATCATGAATCAAAACTAACTGCAAATTCCCAGATGGAGAAACAACGAGAACATCAAAAAATGGAGGGACATTGAATTTATAGGCAATAAAGAAGGAAATCTGAGATTAGATCTTTCGTTTATCTGTCAATAAAAAGAAAGACGAGAATTATCAGATCTGGTGATTAGGAAGAAAGGGGAGAGCGAGCACCTGGATCGAAAGCCTCTTTGTGGATAGTAGGAGTGAAGACGAAGTAAATGGGAGATAAAGATAGTTTTATAGAGACAAAATTGAAGGAAAGAGAGAAAGGGTGGGTGTGGATGGGCATGCCTCATCTTACAGTTAAGGTGGGGTTCCACCGTTGTAGCCCAAGACTCGCACTATTTTGCCAAACTACATCACATTTTCTTACATCAATTTCAGTTGGTGTGCATTAAGATATTCATTTCTATATAATAAAGTGGTTGATAATTGTTCACCCGACCCACCACCGTGAAGGGTTTCACGGTCAGACTCTTGCGGGTGTTGGGTCAACGGAAGAAGCGTGTAAATCGGATGAGATTTTGGGTGTCAATACTTAATTGAATCGGGTGAGATTTCACGTGTCCAATACTCTATGATGCACGGACACTTCTAGAAAGGGGCGTGTCCCGTGTCCTGTCGTGTCGGACACGGCCGGACACGCCTTGGACACGGTCAAATATGACCCGACACGGTCAAGACACGTATCCAAGGTAGGACACGTTTAGAGGGAAGCGGATTGTGTCCGCATAAGACACGGTCAACGAAAGTTTAGCCTATTTAATAATACTAAAAAATAGAACACTATTTTTTATAAAAAAAATAAAGAAAAACTGATTTATCGTAATTTTTTTTTTTCGCTCCCATTTTTTCCGACTAAACCTAGCCACACAAGGGCACCTATGAGATTATGGTTACCGAAAGCAAGACACCGATCTTCTTCTTCGGTTATAATGTTGAAACTAGTGTATTACCCGCACTTTGTGCGGCTTCAGTTTTAATAAATATTTAATACTTAGAAATTTATATGCATATTTTTGTAAAATAAAAATTCAAAAAATGAAATTATAATCAATATTATGATTTTTAATTATGATTTAAGTATTTATCTCTTCTAATTAATTATATTTTAAATTGATTTGTTAAGATATGATTGGTAAAAAAAAATTCGTAAAAGTTTAAAAACTATTTTTATAAAAATATTTATTTAAATATTTTTTAAAGAATTTAAAATCAATTTTCAATTTATATTAACATTTAAAAATCACTTTTTAAAATAATTTTTTAGGCTTGGAGAAATCTGACATTGACACGTGGCAATAGAGACTCCTGCTTTAATAGATATATATAAGATATAAGATATAAGATAAGATATTTTCTAAAATTAAAATTTAATTGTTTTACTGACATTTACTATAACAAAATTCAAAGATATTTTAAATATATTTTTAACTTTAATTAACGACTTTACTAAAATATTTTTTATAGATTGTAAAATTTAAAAACCACTTTTTAAAAAAAATTTGGGGTTGGGAGAACCGTGGCTTGACACGTGGCAATAGAGGCTCCTGCTTTAATATATATAAGATAAGATGTTGTTCAGCCGAGCAACTCTTCTCTCCATTCTTCTTATGATTTCATAAATTAACTAGTTCATATCCCGTGCCTTGCACGGGTATTTGTTAAAAAAGTATTAAAAGTTTGAAGATAATACAAGATCATCAAAATATTTGTTCGAATAAAATCTTGACGTGTTAATTGAAATCAAAATATTTGTTTAAATTTATCTACGTCTAGACGATCAAAGAAGATGAACAAAAAATAACGAGGAAAAAATAACTTGTTAGGCATTCGATCAAAATACGTACAAAATTTGGAAAATAAAAACGAAATAAAACTCGTTAAGCATTGGATCAAAAGAAACAATCAAAATTTTAATTTGTATGCCGATCAAAACAAAAGAATCAAAATACGTAAATAACTCTAGACGATCAAAAGAAATGATTAAAACACAATAGTAAAATTAGAACACATCGCAAAACATAAACTTACCTGGAATAATTAATATGTTTTCTTGCTTATAAGAAGGGTGAGATTGATGAATGCATGACTAAAATTGATGAATATAATAGTTAGGTGTTTCATCTATATATAGTGAAAATTAGAAGAATTACAAATTGCTTTCCTGACAAGCTTTATCTCGGAAGTGTATCCAAGAAGTTTAGATTTTGATTTTATCTTTTTAAGTATTTTGTTTTATCCATAACAATTAGATCGGTTGAAGATTTGATTGAGTAGAGTAACCGGACTATTAAAAAACCCCAATACATTTTAGATTTATCCAATCAGACAATTGTGTACAATTTAACATAAAAGAAAATTGATTAATGAAAATACTTTAACAAAATTTGATTATAAACATCACAAATTAATTACAAAGTTATAATTAAAAAAGTTTATGCAAATGATGTATAACTAATAAATTACTTCTATCTTGTAGCCTTTTTGTTGGGGTGGTTAATAATATTTTTGCTTTAAATTTTTTATTATTTAGAAAATAATAATAAATTTGAGATTCAGCGTAACTTAAAAAAAAAATTTGTTAGTTGTTACGTACTAAAATTGAGAAAATATTATAGTTTGTTAGTTATTACGTACCAAAAGAGATAATTATTATTTTAATTATAGTTTTTATATTAATATCAAAATTTCATCGGATAATTTAAGTTAACCAAGTTTACAAAAAAAATGTTAAAAAACGAAAATATAATAATATAGTATATGGGTATAATAATTTTTTATATTAATAGAATGTTAAAATATTATAATTTTATTATTTAGAATGTTTACATGATATAATCCAATTCAATTAGTTTGATTATATCAGATTATTTTAAAAATATAATAATTTATTAAAATTTATTAAAAATTTTGTTATAATTTAAGTTACAAGAATATAATTTTTAACAAAATTCGGGAGTTTAATAAAAGAATTTGAACAAATATTTTAATCAAAATTGTGTTGGTTAGAATTTGGCACAAGATCCTCTTACAAAAATTATAACTAAAAAATAATTAATAATAATGTTTAGTAATTATTTTAGAGAATAATGTTTATCAATTTTTAGTAAAATATTTATCGGAAAAAATGGAATGGCAGTTTAGTAAATATTTTAAAATTCTATTACAAAGATTATTATTCGAGTATTATATTTATACCTTAATATATTATCACTTTTACGTAGATTTAGATAGAGGAGCAAAATTTGATTTAGTTTTAAATTTAACAAATGTGTCAAATCTTGTTAGAAGATTTGCGTTAGATTTTTTCAACAAATCGAGTTAGAATATATCAGTTTGTTAATTTTGATTGGTGGATAAATAGATTTAATTTATTTTAATTATATATTTTAATAAAATTGACATGGCACTGTTTATAAATTCTAATAAAAAAATTTTTATAAAATAATTAATGGCAAATCTGTAAATAGGTTGTGGCAAATCTGTAAATAAATTGAAAAAAGTTGATGTGGACGGCCTTAGAGGCTGACACGTGGACAAAATGGGTGCTGCTTTAGTAGTATATATAGATATAGATTTTGAATATTTGATTACTAATTTATTGTGTAATATTTTTTTGTTAAATGTTGAGTGCATTATTCTAACTCTTTCACTTTGTCTAATATACAAATTTTTATTATTGCTTTCCTTGGTTGATCATGTTGTTCGGTTGTTTTTTATTTGCAAAATGAATGGTTCGTTTTTCAATTTTGAATTTTAAGTATGTTCATTTGAAATTGTAAGACTAAATATGTTTATTTTCATGTTTTGTAAGACTAGAAATGTTTCTAACCTTTTGTTTCGCTTGTTGTTGTCATGTTAATATTTTTATCCACTCATATATCATTGAGTTGTTCATATATATGTATCTCATTATAATATATGAATTCTACATTTCAATAGCTTTAAAATGATATATTATTTATTTTCCTCGTCGTGTCCCCGTTTCCTATACTTTTGAGGATTATCACTTCCCTGTTTCTCGCCGTGTCCGTTTCCCGTACCCGTGTCCGTGCATCATAGCCAATACTTAATTTATATTTAATGAAAATCAAGCTCATATTTAAATCTATATAAAAAAAATTACATACGAACAATGTTATAACCATACAAGGTCCAAAATAAACAAATTATAACGAAATAATAATAAAGACCGAAATATATTAGGGAAAAAAATGAATTAGAAATGAAGATAGGGTTTACTTTAATATAATTATATAGTAAGGTAATAAAGGTAAATATTTTATAATATAAAAACTACAAATATTTAAAATATATATATAATTTTGAGCAGGTGAATACGAGTTGGATAGATGGGTGGGTGATGACTCGGGTGATATGTGGATGAAACATTCATTCTGATCCTACCCTTTCACCACCTGCTTTCGCCCGTCTTTTAGCGAATTTTCACCCTTTTTCATTGGATCGGGTAGCTGGGTATATGTTGGGTACGGATGAAATTTTAATCCCTACATGTGTCTTAGACGCGAGTCCAACATATAAGTATAACGGAGTTTCTTTTCAAAATCAAATCACTACCAAAAAAATCGTACACCTAATTCATACACTAACTAGTGTAGTTACCGTGCTTTGCACATATATTCTTGAAAAAATAACGTAAAATATATTTTAAAATTATATTTTACTAAATATTATAATTAAAGAGTACATTTTATTTGGTTTATGATAAATGTAATATACTGAAATTTTTCGGTGATTTAAACTAAAATTTTGAAATAAAATTTACCAAATCGATTATATTAGGAAAGGAATACATGAGATTTTATTTATTAGAATTAAATATATTAAAATAGTAAAGATATCAATTATTTTAATACTGTCTTTTTGGATTAGTAGATTTTATTCATCTTGACTTATATGCTAAAAAATAATTAAAATATAGTTAATAAATAATATATACAATATAGAAGACTACGGGACAACATTTCAAAATTACAAAATAAATTAATAATTAAAGATTCAAAATTAATTTATAAAATCATAAGAAAAATGGAGAGAAGAGTCGGTCGGCGGGACAACATTTCAACATTAGAGCCGGAGAAGAAGATCGGTGTCCTACTTCCAACAACCACAATCTCGCAGGTGGTCATGTGGAGCTAGGTTTAGTCAGAAAAAATGGAAAAGAAGAAAAAATATTACGGTATATAAGTTTTTATTTCGTTGATCATGTCTTGACCGGACACAATCCGCGTCCTCACCGAGTCCTAGACGTGTCCTACCTTGGAAACGTGTCTTGACCGTGTCCGGTCATATTTGACCGTGTCCGATCCGTGTCCGGTTGTGTCCTCGTTTCCGACACGGCAGGACACGGGACACGCCACCTTCTAGAAGTGTCCGTGCATCATAGCTGTTTTGTACAATTTACTACTGCATTTGCTCAAGCTGCATTTTTTTGGTTCCTATATTCATGTTCAATTAATCATGTATGACTGTTTTTGTGATCTTGCTTATTCACTTTTTTTTTGCATCTTTCTTTGTTCTCTCCTCTCTTCTAAATTTCTACCATAATTGCTGGAAGTCTACATGTTATAATGCTGTCTCAGTTCTTAAAGTTTGTATGTTGTTCTGCTGTGTCAATTCTCAAAGGAAAAGGTAACTCATTTGATCTTTTTCTGTCTTTGCAATTACTCAAATAGGTTGATCTGGATAGTCAAATTGAGCACAAGTGTGGGAACCTCGGTTCCCTGTTGAGCTAATATTAGCCATACATTTTTTTTGAAGCGAAACAATTTCTTATGCTTTCAGGTTGTAAAACTTGCTGCAAAAGACTGCAATCGCTATGAAGTTGTATGCGTCCATTGCTATGTCCAGTATCATGTTCATCTACAAGTGAGTTCTTGTTAGTATAGCCTCTTATGCTTTATCCTTTTAATCCGAGCATCTAAAGAACATAATATTTGTGATCTTTAACCTGTAGTTGTTAGAAGCTGCTGAACACGCAAGGACAAATGAGGTGTTGTTGAAAGTAGACCTCCCAATTGGCGGCGTCGACAGGAATAGTGTTGATACCAGAGTCAATTCCGCAAAAGCTAAGTAAAGCAAGAGCTAACTAATCCTCAGGTTGGCATCAAAAAAAGGAAAAAACTAAATATGACCAAGTTATTTGTAAAACACCAGCAGCTAAATATCCAATTGAAAGAACAATAAAACAATGTTTAATTCTAAGCATTTCTTCCAAAGACGAAGTGCAGGGACATACCAACAGCAAGAAACGTTTGCGGCATATGGAAAGCGAAATATATAAGTTACGAGCAAAGAGTATAAGGATGGGAAATGATATAAACAACGGCTCATCAATACAGGTTGTCAATTGCTCCTATGGAAATTAACGAATAAGAATGGCGGGATTATACATTTTGTTTGCTTTTAGCGTATTGTCTGACATTTTCTAATCTAGTTTAATATATTCTTGGTCACTATTCAAATATAGTTTTCAGATGTGAATTTATTATTTAACAAAGTTGACTTTTTGATTGATAACTCCATACAAATATTTCAGCAGATCAATTGAATAGCTGATTTTTTCAGTGTAATCCAAGAACTGGAAAGATTAATAAAACAATTGATTACATGCTACTTTCTAATCGAAAAGAAAATAAATGAAACAGATAGGTAAGCAGCATCACTATAACATCTAATTAACACACATAAACTAAGACATGTTTTAGCACCTTCCCTTTTTTTCTCGAGCTGAATGTCTAATTCAAAAGCTAAGTAAGCAACATCTACCTAATCCTCAGGCTGGCATCAAAAAAGGGAAAAAGCTGAATCTGAAATTTGAGTTTCAACATTTTGAAGTAAAAAATTCTACAGGAAGACTTGCTTAATACTGATTAAGGACGCCAAGAATAAATGCATTCTCATAGTATACAAGGGCCTTTGAATAACTATGGGGTAACCTATCCACTCTCAAAAGCCTACCAATTCGAGAGAATGGACATGCATTGCTTTCAAATTGTACAGTATAATAAAAGCTTCTACTAAAACTAAATGATTTAATTCTGAGCATTGGTCGACAGACTAAACGAAGGTGTCACACAAACACCAGCCAACAACTACTGTACAGAATCTGAATTGAGAAGTTGTCATAGGCAGTAGACTACAGCATTTATTTAACAAGCAAAAACTTAAACATGCACGCTCGTTATTCAGAAAACAAACTTGAAAATAGAGAGGAAGCTACGGAGAGTACCTGTAGTTTTCTCACAGCGACCATTGTTATTCATTGTATGGCCAACTTGCTACACCAGAATCCGTCAAGAACATAAAAGAAGATAAATGATATATTGTCAAATTAGGAGTAATTCATGTAGTTCTTGTTGGGACAACTGATTGCTCTATTTGGAATAGAAAGGCCACAAGAGAGGTATTGATGCTTCTAGTATAGCTCGTTTCCACTTGTTGTTCAACTCTTCGATGACAATTTGACGCTTATGACTTGCACACTGTAAGGTAGAAGAGATATAAAATATAAGTGGTATAATATGTGGGAATTCAATTGAAACTATCCTTGTCAACATATAAGAGTATGAGAATTATTTTTTTTCTTTTTATTCCCTATGCCCTATTTATATTTTTTTAATATAGCTTAGGTGAAGGGTCGGAAGATGATGAAAAGTGATTACCTTTACCCTAGCTCAATCCGCATCACCAAGATAAAACCGTTCAAATTTGGGAATCATGCAAAGGTTGCAGTCTCGATATCCAGAAATTCAGTCATTTTCTTAAGAAATAGGAGTTTAAAACTCAGTATAAATTGGGAATATCTACCTAGGATCCATCATATTTTATAACAACTGTGACCCCTAAGTTTTCAAGGTACGTGATTGGACATTGAGACACTTTGAAGTTCATGAAGTATCCATACGTTTGATAAGCTGTACATGTCATCCTTCATTCCACTTTATGTTGGTCATTAAATAACTAATGTAATTGATCATTGCACTTATATAGCAAATACTATGCCATGTACCCTCTGATACAAACTGTCAAAAAAAAGAGAAGAAAAATTCATGATCATATGCAAAGAATGTTTTTAGGGTGCATGCTTTGATCAAAAGAGGGTTACACAGATTTTCAAAAACTGTAAGGCGATATGAGTATTTTGATCTTATTTTGTCTTTTAAGGGTCTTCCTAATAGCTTGATAGTCTTCTTCTGATCCAAACCATCTTCTCATCAACTATTATGCTAACATAACCTAGTGTAGCTTCTCCCTATGTCAGCCCTCAAGGAAAATGGTGCTCAAATAGGTCTAGCAAGTTCTTTCATTGATTCTTGTAATACTGATACTTAGTGGAAATTTTAATGTCATAAAACGGCAGGTCACGAGCAACGAACAGAAACTAAAACAAAATACTAAATACATTCAGTCAAAAATCAATTTACACTCAAGGTGTGCAATTGTGAAAAACAACAAATCCACAAGAATTACAGAAATTGTAGATACATAAGTCTCAGTTAGCCGAAAAAACAGCAAATACATTCATTTTGAAATCAGTTTGGCGTAAAGTTGTGCAGTAAAGAAAAAAAATTTGGAACTCAATGTAACACCCCGAATTCTCAGAACTCGGAGTATTACTGGTTAGGACCTCACAATGGGTCCCGACCTCAGTTTGACAACAACATTACTAGGATCTTGCAACAAGACACAAATAAAGAAACCGAAATTCATAAAAACCATGTTTTTAGGGTAATGAATGCAACCATGTCTAGCAGCCTACAGTACTTAAACACAAGAACAGAACAACTGTCTTAACCAAAAGAAAGGAAAGACAAAACAACCCCAACCCCGCTCTAAGGAGTACGGAGACCCGGCTGACCACTACTTCCGGATCACTCAACTGCTGATCTAACCTGCGGTAAATCTAAAACAACAACAAGAGGAACCGTTAGCTAGTTATCTAAATATTAGCAGAATAATAGCAGCACAAACACACTCAGATAACATAAACACTCAGCATGCTTCAAACAAGTCCGTTTTATTATCTTGCTTTAATTTACTCGTTCACTCTAGTGATACTTATTTTGTGACACGAGGGATTCCCAAACCTCGCCTCCGCCCCCGTGTAACCATCAGGAATGAATCCGATGCATCTCACCTTGTACCTGCATGGTCTGGGTATAGAGAACCTCCCAGTCTCTTGTCAGAGCTGGGCAGTGATGTCACGGCCCGTTATACATACACTTGGGCCTTAAACGTAATAATAACAGTCGTCCTAGCAAGTTATTATTATTAAATCAAGCAATAGCACACACCACTACTATCACTCAACTAACACTCAGAAACTGGCTAAGTAAGTCGCAAGGACTTACCTGAATCAAAACACTCTACACTCCTCAAAAGTCCGTACTCGTGGTAACTCAAGTGCCTGTCAATGAAGGCATGTGTATCAAAATCTCATCTCAATATCCAACCTCATGCGAAGGAATTACGGAAACAGCTCTCTTACGGTAAAAGACCATTTTACCCTTAGTGTCGTAAATTCTCGAAGTTTATTCTTGTATTCTACTAATTTCTTTCATATCTTGTTCCCATAAATTATGTCTCTCGGGTAGCTACTTATAGTTATAAGGTCCAAACTCGAGACAACCTGAAGAAGGACAACACTCCTTCTCTCCGGTTACTAATTACGCTACTACATATATTATACCGTCAAGCATGTTTTTAACCTTTCTCCTCAACTCAATTATTTTTACATAATTTCATAACTCACAACTCGTACTTATATATTAACTCACATATGATTATATATACACTATATTTATGATTATAAATATATCCTTATATAAAAATTACATACTTACTAATTCTATGCTTTTATATAGCTTACCCTTACCCGTCCATATATATATATATATATGTATCTTCACTGCACTTATTCATTTATATCTATACGTATGTCTCCCGTCTCGTATATCTATATATTCGTGTATAAGTACACTGCACTGCCAAATATATATTTATTTATATAGTCTCCAATCCCCTACTTTCGGTTCAGTACTCCTATATGCACATACATACATCTCGCACTTCAATCTCTTACTTCTATATTTATATATATATATATATTTATTTCGGTACTCGGCACCCTATACTTAACTATATATGTGTACATACATCCGTAATTCGATCTTTCATTTGTATAATGTAACAACTCCGTATACTTATTACATCTCACCTCCCCCTCACTCTACAAATGTAATACATACCCATCTACAACATTTTACACTGGACAGAAGACTCACTGGGTTACTGTTCTGCAGTAGGTCCGTAGATGGCTCGTAAGCTGGCCCTAAAAGGCGTATGCACTTCCCGGCGAGTCATTGCAGGGTCCGAGCACAGATTCAGTCGGCTATCACTCGGAAACGGAAGCAGGGACGGGATGTACCAGTAGCGGCTTACCTGCGATCGAAGACGGTGGACTGGTTCGACTCAGCAGGCGATCGACAGAGGAATTGACTGGACCCGGTGGCTGCAGCAGGACTCGGCGGTGGTTCTGGCACTACTGCAAGGCCGAAGAGAGGCGGTGATGGGTCACTGCAGGGTTTCGGCGGCGGCTGGCGGTGGCGGTCGACAGCGGCAGGGAGTAGCAGGGTGACGGCTCACTGGCGGACTCGCAACTGCTGCGGGATGCGAAGGTTAGGACTGTTGCTTCGAAACAGAAAGAGGGATGGGGAGAGATAGACGGAACCGGTGGCTAACCTGGGGCGCCTTGGTGGTCGCAGCGGCGGGCGGTTCAGCGGCGGCTCGTTGTGCAGCGCTACGGTTGAAGCAGAAAGGAACAGCAGCTTGTTGATTTTGGACTTGACGGAAGACGTGCAGGCCTCGGCGGCGATGCTCCGGCTGAAGGCAGCGTCGGATGCGGTGGATGGTCTGGCGCCGGCGAAGAGATGCGGTGGAAAGCGGAGTGGCGTGATTCTCGTCTCCAGTTGAAGGCAGGTGTACGGGTTGAATATCCAGAAGGTAAACGTAGAGGGGAGAAGCGGCACATGGATTAGAAGAGTAATTAGGGTTATTAGTGTGATTAGGTTAAGTTATTGGGCTGAGGGTAATGGGCCGACTATTTGGCCCAAATGGAATTATTGAGCGGTTAGCTCATAAAATAATTGCGGAACTCGTAACTCGTAAATTTTGTGCGGGAATTTATATAATACGGAATTAAGTTCCGTATTTATAATTTATAATTATTTTTATTTTAAAAACGTAAAATTATTTCCGGTCATTTAAAAATTATCATTTTATGTGAATCTAGGTCACATAAAATGATAGAATTAACCTCGTTTTATTTTTCTTATTTATTTATTTACGATTGTCTCATCGGACTTTGGTTAATTTCAATTTACCGGAACTTAAAATTTTCGGTTATTACATCAGTGCCCCCTTAAAAGAAGTTTCGTCCCGAAACTTAGAATGTTCCTCTTACTCACACATTTCCTTCGGTATTTACTTTTCCCGACAATTTCATTTTCTACCATGCAACAACTCAACCATCACATAGACCAGTCTCACAAAACAGAAATACTCGAATCAATATAAAAGAAAAACCTGAAAAGTCAAACAACACAACATCCGAGTACTAACTCGTCAAACAGGAGTAACCTCTAACCCCGCAAAGAACTCGGGATAGTTACGTCTAATACTCTCCTCAGTCTCCCAAGTGGCCTCATCAGCTCCTCTCCTAGACCACTGGATCCTCTACAAAAGCATCAACCGGCTAAATTTTCTGATCTTCATAGTTGATAACGTATCTCGGATTCGGTAGGTACTTTCTCACGGTTTGATTTTCTAAACTTACCTCCAGCTCTGTTGATGACTCTACCAAACCATAAAAACTTTTTCCTTTCGAAAGTTTCCAACTATCGATTATGCAATAATGATCTTAAACTTCTGTCGCCTAATGCTTTTTGTAATACAAACCGCTTGACCCGGTTTCCTCAATGTGACCTTATTGGATCGTCCCTTAATTACTTGTTTTCACCTACTTCTCGTCAAGCTTTAAAATTTATATAACTCCAAACAAATCACACACCCAAGTGGACTTTTTCATAAAGATCTCTAATTCCTTATTGAAATCATAGTTAACCTAACATTGATTTTCTTCATCTGTGGTTTATGGGCCTACCACGCTTTTGGTGTAACACTCATTAGTCACCATGGCGTCTTTCTAAGGGTCAACATGATCTACCCAACTCCCGCCTATACTTTTCTTCTACTACTAACAAGATCCTCTTCAAACAGACCCTTACTCTCTTACTCACCCGTAGACTGTTCTTAACCAACTAGTAAGCAACCTCTAACCGATTCTCTTTATATCTTTAGATCACCCCAGAAAGTTATCGTTGCCTACTTGGGGATTCCTCCAAGTCATCGGTAAGGTTATCTCTTAAATTTGCAGTCACTAACATCTCTTCTTAATGGTACCTGTTCGTCAATGCCAATCAACACTTATATGTTCTCAGTTGATGTCAGTCACTCTATAATTGACTTATCTCAATATTCCGGACCTGCTCTTCTCATACCTATACTGGCGTTAAATTCTTGGTGAGCATCATCTGCTCGATTAATCCTTTCATGCTTCACTAATTCGTTTTCTATTCCACACTTTTGTTTCCTTAAGCTAACTCTACTTCTCGAACCCAACTGGGTCATTCATCTTGACATAAATAATCATTCCGAGTCTTCAACGGTAGCTGGTAAATGTCTTTATAGTTCTGATGACTTTAGTTATCATCCCCTTGCATGGACCGTCGGTGTTGATGACTTAGATCCCATGATAATTGGGGTTTACCTTGGACTTTCGAGTCCACCAAGGCCATTCTCATATATACATTCCTTTGCTGGTGTTACCGGCAATATTGCTTTCATGAAACTCCGTTGTTTACGCTACAAGGATTCAACTCTTTGATACCGGCATTGTGATTTCTTTCAAATTCCTATATCTTTGAGGAGGTCAAGACCTCTCCACACTTGTAAAGTCTACATTATGCTTCTATACTCCATTGTAGGTATCCCTTCCATGCACCTTAGACCCTCATATCCGGGTCGACATTTTATCTCTTTTGGCCTCACAAGCTTGTCTTGTGAACTCTTCTACTAGGTGACTCGTCTTATACATTTTTCTACTCTGCATCGGTCTCTAATTGTCTGTTGATCATTACTACCCATTCTGTGTTGGAACTTCAGTTGCTTTGTACTCTTGCATAGATTTCCTAAGGACATCCTCCTCTCAAAACTTTATTTAAAATTCATCACAACCCGCAATTTTGATACCTGACTTTCCTTCTCATTGGATAAGTTATACACTTGGTTTACACTAAATCCCTCATAGTGTTATCAGTCCGTTGGTATGATTTTTATTAAACATCCAATGGTACCATTTGTATACAACACATTAGGTGCATATGATTTTCTCACCAATCAAATTTCTCGCATCGCATTTATTATGTCTTCCAAATACTCATGTCGCTTTGAGTTTACTCGTACACGCTTTACAACTGCGTTGGTTGGTCTTATTACTTTCATCAACTCTTAGGTCATCAGTCCAGCTGAATTTTTTTTTATGAAGTACCTCCATTTCTCCTTAAATAACAGTCTTTAGTCCTTTCAGTAACCATCTTATTGGTGTGATACGGGATCCATATACAACCTTTAGTCTTTCACTTTTACTTCTTCTCATGTCTGTTTTAGTCAACCTGTAGATTCTATCTGCAATCACCTCACAACTCGACCACACATTTCACCAAGACTTTACATCATACTCTTTATGTTTGTGCCGCCTCAGAATTTCTAATTATTCTGTGTCACATCTTTAATCACAAGGGTTTTCCCTGTCAATCTAGACAGTCTGACCCTACTTTTTCTCGAAGGAGTACCATCAGTCTTACTTGTGTGGAATGCTAAGACATAGGACATGTTTCCAATCATCTACTTCCTCTTAGTCTTCTAGTTCTTCTTACAGGAATCCCTTCATTCTAACTCCGATATGTATCTTTCGTAGTCAGTAGTAAGTAACTACTCCCAACAATTCCCTTTTAACCATTACTATCATCAAGGGTCATTACCGACCGTCAAGAGCTGTTCTTAAATTTCTTTATTAGAGTTATCATATTGGACTCATTTAACGTTACCATCCAGGCTACTAGTACTGGTATTGATTTAACTTCACCATTTTCGTCGTGGATCTCCGAAAGAAATTCACTAGATGTCGATAAAATTCTTTTATAACCTTGTGGTTATTCTTCTTATCGGTTAACTAACCATCACTAGTTAACCCGCACATGTAACTTTTAAGTTGTCCAAGTAGGATGTAGTTGACCTTCTACAACATCATAAACTTACTTTTCTTCCATCTCTTTTGAGGCTTGATATACTTGGTGAAATATATCTCCTCTAGTCTCTCTGTTTATTCTTCTTTAGCTCCTCCTACAATCTATACTTTTGTAAGATTG
The DNA here is from genome assembly GCA_033239125.1 of Fagopyrum homotropicum. NCBI lineage: Eukaryota > Viridiplantae > Streptophyta > Magnoliopsida > Caryophyllales > Polygonaceae > Fagopyrum > Fagopyrum homotropicum. The sequence continues at coordinate 137,606,836 of BSWB01000001.1, read as the reverse complement.
TTATGCTCTTACGAGTCCAGTTGTATCATTCTTCTTCCATCAACAGACTTTTCAATCCTTCTAGGGTAGCTTGTAGGTACATCTTCGTGATTCTTTTACCTGAGTTATTGTCTATTTGCGGTTCTCTATTATGAACTTGTAGTGTTGTTAGCTTAAATTCCTTTTGAATGAGAAGTTATTGGGGTCCCTCGGGTTCACCAATACTCTTCTCACACACTCTTCTTCCTTGGGTGTTGCTTGTAATGCTGCCTCTACAGAAGCTGGTTATTGTTGCATCCCGGTCTATGTCAGAATTCTCCTGTGTTCTACGAGATCACTCCACTTCTACATTGGTGAAATCCACCTTTCCCTTTCTGGCAATGCGTAAGCTTCCAAGTTGCAGCTCTTTAATTCTTTCTATTTGGATGGATAATGCATCTCGTGTTGACTTCCATACTTTTGACTGTCTCGGTTATCAATCTGGATTGTGGTGGCAATTAGCTTGTTGAGAGTGATCATATATCGCCTTGCTTTTGGCATCAACTTTCACTTCCTAGCCTGTCAGTGAGCTTAAATTTTATGTCCCTTTTTCTTGATCGCTACCATATCTCCCTTTTGACTTTCATGTCTATGGAAATTTTCGACGTCATCCTCTTTGTTTGTGAAGTCACTTTACACAACTTGAAAGAGCCTCTCCGTTGTCTTTCTCAATTCCCTAGTTGGCGATCATCTCTTGCTTCTCCGGAACTACTCTCTTGTATATCCTTCATTTGATCCCGTTGAGTTGATTCGGGATTTTCTTCTTGTCATCGTAATTGGTGTTGTCTTTGAGTCTTCACTTTTCCGTCTCGACGTTCCTCAACAAGCTCAAAGGAGTTGTCCGACGTTCGTCTATCCTAATGTACATAGGATGTGCATATTAATCCTCACGTTGATACCCTTCAAAAATTACTTAGATGTGTCCAAGGGTGAGAAACTCATTATGTTATCTCCATTAAGGACATAACATAACTACAATTTCTACTAATCTTCGGCATATACCTATCTATATAACATATCTTTATAAACAAGCTAAAAGTCCAACTACAGTAAAACCTAAAGTCCATACTAAGCAAACTGAGATCCGCGGTAGTAGTGGTGGTCAGCCGTACTTTTCTATTCCCAACCAGACTATGCATGCATTTAAAACCAAAAATTTTCTTTTTAAAACTCAGACCCCTTTTCGGGTTCTGCTTAAAACTTATTCGGTCTTTTAGAAGATTTCAAGTGCCATTGTTGCCAACCTAGAGCTCTGATACCATGTTGTAACACCCCGAATTCTCAGAACTCGGAGTATTACTGGTTAGGACCTCACAATGGGTCCCGACCTCAGTTTGACAACAACATTACTAGGATCTTGCAACAAGACACAAATAAAGAAACCGAAATTCATAAAAACCATGTTTTTAGGGTAATGAATGCAACCCTGTCTAGCAGCCTACAGTACTTAAACACAAGAACAGAACAACTGTCTTAACCAAAATAAAGGAAAGACAAAACAACCCCAACCCCGCTCTAAGGAGTACGGAGACCCGGCTGACCACTACTTCCGGATCACTCAGCTGCTGATCTAACCTGCGGTAAATCTAAAACAACAACAAGAGGAACCGTTAGCTAGTTATCTAAATATTAGCAGAATAATAGCAGCACAAACACACTCAGATAACATAAACACTCAGCATGCTTCAAACAAGTCCGTTTTATTATCTTGCTTTAATTTACTCGTTCACTCTAGTGATACTTATTTTGTGACACGAGGGATTCCCAAACCTCGCCTCCGCCCCCGTGTAACCATCAGGAATGGATCCGATGCATCTCACCTTGTACCTGCATGGTCTGGGTATAGAGAACCTCCCAGTCTCCTGTCAGAGCTGGGCAGTGATGTCACGGCCCGTTATACATACACTTGGGCCTTAAACGTAATAATAACAGTCGTCCTAGCAAGTTATTATTATTAAATCAAGCAATAGCACACACCACTACTATCACTCAACTAACACTCAGAAACTGGCTAAGTAAGTCGCAAGGACTTACCTGAATCAAAACACTCTACACTCCTCAAAAGTCCGTACTCGTGGTAACTCAAGTGCCTGTCAATGAAGGCATGTGTATCAAAATCTCATCTCAATATCCAACCTCATGCGAAGGAATTACGGAAACAGCTCTCTTACGGTAAAAGACCATTTTACCCTTAGTGTCGTAAATTCTCGAAGTTTATTCTTGTATTCTACTAATTTCTTTCATATCTTGTTCCCATAAATTATGTCTCTCGGGTAGCTACTTATAGTTATAAGGTCCAAACTCGAGACAACCTGAAGAAGGACAACACTCCTTCTCTCCGGTTACTAATTACGCTACTACATATATTATACCGTCAAGCATGTTTTTAACCTTTCTCCTCAACTCAATTATTTTTACATAATTTCATAACTCACAACTCGTACTTATATATTAACTCACATATGATTATATATACACTATATTTATGCTTATAAATATATCCTTATATAAAAATTACATACTTACTAATTCTATGCTTTTATATAGCTTACCCTTACCCGTCCATATATATATATATATATATATATATATGTATCTTCACTGCACTTATTCATTTATATTTATACGTATGTCTCCCGTCTCGTATATCTATATATTCGTGTATAAGTACACTGCACTGCCAAATATATATTTATTTATATAGTCTCCAATCCCCTACTTTCGGTTCAGTACTCCTATATGCACATACATACATCTCGCACTTCAATCTCTTACTTCTATATTTATATATATATATTTATTTCGGTACTCGGCACCCTATACTTAACTATATATGTGTACATACATCCGTAATTCGATCTTTCATTTGTATAATGTAACAACTCCGTATACTTATTACATCTCACCTCCCCCTCACTCTACAAATGTAATACATACCCATCTACAACATTTTACACTGGACAGAAGACTCACTGGGTTACTGTTCTGCAGTAGGTCCGTAGATGGCTCGTAAGCTAGCCCTAAAAGACGTATGCACTTCCCGGCGAGTCACTGCAGGGTCCGAGCACAGATTCAGTCGGCTATCACTCGGAAACGGAAGCAGGGACGGGATGTACCAGTAGCGGCTTACTTGCGATCGAAGACGGTGGACTGGTTCGACTCAACAGGCGATCGACAGAGGAATTGACTGGACCCGGTGGCTGCAGCAGGACTCGGCGGTGGTTCTGGCACTACTGCAAGGCCGAAGAGAGGCGGTGATGGGTCACTGCAGGGTTTCGGCGGCGGCTGGCGGTGGCGGTCGACAGCGGCAGGGAGTAGCAGGGTGACGGCTCACTGGCGGACTCGCAACTGCTGCGGGATGCGAAGGTTAGGACTGTTGCTTCGAAACAGAAAGAGGGATGGGGAGAGATAGACGGAACCGGTGGCTAACCTGGGGCGCCTTGGTGGTCGCAGCGGCGGGCGGTTCAGCGGCGGCTCGTTGTGCAGCGCTACGGTTGAAGCGGAAAGGAACATCAGCTTGTTGATTTTGGACTTGACGGAAGACGTGCAGGCCTCGGCGGCGATGCTCCGGCTGAAGGCAGCGTCGGATGCGGTGGATGGTCTGGCGCCGGCGAAGAGATGCGGTGGAAAGCGGAGTGGCGTGATTCTCGTCTCCAGTTGAAGGCAGGTGTACGGGTTGAATATCCAGAAGGTAAACGTAGAGGGGAGAAGCGGCACATGGATTAGAAGAGTAATTAGGGTTATTAGTGTGATTAGGTTAAGTTATTGGGCTGAGGGTAATGGGCCGACTATTTGGCCCAAATGGAATTATTGAGCGGTTAGCTCATAAAATAATTGCGGAACTCGTAACTCGTAAATTTTGTGCGGGAATTTATATAATACGGAATTAAGTTCCGTATTTATAATTTATAATTATTTTTATTTTAAAAACGTAAAATTATTTCCGGTCATTTAAAAATTATCATTTTATGTGAATCTAGGTCACATAAAATGATAGAATTAACCTCGTTTTATTTTTCTTATTTATTTATTTACGATTGTCTCATCGGACTTTGGTTAATTTCAATTTACCGGAACTTAAAATTTTCGGTTATTACACTCAATTGCTAAGGACTAATGTAACAATATATGCTCCATTAATGTTTCACTCTACAACAAACAAACTAAGCATAAATAAAACCTATAGCTAAGAACAAATTATTATTTGGCGCTAATCTATAAACACACCTTAAGTTGAAAATTTAGATTCATAGTACAAGAGAATCTATAAACACACCTTAAGCTGAACTTTAGATTCATAATACAAGGATTTTATCTACAGCTAATGACATAAAAAAATTTTTTTTACAAACACATGTGCAAACCTTTTCAAACATCAAATTAAGACAAATAATCATAAATTAAGAATTACAATGCTTTACATCAATGGGAAGCAAGAACTTATCATACATGAACTTTGAAAGATTCAAATCCATGGATCAAAATACTTGAGAACGTAATATAGTTGGCAAAGAAAGATGGTAAATCAAGAAATGGGTATTGCCACCTAGGAGATTATTATACTACAATCATAAAATACACCATTTTATATTGGAAGAGAAATGTCAAAGAGTAGTTGCGGATTTGAGATGCAGGCATGAATTATCCATTGAATAACTACAAAGATAGCCGTCTATAACATAAAGTATGAGATGTGAAACCATGAAATTGTTGTAATGGAAGAAAATCAGTTTAGATAACAACATAATGTATGAGTTTCTCATAGACATTTCGTCAAACACCTTTGGTCCATTAGTAATTTATAGTTGGGCTCTAAAGTTTAAGGACTCTCAAATCGCGAATGTCAAATTCTAATCACATGAACACATTATTGTGACAACATTTAGACAATCAAGTAAAAGTTATCAAAAGGGATATGTTCAGAAGTGTAGTGACTCACAAAAGCATTCGAATGTCCTAGATTCGGCAGTAGGCTCACAAGGTGTTTTTTATCACCCTATGATCGAATGGAAACAAAGTGGAAAAAGAAGGATAAATAGACAACGAGAATGGCATGTTTGTATGAGATCCACATACCAATAAATCTATTAACAAATAGATAGCAGCAATGCATAGGCATAGAGGCAAACAACAACAGTGCACACTTTAGGGTGTGAGATAATTGATATGTACAAAATTTTAACTGTTGTAGACTTGAAAATGATAGCTGAATATAACGACATGTATTTCACCTAGCTTGGAGGTTGCAAACTAGGGTATGTAATTTCCTGAGGTTTTTGCCATCCCAGAAATCGTCTAACTATGACAGTCTATTTTGATGATTCAGTAACAGTGAAGCTCTATGATAACGACCATATCAGATGGAATAAACACGATGGTTGAGGACCAGCAGCTTATGCTCCAATTGAAAGAACAATAAACATGTGCTAATTTTGGGTATTCTTCCTGGGCATCTATTTTTCCAAATCAAATTCAAAGTCAAAAGTGAATTCACAGACTAATCAACAACACTATATGTTAAATAAAGCAGCAACTAACTCTATCTATTTCCAAATCAAATTCAAAACCAAAGTAAATTCACAAACTAATAACAACACTGTAAGTTAAATAAAGCAGCAACTAAGTCTCCAATTGAAAGAACAGTAAAACATGTGCTCAACTGTGACCATTTTTCCTGGACTATATATTTTTCCAAATCAAAATCAAAAGCACATTGACACACTAATCAACAACACTGTAACATCTAACTAATAAGGAACAACAACTAAAACTATGGCTTTCAAAGACAACAAAGCTTACGTTGGTGGCGCTTAGCAGTGGAGCATCAAAGGTAGGTCGAGATTGAAGGAAGGGCGCGCCGGGCGGCTATATCGGTTGCTTGTATGCACGCAGACTGTAGCAAAGCCAGAAAGGAGGAGGTGAATAGAGACAGGTGCAATATCGGGGGTTGTAGTCCTTAAAGCGACGGGGTGAGGCGGTTAGCTATACTGCATCTCATACCAGGTGGCAGGGCAGAGGGAGCCGCTTTCTGAAATTAGGATGAGTATGCCGTGAAGAAGCCAGGCGCAAGAGATCAAAATACAACACGTGGGCATACATTCGCAACACGGCTAAAGATAATTCCGTAGTGGTGGGCATGGGACGGGATAGGGGTCATCCCGCGTCCCGTCCCGTAAGTTATTTGCGGGACGGGACGTGATTTATGACTTTTTTTTCGTTCCGCACGGGCCTTGTCCCATGTGGGACTGGACGGGATGGGACCGAACGGGACAAATCCCGCGCAAATTATGTACCCATTATATTTAATATGTATGTTTGTTTTGTTTCATGTTTAAAGACACAAATGATCGGAGGAAAAACTCGATCCCTAATTATCGATTCATGACGCCTACATTAGTAGTTAATACATTGAAAACAAATTCAATTTACATCAAAGTGTCTTATCGATTCACATTCAAAAAATAATAACAAATAATTTACAGAAAATTACATTTATTTAACTATTGATTACAATTGTGGGAATCCACAAATATACAAGGGCGATGAAATGGACTAGAGCAAGGGCGTCGACGGAACGGACAAGAGCAAGGCGTCGAATGGACTAAATCAAGGGAGAGCATAACCTCTAGTATTTTAGATCCAAGCAAATGAGTCGTAAAGAATGAGTCAATGACTGATGAAAAATTATGGAACTAATAATTTTGAAAATATAAAAATATTTTTAAAAAATTATAATTTATTTATGATATTTATTTATATAATGTATATAAAAATATTATTTATATATATGTGCGGGACGGGACGGAATGAATACACATTTTTTTTTTCCAAATCCCGCCGGGATCGGGACGAAATTAAGCGGGATTTATGCCCACCCCTATAATTCCGACAAGGCATCAGAAGACATCTAGCAACGAATAATTAACCTAACTACAACACAGATAAAGTGGCAAAGAAGGTTGTTGGACAGTCCAAGCCCAAATATATGTAACTCAGCCCATTAACAAGCAACAAATGCTTGCATTAAACTTCCGATATAGTTACTGTAGATAAGGGATCCTCCACTTTTTTATATAGTAGTAGATAAAGTGTTGTTCATTTTCAGTTCGAACTGAACTTGGATCGCTTCAAAAAAACTCTTATTTAATCGGATATAGACCTATATTTTCTGGGTTGGTCCAAATTGACCCATCTAGCTTTAAAGGATTCAAAAAGGTGAAAATATTAAAAAAAAATTCCTATTCAGACCATACTTGAATGTTAGGTTCAGGTCTGATCCAAAAGGATTTTTTTTGGTCTATGTATATATAGGGCCCGTTTGGAAGCGCTAGGAATCATTCCCGGTACGGAATGATTCCGAATCAATCAAAAAATACGTTTGGTTAGAGGTCTTTTAACACATGAAATATTTAATAACATTTTATTCAAATCTTAAATTAATATTTAAATATAAAATTAGAACTCAATAGTTATCGAATATTTCAAGAATATTAATTAGTTACATTGCGTATATTAAACCTTTGACACAATTTGTTATAACAATATTAATATATGTGTTAAAAATAAATCTAATAATATAGATAAGTATTTTAAGAAATACTGTGGAGTTTTATTCGAGGCCTTATTTGAAATTTCTAATAAAAAAATTATCTAATGAAAATATTAAATAGTGAATGATCTATTATTTACGCACTTGATCAAAATAATAGAAAAACATCAAAATATTTGTACATTTAATCAATATAATAAAAAGTCTGTTCATGATACGAAAACTTAACTACTTTTTATTAAAGCGGTAAATATAAATTTACATAAAATTTATATATTATAACTACAAGCATAAAAATGAACATGTTCTATAAACTAATTTGATAATTTCTTTTTTATGATAAAGATTTATCCTTAATTTTATAAATAACTTACCATTATTATAATATGCTTATGCCTCACATTATCATTTTCATTCCAAAGTTTATAACTAACAATCAAATAAAGTCAAGTTGAGGCCCAACTATGAAGAAACCAAAATAAAAAAACGGTGCTGTAAAACTGAATATGAAAATTGAATAGTTTATGTAATGGTTCGAAAACAGGACATTTAAACATTTGAACCGAGCTTGTGTATGTGTTGTGCTTACCACACGCACCTGTTCGAGGTCGGCCATGTAGTCAACAAAGAAAATTGTTGTGATTAGTCAGGTGTCTTAGTTGGGTCAAACAATCAACATTAATTTTTCTATAAGCATGTTTAATTTGAACATTTGTGATAAAACAAAGATTCAACATCGAGTCATATGTAATATATCGATCGCACAAGGCAACTTTAAATACCTTAGAGTAATTAAATAAGACAAAAACTAACACCTTAGAGTGTAATAGATTTTATTTATAATTTAATAGCCTCTTGCGAGTCGACTTTCAAAACATAGCTTTATGAGCTCCGAGACATGTCATATTACTATCATGATCCCCAATAGCATAGTCAATGGAAGTCTCTCCCGGGACAAATCATCATTATTTTATTTATAGGATCCTTGTTTTGTATATTCCCATTTTATATTAGTTTATCTACATTTATAATATTAGATGATTTTAGTGGGATGAGATATATGATAATTGTCCTTGCCATTGCTAGTTTTGTTGCATTAACAAAACTAACATTGTAAGATATTATTTGTCTTTTTCAAATAATTTAAATTGTCATTTCACATAAAATTATTGTGTCAATACTATTGATGTTTTGTCTTGTATATGGCCAATCAAGTAAAAGCTTGAAAATAAACTGTGTTGCTGCCCGATTGACCGTCAAAAATGAAATAATATGAACAAAATTTATAAGAGAATATGGTCCCGGCGGGACTCGAACCCGCGACCTTTGGCTCATAAGACCAATGCTCTAACCAACTGAGCTACGGGACCACATGTCTTTATTCATAAACATTTATTTTTAATGTTAAAAAATGAAATAAATTGTAGTGAAACGTACTCTCTTTAAGTGATAAGAGTGTAAGCCAATGCTCAAATCCACAAACTTTGGGCTTTGGCTCATAACACCAACTCATGTAGCTTTTAATAATAATAATAATAATAATAATATTATTATTATTATGTATAATAATTCATTTAGGAGAAATAATTCAAAATTATACCAATTATCAACAATAAATCCAAAATAATACCAACTTTATAAATTAATAAGAACATACAAACTACCAACATATTTCCAAATATAATTCGTCTTATTTTTTTGGCAAAAATTCTAGCTTTGGTGATGACGTGACAACCAATTACTTATGTGTCATTAATAAATAGGATTAATTGTATAATATAGATTTAATTTTTTTAAAAGGAAATCAATATCATTTAATATGTTAAAATCCAAATTAAATTATTTAAGTTTTTATTTTTACATTAATAATTTTGTTTAACAAAAATTTATTTAAAAAAAATAATTTTGTAAAAAATATTAGTTGTTCTAAATAATAACTTTGTAAAAAATATTATTTTTTTCAAAAAAATAATTTTGTACTAATATTTTTATTTTAAAATCGTTTCATTTTGATGTGTTTAGAAAACTTTGCTTTTGGAATATTTTTTATGTATATTGTAACTATTTTTAATAAACAAATATTTTTTAACATAGTAAAGAAAAATAAATTTTCTTTATGAATCAAGTTAAAAGATTTTTTTAAAAAAATTTTACAAATTATTTTTAAAGAAAATATATACAAAATTCTTATAGATATATGATTAAGAAAAACAAATTACTTTTAAATACTTTATTTATATCTTTAATCCAAAGTTTTTGAAGACATGTACAAAAATATATTACCACATCATCGATATGGCTAGACCTAGGGGTGGGCATGGGACGGGATGGGATTGAGACCGTCATGTGTCCCGTCCTGCAAATTATAGACGGGACGGGATATACAACTTTTTTTCTTCGTCTCGCGCGGGCCCTGAACCATGTGGGACGGGTCTAATCCCACAAGAATTATGCACTGATTATATTCAACATTATATCCGTTTTCTTCAATGTTTAAAGACACAAATGATAAAAAAAACTCGATACCAAATTACCGATTCAAGAGACCTACATTAGTAGTTTGTACATTCAAAATGAATATAAGTTACAACAAAATGTGTCCTACCGATCACATGCATTAAAAAAACCTAGCACTGCAATACGTACACTAATGATAGATTACAAAAAATAATATTATTTTACATATTGTGACTCACAACATGTAAAAAAGATTATCTTTTAGTATTTTATTACTCTTATTATATATATTATTTATCTATATAATATATTTAAATATATTAAAAATATTAATTTTGTATATATGCCGGACGGGACGGGATTAACCGGGATGAGAAGTTTTCGTCCCGCGTTCCGTCCCACAAATTTGTCACGGGACGGGATACCCATTCTTTTTTTTTTTCAAATCCCGCCGGGATCGGGACGAGATTAACCGGAATTAATAGTTGGTATTATTTTAAATTGTTTTTCCTTTTATATATCAAACGTATGTATGTAAATAATTATATTTTTATTTATTATGATAACATTAGACATTTTTTATCACCAGATGGTATGTTACATTTTAATTATAATACAATACGCACCGCGGCACCGGTGCATATTGTATTATATTTGAAAATTATTTGACATGAATCTAGAATTATCATGTTTGTATTTTTAATTATCAACATATGTATATAATTATAATTAGGGTGAGTTTGCTAACTAGACACTTTTTGTCTAGTGGAGTTTCGAACTCTAGGTGATAGGTCTTCCCTTTCACCCTTATACCAGTTAGACTAATTAAACTTCGTTTAATCTCTTATTCATGCACGGTATCAATACACGATTTCAATTACACAATGTTAGTATGTAATTTTTGTTTACACAAGTACGTCGTTTACACAAGTCCGTCGTTTACACAAGTCCTTCGTTTACACAAGTTAATACACAAGCCCAACCGAGTTATAGGATTGGGTTACACAAACCCAATCGAGTTACACAAACCCAATCGATTTACACAAACTCAATCGAGTTAAACAAATCCAATCGAGTTACACAAACCCAATTGAATAATTATTCAACGAAGTAATTTTATGCACTTCTAAAAATTTGGACAATTCCTATGAATATAAACTTGGTCATTTTTTTTTATAATTATCTATTTGGGGTACATTTACAACTTATAGAAATATGGGTACAAATCGTGATTATAAAATATAGGAGGTGTTTTGTAATTATATAAAATATACTAAACCTAATTTGTAGTGCAATCCACATCGATGCACGGCGATGGGCAGAAGAATTCAAACAAAGCCGCAAGCATGCCATAGTTCATAATTCAAACAATTCAAACAGTGAAATCACAGTAAAACAAAATTGTACTATGATCACGTACAATTTTGATCTCGCATTTGTAACCTGGACAAGAGTCCAACCTCCATCTTGTACATTCATTCTAAATACAAATTAACTTTTCAAAAAAAAAAAAAAAAAAAAAAAGATTGCATTATACCAACAATGAGAAAACTTATCCTATGCAACATATATATGGATCTTCTCCAAATTTGCGTAGGAGGCAAGGCATAATTTGTACCTTTGACCTTGTAGGCAGTTCCGACTCGAGAGCGGGGCACTTGTAGACTCTTTTGCGACTCGGAGGCGGCGCACGTGCTGTGTTTATGCCGATTGTATACGTTGTTTGTACGTGATATCCTTGGTGAAATTGGTAGAGGGATTGAGTACAACCGCTAGAAAACCGCTAGAGACTGCGGTGGGTCTCGCCGTTTCTTCGGATCTGGGCTCGTGTGTGAAAGCGATGTTGCAACAAACCGCCAAAAAACACAGTCAACCATTGCTTGAGAGGATTCGTCTTGAAATTGTGCCGAAAACTCAGAAAGAGAGGGTGAGAGCGAGTTCAGATCTGAACTCTGGAACGTCTTCAAAAAACCCTAACTGAGAATGATTTTATAGTCTTTAAATTTTACGTGTCCCCTTGTACAAAAAGAAAATCAATCCATACCGGAACTTTTGGAATAACTAGGTGCGCCGCCGCGCGTGTTGTGTTTATGCCGATTGTATACGTTGTTTGTGTGTGATATCCTTGGTGAAATTGGTAGAGGGATTGAGTACAATGTTAACAATGCAATTTTTAGTAAAATATTTGTCCGTGTGTGTATAAAATTGTGAGTTAGATTTATTTTTTTTGGTCGAACCATTTTTTTTTTGGTCGAAAAATTGTAAGTTAGATAGTACGGAGGTTTAAAGGATCTTGAAACAATGTCTTACATACATCTATTATACATACTAAAAGAGAATACATATTGGCATGACGTGGCGCGCTGTGAAAACAATAATCAAATAGAGTTCGCACAATTTTTTGTCTAATAAATCTTTATTTTTTAAGTCAAAAAAATCTTTTTTTTATTAAACTAATAGTCTCTTATTCAGAGATTGTACGTAACTTTTTTTGTTGGAGATTCTCCAACTTTTTAATCAATTAATAAATTGTACATCTATTATACATAAGGTTAATAGTTTTAGAACTTGTATAAATAGGGAGTCTAAAGAGTATCAAACAATACATTTCTTAAAAATTTGGCGGTTTTGGTGGAATGTACCCATTACAATAATACACTATACAAACTAACCCCCTATTGAAATGTTTTGCAAAAATATACCCATTTACATCATATCACAATTTATGATGTAAATATAAAAGCAAAGGAAAGGCTTGAAAAGAAGAAAGTACTCTGTCAATTCAACCGGCGATGTGACATGGCTGCAGAAACCTCATTTCACTACAAACTCGCTTTTTGTTTCCCTCCAAAACTCCATCTTCCTGCAATATTACACGAAAAACCACTAACATACACAATAATAACATATACCCAATAAAATAATCATACCCATAAATTGGGTGACAATTTGCCACACTTATATAATCTTGTAAGATTAAATACACATGCCCAAACTTACCAATAATGCTCTAACAGTATACACAATTCATCAAAATATATACACAATGCTATTTAACAAAACGAATCAAAAGCATACCCAAAATCTAGTAGAAATAGCCTACCCAAAATCTAGTACATATAGCCTACCCAAAAAAAACAAATATGGTTCCCGGCAGCGACGGAGTATCAATGACGAACTCCAGACTGAAGAACGACGGAAAACATAGTATCCTCTGCCATGATAGCCTACCCAAAAATACAGATCTGGTACCAACTCACCAAGCCTAGTCGGAATCTTCGTCGGACTCCTCCTTCTCGCCGGCCTCGCAACAATAGCCTCATCTTCGTCGGAATCTTTGTCACGAAACTCCGGCGGTTGGAAACCAAGCCTCGTTGGACTTCCCTTTTTCGTCGGCCTCCGATCTAATAGTCTCATCTTTGTCGGAATATTTTTCTCGAAACTCCAGCAGATCTCCGTTACAAAAAAAGCTTAAGCAAACATATCAACAATACTTACCCACCAACCGGTTACCAAGCCTACCCAACAGCCCTTGCTGAAGCAAAAAACGCCAGTCATGGAGTTTTTTGTAATAGAAGAGAGAAATGGGTTTATAAATTATAAAAAAAGAGGGAAGTGTAAGGTAGTTCAAATTTGTGGGCGTTTTTGAGGCAAAAATTCCCCTATAAGTTACATCAAATTGTCACCAATCACCTCTAAAACTTCCATCAAATTTTCACCAATCAAATCTGTACTTTTATTTTTTATTTTTCCTTTTTTCCGGTAAAAAGGTGGTGGAAAAGAATAGGGGCTATTACACAAAGATGAAGCATTTGGGGGCCAAAATTGCCAATTCTTTCTAAAAATTTTGATTAAGTTCAAGTACAATAATTATGTGGGGTTGTTACCCTACAGTTGTCATATTCTTAATGTTTTTCCCTGAATGTTTTATTTTTTGGATGATTTTTTTAAAAAGGATTTTTAGCATAATCTATTTACGTTAAATTTACAAATAATACATTTCTTGGCCTCTAGATTATTATACACATTAAAAGAGAGTAGGAATTTTACTGACGTGCGCGCTGTGGAATCAGTATTGAAAGGGAGTTCACACAATTTTTTGGCCAATAAATCTTTATTTTGTAAACCAACTAGTGTATAATCCGCACCTTGTGCGGGTTTGTTAATAAAATAACTTATCATATTACATTTTTTATTATATTATATGTTGTTAACTTTATTAGTTATATGTTATGAGCTCCGTATAAATAACGCGTCAAGTGTTACGTAGTAAATGAGACCACGTAGCCCATATGTTGATCATTAATTATTTTATGCTAATAAAATTTTTTTAAATATAATTTATTATTTAATAAATAATAATTTAAATAAAAACATAATCAAATAATTTAAAAATACCATAATCTGATACAAATTCAATTAGTAAAAAAGATTAATTGGCATAATTTGTGATTTAGTAAAATATTTAATCCGAGAAAAAGCATAGGAGCGCCACGTCAGCATTAGTTTCGTATGTTTTAGTAAAGTTAATAGAATACAGATGTATATTTAGTATATTGATAAAATAAGAATTACGAATTTAATAGTTCAACGGTCCACAAATCAATAGGTTACAAGGACCCACAAATTAGTAGATCACAAGGACCCACAAGAGCACTACGACTCACAAATCATTAGGTCACAACGACCCAAAAATCATTAGGTCAAAACCACCCAAAAATTAGTAGGTCACAATGATTATATACAAATACTTATCCGATATGAATAAGTATTATATTTGATTCTGACCAAAAGGTTCAGAAATGTATGAATTTTATAAGCCTCAAACACTCTAGATCTATTTATACATGTTTTCGAAGTGTCATCATTTCCTCATAATCGACGTGGGAGAACAAAAATCATATTTTACAAAATAATTATGGTTTAATTAAAAAAAGATTTATTAGCTTAATTCGTGATTTAGTAAAAAGTTTAATCTAAGAAAAAACGTGGGGGCGCCACGTCATAATTAATGTCTTTTGTTTTAGTAAAGTATATAGAATATATATATGTATATTTAGTATATTTATAAAATAAGAATTACGAATTTAATAGTTCAACGGTCCACAAAATTAGTAGGTCACAAACGACCCACAAATCAGTAGGTCACAAACGAACCACAAATCGGTATGTCACAGCGAAAATTAGTAGATCAAAATGACCCCCACAAATTAGTAGATCACAAGGACCACAAATCATTAGGTCACAACTCACAACAACCCACAAATCAGTAGGTCACAACGACCCACAAATAAGTAGATCACAACGATTCAAAAATCAGTAGCTCAGTAGGTCACAAACGACCCACATATCAATAGGTCACAAACGACACACAAATTAATAGGTCACAACAACCCACAAATTAATAGGTCAGAAGGACCCACAAATCATTAGGTCACAAGGACCTAAGCATCGGTAGGTAACAACGACCCACAAAGTATTAGATTAAAACGACCCACAAATCATTAGGTTAAAACGACCTAAGAGTTAGTAGGTAACAACAATCCACATTCAAATACTAATCCGGTATGAATAAGTATTATACTCGATTTTGACCAAAAGATCTAGAAATGTATGCTTTGTATAATCTTCAAACCTTATAGGTCTATTTATAAATGTTGTCAATCCATCATCTTTTTCTGATAACTGATGTGAGATAACAAAATTCATATTTTACAAAATAATTATGGTTTAGTAAAAAAAGGATTTATTAACTTAACTCGTAATTTAGTAAAAATTTTAATCCAAGAAAAAATGTGGGAAGCCACGTCAGAATTATTGTCTTTTGTTTTAGTAAAGTATATAGATGTATATTTAGTATATTGATAAAATAAGAATTACGAATTTAATAGTTCAACGGTCCACAAATCAGTAGGTCACCAACGACCACAAATCAGTAGGTTACAACGACCCACGTATCAGTAGGTCATAACGACCCTTGAATCAGTTGGTCACAACGACCCACGAATCAATATGTTACAAACACCCACGAATCAATAGGTCACAACGACCCACGAATCAATAGGTCACAACGACCCACAAATTCATAGGTCACAACTACCCTCAAATTAATAGGTCACAACGACCCACAGATTCATAGGTTACAACGACCCACAAATCAGTGGGTCACAACGACCCAAAAATTATTAGATCAAATCGACCCACGAATTATTACAAATCAGTAGGTTACAACGACTCGAAAATCAGTAGGTTACAACAACCCAAAAGATCTAAAAATGTATGATTTGTATAATCTTCAAACCTTGTAGGTCTATTTATACATATTATCAAAGTGTCATCCTTCTCTAATATCCGATGTGGGATAACAAAATTCATATTATACAAAATATTTAAGGTTTAGTTAAAAAAAAATTATTGGCTTAATTCGTGATTTAGTAAAAGATTTAATCCGATAAAAACGTGGAGCGCCACGTCAGCATTAGTGTCTTCTGTTTTAGTAAAGTATATAGATAGGAAGGAAGTTAAGCTTACGGGTATGAGATAGGCTTATGAATAATATCTTTTAATTTTAAATATTTGGAAAAAAAAATTAAAAGAAGAGGAAATGTTATTGTAATCGGAATTAGTTAGTAATTCAAATAAAATACTTTAAAATTGCAACTAATTTAAAAAAGATTTAGGCTAATTATGGCTTAGTAAAAAAAGGATTTATTAGTTTAATTCGTGATTTAATAAAAAGTTTAATTCGAAAAAAAACGTGGAACTGCACGTCAAGAATTAGTGTTTTTTGTTTTACTAAAATATATATATGTATATTTATTATATTGATAAAATAAGAATTACGAATTTAATAGTTCAACGGTCCAAAAATTAGTAGGTCACAAACAACCCACAAATCAGTAGGTCACAAGGACCCACAAATTAGTAGGTCACAAGGACTCATAAATCAGTAGATCACTATGACCCACGAATCAATAGGTCACAACGGCCCACGAATTAGTAAGTGACAACGACCCATGAATTCGTAGGTGACAACGACCCACGAATCAGTAGGTCACAACGACCCACGAATCAATAGGTCACAACGACACACGAATCAATAGGTCACAATGACCCACGAATTATTGGGTCACAACGACCCACAAGTCAGTGGGTCACAACGACCCACAAATCAGTGGGTCACAACGACACACTAATTATTAGGTCAAATCGACCCAAAATCTGTAGGTCAAAACGATCCTAAAATCCGTAGGTCAAAACGACCCAAAAATCATTAGATCAAAACGACTTACGAATTAGTAGGTCACAACAATCCACATACAAATACTAATCCGGTATCAATAAGTATTATACTTGATTCTGACCAAAAGGTCCGGAAATGTATGATTTGTATAATCTTCAAACATTTGAGATCTATTTATACATGTTGTCAAAGTGTCATCCTTCTCTAATAACTGATGTGGGATAACAAAATTCATATTTTACAAAATAATTAAGGTTTAGTAAAAAAAAGTTATTGGCTTAATTCGAGATTTAAAAAAAAAATTTAATCCGATAAAAATATGGAGTCTTAATTTTTTTTTTACAAAATAATCAAAGATTATGGCTATACACATCTATTAAAAACATAAAAGAAGGGTTTTTTTTAATATTCTTAATTATTTGTGCTGAAAAAGTGTTTATCAGTTTGTATTATAAAATTTATATACTTTAATAAAATAGATTTTTTGACCAGTTTGTTTTCTGGCACAACAAATAAAGATTTATTGGCCTATAAGATCTTGGAAAATCTGCAACAAAAAAAGCTACGTATAATTTTGAATAGCAGTATGTTACTTTAGTAAAAAAAGATTTTCTGGCTTAAAAAAATAAAGATTTATTGGCCAAAAAATTGTGGGAGCTCCATTTGATTGCTGCTTTCACAGTCACGCCATCAAATCATGCACTCTCTTTTAGTATGTATAATAGATTTTTTTAAGCGAGAGAATCTTTATTTATTAAACTAGCAATTTGTTATTGAAAATATTCACATATCTTTTTTTTTTCTTTCAACCAATCTATTTTTCGGGACAACAAATCTTTATTTTTAAACTATTTTTTTAAGCCAGAGAATCTTTTGTTATCAGTCTGATCTATTTACGTTAAATATTTTGAGAAATTTGTTATCCCACATCGATTAGCTTTTAAGGTGATAGTTTTAGAACTTGTATAAATAGGGAGTATAAAGAGTATACAAACAATACATTTTTGACCTTTTGGTTAAGTTCAAGTACAATATTTTTGTTCCAACAAATCTAAAAATCTGTAATGAAAGGGTTTACCGTTGTTTGATTACAACAATAAACCCTTTCATTACAACAGTAAACCACTACAACAACTTGGGCTTGGACATCATCGCATCTTCATATGTATATTTCATTGCAGATCCCTGACAAGATGCAGATCCCTGACAACAAACTATCCATTTCTTCATAGTTGCTTATCTGTCTATCCGTCTGAGTTTTGATGATTCGATCGTTACCTTATTTTTGGCACATCTATCTTCACCCTCTTTTGTTAGATCATTCATTTTTGCTTTCCGCATGTCTGTCATATCAATAGATGTCACATCTTTCATTGGATCATTCATTTTTACTTTCCACATGTCTGTCATATCAATAGATGTCACTCTTTCATTGGATCATTCATTTTTGTTTTCCTCATGTCTGCCATATCAATAGATGTCACATTTTTTCATTGGATCATTCATTTTTACTTTCCACATATTTGTCATATCAAAAAGATGACACAAATTAATGAGCAACAAAGTATGACATCCGCAAATGATATTATAAGAAACCTTATTATTTTTCTTAATTATCCACTCTCAAATGATATTATAAGAATCTGATTTCGCTGATACATCAATTCTTGGAGTTAGGGTTTACACTCTCACATAGATTACAACAACTAAATTTCCTCATATGAAAGAAATTATCCACCACTAACTTGCAATTTCAGCAGCATACATTGGCCAATAAAGATGGTTAGAGAATAAAGAAGAGAGAATATCTGAAATCGTGACACTAGTTGCTTGTCATTGATAAAAAGAGGAACACAAAATTGAATGAAAAAAGAAAATGAAGCATGTAACACCCCAAATTCTCGGAACTCGGGGAGCTACTGGTTAGGACCTCACAATGGGTCCCGACCTTGGTTTAACAACAACATTACTCGGATCTTACAACAAGGCACAAATGTATTTAAAACAGTTTCTAAAAACATAATATTTTTAATGGTATAAACGTACACATGTGACAGCCTTACAAACATATATAAAGATACATAACATGCATGACGTATGGAAGACTCCCCCGTCCCCATCTAATGAGTACGTGGACCCGGCTGACCATCCGTTCCGGATCTCTCTGCAACTGTCTATCTCTACAGGTCTACAACACGGATAAACCGTTAGCTAACTATCCAAATATAAGCAAAAATGATAACAGCACAAACACAAGCAGAAACAAAATAAACAAACATCATGCTGGCACTCAACCGTTTATTATCTATTATTTAAGTGATTCACATTATTCAATTTAAGTTGTAGCACGAGAATTATTATTAGTTCTCGCCTCCGTTCCTTATCCAACTGGTGTAGGTCTAGCTGACTTCCATTGGTAGCATCACTACAAACCACGTATGGACTAGTCCCGAAAGAAACCCCCAGCGCCCCGCGAGCTACTGAGCAGAATGCCACCGCCCGTTACTCTTAGGCCAAAATATAGGTCGGTAATTATATATCACAACCTATCTCTCTAACATTTTAATCACACACCACCATCATCATTTATACTCATATTTAGCAGTCAGCTAAGTAAGCCCAAAGGACTTACCTGATATACAGCTCGACTCTTTGTAAACCACTCGTTCTGCAAACTGTAGCAACTCAGTTGCCTGTCAAAGGCGATAAGTGTATTAGCACACTCTCACGTAGTTAGAAGTCTAAAACTTCTAAGATCGAATGATGTATTAAGACATAACTAGTTACAGTGTTAATTTAGGGTAAAATGACCATTTTACCCTTGGTCCCGAAATTCTCGAAAATCTAGAATTCATGTCTAATCTCTTATTTGAGGTTCTAAATTTATTTTCTAACTCCTAAAATTTTATTTGGTTCCAAACTGACATTTTTCCTATGTTTCTATTTTCCGGAAGAATTGTAAAGGTCTAACTTCGGTTCTAAATATAAAATTCTTAACGGCTTATAATAATTCCGAATTAAATCCCTAAATCATCTATGAGGTTCTATCTAACTTTAGGAGAAAGAATTTCTCCAAACTGTTCATTCAACAGTTTTATAAAAATTCCTAAAGTTGACTACTCCCTTTACAAATTCTATACTTAGCCCAAATCTGAGTAGACTTTGAAAAATCATAACTCCTAAACCACTCACTGGATTTATCCCAAATTTTAATATGTTCTACTATAAAATCTTATCTATAATATATCCAAAATTTAGCTGCAAAGGAGATCAAAATCCTATTTAAAACTATCTCCCAAAACCGAATTTCAGCACAACTGAAAAACTGCTTACGACTCAATCTTGGAAAAATCGTAAATCCCAAACCACTCGCTGGATGCCTCTCAAATTTTTATATGTTCTACAACAGTATGTAAACTATATCATATCCAAAATTCAAGTCCAACGGATATCAAGAGCTTATTCAAAATCATCTCACAAAACAGCATCACTTGCTGTTTTCCCCAATACTCAGCACGTATATAAAAACGTCAACTTTGAAACACAATAACTCTCAACCCGTAACTCCGATTCTTCCCAAATTTTAATATGATCTCCAGCAAGATATCAAATATATCATATCAAAAATTCAAGCCTAACAGAGGTCAAAAGCCTATTCAAAACTATCTCACAAAACAGCATCCCATGCTGTTTTTCTCAACTCAGCACATTTATAAAGCTGAACTTTGAAATCCCATATCTCTCAAACCGTAACATGGATTCCTCTGAAATTTTAGTATGATCTACTATACTATATCAACTATAACGTGTCCGAAATTCAAGTCTAACAGAAGTCAATAACCCCTCCAAATTTATTCTACAAAACTGCATCGCAAGCAAATTTCCTCAAACTCAGCACACTTAGAAAACTGCATGAGAAGCCAACTTGATAAACTCATATCTCCTAAACTCTAACTCAGAATTGGCTCAAATTTCAGTATGTTCTACACTGCAATACCGACAATAACATATCCAAAATTCAACGGTAGATCTTTATCCAAACGTTTAATAATTGTCCGACAAGATAGGCAGTTTATAGGTCCAAAGCTGAATGAATAAATGAATTTACAGCAGCCCCCTTATTTCTATCATTTTATGTATACATTCAGCAGCTACCTATCTATGTTAACTATGCTCAAGGCCGACTACAGCAGCTCACATACATATTTATGACAGTGAAATTGAAAAGTGGAGGAGCCAGCTTACGGAACTACAGTCCGGCGGTAAGGGGTTGGCGTTCCGGCGGCAAAGGGCTAGCGTTCCGGCGGCAAAGGGGCTGGCTGCGCAGGAAGACAGTTACTGCCTCGGAATCGAACCAGAAAGCGGAAGGAAAGGAGGGAGGCGGAAGGAAGGAGGCACAACCTTACCGGCGTCACTGCGGCGGGCGTCTGAAGCGGCGCGGCTCGGTGGCTCCAGCGGTCGCACGGTGGTCCACGGCGAGGGAAAGACGGCTGCGTCTTCGGTACTGCAGTGGTCGACGGAAGGTAAGAGGCGGAACCGCAAAGAGTGCGGAGAAGAACGGAAAGAGGAGAAGGGCGGTAGACTTACCGGAGCAGGCGGAAGGTGGCGCAGGACCCGGCGGCGATGGCTCCGGCTGAAGGAGGGCGGCGCCGAGGCTGTTGTCGTCCGTATCGCAAGGGAGCAGAAGCGGGGCTGCAGTTCGATTGTTTGCGAGAGGGAAAAGGCAGGAGCGGCAATCGCGTGAGATAGGTTAGAATTAGGGTTAAATTAGATTAGTTTAATTAGGTTAATTTTAATTAGTTTAGGGTTAATGATGGGCTTAGGAAGTGGGCTGATGGCTTGGGCCTAGGGTTGGCCCAATTGAGCGGTGATCTCATAAAATCGAAAGCGGAACTCGTAACTCGTTAAATTTTTTTTTTTGTGCGAGAGTTTAAATAATACGGAATTAAATTCCGTATTTATAAATTATTATTAAAAACGTAATTTATTTCCGGTCATTTAGTTTATCATTTTATGTGAATCTGGGTCACATAAAATGATAGAACTAACTCGTTTTATTTATTTATTTGTTTATTTACGATTATTTCATCGGACTTTGGTTAATTTCAATTTACCGGAACTTAAAATTTTCGGTTATTACATCAGTGCCCCCTTAAAAGAAGTTTCGTCCCGAAACTTAGAATAATTCTCTAAATCGCGCATTTCCTTTGGTATATTTAATTTTCTAGACATTTTCGTTGGCTACAAGCAACTTCTCAATCATCAACAGCAGACATGTGTCACATAAGACGTAATCACTCAATCAGTATAAAAATCTGAAAGGTCAAACAACACAACATCCGAGTACTAACTCGTCAAAACAGGAGTAACCTCTAACCCCGCAAAGAACTCGGGATAGTTACGTCTAATACTCTCCTCAGTCTCCCAAGTGGCCTCATCAGCTCCCCTCCTAGACCACTGGATCCTCAACATAGGTATCTCCTTGGATCGCAGACGTCTAGTACTGCGCTCCAAGGCAGCTACGGGGCACTCTACAAATGTATGGTCAGGCTCAACTGTCAGATCCTCATGGCTGATGACGTGTCTCGGATCCGGGATGTACTCTCTCAACTGAGATACATGAAAGACCGGATGAACACCCTCTAATCTCGGCGGTAATGCTAGTCTGTAGGCCACCTCTCCAACTCTCTCCAAGATCTCAAAAGGTCCGACATATCGGGGACTCAGCTTCCCCTTAATGCCGAAATGCCTGACTCCTCTCGTAGGTGACACTCTCAGCCACACCTGAGCACCCACTCTAAACTCCAAAGGTCGACGCCTTTTGTCGGCGTGGGGCTTCTGACGACTCTGAGCTGCTAACATTTGCTCTCGGACTAGGGCAATCCGAGCGATGCAATCCTGTACCTGATCTGGAGCTACTCCATCAACTTTGCTGGGCTCTTCCCAACCTAATGGTGTACGACATCTCCGCCCGTACAAAGCCTCATAAGGAGCCATCCCAATAGACGCGTACCAACTGTTATTATATGAAACTCTACAAGGGGAAGGTGATCAGGCCATACATGTCCCCAATCCAGTACACAGGCTCGCAACATGTCCTCTAATACCTGGATGGTCCTCCCAGACTGACCGTCGGTTTGTGGGTGATAAGCAATGGTAAAGTGGAGACTCGTCCCCACTGTAGTGTGTACCTGCTGCCAAAATCTCGCGGTGAAACATCCATCCCTGTCGGAGACGATAGTCCTGTATACTCCATGGAGTCTCACAATATGTCTGGTAACTCCTCAGCTAGACGGCTTACCGGCCACGTTTCCTTAATCAGAATGAAGCGTGCGGTCTTCGTGAGACAATCGACTACCACCCCATTTACAGGGTCAAGCCCTAACTCGTCCTTCTTGAGGTTGAGATTATCTTGGCATAGATCTTTAAAAGGTTACGTCTCATACTATACGCCATATCCCATGTAGCCTCGTTGGCTTTTCATAAGCCACCGACTCTCAAATCTTTTCATGTAATCAGGTTACAAGCGTCTGCTACCATGTTCTAGAGTGGTTACCGGATATTTCACCAGTATCATTCGGCTCAACAGTCTGATCTTCCAATTTGGTGACCTAAATCGTGTATGGTAGGTACCTCTCCACAGAATCCGTGTAAGAATTGGTTACACTTCTAAACCGCTTTAAAGTCTCACATGGTTGTCCTACACCATTCACCTCCAAGTTCCATGTATCCGATCCAGGATATCAGCCTTATACATCTCCCGACACTTTACTAGTGCTTAAAGCTAGTTGTATCACAACTCACTTGGTCTTGTCTCTTAATATGACTCAGTCATATGGTTCCTCTAATGAAGAATCATCATCTGCTCCCCTTTTTTTTTTTTTTTTTTTTTTTTTTGGTCTTAAACTTGATATAACTTAATAATCAATATCCGGTTGTCTATCTTTGTGTTCTATCGACGTCATCATATTATTTATAAATCTTTATCTTAACCCAAACTGCTTACGCCCTATCCAAGATCTTACGTGACATGGAGTGTGTCCGGAATGACAGCGCTCCACACAAGGTGATCTCACCTCACCATCCTTTGATCATAACTACTCGAGAAATGCTAACACACCATCAACATTGTACTCCTATATCCCCACGTTTACTGGACCTAGAATATTCCTCGGATGCCAAACGCAACTCGGCTCTATTCCGATACTAAATTCTTCCTTCCAACTAAATGTATTCCCATAACCACTATCATCTTAAACTCGACACATTATTTTTCTATACCAATGAACTTCTTACTTCGTGGGTTAGGACCCACCACGCTTCTGCTGCGCTACTCCAATTTATGTTGTTGCCACCCACTTGTCATACAGGCCTTTCCTACGACTCCAAACTGACTAACCTCAAACTTTTCTCCCAATTACACCATAAGTCCTGACCGGGTGAAGTATCAAATACCTTCCTTACTTGGCTTGAGGGAATAATATAACGGTTGAAAGACGGACTTTTCTGTCTACTTTCTTAATTCTTTTAACCCGTATCCAAACTCCCTGACTCGAGCGGAGTTTGATCTTAACCAGCCAGCAAGAATCTCTAACACGATTCTCTTATTCCTTTAGTTCACGCAAGAAGGTTTCCGGTACCTATTTGAGAAAATCTTCTAAGGGGTCGGTAAAGCTACTCCATAGGTCCACAGTCACAATTATCTCTTCTTGGCGTCACACAACTCGTCAATACCAAACGATGCTTGCACGTCCTCGGTTGATGTCGTTTAGTCTATAATGGACTTGTCTCAATTTCCCGGATTACTTTTCACATACCCATGTTGTCATTGATTTTCCTGATGAGCACTACTTACTCGAGCTCATCTCTTTATACTCCTTTGGCTCGCTCTACATTACAAACTTCCAGTTCTCCCGTGAACTAACTCCATTTCTCGAGTCCAACTGTGTCATCCATCTGATATCAATGGTCCTTTCTAGATCTTCTACTATAGCTTGTCAGCACGTCTACGCGACTCTCATGACCTTAACTTCCCTCTACTGGCGGTTTACCTAGTAGGGAATGCTACACACACCCTGTCTTGATTGACATAGAACTTTATCAAAATCATATACTCCTTACCCCTCTAGTTCTTCTTTTATAATCCATCGGTACTAACTGTGATTTGCACCCTTTTCCTAGCCAGTAGGTAGTAATCCCGTCACACGCTTCCCTTGGTCTTCAATGACATAAAGGGGGTCCTTTCTGGCCGTCTAGTCTTTCTTCTTAAGTTTTTAATTAGGGTTCCTTGCTCGAACTCACTCCATGTTATTATTAAGATACTAGCACGCGGATCGATTTAGCTTCACATTTGTCGTTGTTGATCTCTTGAAGGGTCCTCTAGACGTCTATAAAATTCTTTCATTAGTTTGGTGTTGTGTTGTAATGCCACATTTATAGAATTCCGTTGTCTTAATTTCAGACTTCTACTGTATTTGATACTTACGTCATGATTTCTTGCAACTCTTGCATCTCTGAGTAGGTCAAACCGTCTCTATGATGATGAAATTTATTTCACGTCTTTTAAACTCATTTGTCAATGGTTGTTTTGTACTCCTTTAATTCTTCGCCTCAGGTCAACACCTTATCTTCTTTGTACTCTCATGCCCATGCTTACATGTGGCGGCGTTTGCTTTGATTGTAACATCTTTTATTCTGCAAATCTTGGTTGTACTCCGTTCTGTATGATTCTTGTTCCCTTATCGTTATCTCTAATCCGACCTTTCGTCGTCTCTTACATGATTCTTCTAATTCATCTCTCAGCCTCATACGACCAAGTCCCTTGTATGACTTCCTGTTCCTTCTGCCTGAGTTGACTCGGGGATTCCTTTCCCATCGGACGGTACTTGTGGTGAAAATTGTCTCCACATTTGTACTTCTTTGCCCACTCGTTCTTCGGATGATTTATAAGGTCACCAAGACGTCCATCAGAGTATCATATTCAATCTTGGTCTGAATCCCTTATCTCGTGTGGAAAACTCTTCAAACTCGTTACCGATTTATCATGAGGCGCTAATCGCTTCATGATATCACAACTAAAGAATACAAGATATCCTTTAGGATACTAGCATACTACACACACACAATTATATAATTTACACTAAAACCTATCAATATAAGTCTCTATACTAACTCACCTATCGTTCCAAGCTGCAGAGATCCACGGAGAACGATGGTGGTCCGACGTACTACTAACCCAACAACCCGACTATGCACGTGTGTAAAAACAGAAATCCGTTTTGAAAATCTTAGACCCCTTTCGGGTTCTAGTTATTTTATACATTCGGTCTTTCAGAAGATTTCAAGTGCCATTGTTGCCAACCCAGAGCTCTGATACCATGTTGTAACACCCCAAATTCTCGGAACTCGGGGAGCTACTGGTTAGGACCTCACAATGGGTCCCGACCTTGGTTTAACAACAACATTACTCGGATCTTACAACAAGGCACAAATGTATTTAAAACAGTTTCTAAAAACATAATATTTTTAATGGTATAAACGTACACATGTGACAGCCTTACAAACATATATAAAGATACATAACATGACGTATGGAAGACTCCCCCGTCCCCATCTAATGAGTACGTGGACCCGGCTGACCATCCGTTCCGGATCTCTCTGCAACTGTCTATCTCTACAGGTCTACAACACGGATAAACCGTTAGCTAACTATCCAAATATAAGCAAAAATGATAACAGCACAAACACAAGCAGAAACAAAATAAACAAACATCATGCTGGCACTCAACCGTTTATTATCTATTATTTAAGTGATTCACATTATTCAATTTAAGTTGTGGCACGAGAATTATTATTAGTTCTCGCCTCCGTTCCTTATCCAACTGGTGTAGGTCTAGCTGACTTCCATTGGTAGCATCACTACAAACCACGTATGGACTAGTCCCGAAAGAAACCCCCAGCGCCCCGCGAGCTACTGAGCAGAATGCCACCGCCCGTTACTCTTAGGCCAAAATATAGGTCGGTAATTATATATCACAACCTATCTCTCTAACATTTTAATCACACACCACCATCATCATTTATACTCATATTTAGCAGTCAGCTAAGTAAGCCCAAAGGACTTACCTGATATACAGCTCGACTCTTTGTAAACCACTCGTTCTGCAAACTGTAGCAACTCAGTTGCCTGTCAAAGGCGATAAGTGTATTAGCACACTCTCACGTAGTTAGAAGTCTAAAACTTCTAAGATCGAATGATGTATTAAGACATAACTAGTTACAGTGTTAATTTAGGGTAAAATGACCATTTTACCCTTGGTCCCGAAATTCTCGAAAATCTAGAATTCATGTCTAATCTCTTATTTGAGGTTCTAAATTTATTTTCTAACTCCTAAAATTTTATTTGGTTCCAAACTGATATTTTTCCTATGTTTCTATTTTCCGAAAGAATTGTAAAGGTCTAACTTCGGTTCTAAATATAAAATTCTTAACGGCTTATAATAATTCCGAATTAAATCCCTAAATCATCTATGAGGTTCTATCTAACTTTAGGAGAAAGAATTTCTCCAAACTGTTCATTCAACAGTTTTATAAAAATTCCTAAAGTTGACTACTCCCTTTACAAATTCTATACTTAGCCCAAATCTGAGTAGACTTTGAAAAATCATAACTCCTAAACCACTCACTGGATTTATCCCAAATTTTAATATGTTCTACTATAAAATCTTATCTATAATATATCCAAAATTTAGCTGCAAAGGAGATCAAAATCCTATTTAAAACTATCTCCCAAAACCGAATTTCAGCACAACTGAAAAACTGCTTACGACTCAATCTTGGAAAAATCGTAAATCCCAAACCACTCGCTGGATGCCTCTCAAATTTTTATATGTTCTACAACAGTATGTAAACTATATCATATCCAAAATTCAAGTCCAACGGATATCAAGAGCTTATTCAAAATCATCTCACAAAACAGCATCACTTGCTGTTTTCCCCAATACTCAGCACGTATATAAAAACGTCAACTTTGAAACACAATAACTCTCAACCCGTAACTCCGATTCTTCCCAAATTTTAATATGATCTCCAGAAAGATATCAAATATATCATATCAAAAATTCAAGCCTAACAGAGGTCAAAAGCCTATTCAAAACTATCTCACAAAACAGCATCCCATGCTGTTTTTCTCAACTCAGCACATTTATAAAGCTGAACTTTGAAATCCCATATCTCTCAAACCGTAACATGGATTCCTCTGAAATTTTAGTATGATCTACTATACTATATCAACTATAACGTGTCCGAAATTCAAGTCTAACAGAAGTCAATAACCCCTCCAAATTTATTCTACAAAACTGCATCGCAAGCAAATTTCCTCAAACTCAGCACACTTAGAAAACTGCATGAGAAGCCAACTTGATAAACTCATATCTCCTAAACTCTAACTCAGAATTGGCTCAAATTTCAGTATGTTCTACACTGCAATACCGACAATAACATATCCAAAATTCAACGGTAGATCTTTATCCAAACGTTTAATAATTGTCCGACAAGATAGGCAGTTTATAGGTCCAAAGCTGAATGAATAAATGAATTTACAGCAGCCCCCTTATTTCTATCATTTTATGTATACATTCAGCAGCTACCTATCTATGTTAACTATGCTCAAGGCCGACTACAGCAGCTCACATACATATTTATGACAGTGAAATTGAAAAGTGGAGGAGCCAGCTTACGGAACTACAGTCCGGCGGTAAGGGGTTGGCGTTCCGGCGGCAAAGGGCTAGCGTTCCGGCGGCAAAGGGGCTGGCTGCGCAGGAAGACAGTTACTGCCTCGGAATCGAACCAGAAAGCGGAAGGAAAGGAGGGAGGCGGAAGGAAGGAGGCACAACCTTACCGGCGTCACTGCGGCGGGCGTCTGAAGCGGCGCGGCTCGGTGGCTCCAGCGGTCGCACGGTGGTCCACGGCGAGGGAAAGACGGCTGCGTCTTCGGTACTGCAGTGGTCGACGGAAGGTAAGAGGCGGAACCGCAAAGAGTGCGGAGAAGAACGGAAAGAGGAGAAGGGCGGTAGACTTACCGGAGCCGGCGGAAGGTGGCGCAGGACCCGGCGGCGATGGCTCCGGCTGAAGGAGGGCGGCGCCGAGGCTGTTGTCGTCCGTATCGCAAGGGAGCAGAAGCGGGGCTGCAGTTCGATTGTTTGCGAGAGGGAAAAGGCAGGAGCGGCAATCGCGTGAGATAGGTTAGAATTAGGGTTAAATTAGATTAGTTTAATTAGATTAATTTTAATTAGTTTAGGGTTAATGATGGGCTTAGGAAGTGGGCTGATGGCTTGGGCCTAGGGTTGGCCCAATTGAGCGGTGATCTCATAAAATCGAAAGCGGAACTCGTAACTCGTTAAATTTTTTTTTTTGTGCGAGAGTTTAAATAATACGGAATTAAATTCCGTATTTATAAATTATTATTAAAAACGTAATTTATTTCCGGTCATTTAGTTTATCATTTTATGTGAATCTGGGTCACATAAAATGATAGAACTAACTCGTTTTATTTATTTATTTGTTTATTTACGATTATTTCATCGGACTTTGGTTAATTTCAATTTACCGGAACTTAAAATTTTCGGTTATTACAAAGCATTCCTTTATATTACAAAAAAAAGATGAAGTAAATTCAATTACAGGAATTATAGGGAAATAAATCATTGTACTAATATGTGAATGTAAATTTCAGCAATAATGATGTAACGCCACAAATTTTGGCGCGTTTGCGTTTTGTATTTTTTCGGATTCTATCGATACTTTAAATAGCTTAAATAGTTTTACGAGTATGTTGACGTCGAAAATTAAATTATACAAGTATATATATATATATACATCAATGTATTTTATTTCCCGAGCTTATATTCATATATAATATCGTAAAATAAATTTATGAGAATGGTTTTAGCATCGCAAGGTATATGTTTATAAATTTATATATTTTATATTTTCATATTTATTTTTCCGTATATTATTTTACGGAAATGTTCAAAAAGTTTTCTGACCCGGAACTTCCGTTCCAATCGGATTTCGATCGAGTTTATTTCTTTCCTTTTCTTTTTCATTTTTCTTTCTTACTTTCCCTCTCTCTTTCGGTGGGTGCTGCTCACCTCTTCCCCAGATGTGCCGATTGCATGCAGCCCCTGCTGCAGTGACCCTTCGTTAGCCACACCCCCGACCCCTCGCTTTGCTGCCTTGTCCTACAACCCTATCCCCTAACACATACAGCTATCTACACTGGACCCCTCACCATTTCCTTCATTCTCATCACCTCTGTAATATCCGGAAAAGTTTAAACTCCGATAATACCGAATTCAACCGGATTCCGATCCGCCAACCTAAATTATTTTAAATAAAATAAAATGATTTTTAATTTCGATCACCTTATGTGACCTTAATTCACATCTAATGATAAACTATGTAACTAGAAAGAATTCCGTACTTTCAAAATAATACCGAAGAGCGGTCCCGTACAAATACTGACCTAGTTATCTTTTCACTTTAGTTAAATGAACAGACCAGGCCCAACAATTGGCCCAGTAACCATTCAGCCGGCCCACTTTCTTAGAACTTCCCTAATCCTCTACTAATTACTTTTAACCTAAACCTAATTTTTTTCTAACCGGCTGCTACGCGAGAACCGCTAACCTATCTCCTCTATCGCAAAAGCTTCAATCCCGTCTCTGGAGAATCGACATCACCGCCACCCATTCTTGCCAGCCGCCATCACCGTCTCGCCGGAGACGTAGCTGGGGACGACACTCCACCCTCACCGAGAACTAGGAGAAGCTGCACCATTGCTCTGTTACTCAATTGCCGCCACCACCGCCACTTCGGACTCACAACCGGAGACGAAGTCGCACCTTCGTCGGAGACCACGAGAGACCCGCAGCCCGTCTGCGACCCACCGGAAACCGAGGAGATATACGCAGTCCGTCCGCCTAGGTTGCTGCACACCGACGCCCAGTCTCGCACTCGGACCTCGCCACCCTTCCTTCCGCCGGCTCTGTCGACCACCTCTGACCTGCTGCACGCCTTCAACGAATCGCCAGGAACTTTACCCAATCTCCGTACAACCCCTCAGATAGGCGGCAAACCTAGCGCCAACCCTCACTTTCTCGCACAGCCGCAATCTCTAAGCTGTCGGCCTTCACCTTTTCTATTTCTGCATTAGTTCAATTTCATCCTCAAAGACTCGAACGAGTGAACGGCCCCTCCCAGTTTACCAGCACATTAGTAAAGGTATGTTAGCCACTTCTGTTTCTTCTCACTTTCGATTTAATAAGGATACGAGTACATATATATATAGGTATATATGAATAGAGCAGTGTACGTAAATATATGTATATATAGAAGTAGGATTTTGAAAGAAATAAATTATATAAATATATATGTATCAGCAGTGTACATATATACGTACATATAGATTTACGAGTTGGAAGAGATGTGTATATATATATGAATAGGTGCAGTGGACGTGTATGTGTATATATAGATGTATAAGAATGGATACGTGTATGCTTATATATAAGCGTGAGAGTGGTATGCATATGTAAGTATATATATAAATATATATTTGTAGGTATAAGTATAGTGTATATAGATATATGGGTTACGTATATAAGTACGAGTTGTGAGTTAAGAAATTATGTAGCTATATATAAATACCGAGTAGTTACGGAATTATACGAGTTGAAGGAAAAGTTAGAGTATGTACATACACATATATACATGTAGAAGAGTAGAGTGGTAATCGGGAAAGAGGAGGAGTGTTGTTCTTTGAGGAGTGGTTTCGAGTTTTAACTTATAACTTATAAGAACTATCCGGGAGAAACAATTTATGGAAAACAAGTTCTAAAAGAAGTTAGTAGAATTCAAGAATAAACTTTGAGAATTTTCGGCACTAAGGGTAAAATGGTCTTTTACCGTAAGAGAGTTTTTTCCGTAATCCCTCCGCATGAGGTTGGACATCTGGATGTGATTTTGATCCACATGCCTTATTTGGCAGGCGTTTGAGTTACCACGAGTACGGACCGATTTGAGACTTGTTAGAGTGTGATGTGACTCAGGTAAGTCCTTGCGACTTACTTAGCTGGTTTCTAGATATTAGTTGGGTGATAATGGTTGTGTGTGTACAATGCGTGTTATAATAAATAACAACTTGTTAGGACGACCGTGGTTATTATGTTTTAAGGCCCAAGTGTATGTATAACGGGCCGTGACATCACTGCCCAACTCTGCTAGGAGATTGGGAGGTTCTCTATACCCAGACCATACAGGTACACGGTGAGATGCATTGGATCCACTCCTGATGGGTACACGGGGGCGGAGGCGAGGTTTGGGAAGTCCTCGTGTCACAAAATAAGTATCATTAGAGTGAATGACTTAAATGAAGATAACAAATGAATTGTTTGAAAGCATGATGAGTGTTTATTATTTTATGTTTGTGTGTGCTATTATTATTCTCCTAATAGTTAGATAACTAGATAATGGTTGTTTTGTTGTGTTTTTAGTTTTACCGCAGGTTAGAACAGCAACTGAGTGATCCGGAAGTAGTGGTCAGCCGGGCCTCCGTACTCCTTAGAGTGGGGGTTTGGGTTGTTGCTTTGTTGTTCTTTCCTCTTGTTAAGACAATTAGTCTTTTCCGTTGTTTAAGTACTATAGGCTGTTAGACCTTGTTGCATTCATCCTGTTAAAAATACATTTTTACGAATTTCGGTTTTTCTTATTTGTGTCTTGTTGCAAGATCCTAGTAATATTGTTGTCAAACTGAGGTCGGGATCCATTGTAAGGTCCTAACCAGTAATGTCCCGAGTTCTGAAAATTCGGGGTATTACAACATGGTATCAGAGCTCTAGGTTGGCAACAATGGCACTTGAAATCTTCTGAAGGACCGAATAAGTACTTGAGCAGAACCCATCTGGGTTTTAAAAAAGGACTTTTGGCTTTCAAATGCATGCATAGTCTGGTTGGGGATAGAAAGTACGGCTGACCACCACTACTACCGCGGATCTCAGTATGCTTAGTATGAACTTTAGGTTATTACGCTCTTTGGACTTATTAGCTTGATTACAATGATAGGTGATGTAGATAAGCATATGCCGAAGATTAGTAGAATTTATAGTCATAGTATGCCCTTCACGGAGATAACAGTATGAGATCCTCGTTCAGTTGACACACCTAAGTATAATTAAAGGGTTTCAACGTAAGGGTAAGTACGCTCAGCTTATGAACATTAGGGTAGACTAACGGCGGACAACTCTTTCGAACTTGTTGAGGAACGTTGAGACGGAAAAGTGAAGACCAAAAGACAACGCCAATGACAATAGCAAGAAGGAGATACCACCAACTCAATAAGATCAAATGAAGGAAATACATGAGAGAAGTTCCGGAAAAGCGTTGGCTGACCGGCAATCATACAAATTGGGAGAGGCAACCCATAAGTTCTTTCAAGTATGGTGGAAAGCAACGTTACAGACAAAGAAGATGGCGGCAGAAACAAGCATAGGTGTTGAAGTCAAAGAGAGGTGGTAAGGACCCACACAAGAGGCATGAAATCTAAACTTACTGACGGACCAAAAGGTGAAAGTTTGAGGCCAGAAGTAGAGCGGAATAGGAATACTCTCGACAAGCTACTCGTTATCACAATCAAAGATGGGAAACCGAGACAATCATAAGCATAGGAGTCACGATGAGATACATTGTCCATCCTGATACGAAGAATTAAAGGGCCGCAAAATGAACGTTTACAGGTTGCTAGAATAGTGGAGGGCATATTTCACCAACAGGGAAGTGGTGTGACCTCCTAGAACACACAAGAATTACAACAAGGATCGGAATACAACAAAGACCGGATTTCTATAAAGGCGGAAGTACAAGCAACACCCCAAGGAAGGAGGGTGTAGGAGAATGATATTGATGAAAAAGAGGGTTTCTAATAACTTCTCACTCACGAAGGGATTAAAGGTAATAACATAGCGGGTCATAACAGAGAACCGCAAGGGGACAATAACTCGGGTAAAAAGAATCATGGAGAAATGCCTACAAGTTATCGTAGAAGAAGTGATAAGGCCGTTGGCGGAAGACGAAGATACAACTAGACTCGTAAGGGTATAGTGCTCTTATAGAACTGTAATTTGTCGAAGGAACTAAAGGAGTATAAATGGAAGAGATATACTTTCGCCGGAAATATCAAACTTCAAAAGAGATAGAAGAAAAGTAAGTCTACGATCTTACAGAAGGTCAACTACAGGCTAATTGTGACAACAGAGAATTTACACGTGCTGACTAACTAGTGATGGTTGGTTGCCAGATAAGAAGAATAACCCCAAGGTTATAACGGAATTTTACCGACATCTGGAGAATTTCTTCTAGAGATTAACGACGGCAATGGTAAGGTTAGATCCATACAAGCTCTAGTAGCCTTGATGGTAACATTGAATGAATCCAATATGATAACTCTAATTAAGGAATTTAAAAGAAGCTCTTGACGGTTGGTAATGACCATTTATGACAGTAATGAAGTAAAGAGAATTGTTGTGAGCAATTGCTTATTACGGACGAAGGGAGGATACATATCAAAGTTAGTATGGAGGGATCCTTGTAAGAAGAACTAGAAGACTAAGAAGTAGATGATTGTGAACATGTCCTATGTCCTAGCCTTCCACACAAGTAGGACTGATGATGCTCCTTCGAGAAAAGGTGGGGTCAACCTGTCTAGATTGATAGGGGAAACCCTTGTGACTAAAGATGTGACACAAAATAATTGGAATTTCAAAGGTGGCACGACCATAGAGAGTATGATTTAAAGCCTTGGTGAAATGTGTGGTCGAGTTGTGAGGTGATTGTAGATTGAATCTACAGATCGGCTAGAACAGACATGAGAAGGAGTAAAATTGAATGACTAAAGACTTTTATATGGATCCGGTATTACATCAATAAGATGATTACCGAAAAGTGTATATATAAAAGTTTAATGAGAAATGGAGGTACTCCAATGAGAATTCAAGATGGACTGATAACATAAGAGTTGATGAAAGTAATAAGACCAATCAACGCAGTTCGTAAAGTGAGTACGAGGAAACTCGAAGGGGTAGCTATCCTACTGGGTGGTAAAGATTTAAAGAAGGTAAAGCGACACGAGCATAAGGACAATATAATAAATGCGAGTTAAGAACTTTGATTTTTGAGAAAATCATATACAATTGAGGTTTCTTATACAAATGGTACCGATAGGTGTTTAATAAAAGTCATACATATCGGATGATAATGCTAGGATGGATAAAGTGTAAACCAAAAGAAAAACTTAACCAGTAAGAAGGAAAGTCATGTATCAAAAGACGGGTCTTGCTAAATTGGAATAAAGTGTTGAGATGAGGATGCCTTTGTAGAATCTATGCAAGAGTACAACGTAACTGAGGTTCGAACATGAAATGGGCCGTAATGATCAACTGAAAGTTGAGACCGATTCAGGGGAGAAAATTGTTATAAGACGAGTCACCTAGTAGAAAAGTTCACAAGACAAGCTTGAGAGATCAAAAGAGATAAAATGTCGACCCGGATATGAGGGTCTAAGGTGCATGGAAGAGATACCTACAATGGAGTGTAGAAGCAAAACGTAGACTTTACAAGTGTGGAGAGGTTTTGACCTCCTCAAAGATATAGGAATTTGAAAGAAATCGCAATGCCGGTATCAAAGAGTTGAAGCCCTATAGTGGAAACAACGGAGTATCATGAAGGCAATATTGCCGGTAACACCAGCGAAGGAATGTATATATGAGAACGGCCTTGGTGGGTTCAAAAGTCCAAGGTAACCCCAATTATTTCGGGACTTAAGCCATCAACACCGACTGTCCATGCAAGGGGAACTGCAAGGGGATGATAACTAAAGTCATCAGAACTACAAAGACACTTACCAGCTATCGTTGAAGACTTGGAATGACTATTTATGTCAAGATGAATGACCCAGTTGGGGCTCGAGAAGTAGAGTTAGCCTAAGGAAACAGAAGTGTGGAAAATAAAACGAATTAGCGAAGCATTAAAGGATTAATCGAGCAAATGATGCTCACCAAGAATTTAAAGCCCGTATAGGTATGAGAAGAGTAAGTCCGAGATTTCGAGATAAGTCAATTATAGATTGACCGACGTCAACTGAGGACGTGTAAGTGTTGGGTGGTATTGACGAGTAGGCACCGTTAAGAAGAGACATTAGTGATTGCGGATTTAAGAGGTAACTTTACCGAAGCCTTGGAGGATTCCCCAAGTAGGCAACGACAACCTTCTGGGATGATCTAAGGATATGGAGAGAATCGGGTTAGAGGTTGCTTACTGGTTGGTTAAGAAATGACTACGGTTGAGTAAGAGAGTAAGGGTCTGTTTGAAGAGGATGTTGCTAGTATTAGAAGGGAAGAATAGGCGGGAGTTGGGTAAATCATGTTAACCCTCAGAAAAAAACGCTAATGTGCCTAATGGGTGTTACAACAGAAGCGTGGTAGGCTCATAACCCACATATGGAGAAAATCAATGTTAGGTTAACTATGATTTCAAGTTAAGGAATTAGAGATCTATATAAAAAAGGTCCACTTGGATGTGTAAATTGTTTTTAGTAATATAAATTTGAAAGCTGACAAGAAGTAGGTGAAACCATTCATTAAGGGACGATCCGATTAAGTCACATTGAGGAAACCGGACCAAACGGTATGTATTACAAAGAGCATTAGGCACTCAGTAAAGTGCCGACAGAAGTTTAAAGATCATTATTTCAGAATCGATAGTCGGGAAAGAAAAGTTTAGTAGAGTCATCAAAAGAGCTGGAAGTAAGTTTAGAAAACCAAACCGTGGGGAGGGTACCTACCGGATCCTAGACACGTCATCAATCATGAGGATATGATAGTTGAGCTAGACCGCATTTTTGTGGAGTACCTAGTAGTTGTCCTGGAGCGCAGTACTAGATGTCTGCGGCCCAAGGAGATACCGATGTTGAGGATCCAGTGGTCTGGACGAGGAGCCGATGAGGCCACTTGGGAGACAGAGGAGAATATTAGACGTTATTATGCCGAGTTCTCTGCGGAGTTAGATGTTACTTCAGTACCGACGAATTAGTATTCGGATGTTGTTTTGTTTGACCTTTCATATTAGTTTGACTGATTGTGTTTTATGCGATGTGTGCCTAAGTTCGCTGATTGAGTAGTTGCATGTTAGAAAATGGGATTTAATGAAACCAGTTCATACAAGGAAAGTCGTTGGTTAGATACGTTATTCTAAGTTTCGGGACGAAACTTATTTTAAGGGGGCACTGATGTAATATCCGAAAAAGTTTAAACTCGGAAAATACTGAATTCAACCGGATTCCGATCCGCCAACCTAAATTATTTTAAATAAAATAAAATGATTTTTAATTTCGATCACCTTATGTGACCTTAATTCACATATAATTAAAATCTATGTAACCGGAAAGAATTCCGTACTTTCAAAATAATACCGAAGAGCGGTCCCGTACAAATACCGACCTAGTTATCTTTTCACTTTAGTTAAATGAACAGACCAGGCCCAACAATTGGCCCAGTAACCATTCAGCCGGCCCACTTTCTTAGACCTTCCCTAATCCTCTACTAATTACTTTTAACCTAAACCTAATTTTTTTTCTAACCGGCTGCTACGCGAGAACCACTAACCTATCTCCTCTACCGCAAAAGCTTCAATCCCGTCTCTGGAGAATCGACATCACCGCCACCCATTCTTGCCAGCCTCCATCACCGTCTCGCCGGAGACGTAGCTGGGGACGACACTCCACCCTCACCGAGAACCAGGAGAAGCTGCACCATTGCCCTGTTGCTCAATTGCCGCCACCACCGCCACTTCGGACTCACTACCGGAGACGAAGTCGCGCCTTCGTCGGAGACCACGAGAGACCCGCAGCCCGTCTGCGACCCACCGGAAACCGAGGAGATATACGCAGTCCGTCCGCCTAGGTTGCTGCACACCGACGCCCAGTCTCGCACTCGGACCTCGCCACCCTTCCTTCCGCCGGCTCTGTCGACCACCTCTGACCTGCTGCACGCCTTCAACGAATCACCGGGCACTTTACCCAATCTCCGTACAGCCCCTCAGATAGGCGGCAAACCTAGCGCCAGCCCTCACTTTCTCGCACAGCCGCAATCTCTAAGTTGTCGGCCTTCACCTTTTCTATTTCTACATTAGTTCAATTTCATCCTCAAAGACTCGAACGAGTGAACGACCCTCCCAGTTTACCAGCACATTAGTAAAGGTATGTTAGCCACTTTTGTTTCTTCTCACTTTCGATTTAATAAGGATACGAGTAGACATGTTGCCGGTTCCTAAACCGCCGGTTTAGGTTTAGGAACCGGCGGTTTAGGTTTGGCAAAAGCCAAACCTAAACCTAAACCGGCCAATGAGGAACCGCCGGTTTAGGTTAAACCTAAACCGGCGGTTTGGCACATGACTTTTAAAAAAAAAAAATATATATATATATATATATATAAGTAATATAATATATATGTATAAATGTATAATATATATTAATTAAAATTATTTTATAACTTTATATTTTATACATAGAATTTTTTTTTTACAATAGCATTTAGATAGAATTACTAAGTAAATAAAAGAAA
Source organism: Fagopyrum homotropicum (assembly GCA_033239125.1). NCBI lineage: Eukaryota > Viridiplantae > Streptophyta > Magnoliopsida > Caryophyllales > Polygonaceae > Fagopyrum > Fagopyrum homotropicum. Next base: position 137,567,898 of record BSWB01000001.1, on the reverse strand, counting down.
GCAACTAATATAAGTTATATAACATTACTAAGTACTAACAATAAAAGAAAGCAAACTCAAATTTTTTATACATTGAATTTTTTTTCATTACATTAGCTTTTGAATAAAATAATTACATAGTAAAAAAAATTACTAACAATAATAAAAGAAAGAAGCAACTAAAATAAAATGACTAACTAACATACAAGTTATACAACAAAGCAACTAAAATTTTTTTATACATTGAAATTCAATGTATAATAATTACATATTAAACAAAATTACTAAGTACTAACTACAATTCTACAACAAAATAAAGCAAGCTAAATTTTTTATACATTCAATTTTTTTTATTACATCTTTACATTAGTATTTGAAATTTTGAATATAACTAAATGAAAAAAAAAAAAAAAGGAAAGGGCTTGAACCGGTTTCCCGGTTGCCTACGTATCCTCTTGGGGTTTAAGAGGAATCAAAGCCCACGTAGTTCTCTTACCTTTACTTACCTTTTTTCGGACTTCCGAGTTGTTTTCGTAACCCCATTACCTTTGCGACTCGGACTCGGAAGTAGTGGCCGGATCATCGGAGTTGGAATCCGATGATCTATCATATGTGGGTGCATTCCGTTGTAGCCTCCTCTCCGCCCTTATCCAATCTTGAACACAAACTTGAGCCTCCAATTTATCGGGCTTCAATTGACTCCTCTTGTAGCTTAGCATGTTTCCTCCTTGACTAAAAGCTTGCTCCACGGCCACCGTTGATGCGGGAACTGCCATAATTTGTTGCACAATCTTGGCTAATGTTGGATACTTTGGGGCCATCTTCTTCCAATATTGTAAAACTTCAAAACTATCAATATCACCATCAAAACTAAAAGGAGTAGTTAGAAAATCTTCAAATTCCGCACTTGCGGATGAATGTCTAGGTGTTTTAGTTCTTTTAGATAAAATTTGTCTAGCTTTAGAAAGAATAGAAGGAGAAGGAGAAGAAGAAGTGGGTGGAGGAGTTGTTTGTGTAGAAGCACTAGCACTAGCACTAGTTTCAAATAAATTAAGTAATTTAGCAATTTCAACACGAACATTACTAATAATATTATTAACATTCATAATAGTAGATAATCCTAAACATTCATAATAAGCATTTAAAAATTCCGTAACACCATCTATTTTAAGTCTAGGATCGAAAACGGCGGCAATAAGATAAACTACGGGAACCTCATTATAATATTTTAGCCATTTTGTTTTCATTTCGGTTGCCGCATATTTAAGTGATTCTAAAGCTAAACCGGTTTGTAAAGCCTCGGCAACATTTACGGCTATTTCTAAAAAACAACAAGAAGTAGGAATGTAAACATAACTTAATGTATTAGTAGCATCACTAAAAACTTTTAAAACACTACAAATATCAAAACAAGTTTGCCAAATACTTTCATCATCTAAAATAGACCAAGAAATATATTGTGAAGAAAATTCTTGTAAAACATTTTTATAACGAATAGCTTGAGTTAGTAGTTTATAGGTTGAGTTCCACCGAGTTCCAATATCTTTCGAAAAAGAAATTGGAGGAAAATTTTTTTCAATACAAGTTGATTTCCATTTTCTTCTTAATTCGGTTGAATGCCAAATATGTTCAATTACATCGGTTATAGGTTCTAACATTTCATGTAAAACTTTTAGGCCATCTTGAACACTTAAATTTAAAATATGACATGCACATCTTTGGTGAGTAAAAGAAGTTTTTATAAGTTGACCCGCATTTCCTACTAAATGGTTAACGGCGCGGGTGTTAGCGGAAGCATTATCAAATGAGTATGAAAAAACACGGTTTTGTAAATTAAATTCTTGTAAAACCGTTTTTATTAAATTAGCAATGTTGGCGGCACTATGTCTTTCATTAAAATGTCGATATGCAATAACAAATTTATGCAAGTACATATCATTATCGATAAAATGTAAAGTGATGCCCATGTAAAAATGTTTTTGTGATAAAGTACTCCAAACATCACTACAAATTGAAACTTGATGCGAAAAAGATTGTAAAACCGTAAGAATTTTTTGTTTTTTTTGTTCATAAGAATGAGAAACTAATTTCGAAACTTATTGACGAGAAGTTGGTTTATAAGCCGGTTGAAGATAATTAGAACAATATTCTCTTACATTAATAGATTCCGCAAAAGAAAATGGAAATGCTTCGGAAGCAATTAAGTTGGCTAATGCTAAAGATTCATCAACATGATTATAAGTAAATAAAGAAGATTGAGAGGAAGAGGATGCAAACCCTGGGACAATTGAGTTTGTCCCCGTGATATTCCGAGCTTCTCCGGATGAATCTTTTGCATATGGGTTTGCAAAGTTCCGTATCCGCCCTTCGACTTCCACTTGTACACCTTCGTACAATAATTGCACGAAACTTGGCAATAATCGTCCATCACAGGACCCTTGTTGTAATGTTTGGTGAATATGTCGGAGGTGAGCATTTTCGGTGGAGGGGCTTGTCGGAATGGCCCTTCACCTTGTGGAACTTGTGGAGCTTGTGGCATTTCCGATTCCGGCGGTTGAGTCTCGCTTTCTTGTGTGCTAGGAAAGAAAGCGGGAGTGAAGTCGTAGTCGCTTGGGAAATTCGGGTTTGCCATTTCGAAAGATCGAAATTACGAGAAAGAGAATACGAGATGGAGAATTGGAGATTGAGAGTAGTAGTAGATAGATGAGAATGTTGGTGTGATTTAAATGAAATAATTGTATGGTATTTATAGGAATAGTGGGTATTAATTTTTTTTTTTTTTAGTTAAACTACTATTTAAAAAAAAAAAAAAAAAAAAAATTTAACCTCCAACGGCTATTATAGCCGTTGGAGTGAACGTTGGCAAAAGCCAACGTTCAAAATATGCAAAGAGACGTTGGCAAAAGCCAACGTCTCTTTTTTTGGCCAAACCGCCGGTTAACCGCCGGTTTGGCCAAAAAAAAAATAAAAAAAAATAAAAAAAAGCTCAAACCGGCGGTTTAACCGCCGGTTTAACCGGCGGTTAACCACCGGTTCGAACCGTCGGTTTAGGTTTTAGGTTGAACCAAACCAAAACCTAAACCGCGAACCGCCGGTTCAACCAAACCGGCAAACCTAAACCGCCGGTTTGGTCAAACCGGCGGTTTGAGCCGGTTCACAAACCGCCGGTTCGGCGGTTTGGTTTGAACCGGTAACAAGTCTAAATACGAGTACATATATATATAGGTATATATGAATAGAGCAGTGTACGTAAATATATGTATATATAGAAGTAGGATTTTGAAAGAAATAAATTATATAAATATATATGTATCAGCAGTGTACATATATACGTACATATAGATTTACGAGTTGGAAGAGATGTGTATATATATATGAATAGGTGCAGTGGACGTGTATGTGTATATATAGATGTATAAGATTGGATACGTGTAGGCTTATATATAAGCGTGAGAGTGGTATGCATATGTAAGTATATATATAAATATATATTTGTAGGTATAAGTATAGTGTATATAGATATATGGGTTACGTATATAAGTACGAGTTCGGAGTTAAGAAATTATGTAGCTATATATAAATACTGAGTAGTTACGGAATTATACGAGTTGAAGGAAAAGTTAGAGTATGTACATACACATATATACATGTAGAAGAGTAGAGTGGTAATCGGGAAAGAGGAAAATTGTTGTTCTTTGAGGAGTGGTTTCGAGTTTTAACTTATAACTTATAAGAACTATCCGGGAGAAACAATTTATGGAAAACAAGTTCTAAAAGAAGTTAGTAGAATTCAAGAATAAACTTTGAGAATTTTCGGCACTAAGGGTAAAATGGTCTTTTACTGTAAGAGAGTTTTTTCCGTAATCCCTCCGCATGAGGTTGGACATCTGGATGTGATTTTGATCCACATGCCTTATTTGGCAGGCGTTTGAGTTACCACGAGTACGGACCGATTTGAGACTTGTTAGAGTGTGATGTGACTCAGGTAAGTCCTTGCGACTTACTTAGCTGGTTTTTGGATATTAGTACGGTGATAATGGTTGTGTGTGTACAATGCGTGTTATAATAAATAACAACTTGTTAGGATGACCGTGGTTATTATGTTTTAAGGCCCAAGTGTATGTATAACGGGCCGTGACATCACTGCCCAGCTCTGCCAGGAGACTGGGAGATTCTCTATACCCAGACCATACAGGTACATGGTGAGATGCATCGGATCCACTCCTGATGGGTACACGGGGGCGGAGGCAAGGTTTGGGAATCCCTCGTGTCACAAAATAAGTATCATTAGAGTGAATGACTTAAATGAAGATAATAAATGAATTGTTTGAAAGCATGATGAGTGTTTATTATTTTATGTGTGTGTGTGCTATTATTATTCTCCTAATGTTTAGATAACTAGCTAATGGTTGTGTTGTTGTGTTTTTAGTTTTACCGCAGGTTAGAACAGCAACTGAGTGATCCGGAAGTAATGGTCAGCCGGGTCTCCGTACTCCTTAGAGTGGGGGTTCGGGTTGTTGCTTTGTTGTTCTTTCCTCTTGTTAAGACAATTAGTCTTTTCCGTTGTTTAAGTACTATAGGCTGTTAGACCTTGTTGCATTCATCCTGTTAAAAATACATTTTTACGAATTTCAGTTTTTCTTATTTGTGTCTTGTTACAAGATCCTAGTAATATTGTTGTCAAACTGAGGTCGGGATCCATTGTGAGGTCCTAACCAGTAATGTCCCGAGTTCTGAGAATTCGGGGTATTACAACCTCTCTCTGGCACTTTACCTGGCTCACTCAAACTCTCAAGCCCCATTCTCTCTTGACTCATTGTCCTCGCCGGAGATGGATCCCAACCACTGCCACCGTCGACCTCCCTCCCCTTGTTGCATTTGTCACCGGAAGCTTGCCGCCACGGGTCTGCCAGGAGGAGGAGAAGCCGCCTCGAGCTACAGGAGCCACCAGCGGACAGAACTCACGTCGCCTCACCTTCCTCTGTTTCCCTATCCGTCTTCCGTCACCTTCGCGTCATCGACTCCCTCTCTAGCAACGCCGGTGCTCCCCTGCCTCCACCGGAGAAGCTTTGCAGCCACCGGAGAGGCCCTCACGTGCCCTATCTGTTCGAGCCTTGTCGGAGCTTTGCAACCGCCTCCATGCCGGATCCCCTCTGCTTGCCGCTGGAACTTCCTTGCTCTACCTCCACCAAGTCGGAACGGCACCCCTCATCGACGCTGGAGAAGTTGGTGACCTGTCTCCCCCTCACTTCGCTCGCCGGTGCCCTAACAGCCGCCGCCGGATCAAGCTTTTCAGGGCTGCCGCCAACTGAGGAAGGGTTCAAATGAAACCCTTTGAGTATTACATTCGGGACCCCCTAATTTTGGTATAATTGCAGAATGTACCCATGATTTGTGTTTATTGCAGATTTGACCCACTCTTCTAGAATTTGTAGATTGTGCCCTACTGATTTGAATTAATTACAGATTTGGCCCAAATTTTATTTTCAGAATATATCCCAAAGTTTATGGAACTTCATGAGTTGCCCAAATAATGTTTTTACGAGTTTTAACCTTGGATTTTATATACGAGTTTGATCTTATATTTATGTATATTACGTATTGTGTCCTTGTTGGTTTATTTATGGAATTTGGCCCAATATTTAATTACGTATTATGACCGATATTTTTGGAATGATATTATTTGTCCCTGAAAGCGTTTTTGCGAGTTTTATCCTTGTTTTAAAAGCGGGACTTTCCTTATATTTTATACCCTCGTTGGATTAATTTCGAGATTATGACTCAAGGGTTTAATTGCGGGTTTTTAGCGTTTGCTTTTGAAAATGAGTTTACCTTAGAATAGTACATCTTATATATTACGATCAAATTTAGCGTATTAGCTAAATTTGTGTAGCTTTGGTTTTAGGTCCGGAAGCGCCCTGATAAGGGCCTAACGAGTCTAAGTTCGTCTTCCGTCTTTTGACGTCATGTGAGTACCCTCTCCCCCGAGCTTATGATCTTACTCGATCTAGTTATGTTTAGTAGTAGTAGTAGTAGTAGTAGTAGTAGTAGCAGCATGCTAGGATGGATCAAGCATAACTTAGAGTGAATGCCAAGTAGTGGCCATGAACCTTAGGTGAGTTTTGAGGATTTATGATCGTTATAAAGCTTGAGGTGTTATTATCTTGTGAGGATTTTAAGGCGTTGAGTGTTTGGTTGATCTTGTGAGCTTATGAGAATTGAGATTATGGTTATATGTTTGTTGAGATTATGGTGACTAGGACGAGAGTATCCTAGCATGTGTTGTGATGGTTATGACCTTGTGAGATCGTGAGGATTAGGAGGTTGTTATCCTATCATGGTTATAGTTTATGATCTTGCGAGATCATTGGGACTAGAAGTCTTAGGACTTCTAGCATGTGAGAGAGATGTTGATCGTGTGCCTTTCGACAGGCGTTGAGTATCTTCAAACGGGAAGCTGAGAGCGGGATATAGCGGGATTATCTTTGGGACGAGGTAAGTCTCCGGACTTACTTAGCTCGTATTCCTTGTATTAGCATTGATGTGTGTTTGGTGGTGTGTGTTTATTCCTTATCGTTTATAACAACTAAACCGGTAATAGGACCATCGACCTTATATTATTTTGGCCCAAGTGTATGATAACGGGCAGTGACATCATCTGCCTAGCTCTTGCGAGAGTCTATGATGTTCTTGGCGACTAGCCCGTGCTGGTTAGACGGTCGGAGGCATTCGTACCGTTCCGTGCCGGTAAGTAGGGACCGAGGCGGGACCACGGTGGTCTCATGTCACAAAACTAAGTTGAATTAGAACGGGATACGACTTAATAATAAAAAGATAATAAACCGGAATTGTGTGCTTTGAGAATGTTGTGTGTTTATGATAATTTACTTGTGTTTGTGCCTTTCCCATTGATTCTAATGCTTCGAATATGAGCTAACGGTTTTATACCGACTGTTGTAGATTGCCTTGCAGGTTAGGATTGCGGCCGAGAGATCCGGAGGAGTGGGCTGCCGGGGTTCCGTATATTTTAGGATTGGGTTTTGGGTGGAGTCGAGTTTGAGTATTGTATTTATTGTATGTTATATGGCGTTTAGTTTTTGGGGTTGTATTTTCGGCTGAAGTCCTTTGTTGTATTCTTTTGGGTTTTTCTTTTCATTGCATCAAAAATGTATTTCGTTTTGGCCTTTATTTGTGCCTTGTTGCAAGATCCGGTGAAATTGTTGTCAAGTTAAGGTTTGGGACCCATTGTGAGGTCCCAACCCGTAGCATCCCGAGTCCCGCGGATTTGGGGTGTTACAAATGAAATCGTCGTAGGCCCAATAACTTGAAATCTTTGTAAAGTGAAGGAAGACTATCGGAATCGTTGCGAGGAAAGATTAAGGTTGAGAGAATTGCGAGGAAAGACAAAGAGGAATAGGAAAAAAAATCGCTCAGAATCGCTCAGGAATAGAAAAGAAAATGGCGAGACTTAACAATTATATATCGAATATTTTTAGAATCAATATTTTCGGTTTTTTTTTGTTAAAAAAATAAAATAAAATTGTGTACTCAATGACAAGGTAGTTGCAAAGTTCACCCATTGATATCTTTTAACGTGGACCAAAAAATAATTGATGCCAATTTTTTTTATTTATAGTTTGATTGATATGATTATTTACTTTTGTAGTTAATGACAATTTAAGGATTGAATACGATATAATTTACTTTAAAGTCTCAGTTAAATAAAAAGATTTGTAAAAAACTCAAAATCAACACTTAACGCCATAATTTATTTTCAATTTTTTTTATTAAAGTACTAATTCATTACCGATAAATTATTTTAATTCTAAATTATTTAAGTAGTATTTTCCTTTTAGATTCTATACTGTTCATATCTTTAAAATCTCACAAAAATATACATCTTTAAAATTCGTTTTGAAAAAAGGAAATTAATATGCATCAAGGCCAAGCACAAACAAACCTTCCAAAAACAATTTTGATTAATATCTTTTTTTTTTAACAAAAGAATATGTAATATTTCGTTAGACACGTGAAATACCTTTTTTTTTTTTACATCTTACCAATACAAACAAATATCCCTACATTAATTAATATCTTTTTTCTATTTTTTGTATGAATGTTTTATTTTGATTATTATCTTACCAAAATAAACAAATCTCTGTGTATTTATTAATATCTTTTCATTTTTCATTTTTTATTAACACCGTTCTTTTTATGTTTTCTCAAGTATTTAGTTAATAATCGGAGATCTATAACGCCATCAACACGGACCTCTTTCATGTGGAAGTTATAATCGCAGATGTAACCATATTTCTGTTAAAACATTTATGTTATTGATACAAAGGAATGACTATTAACAATAAATTTAAAATAATGATTATCTTAATAATGCCATCAACACGAACCTCTTTCTGGTGCAAGTTATAAGCGGATATTTAACCAAATTGTTTTTAAGGGAACAAAAAGATAATGTATTCATTCAAATAATTATTTATACCTTTAAAATGACTATTAAGTATTAACCATAAATATAAATTAATGATTATCTTTTTTTTCTCCTTAAAATGTTAACTTATGGATGGTAGAAAGTAGAGGTGTCAAACGGGCGGGTCGGCCGAGTTCGGGTCGGGTCAATTTTGTTTCGGGTCACTTTGAGCCGGGTCAAAATTGTCTATAATGTCATGTCGGGTTTATTCGGATCGGGTCGGGTTAAGTCGGGTGCCCTTGCACAGCTAATAATCGGGTTCTCGGGCAATCTTGAGTTGCTTTAATCGGTTATCGGGCTAATTTGGGTCGGGCTCATATCGGGTCGGGATCATTTGTACAATTGAAATTCGGGTTCACGGTCTATTTCGGGTCGGGTCGCTTCAATTGTCGGGTTATTTCGGGTCAGTCTAGTTAATGTATTGGGTAAATCCTGGTTGAATTACTTTGTGTATAATCAGGTTCGATTGTTTTCAGGTCGACAATTTTTGGATTTGATTGTTTTTAAGTTGGACTAATTTTTTGTGACCAACCGATTCCGACAAGTTCAAATTTATTATGTTTTTTCTTCATATATATATATATATGTTGGTCTCCTTTGTTAAGCCAATTTGACGTATTCATATTTCAAATAAAAAAAATCACAATAGTTGGGTCGATTAACCTATAATTTTTTAGCAACAGAGTTAAAAATGTAGGTCCGATTCTGAGCATGTGAAAATAAACACGTGATTAAAATTAAAACAAACAAGGTGTTGTTGGTCTAGTGGTTCGAATTTCACTTTTGGTGTAAGAGGTCTTGAGTTCGAATCTTAGTACTCTTTTATATGTTTTAGCAATTGGTACTAAAGGTATTCTTTGTATTTTAAATTTTCAACATTAATTATTGTTTATCAAAGTTAGCAAAAAATTAATAAGAAAATTGTTTAGCTTAGTGGTATGGTAGTCTCTTTGGTTGCAAGAGGTCTGGAGTTCGATTCTTAGAGTTGTCCCTATACCAAACTTATATTTATATTTTTTAATTTCCAACAAAGCCGCAGTTTCAAATTGCGGATTCCCTCCAAATCCGAACCTAAGAAATATTATAAAGATATAATTAAGAAAACTAATTCATAAAATTAAGAAAGTAAGTCTAAATGGTAATTGATAAAAATTATAAATATAATTTTTATATATTTTAATTTCCAACAAAGCCGTAGTTTCAAATTGCGGGTTCCTTCCAAATCCGAAGCTAAGAAATAGTTTTTGTTTTTTAATTATTATGGAAAAATCACAATTACGACTTAGTTATAACTTCAATTAAAAAAAAATACAATTATTATGGTGCTTTGATGTATTTATAATTTAAAGTGATTTTACAAGTTAATTTCATGTTCTGGAGGCTATTTTTTTTTCAAAAAAGGGCCTTCTCAATTTGATGTAATTAATAATTTTTATTTAATTTTATAATTATAATTCTAAATTAATATTTAAAATTAATAATTAATTAAACAATACCTCCATAATTAGTTGACCGGTCTTTCACAATTCGGTATTTCGATAAATTTATTTGACAAAGGCGATGATATTTTACAAAAGCACTTTATTGGTAGTAACTTATAAGTAATTAGTATGCTTAAAATCCCGATAAAAAAAATTAGTATGCTTATATTTTTTGTTAATTGTAAAGATATAATTAAGAAAATTAATTTATAAAATTAAGAAAATAAGTTTAAAAGGTAATTGATAAAAATTATAAATATAATTTTAAATAAATGTTTGATGTATATATTGTGATTTGTGTAATAATATGATATGTCTTAGGTAAAATTGTATATGATCACTAACAACTTTTTTTCATCTTTGTTCATTCGCTAGCAATTGTATTATATTATGAAATAACGGAAATTCAAAGTATGAGAATTTGAATTATGAACAATAACATGATAGTACTATAGTTTGTATGTACATACAAAGTCAAATATGGCTAACATCATCATAGTTATTTTGTAAGTATATAAAAACTCAATTAATTCACAACTATATTATAAATTTACAATCAAAGTGTATGATTATTAATTTCTTATGCTTTTTCATGCATAAAATTATAAACAATTTAACTAATACTTCATTAAAATAAATTATGCATCATACTAATATAATATTACAATACTAACTTACATTGAACTCAACAACAAATTTTTTAAAGAGAAATTTGTACTATGTTACTTGCAGTAAGCTATACTCGACTTGTATGTATGACTCATTATATTATTTTAAATAACTTTAAGTCGTATTAATTTTAATATATATTTTACACTCAATTTAACTACAATTAAAAAAAACATAAACCATAACAAAATTGATACATAGTCTTATATATGACTCAACCACTAACTATTAATTAATATCTATATACATATATGCTAATGCATAATATTAAAGCAAAAACTCTTAATAGTTAAGAATAACACAATGTGTCAACTTTTTATTCATTTCACCACGTGTTATTTTTATACGCATTCTTATTTTTACAACTTTTAATAAAAAATATGTGAACTACCTATCTTTTTCTAAATACATTCTATATACATTTTAACAAACTATTCTATTATCTTTTATTTTCCTAATTAAATTTTGAAACAATTTGGTTTACTAGGCTTTTTTGAGTTTTAGTTTTAGTAAATGTACCCCTTGAGAGAATAGTGTATATAGTTTGAGAGAAAATACAAAAGGTTGGAGTATATTTACCCAATTAAAAAACTACATGGCCTAGTTACTAAAAGTAAAACTCAAAAAGCCTATTAACCAAATTAGCCCTTAAATTTTCATTTAACACACTTTATATTTATAATATATAAATTTATTTTATACTCCCTCCGTTCACAAACAATTGTTGTTTTACCCCTACACTTTTGTTAAAGAATAATTGTCATTTTAGCTATTTTGACATTTACTTTACACATTTACCCTTTTAATCATTAGTAGTTTGTTAGTTGCAATTTAAAAAAAAATAAAAAGTAATGAATGATTAGTGGTAAATTGGTATATTTTTAATAAGTGTGCAAAATGGTAAAACGACAATTATTTGTGAACGGAGAGAGTAATTAGATACATATAATAGTATATAATCACTAAATCATTCATTTTTTTTTTATAAATTTTTATTGTTGTTAGCATTATAAATAAAATTCTAAGATTATTACATATACATATTTGTACAAAATTATAATTTCTTATCTATTTTTAAGTTAAATTTCAATTAAATCGCATATGTGCATAACTCATGTATTAGTTTGTATTAAAGCAAAAGATCTAAATGCCACGTGTGAACTATGTTGATTATAATTTTATCATTTTATTTTTCCATATATTCTACTTTTATAATTTATAATTTTTTATTTAATAATAAATAGTAACAAAAAATCGATTGTATTTTTTTATTTATATGAATATTATTGATTCACATTATTTTGTATTTTTAAAACTATTTTATTTTATCAAATTTCTCATTAAAAACTTTATTTATTTATCAGATAACATTAATATCCCAAAATTAAAGTAATTAAATAAAAATTTAAAAAAAGTAAAGAAAAGGTGAGGATAAAGGTCCCACTAATTTAGTTTTAAAAATAAAACTATAGAAAATTGACGCTAGGTTTCGAACACAACCTAGATGAAATACAATGTTCACATGCACATTCAACCATTGAGCTACTCGGGTTTTATGTTTACAATTTTTAAAAGTAAAAATATATTATATAATGAAAAATTGAACGAAGGTCCCTCTAAATTCGAGGTCTTGGTTATCATATACGTCATTCTGCTTTGAGCCAACTTACTACTAGTTCTTGGAATAATTCGGGTTAGTTATTTTGGGTCGGGTCATTACGGGTTCACAAGTCATGTCGGGTCAACGGCTTTTGGGTTTCGGGCATTTTGGATCGGGTTATTTTGGGAATCGGATCATTTCGGGTCGGGTGCTTTCGGTTTCGGGCGTTGCCGGGCTGATTCATTCGGGTATAATCGGGTTACGGTCACTTTCGGGTTTGAGCTATTTTTGGTTTCGGGTTCAATCGGTTAACAACGGGTCGGTCTCATATGCGTAATTTTTTCCTTTTAACGGGTGTCGGTCGGGTTTGGGTCGGACGGATCGGGCGGGTTTCACGGGCCGGGTCAGATTTTGACAGCTCTAGTAGAAAGGCACATTTCGAAAAATTATAAAGCTGAAGGGTATCATTCGAAAACTGAAAATCACTTAAATCCTAAAAAGAAAAATAAATATAAGGACATAATCTGAAATTTTTCAAAATTTTAATTGTTCTTTGAATATATTTTATTTTTTTAATATTGCTTATATTGAAACAAAATTCGATTACAATTCTTTTCCTAACAAAGAATATTCGGTTGTTACATTTTTTTTGATTTGTTATGCTTTTAAAAAAATAATTCGAATATGAATTTTATTTTCTAAAAAATCTATTTTTAAAATTTTTTAAAAAGAAATAAAAAAAGTTTCAGATATTTCAGTTACCGTTACTAAAAATGTTTTTAAAAAAATAAAAAATTTCTGAATCCTGAAAGAAAAATGTTTATTTTTAAAAAGTGTTTCTTTTAATAAATATTAAATCTATTTTTTTAATTAGCATTTAATAATATTTGTGAACCTTTATTATTTTTCACACAATCTTTTAAAATATGCAATGCATTCTTTTAAAATCGGTTTTTAAAATCAGATTTAAAATCAGTAAAATATGTTTTTTATGCAATTTAATTGTTTTTTACATAATTTTTTAACGAAATTTTATTATTTTTTATGCAATCTTTTAAAATTTGTTACACAATATTTGATAAAAGTAGACATATTTTTAAAATTAGTGATGACATTTTATTAAAATGTCAAATATATAAAGATACCCGCATAAGGTGCGGGATATGAAGTAGTTAGTTAACAATATAGTTCAGCCCACAAATTGTAAGATGAAGCATCGGTGTTTGGATTCTCAATTGGTGCCCATATTGATAGCCGTTCTTTGGTCATAAGTTGTTCTTTGGTCATAAGTTGTCGTGGCTGCTTTCTTCTCTCTCTTTCTAATGTATGTATTGCATTTGCACCTCAATAAGATCGAACAAGGTTAACACTTATTTCAATATAGAAGGTAAATCCACTAAAAGTAGTTTATCGTATGGTACCTGTGAGGTAAAAGAGGGGTAATCAATTTGAAGGGTACTTATGATTCTTTTTGTTCGGTTCGGGTTTGGTTCGTTTCGGTTTGGATTTTGGATTTCAGGTTTCGGGTTCGGATCCTGCTTACTGGTTTTGAAGTTGTGAAAGGAAAATGATAAATGTAAGGGTTAGGAAACCCTCACAAATGGTGGGAATAAACCACAATTGTATTCATAATAAGAGGACCCTTATATAGGGATTACAAGAGAATCGTAAATGGAATCAAATCTAAACTAACCTAATAAAACTAGGATATTATACAACATTCTCCCGCAATCGAAGCGTGGATAAACGCTGAAGATTGAAACAAAACATAATTACAAAATGTGGGTAACAAATTGCAATTATAATAAAACAAAGGGGTCCGATATTAAATTATAGAAATAGGGTTTGAACCCTACTGTTGGAATTGGCCAAGGCGGCGGCGCAGGGGCGGCGGAGAAGACCCGCGGGGGCGGCTGCTGACTGGCTGACAACGAGGGCGAAGGCAGGCATGCTTCTCCGTTGGGGGCGAAGGAGTCTCTCCCTTGCGGCGACACACGTGGCGACAGAGGTAGTTCCCGGTGGTGCTTCCTGGCGGCAACAATTGGCAAAGTTTGCGGAAGAGGGAGGCTGCCGGTGCTCGAGGTTGGGTAGGCTGTTTCCGGCAGTGATCCGAGAAGAAGAAGGATGGAGGGAGGAGGGAAGGGAAAGGGGACCTTGTCCATGAGCTCCGACCACGGGCGGCAGTCGGTTGGAGAGGCTCTGACGGAGGGAGTTGTAGAGCCTAGAGATGAAGGCCCGTAATGAGGAGTGCCCACTGCTGCCTGCGGACTGGCGGCAACGAGGGTTTCTAGAGGTCCGGTTGGCATGGATGTAGATGAGGGACGGGTATGGCTAGCTAGGGGCAACTAGGAGGTTGAGTGTGCCGTTAGGCATACGGCTCTGATACTATGATAAATGTTAGGGTTAGGAAACCCACACAAATGGTGGGAATAAACCACAATTGTATTTGTTGTATTACTAATTCTTATACTTGTAATATGGACAATTAAAGTTGGAACTTGCAATAGAAGCACTTAGAGCTTAGGTAGAGGTTAAGAGATTATAATGTGTTACTACATTTGTCATATTTGGTTATCATGTGATGTTATCTAAATGTTGCCACTTAGTTGAATAAACTAAGTTAGGTAGCTTAGGTAACAACTATGATAATTAGATATTAGGTTAATGTATGTTTACATGTTATAATTATAAGAAGATGTGGGGTTGGTGTTTGCCGAAAAGCTGTGATGTGCATGTCCAGCTTATGTGATGTTGGGCCAAATAATTGATCCAGTCTCGCCAAGCCCAATCCTATGCTCCTTAATCCATTGATAATTAAAAGGCCTGCTGACAAGCGTTTTTGGAAGAGGTATATAACCTCGTTATGTTAGAAGACATAACCCTAGAGTGTGTGAGGACAGGCTGTAGCTTCTCTCTTCAGGTTGCTAGGGTTCGTCCACAAGAATAGAGAGAAGAGAAAAAGAGAGATTCAGTACAGATCTTCCAAAACTCGTTAGTAACGAGAGGGATATTTGAAGAACTTCTGAAACGAAGCGATCTTGCTCTGTGGTTCGAACATCTCAGAGAAGACTCACCTCTAGTTCGTTGGTTTCTGGATTAGCGAAGAGATCTATCTCAGATCGTTCGCTTGGTACCTTTTAGGGGGCTTTTTCTATCTTGTCTGCTTCTCTTTCGTCTATCTTTCTCTGTAACCTTTGCTGGCTTGAGCGCTCTTGCAAGTTCTTTGTCCAACTTTAGTGTTGTATCGATCTTTTGGAAACTTAGTGGAAATCTGGGATCGGATCTCCCCTCTTGAGGTCCCGCAGAGTAGGAGTTTACTCTGAGAGTTTACTCCGAACTGCGTTACCAATTGTCTGTGTTTGTTGTGTGTTAGTCTTTGGTCGATTCTACGACTAAGGTGTATAGAAAGGGTTAGGATATAACTGTCATAAAGTGGTAACAAAGCATGTTTTGTGAGTGTTTTGTTATATTCGACAATTCCTATACAATTTTTTAGGGTTTACTGTTGTGCTTGATGTTTTTGTATATCTTGCACCTGTATATTGCTTCCGCTTAAGTGTTGATTTACCTTGTGTGGCTGAATCCCGAGTGTTTGTTTGTTTAGTGTTCATCTTTCTTGAATATCATTGTCAATGGTTACTCTCTTGGTTTTTTCCTTATCTCTCAGCTTTCCCCAAATATATTCCTCCTTCAGTCCATTGTATTGCTGCTGATTTTTTCTTGTTTTCTGTGTACAGGAAAATTGTAAATGACAGAAAATAGCATCAGAGTAAAGCCATTTGATGGAGTCTCTGACTTCATCATGTGGCAGGTTAAGATGAAAGCTATCTTGACTAAAGAAAAGTGCCGGAGGGCCATCACTAGAGATTATCTGGCATAAACTTCTGCAGCCAAAAAATTGAAAATGGAAGAACAGGCTCATGCTGAAATAATGATAAGGTTGACTGACGACGTGGCTCGTCAGTTTGTAAGTATTTCTACAGCCAAACCTTTATGGGATTCTCTAGATAAACAATATAATAATAAATCTTTACCATCTACGTAAGATCCTAGGTTTTTGCCTTCACCGCCCCTGCGGTGAAGAGGGCCGCCCCCGCTGCCAGCCGCCCCTACGGCTGTGAGATCCGCCCTTGCGGATTTACGACAGATCGTGCTGATATTTTCTTCCGTTCTTTTATCTTCCTTCCATAGATAGAATATCCTATATTTTATCTTATGGGCCGGTTTCCTTATCTTCTTTATAAACCCTAGACGCCCTTCCTTCTATTCTTTCCAGCCCGTCCCTATATATTCTCTTCTTTCTCCCCTTTCTCCCGTTCCTTGCTATCGTCTTCAACCCTAGAGAGCTGCAGCCGTCCTTTGCTTCCCGCGACTTCGCTGAACGTGTAAGTGCGTCTTTTATGGTTCTTCTTCACGTTCCTTTAGCGTTGCATGCCTTCTCCTTCTGTTTTGGTTTCTTCCTTTCGTTCTTCTCTTTTCTTTTTCTCCAAGGATCAAGCATGAGCCTTGATTCTTATGGAGTGTTCCGTTATTGACCCTTCGTTGTTCTCAGGCTCTTTGCAATTGAGTCTTGACGTGTTGGAGCCAAAGGTTCGAGCTTTGGTTGCCCTTGCTATGAGTTCTGTCGAAGAAGAAAGCCGACAACGCTTTTTGTCACGCCGCCGCCCCTGCGCCTGCACAGAGCAGCCCCTGCGCCTCTGTTCAGCCGCACCTGGGCATCTGTCTAGCCACCCCTGCGATTTCTCTGCAGTAACTCCCGTCTTTGGTGAGTTGCTTCCTTCCTTCCTTTCCTCGTTCCTTCCTTGGTTCCTTACGGTTGTTCCTTGTTCCCCTGAGTTGTTGTAAGACTAAGGTTGAGCCCTTAGCATGTGTTGATCTCTTAGAGATCGTTGAGACTAGAATTCATAGACTTCTCGCAACCGTTTCATTCCTGATTCATGTTGCTTGTTCGTACAGGCTTTCCTTGCTCCTTTCCTGAGGGAAACTGAGCTTCCTTGAGTGTTTCTGAGTTCGTTGATCTCTTGTGTTACCTTCGTGTGAGGTAAGTCCCTTGGACTTACTTAGCTTCATTCCGCGTATTAGTTGGATTGTATTGGCTTGTTTGTGTTGTTTTTCATGTTTATAACGGATAACCGGAAATAGGATTCACCCTTTATAACCCTAATTGGCCCAAGTGCATTATAACCGGGCGGTCACCGCTTGTCTAGTTCTTCAGGAGAATAGAATGTGCTCTTGCAACCCAGACCCGTAGGTAACGGATAGTACTAATTTATTCCTATTGGTAGACGGAAGCGGAGGCGAGTTTCGGGAGATTCTCGTGTGACAAAAGAAGTTGAATTAGTAATGGATAACCTTAATGAAAGATAAATAACCGGTTGATGTGTAAGCATGCTATGTGTTTTCTTTACCTTATGTATGTTTGTGCCTTACACTCTTGCTTATACCTAGAATGTTAGCTAACGGTTTATACCGTCGTTGTAGATGTTCCACAGGTTCAGGATGTTGCTGAGTGATCCGGACGGTGTGGTCATCCCGAGTTCCCGTACATTATAGGACGAGATCGGATTTATGTTTCTTTTGTTGTTTCCCTTTTGTTTTGAACTCGGCTGCGAGTCTTTTCCGCTTTGTTTGTTTAAACATTGGTTTTATATTGAGTTTTGTTTTTCATTCGTCTGTGCCTTGTTGTAAGATCCGTTTGTTGGTGCTACTCTAAGGGTCGGGACCCATTGTGCGGTCCTAGCCCGTAGCACTTCGAGTTCCCAGAACTTCGGGTGTTACAATATGGTATCAGAGCCTCCAGGTTGGCAATAATGGCACTCGAAATCTTCTACAAGTTGGATGGATAAATAAATAGAACCCGCAAGGGGTCTAACGTTTTCAAAAGGGGTTTTTGTTTTAAACCGTGGTCTGGGATAGATGTACGAGCGACCACCACTACATCCGCGGATCTCAGCAGTGTAGTTTCTTATATGTTGGCCTTTATATGCGCTTTTCTTGGATTATGCTTTAGCTGTAGCGTGGCCTTATACCTATATATATAGTCTTATATATCTATCCTTATAGCAGATGGCACGCACTAGGGCTACCACTGCTATAGGGCAAGGAAGGGGTCGACCACCACTTCCACCTGCCGTCCGTGGACGAGGACGTGCAGGAAGACCTCCACTAGCTAGAGGTCAGGGCCAAGCCCCAGCTGCCGATCCGCCTATCACTGAGGCGTTTGCTGAAGAGGTTGCTGAGAGCATCGTTCCTGAGATTGGAAATGGGACCGCTGCTAGGTCCGGAGCATAGAGGGCGCCATCGATGGAGTCCACACGAGTGTCTATCGGAGCTTCTGCATATCGCGACTATGTGCAGAGAGTTGAGGAAGCTATCAGGACTGGAGGACCAATACCAGTGCCGCCAGTTCCTGCGAGATCAACTGAGGTTTCATAGAGAGTTACACGAGTTGTTGTCCCGCCTGTTGGAGTTGTTGAGGTTGTTAGAGCGCCGGCTGAGGCAAAGGAGCCAAAGCCCGACAGTTGGTTGAAGGCTTTTGATCAACTGAAGGTTCCCGTCTTCCTGGGAAGGACTAGCTTAGAGGTGGAGCAGTGGCTAGGACAGGTTGATTCTGCTATGGAGGCTATCGGTTTCCTTGAGGGACGTCGAGTCAACATAGCACATACGCTGCTGAAGGATCAGGCTCATTCTTGGTGGAGGACAATTCGCAGTAAGGTCACCAGTTATGAGCAGATGAAGACAGTGATCAGGGATCGCTATTGTCCTGTAGCCATGAGGAGAGACCGTCTTCAGGATTTCCTTGAGGTTGGATTCGAGGATTTGCTTATTGCTGAGAGCATCCTCAAGTTTCAAGACGAGTTGGCGTTGCTAGGTCCGTCCGCACCACCGGAGGATCAGCATGTTTACCTTTTCTCTCGAAGGTTGAGAGAATCGACACGCTCTTATCTTATTGGTTCCGTTGTGAGTCTTTGACGGACTATCAGGATAGAGCTTCTGCCTATGAGAGAGACCGACCGGGTCAAAGGAGAGCTTCTTAGATAGGAGGTCCTGAGAAGAGACAAAAGACTGGATCAGCCAGTGTCATAACTGCGGAGTAGCTCATCCGAGCTGATTGCAAGAAGCCAGCAGTGACTTGCTTTACTTGCGGCAAGCCCGGACATAGAGCTGCGTTTTGCCGTCAAGGCAAGGCGCTATCCCAACAGGGTTCTTCACCTGCTAGTGTTGCTGGAGGAGGCCAGAGATCGCAGTACCAACAGCAGCAACAGAGAGTTTCTGGTTCTACCACTCCTCAGGGTTCCACTCCGGGACATGGGAGAGGTAGAGGACGTGTTGGTGGATCTACAGACACCAGAGAGGCACCAGCCAGGGTTTACGAGTTGAGGAGTGTTGTAGAGCCGACAGCGCCAGCAGCTACAGGTACCATTCACATTAATGGTTTTCCTGTCAGAGTTCTTTTCGATACTAGTGCTACGCATTCTTTTATATCTAATGCTGGCGTAGATAGATTGGCCTTAGTTACTGTAGAGGGTAGACCCTTCTTTATAGGATTACCCGATGGGGGTAAGATATGAGGTACGCGAGAGGTTTGCGATTGCCCTATTAGATTGGGAGGTCGCGATTGGCCAGCTAACTTCTTCATCATGTACTTAGTACATGAAGAAGTTATTCTGGGCATGGATTGGATGGATCGACATCGAGCAGTTCTGGACATCGGCAAGAGGACTGTGACAGTAACTACAAAGACATGTCATGTTAAAATTTTCCGAGGATGGGATCTCGGAAAGACTGGTAAAATCACCAGTGCAGTGCGAGTTGCAAGACTCATCAGTTAGGGTTACAAGACTTTTTGGTGCTATGCCATGAAGGATAGTACGAGTCTGGCTTTGGAGGAAATCCCGGTAGCTTGCGAGCTTGCCGACGTCTATGGAGAGCCATCAAGTTTACCTCCAAAAAGGAGTGTAGACTTCGGCATCGAGCTAGAGCCCGGTACGAGACTGATCTCTAAAGCTCCTTATCGTATGGCGCCTATCGAGATGCTTGAGTTGAAGAAGCAACTCGAGGAGTTAACAGAGAAGGGCTTCATCCGCCCTACTGTATCTCCTTGGGGCGCACCAGTTCTCTTCGTTAGGAAGAAAGATGGGTCTATGAGGTTATGTATCGACTACCGGGAGCTGAACAAGGTGACGATCAAGAACAAGTACCCATTGCCCCGTATCGACGATCTTTTGGATCAGCTGCATGGAGCTTCAGTGTTTTCGAGGATCGAATGGAGATCTGGATATCACCAGCTGAGGGTGAGAGAGTAGGACGTAGCTAAGACAACATTTCGGACTAGATATGGACACTACGAGTTTGTAGTGATGCCATTCGGGCTTACGAACGCGCCCGCAGTCTTCATGGAGTTGATGAACAACATCTTCATCGACTTTCTAGACCAGTTTGTAGTTGTCTTCATCGACGACATTCTGGTTTACTCCCGTGGTAAGGAGGAGCATGCATGACACTTGAGGATTGTTCTTCAAGTCTTACAGGATAGAGAGCTTTACGCCAAGCTCTCTAAGTGCGAGTTTTGGATGTCTGAGGTAGCATTCCTTGGTCACATCGTTTCAGCCGAAGGGATCAAGGTAGATCCGGCAAAGATCGAGTCAATAGCATCTTGGCCGCCACCTAAGAACGTCAAGGAGGTCCGTAACTTCTTAGGATTGACGGGCTACTACCGGCGTTTTGTTGAGAGCTTTTCTGTTATCGCCCGACCACTCACTTCCTTTCCGCGGAAGTCTACGAGGTTTGTATGGTCTGAGTCGTGCCTGCAGAGCTTCGAGGAGCTGAAGAAGAGGTTGACCTCTGCTCCTATCCTAGCTCAGCCAGAGGGCATTGAGGATTTTGTGGTTTACACCGACGCATCCAAGCTGGGCTTGGGATGTGTTCTGATGCAGAGGGGAAAGGTGATCACTTATGTGTCTCAACAGTTGAAGACGTATGAGGAGAATTACCCTACCCATGATCTTGAGTTAGCTGCTGTTATTCATGCTTTGAAGATTTGGAGACATTATCTGTACGGAGCCACGTGTCAGATTTTCACAGACCATAAGAGTCTGAAGTACATATTCACTCAGTGGTAGTTGAATAACCGCCAGCGCAGATGGTTGGAGTTCAGAGTTGGAGCTCAGGTTTGGTTGAGAGTATCCCCGACACGAGACGTTAGACGTTTTGGTGTCAAGGGGAAGCTGAGTCCCAGATATGTTGGACCGTTCGAGATTCTTGAGCGAGTTGGAGAGGCAGCATACAGACTTGCGTTGCCACCGAGACTCGAGGGTGTTCACCCAATTTTCCATGTGTCTCAGCTACGGGAGTACATACTTGACCCGTGTTCGCCACTTAGCGTGCGTGCAAATAAGCTTTAAATTTATAAAACTAGAATCAAGCAAGCGAACCCGCAGTGTACGGATCGATATAGTTAAGCAATAATTCCAGAGTATCGAACACAGGGATTTGGGGGGAACAAATTCAATTATAGGTTATCAAGCAAGTAAATGTAAGAGCTTTTCGAATTATTGGGAAAACAACAATCCTAAAGATCCAAGTATCCAGCTATGGCAATCGATTCAAGATATACTAAAGATGTAAGGACAGAGTTAAGATATGCAAAGGTATGCTAATGTAAGGTAATCGTACGGTGAAGTTTCAAAGACCTTATATGACTCACCTACAAGACACTCTCTATACAGGTTGTTGAGGCTTCAATATAGAAAGGTTGTCAAGACTAACTAAACCGATTAAGGTTGTGACACTCACAATCGAGGTAGAGGTTGTTGAGGTTTCACTACCACCTAGAAAAGGCAAGCCAAGACTAAGTTAAAGCAAATCTTTAACTTTGGATTAAAGTAAAAGCAGGTTCGTAACTTAACACAAAATTACGGGTAGTTCTTGAGTTCCACGGCCGTGGAAGCTCAAGAACAGACCGTGGATTAGGGTTGTCGGCGATTCTCTCTAACTCTCAGGATCCAATCTGTTTACGTTCGATCTATCATCATCTAAGCCACAACTATCAACCCTTCACCTTAGAATTGTTAAGGGTTTTTAGCCAACAATAGTCATATTGATATCAAATTCAAGAATTAAAAGATTAAAAGATGAAAACTTCCGGAAACCTTTAATAACTCTCAAATTAGTCTCAAAGTCACAATCAAGAACAATATCGTCACTAGATTTGGGATAACACAAACAAACACAAATCTTAGATAAGAAGGAAGAACGGGATGTCAATCCGTCTTCTAAATCAAACCTAAGCAAGAAGCGAAATCTCCTTGCGAATAATCTTCCGAATCTTCGATCTTCCGTCAATCCGGAAATCACAATAGCAATGCGCCAAAATCTCTCAAACACAAATTCCGCCAAATGCGAAATTAGGGTAATTCCAAGCGCAAGTGTAAGATGCGTCTATGCGTAAGCCAAGGTGACGGAATCTCTCTTCGTCCATCCTTTTATAGTGTAAGATAAAGTATCAGCCAACGGGCCAATCTTCTAAAAGATCGTGGCTTAAACTGTGGCGAAAAAGATCTCCAAGATCACGGTCGTGGAAGGTTCCACGACCGTAATTTAGAGCGTGGAAATCAACACGATTTGAACCAATGATTCCACGACCGTAGAAGTTACTGGAATGAACCACGCTTCCCTTGGCATGGTTCCACGGCTGTGGACTTGAACGTGGAAAGTAGTACGGCCGTATTTTAAAGCGTGGTTTAGGGCAAGAATGTGATTCTTCCCTAGCCTCGTGCATTCTTCAAGTTGGCACTCCCTTAGCTCCTAGGAATGTCCTCAATCCATGGACATGCTCAATCAATCCATCCTTGCTCAATTCCGTTCGGAAATAGCTCTCAATTACCTATAATCAACATAAAGCTTGTGTAGATCTCTATATCGACATTATAGATAAACTAGCTCACAAATGCATCAATGCTCAATCAATGACTATCAATATGGATCAAATACACTTAGAAAACGTGCCTAAAATGTCACAATATTTCATGCTAACAAATAACTACATACTTGCCACTTGCTTGTCCCTAAGCAAGGTCTTTCAAAAGCTTTTAAAACAAGAGTTAGGATGAAATATGTGTACCTTCTCAAAGCAATACTTCTTTTTGATGAATGTGCCTTCTAAACAATAGATCATTCTCGAATCTTGCTTCAATCGTTTATAAGACTTTCATACACTTAATCAAAGAGTAGAGAGTAAAGAAAGCTCATGAATCAATTAAACTTCCATACAAGCATCATAACCTTCAAACATTATCAAAATCAATCATAAGAAACTTCAATTTAGATCACCAAGTCATATAACATTCTTTTGATCTTAAGGACTTTCAAATAAAAAGGTCTAGAATGTGGAAAGGGAAGGAAACTTTAAGGAATGTGGTGCATGAATCCGGGAAAGTGGATAACTTCTCTTTTCTTCTTCTCTTGCGGTTTCCGCAACACTTTCAACTTAGAGCTTCGATCTCTTCCTTTCATTTTTCGACTTTACTTTTGGAGTTATGGATAGAGGTGCACAAAAACCGAAGCCTAGGAGATCGGCGTTTCTCAATTTTTATGAGATGCCTCAAACCCTTAGTGCACATACCATAATCCGCTAGGAATATCGCTCAATCCGACTTTGACAAGACACAAACACCCGGCTATGTGAATGGTGCCGAGTTACTCATCATCATGATTGACTTCCCCAAACCTACAATTGTCATCAAACTCAATTCACAAGTAGCGATTATCATAGAAATCATCTCAATTCCTTAGAAGCACAAAATTTTCAAAAATTTTCAATTTTTATGGGTTTTTCAATTTCTTTTTCATGCAATGCAATAATGAAACGTGCAACAATATAATGAACATGCAAGATAGTCTCGATAGAAGCAAACATAGTGAGTAAGAGTTATTACAAACTTTTAGTCACACCTCACCCCATACTTGGAACAAACATTGTCCCTAATGTTCAAATAAAAGAAAGAAAAGAAGAAACGAAAGAAAGAAAAAAAGAGAAAAGAAAAAGAAACTCACAAAATGGCGGTGGAGCGGCTAAAGCTGTCGGCTAAAGCACTTCTTAGTTAAGAAAATTAAAGGTGACTTGAATCCAGCTGACTTTGGAACTAAAAATTATAACTGCTGATAAATTTGCTTTTTGTAGAAATTTTCTGCATATTTTTGATGTTCCTTGAGTGTTGTACAGGTCATGGACTGATGACAGACTGGTGTGAAGATTTTGGATACCACTATCAGGGGACAAATGATCGACAATACAACTACAAGAATTAGGAGGGCATTTGTTGTATTACTAATTCTTATACTTGTAATATGGACAATTAAATTTGGAACTTGCAATAGAAGTACTTAGAGCTTAGGTAGAGGTTAAGAGATTATAATGTGTTACTATATTTTCCATATTTGGTTATCATGTGATGTTATCTAAATGTTGCCACTTAGTTGAATAAACTAAGTTAGGTAGCTTAGGTAACAACTATGATAATTAGATATTAGGTTAATGTATGTTTACATGTTATAATTATAAGAAGATGTGGAGTTGGTGTTTGCCGAAAAGTTGTGATGTGCATATCCAGCTTATGTGATGTTTGGCCAAATAATTGATCCAGTCTCGCCAAGCCCAATCCTGTGCTCCTTGATCCATTGATAATTGAAGGGCCTGTTGACAAGCGTTTTTGGAAGAGGTATATAACCTCGTTATGTTAGAAGACATAACCCTAGAGTGTGTGCGGACAAGCTGCAGCTTCTCTCTTCAGGTTCTAGGGTTCATCCACAAGAATAGAGAGAAGAGAAAAGGAGAGATTCAGTACAGATATTCCAAAAATCGTTAGTAACGAGAGGGATCTTTGAAGAACTTTTGAAACGAAGCGATCTTGCTTTGTGGTTCGAACATCTCATAGAAGACTCACCTCTAGTTCGTTGGTTTCTGGATTAGCGAAGAGATCTATCTCAGATCATTCGCTTGGTGCCATTGAGGGGGCTTTTTCTATCTCGTCTGCTTCTCTTTCGTCTATCTTTCTCTGTAACCTTTGCTGGCTTGAGTGCTCTTGCAAGTTCTTTTTCCAACTTTAGTGTTGTATCGATCTTTTGGAAACTTAGTGGAAATCTGGGATCAGATCTCCCCTCTTGAGGTCCCGCAGAGTAGGAGTTTACTCTGAGAGTTTACTCTGAACTGCGTTACCAATTGCCCGTGTTTGTTGTGTGTTAGTCTTTGGACGATTCTACGACTAAGGTGTATAGAAAGGGTTAGGATATAATTGCCACAGTATTCATAATAAGAGGACACTTATATAGGGATTACAAGAGAATCCTAAATGGAATCAAATCTAAACTAACCTAATAAAACTAGGATATTATACGATATTATCTCTAATATCTTTAATATCCTAACAGAAAACACAAAACTATCATCATACACAACACTTGTTTATAACAACTTTCTTTTCATGTTACTAATTACTATGCTCAGTGCAACTTCCCTGTGATCAATCTCGGGCATCATCTCTTCTAAATCAAATTCCTCCACATTTAGGGTTCGTTTGGAAGCGCTAGGAATCATTCCCGGTAACAGAATGATTCCGAATCAATCAAAAAAATACGTTTGGTTAGAGGTCTTTTAACACATGAAAGTAATCCCATCATTTCCATTTCCTTTCCCAACCCTTATCCGATTCCATTCCGTTTCCATTTCACCGCTCCAACCAAACGGGCACTTAGATGCTTTTCTTTCATCTTTTATTCCTTGATGAATACAAATAAAAGAAAAGTGTGTGAGCAAAAGTAACAGTACCTCAACTCTTCAAAAAGCTGGAAGCTAACTGACCTGATCAACGTACAAAGAAATATATTGATGATCAAACAACTCTTTCAAAGAAGAGTAATGTCTAAAATAAGACACAAACACAAAATGTAAGAAATATTAGAAACTTTATGGAAAATTCATTAGTGATTACCGAATTAATTGTCACATAAATTATTCATTGGAAAAGAACTGAACGAAAAGAAGAACTAGAAAAGAACGAAGCAAAAACTCACATTCATATCAATTTCTGCGTTTCAAGCTTCTCCTGTGTAGACATCCGAAATAGTACTGCAAGCTTGTAAATGCTGCATGAAATGACCTAGATTATGATACAAAGGCATGTCTAAAACGCAAACGAATTCGATATCATTACATGATGTCTTTAGTTTTACAACATACATTCTACCTAGACTGCTAATTGAATGTTCCAAACCAAAATTTTAGTTGGTCATTCATAAAATTGACCGACGTTACTAAAATAACAAACAATCAGCTTTCATTTGTTAGACAATTTGCTATTCCATTTCGAAATCAAAACACTATAATGGATCTAGACTTATACATAGTCAACCGATATATCCGTATATGGATCGAAGACTAACTTTTATCCGTGTGAGTCTTCATCACAAGCCAAACGAGTCCGAATTGATCGTAAACGTAGGCGAGTAGTCTTCTCCTTCCTTAATCTTCACTTTTAATTAATCTCTAATGGATGAGATTAATCTTAATTAAACACCTCTCTCTTTCTAATTGCTTTTGTTAATGTACGTAGTTTCGTCACTTTTTTTTTGCCAGTACATCCATTCTCTCACTTATGTAAAACCATTTGGAAAGAGTTTGTTTTGGAAACAAACTGCCTGGCTTAACAATCTTGTAACTGTCAAATATATATATAATTTAATGAGAAGAAGTGTATTTTATTTATTAGATAAGGAAGGAGGGATTATATTAATCCCGTAATTTTAATATTTTTAACCGATACCGATCAATTACGGTTTCGACTTTATATTAAAACTACAAAATGTAAATTGGACTTAACTTTATATATTAAACCCAAACACATTTGCCACATAGAATATATATATTATAAATATTCTTACATTCTCCCACTTGGCATGTGTGTCACCTTAATGGTTCAATATCTGTAATGCGGAAATTTATATAAGTCCATAAAATATCAATAATCCATAATTGAATCAAAATTGATTGGATCATGACGGTCACACGTCATTGAGCGACATGATTCCTTCCAAGTATCACATTTCAATCCAAATCTCAATATTGCTTTAAGTTTGAGATGCACCACAAGTCTCAAATTACGTATCAGAAAAACAATGATTGTATACAAATACGATAAAGATAACAAGTATTGTAAAGCATAAACATATCAATAAGAGAATTCAAAGTGTTATAATTTGATGAGTGAAATATAATTATAATAGCAAGGTCTTATCTATGACACCCATACGTTCTACATGGCCATTGAACGCCTTAGGTGGTAAACCTTTAGTTAATGGATCTGCAACCATCATGTCCGTTCTAATATGCTCAAAAAACACTCTATGATTCTTCACTTCATCTTTAACTGACAAGTACTTTAACTCCATGTGTTTAGCACCCTTATAGTACTTGTCATTCTTAGAAAAGAACACAGCTACATGTAGAGTTATCACAATAAATTTTCAGCGGCCTAGCTATACAGTCAACAATACCAAGCCCTGAGATAAAATTCCGCATCCACAATGCATGGTTAGTGGCCTCAAAGCATGCCACAAACTCAACCTCCATAGTAGAAGTAGCAATGATAGACTGCTTCCCACACCTCCAAGAAACAACTCCTCCCACTAATAGGAGCACATATCCGAATGTAGATTTCCTACTATCTACACATCCGGAAAAATCTGAATCTGAATATCCAATGACCTCTAGCTGATCGGATATCCTATATGTAAGCATGTGCTATTTGGTGCCTTGCAAGTACATGAGAGCCTTTTTAACAGCTTTCCAATGGTTCATTCCGGGATTACTTTGATATCTACCCAACATGCCTACAACGAAGCTAATGTCAGGTCGAGTACATGTTTGAAGATAATTCAAACTCCCAACCACTGATGCATAAGGAATATTTTCCATTTCCTTTCGTTCCAAATCATTTTTAGGACCTTGCAGTTTACTAAACTTATCTCCCTTCTGAATTAGAACTATCCTTGCATAGCATTTATCCATTCTATATTTCACTAAGACTTTATTGATATAACCTTTTTGAGACAAACCTAACAATCCTTGTGATCTATCCCGAAATATTTATATTCTAATCACATAGGATGCTTAACCAATATCTTTCATTTCAAAGTGCTTAGAGAGATAATTTCTTTATATCATGTAGCATGCCTATGTTATTTGCAGCAAGCAATATATCATCAACATATAAAACTAAAATAATAAATTTGCTCCCACTGACCTTTATGTAGATACACCGATCAACGGTGATCTCTACAAAACCATAAGACGTGATGATATCATCTAACTTAAGATACCATTGTCGGGAAGCTTGAATCAGTCCATATATTGATTTTCTCAACTTACACACCATATGTTCTTTGTTTGTGGTCAAGAACCCTTCAGGTTGGTCCATGTATACTTCCTCCAATCTCCATTTAGAAAAGCAGTCTTTACATCCATATGGTGAAGCTCAAGGTCATAATGAGCCACCAAAGCCAAAATAATTCTCAAAGAGTCTTTCTTTGACGCTGGAACGAAAGTCTATATGTAGTCAATGCCATCTTTTTGAGTGTATCCTTTTAGCAACCAATCTAACCTTATACCTTTCAATGTTTCCCTTGGATTCCCGTTTGGTCTTAAAGACCCACTTGGACCCAACTGTCTTGGAACCCTCAGGAAACTCAACTAAATCCCATACTTGGTTGTCACTCATCGATTTCATTTCTTCTTTCATTGCAATCAACCAATTTTCAAAATTGTCACTTCCCATGGCTTTCTTAAATGAAACTGGATCTTCATCAATGCTTAAGTCACATTCATTTTCAAGAGAATAAACCACATAATCATCTGGAATGACAGATCTTCTTTCTCTTATAGACCGCCTTAATAATTTACGTGGTTCATTTGTCTCTACTTGTACTATGACCGGTTCATTTATTTCATTTTCAACTAATGGATTTTGGACATCATGTTGTTGTTCCAAGTTGTCATGTAACTGTGATATGACAATTGGTACAACAACCTTAGAAGAAACCGCAGGTGAAAGATCTTCAACATGAATTTCTTGAATGTCCACTTTTCGTTGATCACCACTCCCACTAGTTTGACCATTCTCAATGAACCTAGCATTGCCAATTTCTATGATTCTCGTACTATGGTTAGGCCAATAAAATTTATACCCCTTTGACTTATCAGGATAGCCAATGAAGAATCCACTAACTGTCCTTGAATCAAGCTTCTTTTCATGTGAAGTATACACCCTCACTTCTGCAGGACAACCCCAAACACGGAGATGTCTCAAACTAGGTTTCCTTCCCGTACACAGTTCATAAGGGGTCTTAGGAACTGCCTTACAAGGAACCCGATTCAATAAATATGTTGCAGTCTTTAATA
This sequence comes from Fagopyrum homotropicum, assembly GCA_033239125.1. NCBI lineage: Eukaryota > Viridiplantae > Streptophyta > Magnoliopsida > Caryophyllales > Polygonaceae > Fagopyrum > Fagopyrum homotropicum. The sequence continues at coordinate 137,538,232 of BSWB01000001.1, read as the reverse complement.
CATGTATCCACAATGATAAGGACAAAGATCAATTACTTAACATGCTCCTAACCATATTAATTAATGTACAGCTCCGCCTCTCACCTACACCATTTTGCTGAGGTGTACCGGACATCGTATACTGTGCACAAATGCCTCTATTTTCAAGGAACTTTGCAAATGGACCTGGACACAGTCCATTTTCATTATATTTCTTATAAAATTCTCCACCTCTATCGGATTTCACAAATTTTATTTTTCTATCTAATTGTCTTTCTACCTTAGTAACAAATACCTCTAAGGCATTTATAGAATGAGACTTTTCATGCAATAGATAAATATATCCATAACGTGAGAAATCAACAATAAAAGTGATGAAATACTTTTCACCACTCCATGAAGGAACGTCAAAAGGACCACAAATGTCGGTGTGAATTAACTCAAGAAGTTGAGTGCTTCTTGTGGTGACTTTCTTTGTAGTGTGCTTAGTTTGGTTTCATTTAATGCATTTTATACACACATCTAAGTCACTAAAATCCAAGTGAGGTAGGATATCATTTTTCACCAACCTCAGTATCATTTCCTTAGATATGTGACCTAATCTTTGATGTCATAAGAAAGCTTAATGTTTCATTAGATGTACTACACTTGATGCCCACATTAGCTTCAACATAAAGCAAAGATTCAGAAAATTTAATATCAAGATTATAATCTGTAAAGTGAATCAATCAATGTACCACTACCATAAAAGTTATTATGTTTGTACAATGAAAATTCACCATGTCCAAACTTAATAATAAAACCTAAATTGTCCAATCTACTCATGGAAACGACATTTCTAGCACATTCAGGTACATAAAGACATCCTTCAAGATCTATATGACAACTAGTGTCCAAAATCAATTTGTAAGTCCCAATGCCTTCTATCTTTGCCTTCATTCGTTTCCCATGAACAAATACTGTTCAACTCCACTTATGGGCCGAATCAAACTGAATCCCTGTTTAATATGAGACACGTAAGTAGTAGCACCATAATCTATCCACCAGGTATTATTATCTATAAGATTTGATTCAAAGGAAACATAACTACAATGTATACCTTTCTTCTCAAACCAAGCCTTCCTTTTAGGACAATCCTTCTTGAAGTGTCCCGTTTTCTTGCAAAAGAAACACTTCACTTCCTTCTTAACATTACCCTCATTAACTTTCAAAGGGTTCTTGTTGATATGTTGATGTTCACAGGCTCCCTTGTTTGAGTCTTGAAGAGTTGGATCAAAGGTTCGAGCTTTGGATTCCTTGTAAAGTTTCTGTCGAGAGAAACCTCGTCAACGCCTTCTGTCACGCAGCCGCCCTCGCTCCTGCACATCCCCGCCCCCGCGGCCATCCGCCCCTGCGCTCTGTCCAGCCGCCCCTGCGGTTTTCTCTGCAGTAACTCCCGTTCTTGTGAGTTACTTCCTTCCTTTCTTTCCTCGTTCCTTGTTCCTTGAGAGTTCTGTAAGACTAAGGTTGAGCTCTTAGCTTGTGGAGATCTCTTAGAGATCATCAAGACTAGAAGTTATAGACTTCTAGCAGCCGTTATGTTCCTGATTCATGATGCTTGTGTGAACAGGCTTTCCTTGCTCCTTTCCTAAGGAAAACTGAGTTGTTCCTGAGTTGTTGCTGAGTTTTGTTTACCTTCAAGTGAGGTAAGTCCCTTGGACTTACTTAGCTTCATTCTGTATATTAGTTTGAGTGTTTTGGCTTGTTTGTGTTGTTTACCATGACTATAACGGATAACCGGAATAGAATTCACCCTTTATAACCTTAACTTGCCCAAGTGTATGATAACCGGGCGGTGACCACTTGTCTAGTTCAACAGGAGACTAAAATGTGCTCTTGCAACCCAGACCCGTAGGTAACGGATAGTACTGATCTATTCCTATTGGTAGACGGAAGCGGATGCGAGTTTCGGGAGATTCTCGTGTGACAAAAGAAGTTGAATTAGTAATGAATAACTTTAAGAAAGATAATAACTGGTTGCGTGCAAGCATGCTATGTGTTTTCTTTACCTTATGTGTGTTTGTGCCTTTACGTTCTTGCTGAAATCTAGAATGTTAGCTAACGGTTTATAACGTCGTTGCAGATGTTCCTCAGGTTCAGGATGCTGCTGAGTGATCCGGACGGTGTGGTCAACCGGGCTTCCCATACATTATAGGACGGGATTGGGTTTATGTTATTTTTTGTTTCCTTTTTGTTTTGAACTCGGATGCGAGTCTTTAACGTTCCTTTGTTTAAACCTTTGGTTTTATATTGAGTTTTTGGTTTTCATTCGTTTGTGCCTTGTTGTAAGATCCGTTGTGCTGTTGCTACTTGGAGGGTCAGGACCCATTGTGCGATCCTAGCCCGTAGCGCTTTGAGTTCCTAGAACTTGGGGTGTTACATTATCTTAGACATTGATGGCTTAATACTTTCTGACATACTCGTCCTCATGAGATTCAAACTCAACCTGTTAGAACGCTCCCAGCTTCGGAGCTATCCATTGTAATGGCTGTTGGTAGATTATCTATGAGTATAGCAAGATCCAACGACATAATGCCCAAAGTAAATCGGACTTGTTCAGACCAATCATCATAATTCTGCCCATTGAATTTGACAACAGAGTTTGCAGATGCAGAGAAATTTGATGAAGCTACAATAATTTATACATGCTTACCTATTAGTGTTTTGACTATAATACAAATTCAAATCATATATGTAAAATTTAAAGCATGTATTCAAGCAACCTTTGGGCAATACTTAAAACACACACTATCATTGATGCTAAATCATACATTTAATAGACCATCATGACATATATAAATTAAATAAGTATGCTATCTTTGGATATACATACTATTCAACCTAAATACCATGATTAATCTCTTTAATATTAGTGACTATTTTTCATAACCCGCCTTTGGGCGATCTCCTAGAAATATAGCAAATAATTACAATTATTCAATCAAACTTTCATTTCATTAAGCATCCTACAATCATGAATAATTGAGTTTATAAAATTTATATGTCTTAATCAAAACATAATAAGGCCACTTTGGTGACTAACAAATTATACATAATTTAAACATTAAATTATATAACTCTTCTGCCGTATGACCACACTTTATACTATACCATTCATAGTTACTGTAAACTAGTATAAGCATGCAATACATATCTATTGAAATCTACTTACTGTCATTATGAACATGGTGTTAAAAAATTGAAAACTAATTACTTTAAACACTAATCATTACTAAAACACTACATTAAGATATATATTAACAAGAACTATAAACCACTAACTGTAATTATTCAATTATCTTCAAACATGATTAATGTTAACCATATGAACAAAATTATGTCCAACGTAATCACATCATGTATATTTAAAAGAATGAGATCATGCTGTTAATGAGCGCCGAACTATACATATATAATTTGGATTTGAATACGATTAAATCAGTGATTCATATAAATCTATAACCTTCCTCTGATACCAATTGTTAGACAATTTGTGATTCCATTTTAAAATTAAAACTCTATAATGGATCTAGGCTTATACATGAGTCAACCGATATATCCGTATATGGATAGAAGACTAACCTTTATCCGTGTGAGTCTTCATCACAAGCCAAGCGAGTCCGAATCGATCGTAAGCATAGGCGAGTAGTCTTCTCCTCCCTTAATCTTCACTTTTAGTTAATCTCTAAGGATGAGATTAATCTTAATTAAACACCTCTCTCTTTCTAATTGCTTTTGTTAATGTATGCAGTTTCGTCACTTTTTTTTTTCATAGTACATCCATTCTCTGACTTATGTAAAACCATTTGAAAAGAGTTTGTTTGGGAAACAAACTGCCTGACTTAACTGCCTTTTAACTGTCAAATATATATATAATTTAATGTGAAGAGGTGTATTTTATTTATTAGATAAGGAAGGAGACATTATATTAATCCCGTAATTTTAATGTCTTTAACCGATACCGATCCATTACGATGTCGACTTTATATTAAAACTACAAACTGTAAATTGGACTTAACTTTATATATTAAACATAGTCACATTAACCACATAGAATATATATTATAAATATTCTTACATCATAATCCCATTACTATTCACTCCAAACTATCCTAATCATCATCATAGGAGCACATACCTGTAATTCTGTAAACATAAAAATAGGAAACATTTATTTAGTTGTGGAGATATTTATATGATATATCTAAATTTTGATCATTTTCTCTTCTTTGGGTCAAACAGTAGTTCTTTTTCATCAAATTAATAATTTTTGGTGGAAGCATAATGATATGATACAAAAAAGGCCTTATTAGACTAATCTCCTCTTTCCATCTTACAGATGAACAAGTTACATCAAATTCACATAATCTAATTTATGCTCAATTAAGCAAAATGAAGATATCCAGTGGGAAAATATCAAACATAAGTTGTTGTAGTGATAACTGAAAACAATTTACTCATGGCACCAACATTGATATCATATCGAGTTGATCTCCTTTATACATACTTAGTTTACTCACTACAACAACTTCAGGGTTGTTTGGGAGCTTGAACACAGGAGCAAGTACTCTCGCAAAAGAACCTAGATAAAGAAGAGAAAGTTTTATCGACCTTGAAACAAGGTGAATGATCAAGCTTGTAATTAGTTCGATGTGAACCCACACCACACTATTATATGTGGATAACAGGTATTTCCCAAGCTTGTAGTTCAGATAACTATCAACCTTAATGGCACCTTCTATATTGTTCATTCTTTCTCTTTGTTGCAAACTCGATTAAGTCCAAATTCAGTTTGGTTTTGCGTTGAGGACAATTGATTATAGGATTTCTCTCATAACAATTGTCATTTATATATTTCAATCTGAATGCATTGAACCCACAATGCAAAGGAGATGCATGATGACTTAAAATCATCAATAAAAACAGTACCAGAGAAGGCAAAAAAACCAATCAAGTAACCAGAGAAAGGTTATACGTAAATGAATCAAGAAGTTAATCATGAAACATCTCAAAAGCAACAGTCCTAGAAAGAGGGATATTGCTCATCTTGCAAAAATGTTCAAAGGAACTCTCATCAGTGTGAAATTTTTATGCATAAATGAATCAAGAACAAGAAACATAATTAGAATTTGGAAGGTATAGCGCGAGGAAACTGACCTCCGATTTGTGTCCACTACATTTCCTGACATAATCATCTTGAGCACGTATTGAGCCTTCACATTCTTCACAGACTCCTAAATAAGCCAAAGAAGGAATGAACAACAAAATGAAAATCACAAATATCCCAAATTTGAAACTGAACCGCAAAAAGGAAAGTGGTAGGGTTTAGCATGGTGTGATCGAGTGAGCAGAATTATATATAAGAAATATAAGTCAACAACACACACTACAAAACAAGCACCAATATCTGCATATAATAGCACTAATTGTCAAACTTTTTGAAGTTGAAGTAAATACCATAACAATAGTTTATTCACTTAGAACATAAGCTTGAAAAAGTAGTACATCATCGGACAATATAGGATATAAACAATTGTGAAAAATAAACTCACTGAGGGGGCACTCCAGGTAAAAAGAAAGGGCAATTCTCTAGTGGACATTTTATCAAGCATATAGAGTGCAGCCATCATTAGTTTAAATTTGCAAATAAGAAAACCGAAGTTCAAAAGTTCTGCAATCAAATCAAGGCACATTCAACAAAGACCTCATTCTTCTTATGGTTATGTGTCTTCTTCAACCTCTGCAGCTCAAAATGCTTCACTGTGCATATTATAAGATGCAGTGTGGAGGCTTCTTCTCGATAGGAATAGTACTTGGCGAGCAAACATATCAAACTATCATTATTAGAAACACAAGTATCAGATTATCAATGCAGAGAGTTAAAAAGAACTCTAAGAATAACATGGAAACTTGAACTTCAATTCATCAGAATATACCAATTTGAATGGACAGTTCAAATTTTTGCACTTGAAATGAATTGTAACGTCTTTGTCGTTTGATTTCAACAAGAACAATCACAATCTCAAATTAATTGAATTTAAATAACAAAATTTGTCACCAGGGGTGTTGGATACATCTTCTTCATCCCGATGTAAAGGAGACTGGTCTTGCTCTCCAGCTATACTACAAATTCAAATTCCAAAGAGTACATATAAGTGCAACGACTACGTACATATTCTAAGTAGCAAACTTACAAAAGGTAAATGCTTGTGTTCAAAATTAAAAAAAAAAAAAATCATCTAATGGCACAAAACAGGCGCCAGATATTCTAGGCTATGCTTTTGAAATTGATAAAATCTAGTTCAAGATTAACTGTTCAGAATATTTGTTGGCTTGGCAAGACAAAATAAACTCGAAAAAAATGACTCAAATTTCCTAAACGAACTACTACTTGACAACTTTTCCAAGTCTATAACCATCTAGGATATATCTAAACATAGTGAAATACTCACCTCCAATGCATTCCTTATTTCAACAGGATCAGACAAGAATCGAAATCCAGTTCCTTCAACCTTCAGCATATACACCGTAAAATTCAAAAGAAGTTGTTAGTTTATTAGCTAGAAGAACAAAAAATCTCCCACTGGATGTGTAAATAGCAATAGGTTCATATATATAAGCCAATTAAACCCGTACCAAAGCTCTGATTCAAACATTTGATTGATAATTATACATTACATTAGCCACTGCATGAAAGATAGAATCAATGTCCTATGATAACAAACACAATTGTACATAATGAAAACAAAATTGAAGATAATTAAACCAAAAAATATTACCTAGTCAAGTGTTATAGGAAATCAAACCCAAAATCCAATTTCACATAAGGGCAACAAAGTGTTGGACAAATTTCCGCTGGGCTCCGGCCATCGTCAACACCCGGAAACAGAAGCATTGACTTTATGTCCGCGAACACTAAATTGTGGTATACTTATTTGCAAAAGATGAATTCCGAGTGAATGAGATAATGATGCCGAAGTTACTTGTATGAAACACAAAACTTGGAAAAAGGAACAAAAATGTGTCTATCCCACATCGACTAAAAGGAGTAGAATCCTCATAGTATATAAGAAGGAAAAACGCTTAAAGGTTGTGGCATTTGGGTCACTACCCATTTTCAATGGGGAGCGGATGTAGCTAACCGAGCTGCAAACTTAGTCTTAGGTTTTCCACTCAAGCCTTTGAACATGCATTTTCATGTGTTCTTTAATTATTTGAGTGATCTCCAATATGTTTAGTTTTTCTAAAATTTGTGATTGACTCTCTTTCAATACTACAAGGCTATCATTGCATATTGCCATTATTGAAGATATTTTCATGTTTTGTAGAGAGGACGAAAAAATTCCGCCAAATATGCACCAACAAATAAATGATGATTAGTTCAAAAGTGAAGCAAAAACTTATTCCTGAAAGAGATATCAAGTGCTAGAAAGTTCAAAGTGTTATGGTTCATTAAGAAGTATAGTTTATGAATAAAAGTGTGAAGTGACAAAGCCATGAAGGAGTTTCAAGTTATAAAGATTCGACACCCTGAATACAATTTGCCATTTTGACACACTCTTTTGGCCTACCAACATCACTTTTCCATATCCCATATCCCTGTTACACCCTTATAAAGACCACGTGATATTTATCTTGCATTTTAGTTTTATTTGACATGTGGTGGTGTTAGAGAACACCTTGACAAACCTATGGTAAAATCTATTCATGTATGTTGAGTTTGAGAGTTCATTCTTATATCCCTAAACACATCTTGTGAAATTGAGAGTAAACATATTACTCTTAAGCGGTTTGAATGACTATGATTCTTTATTTATCCACATACTGTGATTGATGCTATGATGCATGGTCTGATTGGCCGTTTCAACGCCGTTTGTTTGGCCGTTTCAACACCGCTACTTAGGGTTTCAAATCTCTGATTTTATCTGTGGCAAACATATATTATGTGTAAACCCTAGTCTCTAATTTCTCCCCCTACATAAGCATACCTCAACCTTAGATACGTTGATTCCTCCTGAATTCAGTAGTATTAAAATTCCTCCTTATTCTAGCTGATGACGTGATTTATGACACTAAATTAGGCACTCTTTTAGGTAGTTTTCACATTCATTCATGCATGGTTTTGCACATGTTTGGGACGTTATATGCTTTATCGAGTCATATCGTCGGAATAGACGTCTACACGAGCAATTTTCGGTTTTTTAGGTATTTTGGAGAGCTTTCTTGCATTATTGATCATATCCGAGGATCAAGCCTCGTGACGGCCCAATGGAGCAAGCATGGAGAAAAGAAGAAGAAATCAACCTTAGTTGGTTCGAGCCATGCACCGGCTTGTCTTTAGCCATGATTATAGCCATGCAGCAATTCATCTCGGTCCAACCCTCACCTATCTCGGCCTCTGGGCCATCCGAGTTTGCATGTTGGACTACCTTGACACTTGGCACACAACTTTTAGCCCATGACCTTTCTCTCCCATGATGGATAGCGGGAGTCTTGTTTACAGGTTGCATACTTTTGTAGGACTTCTTCCAATTCCATTCCATTCACTAACATTCCTAAGTTTGAAATCCCAAGTGTGGAGAAGAGAAGAAAGGAGACTCCATTGAAGAGAAAGGGAGAACTCATTTTTCATACACTTAGAGTGAGTTTTTGAGAGACTTTTAGTGAGGAAAGTTATAGAGATTGTTGAGCTTGATTTGAAGTTGCCTTTGGATGGTTGTAGGCTCATTCTAAACTTATTATTCAGCTTGTTCTTGGTTTATATTACTTTTCTTACCTTCATCTAGCTATGACATGCATGTTTGTTGTTTTGATGGTGAATGAACTTGAGATGATTGTTGTTGGATAAGTAGCATGTGATTCTAGGGAGATGGATGAAAGGTTATGGCTAGAATAATGATAGATTGGACTTAGATGTATCTTAGGATTGTTTCTTGCTCAAAATACCTAGCTCAGTTTGCAATCTCGGCTTATTCTTCAACCATTTCGGCCGAGATGTTCTTGATCCACCCGAGGTGTGTGAGTTGTTGTTCCTATAGTGTTATATCTTCATGCTAGGGAGTTTGAGAGTTGAAATCCTAGTGTTTTTTTGAGCCTAATCTAGCATTAGGGTGACCTATGCTAGTAAACTAGGTGAGGGATGAGACTTACCCGGTAATTCCCGCTCTTAGGTATAGAAGATGACAAACATTTGGTAGTAGTGAGTCTCAACAACCGCTATTGGATTGAGTGTGATAGGATTGTTGTTTAGGACTTGCCTCCCTGAGACTTACCCGGTAAGGAGAGGCTTGACCCCTAGGTAGTAATCCGGTTTGTGTAGAATTTCCAACCTTAGGTTCCTAGAGACTTACCCGGTAATAGGACTTTAGATGCGGGATTAGTGGACCATGAGACCTACCCGGTGATTAATCCCATTAGAGAAATATTCTTTCCCTACATACCACAGCTTGTTCCTAGGTTGATTAGAAGCTTGAGTCCATACCATAACCAGACATCCGAATCTCTAGATTCCGCTTTCTATACATTGATCTTATATCTTCTGTTTGCTTTGTTGTTTGGTTGAGATTGTTGCTTGATTTTAATCTTTGCTTGATCACCGTAAAAACCCATAAAAACATATGATTTCATTTCTTTGTTTCCATCCTTCTTCTTGGTCTAGACTTGAACTATCTTTGATCATTACATGGTTTAATCTCACCTCGGTCTTTGTGTTCGACCTTGGAATGCTTCCCTTTCTACTATATGACCCATACACTGTGGGTTTTGCTATGTAATTTAGGAGATATATCGAGTTTAAATTTAAGACTTTGCGTGTGCATGATTGGATGAACAAGTTCTTGGCATTCTTGCCTTTGATTTGTAGCATCACTTCATAGCATCCTAAAATGATTTTGGCGCCGTCGTCGGGGACTAGGTTAAGATTGAATCATTGTGTGTGATTGTTTATAGTTTAGGCCTTTCTTTTGCTTGTGATCTTGTTTGTTTCGTGTCTTTGATTTTACAGGACATCTCTCATTCTGTAGGTGCATGCGAAGATCTCGTAGCAAGGATTTAGCTCCATTCGATCCCGAACCGGAGAAAACCCTTAAGGCGAGATCCAAAGGTACTAAGAAGAAGAAGGGGATGGCCGGAATAGATCTTCAAGCCGAGTTGAATGATATTTTAGAGACAATAAGGCTTAGGGATGAAACTTTGGAAAATGAGAGGAGACTTGCAAACGAGAGGCAAGAAGCTATTAGGAGGGAAATTGAGGAAATTAGGCAAGCTTTTGAGCAAAGGGAGCTTAATCTTCGTCAACCACCACCTCCACCACCGCCTCAACCGGCGGCACATGTTCGGTTTGAGCCAATTATTATTGAGGAGCCACAAAGACTTTGCTAACGCATGGATCCGGCTCAAAGAGTTCACCGTTTGGGTGTCAATTTAGGAGATCCCGCAGCTCATGACTACTAGCTTTGCACTCAAGTGATAAAAATGATTTGACACAATGAATTCGGAGGGATGGAAGGAGAGTCACCACATCAATACTTGATGAATTAGGAGATTTTGATGGAGACTCTAAGACCGCCTAGATTGGAGAACAACAACCATAAACTTAGGGCTTTTTCCTTCTCACTTAAGGATAAGGCCTTGGCTTGGTACCAATCCATACCACAAGGACGAGTGGCCACTTGGGAGGAGATGACAACCGAGTTCTTGACGAAGTTTTTCCCTCCTTCCAAGACAACCGAACTAAGAGGGAAGATAAATGCCTTCACCATGAAGGATAGAGAAATCCTTTTTAAATCTTGGGAGAGGTTTAAGGATCTCCTCTTAGATTGTCCACACCACGGAATCCCGAAGATAGAGTTGTTGGAAATTTACTTCAAGGGGCTTGATGAAGATATCCAATTCAAGATCCAATCACTTTCCGGTGGAACGTTTATGGAGAAGAATGTGGATGAGGCTTGGGAGTTTGTGGAGAAACAAGCATTGGTGATAGAGAAATACTCCCATAGAAAGAGTGATGAGGCTTGGGAGTTTGTAGAGAAACAAGCATTGGTGATAGAGAAATACTCCCATAGAAAGAGTGATGGTAGAAGACCGGGAGCTTATGAAGTGAGTGAAGTGACCATGAGCAACTTCAAGCTTGATGCCATGAACAATGAGTTGAAGTCCTTGAGAGAGTTGTGTGCTACCACTTTGAAGAACCAAGCAACTCCTCAAGTGCAAGAGCAAGCGCAAGCTCAAGCAAAATTGTCTTTCAAGGAAGAAGATGTGAATTATATAGGGAAGAACAACTTCAATGGAGGGTACCAAGGCTCTAGGAACTTCAACAACAATATGAACTTCAACAACTACCGCCCCAACCATAGCAATCCCGGGTTCTCATACTCTAACCCGGATGGTGCTCTAAACCCTCCCGCTTCAACAAGCCAAGCACCACCACCAAGAGCTTCACAAGAGCCTCTACCTAGTTTCACTCAACCACCAAAAGATAGAACCGAGGTGTTGCTTGAATAATTGATAGGAAAGATGAGTGAACTTGAGAGCAATCTCACTTCAATTACAAAGGCTCATAAGGTGTTAGAATCACAAATGTTCCAAAAGGCGGGAGAGACACAAAAAGATCCGGGAAAGCTTCCCGGAAGGACCGAAGATAACCCTAGAAGGCAAGTGTTAGCCATTACCACAAGGAGTGGGTTGAGCACAAATGATCCCTTGCCCAAGGGTGTTGACAAGGGGAAGAAGGTCATGGTGGAATAAGAACCAAGGCAAGATGAAGGTGGCAAGAACAAGGAAGATGAGCCAATCTATGTGCCCCATCCTCCAAATAAACCACTGTTACCATGTCCCCAATCTCAAGCAAGAGCTCATTTGGACAAACAATTTGGTAAATTCCTTGAACTTATGTCTAAATTGCATATTAACATTCCATTCATGGATGCTATATTAGTTATGTTGGCTTATGGTAAATTTTTGGAAGAGATACTCTCCAACAAGATTAAGTTGGAGGAGTATGGTGAAGTGAGGATGATAAAGAGATCCTCCGAGTTGATACAAACCATGAGGGAGGAAATGCCTCCCAAGCTGCAAGATCCGGGTTCATTTTGTATGCCGATTGGTATTGGTGATGTGCAATACGAAGCTCTTTGTGACCTTGGTGCTAGTGTAAGCATAATCCCGATTGCACTGTGCAAAAAGGTGGGGCTAGGTGAGCCAAAGCTGTTCAATATGACCCTCTACATGATGGACCGATCCCTCACCCATCCGGTAGGAATACTTGAAGACATCCCGGTGCAACTAGGAAAGTTGTATGTGCCGATAGACTTCGTTGTGTTAGACATTCTAGCGGATTACCCCGTTCCCGTCATCTTGAGAAGGCCATTCTTAGCTAAATCCGGATGTCTTGTTGACTGTAATAATGGAACCCTCTCATTCAACATAGGATAGGATCACATCAAGTTCATATTGTCCACAATGGTGAAAGGGCCAACTCTAGATGAAGATATCTTTGATATTTGTGATGATGAAGAGTCTAGAGAGGTGGTGAGTTCCATCTTGATCAAGGACCCCTTGGATAAAGTTCTTAGCATGAGCATCATGGAGGAAGGTCTACAAGAGCATTACAATGAAGAAATTCAAGCTTGGACGCACTAGAAGAAGAGCCAAATTCTGAATTTGAAGTACTAGAAGAGGAAACAAGTGCTGAAATTGTGAAGTTGGGCAAAGCTGACCCTGGTTTTAGTTGGACGCAGGTCATCTCAACCAAGATGAGTTTAGAGCCATCCGAGGTGAACACAACAGAGCCATCTTGACTGAAATGCCCCTGACCCAACCGAAGCTCCTGAACTTCAAGAAAGGCTTCCAATGTTGATGAAGCTTCAAGGTGTCTTGGGGAGTCTTCAATGACTTTGGAGTCATCTAATGTTGAGCTATATGGAGCACATCCTATTGAGAAAGGTCCTCCTAAACTTGATCTTAAACCTCTCCCTTCTCATTTAAAGTATGCTTTCCTAGGTGATAATTCTACATATCATGTGATTGTGAATGCATCTCAGAATGATGATGAGCTTGAGAAGCTTTTGACTTAATTGAAATTGCATAGGAGAGCTATAGTCACACCATTGATGACTTAGTTGGCATTAAACCATCATTGTGCATGCATAAAATCTTAATGGAAGACAATCATAAGCCATCTATTGAACCTCAAAGGAGATTGAACCCTATTATGAAAGAGGTAGTCAAGAAAGAGATCTTAAAATTGCTAGATGCGGGAATCATTTTCCCGATTTCGGATAGTAAGTGGGTTAGTCCCGTGCATGTAGTGCCTAAGAAGGGTGGGATGACCGTAGTAACTAATGAGAATAATGAACTTATCTTGACTAGGACGGTTACGGGTTGGAGGATGTGTATTGACTATAGGAAACTTCATGTGGCCTCGATGAAAGATCATTTCCCTCTTCCCTTTATTGACCAAATGCTAGAGAGGTTAGCTCAACATTCTCATTTTTGTTATCTTGATGGTTATAGTGGGTTTTTCCAAATTCGTATCCACTCGGATGACCAAGAGAAAACTACATTCACATGTCCATGGGGCACATTTGCATATAGAAGGATGCCATTTGGGTTGTGTAATGCACCTGCCACCTTTCAAAGGTGTATGATGGCTATTTTTTCTGAATATATTGAAAACATCATGGAAGTGTTCATGGATAATTTCTCGGTTTATGGGTCTTCATTTGATGATTGTCTTGCTAATTTATCTTTGGTGTTGAAGAGATGTGAGGAGACTAACCTTATTTTAAATTGGGAGAAATGTCACTTCATGGTGAGAGAAGGTATAGTCTTGGGACATTTGGTTTCCTATCGAGGCATTGAGGTTGATAGAGATAAGATTGAGACAATAGAGAAGTTGCCACCACCTACCTCGGTGAAAGGGGTAAGGAGTTTCTTAGGGCATGCCGGTTTTTACTGGAGATTCATTAAAGATTTTTCTAAAATTTCTAAGCCTCTCACTAACCTATTAATGAAGGATGTTGAGTTTGTGTTTTCAAAGGATTGCCTTGAGGATTTTTGTAGGTTGAAGGACGCTTTGATACCGCCCGATTATGCAAACCTCCGGATTGGAGCTTACCGTTAGAGGTGATGTGTGATGCGAGTGATGTGGCCGTTGGGACCGTGCTTGGACAAAAGATAGATGGGCTTACACATGTCATCTACTATGCTAGCAAGATGCTAAACGAGGCCCAACTCAATTATGCTACCACCGAGAAGGAGTTGCTAGCGACTGTGTGCGCTTTGAGAAGTTCCGGTCATACCTAGTGGAAGCCAAGGTAGTTGTGTACACCGATCATGCTGCGATCCGTTATCTATTCACAAAGAAGGATGCCAAACCCGCTTGATTCGGTGGATACTTCTTCTCCAAGAATTTGATTTGGAGATTAGAGATAAGAAGGGGTCCGAAAACTGCGTAGCGGACCACCTTAGTAGGCTGCCTCCCTTGGAGATTGAGAGAGATGAGATCCCGATTGATGACTCATTCCAGGATGAGCAATTGCAAGTGGTGGAGGAGTGTCTACTTCATGTATCCAGAGGAATAGACCCATGGTTTGCGGACATTGTGAACTACTTGGTTTGTCAAGAAGTGCCTCCGGGCTTGTCCTATGCCCAAAGAACGAAATTTTTCAAGGACCTGAGACACTACTTTTGGAGTGAACTTGTCTTGTTCAAGAGAGGGCCGGATGGAGTATTCCGAAGATGTATTCCGGAGGATGAGATGGAGAGCGTGATCCGGCATTGCCACTCTCTACCATGTCGAGGACACTGTTCGCCACTTAGCGTGCGTGCAATCAAGCTTTAAATTTATAAAACTGAAATTAAGCAAGCGAACCCGCAGTGTACGGATTGACGTAGTTAAGCAAGAATACCAGAGTATCGAACACATGGATTTGGGGGGTTAAATCCAATTATAGATTGTCAAGCAAGTAAATATGTGAAGCTTTGTAAATATTGGGAAAACAACAATCCTAAAGATCCAGGAATCCAGCTATGGCAATCGATTCAAAATATACTAAAGATATAAGGACATAGTTAAGAGCTGCAAAGGTATACTAATGCAAAGCAATGTACGGTGAAGTTCCAAGGCTTTATGTGACTTAACTAAAGATACTCTAAGGTTGTTGAGGCTTCAGTATAGAAAGGATCTAAAGACAAGAATTAATCTCAAATACCCAAACTTGTAACCCAAGGATCAAGACTAACTAAACCGATTAAGGTTGTGACACTCGAAATCGAGGTAGAGCTTGTTGAGGCTTCACTACCACCTAGAAAAGGCAAGCGAAGACTAAGTTAAAGCAAATCTTTAACTTTGGATTAAAGTAAAAGCAAGGTTCGTAAACTAAGAGAAATTACGGGTGGATCTTGAGATTCCACGGCCGTGGAACTCAAGAACACACCGTGATTTTGGTTCGTCGGCGATTCTCTCTAACTCTCAGGGTCCAATCTGTTTACGATCGATCTATCATCATCTAAGCCACAACTATCAACCCTTCACCTTAGAATTGCTAAAGGGTTTTAGCCAACAACAGTCATTATGATATCAAATTTAAGATTTAAAAGAATGAAAGATGAAAACCTTCGAAAACCTTTAATAAATCTCAAATCAATCTCAAATCCACAAACAAGAACAATGATGTAAGTAGATTCAGAATAACACAAACAATCACAATCCTTGATAAGAACGAAGAACGGGATGTCAATCCGTCTTCTAATCAAACCTAAGGACAAAGCGTAACTTCCAAATCTCCAAGCCTTTGAAAATCTCCGTTGCAAAATGGCAATCTCCGCACGTCCAATTGAAACCCTAGGCACGTGCAAGTAAGCGTAAGCGAAGGACTAAGCAGAGGTGACGGAATCTCTCTCCTTCTGTCCTTTTATAGGGCAAGATAGAATGTCTCTCTCCGGCCCACATGTGTAATATTGTGTCCATATTTTATTCGGCAAAAGATTGCCCAAATCACGGTTCCATAGGATTCCATGCCCGTGGTTTAGAGCGTGGTTTAGAGCGTGGAATTTGATTACGGTGCTTCACAACTTCCACGGCCGTGCAACTCACTGGAATGCTCCACGCTTGTGTTGCCAAAGTTCCACGGCCGTGGTTTAGAGCGTGGACTTCATTACGGCCGTACTTTAGAGCGTGGAACATAGATTGCTCGTAAATCTCCTTTGATTTGTGTCATTCTTCATCCTAGCATCTTCCTTAGCTCCCTTGTGGTGTCCTCAATCCTTGGACATGCTCAATCCATCTCCATTCTCCCTTGATTCGTTCGGTTTAGCTCTTATTTGCCTACAATCAACACAAAGCTTATGTAGACCTCTATATCGACAATATGGATAAACTAACTCACAATTGCTCCAATGCTTTATCAATGAACACTAATATGGATGAAATACATCTAGAAAACGTGCCTAAAATATCACAATATTTCATGCTAACAAATAACCCCATACTTGCCACTTGCTTGTCCCCAAGCAAGGTCTTTCGAAAGCTTTAAAACTCAAGTTAGGATGAAATATGGATACACTCTCAAAACAAAACTTCTTTTAGATGAATGTGCTTTCTAGTCAATAGATCATTCTCAAATCTTGCTTCATTCGTTTATAAGACTTTCATACACATAATCAAAGAGTAAAGAGTAAAGAAAACTCATGAATTTATCAAATGTCCATGTAAACATCATAACCTTCAAACATTATCAAAATCAATCATAAGAAAATTCAATTTAGATCACCAAGTCATATATCATTCTCTTGATCTTAAGGACTTTCAAACAAGGTCTAGAATGCGGAAAGGGAAGGAAAACTTTAAGGAATGTGGTGCATGAATCCGGGAAAGTGGATAACTAGTTTTTTTTTCTTTTTCTCTTGCGGTTTCCGCAACACTTTCAACTTAGAGCTTCGCTCTCTTCTTTTCAATTCATTTTTCGACTTTACTTTTGGAGTTATGGATAGAGGTGCACAAAAACCGAAGCCTAGGAGATTGGCGGTTCTCAATTTTGCGAGATGCCTCAAACCCTTGATACACATACCATAATCCGTTAGGAATATCGCTCAATCCGACTTTGGCAAGACACAAACACCCGGCTATGTGAATGGTGCCGAGTTACTCATCGTCATGATTGAGTTCCCCAAACCTATAATTTCTTTCTATTCTTTGAATGCAAAATTTTGCTTTCATGGCCCTCCCACATCAAACATGCCAAATATCAACTCCTCAAACTCCCAAATAGGTAAAGGAGGTCATTATTTCATTGAGGGGTTAAATGATCAAAGAAAGAAGAAAGAAAATCGAATTGCCTTAATCATTTCAACAAGAAGTATAAGAACTTATCATGTGATTTCAACCTTGATTTCTCAATATGATTTAAGTAACGTTTTTCACATTATGAAATTTGCAAAAGAGGAATAATCAACTCATTCAATTTCTTTTCAATTCACTATTTGTTTAAGCATGCGATTGTCATCAAAACTCATTTCACAAGTAGTGATTATCATAGTAATCATCTATATCCTTAGAAGCACAAAATTTTCAAAATTTTTCAATTTTTTATGGTTTTTTCAAAAGCTTTTTCATGCAATGCGATAATGAAACGTGTAACAATAGAATGAAACATGCATAGTATTCTCGATCATACCAAGCAAAGTGAGTAAGAGTTATTACAAACGATTAGTCACACCCCACCCCATACTTGGAACAAACATTGTCCCTAATGTTCAAAAAGAAAATAAAGAAAAGAAAGAAAAAAAAGGACTCACAAGACGGTGGTGGAGCGGCTAAAACGGTGGATCGTCCAGGGTCATCACTGAGGTGGCGGTGGAGGTGGAAACGGGAAGAAGCCGGGATCATAGTTCCGCCCAAACTGCTGGCGGTAAACATCTCTCATCATGCAGTCATGATCGGCGGCTCGTGCATCCCTAGCATTTGCACGGATCTCTAAAGCTCCGACCCTGCTGGAAAGGTCGGTGGCCCACTCTGGCAACTGCTCATACCAACCAGGTGGCTGGCTGTACCATGCCGGTGCATCTGAAGGTGCTGGTGCAGGTGGTGGCTGTGCATGCCAAGGTGGTGGAGCTCCCATCCAATCCGGCTGAGTACTATACCAAGTAGGAGGATCCGCCATCCAAGTCGGTCTCTCGCTCACACTAGCACGGCAAGAGGAAGAGCCAGAAGCTCTAGCGGGGCGGGGAGAGTGTCTAGGAAGGTCAGGAACTGCATCCGGCTGATCCGGAAAGGTGCCAAAGTCATGATCATGTCCTCCTCCCTCAAACTCGTCATCCCCTCTCATCTCCTCCTCTACAACTGGTGGTGGTGGAACATAGGGAGGGGCTACTAATCTGTTCGCATGCATGGCAGCGAACATCTCCTTCCAGTTATGGCGTCTAGCCAAAATGGAATACTCAGGAAGCCACTCAATCCCTCTCCCTATCCTACTCTCCCAAGGCATAGCAGCATACGGTGGACCTCTATGTGTGGGGAAGATGATACCTCTAGTCATGAGGCTCTGAAGTCCTAGGGGTCTAGCTGCAATGCGGGTGCAAGCGGAGAAGTCTACCCCTAACTGCCTAGCAAGGTGGGTGACCATCCCACCGTATCCAATGTTGCCTGCCCTCTTATTCTTTAGCTTGCTCATAGTAGCAGCTAAGAGGATGGCACAGTCAGCTGGCCTGCCGTACAACATACTGTAAAGCAGAAATAACTCGTCTGTCTTGATTTTCTGAGGTGTCTCCGTCCTAGGGAAGAGACACTCAGAAAGCACTCTATGGGCAATCTTCAAGGCTAGGTGGTAGATCAACCTAGCATTGGTATCAGCAGGTTGCCAGCGGTCCTCGCTGGCGTATATCATGGCAATCTCTGCCCAGAAATCCTTGGCGTATACGTCACTAGGGAATCGACCATTGAAGGTCTCGTGGAACCCAAAGAAGGCTCCAAACTCTCTAATAGAGAAATCATAGTTTCTCTCCATCAGCCGGAAAGAAACTGTCCTGTCAACATGACTGTGCTCAAAGGAAACTACAAACTCCCTAGTAATCTCCTCATAAGCATCTTCCCGAATAGCGGAGAAGATGACTAAGCCGGCTCTATCCAATAGCCAAGTGAGGTCCCCTATCACATGCAAAGGCTCTAGCTCCTCAAGCAGTAAGTATCTAGGTCCTATGACCGCCCTCTTATGGATCCTCTCTAAAGCATCGAGATGATCGTCATGGATAGTAGGGATCCTAGGGGGAGGGGGTGATGGTGATGATGTGACACCTATTTCATTTCTAGTTGATTACCAGTTAATTAACCCTGTTTAAAGCAATAAGTGGAAAAGCGGAAAAGCGGAAAACGTAAAATTTTAAAACTTTATCTTACAACCATCTTCACAACATATATACATACTAACATACGTCATAAAACCCTGTTTAACAAAAACACAACTGTTTTAAAACCATGCAAAACATCCTAGGCGGTAGCATCCCATAACAGCCCACCTAATATGATCTCAAATCCAGGTGTTGGGTCCAACGTCCTTGCATTGATCAGGCTGAGTCTGAGTAGCTGAAAAATATGTGGATATAACAACAATGAGCCACACGCTCAGTAAGGGTATACAAATCACACTGTCCCAATATATATAAGTATCTAATATCCCGTCCCCAAAGGACACTCTATACCCTTCCTCAATTCCAAAGTCGATCAATGCATACATATCCACATTCACATATAATTCCACAACCATTAACATCACATTTCACATAAACATTCAAGCATGTTATCACACATCACATATAAACATATCATCTCATATAAACATCTCATATCATCTCAACACATATAAATAATCATAACATAACATATAGCATGCTAGACTCGATCGCATCGATGCATAGGTGATAATTAACTAACTAGATCCAACTGATCGTACGATATATTTTCTCATTGTTTTTGTATTTCTTTTCTTTCTTTCTTTTTTTTTTTTCTTTCTGTTGGCCAACCCGATAGCGTCCTCGGCCCCCTGTAGATCAGGTAGCGACCTCGGCCATCTTGTCCTAAGACCCCCTGTAGATCAGGTTGCGATCTTGGACTATTTTTCTTATCTTGAGGCCCCCTGTAGATCAGATAGCGACCTCTGGTTGTTTTTCTTATCTTGAGGCCCACTGTAGATCAGGTAGCGACCTTTGAGGCCCCCTGTAGATCAGGTAGCGACCTCGTCCCCCGGAAACCCGTGCGGGACCCAGTTGGGCTAATCAATCAATTACCATCCTATATTATCACTTTCATATCATAACTCAATTTCATGCTTTCATCATATTCTTTCATCACATTCTTTCCACTATCATCTCATGTACCTCATGCATGATTTCATAAGGAATATCAAGTCATCATCATCGTTTCACTCATATACATATAAGCATGCATACAATCATAACAAACATATATATACACTCAATCATGCATAAAATCATGGCATATTAAATACATAACATATATTAAGCAAGTGTAATTCATATACACTTACCTCGCAGGTAAGAACAATAAAACCTCGCAAACCAACTATTGAGTCCGTTTCCCAATCGAATTATCCTCCTTTATCGTGCTTGGATACGCTCACAAAGCAACTAAGGTATAGTTAAACCGAACCCTTCAACAACACCTGTTGAGAATATCATATTCCTCGTATTAAACTTCTCGCTTCAAACACCAGTTAAATTCATTCCTTTGAATTTAATTAGCTTATAGCATTTTCTAGAATCCCAATTTAATTAATTAACCTTCAATTAATTAATTAAATTTTGTCAAAATAACGTTTTGCCCGCAGACAATTTCTGAACCCACCTGTCATCAAATCTCATCAAACAAACAGCCCATAATCACCAGAATAAAGTAACGAGCATAATGAAATTTCCAATTATCCATTTTGATAAGCCTAAGTTCAATTTAGGCTAAATCGCAATACGGAAAACGAATAAATTCATAACTTATTCGTTACTAACCCGATTGACGATCCGAAAGAAGATTCGGAATCACAACGACGCAGGCTCCGCTCGGACACCATCAAATTCACCGGAATCTGAGCGACGGAACCTCCCTAGTATCATATATGCTCGACCAGGCCTTCTCTTGCGCGGAAATGTAGAAACTCGGTACCAAAATGAAGAGAATGAAGAGAGGAATCCAAAAACTCAAACGGATTTGAAATCGGATTAGAAACGGAGAGTAGATCTGAGTTTGAAGATTGAGAGAAATCAGAGCTTTTACGAGAAAACGTGAAAGGAAATGAATTAATAAACGTTATTTCCGCTATTTATAGCGAAGACGATAATTATCCTTTAGCGGAGTCGATAATTATCCTTTCACCGATCCGAAAGCGGTTTAAGCCCCTTTCTCCAAACTTCTCGAAATTGGAATAATAAATCTGGAATATTGTATGGATAATTATTCCGCAATTGTCTCGAGAAACGCGTATTCCTAAGCCGTCTTTCTTAGCCGCTAAGAAACGAAATAGCGACTCTTTTGGCCGTTTTGCCTTTCTATGTTTTTTCATATCTAGGACATGTCCGATGTCCTGATCATTTTTCTCAACTGCATTTTTATTAATTGAAGCTCCCAAATGCTCTAAATAACACCGGGTTTATATCATCTAGGTATCGATCTCTTGTTAAGACGGTTTTAATTCCGTTAAACCCGTTTAACTTCCTAAAATTCCCGATTAGGCCATATTTGATTTTTGACTGTTACAGATGATGGGTGTGATGGAGGCTCAGCTGGTGGTGCTCTAGAAGAGGAAGAGGTAGACAAGCAATTCGGTAACGAACCATGGTTTGCTAATTTTGTTAACTATTTGGTTTACCAGGAATTACCACCCGGATTATCCTACGCACAAAGAAAGAAGTTCTTTAAGGATGTTCGGGAATACTTTTGGAATGAACCTCTCCTCTTTAAGAGAGGTCCGGACGGCATTATTCGGCGATGTGTGCCGGAAGATGAGATGCAAAGTGTCATCCGTCATTGTCATTCACTACCTTGTGGAGGACACGCTAGTTCGAACAAGACTAGCGCTAAGGTATTGCAATCTGGATTCTTTTGGCCTACTCTATTTAAGGATGTGCAAACCTTTGTTTCCTGCTGCGATGCTTGTCAAAGAACAGGGAATATATCTAGGAGGAATGAGATGCCTCTCAACAACATCCAAGAGGTTGAGATCTTTGACGTTTGGGGAGTAGACTTCATGGGACCTTTCCCATCATCTTGTGGTAACCAATACATACTTTTAGCGGTGGATTATGTTTCAAGATGGGTTGAAGCAATTGCCTCTCCCACCAATGATGCCATGGTAGTGGTTAAGTTCTTTAACAAGACCATCTTCCCACGATTTGGGACACCACGGACCATCATTAGTGACGGAGGCTCTCACTTCATTGCCCGACGCTTTGAAGCTCTTCTAGCTAAGTATGGGGTGACTCACAAGATCGTCACCCCTTACCATCCACAAACTAGTGGACAAGTGGAGATCTCAAACCGGGAGATCAAAGGAATCCTAGAGAAGACGGTTTCAAGGACAAGGAAGGATTGGTCTTTGAAGTTAGCTGACGCATTATGGGCGTACCGGACTGCATATAAGACTCCCATCGGAACAACACCATACAATCCTGTGTATGGGAAGTCTTGTCACTTACCGGTAGAGTTGGAGCATAAGGCGTATTGGGCAATAAAGTGGTTGAACTTTAACATGAAAGAAGCGGGAGAGAAGCGTCTCTTGGATCTCAATAAGCTTGAAGAACTTCGCTTGAATGCCTACGAAAACGCCAAGATTTACAAAGAAAGAGCGAAGCGTTGGCATGATAAGCATATCATCCCAAAGGACCTCAAAGAAGGAGATCAAGTTCTCCTCTTCAATTCAAGGTTTCGTCTCTTTCCAGGTAAGCTTAAATCTCGTTGGACTGGACCTTTTCTAATCAAACGTGTTTTTCCCCATGGTGCAGTTGAAGTATGGGGTGAAAAGGGCGGAAGCTTTAAGGTGAACGGTCAACGACTCAAGAAGTATATACCGGAACTCCAAGCTGAAGAGTTCGCGCCCCCCGCACTCGAATAAGTGCGAATTTGGTCTAGCTACGGACCTTAAACAAAGCGCTTCTTGGGAGGCAACCCAAGGTATTGCACTTACATTTTTGTCTTTGATTCATAGATTAGAATAGTATAGACGTTTTGTTTTGTTTTGCCTTCGATGCCTTCCGGTATGTTCGTGTTTTTGGATGTAGGAATAGTGGAAAAGAAAGGGGAAGGAAAAGTTTGAAGAAAATTGACGAAACTTGGACTTTGACACATTACAGAGAGTTCCACGGCCAAAACCACGGCCGTGACAGCTACAGTGACCGTAATTTTCAAAAGCCTGAGAAAAATCACCAAAACCACGGTCCCGTACATTTCCACGGCCGTGGAACCTGTAACACCCCAAATCCGCGGGACTCGGGATGTTACATTGGGCTAGAATCTCACAATGGATCCTGACCCTAGCCTGACAACAAGTTCACTGGACCTTACAACATGACACTGACAGATATAAAACAAATACATGTACGACCCAAAGTAAACAACAACATAGCCGAGTATATAAAACGACATCCTCACATAGGAGGTACAAAAGATCATCCTCACGCAGGAGGGGAAACACAACAACCCCAAACCAACCACCTAATGTACGAGAGTCCTCGGCCTGTCACCCTGCCAAATCACCCAGTAGCGCCTAACCTGTAAACATCTACAACACGGTATGAAACCGTTAGCTAACCATACATATATGAGGTAATGCATAAGCACAAGCACAATCATGAAAGATAAACACATCAACATGCTATCACACATTTACCCATTTATTATCTTTATATAAAGACCATTCACTCAAAAACCGTATATATATAGATAGATAAAAGTATGTGACACGAGGACCGATACATCCCCGCCTCTGAGTACAATGTCCAGGTGTACGAGTATCGGTCACACAATCCGTGTACCCTATGGGAGTGGATTGCGCCCTTCTTGTAAATCAGTCTGGCCCGACATCAGAGAACCTCCCAGACTCCACGGCGGGATGAAAGGGAAAGGTTATCACAGCCACGCAGTGGGGCAGTCAATAGAACATAGTCGATAAAAACGACAACTCATGATATCATAGCAAACATATAAAGCACACACCACTCATGCAAACACCCAATATAGGAATGGTAGCTAAGTAAGTCCTACGGACATACCTCAACCTCGTACAAACTCAACCACGATCACCTCTACACTGGAGGGACAACACGGCCTATAAACAAGGCATAAAGAGATATATCAACCTCTATTCATCAAAGGGGTCACACCTAGACCCAAAGGGATTCATAAGGATCATACTCAATCTATAAGCCTCACAACCAACTAAACCTCAATATCTCAACATAACTCACAATTCCTCAAATCTCAACGTAGTATCTAATCGACATTCCCCAATCTCAATTTTAATCCTAATTTAATTAATTAACCTTTAATTAATTAATTAGATCTCGTCAGAATAACGTTTTGCCCGCAGGCAATTTCTAAACCCCCTGTCATCAGATTTCATCAAACAAACTATCCATAATCACCAGAATAATATAACGACCATAATGGAATTTCTAATTATCTATTTTGACAAGCCTAAAGTCAATTTAGGCCAAATCGCAGTACGGAAAACGAATAAATTCATAACTTATTCGTTACTAACCCAATTGACGATCTGAAAGAAGATTCGAAATCACAACGACGCATGCTACGTATGAACAACATCAAATTCATCGGAATCTGAGCGACGGAACCGTCCGGGTGACATATATGCTCGACCAGCCCTCCATATACTCGGAATTGCAGAAACTCGGTACCGATATGAAGAGAATGAAGAGAGGAATCCAGAAACTCAAACGGAATTGAAATCGGATTAGAAACGGAGAGTAGATCTGAGTTTGAAGGTTGAGAGAAATCAGAGCTTTTACGAGGAAACGTGAAATGAAATGAATTAATAAAGGATTTTCCGCTATTTATAGTTTGACGATAATTATCCTTTACCAAAGTCGATAATTATCCTTTAGCCGATCCAACGGCGGGTCGAACCTCCTTCTCCAAACTTACCGAGATTGGAATATTAAATCTGGAATATTGTAGGGATAATTATTCCATAACTGCCTCGGAAAACGTGTATTCCTAAGCCGTCTTTCTTAGCCGTTAAGAAACGAAATAGCGACTCTTTTGGCCGTTTTGCCTCTCCATGTTATTTCATATCTAGGATATATCCGATGTCCTGATCATTTCTCTCAACTGCATTTTTATTAATTGAACCTCCCAAATGCTCCAAATAACACCGGAGGGTAAAAATAATTACCCGGGGGAAAAAGTAAAAATTTCCCCAAACGTCCAAAATTACGCGAGGAACATAACGGTGAGACTCATACTCATCACTTGCGAAATCTTCGCGAGTTATATGTCAATTACTATCAACGATTAAGTTAATCAACATTAATTAGAATTCGGAAATCCTAGCTATTACATCACACACCCCTTAAAAAAAGTTTCGTCTCGAAACTTGAAAATTCCCAAATCCTCTCGGACCAGACGCCGAGGTATAACTCTCACTCTTTCTATCGGAGGTATCACATCTCCGTTCAAAAGATCATAACCTATAACAATCTATAACCTCAAGTATAAGCATGGAGGAATCATCACTCAAAGAAACTGGGCCATAACGCTACCCAAAGGCGTAGAGGAATCACGTCTCTCGCCATACCACATCACAAGGCATAGAGGAAGCACATCTCTAGCCAAAACATATCACATGCATAGAGGAAATACGTCTCTAGCCAACCCATAAACATATATATCGCATGGAGGAATCACATCTCCACTGAACTATGTCCATCAAGGTAGCACTGAGGAAAGAACCATCTCCAGCTGAATCCTAATCCCACTCAAATAGCATGGAGGAAAGAACCATCTCCAGCTATAAATATGATCATACCGGGTAGCGTGGAGGAAGTAATCATCTCCAGCTATAGCATACATCACGCTAGCACATCAAGATCTACTAAGATCATAAATCACATCACAACTAGCATGGAATAACACATCAAGGCATATAAGCATATAAGCACATAAGCACATAAGCACAACATTCATCAAGATAGCACTAAGATATACATGTGCTCCCACAAATGGGTTTGTCCCAACATATACTCTGGATAGTTCCTCAAGACACTATCCTCAGTCTCTCACATAGCCTCTTCATGTTTTCATCTCGACCATCATATCCTCAATATGGGAATGTCTTTCGAATGCAAGCGTTTCATATCTCATTCCAAGAATGTAATCGAATGCTCAACAAAAGTGTGGTTGGACTCAACCACCAAATCATCGTAACTCACATGGTGTCTCGAGTCTGGTATATACTCCTCAATTGAGACATATGAAACACTGGGTGGATATCCTCTAATCTTAGAGGCAAAGCTAAACATCATGTTGCCTTCTCCGTACTGGTCGATCTCAAATAAACCGTCATATTGGAAACTCAGTTCCCTTCCATATTAACACGTCTAACGTCTCGCAGCTGAGATACTTACAGCCGGACATGAACTTTTACATGAACTTTAGAGGTTAACGCCTCTTGTCTACATATAATATCTGGTGACTCTGTACATCCAGCATTCTTCCTTGAATCAACGTTACTTGAACTATAAAATCCTGAATCTGGTCAGGTGTTATTCCACTACTACTGCTAGATCACTTCTAGCATAAGGATCTACGACATCTATGTCTATATATAATGCCTCATAGGGTCATCCCAGAAAGATGCACGTCCTTCATTATTATATAATAAACTCATTAATGGAAGGTAATATAACCATCCACATTTTCCATTCAACTTACAACTTATAATAGATCTTTAAGATCTAGATGATCCTCTCTAACTGACCATCTGTCAAGGGTGAAGTGTAGTCATGAGGTACATACTCGTCCCCAAAGCAGTCTGAATTTGCTGCCCAAAATCTCAAAGTAAAAGCATCCATCTCGATTAGAATGATCGTTCTCGGTATACCATGGAGTCTCACTATTTGTCTAGTGTACTCCTCAGCTAATTCATTCACTAGCCACGTCCTTCTGATGAAACGTACCGGTTTCATTAATTTGTTACCAACAATCCAGATAACATCAATCTTCTACTGGGTCACAATCCCATAACAAAGTCCATAGATCTGTCCTCCCAAATTCTACTACTGCACTGGTAGTGGGTAGGGCTTATCTCTAGATTGGAAATACTCTATCTGGACCTGCTGACAGGTCACATACTATATCACAAATCTGGTAATAGCGGCTTCATACAATATAATTGTCTCATCTTGTGGTCCATTTTACTCGTACCTGAATGTACTGAATAAGGCGTACAGTTGGTATACCGTAATATTCTCTGTCTCCATCTACATCAGTAGGTACACAAAAGTGGTCATGACTCTTCATCAGTCCATCTACTCCTATGGAGAACTATGGTGCCTCAACACGAGACATCCTTTCTCTAAACCTTGTCAAGGCCGGGCAGGTCTCCTGCTTTTGTTGGACCTCATCCAACAGACCAGGTAGAACCTCTGAGGTATAACTGGGTATCCTCATCAAGGAACTGATTGTCCAACTCTAGCCAAGCTAGATCTCTCTGAAGTTGAGGCTGAACTATCAGTCTCACAATCATCTTCTCTTAGAGCGTCTTTCCATTCAAGTTATCGGCGACAACATTCAACTTCTCTGAATGAAATGGAATCTTCAAGTCAAAGTCTTGATCAACTTAAGCTCTTAACATTGGCGGTTATTCAACCCCTTTTGTATAAAATATACTTTAGATTTCTATGATCAATAGAAATCTAACATGAAGATCACACCGGTACGGTCTTCAAAACGTAAAGGCTTGAACTACCACTACTAACTCTAAATCATGAGTCGGGTAGTTCTCATCATATGTTCTCAGCTGTAAACACACATATCAATAACCCTACTCCTCTGTAGTAATACACTTCTCAGACTTAGCTGGGATGTATCACCGTAAATTACGGGATCCCAAAAATCTTCTAACTACAACAGAATGGAAGCAGAGGTCAAATGCTTTCTCAAATCTTTAGAACTTAGACACACTGCTTTCATCACGTAGTTATGGTGGTCTTCTCAAAAGACTCGCAAATGAATACGTAATCATATAAAATCCTTCCTCAAAGCATTAGTAGCAATCGGCTGAGCCGAGAAAACTACGTATTCCTTAATGTTCATCAGTATCTCCCATGTTACAACATACTTAATTCTCGCCAGGTCAACCATGATCCCACTGGTGGAGACAACATGGCCTAAAAAGGCTACCGCTGGCACCTCAACTTACACTTAGAGAGCGTAGAATACAACCCTCTATCTCTCGAAATCTGCAGAACGGTCCTCAAACGATCGGTCTACTATTCTCTGCTATGAGAGTATACCGACATGTCATCAATGAAGTCCACCGCCAACTAATCAAGGAAGTCGATGAAGATATTGTTCATCAACTCCATAAAAACTACTAAAACATTCGTCAACCCAAATGATATCACTACAAACTCGCAGTGTCCATAACGGGTATGGGATGCTATTTCATACACATGTTGCTCTCTCATTCATGACTAGGGATATCTTGAGCACAAAGGAATCATGAAAACACAATTGCTTCTTGAAGCTAACTTATCAGGTCGTCAATACGGAACATGGAACCCACTAGGGTAAACCCGTTTCAGTCAACTTTTCAAGTTAACAGTACAATATCTCAACAAGCACCATATAGTGTGGCTTTCCCATTCAATCTTGTATCATACTTCAACTCGATAACAATGTCCACACTCCGCTGAGGTGACAACTAGACGGTTCAGTAACAAGTCTATAAACTCATAAACAATTGGAATAACTTCCAATATTGGACTATCTCACTCCTTTATGGTATAACACTAAAAGGCGTCATATTCTTGTGCTATCAGCTCGCTGCTCGTACAGTCCTGATGACAAACCCGTCTCTTCAAAGGTCTTAACCTTAGAAGACCTCTATTTACCATCATAGTAAAGACTATAATAGCCTTACTATTAATATCTAATACCGCATGATATCTGTTCATCCAATCCATACACATAATGACTTCCTCATGCGCCTACGGCATGACAAAGAAGTCTACAAGCCATACACAAGTCCCGAAATAAGGGAACAAACACGCATCTCACGGGTATCTCAGACCCAAAAAGGTAATCCTGTAAAAAAAATCCACCTTCTACTATATACCAAAATTTAACCATTAACACATGCATCGAAAGACATGACGTGCATAACAGTCACAGCAAGCAAAACTCCACTAGGTAAACCATTAACGAGAATGGTACCTATAACAGCTAACACTCGTAGCTCCTCTACATATCATCACTCAATGTCAGATCCATGCTCCTCAAGTATCACTAAGGTCATTACTATAGCCTCCACTTCCACTCTTTCTGCACCGAAAAGAGGAAGGTCTTGCTGGGAAGAAACACCACGGTGCTGACAGAAAGGGCCAGATGGCCTAACTCACCACAAGTGAAACAAGCTATCAGTGCCAAAGGGAACACAGAACGCAAATGATCTGGATAGCCACAACTGAAACATAATCATCTCATCCTTGCAACCTCTGCAACTGAAGGGTAACTCGACCTTCGTCGTCCACCTAGAATGATCTCACTCTTGAAGGGAACCTGTAAAGACAATGCCTTGCCCTGTCGACAAAACTTCGCTCTATGCCCTGTTTTACCACACGTAAAGCATATGATGGGCGCCTTTGGGCACACAACTCGCCAATGTCCCAACTTCCACGCAATTAAAACACTGTAGTTCCTTGCTAGTCATCTTCATGGCCAAAGGATCACTAGATTGTCCTGATATTGGACTTGGTTCCCCGTTCATCATCTTTGCTTCTCTAGTAACTGATTCAGTCCATTGCTTCTTTCCGGATCCAGAAGCTTCAGTTGATCTCACAATTGTTGGTAAATCCGGTGTGGATCTACCCGCTATCACCGCTTCATATACTTGTTACATATATTCTTGAAACTCGGATCTACTCATGAAGACACAATCAGCCTCTTCAAACTCGTTCTCTGTCATAGGCGAAGCAACAGCGGAAACTGGTCCCTAACTTATCACCACTGGAGGAAGAGGGGGTGTACCCCTACCTCATCCCACTACAGATACTACTCTAGTCTGAGTTATCTGTAGGATATACGCACCTAATATTATAAGGCTATATATATGCCATAGGTATCGATATGTATATAATACATCCACATAATCCATAGTACACACAGATATATATACATATCTACGCTGCAGAGATCCATGGCAGAGGTGACGACTTCTCGTACATTCTATCCCAAAACCACACTTAAAACCAAAACCTTTGAAAACGTCAGATCCCATGTGGGCTCTGTTTATTTTACCTATCAAACCTCATTGCATGTAACAAGTGCCATTATTGTCAACCTGGGCTCTGATACCAACTCTGTAACACCCCAAATCCGCGGGACTCGGGATGTCACATTGGGCTAGGATCTCACAATGGATCCTGACCCTAGCCTGACAACAAGTTCACTGGACCTTACAACATGGCACTGACAAATATAAAACAAATACATAAAACAATATAAACTGTACGACCCAAAGTAAACAACAACATAGCCGAGTATATAAAACGACATCCTCACATATGAGGTACAAAAGATCATCCTCACGCAGGAGGGGAAACACAACAACCCCAAACCAACCACCTAATGTACGAGAGTCCTCGGCCTGTCACCCTGCCAAATCACCCAGTAGCGCCTAACTTGTAAACATCTACAACACGGTATGAAACCGTTAGCTAACCATACATATATGAGGTAATGCATAAGCACAAGCACAATCATGAAAGATAAACACATCAGCATGCTATCACACATTTACCCATTTATTATCTTTATATAATGACCATTCACTCAAAAACCGTATATATATATATATATATATATATATATATATATATATATATATATATATATAGATAGATAGATAGATAGATGAAAGTATGTGACACGAGGACCGATACATCCCCGCCTCTGAGTACAATGTCCAGCTGTACGAGTATCGGTCACACAATCCGTGTACCCTATGGGAGTGGATTGCGCCCTTCCTGTAAACCAGTCTGGCCCGACATCACAAAACCTCCCAGACTCCACGGCGGGATGAAAGGGAAAGATTATCACAGCCACGCAGTGGGGCAGTCAATAGAACATAGGTCGATAAAAACGACAACTCATGATATCATAGCAAACATATAAAGCACACACCACTCATGCAAACACCCAATATAGGGATGGTAGCTAAGTAAGTCCTACGGACTTACCTCAACCTCGTACAAACTCAACCACGATCACCTCTACACTGGAGGGACAACACGGCCTATAAACAAGGCATAAAGAGATATATCAACCTCTATTCATCAAAGGGGTCACACCTAGACCCAAAGGGATTCATAAGGATCATACTCAATCTATAAGCCTCACAACCAACTAAACCACAATATCTCAACATAACTCACAATTCCTCAAATCTCAACGTAGTATCTAATCGACATTCCTCAATCTCAATTTTAATCCTAATTTAATTAATTAACCTTTAATTAATTAATTAGATTTTGCTAGAATAACGTTTTGCCCGCAGGCAATTTCTAAACCCCCTGTCATCAGATTTCATCAAACAAACTATCCATAATCACCAGAATAATATAACGACCATAATGGAATTTCTAATTACCCATTTTGACAAGCCTAAAGTCAATTTAGGCCAAATCGCAGTACGGAAAACGAATAAATTCATAACTTATTCGTTACTAACCCGATTGACGATCTGAAAGAAGATTCGGAATCACAACGACGAATGCTACGTATGGACAACATCAAATTCATCGGAATCTGAGCGACAGAACCGTCCGGGTGACATATATGCTCGACCAGCCCTCCATATACTCGGAATTGCAGAAACTCGGTACCGATATGAAGAGAATGAAGAGAGGAATCCAGAAACTCAAACGGAATTGAAATCGGATTAGAAACGGAGAGTAGATCTGAGTTTGAAGGTTGAGAGAAATCAGAGCTTTTACGAGGAAACGTGAAATGAAATGAATTAATAAAGGATTTTCCGCTATTTATAGTGAAGACGATAATTATCCTTTAGCGAAGTCGATAATTATCCTTTAACCGATCCAACGGCGGGTCGAACCTCCTTCTCCAAACTTACCGAGATTGGAATATTAAATCTGGAATATTGTAGGGATAATTATTCCACAACTGCCTCGGAAAACGTGTATTCCTAAGCCGTCTTTCTTATCCGTTAAGAAACGAAATAGCGACTCTTTTGGCCGTTTTGCCTCTCCATGTTATTTCATATCTAGGACATATCCGATGTCCTGATCATTTCTCTCAACTGCATTTTTATTAATTGGAGCTCCCAAATGCTCCAAATAACACCGGAGGGTAAAAATAATTACCCGGGGGAAAAAGTAAAAATTTCCCCAAACGTCCAAAATTACGCGAGGAACATAACGGTGGGACTCATACTCATCACTTGCGAAATCTTCGCGAGTTATATGTCAATTACTATCAACGATTAAGTTAATCAACATTAATTAGAATTCGGAAATCCTAGCTATTACAGAACCCCCCGATAGACCGTGATTTTCTAAAATTTTTACGGCCACTATAAAAACCACGTTTCTTCACAAAACACACAACACAATCCCAATTCCACGCCCAAATCGCCGATTACCTTCCCCCTCTCCCAATTTCTCGTTCGTTAATCGTTTTTAACGATTCTTTGGCCAAAACTGAAGCAAATCCAACCACCTACAAGATCCAAGCAACGATTCGAGCGGCAAATCACCGGAGAAGACAAAATTCGGATTCCCAAATCCGAAAACCTAGGTTTTTCACCTCTTCTTTCTCTTTGTTGATTCGGCTTCGTTTTTGCTAGAATTTTTAGGAGAACTGATAGGAATTGGACTGAAATTAGTCTAAGGCTGCTTGTTGTTAAGTTTGGTGTGATTTTGCTGAGTTTTGCGAATTTGCAAGACGAACCACGGTCTCTGGGCATTCCACGGCCGTGGAACCTGAAGAACAAGCCGTGGTTTTCAACAGAAAATGGATTTTGTAAGGATAATTTCTGATAGAAATAAGAATAAGAAAAGGAAAGGCAACACCTCTTCCTCTTCTAGAGCTCCACCAGCTGAGCCTCCATCACCCCATCATCACCATCACCCCCTCTCCATAGGATCCCTACTATCCATGACGATCATCTCGATGCTTTAGAGAGGATCCATAAGAGGGCAGTCATAGGACCTAGATACTTACTACTTGAGGAGCTAGAGCCTTTGCATGTGATAGGGGACCTCACTTGGCTATTGGATAGAGCCGGCTTAGTCATCTTCTCCGCTATTCGGGAAGATGCTTATGAGGAGATTACTAGGGAGTTTGTAGTTTCCTTTGAGCACAGTCATGTTGACAGGACAGTTTCTTTCCGGCTGATGGAGAAAAAATATGATTTCTCTATTAGAGAGTTTGGAGCCTTCTTTGGGTTCCAGGAGACCTTCAATGGTCGATTTCCTAGTGGCGTATACGCCAAGGATTTCTGGGCAGAGATTGCCATGATATACGCCAACGAGGACCGCTGGCAACCTGCTGATACCAAGGCTAGGTTGATCTACCACCTAGCCTTGAAGATTGCCCATAGAGTGCTTTCTAAGTGTCTCTTCCCTAGGACGGAGACACCTCAGAAAATCAAGACAGACGAGTTATTTCTGCTTTACAATATGTTGTACGGTAGGCCAGCTGACTGTGCCACCCTCTTAGCTGCTACTATGAGCAAGCTAAAGAATAAGAGAGCAGGCAACATTGGATACGGTGGGATGGTCACCCACCTTGCTAGGCAGTTAGGGGTAGACTTCTCCGCTTGCACCCGCATTGCAGCTAGACCCCTAGGACTTCAGAGCCTCATGACTAGAGGCATCATCTTCCCCACACATAGAGGTCCATCGTATGCTGCTATGCCTTGGGAGAGTAGGACAGGGAGAGGGATTGAGTGGCTTCCTGAGTATTCCATTATGGCTGGACGCCATAACTGGAAGGAGACGTTCGTTGCCATGCATGCGAACAGATTAGTAGCCCCTCCCTATGTTCCACCACCACCAGTTGTAGAGGAGGAGGAGATGAGAGGGGATGACGAGTTTGAGGGAGGAGGACATGATCATGACTTTGGCACCTTTCCGGATCAGCCGGATGCAGTTCCTGACCTTCCTAGACACTCTCCCCGCCCCGCTAGAGCTTCTGGCTCTTTCTCTCGCCGTGCTAGTGTGAGCGAGAGACCGACTTGGATGGTGGATCCTCCTACTTGGTATAGTACTCAGCCGGATTGGATGGGAGCTCCACCACCTTAGCATGCACAACCACCACCTGCACCAGCACCTTCAGATGCACCGGCATGGTACAGCCAGCCGCCTGGTTGATATGAGCAGTTGCCATAGTGGGCTACCGACCTTTCCAGCAGGGTCGGAGCTTTAGAGATCCGTGCAGATGCTAGGGATGCACGAGCCGCCGATCATGACCGCATGATGAGAGATGTTTACCGCCAGTAGTTTGGGCGGAACTATGATCCCGGCTTCTTCCCGTTTCCACCTCCACTGCCACCTCAGTGATGACCCTGGACGATCCACCGTTTTAGCCGCTCCACCACCGTCTTGTGAGTCCTTTTTCTTTCTTTCTTTTCTTTATTTTCTTTTTGAACATTAGGGACAATGTTTGTTCCAAGTATAGGGTGGGGTGTGACTAATCGTTTGTAATAACTCTTACTCACTTTGCTTGCTATGATCGAGAACACTATGCATGTTTCATTCTATTGTTACACGTTTCATTATCACATTGCATGAAAAAGCTTTTGAAAAAACCATAAAATGTTGAAAATTTTGTGCTTCTAAGGATAGAGATGATTTCTATGATAATCACTACTTGTGAAATGAGTTTTGATGACAATCGCATGCTTAAACAAATAGTGAATTGAAAAGAAATTGAATGAGTTGATTATTCCTCTTTTGCAAATTTCATAATGTGAAAAACGTTACTTAAATCATATTGAGAAATCAAGGTTGAAATCACATGATAAGTTCTTATACTTCTTGTTGAAATGATTAAGGCAATTCGATTTTCTTTCTTCTTTCTTTGATCATTTAACCCCTCAATGAAATAATGACCTCCTTTACCTATTTGGGAGTTTGAGGAGTTGATATTTGGCATGTTTGATGTGGGAGGGCCATGAAAGCAAAATTTTGCATTCAAAGAATAGAAAGAAATTATAGGTTTGGGGAACTCAATCATGACGATGAGTAACTCGGCACCATTCACATAGCCGGGTGTTTGTGTCTTGCCAAAGTCGGATTGAGCGATATTCCTAACGGATTATGGTATGTGTATCAAGGGTTTGAGGCATCTCGCAAAATTAAGAACCGCCAATCTCCTAGGCTTCGGTTTTTGTGCACCTCTATCCATAACTCCAAAAGTAAAGTCGAAAAATGAATTGAAAAGAAGAGAGCGAAGCTCTAAGTTGAAAGTGTTGCGGAAACCGCAAGAGAAAAAGAAAAAAAAACTAGTTATCCACTTTCCCGGATTCATGCACCACATTCCTTAAAGTTTTCCTTCCCTTTCCGCATTCTAGACCTTGTTTGAAAGTCCTTAAGATCAAGAGAATGATATATGACTTGGTGATCTAAATTGAAGTTTCTTATGATTGATTTTGATAATGTTTGAAGGTTATGATGTTTACATGGACGTTTGATAAATTCATGAGTTTTCTTTACTCTTTACTCTTTGATTATGTGTATGAAAGTCTTATAAACGAATGAAGCAAGATCTGAGAATGATCTATTGACTAGAAAGCACATTCATCTAAAAGAAGTTTTGTTTTGAGAGTGTATCCATACTTCATCCTAACTTGAGTTTTAAAGTTTTCGAATATTGTGATATTTTAGGCACGTTTTCTAGATGTATTTCATCCATATTAGTGTTCATTGATAAAGCATTGGAGAAATTGTGAGTTAGTTTATCCATATTGTCGATATAGAGGTCTACATAAGCTTTGTGTTGATTGTAGGCAAATAAGAGCTAAACCGAACGAATCAAGGGAGAATGGAGATGGATTGAGCATGTCCAAGGATTGAGGACACCACAAGGGAGATAAGGAAGATGCTAGGATGAAGAATGACACAAATCCAAGGAGATTTACGAGCAATCTATGTTCCACGCTCTAAAATACGGCCGTAATGAAGTCCACGCTCTAAACCACGGCCGTGGAGCTTTGGTAACACAAGCGTGGAGCATTCCAGTGAGTTACACGGCCGTGGAAGTTGTGAAGCACCGTAATCAAATTCCACGCTCTAAACCACGCTCTAAACCACGGGCGTGGAATCCTATGGAACCGTGATTTGGGAAATCTTTTGCCGAATAAAATATGGACACAATATTACTCATGTGGGCCGGAGAGAGACATTCTATCTTGCCCTATAAAAGGACGGAAGGAGAGAGATTCCGTCACCTTTACTTAGACCTTCGCTTACGCTTACTTGCACGTGCCTAGGGTTTCAATTGGACGTGCGGAGATTGCCATTTTGCAACGGAGATTTGCAAAGGCTTGGAGATTTGGAAGTTACGCTTTGTCCTTAGGTTTGATTAGAAGACGGATTGACATCCCGTTCTTCGTTCTTATCAAGGATTGTGATTGTTCGTGTTATTATGAATCCGCTTACATCATTGTTCTTGTTTGTGGATTTGAGATTGATTTGAGATTTATTAAAGGTTTTCGAAGGTTTTCATCTTTCATTCTTTTAAATCTTGAATTTGATATCATAATGACTGTTGTTGGCTAAAACCCTTTAGCAATTCTAAGGTGAAGGGTTGATAGTTGTGGCTTAGATGATGATAGATCGATCGTAAACAGATTGGACCCTGAGAGTTAGAGAGAATCGCCGACGAACCAAAATCACGGTGTGTTCTTGAGTTCCACGGCCGTGGAATCTCAAGATCCACCCGTAATTTCTCTTAGTTTACGAACCTTGCTTTTACTTTAATCCAAAGTTAAAGATTTGCTTTAACTTAGTCTTGGCTTGCCTTTTCTAGGTGGTAGTGAAGCCTCAACAACCTCTACCTCGATTTCGAGTGTCACAACCTTAATCGGTTTAGTTAGTCTTGATCCTTGGGTTACAAGTTTGGGTATTTGAGATTAATTCTTGTCTTTAGATCCTTTCTATACTGAAGCCTCAACAACCTTTATAGAGAGTATCTTTAGTTAAGTCACATAAAGCCTTGGAACTTCACCGTACATTGCTTTGCACTAGTATACCTTTGCAGCTCTTAACTCTGTCCTTATATCTTTAGTATATCTTGAATCGATTGCCACAGCTGGATTCCTGGATCTTTAGGATTGTTGTTTTCCCAATATTTACAAAGCTTCACATATTTACTTGCTTGACAATCTATAATTGGATTTAACCCCCCAAATCCTTGTGTTCGATACTCTGGAATTCTTGCTTAACAATGCATAACCACAATAAAATCCAAGTTAATGGTAGGGGAGCTTGCTTGTCTAGACGCGCTCTCGCTCTAGACACGCAAGCTCACATAAGCCTTGTGTCAAGGTATTGCAATCCGGATTTTATTGGCCTAATTTGTTTCGTGATGTGCAGAATTTTGTTGTGGCATGTGACGCTTGTCAAAGGACGGACAACATTTCAAGGAGAAACGAGATGCCATTGAAAAATATTCAAGAGGTGGATATATTTTATGTTTGGGGTGTTGACTTCATGGGTCCATTCCCCTCTTCATGTGGCAACCTCTACATGCTCTTGGCGGTTATGTATCTAGATGGGTGGAAACAATTGCCTCTCCCACGAATGATGTCAAGGTAGTGGTGCGGTTCTTCAACCGAGTGATCTTTCCGAGATTTGGAACACCAAGAGCAATTATAAGTGATGGAGGGAAGCACTTCACCGCTAGAAACTTTGGAGCTTTGTTGGCCAAGTATGGGGTGACTCGCAAGGTTGCAACACCTTATCACCCTCAAACAAGTGGGCAAGTTGAGATCTCCAACCGGGAGATCAAGGGGATTTCAAAGAAGACGGTGTCAAGGGGTAGAAAGGATTGGGCCATGAGGCTTGATGATGCCTTGTGGGCATATAGAACCGCTTTCAAAACATCAATTGGAACAACCCCCTACAAGTTGGTCTATGGCAAGTCTTGCCACCTCCCGGTTGAAATGGAACATTGAGCGTTTTGGGCTATAAAGTGGTTGAACTTTGACATTAAGGAGGCCGGTGAGAAGAGGTTGCTAGACATCAATGCACTTGAGGAGCTTAGACTTGATGCCTACGAGAATGCCCGAATCTACAAAGAGAGAACCAAGCGTTGGCATGACAAGCGCCTCATTCCGAAGGAGTTGAGTGAAGGAGACTTGATCCTTCTCTTCAACTCAAGGCTGCGTCTTTTTCTCAGAAAGCTCAAGTCGAGATGGACTGACCCGTATGTGGTGAGGAAGATCTTTCCTCATGGAGCGGTTGAAATTAGAGGAGATCATTGTGGTAACTTTAAGGTGAATGGGCACCGGTTGAAGAAGTACATCCGGGAATCCCCGGTTGATGTGTTTACCTCGATTCACCTTGAGTGACACTCCAGAATTTGGTCTAGCTAAAGACCTTAAAGAAGCGCTTGGTGGGAGGCAACTCATCGGTACACATTTTTCCCTTTTTGTTTTGCTTTTGTTTTTGTTTTTGCTCGTGTGTGTGTTTTCTTTTGTCTTTGATGATGGTTGTAGGAGTTGTGATGAGTTTTGATGTTGTTGGAGGCCATTGTGGACCTTATGGATTCATTGGAGTGAAGTGAAAGATCCAAGCACAAAGGCAAAGGAAGTGTTGAAGGTCATCTCGACTGAAATGGTGCTGAGCCAACGGTGATGAGCCCAACAAAACCTCACCTCGGTCTGGACCTCGGTCTTGATGCCTTGGTAATGGTCCGAGATCCCTCTGTTGAGCCATGTTTGCCTTGGTGTGTGCCTGTACTTCATGGATGCAGCTTGCACTTTTACCTCCACTTGAGTGAACCGAAATACCGACATCCCGTCATTTTACATTGTGAGGACTTCTTTCACTCTCTATTTAACTTTCACAAAGGGGACATTGTGGTTCTTAAGTATGGGGTGGGATTTTCATGATTCCATGCATGATCGCATCTAGGATAGTTTTATTTCTTAGTCACACGTTTCTTATCATGTTTTGCATTGTATATACATATGTCAAAATTCCAAAAAAAAAGTGAAAATTTTAAAAACTTTCGTGCTTCTAAGTTTAGATATGACCCTAATGATGAATTTTGTTTTGAGGATTGGCTATGGATGGCCTTATGTGTTGAATGAATACATGCATATGTGGACTTGAATACTTCTCTTGAATCCCATGTATGAATTGTGATGATGATGTTTGTTTTGATTGGATTGAGAATTGATAGTCGAAATTACACGCTAGTTCTTGCACATCATCTAGGAATGATTAAGGCAATTCATATCTCTTCTTCTCATCTTGATCATGTTGTTTGAGCACCTCACTTGATTAAAAAGCAAGTGTGGGGTGATGTGAAGTGTATGAATGTGGTGAATGAAGAAGTTGAATGTGTTGTGAAAAAGTGTAGAAAAAAATATAGGTTTGGGGACTTTGGTTTTGATGACGAGTAACTCGGCACCATTCACATAATCGGGTGTTTGTGTCTTGCCAAAGTCGGATAAACCGAATGTCCTAGCGAGCCTTGGTATGTGTGCCCGATGTGAGGCAACTCGGAAAAATCTCATGGACCGCTAATCACCAAGGTTTAGGATTTTGTACACCAATGTCATTGTCTCAAAAAGTGAATAAAAATGGAACGAAAAAGAAAAGAAAGAAAAGAAGGAGAAAAATACACTTTGGTGGATGAATAACAAAAATGTTGTAGTTTTTAGTTCCTTTCCCGGATTAGCACCACTTGACTTGAAAAATTCTCACCCTATCATCACGTTTCTTGGCCTCTTCTTTCCTAAGTCCTTGTGACCTATTTGCATATGTGTATGACTTAGTGATCTAGATTGGATATTCTCATGATCATCTTCACATTCTCGTATTTGCCTTTCATGCATGTTTTCGAGTTAAGTGTGATTGTCTTTACATGTCTCTATTCTTTTAATGCATGATTGCTCATCCATTGCCATGAAACATAACTATGAAGGTGATCTAGAATTGAAGCACAATTCCAAATAGATTTTTTGTTTTTCCGCATTCATAACTCACGCCATCTCGTAGCCTACATTTGGACCTTGCTCGGGGACGGGCAAGCGACAAGTTTGGGGTATTTTGATGATGTGATTTATGACACTATCATCACATTTCTTGGCCTATTCTTTCCTAAGTCCTTGTGACCTATTTCCATATGTGTATGACTTAGTGATCTAGATTGGATATTCTCATGATCATCTTCACATTCTCGTATTTGCATTTCATGCATGTTTTCGAGTTAAGTGTGATTGTCTTTCCGTGTCTCTATTCTTTTAATGCATTATTGCTCATCCATTTCCATGAAACATAACTATGAAGGTGATCTAGACTTGAAGCACAATATAAAAAATATTTTATGTTTTTCCGCATTTATAACTCACGTCATCTCGTAGCCTACATTTGGACTTTGCTCGGGGACGAGCAAGCGACAAGTATGGGGTATTTTGATGACATTGTTTATGACACTAGATTAGACACTCTTTTAGGTAGTTTTGACATTCATTCATGCATGATTTTGCACATGTTCGAGACGTTTTATGCTTTATCGAGTCATGTCGTGGGAATAGACGTCTACACAAGCATTTGCCGGTTTTTTAGGTATTTCGGAGAGCTTTCATGCACTATTGATCATATCCAAGGATCAAGCCTCGTGACGGACCGAATTCAAGGTTCCAATGGAGCAAACATGGAGAAAAGAAGAAGAAATCGACCTTAGTTGTTTCGAGTCATGCACCGGCTTGTGTTTAGCAATGATTATAGGCATGCAACAATTCATCTCGGTCCAGCCCTCACCCATCTCGGTCGAGATGATTTATGGGTCATCCGAGTTTGCATGTTGGACCACCTTGACACTTGGCACACAACTTTTAGCCCACGACCTTTCTCTCCCATGATGGATGGAGGGAGTCTTGTTTGCAGGCTGCATACTTTTGCAGGACTTCTTCCAATCCATTCCATTCACTAACATTCCTAAGTGTGAAATCCCAAGTGTGGAAAAGATAAGAAAGGAGAATCCATTGAAGAGAAGGGAAGAACTCATTTTTCATAGACATAGAGTGAGTTTTTGAGAGACTTGTAGTGAAGAAAATTGTAGAGATTGTTGAGCTTGATTTGAAGCTGCCTTTGAATGGTTGTAAGTTCATTCTAAACTTATTATTCAGCTTGTTCTTGGTTATATTGCTTCTCTTACCTTCATCTAGCTATGGCATTCATGTTTGTTGTTTTGATGATGAATGAACTTGAGATGATTGTTGTTGGATAAATAGCATGTGATCCTAGGGAGACGGATGAAAGGTTATGGCTAGGATAATGATAGATTGGACTTAGATGTATCTTAGGATAGTTGCTTGCTCGAAATACCTAGCTCGGTTTGCAATCTCGGCTTGTTCTTCAACCATTTCGGCTGAGGTGTTCTTGATCCGCCCAAGGTGTGTGAGTTATTGTTCCTATAGTGTAATATCTTCATGCTAGGGCGTTTGAGAGTTGAAATCCTAGTGTTTATTGAGCCTAATCTAGCATTAGGGTGACCTATGTTAGTAAACTAGGTGAGGGATGAGACTTACCCGGTAATTCCCGCTCCTAGGTATAGAAGATGACAAACATTAGGTAGTAGTGAGTCTCAACAACCGCTATGGGATTGAGTGTACTAGGATTGTTGTTTAGCACTTGCCTCCCCGAGACTTACCCGGTAAGGAGAGGCTTGACCTCTAGGTAGTAATCCGATTTGTGTAGAATTTTCAACCTTAGGTTCCTAGAGACTTACCCGGTAATAGGACTTTAGGTGCGGGATTAGTGGACCATGAGACCTACCCGGTGATTGATCCCATTAGAGAAACATTCTTTCGCAACATACCACAGTTTGTTCCTAGGTTGATTAGAAGCTTGAGTCCATGCCTTAACCGGACATCCAAATCTCTAGAATCCGCTTTCTATACATTGATTTTATATCTTGTATTCGCTTTATTGTTTGGTTGACATTGTTGCTTGATTTTGATATTTGCTTGATCAGTGCAAAAACCCATCGAAAACATATGATTTTCATTTACTTTGTTTCCATCCTTCTTCTTGGTCCAGACTTGAACTATCTTTGATCATTACATGGCTTAATCTCACCTCGATCTTTGTGCTCGACCTCGGAATGCTTCCCTTTCTACTATATGACCCGTACACTGTGGATTTTTCTAGGTAATTTAGGAGATATATCAAGTATAAATTTATGACTTTGCGTGTGCATGATCTGATGAACAAGTTCTTAGCACTCTTGCCTTGGATTTGTAGCATCACTTCCTAGCATCCTGACACTATGCGTCAAGAAGTTATTAGCTTTGCTTTGATTGTTCACCTTGTTGGAACCAAACTATCGAGAATTTTTGTCTTTTTGATTTAATATATTATTTTTGTTTTATATTCAATCATGACTGAATAATCTTCCTCATGATTTAAGGATTGAATAAATCTTATAATGGTTTAATTTATTGTTTGCATATATATCTTTATAAATTGAGATTTTGATATTGCTTTTTTTTTCAAAGCGCTTCATTCCTACTTTTTAATTACCTTTGAAAGACATGATGTTTTTAATTGGTTTAGATAAAACAAGTGAAGGGACAAAAGCAAAGTTTATGTTATTGGATTTATTGAAAAGAACTTGGTTTTGAGAGTACTAATTTATTAAAGCTTCGAATATTTTTAATCATCGTAGAAAGTTCCAGTCATTGTACTTTTAAAACGGAAAGGCAACAAGCGAAGGTTTGTCTTGATCTTTTCTGGATTTCTAAATGCTTCATGAGTTTTCCTATATTTGTCGATACGCTGGATTGAGAGCTACATGAGTTGGAAAGTACGATCTTGGTTTATCTATGTTCAAAACTATTTTAGATGGATACCTGCAATTATCATATATCAATGTTCATGATATATATATATATATATGTGTGTGTGTGTGTGTGTGTGTGTGTGTGCAT
This sequence comes from Fagopyrum homotropicum, assembly GCA_033239125.1. Lineage (NCBI taxonomy): Eukaryota > Viridiplantae > Streptophyta > Magnoliopsida > Caryophyllales > Polygonaceae > Fagopyrum > Fagopyrum homotropicum. The sequence continues at coordinate 137,494,787 of BSWB01000001.1, read as the reverse complement.
CAAGATCTTAAGTCATTATAGTGAGGATTCTTGTTTCCTTAGATCGTCAAATACTCGTGTTTGTTACTATTGCTTGACCTGTTGCTTTTGTTTTCGATCTACTTAAAATAATTAATTATTAGTGTTATCCAAATCATATAAAATCCGCGTGAATTCGATACTCAATTATACTACATTTGATCCCGTATCCTTGCGGGGGAGGTTGTTTGTACTTCGGTAGAACTTCCCTGATCAAATGACACCCTTGCTCAAAATTCTTGTTTGTTTGGGTTTTCTTGCCTTCTTCAGTCGAGCTCGAGGTACACCTTTGCTATATGGAAACTTTGTCTTTTTCACTTGGGTCTCTTGTCTTATTTGGTCGGGTTTTCTGTCTTCTTCCTTCGGTTTTTCGATAAACCCAACCTTAATAGGCAATATCATCTTGAATTCTTCTTTGTATGGGTTTCCATGTCTTCTTCACTCGGGTTTTTGGATAACCCGAGGTTCCTTCTTGAAGTTCCTTTTCTCCTTTAACCACTTGCATATGTTGATATCTTCATTCCTTTCCTCCTTTTGTTAATGATGAAAGTGATGCCTCGATGAGTGCTCCTTGGATTGTTTGGATTTGATCATTTCAACTCCATTTTCGACTTAAATCACCTATAAACACAAAACACAAGGGGAGTAGACACTCTTTGATATTCTAAGCATAAGCAAATATGTAGAGGCCTTATTTCATGGAAAACTAAGAAAAAACTTATAAAAAAGACATCTATAAAGATAGCATAAAAATATGCAATCAAGACTACAAGTAAGAGCATCCTACACATTCACTACCTCTATCCAAATTCATATCAATAACCAATTATCCATCATCACACCAGTCGGCCCCATTTTACTTCTATCCTCCAAGTGCAAGGTAAGTGAGATCATTTCTAGTCTCTTTTGTATTTCTTTCTTCAAGTCAATCTTTATTTGAGGTTATTATTTTTCTAGAGTCTTGTCTTTCATCTAGTACATAATCGTCAATCTTATCTTTTGAGTCATTTCTTTCGTGTGTTTGTCAAGTTTAACTCACTTGCATTCACATATAGAGTCCATTGTGCTTGTGGTTGTTACTTGAACCTTTCAGCCATCTACCTTACTACCACATCCAAAGGAAGTTGCTAGTTTGGAGCTAGAACATTGGCCTAAAGAAGTTGCTAGTATATACCATCACACCATACTAGGGAATTTAGGAAAAAGTTGAAGAACCTAAGACAAGGAGCTATGAGTGCCGAGAAAGCCTATAAATCCATGCAAATGGCCATGGTTAAGGCAAATGTGTCAGAGGATGAAGAATCAACAATGGTAAGGCACTTTCATATACTTAATTCATCTTTGTCTAATGAGGTTGATATGTTTCCTTATAGCATCATGGAGAAATAATTAAGGCTGAGAGGAAGACCAAGCAAGGAGGCATAACTATAAGGCATCTTATGGAGCTCCTAGTGTTTGAAAGACACAAAACAACCGTCCAACAACCCCCAATAGCCGTGAGCATGCCGGTCCCAAGGAGTAAAGAAGAACATCAACCCCATATCAGAATAGCTTAAGGAGGAATCATACACACTCTACACCAGCAAGACCTTTGAATGAGCCTTCAAAGGGTCCTAAAGGGAGTACTACTAAGCCTTCTCTTATATCTAGCGACATTGTGTGTTTTAAGTGCTAAAAGAAGAGGGCGCATTAGTAGAGATAATCCTAATAAAAGAACTCCAACTATCAATCATCAAGGACTATATGAGAGTGAAGATGAAAATGAGCATGATAATGACATTAACCATAATATTGAGCATAACAATGAGCGTGATGATAGTGATGATTGTATTGAGTATGACCATGGTGATTCATTGATAGTTAGAAGGACTTTACATGTTCAATTATCACCTTGTGCGGATAATTAACATGAAAATATTTTCCATACTAGATGCACCATTAAAGAGAAAGTGTGTAACGTGATAATAGATAGAAGAAGTTGTTGCAATATAGCTAGCATGAAAATGATTAATAAATTACAAATTTCTACCTTTTATCATCCTAGACCCTATAAATTTCATTGGATGAATGATTCTGATGAGCTTAAAGCAAACAAGAAAGCTAGGGTTACTATGACTCTAGGAACATATGAGGATACAATTGTTTGTGATATTTTTCTCATGCAAGCTTTCCATTTACTTTTAAGCCGTTCATGGAAATATGATAAAAAAAAATGATGGTTTTAGTTATAGGCATAGCTTCGAGTTTAATGAAAAGACTTTAACCTTGAAACCTATGACTCCTTTGTAGATTGTCGAGTACTATGAGAAGAAAGGAGAAGAGGCCTCGGTCCAAGGTGAAGGAAAACAGAAACTTGAGAGGCCTACATGCTAAACTCACCAAGCTCTCCTAGCACACCCATCCAACCCATACATACCTTCTAAGAAGAAGTACTTAACCGATTACGTTTCCTTAGATACATTAGTGATGACATTGTGTAACAGCCTTACTACTCTTAGTGATGAGATTAAAGCTACCCTTCCAAAGCCTATTCTACCTCTTTTTAGAAGAGTTTGAGGACGTCTTCCCGGATGACATACCCGTTGGCCGATCCCCTCTTAGAGGAATAGCGTACCAAATTGGACTAATACCCAATTCTACCCTTTCTAACAAACCAGTCTGCCGAGCGAACCCTAAGAAATCTCAAGAAATCCAAGAGCTTATAGACAAGGGTTACGTGATTCCATCCTAGTCCTTTTAATACCTAATAAGGATAGCTCATGGAGGATGTATGTTGATTGTAGAGCAATCAACAACATCACCATTAAGTATCATCACCCTATCCCACATATAGATGACATGCTAGATGAGTTTCATGGAGCCACCATCTTTACTAAGATAAACCTTAGGAGTGGCTACCACCAAATTAGGATGGGGGAGGGACATGAGTGGAAGACCTCTTTCAAGACCAAGTTTGGTCTATATGCATGGCTTGTGATGCCATTTGGGCTAACCAATGCCCCTAGCACTTTCATGAGGCTCATTAACCACATTTTAAGACATCACATTGGTAAGTTTGTGGTAGTCTACTTTGATTTCATTCTCATCCATAGTAGATTACTAGAGAGCATGAAGATCATCTAAGGGAAGTGTTTTATGCCCTAAGGATTGAGTACTTATATGCCACTATAAAAAAGAGTGGTGTTTGTACTAACTGAGTTATCTTCCTTGATTTGTAGTGAGTTCCAATGGCCTACAAGTGGATGATGAAAAGATCAAGGCAATCAAGGATGGGCCTACTCCATCCATTATTGGAGGAGATATTAGGAGCTTCCACGGCTTAGCTACATTATATAGGAGATTTGTGAGGAATTTTAGCACAATTGAAGCCCATCTTACGGCTCCAACCAAGAAGAGGGTGCCTTTTGTGTAGGAGGAAGCTCAAGAGAAGGCCTTTTTTTAGTTGAATTGGTGTCTCACACATGCACCCCTCCTAGCTCTTCTGGGCTTCACCAAGCCTTTTGAGGTTGAGTGTGATGCTTCCAGCATTGGCATAGGAGGAGTCTTGATGCAAGAAGGTATACCTCTAATCTTCTTTAGTGAGAAATTGAAAGGAGTATGTTTAAATTACTCTACATATGATAAAGAGTTGTACGTATGATTTAGAGTTCTTAAAACATGGCAACGTTACCTTTGACCCCAACTTGTCCTACATACCGATCATGAGTCCTTAAGACACTTTAGGACAATAAGTGTGTACTTTATTGTAGGTTTACCTAGGACTAAGAAGGGGATAGAATCTATATTTGTTATGGTTGATAGATTCTCTAATATGGCTCACTTCATTGCTTGCCATAAGATCGATGATGCTTACAATATAGCAAACATTTTCTTTAAGAAAATAGTATGGAGTGACTAAGTATATAGAGTGTGATAGAGATGTTAAGTTCTCGAGTTTCTTTTGGAAGACTCTTTGGGGCGAGCTAGGAACTAGGTTGCTTTTCTCAATCTCTAGTCATCCTTAAACAGATGGTCAAACCAAAGTGACTAATAGAACCTTAACTACTCTTCTTAAGGTTGTTTTGAAAGTGAATTGTGTACTTAGGAAGAAGCATTGCCACATGTTGAATTTGCCTATAATCAGACTTATCATTCTTCTGCTTCTCTTACTCCATTAGAATGTGTGTATGTAACCCCTTTTGACCTTATATGGTTGCCTTTAGAGGAGCGAGTAGAGCTTGATGCTTTGAAACAAGTTGAAGTCATTAAGGAGATCCATGCAAGGACACGAGCTAAGCTAAAGGGAAAAGGGAGACAAGTAGTGGCAAGAGTGAACAAAGGCCACAAGAGAGTCATATTTCATCCGGGTGACCTTGTTTGGCTACACTTGAGAAAGGACCGCTTTGGGGAGAGACGCAAGTCCAAACTCTCTCATAGGGGTGATGGCCCTTTCAAGGTACTCCGCAAGGTGGGGGACAACGCCTATATCCTAGAGCTCCTAGAAGAGTATGGTGTAAGTCCTGCCTTCAATGTAGCCGACTTGAGCCCTTATGTTGCTAGTGATGCCCAAGATGATGACTCGGGGTTGAATCCTCGCCAAGAAAGGGAGTATGATGAAGGACCATCTTCAATGCACCCTACACAAGGACCTATCACTCGATCTAGGGAAAAGGAGATCTAGAAGATTCATCTAAGAAGATTGTGACATTGTCATCCCATGAAGCCATGCTTGAGCCAATGGTGTCTACAACCACCCTAGTCCTTCTCACGTTCATCTCAGCCCCATGCACACGTGGGATCACGTCCATCTCCGCCCATGCAAACATGAGAAGGCCATGCAAGATGCTTGAACCGAAATATCTTTTTGGCATAAATATATCACTATTGGTATAATTTATTCAAGACATTAGATATTTTTATACACCTTAAATAGCTTTTAACAATTAAAGGTTGTATTATTGTATTTTTAATTAGTTTTGCATTTTCTTTTACCTTTTTTTAGAAAAGAAGGGTTTTAAACATATAAAAGTCTTCTTTAGCCTTTCTTTCAATCGATTAGATTAAGTTTAAGACAATTGTGTTTTTATTCCCTTTTGACGCCAAAATCCAATCAAAGAGGCATTTGTTTAGAATTGTTGTGTGTTCGTCCTAGCTTAATATAATCTTTATTTTTGTCAATCTTTCTATGATTAGTGTTTCAAGTTCTTCACTTTCCTCCTCCTTGTGCTTGCTTCACCATTGTAGCTTGTCTAAGGTTGTATTGCTGATTGGGTTAAGGTAAGACATAGGTAAGAATCTTGATACAGTACTAGCCGAACAACGGTTGCCCGTATGACATTAATTGAGTTTATGACTTGTCTTGCCCGGATTTGGTGGTGACAAAGCGACCTACATGGTATTCCGTGAAGTTGTGTGGTAGTGTGTCAAGTGCAAGAGAATTTTAAAAACACTCTTTTGAGAGAAGGGGGAAAAACTAGCCCCCATTAACCCTCTACCAGAAGAAATCCTAAACCTTTGAACAAGGTCTCCCTTCACCAGGGACAACATTTTCACCTTTCACCGGGGTACCAATTCTGTCGGTCGTCGCCACCTATCGGTGTTTTGACATTTTATTAATCCGGGCAAAACCCAGATATGAAATTCCCTCCGCCGCAACCTAAAAGAGATCAATGATCAACAGGCTTCACCGACTCTGATATGTACTTCCCATCTTTTCCCTAGATTGAACATATTTACGATGCTACACATGGATTCGACGCCCACTGGCCACCATAGGTCCATAGGGGAGGTTTTTTCTACCTAATATATATATCCTTCTTTACTCGAATCTACACAATCAATCTCGACAAGGATTTGAAGTCCCTAGCTTTGTTCCTTCTTTGTAGATTCCTAACCGGAGTAAAAAACCACTCGAACCACACATCCTCATCGAAGCCTAACGGTGACTCTACATCTGCAACTCGGTCCGAGTTGTTCAGTTTGGCGTGACTTGATTAAGTCATCCATGTCAACTCATCCATAGATTCTGCACTAAGAGAATTGTCATAAATTCGTAGGCGGCTAGGGTTTTCTTTTACAATTTCCATTGTCTTCACATGGAAATAAATCATCTAACATAAAAAGGAAATAAATTCTTTTTTTTTTTTTTAAATAAAGTTTTAAAGTTTAATAATATATGGGTTAGATCATGAAAACAAATGTAAAAAGAAATAAACAAATAAGGAGAAAAAAAAAGCTCACTCATTGTTACAAAAGTTATAAAACAAAATTACGAACAAAGAACGAAGTTTTTCAAAACCTGATTCCCAAATCTATTGTTTATGTAAAACCCGCATATTTCTTCGACCAATCTTCTTTTCTTGATGTTATACAATTGTACTTGTCACGATTCTCGTGTTTTCAGAGTCGTCTTCCGTATTTGATGCATGATTTGGTGGCGTTTTGAGTCGTTTGTCTAGAAGGGATGTGAATATGTGATCGGCTCCTGATTACTCTGCTTCGAATCCAAAATTGAGGGGTTTTGCTTCGAGTCCAAATCTGAGGTGTCCACAATTGTTCCTCAGGATTCTTACCTGTGTATTTCCTTCGACGATGGGTGTTTATGCTCTTCACTTCCCATTTTCTCCTTTCCCTTGAAGACTTCTCTACTCCTGGGCTTCCTTGATATGCTTTTGTGTTTCCATTTTTTTTCTTTGTTGTAGCTCTTAATGACGGTTAGTCCGTGTGCCGATTTTTTTCGGGCATCTTCTAGATGGCGTGTTGTCTAGGGTATTGAACTGCTTTCTATTAGAAGAGTACTCTAGCACAAAAAGGAGGGAAGTTTAAACAATGTACCCCAAATTCAAAAAAGAAAGCCAAACTACCGAGATAAGCTTCTACCCTATTACATTTTCGGAACACATGATTGATACTAATAATCCAGCCTTGAATAATGAAGTCACGACCCGTAACAACCAGACTAGCTAGAAAGCGGACCAAGAGCAATACCTAGATTTGCCACTGCACCAACCCCTCTCCCATATGGTCACGAATAACTAAGAAATTGGCCCAAGTTAGAAAGCCTAAACATGGACTGCCAAGTAATTAACTAATTATTATTATTAAGAATTAACAAATGATTAGTGTAATAATTATGATGGGACTTAAATCAATCGACAACCTGCAATCAAAATGGGTTGGCAAGGGTACATATACTTTGTCATGTGGATGTTTGGTCACCCCATTACATTGTCAGAATGTCATCTTTGGCAACTTAAGACCAAGGGAAATGAACAAACAGTTATATAATTTGTGTTAAATAACTAACAAAATGTTTGCAAATGAAAAAAAAGAGGAAGATGCCATTGATGGATGTAGTACAGAATACAGTCGTTGTGTTGTTGGACCAATGGGGTGACAACAAACAAGAGCTATAGGTCCGATCCTCTATTTCTTACACAATTCTTTTTATTTGGTTGTCATGTCAAAACGTACATTTACAACCATTTCTATCCTCCTTTAGATTGGAGTGAGTGTGTACAATTTCTATCCTCCTTTAACTTGGAATAAGTGCCTATCATGCATTAACCTAAAGTGTCTCGACGAGTATAGTATACACGACATGCACACGCAACTCAAATGTGGAATAACAAACGATCAACTACTAATGCACTCTTTTTGTATAGTTATGTTGGATAAACTCGACAATTAGGAGGCATGTTCAGCCTAGTTATTTGGTAGGTTATTGGCCTGGACAATTTGGAAAGCAAACTTGAGAAGAAGGATGACAATCTCAACCGCAATCAATGATTATTTGATAAATCGAACCGTGTAAATAGTTAAAATCGGATAAAATGTAGTTGGGTTTAAGATGAAGATATAAAAAACCGTCGCCCGGTCCAACAATCGACTTGACATTCACCCGATGGTCACTCAAGGTTCACCCGATACTTTAATTAAAAAACATCAAAATTACTACTCTCCTTTGAAATTAAACCCTAAAGTTCCAAGCTTGAATATTGTTTCACTTTCAGAAGATCACAAGCCGAAACACTTTCCAAGTCCGATGAATTGATAGAAGTCGAATGTTGATCGAGTTGAAAATGTATATAAAACAATTCGATTTATGATTTACAAACTTGGTTTCAATCTAATGTTGTTTTGGATTTTAAGGAGACGTGTAATTTTAATTGTTAATTTACTATTTAGGTAATTGAGCTAGTTATTGAATTATCATATTACGTTATATTTAGTTTTTTGTTTTGAAAGTCACTTAATTTTTAGGGTGCGTCAAAAAAATACCCACACATCCGATCGGTTATGGCTTAAGGTAAACGGATCTTCGGATAGGTGATGTTTCGGGCGAACGTTTTTTTAATATGAATCGGATGATGAAAGTGATACAACCCCATCACTCGTCTAACTGCAAATATGTATAGTTTGACGAACTAAAAGCCGAGTAAGAGCATGTCTTAATGAGATTATAATACATAGTAAATTAGTTAAAGATATAGATTAACTAGTCATAACTATAATAACTGCGCTCACACATGAGAGATCTCATGGTGTTGAGAGTTGACTCAACTTACATCTCTCACATTCACTCATAAAATACTAAAATAACACATAAGAATTCCTCTTACATTTAGCAATTAAGACTTAATTAAGATCTAAAATTAACCGGATACCAAAAGTGCCTCCAAATTCACCATCGGGTTCCTCTTCTCTTCTTCATTACACCTACTTGTACTCGCCCTCCGATATTTATTACCATTTTCACCCTCAACTTCCTCAAAACTCCCTTCCATGTCCTCTTCTTCAACATCATCGTCATCATAACCTCCATTACAACTCAAAACGCAGAGTTCAGTAAAACGAAGAGTAAGCTTTCCATTCTCCCTCTCAGCCTCGAGACAAGCGTGCGTGGGGTTCAAAGTAACCGCGTTCATCACTAACCTCCCATCTTCCCTCAAACACTCCACGTGGACCCCACTCAGCGACGGCAAAGGTGGCGGCAACTGAATTCCGGCGCCTGAACGCCTTCTTCTTGCCGGAATTCTCGCCGGAGAGTTATGATCGGCCTCCGGCCATGAAACAGAGAACTTGTCGCTGCCCGTTTCACTTCCCAGGTTCTCGGTGCACATCTCGAGGCTTCTCGAGCTCAGAGTTGGTTTGGATCGTTGAGTGAGTGGATGAATGTAAACGGATTCTTCTTCGTTGTTTTTGGTGGTGTTCTTGTTGATGGTGGTTAGGGATTGGAGGATACTCCATCCACCGGTGGCAACTTTGGAGGTCTCAATTAGATCGACTGTGAAAGCCATTAGGGGAAGCTTTGTTTTTGTTAGTGAAGGGAAATGATGGTTTGAAGTTGAAGGAGAAACGAAGGATTTGATCATCAATTTATAGTAGTTGAGGGTCGCCACATTAAAAGTAAAAATGACCCTCCCACCACTCATTTCAAAATATTTGCACAAATCCACCCTTTAATTTTGTTTGAATAAAACACCACTTTTTTTTCTTCTTTTTATTTAGATAACCACCCAAAATCTTATTTTAGCTAGACTATGATGCATATGGATAAAAACCGAAAATATAATAGTTACATCCAAAACACTATAACCCTTAATTTTATTTATTCTTGCATGTTCATCTTCTGATTAACAATTAACAAAAAAAACACTTGTTTTGAGACATTTTATCGAATTGATCCAAGGTACCGTTTTTTTATATAAAGTTAAGTGAATAAGATGGGCAAACATTTCGAAGTTGACCGTCCTACAACATTTTTCGGATAAGATCTTCAACGTTCCATGTTTTTGCCACCGATACGAAAGGAATGACCAAGAGATGTTGTTAGCTTATTTACGACGACGTCTAAAAGTTCATTTCAAACTGAATTTGGACCAAGCAAGATTATTTTTGTGGGTCTTTCGTTAGGATTAGATTTGTTCCATGTAAACCTATCTACAACCTTAGTTTTTTTTTATTTTATATTTTAGGAGTAGAAGAAAACAATGAAAAATAATATATTTTACAAAGGCGTGAGTTTAATTTGGTGATTATTTTGAAATAAATGATGAATAGGGGGTGGTTTTGTGCATGCATGCTTATTGATAACAAGTTACTTTGTTGAAAAGTTAGTATAAAAGGTGTGTTTTTGCAAACAACTTTTTATAAGGAGTGATTGATTGTACGCTTAAGGGTGATTTTAATGTATTTTGCCCTATGTATCATTATAGAAATTCCATACTTCTTTTATAAATCCAAACAAAAAAACATTTATAATAATAATAATAATAATAATAATAATAATAATATTATTATTATTATTATGAAAATTTTATTTTGATAGAGGTATTGTCTGTTCCTTACCATTTTTAAGTTTTATGTTAGTTTATACATATTCTTTTAAAATTAATAAAAATAAATAAATTTTACAGGGTTAGATTGTTTTTATAAATTAAACTAAACAAAACAAATAATATTTTTACTTATTTTATTAAAACTAAACAAAGAAAAAATATTTTTCTTTTATTTTTTTTATATACTTTATAAAAATAAAAATAAAAATTAATCGTGTAATCCGTATTATAATATATGAAAGATACTTTTTACAAAAAATAAAAGAATTTTAACCTTTTTGTTTAATTTAAAACAATACAAAAATGAGTAAGAAGATGAATGTTTTAAAAGTAGAGGATAGCAAGAGGAATATAGAAAAATTTATAGATACTAAGAGGAGGACAATACCAAAGGGCACCAAGAGAAAATTTCTTTATTATTATGCGGAATTTTCTAACTAACGTATTTTTGAGTTTTAAAATTAAAAAACTAATCCGTGATTTTTAACTTTTAGTTCTTGACCACCTGTAAAATATAGTGTTTTAAAAAATATTTAGGAAAGTTCTAGATGGTGCCTATGTACTTTAGATTTTGCAAATTAAATCTAATGAATTTTCAATTTTCGGATGGTGTTTTTGAGTTTTGTAAAATTTTAAAATACATCATTCTATCATCGATAAGTTAATATTAAGGAAAATTTTAAATTATTATTTAATAATTATTATTATTAGTCATTTTGAATATCTAGATAATTTCTTATATTGATAACTTATGTTTGTTCTCTCAAAATGTCAACTTATGAATGATAGAGGGTATATTCCGGAGAAATATAAAGCTCAATGTTACCATCCAAAAATTTTTTAAAAAAATATTTGGCCATAATCCAAAAACTAAATTACAAGGGCATCATATAACCGATGATAATATAATTGACGACGAAATATATAAATAAAAAGTCTTTTAATTTTTTTTATAAAAAAATTATTTTTCGATCATTTTTCTTTCTTTTTAAAAAAGTTAGTTTAATTTTTTACACTGCAATTAATGACAATTTTCTTTCGTTGTGTTATAATGATAATATGTTTGTTATAACACAATGTATCACAATACAGTTGATGACATTGAAATTAAAAATAATATAACCGATGATAATATAATTGACGACAATATAATTATTGACATGACAATAAAAATATACTCGAGTGTTATGATATGCACATGTTTTATTGTGGCATTCTGATGGTTAATGTCCAACAATTAAAGTGAAATTGAGTGCTTTTTTTTTTTTAGGTGGGGTTATTTGTGTTCAGTTTCACCTAATATAGTATCATTATTACTATATCATATTGCATGATAAAACTTAACAGGACATTTGCAGGACTAATATATCTCTAACATGATTAAATGAGGTGTAACTCTAAACATCCTTACAAACTACCCTTTAAATAATAATATTAGAATATATTGAATTTATTAAACAAACTATATGCAGAAGCATATAATCAAGATAAAATACCATATCTGGCTACTTTGTGTATTCAATTCACAGAGCATAAAATCTAAAAAAAGCAAATCAATGAACTCTTGAATTAGGTGGAAGTGAATTTTTGATAGGGGTGAAAGATAAAGCAAAACTATCAACTACTATCTTAAATTGTGTTCTTGGGCTTCATAGGAGAACTCAGACAATCCCCATTCTCCTTGCAAATCACACCATCAATAAGAAAAACCTAAAAAAATGATAAAAATGAAGTCAAAACCAGAAGCTTATAACTTTTTTCGACATCAAACACTAATTTTTCTGATAATAACGAACTTCACATTCTCATTCATAAGGATATATACTTTAGGTTAGACTATCTTTAGGAGATAGATCAATCTAACCGATTTTTTTTTAAATATAAAATAAAAATCAGAATCTTATAAATTTTCTTGTGTCAAACTAAAATGGGAAGCACAACTTGAATCTGCAAAGACTAAGAAAAATGAAAAGGGCTTATGTATAATGTAAGGTGAGTGGTTTTCTAGGTGTATGGATCGTGTGTCATTACATACAATTGTACAATTTGTCTTTATAGCGGGGTTCACGATCATCATGAGTTACATGTCATGCACCATGAGTACTAGGGGTGGACAACGGAGCGATCCGTTCTGAATATACGAATAAAATTTTTTATAAAACCCTCGATCTTATAATATAAGGTTTCATGAGTTACAAAATCTAAATAAAAATGAAAATCATATAGATCATAAAAAAAAAGTGAGGATACAAAAGTAAATAATAATAAAAAAATAAAATTAAGATTTTAAAGTTATAGATATCTCTATCTTTACACTTTATAACTACTTCACAAAATACAAAATAATTATAAAAAAAAATGAAACAATTTGATTTAATAGGTTTTTTCTAGTTTTGTGTTTAGTAAATGTATCCCTTGAGATAAGAGTATGTAGAGTTTGATAATAAATACAAAAAGTTGGAGTATATTTACTTAATTGAAACATTAAAAAGTCTAATTACTACTATAGTTTTTCAAAAAGGCCTAGTTACCAAAATTACCCAAAAAAAATTGAGAATGTTAAAGTAGAAGTAACCATGATAAATATTAAATTTTTTAGTCTCAAAAACATTTAATCTTGATAAATATTTCATTTTATTATAAGATCAGTCACAATTAATAAAACCAAATATATATATATATATAGTTGGTTTCGTTAATTGAGATCGATCTTATAATAAAATGTTAATTTTGCTAAGAAAAAAATGACAAAAATTATAGTTATTATAATCATCATTACTTATAAGTGAGAAACTTATTTTTAAAACTTTAACACATAACTTATGTCTAACATAATAAAAGGCCTAGACTTATAAAAATTATTATATAAACTTATAGTATGTAATTTTGTACTTGTAATCTTAAATAGAACACCAAAAACTATATTTATAATCTTTAAAAAAATTCATTTGAAGAATTAAAGTAGAAAAGTATAATTTATTTGGATCTAAATTTATTTATATCATTTTTTATAAAAGTCTTTTCGGAAATTTAATGCTCCAATTTTTTTTACCAAAAATAGAATTATCATTATTTATATTAATGATAAACTTACATTTAAGAATTTACCACATATCTTATCTTTATAAAAGAATTTGGTGAAGTAGGCTCTTTTTTATGCCTCTTTGTTTTGTAGACCCCTCTAATTTTTACACTCTAATTGACTATCGTTATTTTATTATGATATGGGCCTACTTAATAAATCAATATTTGTAAAAGGCCTAGTTAGTAAATTCGGCCTTAAGAATAAGTCTATTATAGACCTATAATATTTAATATGTATAGTAACATATAATATATAAAAAGAAATTTGTAGAATTATAGTGAAATCTTATTTGAACCAAAATTTTTCATATGTTTTATAAAAAAATTATTATATGTATGTTTAACTCAATTAATCATGTTATAATATAATAATTTGAATATAATAATGTTTTGACAAACTATAATAAAATTTTTTATTAGATGCAATAAAAATGTGATCATATTTATCAAACAACAATTTGAATTATGATCATATTTATATAAACGTGTATATGTATGTTGTAAATAAAATAAACATGATCCATTCATTGATCTGCCTAAATATGAAATTTTGTCATATAACATGATCAATTCATTTTGAAAATATGATCATATTTAATTAAATGTGGAGAAAAAGTATATGAATACAATTGTTGCTGTTCTTTTACGATTGCATTATATGTGTATCTATATTTACAATAAAAGTTAATAACCGGATAATCGGAAATATTTGGGACTATCCGGTAATCCGAGAATATCCGGTGATCTACGAATATCCGGGAATATCCGGTGATCTACAGGTATCCAAGAATATCCGGTGATCCATTGATATCCGAAAAATATCCGACGGCCTCAAATCACGATCCGTATCCGATTTGGAAAAAATCTCCCGGAGCGGTTTCGGAGCGGATCAAAACGGGTATCAAAATTTTGGGGTTTTCGGACAGGATCAAAGGATTTTTCGAATCATATTGGTTTTGCCCACCCCTTATGAGTACGTGGTCTCATACAACTCATGATAGCGTACCATGATAAAATACTAGGTGTACAATCATGGTGCATGCTCGTACACTTGGTGCATGATGGTGTAATATGATTGTGCATCCCTAGTTGTTCATTTGATCATGATTTTGTTCGTTCATTTAGATCAACAATCAAACAATACAATGTAAACAATTGATCAACAATATAACAAAGCCTTTAGCACAATAATATTTTTTGTAATGAATGAAAGATAAAGATATTTAAATTGTCCAACTTGTAATAGGGTGGATCGAGGATCTTTCAACCCATGTTCAAATTCCATAGTTGTATAATGCTTTGTTTTTATGCATATATTTAAGATGAATATGGTGTGTGATTGTGTTCTTCATGAAAAATTGAATGATCACTATAAAAGGTGCACCATCGTGTTGTTCATTGGTGCACATTTAAAAGACTCGTGTAAAAAAGCTACATGGTCGTTATACAAGGTGCACAATCATACATCCCTTTTTAAAAACAAAACACATGATTGTGCGTGAAGGATGCACGATCGTGCACCTAAGAACCACACGCGGGACATGTTGAAACACCAAGGGCGTTGATTTATTTACATTGAACATCTTTTAGATGTTCTTAACATTTACCGTGTGGGAGGTTCTAAATTGATCCTAACTTTATAAACTAGACTATAAATTTGAGTTGAATCGATAATTAAATTTTCTAAAATTGTTGTCATATTGTAACACCCAAAAAAATTGTCATTTCACATCATTGGAACAGAAATTTGTAACTAACTTACAAGAAATTAGGTTACTACCCGTGTTAACAAGAATTCTTCTTTTTTTAGTGGTTGAGTGGGTACAAAAAAACTCGATTCCCTAAGACCTCGGAGTTTACATATAGTACCAAGCTAACTTTGAGATATGGTGTGATTTTCCTAGTAGACGGTCACTCCACTCAGTGAATAGTCTTTGTGTCTGACGTGGACATCGGGAGTTTAATTGGAAGATATTGCAACACCCCGCATAATTATCATCTCGCATTATTTGAATGAGAATTTATGAATAATGTATCAAGCATTGGGTTGTTATCCATCTTAACAAAAGTTCTTCTTTTCCCGTGGTTGGGTGAGGAGAAAGAACTAAGAGCATGCTTGGGAAAAAGCAATTTCAAGATCGGTGACCTAAGCAGAACCCACTTTAGGGATAGAGGGACATAAGGACTTTCAAAAAAACTTGTGTCGGGCTCAAATGCATTAAGGATAAATGCTCATTATGATGAGGCTCATGATTAACATGTTATGGATGAAGCTCCTCGACATGTACTTGTTCTATCTGAACTTCAGAATCTCCAATGTCATCTAGATGTGGAAACTCTCTAACTTCTTATCGTACTCCTCGATAAAATGCGATGTCGGCATCTGACTAAATGGGAGGTAGAACAGGTGAATGTTCCTCAACAACTACCTGAATTGGAGTGTAAGACCCCAGTTTTGCCTTCACCACCCCTGCGGTGAAGAAGGCCGCCCCGACGGCCTTTTGTGCCTGTCACCGCCCCCGCGGCGACAAGGAGCCGCCCCTGCGGCTAAGACAATTCGCCCCTACGGATACGCTACATATCATGCCTGATTTGTTTTCGTTCGTTTTATCTTCCTTCCATAGATAGAATATCCGATCTTCTATCTTAAGGGTCGGCTTCTTTATCTTCTTCCTAGCTTTAGAATGTCTTTCCTTCTATCTTTCCAACACTCTTCTATATATTCCTGTCTTTTCTTCTCTTTCCCGTTTCTTGCTTATGCTTTTATCAACCCTCGAGTGCTGCAGCCTTGCTTCCTGTGATCTTGCTGAACATGTAAGTTCTCCCTCCCTTGTTCTTCATCACGTTCATGTGTTGCGGCACCTTACTTCTCTTCTGTTTCGTTTCTCCCTTCGTTTCCGCTTTTCTTCTTCTCTAAGAATCAAGTTTGATCCTTGATTCCTGTGTAGCGTTCCGTTGATGATCATTTGATGTTCACATGCTCCCTTGGTTGAGTTGTGAAGTGTGAAAGTGTTAAAAGAACAAGCCTTGGCCTTGTCGTGGTTCTGCTGTCGTCAAAAAAGCCGGCAGTGCTTTTGCACCGAAATCTGGCCCTGCGCCTCTATAGTGCCGCCCCTGCAGATTTCTCTTGTTGCCGCCCCTACGCCTTCGTCCAGCCGCCCCTACGGTTTCTTCTGCAGTAACTCCCGTTCTTGTGAGTTGATTCCTTCCTTGATTTCCTCATTCCTTTCTGTTACGCTCAGGATGTGTAATGTGTGTACGCAATAAGCTTTAAATTTATACTCGTTATATTTATCCTAACTCCTAGCGAACCCGCAGTGTACGGGACGTTTGTAGTAGGGATAGTATTCCTAGGTCGAACACAAAGACTAAGGTGAGATTGATTCGGTTTATGATTAAGTTTAGTGAAGATCTAGGTGAAGAGAAAGGAAAGGAAATAAAGAAATGAAAATCTAAATGTTTTTTATTGGTTTTTAGGTGATCAATCAAGGATCACAAATGATGCAAGGTAATCAATCAACTAAGCTAGCAATTAACACAAACAAACAAGCTAAGCACGAGATATGAATCAAGAGAGAAAAGCGGATTCTAGGGGTTGGAAATTCCGGTTATGGCATAAGACTCAAGCTGTCTAATCATTCCTTGGATTAACTATGATGTGTTGGGAATGAGTGTTTCTAGATTGGGATCAATTACCGGGTAGGTCTCATGGTCCGCTAATCCATTCCTAAGGTCTTATCACCGGGTAAGTCTCTAAGAACCTAAGGGACGGAATTCTACACAAACCGGATTGTTACCTAAGGATCTAACCTATCCTTACCGGGTAAGTCTCGAAAGGGTTAGTCCTAAACAACCATCCTAGCACACTTAATCCAATGGCGGCTTATGAGGCTCACCACTACCTATGGTTTGTCATCTTTGGAATCTAAGAGTAAGGATTACCGAGTAAGTCTCTCCTAATACTTAGTTGCTAACACTAGGTCACCCTAGGGTAGATTTAACTCAACAAACACTAGGATTTAAACAGTCTAACAATCTCAGACTAGATCCATCGAACCAGGGAGAATCACGGGCTGTTCTACACCTTCCACGACCGTGGAAAGACAAGAACAAACCGTGGACTCCAACAGAAGCTACGTCCAAGTAAGTGACTCATCCAAGGGAAAATCTAAGTCCATCCTATCATAGTCCTAGCCATAACCATCCTTTCCTTACCCTAGAATCACATCTATTTAGCCTACAACATGCATCATAACAATCGAAATCATCAAGCATAAAATCATAACTTCCATTTGCAAGATAATGAAGAGAAAGAGATGAACAAGTGAAGCAAACAAAACCAAGCTGAAAATAGTATTAGAATCACTCACAACCCTTCCAAGAGAAGGTTCAAATGGTTCATACAAATCTAGAAATCGATTCCGGAAATTCTTCACTACAAAAGCTATCAAAGCCTATAAATGGTGTGCTCTTTTCCTTCCTCTCCAATGGAGCTCTTCAAGCCCTCCAATGGTGTTTTCCTCCTTGAGAATCTTCTTGTTGAGAGAGTATTTTTGATTGGATGATAGTGGATGATAGAGAGCTGCTCCAAGATGATTCTCTCAGCCAATGCAGGACCACTTTTATACTACCACCATGCTAGAGCTGGCCAAGAGATCGTGGCACAGCTGTCACGAAAACCTGGCAAAAACCACGGATGGTTCCACGGCCGTGGTCTTCCAATGAACCGTGGTCTAGTGCTTCAGCTTCGCCTTGGATCATTAAGCTATGATTTGGTGCATGGCTTGTGTTGGCAAGGTTCCATGAGTCCTCCTTAGCCTCTAGTTTGCATCCTAATGAGTCCGAGGGTGTGTCATCTTGATGAACGATCCTCAAACGTATCGATTTAGCTCATAAATCTCCCAAAATACCTACAAAGCAATGCACAAGTCCGTGTAGACGTCTATCTCGACAAAATACGTGAATTGAGTGCAAACGTCGTGAACTAGTGCTAAACCATGCGTGAATGAGTGAAAAATCTATCTAAATGATTATCTAAACCTAAGTCATAAATCGTGTTATCAAAAATACCCCATACTTAAGGTTTGCTCGTCCCCGAGCAAATTCTCAACTATAGACTACAAGATAACATGATTTATGTATGCAGAAAAATGGCAAAATCTTTTTGGGTTTGTGCTTCTACTATTGGATCACCTTCATAGTCATGTTTTATGGCAACGGACAAGCAATTATGTATCAAATAAATGAAGGCATGGAAAGACAATTGTACTTAACTCAAAAGCATGCATGAAATGTAAAAATGAGGAAGTCAAGATGATCAAGAGCATATCCAATCTAGATCACTAAGTCTTACAAACATGCAAATAGGTCATAAGGTCTAGCGAAATAAAAGGCCAAGAAACGTTGTGACTAGGTGGGGATTCTTCTAGGCTATGTGATGCTAATCCGGGAATGGAACTAACTCCATAATTTTGTCCTCGATCAACTTCCCTCAAGTGTATATTTTCTCTATCTTTTCTTTCTTTTCTTTTTCCTTCACTTATTTTTGAGACAATGGCATTGGTGTACAAAAGCCGAAACCTTGGTGATTAGCCATCCTCGGGCTTTTTCTATTTTTCGAGGTGTGTTCGCTCCAAACGGTGTGTGCAAGCTTTAAATTTATAACCCTAGACTTAAGCTTAAAACAAGGATGCGAACCCGCAGTGTACGGGTCAATCGTAGTAAAAGCAAGAAAATTCCAGGGGTCGATCACAGGGACTCGGTGAAACAAAGTCAACACAGTATGCTACGTTAGTTCTAACCACAAGAGCGATTAACACAATCAAAGATGAATAAGATGTCAAATAAAGCAAGCATGTAATTCTAGGGATTAAAGCATCTAGTTGTGGTTCCAACTCAAGATCTATAGATAAGCGGACAAAGCTGAGATTTTTGCGTGGGGAAGGTGTTACTAAGTGGAGTAGATCACCGGGTAAGTCTCACTACACACTAATCCTAAACCGCAACTCCTATTACCGGGTAAGTATCAAGGAATTAAGATAAAGAACTATAACCTCAAACTAACACACCATCTAAGGGAATAGAATCAACCTTTACCGGGTAAGTCTCAGGCTAACTCACGAAGATGGGATGGAAGCACACTCAAACCCCAATAAAGGATAAACCTTTATTACCTACACTTATGATCGTTGATACACAAACTAAGGAATTACCGGGTAAGTCTCATCCTAAGCTTGCTTTGAACCAGGAAGGTGTAATAAGGATAGGATTTGGCAAACTCTAACACTTAACTCTCAGTTACGGATCAAATAAGTCACCTCGGTCAGAAGAATTCCACCCCGGCCGAGATGTTCATCAACCGAACGAGATGCTTAGGGTTAAGATTAAAGACTCGAACTTTCAGGATCCTACTGGAATCTAAGATTTTTCTATCATTGTTTTTCCCACAACCTTCAGCCAATCACCCTAGAATCACACAAGGAAATTAGCCACTCATCATCATAATGAAAGTATTAAAATATATAGGAAGAAGGTGAATATTTGAACAAAGAAGAATTTAATGAAAAGACTTCAATAACTGAATCAAATATCACAACAAAACGTTCTTTGGATAATAATCCAACAAGACAAGACAACAATTGAGGGAATTGAAGACAATCTTACAAAACCCTTCAATAAAGCTATAAAAGCTATGAACTTCAATCTTCCTTCAACCTTCAAAAAGGTTCTTCAAATCTCCCAACTTGGAGTAGGCTGCTGCTGCGTATTTTTCGGTGTAAACGGGGTCTAAGCACTCCTTGGATTTGTGGAAAATCCAACCCTTTTTATAGGAAAATAACCCTCCAAAGATAATAAATCTTAGAAAGATATTCTCCCATAATTATAGGTAAAATATATGATTCTGCATATCTCCTTCCTTCCAAGAGCTCAGCCTAAAAATATAAGATTACTTTCCAAGTTTAAAAGATCTCCTTCAAGAATAAAATATTCTCGCCGCGTCCTAGGTTTTCGCCTCGGTCGAGTCGGCGTCTCTGGATCACCTCGGTCGAGATGAATCTCTGGTCAACCGAGGTGAGTCACAACTGAATGTGAAATCTCTCAAAACTGGCCCAAAGTAAATCCTTAATCCATGGCTATGCTTCCTGGATGTAGCTCCAAATGACTCTTGACTTCTTTTGCTCCTTTTTGATGCAAAACGTACCATATTACCTGCAATTACAACGAAACTAGGTGTAGACCTCGATTCTCGCAAAGGTAGATGAAATGGTAGTAAAATCACATAATATACATACAAACATGCAGATTATGAAAGATAAAACGTCCAAACAAACCCCAAAATATAGACTATAATTCATGCTATCAAGGTGCATCCACACCGGGCACACATACCAAAGCTCGTTAGGACTATTGGTTTATTTGACTTTGGCAAGGCACCAACACCCGATTATGTGAAGTGTACCGAGTTACTTGTCATTTAAGCCAACGTCCCCAAACCTATGTTTTTGTCTACACTTTCACAATAAATTCAGCATTTTTATTCATGACATTCTTTCATCAACATCTTCACCTCACACTTGCTTTTCACACACATCAACACACTAACATGCTCCTATTCCCGGATGGGTCAAAAGAGGTCAAATTTATATCAATTGAGGTGCTCAAACAATCATGATCAAGATGAGAATTAGAGGAAAGATGAATTGCCTCATTCATTCCTAGATGGTGTGTAAGAACTAGCATGTAATTTCGACCTTTAATACTCAATCCATTCTAGGCAAACATCATGATCACAAATCATTCATGGGATTCAAGAGAAGTACTTCAAGTCCACATATGCATTCATCAATTTAACACATAATGCCATCCATAGCCAATCCACAAGACAAGATTCAAGTCCACACATGCATTCATCAATTTAACACATAAGACCATCCATAGCCAATCCACAAGACAAGATTCATCATTAGGGTCATATCCAAGCCTAGAAAGCACAAAAAAAAAAATTTAAAATTTTCTGATTTTTATGGAAATTTCGAAATGAATATATACAATGCAAGACATGTGCAAATATTAAACTACCCTAGATGCTCATCATGCAAAGGATCATGCAAACCCCACCCCATACTTAGAAACACATTGTCCCCAATGTGTAAATGAAGTAAAGAAGAGTGAAAGAAGGTTCTCACAATGTAAAAATGGTTTGCTATGGTATTTGGGATTCTCGAGTAGAATTGATGTTGGATGATCCTATCAACCATGGTAGAGAGCTCTAAGTATTCATCAAGGCGTCGGGACCCGCGCTAGGCACCGCTAGCCGTCCAAGTTCCGCGTCAGCTCCACCCATAATTGATGAGGGGTTCATCATCATCATTCACTTGCCAAGCAAGGCTTCTAATGCTACCAAGGTTCTAACACACACAAAGCACACACAAAAACAGAAAAATCTAAACAAAAACAAAACGAGAAAAGGAAAACGTTACCAATGGGTTGCCTCCCACCAAGCGCTTCTTTAAGGTCATTAGCTTGACCAAACTCGGGAGCGTCTACTCAAGATGAAGTGGGACAATCATATCCACCGGAGTTCCCGGGATATACTTCTTCAACCGGTGCCCATTCACCTTAAAGTTTCCACAATGCTCCCCTCCTATCTCAATAGCTCCATGGGGAAAGATCTTCTTCACCACATATGGCCCGGTCCATCTCGATTTTAGCTTTCCGGGGAAAAGCCGCAGCCTTGAGTTGAAGAGAAGGACAAAGTCGCCTTCACTCAACTCCTTCGGGATGAGGCGCTTGTCATGCCACCGTTTGGTCCTCTCCTTGTAGATCCGGGCATTCTCATAAGCATCCAAGCGGATCTCTTCAAGGGCGTTTATATCAAGCAACCTCTTCTCTCCCGCCTCCTTGAGGTCAAAATTTAGCCACTTAATGGCCCAATAAGCTCTATGCTCCATCTCCACCGGAAGATGGCAAGACTTGCCATAGACCAACTTGTAAGGAGTGGTGCCAATAGGTGTCTTGAAAGCGGTTCTATATGCCCACAAAGCATCATCGAGCTTCATAGCCCAATCCTTTCTTGTCCTAGAGACCGTCTTCTCAAGAATTCCTTTTATCTCCCGGTTGGAGATTTCCACTTGGCCACTAGTTTGGGGATGGTAAGGTGTTGCCACCTTATGAGTCACCCCATACTTAGCCAAAAACGCCCCAAATTTCCTATTGGTGAAGTGCTTCTCTCCATCACTTATGATCACCCTTGGTGTTCCAAACCTAGGAAAGATCACTCGGTTGAAGAACCGCACCACAACCTTGGCGTCATTTGTAGGAGAGGCGATTGCCTCCACCCATCTCGAAACATAGTCAACCGCCAATAGGATGTAGAGGTTGCCACATGAAGAAGGGAATGGTCCCATGAAGTCCACACCCCATACATCAAATATTTCCACTTCTTGTATGTTGTTCAAGGGCATCTCATTCCTCCTTAAGATGTTGCCCGTCCTTTGGCAAGCATCACAAGCTACCACAAAGCTTTGCGCATCCTTGAACAAACTTGGCCAAAAGAAGCCCGACTGCAACACCTTAGCACATGTCTTGTGTGAGCTAGCATGCCCTCCACATGGCAAGGAATGACAATGGCGGATCACACTCTCCACCTCATCCTCCGGTATGCATCTTCTAAACATTCCATCCGGCCCTCTCTTGAACAAAAGTGGTTCACTCCAATAGTAATGCCTCACATCCTTGAAGAACTTCTTCCTTTAGGCATATGCCAATCCGGGAGGCACTTCCTCACACACTAAGTAGTTCACAATGTCGGCAAACCATGGCTCGCTTCCTCTAGACACTTGGAACAAGCATTCCTCCACCATTTGCAATTGCTCATCCCGGAACGATTCATCAATCGGGATGTCATCTCTTTCAAGCTCCAATGGTGGGAGTCTACTAATTAAGGTGATCCGCCACGGAGTTCTCGGATCCCTTCTTGTCCCGGATTTCCAAATCAAACTCTTGAAGAAGAAGGATCCACCGAATCAACCTTGGTTTGGCATCCTTCTTTGTAAGTAGATAACGGATCGCAGCATGATCCGTATAAACTATGACCTTCGCTCCAACAAGATATGAGCGGAACTTCTCAAATGCATACACAACCGCTAGCAACTCCTTCTCGGTGGTAGCATAATTGAGTTGGGCGTTATCTAGCGTCTTGCTAGCATAATAAATGGCATGAGTGCGCCCATCTTTCCTTTGCCCCAAAACAGCCCCAACGGCTACATCGCTTGCATCACACATGATCTCAAACGGTAAACTCCAATCCGGAGGTTGCATGATGGGTGCGGAGATCAAGGCGTTCTTCAACCTACAAAAAGCCTCAAGGCATTCTTTGGAGAAGACAAATTCAACATCCTTCATTAGTAGGTTAGTAAGAGGCTTAAAAATTTTAGAGAAGTCTTGAATAAACCTCCGGTAAAAACCGACATGCCCTAAGAAACTCCTTACCCCCTTCACCGAGGTAGGTGGTGGCAACTTCTCTATCGTTTCAATCTTGGCCCTATCAACCTCAATGCCACGGTTAGACACCAAGTGTCCTAACACAATGCCTTCACTTACCATGAAGTGGCATTTTTCCCAATTCAAGACAAGATTTGTCTCCTCACATCTTTGCAATACTAATGACAAGTTAGCCAAGCAATTATCAAAGGAAGAACCATAAACAGAGAAATCATCCATGAACACTTCCATGATATTTTCAATGTATTCCGAAAAGATAGCCATCATACACCTTTGGAAGGTGGCGGGTGCATTACACAACCCAAATGGCATTCTCCTATATGCAAAAGTACCCCATGGACATGTAAATGTTGTTTTCTCTTGGTCATCGGGGTGGATAGGGATTTGGAAGAATCCGCTGTAACCATCTAAGTAGCAAAAATGAGAATGTTGAGCTAATCTCTCTAGCATTTGGTCAATGAAGGGAAGAGGGTAGTGATCTTTCCTAGAGGTCATGTTCAACTTCCTATAGTCAATGCACATTCTCCACCCCGTAACCGTCCTAGTTGGGATTAGTTCATTGTTCTCATTGGTCACTACGGTCATCCCACCCTTCTTAGGAACTACATGAACGGGACTAACCCACTTACTATCCGAGATAGGGTAGATAATTCCCGCATCTAGCAACTTAATGATCTCCTTTTTGACTACCTCTTTCATTATAGGATTGAGTCTTCTTTGATGTTCAATAGAGGGTTTATGGTTATCTTCCATCAATATCTTATGCATGCACAAAGAAGGTTTTATGCCAACCAAATCATCAATAGTATAGCCAATGGCTTTCCTATGCAATCTTAGTTCATGCAACAACTTAGCAAGTTCATCATCACTCAAGCATGCATTAACAATCACCGGATATGTTGAATTATCACCAAGAAAAGCATACTTCAAATGAGAGGGGAGGGGTTTAAGTTCAAGGTTAGGAGGACCTTTATCGATTGGAGACGATCCAAATAACATTGGATGAGTTGAATCCAAAGCAAATGAAAACCCTCCAAGGCACCTTGAAGCTTGATCATCAATGAGGTCTGATTTTGGGGGAACCACGGTTGGAACCACGGTTGGCTCCACTTCCACGGCCGTGGACCTGCCTAGCTTGTTTGTTGAGGCTTTACAGAGAGTTCTACGGCCGTGGAACCACTTCCACGCCCGTGGAACTTGCAGTTGTTCAGCATGTCTTCGTGAACCTCAAATCCAACTCTTGCCTCCTTTTCTAGTGCTTCTAAGGCCTTGATTTCTTCATTGCAGGCCTCCTCAACACCTTCCTCCATCATACTTAAGGTAAGAACCTTCTCCAAGGAATCCTTGATCAAGATCGAGCTCACAACTTCTCTAGATTCCTCTTGCTCGACTATGTTGAAGACATCCTCATCAAGGGTTGGCCCTTTCATCATTGTGGACAACTTGAACTTGATGTTCTCTTCTCCAATGTTGAAGGAGAGGGTCCCATTCTTGCAATCCACTAGGCATCCGGAGGTGGCTAGGAAGGGTCTTCCTAAGATGATGGGAACCGGGTAGTCCGCCGGAATATCCAAGACAACAAAATCAATTGGCACATAGAATCCTCCTAGTTGCACCGGGATGTCTTCTAAGATCCCAACCGGACGAGTGATAGAACGGTCTGCCATATAGAGGGTCATCTTGACCGGTTTCGGCTCTCCTAGCCCAACCTTGTTGCAAAGTGCAAGCGGTATAATGCTTACACTTGCTCCAAGATCACAAAGGGCCTCATACTTCACATCTCCCACTCCAATTGGGACACAAAAGGAACCCAGATCTCTTAGCTTGGGAGGCATCTACTCCTTCATCGTTTAGATCAATTCCGAGGATCTCTTGGTCATTCTTATCTCCCCATACTCCTCTAACTTCCTTTTGTTGCAGAGTATCTCTTTCAAGAACTTGCCATATGCCGGCATTCCTAAAATAGCATCCATGAACGGAATGTTAATATGCAATTTAGACATTAGTTCAAGGAATTTACCAAAGTGACTGTCCAAGCGAGCTCTTGCTCGTGATTGAGGGAATGGTAGTGGTGGCTTGTATGGAGGTGGTGCCACATATGTTGGCTCAACATCCTTGCTCTTGCCTCCATCTCCTTGCAAAGTCTCTTCCTCTATCACCACTTGTTTCCCCTTAGCATTCTCCTTGGGCAAAGGGTCTTTCATACTCAACCCACTCCTCGTTGTGATGGCCAACACTTGGCCTCTTGGGTTGTTTTCGGTCCTTCCGGGAAGCTTTCCCGGATCTCTATGGGCTTCACCCGCCTTTTGGAATACTTGTGCTTCCAACACCTTTTGAGCCTTAGAAATGGAAGTCACCGTGCTCTCAAGACCACTCAACCTTCCAAGCAATTGCTCAAACATCATTTCGGTTCTATCCTTTGGAGGTTGAGTAAATCTGGGTGGAGGTTCTTGTGAAGCTTTCGGTGGTGGAGTTGTGCTTGTGGAAGCGGGAGGGTTCAAGGCTCCATCCGGGTTAGAATAGGAAAATCCAGGATGGTTGTGGTTAGGCCGGTAATTGTTGAATTGCCGGTTGTTATTGAAGTTCCTTGGGCCTTGATAATTGTTGTAATTGCCCCTTCCCATGTAATTCACATCCTCCTCCTTGGAAGACAAGTTAGCTTGTGGAAGCACTTGAGGAATTGCTTGGTTCTTCAAAGTTGTAGCACACAACTCCCTCAAAGACTTCAATTCATTATTGATGGCATCAAGCTTGAAGTTGCTCATGGTGACTTCACTCACCTCATATGCTCCCGCCTTTCTCCCTTCACTCTTCCTATGGGAGTATTTCTCAATCACTAGAGCTTGTTTCTCTACAAACTCCCAAGCTTCATCTACATGCTTCTCCATGAAAGTCCCACCGGAAAGAGATTGGAGCTTGAATTGGCTATCTTCATCAAGTCCTTTGAAGTAGATCTCCAATAGCTCAATTTTCGGTATGCCATGGTGTGGATAATCTAGGAGAAGATCTTTGAACCTCTCCCAAGACTTCAATAAACTCTCTCTATCCTTCATCACGAAGGCATTGATCTTCCCTCTTAATTCGGTAGTCTTGGAAGGTGGGAAGAACTTGGTCAAAAACTCGGTTGTCATCTCCTCCCAAGTACCAACTCGCCCTTGTGGAATAGATTGATACCAAGCCAAGGCTTTATCCTTAAGAGAGAAGGAAAAAGCCCTAAGCTTATGGTTGTTGCTCTCCAATCTAGGCGGTCTAAGAGTCTCCATCAAGATCTCATAGTTCATCAAGTGTTGATGAGGAGACTCTCCTTCCATCCCTCCAAATTGATTATGCCGGATCATTTGTAGAACTTGAGGGCGGAGTTCGTAATCATGGGCTGCGGGATCTCCTAAGTTCACACCCGGACGGTGTGCTCTTTGTGCCGGATCCATACGTTGCCCCAACGTTTGTGGCTCTTCCATAGCAATGGGCACAACCCTAATATTCACCGCCGTCGGCTGCGGTTGAGGTGGAGGTGGAGGGGGGTTGTTGACGGTTAAGCTCTCTTTGCACAAGAGCTCGTCTAATCTCCTCAATCTCCCTCCTAGTTGCCTCTTGCCTCTCATTGGCAAGTCTCCTTTCATTCTCCAAAGCTTCATCCCTTATCCTAATTTGCTCTAAAGCCTCATCCAACTCAGCTTGGAGATCTCTTCCGGCCATCTCTTTTCCCTTTTTAATGCTATTGGATCTAGATCTAAGGGTTTTCTCCGGTTCGGGATCGAATGGAGCTAAATCCTTGCCACGAGATCTTCGCATACACCTAAAGAGTGAGATATCCTGAAAAGCAAAGACACAAACCAAAAAGAGATCAAAAGCAACAAGAAAGATCTACACTATAAACAATCACAAAATAGACTCAATCTAGACCTAGTCCACGGTAACGGCGCCAAAAACTTGTTACGCTCAGGATGTGTAATGTGTGTACGCAATAAGCTTTAAATTTATACTCGTTATATTTATCCTAACTCCTAGCGAACCCGCAGTGTACGGGATGTTTGTAGTAGGGATAGTAATCCGAGGTCGAACACAAAGACTAAGGTGAGATTGATTTGGTTTATGATTAAGTTTAGTGAAGATCTAGGTGAAGAGAAAGGAAAGGAAATAAAGAAATGAAAATCTAAATGTTTTTGGTTGGTTTTTAGGTGATCAATCAAGGATCACAAATGATGCAAGGTAATCAATCAACTAAGCTAGCAAATCAACACAAACAAACAAGCTAAGCACGAGATATGAATCAAGAGAGAAAAGCGGATTCTAGGGGTTGGAAATTCCGGTTATGGCATAGGACTCAAGCTGTCTAATCATTCCTTGGATTAACTATGATGTGTTGGGAATGAGTGTTTCTAGATTGGGATCAATTACCGGGTAGGTCTCATGGTCCGCTAATCCGTTCCTAAGGTCTTATCACCGGGTAAGTCTCTAAGAACCTAAGGGATGGAATTCTACACAAACCGGATTGTTACCTAGGGATCTAACCTATCCTTACCGGGTAAGTCTCGAAAGGGTTAGTCCTAAACAACCATCCTAGCACACTTAATCCAATGGCGGCTTATGAGGCTCACCACTACCTATGGTTTGTCATCTTTGGAATCTAAGAGTAAGGATTACCGAGTAAGTCTCTCCTAATACTTAGTTGCTAACACTAGGTCACCCTAGGGTAGATTTAACTCAACAAACACTGGGATTTAAACAGTCTAACAATCTCAGACTAGATCCATCGAACCAGGGAGAATCACGGGTTGTTCTACACCTTCCACGGCCGTGGAAAGGCAAGAACAAACCGTGGACTCCAACAGAAGCTACGTCCAAGTAAGTGACTCATCCAAGGGCAAATCTAAGTCCATCCTATCATAGTCCTAGCCATAATCATCCTTTCCTTACCCTAGAATCACATCTATTTAGCCTACAACATGCATCATAACAATCGAAATCATCAAGCATAAAATCATAACTTCCATTTGCAAGATAATGAAGAGAAAGAGATGAACAAGTGAAGCAAACAAAACCAAGCTGAAAATAGTATTAGAATCACTCACAACCCTTCCAAGAGAAGGTTCAAATGGTTCATACAACTCTAGAAATCGATTCCGGAAATTCTTCACTACAAAAGCTATCAAAGCCTATGAATGGTGTGCTCTTCTCCTTCCTCTCCAATGGAGCTCTTCAAGCCCTCCAATGGTGTTTTCCTCCTTGAGAATATTCTTGTTGAGAGAGTATTTTTGATTGGATGATAGTGGATGATGGAGAGCTTCTCCAAGATGATTCTCTCAGCCAATGCAGGACCACTTTTATACTACCACCATGCTAGAGTTGGCCAAGAGATCGTGGCACAGCTGTCACGAAAACCTGGCAAAAACCACGGATGGTTCCACGGCCGTGGTCTTCCAGTGAACCGTGGTCTGGTGCTTCAGCTTCGCCTTGGATCATTAAGCTATGATTTGGTGCATGGCTTGTGTTGGAAAGGTTCCATGAGTCCTCCTTAGCCTCTAGTTTGCATCCTAATGAGTCCGAGGGTGTGTCATCTTGATGAACGATCCTCAAACGTATCGATTTAGCTCCTAAATCTCCCAAAATACCTACAAAGCAATGCACAAGTCCGTGTAGACGTCTATCTCGACAAAATACGTGAATTGAGTGCAAATGTCGTGAACTAGTGCTAAACCATGCGTGAATGAGTGAAAAATCTATCTAAATGATTACCTAAACCTAAGTCATTAATCGTGTTATCACTTTCCTTGGCGCTTCTGGTTGTTGTTGCCCCTTAGTGTTCTAGGGTTTGTGACCCTAGCTTGTGTAGATCTCTTAGAGATTATGGAGACTAGAAGTTATAGACTTCTAGCAATCGTTTCGGTTCTTGATTTGTGATGCCTTGTTGAGAAGGCTTCCCTTTGCTCATTTCCTAAGGCTTTTTTGAGTGTTTGCTTAGTGTTGAGATTACCTTCGAGTGAGGTAAGTCCCTTGGACTTACTTAGCTTCATTCTGCGTATTTGTTTGACTGTGTTAGCTTGTTTGTGTTGTTTATTGTTGTTATAACTGATAACCGGAAATACGATTGACCTTCGTTATACCTTAATTGACTCAAGTGTATTATAACCGGGCGGTTACCGCTTGTTTAGAATGGGGGAAACTGGGAGGTGCTCTCGCGACCAGTCTAGCAGGTGACAGAAGGATGCATACGTTCTATTCTTGTTGGTGAAAGGGGACGGAGGCAAGATCGTAGCGATTCTCATGTAACGACATAAGTTGAGTTAGTAATCGGATAACCTTATGAAAGATAATAACCGGCTGTGTGTGAGCATGAATATGTGTTTACTTTACCTTATGTGTGTTTGTGTCTTTACTGTCTTTCTGATATTTAGAATGTTAGTAAACGGTTTTTACCGACGTTGTAGATGTTCCACAGGTTCAGGATGTTGCTGAGTGATCCAGATAGTGTGGTCAGCCGGGATTCCCGTACATGATAGGACGACATCGGGTTTATGTTTATGTTGTTGATTTCCCTTTTATTTTGAGCTCAGCTGCGAGTCTTTTACGTTTCCTTTTGTTTAAACCTTTGGTTTTTTTTATTGAGTTTTGATTTTCATTCGTCTCTGCCTTGTTGTAAGATTCATTGTGTCATTGTTACTCTGAGGGTCGGGACCCATTGTAAGGTCCTAACTCGTAGCGCTTCGAGTTCCCAGAACTTGGGGTGTTACAATGTGGTATCAGAGCTCTAGGTTGGCAATAATGGCACCCGAAATCTTCTAAAGGTCGGATGGATAAATAAATAGAACCCGCAAGGGGTCTACGTTTTCAAAAAGGAGGTTTTGTTTTAAACTTTTCGGTTTGGGATAGATATACAGGCGACCACTGTAACACCCCGAATCCGCAGGACTCGGGGCGCTAGGGATTGAGACCTCACAATGGGTCCCGACCCTTAGCCTGGCAACAATTTCACCGGATATTGCAACAAGACACAAATAAAGGCCAAAACAAAAATACATTTTTATGCAATGTAATGAAACCCGGAAGCATACAACAAAAAGACTTCTGCTGATACACAACACCCAAAGGCCAAATGCCACCACGCGACATACAAACACAATAAACGAAGAATAAAACACAACCTGACTCCAATCAAAACCCATTCCTAAAATGTACGGAACCCCGGTTGCCCACTCTTCCGGATCTCTCGGCCACATTCCTAACCTGCAAGGAAATCTACAACAATCGGTATAAAATCGTTAGCTAATATTCGAAGCATTAGAATCAAGGTGAAAGGCACAAACACAAGTATATCAACATAACACACAATATATACCAAAGCACACAAGTCCGTTTATTATCTTTTTATTATTAAGTTATATCCCGTTCTAATTCAACTTCTTTTGTGACACGAGAATCTCTCAAAACTCGCCTTGGTCCCCACTTACCGCATGGAACGGTACGGATGCATCCAACCGTCTAACCACACGGGCTAGTCGCCAAGAACCTCCTAACTCTATGCAAGAGCTAGACAAGTTATTACCGTCCGTTATCATACATTTGGGCCAAATAATATATAAAGGTCGGTAATCCTATTCCGGTTTTATAAGTTATAATGAAAGCAATAAAACACACACCACTGAACATGCATCGAATCTAATATATAGAATACGAGCTAAGTAAGTCCGGAGACTTACCTCGTCTCAAACGCTAACTCAAGCAACACTCTCACTTCTCTTGGGAAGAAGTCTACAACTGTTCACAACAAGATATCTATATCAACAACTCGCTCAACTCAAGAAGTCTTAGACTTCTACACAAATGATCCACGTAAGATCATTCGACTCTCATTCTAGGACCACATCCAAGAATCCCTCATGCTCACATCACACTCAATCACCAGCTAGAAGTCCTTAGACTTCTAGACCCTATGATCTCTCAAGATCATAACCCATAACACCTACTAGGATAAACATGTCTAGTCCAAACAAACTCCACGGTAACAACACCATGCTAGGATAAGTCAATCTTAAGCTCCAAAATCCCATAAGATCATACAACCCTTACCTCGAGCCTCAGAACGCTCACAAGATCAAACATACGGTCAAAGCCTTATAACCTCTCCAAATCAAACACACCTCAAGCTTTAGAACATATCAAAATCCTCAAACACTCACCTAAGGTCCATAACCACTACTTGGTAGTCACTCTAAGTTATGCTCGATCCAACCAAGCATGATACTACTAATCATAACTAGATCAAGGAAGAAGGTACTCACACGAGGTCGAAGACGGAAGACGATCTATGGACGTCAAGAACGATTCGTTGGCCTTTATCGGGGCGCTTCTAGACCTAATACCAAAAATAAGCAAATTCAGCTTAACGCTAAATTTGAAAGGAATATCTATCTCATAAAATATATTAATGAAAACCCCGCTTTCAAAACCAAGGTTAAAACTCGCTAAAACATATTTCCGGGCGAAATACACAATATGGGCATTTTGTCATAAAACCACAATTAAAACTTGAGCCAACAACCGAAATTAATCCCACAAGGGCAACATAGAAAACTTGCAAAAGAGTTGGGTCACAAACTGCTATAAAGATTATGGCCAAAATATGCAATATATTTCTGCAGGGGTACAAAAGTTCATTTCAAAGGAATCGGGGTTCACAACAGCAATTATCCACCAAATGGGTACAAGATGCAAATAGCTGAAAAGAGAGGGGCAAATATACAATTAACCAAAAGCGGCTTCTTCTTCAACCGTTTGTTGAACGCGGCAGAGCAACAAGGGGGAAAGGGCTTCTGGCGGCTTGTGCAGGCGGAGGAAGGGGAATGCGGGGCGGCCGCTGCCGGCCTTCTATCTCCGGCGAGGGCGATGCAGCAAGGCCGCTTCTCCGGCGAGGCGGGTGCTGTTTCGGGCGTGGCAGAAGGAAGGCGGTTTGGAGGCCTATTTGCAATTGTTGCTTGCAATTAGAGAGTGAAGAAGATTCATAAGATGCTTGCAGTTCCTATCCGAGGGTAAAGAGAGGGAGAACTACCAAGGCTGCTCTGCTCTTGTTCAATCGAATGTCACAGGGGGAATAGAGAGTTTCAGCGTTGAGAAGCAAACAAAAGGGAGAGAAGTGAGAGTACGGCTAGTGATGCAGAAGAAGACCGAAGGAGGGCGAGGAGTCGGTTGCACTGTGAGCGAGAGCTCGGCTGGCAGAAGGATCAAGGGGTCTGCCTCTTTTTACAGACACATGAGGTCAGTGGCGGCCGCAGGATTTTAAAAGGGGGGGCGAAATTTTATTTTCGATAAATATATCCGTGAAAATAAAATATCGATAAAAACAAAGTCAATATGTCATCTACTTACAATAAACAAAAATACAAAAAAAAAAACATTACACTTAAAGGCACGGTCGTGGACCGCGCCTATAAATTTTTTTAAAAAAAAATAGCTGCCCTATAGATGCGTCTATAACCGCGCCTCTTTAGTTTTTTTTCTTTCAAAAACGTTACATTATAGCCGCGGTCTAGGACTGTACCTCTATTTGTGTTTTTATTATCTTTATTTCGGATATTAAAACGTTGTCCTCGACAACGCGTTTTACAAATAAAAGTGCGGTCTAAGACCGCGCTTCTACTTCAAACAACAAATCTCGTACATTTTGGTGAATTATTTCACTCCGAGCCTAAAACGGGAAATTCTTTTGAAGTTTCGTTTACTTCGGCGAAAGGTCCAAAACAACATTTAAATATAACAAAAGAACAGTTATATTTAAAAAATTAATAAATCTTAGAAAAAAACTTTATAAACGAGAAGCCACAACCCATTTTAAAACGATTTTTTTTTTTTTTAAAAAAAAAAAATTTTTTGGAGGGTGGGGCACCCACCCAAGGGCTTCCCCTGCATGAGGTTGTAGTCGGGGAAGGAGTTCATCCGCCAGGGAAGAGAGAGGGAGAAAAAAAAAAAAAGAGAAAGAAAAAGAAAAAGAAAAGGAAGGAGAGAAAAAAGAAAATAATAAATAAAAAGAAATAAAATAAAGGTAGACTCGATTTCAAACATTCAGAGTGGGATTTCCGAATCGGAAATTTTCTGACTTTTCCGAAAAGGAAAAAATATACCGGAAATATACGTTGGTCGAATATGAAATCAAACTCACAAATTAACATTTGCAATGTAGAACGCAATCTCGTAACTAAACTACGAGATTCCAATAATAATTTAAAATATCGTTAAAATATATATTTAAGATATTAAAATATCGATAACAGCCGGAAAGATAAATCTCGCACGCGGGCCTAAAATTGGGGCGTTACAACCACCACTACCTCCGCGGATCTCAGTAGTATAGTTTCTTATACGTTGGCCTTTATATGTCTTTTCTTGGATTTTTGCTTTATCTGTAGCGTGGCCTTATATATAGTCTTATATATCTATATCCCTATCACAGATGGCGCGTACTAGAGCTACATCTGCTATAAGGCGAGGAAGGGGTCGACCACCTCTTCCACCTGCCGTTGGTGGACGAGGACATGCAGGAAGACCTTCGCAAGCTAGAGGTCGGGGCCAGACCCCAGTCGCTGACCCGCCTATTGTTGAGGCGTTCATTGAGGAAGTTGCTGAGAGCGTTGTTCATGAGGCTGGGAACGGGACCACCGCTAGGTCCGGAGCACAGAGAGAGTCATCGACAAAGTCCGGACGAGTGTCTATTGGAGCTTCTGCATATTGCGACTATGTGCAAAGAGTTGAGGAGGCTATCAAGACTGGAGGACCTGCACTAACACCACCACTTCCTGTGAGATCAGCTGAGGTTTCGCAGAGAGTTACACAGATAGTTGCCCTGCCTGCTAGGGTTGCTGAGGTTATTAGAGCGCTGGTTGAGATGAGCGAGTTGAAGCCCGACAGTTGGTTGAAGGCTTTTGACCATTTAAAGGTTCCCACTTTCGCGAATAAGACTAGATTAGAGGTGGAATTGTGGCTTGGACAGTTGAATTTTTCTATGGAGGTGATCGGTTGCCCAGAGGGACGTCGAGTCAACATAGCACAGACGTTGCTGAAGGATCAGGCTCAATCTTGGTGGAGGACTAGGGCTGAGCAAATTCGGTTTGGTCTACCTGAACCGAACCGAACCAACAATTTCGGTCCAAACCAAACGTAAACCGAAAATTTAGGTTCGGTCTTCGGTCCGTGTTTTTTAGGGTTTCGGTTCGGTTTCGATCCGAAACCGACAAAACCAATTAAAAACCGAAACTCATTTAATTAAAATTGTTATATAATTGAAAATTTTCATTAGTTGTGGCAATTTTAATTAGTACTTGATGCTTAATTGTGATTGTTATTTTTCTAGGTTTTAACTCTTTATACTAAAATTGTTATATGATTGAAAATTTTCATTTTATTGTTATTTTATCGAGATTTGTCAGTTTTATTTTTAGGTTCATTTCGATCCAAAACCTAAACCGAACCGAAACCGATATAATCGGTTCGGTTTTAGTTTCACATAAGTCAACTTTTCGGTTTTCGGTCCAAACCAAAACTAAACCTAATTTTATAGGTTCGGTTTTGATTCCATGTCTTTCGAAAATTTGGTTTTCGGTTCGGTTTGGTTTTGGACTTATGCTCAGCCTTATGGAGGACCGCTCACAGTAAGGTCATCAGTTATGAGCAGATGAAGACAGTGATAAGAGATCGCTACTGCCCTGCAACTATGAGGAGAGACCGTCTTCAGGATTTTCTCGAGGTTGGATTCGAGGATCTGCCTATTGTTGAGATCATCAGCAAGTTTCAGGGTGAGTTGTCGTTATTGACTCTGTTTGCACCACCCGAGGATCAGCATGTTTACCTATTCTCTCGAAGATTGAGAGAGTCTACACGCTCTTATCTTGCTGGTTTCCGTAGTGATTCTTTGACGGACTATTTGGATAGACCATCTGCTTATGAGAGAGACCGACCGGGTCAGAGGAGAGCTTCTCAAACATGAGGTCCTGAGAAGAGACAGAAGACTAGGCCAGCTAGTGTTGGAGCCGGAGCATCAGGGTTGGGGTGTAGTCAAACACTGGGACGTTCTGGTTTCCAACGGTCTGTACAAAGTCCCGACCAAGGACGGCAGTACTTTAACTTCGGAGGTGTTGGACACATGAGAGTTGGTTGCAAGAAGGCTGTTGTAACTTGTTATTCCTATGGTAAGCCCGGACATAGAGTTGTGTTCTGCCATCAAGGCAAGGCGTCATCGCAGCAGGGTTCTTCGCCTGCTAGTGTTGCAGGAGGAGGACAAAGACCTCAGTATCAGCAGAAGAGAGTTCCTGGTTCTACCGCTTCTCAGGGTTCCACTCCGGATCAGGGTAGAGGACGAGGAGGTGGTACTTCGGACACTAGAGGTTCCTCAGCTAAAGTTTATGAGCAGAGGAGTACAGTGGAGCAGACCGCTCTATCAACCACATGTACCATTCATATTAATGGTTTTCCTGTCAGAGTTCTTTTTGATACCGGTGCAACCCATTCCTTTATATCTGATGCATGTGTAGATAGATTGGCCTTAGTTACGGTAAAGGGGAGACCCTTCTTTATAGGATTACCCGATGGGGTAAGACTAGAGGTACACGAGAGGTTTGCGATTGCGTTGTTAGATTAAGAGGTCATGATTGGCCAGCTGACTTCTTCGTCATCTACTTAGTACATGAAGAAGTTATTATGGGGATGGATTGGATAGATCGACATCGAGCAGTTCTGGACATCCCTAAGAGGACAGTGACGATAACTACAGATGTAGGTCATGTTGAGATCTTCAGAGGATGGGATCTAGGTAAGACCGGTACAGTCATCAGCACAGTCTGAGCTGCGAGACTTATCGGATAGGGATGCGAGACTTTTTGGTGATATGCCATGAAGGATAGTACGAGCCCAGCTTTGGATGAGATTCCAATAGCTTGTGAGTTTTCCGACATCTTTGGAGAGCCATCAGGTTTACATCCACAGAGGAGTGTAGACTTTGGTATTGATCTGGAGCCCGGTACGAGACCAATCTCTAAGGCTTCTTACCATATGGCGCCTATCGAGATGCTTGAGTTGAAGAAGCAGTTCGAGGAGTTTGCAGAGAAGGGCTTCATCCGCCCTAGTGTATCTCCTTGGGGCGCACCCGTACTCTTCGTCAGGAAAAAAGACGGGTCAATGAGGTTATTTATCGACAACCGAGAACTGAACAAGGTGACGATCAAGAATAAATACCCATTGCCCGTATCGACGATCTTTTGGATCAACTGCATGGAGCGTCAGTGTTTTTGCAAATCGATTTGAGATCCGGATATCATCAGCTGAGGGTGAGAGAGCATGACATATCCAAGACGGCATTTCGGACCAGATATGGACACTACAAGTTTGTATGATGCCATTCGGGCTCACGAATGCGCCCGCAGTTTTCATGGAGTTGAAAAACAACATCTTCATCGACTTTCTTGACCAGTTTGTAGTTGTCTTCATAGATGACATTCTGGTTTACTCTCGCAGTAGAGAGGAGCATGAAGGACACTTGAGGATCGTTCTTCAGGTCTTACAGGATAGAGAGCTTTACACCAAGCACTCTAAGTGCGAGTTTTGGATGCCCGAGGTAGCATTTCTTGGTCACATCGTTTCACCCGAAAGAATCAAGGTAGATCCGGAGAAGATTGAGTCAGTAGTATATTGGCCGCCTTCTAAGAACGTCAAGGAGGTACGCAACTTTCTAGGATTGTCGGGCTACTATTGACGTTTTGTTGAGGGCTTTTCAGTTATTGCCCGACCGCTCACTTCCTTGTTGAGGAAGTCTACGAGGTTCGTATGGTCCGAGCCGTGCCAACAAAGCTTTGAGGAGCTGAAGAAGAGGTTGACCTCTACTCCTATCCTAGCTCAGCCAGAGGGCATTGAGGACTTCGTGGTTTACAGCAACACATCCAAGATGGGCTTGGGATGTGTTCTAATACAGAGGGGTAAGGTGATTGCTTACGTCGAGATAGTTAAAGACGTACGAGGAGAATTACCCTGCCCATGATCTGAAGTTGGCTGTAGTGGTTCATGCTTTGAAGATTTTGAGGCATTACCTGTACGGAGCTACGTGTCAGATGTTCATAGATCATAAGAGTCTGCAGTACATATTCACTCAGCGGGAGTTGAATAACCACCAAAGGAGATGGTTGGAGTTGATCAAGAACTTTGATCTTGAGATCTTATACTACCCGGGGAAGGCGAATGTGGTAGTTGATGCCCTTAGTAGGAAGACTCCCCGGGAGATGGTGATCGCTAGGCTGACAGCCCAACCATAGTTACAGCGAGACCTTGCGTGGCTAGAGATGGATGTCCACTTTCCGGATTCCAAAAGCTACCTATCCACCTTAGAGATAGTACCTGATCTTTTGGCTGAAATCCGACAGAAGCAGGAGAGTTGCCCAACTTTGACACATATTTGAGACCGGATGTCTCGAGGAGAGGCACCACAGTTTGCAGTAGGTGCTGATGGGATCTAGAGACGCCAGGAGCGTGTATGTGTTCCTTCATATCGATAGTTGAGGCATCGGATCCTTCAAGAGGCTCATTCTTCACCTTAATCAGTGCACCCCAGTGCGAGTAAGATGTATCAAGATATCAGACGCTCTTTTTGGTGGGGAGGTCTGAAGCTAGACGTGACGATATATGTAGCTCAGTGTGCAACCTGTCAGCAGGTCAAGATCGAACATCATCGACCAGGAGGCGAGCTACACCCACTTCCCGTTCCTCAGTGGAAGTGGGAGGACATCTCGATGGACTTTGTCACCGGTCTGAGACCAAGCCGTGGTTTCGATGCTATCTGGGTGATAGTAGATCGACTGATGAAGACCGCACGTTTTATTCCGATCAAGGAGACGTGGCCGGTAAGTCGATTGGCAAAGGAGTTCACCAGAAAAAAAGTGAGACTTCATGGAGTACCTAGGACTATAGTCTCTGATAGAGACGGATGATTCACCTTGAGGTTCTGGCAGCAAGTGCATACCACCCTAGGTACGAGTCTGTAGTTCACGACTGCTTATCATCCTCAAACTGATGATAGTCCGAGCGGACCATCCAGACTCTGGAGGATATGCTGAGAGTCTGTGTGTTAGACTGGGGACATGTGGCCAGATCACCTTCTCTTAGTGGAGTTTTCTTATAACAACAGTTGGCACGCATCGATCAGGATAGCTCCTTATGAGGCTTTATATGGACAGAGATGTCGTACACCTTTGTGTTGGGACGAGTCGAGCAGTGCTAGTGGAGTAGCACATGAGCAGATTCAAGATGGCATGGCTCGAATAGCAGTGATCCGAGAACGGATGTCAGCAGCGTAGAGTCGTCAGAAGTCTAAGCAGATAAAAGGCTTCAGACGTTTCGGTGTCAAGGGGAAGTTAAGTCCCAGATATGTTGGACCGTCTTCCATGTGTCTCAGTTGCGAGAGTACATAACAGACCCGAGACACATAGTCAGTCATGAAGATCTAGTGGTTGAGCCAGACCACACGTTTGTTGAGCACCCGGTAGATATCTTATAGCGTAGTACGAGACGCTTGCGTTCGAAGAACATACCAATGATGAAGATTTAGTGGTCGATGCGAGGATCTGACGAGGCGACTTGGGAGACAGAGGATAGTATTCAAAGGAATTATCCGGAGTTCTACGCAGAGCTTGATGCAACTTTAGCATAGTTGCGTGTTTCGGTTTTCCTTTTTGTTGAGTTGCGTAAGCTTTTGTGACGTTTTGAGTTATGTGCTCCGAGTGGGAATATATGAGTTGTGTTCAGCGTTCCCTGTTGTTTTGTGATCGTTTGGGTTGTTGCAAGTTTCGGGAAAAAACTTCTTTTTAGGGGGATCTGATGTAAGAACTCAGTTTTGCCTTCACCACCCCTGCGGTGAAGAAGGCCGCCCCAGCGGCCTTCTGTGCCTATCACCATCCCCATGGTAACAAGGGGCCGCCCCTGCGGATACGCTACAAATCATGCCTGGTTTGTTTTCGTTCATTTTATCTTCCTTCCATAGATAGAATATCCGTTCTTTTATCTTATGGGTTGGCTTCCTTATAGGTTAGCAATCGTTTCGGTTCCTTATTCTGATGCCTTGTTGATCAGGCTTCCCTATTCTCCTTTCCTGGGGCTTTTCTGAGTGTTGAGATTACCTTTGAGTGAGGTAAGTCCCTTGAACTTATGTAGCTTCATTCCGCGTATTGGTTTAATTGTGTTGGCTTGTTTTTTTTGTTTATTGTTGTTATAACTGATAACCGGAAATAGGATTGACCTTTGTTATAACTTAATTGGCCCAAGTGTATTATAACCGGGCGGTTACCGCTTGTCTAGTTCAAAATGGGGAAACTGGGAGGTTGGCTTCCTAACCCTAGAACGTCTTTCCTTCTATCTTTCCAGCCCTCTTCTATATATTCTCGTATTTTCTTCTTTTTCCCGTTTTTTGCTTACGCTTTCTTCAACCCTCGAGTGTTGCAGCCTTGCTTCCTGTGATCTTGTTGAACGTGTAAGTTCTCCCTCCCTTGTTCTTCATCACGTTCATGTGTTGTTGTACATTGCTTCTCTTCTGTTTCGTTTCTCCCTTTGTTTCCTCTTTTCTTCTTCTCCAAGAATCAAGTTTGATCCTTGATTCTTGTGGAGCGTTCCGTTGGTGATCCTTTAAAGTTCACATGCTCCCTTGGTTGAGTTGTGAAGTGTGAAAGTGTTGGAAGAGCAAGTCTTGGCCTTGTCGTGGTTCTGCTATCGTCGAAGAATCCGACAATGCTTTTGCACCGAAATCAGCCCCCGCGCCTCTGCAGTGCCGCCCTTGTGGATTTCTCTTGTTGCTGCCCCTGCGCCTTTGTCCAACCACCCTTGCGGTTTCTTCTGCAGTAACTCCCGTTCTTGTGAGTTGCTTCCTTCCTTGCTTTCCTCATTCCTTTCCTTGGTGCTTCTGGTTGTTATTGCCCCTTAGTGTTTTGTAAGACTAGGGTTTGTGACCCTAGCTTATGTAGATCTCTTAGAAATCATGGAGACTAGAAGTCATAAACTTCTAGCAATCGTTTCGGTTCCTTATTCGTGATGCCTTGTTGATCAGGCTTCCCTTTTCTCCTTTCCTGGGGCTTTTCTGAGTGTTGAGATTACCTTTGAGTGAGGTAAGTCCCTTGAACTTATGTAGCTTCATTCCGCGTATTGGTTTAATTGTGTTGGCTTGTTTTTTTTGTTTATTGTTGTAATAACTGATAACCGGAAATAGGATTGACCTTTGTTATACCTTAATTGGCCCAAGTGTATTATAACCGGGCGGTTACCGCTTGTCTAGTTCAAAATGGGGAAACTGGGAGGTGCTCTCGCGACCAGTCCAGCAGGTGACAGAAGAATGCATACGTTCTATTCCTGTTGGTGAAAGGGGACGGAAGCGAGATCGTAGTGATTCTCGTGTAACAACCATAAGTTGAATTACGGATAACCTTATGAAAGATAATAACCGGTTGTATGTGAGCATGTTGATGTGTTTACTTTACCTTATGTGTGTTTGTGTCTTTACTGTCTTTCTGGTATCTAGAATGTTAGCTAAGGGTTTACCGACGTTGTAGTTGTTCCACAGGTTCAGGATGTTGCTGAGTGATCCGGATGGTGTGGTCAACCGGGATTCCCGTACATTATAGGACGGGATCGGGTTTATGTTTATGTTGTTGCTTTCCCTTTTGTTTGAACTCGGTTGCGAGTCTTTTACATTTTCTTTTTTTAAAATTTTTTTAGGTTTCCTTTTGTTTAAACCTCTAGTTTTATATTGAGTTTTTATTTTCATTCGTTTGTGCCTTGTTGTAAGATCCATTGTGTCGTTGCTACTCTGAGGGTCGGGACCCATTGTGAGGTCCTAACCCGTAACGCTTCGAGTTCTCAGAACTTGGGATGTTACATAGGAGCTAGAGGAGGTGCTTGCTCTTCGATAGCCACTCGATTTGTAGCACCTCAATAGGCGGATATCATCACTTGCTTACTCTCTTGCTGCTGCTTTTTTGCAATATTTCTAGCCGTCATCTCAATGTTTTTAAATATAAATAATAAAGTTTTTTTTACCACACAATAATTAGCAAATAAAATTTTTAAACAATTATGGTAACGCGTGAGCTCCACACACCCTAGGGCACACCAACAGTGTACTCAAGCATCGTCATCTTCTTCTTAGGAATCGTCAAGAAATTGCCATTGATTCTAAAAAAGCTTTAAAAAACCAAAAAACGCTAAAACTCACAAATTTCTAATTCTAATTCTTCCTAAACTAACTGATTCATTCCATAATCTAACAAGTTTCATTTCAGAAAAACTTAAAACACAAAACGCTTAAATCTAAAAAATGAAAAAACATTAAAAAAAAACTCCTCTAATTGAACCAATTGATGTTTTCCCCTTTGGTGTACAGATGGATGTTGTGGATCTAAATCGTGGGAGCCCCGATCCATTCTCATTATCAAATTTGGGAATGAAAGTATTTTGGTTTATCTCGTGTTTCTCTCGGATTTTCGAATGGAGCATAAACAAACTTGCAGTGGTTGCCAAAAACAAGTGCATATCGCTCCTTTTTAGGGCTTGCGGCACGGATACACATTAGGTCCTTGAGTTCCGTCATTTGAGAGGAAGAACGGGCGTAACATTCCCAATATGGGAGTGCGCTCGGATAACGCTCAAATTAGCGTCTTTTTCCACCCTCACTCTACTCCATTTATTTACTTAATAGCATAGTTTATCAGTCTAATTCCTTCATATTTGTGTTTCGGAGTCTAACGGTCAATTTATGTGATTGTAGGTATTCTAGCATTTGAGGAGCTATTTGTGACGGAATGACCTCATACACATTAAGGATCTCCCTATGGTCAAAGAAGTCAAGGTCAAAATGGAAATGACTGAGATCCGAGAGTGAAGAGGTAGTACACCTCGGGAAATGTGCAAGTTGATCAACGAGCACCTTGGCCGATTGGCCACCAACTGTTTCTCCCTACACGTGCACATGGCCACCAATCAAAGATCAGAGTGTTGATGTTTGGAATGGGCCTATCGACTTGGCCTATGGAGGTCGATCATCATGCCTACATGACGAGCCCATTTTGATGTCTTATCTTTCTCCATTTTTCCCTTTTGTTTTGGGTTGCATTTCAACCCGTTCAATTGTATATTTTTTTTATTTGTATTTATTTATTAGGGACAAATTTGTCTTATCATATGATAGTTTAGATAGATCTTAGGGAAATATGTTAGATTCTCACCCTATAAATAAGGCGTTTAACCTTAGATTTTAATCATCTATTCTTTAAGCACTTTTTGAGTTCCCGCAAGTGGTTCTATACTAAAAGACGATTGGACCCCTAAAGGCCGATCGACTGGCTTCTTTTTTATCAATTAATAAAGCTTGTGAGTATTATTTAGGTATGTCTCGTTAATTCTCATCTTTTCCAGGTTTTGAGAGTCCGACTATATTGATATATGATATTGAATTGATTCCATAATTGTTGGATGTTTGCCATAAGAGCTATGGTAGTTTTTGGATAGTTCCTTGCAAAATCCGAGAGCCGAGTTTGAAATATTCCTTTGATATATGTTCTTGAAGATGTTGAAGGAAAAATGCGAGAGACGAATCACTCATACCTCCATATTGAGTTCGATGTGAAGAATAAACGCTGTCTGGGGCGATTATCATTGATGTATGTCAAGCATAGTTTTAACCACGTGACAATCAAACGAAGTTGTCTTTCACACAACTTGACTTACATTTCGTTGTGAAATTGTCAATTTAGATATGTTTATATGCATGTGTGTGGTGATCTGAATTGTGTAATAGTTTTATTGATTGATTATCTATTTTTTCTCCCTATCTCGAATTATTTGATTTTGGTTCAGATAAATTCAATTTTTTCATCTCCCTTATTGCTACCGATTTACGAGAACTTTCTTGTGGAGGCCGATTGACGACAAGCTTGGAGGTTGATCAACCTATCTTTGAAAGTTGATTTCTTTTGCTTCATTTTTGCTTCTACTTTTGTGTTTATTATTTTCAAGTTCAATCTTAGAACAATAGAGAAGACGTGAGTCAACAAGCCTTATTAGGACACGTGGGTGGTGATTTGTTTATCTAATAAATTGAAGACGACTTGTATAAGCGAGGTTGAGGGAACGAACAATAGAGAAGACGTGAGTCAACAAGCCTTATTAGGGCACGTGGATGGTGATTTGTTTATCTAATAAATTGGAGACGACTTGTATAAGCGAGGTTGAGGGAACGAACAATAGAGAAGACGTGAGTCAACAAGCCTTATTAGGGCACGTGGGTGGTGATTTGTTTATCTAATAAATTGGAGACGACTTGTATAAGCGAGGTTGAGGGAACGAACAATAGAGAAGACGTGAGTCAACCAATAGAGAATACTATGCCTCACATTAGTAATGGTAGAACGGCGTCGGCGAATATTTATTCCAGTTGGTTTGACGTTGGAACGAATGGTGTAGAGAGGAGAATGACGTTGGAACGAATGGTGTAGAGAGGAGAATGACGTTGAAACGAATAAGAGAGATGAGAGAGGGAGTTATCTTGTGAATCTCTTCTAACAAACTGTCTATAATACAAGATTATAGGGATATTTTTAAAAAGAATTAATAGAGAGTGTGTACACTCTCCTTTCGTGAAAGTGATTATGGTTTTTTTATTAATTAAT
Organism: Fagopyrum homotropicum; assembly: GCA_033239125.1. Taxonomy (NCBI): domain Eukaryota; kingdom Viridiplantae; phylum Streptophyta; class Magnoliopsida; order Caryophyllales; family Polygonaceae; genus Fagopyrum; species Fagopyrum homotropicum. The sequence continues at coordinate 137,450,185 of BSWB01000001.1, read as the reverse complement.
TTTTTTTTACATATTTCAACATTAATCTAGGTCATTGGATTTACTAAATTGAATGACTCTGATTTGTTCTCATGATTACACGATAATGTTTGTTCTCAGATGATTTATTATTGTAAGATAATTTATATATCATTGTAAGATATCATTGTAAGATAAAAAAAATCAATAAAGATAAATAGTTTACCGATTTTATTCAAAAATAAAGATAAAATCAATAAGATAATTATCTTCAAATTTATATATATATATATATATATATATATATAGGTCATTGGCGAGTAATACACTAGTTATAAAGTACATGATAATATAGTTTACCGATTTTATTCAAAAAAAATTTATATATCATTGTAAGATAATTATCTTCAAATTCAATAGAGTCATGTTAGTTACATGGTGTCAGAATTACTAATGTTAAACTGACACATAATGTGACCGCACGTTAATTTAAAAAATCTTTAAAGATAAAATCAATAACGTATCAGCAATGACGATAATTTTGTTTTCCACTACTCATTTACAAATAAAAGATCTAGTAATAACATGCAGTGTGACACATAGTCACAAATTATGCTAGATTAAGGTTAGTAAATCCTTTACCGTGTATCGACGATTCCAAATTATGTTACAAAAGTCTTAAATAGAGGTTTTTCCTTCCCCGCGTTGTATACGTCATTTGATTTGAATGGATTGCCTGCATGTTGCTACTTTGCGAAAAGCCAAAAAGGCATCCTCAATGGTTACATCATATATAATCAACATACATTACAACCATTGGATCACCTTCTCTTTTGTGTTTGCTACATGCAAAAGTTCAACTTTTCAAGTGACATATAAATTTGAAGTGGACATTTGGAGATATCAATCGGTTGCAATAATGGTCAAACATAATGATCAATTAGGTGTAACATCACGGTGAAAGCTAGGATCATATGCAAACAACACTTGGGTAAAATGTGAACAAATCTGAATTTGCAATCTTATTGAGTTGCTTATTAGTCCGTACATATATGAAAGTATATATTTCTACAAAGTACACCCAATTCAAATTCAATCCTTTGATGTCAGCTAATGTAGTGCATTTTGTTCAGTGTTGGCTCTAAAATAGGAATGCTACAAAAGATTTAAAGTTGTAATATATATATACATGTAGGTAGCCGTTTTTATAGAGACAATTAGTGTCGTATTGTCTCTTGCTTTAAATCTTTTCTTTATTTCTTGACTTTAGATCGTCCAGCCATATTTGCAAAAGATACATGCATTGTTGTACCTTATACACTAAGGAAAACCCAAAGACATCCATCCTACACTCATATATGCAAATTTAGATGGTATTTTAAACAAGTCTATTTGTATTTACCGTTACGCACTCGAGTTGCTAATTAGGGTAAACGCTTGGAAGCCGAATCTGCATTTGACCTATGTAACAGAATCCGTTTCAAAGCCAGTTAAAACTCCTCAATTCCGCACCTTGTTCCTAAAACTGAAACAATTCCATCCGAAATCTAAAACCGAAATAATTAAAAGAGAATATTTCATTTCGGCAGCTAATATTGTAGAAAAAAAAAATTAATAATATGATCGTTCAGAGTTCGTTTCTATTCGCAATTCAGAAGCATACCTGACTTCTATTCCATAATCTAGGTGCAAACTCATTGGTTTTTAGTCTGCAGCCCAAGTGTGGAACTGATTGGTTTCATTTCGGAAGCCTAGCGTGGAATTGCCTAGTTTTTATTACGTATAATTAAATGACTTGTTTCGGCTCTAAATGGTTTCCACTTCGGAACCAATATGCGGAACAAAACCGAGAAGAAGAAAAAAAGTGTACCCGAAGTGTAGAGTTTGGTAACTTTTAAAACTATTTATATAGGCTTGTCTCCACACCTAGGTTTGAGAAAGTTTATCATAAAAGCAATGAACCATAACTATATACGTTATTTGTACATAACACATTATTGAGATGTCTATATCACATCAATTGTAGAAATAAATTAAGGTCCGTCCAACTCCGAAAACGGAAACGGAATGGAAACGAATTTAGTCCATATGTATATCTTTATTCATGGAATTTTATGGAATCATTTCTTGTGGTTTAATGCAAAATGCACTTGTTTCCCCACATTTTGTTTCTCTATAAGGTATCAAAAGTAATCAAACTCTACTCCAATTACTTCAAACCATAAAGAATAATTCCAAAAACTTTCATGAATAAGGGTATACGTATGGCCTAGATTCGTTTCCATTCCGTTTCCGATTTCGGAGCTAAAACCAAACGGGCCCTAAGTCTAAGTATATCTCTTAGGACTTATATGTTAGACTTCTATAGTATACGCGCTTATATATATATGTATATAATTACAGGTCACAAATGTGTTAAACTTTAACCAAAGTTAATTCCAAAATACTATTCCCCCATCTAAACCAACACAAAGTGTGATTTATTTGCCTGATAAAGAAAAGCTCAAAATCTTAGCTTTTGAGGTTTGAATACACATTAGCTAGCTAGCACTAGTTGTGGTGATACTCTGCTCAACTCAGCCCAATCAGAAAGCTTTATATGTACTCTTTTCTCATACAAATCAATTTTTTTTAAAAGTTTAAACTTTTCAAACATCACCATGCCTTGTTGTCGTCAAAGCAGCGATTGCTTTCGTAAAATTCCTCTCCATATTCTTTTTTTCCCAGGAAAATTGAAGGTTTTAATTTAGGGCAAACTGTAGAGAATAGTCCACATAAACTAGATTCAATTTTAAAAAATCGTAGCAAATAATATTAGTTAAAGGGTTAGCATCGAAGAGAATATTTTTGAGCCAAGAATTCTTATAGATATTGTCATTTTATGTTGATTTTACTTATAATTAGTCTAATTAACCTACTTTAGCTCAAACACGTACAAAACTAATAAAGAATACAGGAAACAGAAATATATGTAAATATAGGATACATGCAACGCAAAGAAACATTAATATGGTGATCTTTTTCTTTTTAAATTCCGTTCCGGACAAATAAACATTACTAAAAGGTACTGTAGTACATAAAAATCTATGGTGTAAGTTGGGTAGACAATGACTTGTTGAATTTTATAGAGAAGAAATATCTGTGCACTTAATGTTCATCAAAGGAAGATCCAAATAAGAAAAAAAATCTCAATCTTGGGTGCCCACTAAACTAGAGGTGTGGCCGGTTCAAACCAAACCGCCGAACCGACGGCTTGTGAACCGGCTCAAACCGCCGGTTTGAGCCTTTTTTTATTTTTTTTTTGGCTAACCGCCGGTTTGACCGGCGGTTTGGCAAAAAAAGAGACGTTGGCAAAGCCAACGTCTCTTTGCCAAGTTGGCAAGTTGGCAATGCCAACGTCTCTTTCCAACGGCTATTAGAGCCGTAGGAAGTTTTTTTTTTTTTTTTTGTTTTGTATTATTAGTTTAATTAAAAAAAAAATTAATACCCACTATTCCTATAAATACCATACAATTATTTCATTTAAATCACACCAACATTCTCATCTATCTACTACTACTCTCAATCTCCATCTCGTATTCTCGATCTTTCGAAATGGCAAACCCGGATTACCCAAGCGACTACACTACGACTTCACTCCGACTCCCGCTTTCTTTCCTAGCACACAAGAAAGCGAGACTCAACCGCCGGATTCGGAAATGCCACAAGTTCCACAAGGTGAAGGGCCATTCCGACAAGCCCCTCCACCGAAAATGCTCACCTCCGACATATTCACCAAACATTACAACAAGGGTCCGGTGATGGACGATTATTGCCAAGTTTCGTGCAATTATTGTACGAAGGTGTACAAGTGGAAGTCGAAGGGCGGATACGGGACTTTGCAAACCCACATGCAAAAGACTCATCCGGAGAAGCTCGGAATATCACGGGGACAAACTCAATTGTCCCACGGGTTTGCATCCTCTTCCTCTCAATCTTCTTTATTTAATTATAATCATGTTGATGAATCTTTAGCATTAGCCAACTTAATTGCATCCGAAGCATTTCCATTTTCTTATGCGGAATCTATTAATGTAAGAGAATATAACACTAATTATCTTCAACCGGCTTATAAACCAACTTCTCGTAAACAAGTTTCGAAATTAGTTTCTCATTCTTATGAACAAAAAAACAAAAAATTCTTACGGTTTTACAATCTTTTTCGCATCAAGTTTCAAATTGTAGTGATATTTGGAGTACTTTATCACAAAAACATTTTTACATGGGCATCACTTTACATTTTATCGATAATGATATGTACTTGCATAAATTTGTTATTGCATATCGACATTTTAATGAAAGACATAGTGCCGCCAACATTGCTAATTTAATAAAAACGGTTTTACAAGAATTTAATATACAAAACCGTGTTTTTTCATACTCATTTGATAATGCTTCCGCTAACACCCGCGCCGTTAACCATTTAGTGGGAAATGCGGGTCAACTTATAAAAACTTCTTTTACTCACCAAAGATGTGCATGTCATATTTTAAATTTAAGTGTTCAAGATGGCCTAAAAGTTTTACATGAAATGTTAGAACCTATAACCGATGTAATTGAACATATTTGGCATTCAACCGAATTAAGAAGAAAATGGAGATCAACTTGTATTGAAAAAAATTTTCCTCCGATTTCTTTTTCGAAAGATATTGGAACTCGGTGGAACTCAACCTATAAACTACTAACTCAAGCTATTCGTTATAAAAATGTTTTACAAGAATTTTCTTCACAATTTATTTCTTGGTCTATTTTAGATAATGAAAGTATTTGGCAAACTTGTTTTGATATTTGTAGTGTTTTAAAAGTTTTTAGTGATGCTACTAATACGTTAAGTTATGTTTACATTCCTACTTCTTGTTGTTTTTTAGAAATAGCCGTAAATGTTGCCGAGGCTTTACAAACCGGTTTAGCTTTAGAATCACTTAAATATGCTACGGCCGAAATGAAAACAAAATGGCTAAAATATTATGATGAGGTTCCCGTAGTTTATCTTATTGCCGCCGTTTTCGATCCTAGATTTAAAATTGATGGTGTTACGGAATTTTTAAATGCTTATTATGAATGTTTAGGTTTATCTACTATTAAGAACGTTAATAATATTATTAGTAATGTTCGTGTTGAAATTGCCAAATTACTTAATTTATTTGAAACTAGTGCTAGTGTTAGTGCTTCTACACAAACAACTCCTCCACCCTCTTCTTCTTCTCCTTCTATTCTTTCTAAAGCTAGACAAATTTTATCTAAAAGAACTAAAACACCTAGACATTCATCCGCAAGTGCGGAATTTGAAGATTTTCTAACTACTCCTTTTAGTTTTGATGGTGATATTGATAGTTTTGAAGTTTTACAATATTGGAAGAAAATGGCCCCAAAGTATCCAACATTAGCCAAGATTGTGCAACAAATTATGGTCGTTCCCGCATCAACGGTGGCCGTGGAGCAAGCTTTTAGTCAAGGAGGAAACATGCTAAGCTACAAGAGGAGTCAATTGAAGCCCGATAAATTGGAGGCTCGAGTTTGTGTTCAAGATTGGATAAGGGCGGAGAGGAGGCTACAACGGAATGCACCCACTGGCCACTTATGATAGATCATCGGATTCCAACTCCGATGATCCGGCCACTACTTCCGAGTCCGAGGCGCAAAGGTAAGGGGGTTACGAAAACAACTCGGAAGTCCGAAAAAAGGTAAGTAAAGGTAAGAGAACTACGTGGGCTTTGATTCCTCTTAAACCCCAAGAGGATACGTAGGCAACCGGGAAACCGGTTCAAGCCCTTTCCTTTTTTTTTTTTTTCATTTAGTTATATTCAAAATTTCAAATACTAATGTAAAGATGTAATAAAAAAATTAAATGTATAAAAAATTTAGCTTGCTTTATTTTGTTGTAGAATTGTAGTTAGTAATTTTGTTTACTATGTAATTATTATACATTGAATTTCAATGTATAAAAAAAATTTGGTTTGCTTTGTTGTATACTTGTATAACTTGTATGTTAGTTAGTCATTTTATTTTAGTTGCTTCTTTCTTTTATTATTGTTAGTGATTTATTTTAGTATGTAATTATTTTATTCAAAAGCTAATGTAATGAAAAAAAATTCAATGTATAAAAAATTTGAGTTTGCTTTCTTTTATTATTGTTAGTAATGTTATTTTACTTGCTTTCTTTTATTTACTTACTAATTCTATTTAAATGCTATTGTAAAAAAAAAATTCTATGTATAAAATATAAAATTATAAAATATTTTTTAATATATATAAATTAAACGTTTAATTTTTAATTAATATATAAATATATATTATATTACTTATATATTTTTATTTTTTTATTTTTTTTATTTTTTAAAAAGTCATGTGCCAAACCGCCAAACCGGCGGTTTGGCGGTTCGGGATCAGCCGGTTTAGCCGCCGGTTCCCAAACCTAAACCGGCGGTTTAGGTTTGGATCCCATCTCTACACTAAACGCAGAAATAGATTCCAAATATTGACAGATATTGAAAAGCAGGCCACATATTCTAATGAATTTAAGCGTATTGAATTCACAAGCCAAATTTTGATCAAGGCGTTTTCCCAGAAATCATATCTAGGGTTTTTAATCTCAGATTCTAAATCATCCATTAACCACAAGTCTTTAAACAGGCATGTGACTGTCATATGTTACCTAGCTAAATCTGCACTAATGAATTGCAATTATGAAAATTTCTAAGAAACAGAAGGTGAAATTAATCAAAAGGGCATGGAAACTGGAAGCCAAAACAAATTAGCAGCAGACTACACCCAGCAAATACACACACAGCAGCCAAGGTCAAGTTCTATGGTTTACTTCAACAAGAACTATTTTCTATAGATCTACTTGCTGAGATGATTCCATACTTTCATTGATCATAACTTTTGAAATTCAGATTTACTATGACTGAGGCACGTCATCCTCTTGATGGTTTTCTGATCATCATTCTTAAAATTTTGTCCAATTCAAAATCAAGCATTGTTAATCAATTTCAGTTTCCTAAAGCATGAATCTGTCAAAAGAATGACATTCAAGGATATCTACACAATTCAGCTTACAATTCCACAAATGCAGCAGATTGTCAATACTAAGAATTAATAAATGGGATAATGTAGTTTTCTGAGTACAATACCATAAACTGTATGGTATGCATAATTCACAGGAAAGTGTCCACCATCAAAATTCAACTGTGTAGTCTCCTAATGCAAGATATTAGCTGCTATTTTCGGCTCTTCTATGGTACACAGACGACAGCTTATACAAACTCAATATTCTAGATATGCAGAAAGGAGACAGGGTTTCCAAAACAATAACACAGTAGCTATTCCAGTTTCTACGTAATTGAGCTTCCTCGAATGTTCTTCTCAACAAAACGTTCACATAATTTAATTTGACTTTTCTACGGTGATACTTGACCTAAAGGACTTTCATAATGTTTTATTTTGATGAAAATTCAACAATAAAATCACAGTTTCCAAATGCAGCCAATGATGGTTCTTATATAAAACCAGGTTCCTGTCTCTTTCTTGAGGTTCAATAACCTGTTATCATAATGAGTTTGCGCGTATTGAATTTGAAAGCCAGAGTTTAGTTAAGACAATTTATCCAGAATCTAGGATTGGAAACCGTCTATTCATTCTCTGCTAACAAAATATCCTCACAAGCAAAACTTACCAAGTCAAGGCTAGGAGTTTCAATTCTTCATTCAATTCGGCTAATTTCCATGAAAATTCTGGATTGCTGGCGCCTTCTTCACACCACATGTTTCTTAAGTATATGTTTCAAATCCGTTTTGATTCCTAATACACCTTAACATTAGTAGTTGTAGCAACCCAAAATGAGCCCCAAATTGTTCTGTATTACCTCAAAGTACTCGTTTATGTTTCAAATGTTAATCATCTTCTACCTTGCTCTCTCCCGCGAACCTAACGCAGATGTTCAAGGCCCCAGTGGCATTAGAAGAGCAAGAATCGGGGTAATTATCGATGAAACAACCCGTGTTGGTAAGGAGCAAAAAACAGCCATAATCATAGCAACAAAAAAGTTCAATGACAACTCGCATCATCTCAAGCTCTCCCTTCGCTTCAAGAACTCCTCATATACTGACCCTCTCCATGCAGTATTTTCTGGTAGATTTATCTAATCGTACTATCTCGATCAGAGGTGTTTTCTAATCTGCCTTTTTCCTTGGCAAATAATGTTATTTCAACTGCAGCTATGGAGCTTTCTAAGGAACAAAAAGTGAAAGCAATTATAGGCATGGAAACATGGCAACAGACAACTTTAGTAGCAGAGATAGGAAGCCAATATAAAATCCCGGTTCTCTCTCTTGCTGCACCTCCATCAACCTTATCATTCGCATCTCAAAGGTGGCCATTCTTGGTACAAATGGAAGCAGACTACACTCAACAAATAACCTACATAGCAGCCATGGTCAAGTCCTATGGTTGGAAAAGAGTAATTGCGGTTTCTGAAGATGATGGCTATGCTGGTACTTCTATGATGCTAACACTACTCACTCAAGCCCTTCAAGACTACGGTTCTGAGATCGAGTACCATTTGGCTCTACCTCCATTACATGTTCTGCCCACTAGTCACAGTCCCACGGAGATCATTCTTGGGAAACTGGTAGAGGTGTTGGGAAAGCAGTCTCGGGTTTTCGTGGTGCTTCAGTGCTCATTACCACTTGCTGGTCATTTGTTTAATGAAGCAAAGCAGATTGGGCTTGTGGGAAGAGAAACTGCGTGGGTAGTAACAGAGTCAATTGCTGGGTTATTGGAGTCATTGAACGCCACATTCATCTCTAACATGCAAGGTGTGCTTGGAATCAAGAACTACTACAACGAAACAAACGAGTTCTTGGATTTATTCCAGAACAAATTCAAAATAAAGTTCCAATCTAGCTATCAATGTGAGAACTATTACCTGCCTAGCATCTATGCTTTCCGAGCATATGACGGAATCAAAGCTATAGCAGGTGCCATGGAGAAACTTGGAGCCAACAAACCTGGGCTTTCAGAAGAACTTTTAGACGGTGTTTTGAAAAGCAACTTCAGTGGATTATCTGGGAACATCTCTTTCAATGATCAGAATGCATTGTCAACTGTTCCACACATTACAGTAGTGAATGTTGTTGGGAAAATGTACAAGGATCTGACCCTGGAAGGAGGAATGTTGAAGAATGTGGATTGGCCAGGGGATGTGAGAGATCACATACCAAAAGGATGGGCGATGCCCGTAGATGCAAAGCCTTTCAAGATTGGAATCCCGGGTAGAGCTTCTTTTGATGAGATGGTGAAGGTCGAGTACAATGAGCAACTAAACAGAACAACTTACACCGGCTTTTGCATTGACGTTTTTAGTGAGGTACTGAAGATTTTAGAGCAGAGCTACACTTTGCCCTATGAATTTCATCCTGTTAATGGAACCTATGATGATCTGGTTGAAAGTGTCTACAATAAGGTAAAACTAATACCAAGTACATCATACTATCATAGTATTGTCGGTTCATCTTGCAGCTAATCATTTATTTTTAGTTTCACATGTACTTGTCCCTATTTCCTTATCTTTCTGCTCAAACTATGTAATTAGTTTCAGTTTTATATTAACAAGACAAGAATTCTACTTTTGCTGTAAGAAGAAGACATGGTTGGAAGTACCTGAAAATGTTCGAGATTTCCTAACATTCTCCTCTTTTGGCTTTTTCCGATGGGCAGACATTTGATGCTGTGGTTGGTGACGTCACCATTTTGCACAGCAGATCCTTGAAGGTTGACTTCACGGTACCATACACTGCGTCTGGCTTGTGGATGGTCGTCCCTTACAAATCCAAGGAGTACCAAAAGGCATGGTTATTCATCAAACCTTTTGAGTGGAAATTGTGGGTGGTAACAGGAGCCATCATGGTCTATAACATGTTTACTCTTTGGTTCCTTGAACACAAATCCAACCCCGAGTTCAGTGGCTCTTGGAAAAATCAGCTAACTGCTCCCCTCTGGTTCACCTTCTTTACTCTCTTCTTTGCACACAGTAAGTTCAAAAGTGCGATGCCTATCAAACTCCAAATTGCAAAAGAGCGTTCTTAGCTTTATCAACTTTATTTTCTTTCCTCCTTATTTGCAGGGGAGAAAATCAAGGGAAACTGCGCAAGAATAGTTATACTTGTATGGCTGGTAGTGGTATTAGTGTTGACACAAAGCTACACAGCTAGTTTTACTTCCATGCTGACTGTCCCCATCTTGGAACCGAAAGTGAGAGATATCAATGAACTGATAAACAGTAAGCAGGCAGTTGGGTGTGACGAAGACTCTTTTCTGTGGTACTACTTGCCACAATCACTAAAACTCCATAATCTAGTGAACTCCAATAGTGTATATACGTATGCAGACTTGTTCAACAATAATAGTATCGGTGCTGCAATTCTTGACCAAACCATTGCACGGGCTTTCCTCAACCGTCACTGCAAGGACTTCACTCATGTTCCTCTGAAAACTAACATGGAAGGACTAGGTTTTGTAAGTACGCATCCAGTTCATCATTTCAGTTTCAAGATACAAAGGAGAATATTCAGAATCGATACTTATAAAGACCCTAATTTACTATTTGCAGGTTTTTCAGAAGGGGTCACCAATAGCAAGGGACGTATCGAAAGCGATCCTGCAGCTATCAGAGACCGGAGTGATGAAATCTCTGAGTGACAAGTGGTTCTCAGAGCCGTCAAAGTGCTCCACCCCTGACAACAACACAGAGCGGCTGAGCCTCCAGGGTTTCTGGGCGCTGTACCTTTTCTCCGGGGCAACCTCCACCATTTGCTTCCTCCTTTTCCTCCTCCAAATCATTCGTAGCTACAACCGAAACACCGAAATGGAGACAGATAGCAGCGACGAATGGATTTCGACAACGACACCGTCATTATGGAATAGTCCATCAATGTTGGAAAACGTAGAAGGGAGGAGCAGGAGTTGTCTTTTCAAGAAGAGGTCCCTGAGTTCAAAGTCTCTCACACAGAAATGCCTGAGATCCAACTCTCTCTAATAGAAACGCCTGACCAGTAGAAGACAATGTTTAATTCAGTTATAAAAATGAAAATGAGTAAGTGCTTAGATTGATCACCCATAAAATATGCATGGATGACTCCCATCCATCTACATGAGACCACCAGATTAAGTAGAATCTTGTGGATAAGCCAATATATGGAAAGAATGTTCATATTCAAGATAATGGACTAGGGAGATTGCAGAATGTGGATTGGCCAGACATTTGAGGGATAATATTCCGAAAGATGGGTAGTGCCCAAGATGCAAGGCCTTTGAAGATTGGGATTCTGAGTAAGAGTACTTGTGAGGGTGGAGTACTGTCAGCATTCAGCAACTAAACAAAATCAACATACACCGGAACTTGTCTTGATATTTTCAATGAAGTACTAGAGTTTATGTGATAGAATGATTATCTGAAGGCCTGAGTTTTCTTATTGATGAAAAGAGTATATATACAGCAAACATGTATAACAAACTCATAACAAATAGAGAGATACTAGGAATACAGAATATACAAAGATAAGATCTGAGTAAGCAGATCGTATCATCTGAGTAGGCAGATCGTATCCTAACATTCCCCCTCAAGCTGGAGGTGGTTGAAAACTAACTCCAAGCTTGCGTAGCATAGTCTGAAACCGAGATGGACCCAATGCTTTCGTCATAATATCAGCCAACTGATGCTCAGAACGTGTAAATTGTAAACGAATGGTGCCCAACTGTATTTGGTTGCGGATAGTGTGACAATCTATTTCAATGTGCTTCGTACGCTCATGAAAAACTGGGTTGTTTGCAATATGAATAGCCGACTGGTTGTCACAGTGTAGCTTCATAGGTTGACGATGCTCATACCCTAGAGACCGAAGAAGAGAACGTAACCATAACAATTCACAGGTTGTAGCAGCTAAGGCACGATACTCAGCTTCTGCAGAGGATCTACTCACTGTTACCTGTTTCTTAGTTTTCCAGGAAATAGGAGATGTGCCCAAGAAAATGACATAACCTGTGATGGAGCGACGGGTGAGAGGACAAGCTGCAAAGTCTGAGTCACTAAATGCCCGGATACATAAATCACTAGTGTTCGACAGAAAAATGCCCTGAGCTGGTGCAGATTTCAAATATCTCAGAATGCGAAGAGCTGCTGTCCAGTGCCCCTGATGTGGATCTTGCATCTGTTGTGCCAAGACATGTACAGAATAGGCAAGCTCCGGCCTTGTAATGGATAGATAAATCAACTTGCCAACAAGCCGTCGATATGGTTCTGGATCAGTCAAGGAAGGACTACTATCGAGCTGTAATTTGTGATTTGGAAGCAACGGGGCTGTAGATGGTTTACAGGCCAATAAACCCGCATCTTGAAGAATATCCAGCGTATACCGACGCTGATTGAGCCACATACCATCAGGAGTGCGTACAATTTCTATGCCAAGAAAGAAACGCAACAAACCCAAGTCCTTCATATGAAAGCAGTGACTAAGATATGACTTGAATCTGCTGATTGTGGCGGGGTTGCTACCTGTGATGATCAAATCATCTACGTAAATTAAAACCAGTAAAGAAATACCTGATTTTGCATAAGAGAAGAGCGAGTAATCAGCTTGTGACTGCAGAAATCCATACTGAAGTAGAGCACTTGTTAGCTTATGAAACCAGTTGCGTGGAGCCTGTTTTAAACCGTACAATGATTTCCTTAAGCGACACACCTTTGTGCATTGTGGATGTCTAAAACCTGCAGGAGGCGTCATATATACTTCTTCAGAGAGATCTCCGTGCAAAAACGCGTTTTGGACGTCCATCTGATGCAATTCCCAACGGCGAATAGTAGCTATGGCAAGGAATAGTCTTACGGTGACCATCTTGGCAACAGGTGCGAAAGTCTCGATGTAATCCAGACCCTCTTGTTGACGATTGCCTAACACTACCAACCGAGCTTTATGACGCTCTATTTCGCCGTTGGATCTGTATTTGATTCTATAGACCCATTTGCATCCGATAGCAGTTCGGTTGGGAGGAAGATCAACTAGATCCCAGGTATGATTCTTTTGAAGAGCATCCATTTCCTGTCGCATAGCCAAACGCCATTGAGGTTTGCCAGCAGCTTCTCCAAAAGTTTGAGGCTCGGACTCATCATGTAAAGACCTGAGAGCACTTACGTACGCTGAAGACAAATGATTATATGTTAAATAAGAGGCAAGTGAATGAGGCGTACCCAAGTTTGATGACGGAATGACCTTACTTGCACCGGCATTTACTGGAGTCACTGTTTGACACACAAAGTCCCTGAGACGGGTCGAAGGTTGGGTTTGTCGAGAGCTTCGACGAGCTACAGGTTGGGAGTTGACGGAAGGAGGTTCAATGGTGCAGAAGGGTGAACTGGGGAAGAATTGGTGTTAGGCGTGATGATTGGTGATGTAGGCGGTGGAGTAGTGAGCTCGGTGGTAGGGTTTTCAGAAGAGGGAAAGGTCGTAGAGGGAGAAGTAGGATTAATGTTAGGAGGAGAGGGGCTGATGTCATCATATATAGAATGATGGGAGGGTTTTTGTGGGTTACGGCTAATGGGCTTAGTAGCAGTAACATGAAATGGGAAGATATTTTCATAAAAAACTGCATCACAAGTGACAAAAATATTATTTGAACTTATATCCAACATTTTCCAACCCTTTTGACTATGTGGGTACCCGAGAAAAACACATTTTCGACCTCGTGGACTAAATTTATCAGAAGTTCGAGGTAATATGGGGCAATAAGCGAGACAACCGATAACCCGGAGATGTTTTAGTGGTGGTTTCACGCCGTAAAGTAATTCATACGGAGTTTTATTTTGTAGTAATTTGGTTGGTGTCCGGTTGATCAAATAACAAGATGATAGAACACATTCCCCCCAAAACTTGACTGGTAAATTACCTTGAAACATTAAAGCTCTAGCAACGTTTAACAGATGTCGATGCTTTCGCTCTACCCGACCGTTTTGTTGTGGTGAATAAGGACAAGAAGTTTCCAAATGAATGCCCTTTTGAGCAAGTGATGGTCGTAGAGTTAAAAATTCTCTTGCGTTATCACTGCGAAAAGTTTTGACTGAGAGTTTGAAATGATTATGAATCATGGCACAAAATTGATGAATTATTTGATGAGCCTGACTTTTATGTTTGATCAAATAAACCCATGTACATCTAGAAAAATCGTCTAAGATAGTAAGAAAATAGGAATCACCAGTGGTTGATATAACCCGATACGGACCCCAAATATCTAAATGGACAAGTTCAAATAACATAGATGCATGTGAAAGACTTATTGGAAAGGAAGTTCGAGGTTGCTTAGCCCTGAAACAAATGTCGCAAGGACTAAGACTATGTTTATTGAAAGAAATCGACTCATCTACAGTGTAAGATGGATGGCCAAGTCTGCGGTGATGAAGGATTACGGGATCGTTGATGCTGGTATGACAAAGGTGAGCGAGAGTGGGAGGTGTCATCCAGGCAAGCCAGTAAACGCCGTCACGAAGTTCACCCACTCCAGTCACCATCCTCGAAATGCGGTCCTGCATTATCAGAAGGATGGAGGTAATAGGGTGAGGCTGGGGTGAGAGCTGTTGGTGTGGTCATTTTGAGCGGAAGATTGGTTAAGGAAAAAAGCTCTGATACCATGTGATAGAATGATTATCTGAAGGCCTGAGTTTTCTTATTGATGAAAAGAGTATATATACAGCAAACATGTATAACAAACTCATAACAAATAGAGAGATACTAGGAATATAGAATATACAAAGATAAGATCTGAGTAAGCAGATCGTATCATCTGAGTAGGCAGATCGTATCCTAACAGTTTAGGAACAGAGCTACACTTTGCCCTATTAACTATATCCTTTTAACGAAACCTATGATGAGTTGGTTCATTATGTCTATAATACGGTAACAAATACCGCTGTAAACATCAGGGTATTAGAAGTTTCATCTTGCAGCATTATTTTTTTTTTTGGCATGTATATGGTTATGATTCCTTCATTTTTCTACTTTCATCTTAAGACGAAGAAGTTGGTCTGAAGTACCTATAAATGTTTGGAGACTTGCTCACCCTCCTTTTGGATCTATATGTTGGGCAGACATCTAACGTTGTGGTTGGTGACATCACCATTTTGTCCGACAGATCCACACAATACCATACATTGGATTCGACATGTGGATGATTGTCCCTCACAAGTCCAAGGAGTCCCCAAAAAGCATGGATCGTTATCAAGCCTTTCCACAGGAAAATGTGGTTGGGAATAGAAGCAGTCTTCGTCTACAACCTGTTTACTCTGTGGTTCCTTGAACATAAGTCCAACCCTGACTTCAGTGGCTCCTGGAAGATTCAGCTACTTACGCTTGATTCACCTTCTCTACTTTCTTCTGTGCACACTTTAAGTCTAAAAGTGCAATACAAATCAAACCACGAAAAGAGAGTGATCTTAAAGAAACTAACTCTTCATCATGCTTTCCTCCCTTTTTTCAAAATAGAACATCAAGGCAAAAAGTGCTAGAATAGTTATACTGGTGTTGTTGGTACTTGGTAGTAGTTTTGGTCTTGACACAAAACTACAGAGAAAACTTTAGTTCAAAGCATGATATTGGCCATCTTAGAATTAAAACTGAGAGATTTCAATGTTATAATAAACACAAAGCAACAAGTAGGGTGTGATAAGGACTCTTTTTAATGGAATTACTTGATCCAAACTCTAAAGTGCTTGTACTCATACGAACACCTGTACAGAAATCATAGTACTATACTACTGTAACTGCATTTCTTGAGCAATCTATTGACAGGCTTTCCTAACCTTAACTCCTAAATTTGGTAAAGCCAATATCAAATCGAGTTCATAAATTTCATTGCGGCATTGTAATCATGGTAGATAGTACATATAGCGCGAATTTTTTTCAAAAGGAATACGTACCTTAGAAAAACCCTAAAGTACAAGTTGCGGGTTTTTCAGAAGGGATCACCAATAGGAAGGGGCGTATCGAAGGCGATCATGCAGTTGGGGGAGAACGGAGTGACGAAAACTGTTTGATAAGTGGTTCTCGGATCCATCGAAGTGTGGCGCCCCCGACAACAGCACAGAACGTTTGAGCTTGAGAGCCTCTTAAGGGTTTTGGGCGCGGTACCTCGAAATCGGATATGAGACAACGAATCGGACGATTCCGGAGAGGAAGGGGTTTGGTGACGATGACTTCGTCGGATGCGGAGGGGCGATTCCAAGAGTTGTATCCTCAGGCAGAAATACCTGATACCGAACACTCTACAGAAAAGATGCCTGACATCGAACTATCTCCGCCTCTTTTGCGAATTGAGCAACAGTCAGGCTAGGCAGCCAGACAGTACACAGATGTGGAGGAAAGATCGGAGAGCTTGAAGTTATAAATTGGCGGGTATGGCCAGTTATACTTTTTTGTAAAGGCAAAATTGAGGGAAGCTTATCATAATGAGGAAACGATTTCATAAGCTTCTTTCAGCAAATTTATTATGGCACGGCAAGATTATTTAACATTTTTATGCTCGGGGCGTTTGGTGAGGTCGGTTGATCGGCTGAGTATAACATAAAAATAAATTGAGCCATTTTTTAAAATAGACGGAAAATTTTGAGAAAGATAGAAAAACAAAAACATAAAAGCCATTAGCTTAACCTAACTTCTTTAAGTGCCCATCAATTTGTAAAATGACAATGAGGAAAAATGTATATAAATTTTTAAAATATTATTTCATTTAATTTTTATAATATTTTAGTTCGATCCTATTTTTTAACCTTCTTTATTCGAAATAATATTAATACAAAATTTTAAGGGGTTTTTTATTAATTGGGCTGCACCCGGATTTTTAAGGGTTACCTACGTATCTCTTTGAAGAGAATCAAGTCTTACGTATTTCAGTTAGTTTCATGCATCAGAATATGTAATCTAGACCCACCTTCTATGAAGGGTTGCCTAAATATAACGCAACTATCATTTGTATGGTTTATTTTCGTTCATGCATCAAAGGGATAAGATTAAACCCATCTTTTATGAAGGGCTGCTTAACTCTCCTAATATCATGTGCATGAGTAGAAAGTTTATATTTTATTTCTTTTAGTTCATATTTTGGTATTTCGTAAAATTTGGATTTTGATTTTGATTTTGGACTTTAAATTTATATAAAAGTCGAAGATTTAGAGCGGAGCTTTATATCGAGTTTAGCTTTATTTGAGGATTTTGTCTTAACTCCAAGATTTATTCCGGAGTTGATTTTATTTGGGCGGTGCGACTGAATCCAATATTGGATTTCCTACGTAGCTCGGTAAAGAAGATCAAGTCATAACGTAGTTCTAAAACTTATTATTTTACTTTTAGACTTTATTTATATTTTCAAAGTCAATTTAATATGTGTGATTGGACTCGACAATTTGTAAGCCGAGATTCCTACTTAGTCTTTTTCGAAAACATCAAATCACAGGTAGTTCTTTTTATTATTTAAACAAGATATTTACTTATTCTTCACCTTAAAGTTATCATCATTTTATGCTAAAGTCAAAATTAAATTTAAACTCCATTTCTTTTTTTTAAAACACTCTAATTTCTGTTTTGAAATCAACCTTTCGAAAATTTGCTAGACCCAAATTTTAATTTTAAACTAGTGTATAGCCCGCACCTTGTGCGGGTATCTTTATAATATTAGTTGTACGAACTTAAGATATATTTATGAAATTTTATAATAATGATTCGGATTTGATTATTCTTAAAACGAAAAAATAGTCACAAATAAAGAACTTCTTATTATTCTACACTTCATAAATTTAATCCTTATACAATGCACAATTTTTTTAAAAAAAATTACAATGCACAACTCCGTTATAGACTTATAACTAAATTACTTTATTATATTATAATTATCTAAATGGAACCCGAAATATAATTTTGTAAATAAAAGAATTTGAAACGAAATGTGTGATAAATAATAAAATAAAATTTGATTTTTTTTTTTAAATAAATACACAAAATTTGAAATAAAGTTTAAAAACACAAACAGAAGCAAAAACAAATTATTGGATGAACGAAATTTAAAATGTGGAACTTTATTCTTGTAACGACCGACGTAATATAAAAAGAATACCTGTATTTTATGATTAAAAAAAATAATAGGACAACACAATACTTAGATAAAAAAGAATACCCGTAGAGTAATATTTTTAATTAAAAAATATACATTTTCAATAAATCATTTATAGTTAAAAAAATCAGAATCTGAAAATTTATAAATTAAAAAACAATTTTTAGATGACGATAAAAAATTTTGTAATATAAAATTAAACAAAATCACATACAATAACGGATAAATTAGTATTAATTTAGACAATTATAAACGCTTTTCAAGTTCTCAAAGTATTAGTCTTATTTGATAATCGACGTGGGATAACAAACTCGTTGAAAACAGTAAGTAAACGACCCATAAAAAAGTAGGTCAAAGACCCATAAAACATATATTAATCCGTTATGAATAAAAATTATAGCTCAACTTAGCTAAAAGGCCAAAAAATGTATCATTTGTTTAATCTTCAATATCCGTTATTAACCTCTATTTATACAAGTTCTCAAACAATCACTTTTAGTACGTCAACGACCTATATAACGGATATTAATTTATGAATAAAAGTTATACTTAAAATTAGCCAAAAATCGCTGAAAATACTTAGCAACCCACAAAACAGTGATTGAACGACCCACAAAACAGCAGGCCAACGATTTACAAAACAGATATTAATCCGTTATGAATAAAAATTATACTTAACTTAGCCAAAATGTAAAGAAATGTGTGATTTGCTTAATCTTCAAACTCTCTATTTATACAAGTTATCAAACTATCAGACTTACTTATAATCGATGTGGGATAGGAAATTATGTGAAATTTTTTAACGTAAATAGATTGATCTTATAATCCTTCAAAAATAAATTAAGAAAAAAATAAAAATCTTCCCAATAAATAAATTACTTAAATTTCGACAGCTTAAAAATAAAAGAAATACGTGAACCAAATTATTTTTAAAATATTTTGGAGATATTGTTAGTTAATTTTACAAAATTTTGTTTTATTTTTGGATTAATAAAAAAGAGTATATGGTTTAATAAGTTAATTAAAAAAGATTTAACCTTACAAAATTTGTGAAAATGACACGTCAGCATTAGTGTAGTCTAGTTTAGTAGTATATTTAGATTGTTGATCTCCTGTACATAAATTAAAATAGCCGTGTAGTCGATTGAATTAGTCCTCCATATTAATAATGTACACTAATTAATTACTATTTAATGGACTAGTTAATTCTTTCTTATTAGTTAGGACTTAAATCCAACCAACAATTTTTTACTATTAGAATTTTGGAAATCCATCATCCGTAAATGGGAGCAGAAAATTTTTTCTTTCCTTTTCTTTTTTTTTACCTTTCCATCAATTTTAAATAAGGAAGCTTATTTATTGTCCTTAATCTTAGGAGGAAATGAGGAATATCAACAAAACTATGAGTCCATTTAACTAAAAAAAATAACAATTAATGTATTTAATCTTCTTTTTACTCGATCCATCTTTATAAAAATAAACTTCGAGGAGACTTCATCTTCATTCTTTGTCTACTGTAATTCATTTCTTCTCTTTTTTTTTTTTTTCCATGGTATCCTCTACTGGAGTATATATGTGACGAACCAATGGTAGGAACTGGATGATTTGACAGTGTTCATCGTATCGATGTAACGGCGAAATCGGTGCAATTAACTACAAGTTTTGTGTGGTGGACGGAAGTAAATACATCTGAACCAACCACAGACTTTTGTGTAGTAGTCGAAAGGAAGTACTTTCGATCCGACTACGATTTGTTGTAGTGGCCAAAAGTAATTACTTTGGATCCGACTGCGATATTGTTGTAGTGGCCGAAAGTAATTACTTTCGATCCGACTACCATATTGTTGTAGTGGCCGAAAGTAATTACATTCGATCCGACTACGATATTGTTGTAGTGGCCGAAAGTAATTACTTTCGATCCAACTACGATCTTGTTACGGTGACGCCGAAGACATGTTCCATCAAACATCATTTGTTTCTTTTTCTTTTTTTTGTATCTTCCTCACTTAAAATCTCAGCGCACCCTTATTCATGTGCATGTAAAATCCCTCAAATGGTACTTGCTATTGATGAGTATGTTGATCAAGAGAGGAGAGCAAAATGTACATACAGTTTTTTTTGAAACTCAAAATGACCACAAATGGGGAAAGAGTCTTGATATAGTAATGAATTTGAATGGGGATTAAACAATGATACCCAATGAAAAATGCATGATTTTGCGGTAAAACTTGACTTTTCAAATCAATTTAAACAAAAAGAATTAATGATAATCATCTTTTAACACTTACTGTGTTTTAATTCAAACAATGTAAAAACGAAACTCTTCTTTCTGGCAATTTCTACTTCTGCATAAGATTTTGTTTCCTTTGTCTATTCCGTACGGTTCTCCCTTTCTTCAAATTCTTTCTTTTTGCTATTTCCATGATTCTCTCCCCTCCCTTTTTATTTTACATATTACTCTTTAAATAGGAGTAGAATTAAGCAGTTGTAGTAATAACTACCAATATCCACTACAACGGTCAATAATATCTATTATTTAAAAAAAAAATTATTTACTCTTTCATTTTACAATTCTTTTGCAGGATACATATCCTTTTTCTATTTTTTTTCAAATCTTTATTTATTTAATTTTTTTTATTTCTTTCACACTTAAAGACTTAAAATATAATAGTATATAACTTAATTTTTTTTAATTTAGGAAGAAAATATTATTATTCTACAAATGATAAATTTGTTAAAATTTAGGGTCAAACAATGAGTTTAGGAGACTTTCTTGCGGTTTATTGTGCACACACGGCAAAGAAGCTTGCTTCATTTTTCCTTGTAAAAAGGAATTTTTCAAGGAGTTGTTCGACAGTTCCTCGTGGTAGGTTTTCTCAATCCAAATCTTCTGTCCCTGATCCTATCTCTCATGCTGTCCCTGAATTCTTATTCGTCCACGTGACCCCTATTTTTAATATCTGAACCCAACCAACAATTAAAACTTCAATTTTTTTTAAATATAGGGGCCACGTGGACGAATAGGAATTCAAGGGACAACATGAGAGACAACATTAAGGACAGAAGATTTGGATTGAGGTTTTCTACATTTGTTGTATTGATGTACTTGAAATTTGGATAGTTCTTCCACGATTATAAAAGTTGGAGTAAGGATCCTAATTTTTGCTTTAAGTTGCGATTAGGATCTTTGTAAAGCTACCTCGTGAAGTTTCCTTTTTTCTATACATATCCTGCAATGGTTGTATATGTTAACATAGAGCAGAGTTGGGCATCGTGGTCGGAAAGACCACAAATTTGACATAGGATGACGTTATCCGTCTTGGAATGGGAGTATGGTGGGGTGCCAACATTTACGGCTTTAGCCGTAGCGTATTTATGATCAGACAACTTGTTACTATGGTCACCCGATTTATCCACTAAATCTCATGTCTCGCCAATGAGCATAGTCATAAGTCTTCCGCTGTATAAGTGACAATCATAAATCTCGTGGAGTTATTCACTCTCTGGTCAATAGATTGAACTAAAGCACCCGTTGATTGTCCGTGAGCGTGATATTGACGCATAAGGTCTTGAAACACAGCTGATTGGGCCATAGGTCCACAGATGGTTTAGAGGCCATACAGACAAATCTCAAAACAACCAATTTGACCCAAAAAAGAAGCCCATTTCACTTTCACGTTTGAGACCACAAAACTGAGAGCCATCACCACTTCAATGGTGGTCGCCGGCGTCGCGCTGCTTCATCCTCCACTCTCACTTGCTCCCTTACGCAGATTCCCCGCCACTCCCGCTGTCGGAAAACAGTTTATTTCATTGAAGAAGAGGAGGTTCCAATTCAAAGCCATGAGAGCTATAGTTCAACGCGTCTCCTCCGCTAGCGTCGAGGTAACTAGATATTTATCTGGAATCGTTTCAATTCATGCCGAAAAGTTCCAGCGGAGATATGTTGTTGGTTCCGGGGAGTTGATTAGGAATCGAATTTTTTGAATTTAAAGTCGCATTGTGTTATGCGGTAGGTGGAGGGGAGAATTGTTTCAGAGATAGGGCCAGGTCTTCTCGTCTTGATTGGGATTCACGAGTCTGATACTGTATCCGATACCGATTACATGTATTCTTCTTTTTCTCGTGATCGTGTCTAAATTTGAACAGGAAAATGAAAAAAATAAGTGAAAGTTGGAATCTGTGTGCAGATGCCGGAAGGTGCTCAACATGAGACTGTTTACAAATGAGAGCACTGGAAGATCTTGGGATCAAAGTGTAATTACTCTGCCTTTCGAATCTGATATGGACTTAGGGACTAATTTGAGTTATCCATCCATTTGCTACTTAAAGGTGGTTTTTGGTGGTCATTATTTCCGAATTATACACTAAATTCAATTCATTTGCAGGTTACGCAGAAGAATTTTGGTGTTCTATTAGGTGAGCATACCTTTTGGAATGAGTTTGTGCTCTAATTTTGCTGTTTTTTTATACTCTGCCGTTTTGTGTTTGTCTTGCAGTAAGTCAGTTTACTTTGTATGGGTTTTTGAAGGGTAACAAGCCAGATTTTCATGTGGCAATGCCACCTCAACAAGCAAAGCCTTTCTACGAATCTGTTGTTGAGAAATTCCGGAAGAATTATACATCAGACCTTGTGAAAGGTATCAATTCCTATATACCAAGATCAATTTGGTTATGTACGATGTCATCTAGAACGAAATTTGTTGATTCGATTGAAGGTTTCTACTTTCTTTTGGGAAGTTTTGGTTATGTTTTCAGATTATTTTAATCTATTTTGGAGATTTTTACATGATTTGAGATGACTTTATTTTCTTGGAGATTTGTTACGAATCTGTATATTGTGCCTGCCTTTCTCCCTTAGACACTGACCCTCTTTTTACTCACGCAAGAGTACATCATATATTATGAGATTCATCGTGATATGGTGCTCTTAAGCTACCGCCAAATAGGATAATACTACCCACAACAGTATCCTAAGTATATGATCATTCGGTTGCCACCGACTGAAAGGCATACATTTAAAATAGATGACAGTGGACACGTTTCATAGCTTAATTCTGTGGGATCATTAAATGGAGGGAATGTTAACGGTCGATGTGCATGACTTGTATAAGGTATTCAAACTTTATCCTGGCTCGAGAATTCTTGTCCATAGTTCAGCCTTATATCTGATTCAAAATTTGAAGGTAGGAAAATGAAGAGGCTAGTGATGAGCAATAATGCCAGTAATTGTTGAAGATGCAACATCTTAGCTAATGCAAATATTGTAATTGGATTAGTTTTTGCCACATCTGCACTATTTTATTTGCCATTCTTATCGAAATATTTTCACCCATTGAAGATGTAAGAGAATATCATCCGTCATTTCTCTCCCGAGTGTTTCCAATCTATGAGGTGTCTTAGTTGAAAGAAATATGTTCAGCGTGACATAGTCTGCTGCTGTTATTTGTGAGTATCTCTATTCATGTTGATGGTGTAATTGTTTTTATATAATATACAAAGAATCAAAATCAGGAAACAAGGAGCAATATTTGCTCAATATCTTATATTAATGAAGCAGATTGATTGTTCATTTTGTTGTGTCTGTCTTCAGTCCATCTCACTTGTTCCTTTTCTTCTTTTTCATAGATGGCATATTTGGAGCTATGATGAAAGTAAGTATACCTCATCTACATCTCAATCGTCAATATATTCACATTTCTCTTCTTTTTTTAAATAAACAATAATGTACTTCAAATCTCTTGACTTTCTTCTCAAATAAAAAACTCCTGACTTAGTTATACTCGTGATATCCTATAGGTCAACCTAGTAAATGATGGACCAGTTACAATGCAGCTTGACTCATTGAAGCCATCCAAGTAAGCTTTGCTTAAAGTGCTTATTAAGCCTATTATTCAAATTCTGTATTCGTCCTTTTTTTAATATTTTGCATTGCTGATTGGGAAATTACAATTCTG
Organism: Fagopyrum homotropicum; assembly: GCA_033239125.1. Classification (NCBI taxonomy): domain Eukaryota; kingdom Viridiplantae; phylum Streptophyta; class Magnoliopsida; order Caryophyllales; family Polygonaceae; genus Fagopyrum; species Fagopyrum homotropicum. The sequence continues at coordinate 137,426,084 of BSWB01000001.1, read as the reverse complement.
TCCCAGGAATGAAAATAATTTAGTAGAACAATGATTTTAGACAATGCAAGGCTTCTGTATCTGCTAAAATTTTTGATGGCACTTGGACAAACAAAAAGGAGAAAGGGCTCCTAACCTAAATTTCCAGAGATGAAAAGAGTAGGGTTCCACATTGAAGATCACTTTTACTTGGGATTGTTTGAAGATTTGATGCAGTCCTGCAGCCTTTCTTGATCCTGTATTGTACTTGTATTCGATATCCATAAACCATTCTTGATGTTCTAATTCACCTTAATTCGCTGATTAACTCATCTGGATAGTGAAACTAGCATTTTGTGCTTTGGGGATTGTTAGATCAACTTGAAAGGTATTTAAGCTTATTGTGTAGCCAACTTAGCCTTGGTTGAAAATATGATAATTGTTCGGCTTAAGTCTATTGGAGGTGCTTTGTGTACAAGTTTAGCATCAACAATTCAATATATGCCACCACAGTTTCACTTAGGGGTGTCCGGGTGTGGATGGGACGGGACGAAGTGATCTCAGTCCCGTCCCGGCTATTTTAAACGTGTGATCTCAGTCCCGTCCCGGCTATTTTAAACGTGCCGGGTCCTCGGTATTTTAGATTGAATTTTATCGGGTCCTATCTCGGCTGGCCCGCTTGTCCATAAATTTATTTACTGCGTTTAAATTTTACGTTTTATCCACAAAAATATCTATATATATATCGTACTTAAAACACAAAACATTAACGTTTTCAAATATCAATAATAACATATTACCATTAAATTAAAATTTTCAAATTGACCAACCTGATTTATTTTTTATTTTATAAAATATATAAGCATAACTAAGTATATTACTAATATAATAACTATATAAGTATATTACTAATGCTTAGGAAAATTACTTATAATATTATTTTTAATTAAAAACGTTATTGTATACGGGATGAACCTAGCGTGATGGAGAAGTTAAGATTCATATACCGTCCCGAATAGTTTTTGACGGGTTCGGGACGGAAATTCTAATTTGAATGAAATCTTGTCGGGATCGCGACAGGACTGGGATTTGTGTTTACTCCTAGTTTCACCTATTACAAGTTGTCTAGTCACCGGCATTTCCCCGTCTTTTTATTCTTGTAAATATTTTGAGTAGGATTGTTCATCCGGACAGGTTTGGTTTAGACTTGTCCCGAAAATTTGATATTGGACCGGACGTGGACCGAACTTTCAAGTCCGATCCAGACCGATCGATTGGCACAACTTTTCTTTACTATTTGTGGCCTAAAATTAAACCTTTTTAAAAAAATTGTCAAACATGTCCGGATTCTAAAAATTCAGTCCAAATCCGCTATAACAACAAATTTCCGGTCCAGGTTGAGGCAACTTGAACCCGGTCACTCACTCTTTTAACAGCCATAGGAAAATAAAAAAATCGGCTTTTTGTGGCAAAAGGAAAAAAAATTCCGTTGCCGGGACTTGAACCCGGGTCTCTCAGGTGAGAGCCGAGTATCCTAACCACCTAGACTACAACGGATTTGATGAACCATTATTATGTATGTATGTATTTGGATAATTTTGTTTACATGGACCAGTAAGTTATAATATATAACATGGTCCAAAGCTGTAAATTTAATGATAATTTGTGACGTCATATACATATTAAAGGAAAAGAGGAGGGTGAAAACTGAAAAGGCGATTGTATCTAAATATGAAAACAAAAGGTTTATGTCAAGTCTTTGTAGCACAATTAGTACCGACAAAAACCAAATCATGACAACAAATATATCTCATTTTTAATAAGTATTAAGTTGCCTCACCTAATCAACATAAATGGACATCAACAAGATTGTAAAGTGGTTCCTTTTGATTATTCAAATATAATCATATAAAATAATCTATATACTTTAAGCGTTTATCGTCACATGTTATCGTTTTAAATTTTTAACGCCACATGTCATTTTCACACGCCTTCCTATTTATAGGAATAATAATTAATTGTATTTTATTTTTAAAATAAATATAATTAATTATTTTAACTCATTGTAATATCCATATTTAACTCATCATAATATCATGTATCTATTTTTGACATATATATTTGGATAGTATTTCTTTAATTTTTTCTAAATCATATACCTAAAATAGTAACTTTACAATAATATTTATAAATTATTTAACATTATTACTTTTAAAATATTATTTTTAAGCGGACTTACTTATCTCGTATTCTTTGCATTAGCATCGATGTGTGTGTGATAGTGTGTTGATTATGTTACATAATAACAAAACAAAAAATAGGACGACCTTTATATATTGATATTTGGCCCAAGTGTATGATAACGGGTGTGACATCACTGCCTAGTTCTTGCGAGAGCTAGGAGGTTCTCGGCGACTAGCCCGTGCGGGTAGACGGTCAGATGCATCAGTACAATTCCTTACCGGTAAGTGGGGACCTAGGCGAGATCACGGTGATTCTCATGTCACAACCTTAAGTTGAATTAGTAATGGGATGACGTAAATGAAAAGATAATAAACCAGACTTGTGTGTTTTGAAGCATGATGCGTGTTATGATGATTTATGTGTGTTTGTACCATTACCATAATTCTAATGCTTTGAATATTAACTAACGGTTTTTTACCGATGTTATAGTTGCCTTGCAGGTTGAGGATGCGGCTGAGAGATCTGGAAGAGTGGCAACCGGGGTTCCGTACATTTTAGGATGGGTTTGATGGAGTCGTGTATATTATATATTGTATGTTGTGTGTATAGCGTTTGACCTTTGGAGTTGTAACTCGGTTAGAGTCTTTCGTTGTATGCTTTCGGGTTTCATTACATTGCATAAAAATGTATTTCGGTTTTGCCTTTTATTTGTGTCTTGTTGTAAGATCCGGTGAAATTGTTGTCAAGCTAAGAGTCGAGACCCAATGTGAGGTGTCCGCCCGTAGCATCCCGAGTCCCGCGGATCCGGGGTGTTAAACTTAAATTAAATCACACATTGCCTAAAAAATATTATTAAAGACTTATTCTGACAAATATTTTATTACTAATATATTTCGTTATTTCTTAATTTAATTATTTTACTACACAATAATTTAATAGGCTTTTATAATTAATTTTTTTTAAATTAAACTTATATATATCATCACGGGTTTACAAATATTTTATTACTAATATATAGATATATTTAATTACATACATACAATAGTATCGAATACATATATATTTTATAAAAATTAATTTGGGCAAATTTGGTTAGTAGGCTATTTAGAAAAATAGTGATAGTAAGTAGGCTTTTTTGTTTTTCAATTAAGTAAATATACCCCTCTTATTTTTTTTTACCTTCAAACCTTCTCCATCCTCTTGTTTTCTTCTTTCTTCCAAATGCTTTTTAAAAACTAAATTTCTTTTTTTATTTTCTTTTATTAATTTTTTTTGTCTTTTTTATTTTCTTTATTTTTTCTTTATTTTTTAGAATGAAGAATTTTTTCACACACCGGAATTATCACATACCGGAATTTCCACATACCGAAATTTTCACATACCGGACCGGAATTTTACATACCGGAATTATCACATATCGGAATTATCACATACCGGATTTTCACATACCGGAATTTTCACATACCATAATTTTCACATACCGGAATTTCACATACCAGATTTTCACATACCGGATTTTCACATACCGGAATTTCACATACCGGAATTTCACATACCAGATTTTCACATACCGGATTTTCACATACCGGAATTTCACATACCGGACATTTACATACCGAAATTTACATACCGGAATGAATTTTAATTGTCTAATATTTAATTTTGCAAATTTTAGGGGACTCGTTGTAATTTTGCAATTTTTTTTATTGTAATTTGCGTATATGATGACGGTTTGCAAAAATGGGTCCATCACCGTCTCTTTTGGTTTCCAAAAGACTTGTTCTTTTTCCCAGTTGACAATGACAAATTGACAAGACGTGGAGGAGTTGAGCATTATTTGAGTGGAGAATTATATGTTAAAATTGTCTCAAAATAAAAGTATTATGTAAACAAAAATAAATAGCGGACAGAAAGCACAAGGATCAAGTGTTGATTGTGCCGCTAGTTTTAATTCAGAAATTTCCGGTATGAACTTTCGTATGAAATTTCTGGTATGAAAAATTCTGGTATGAAAAAATTCTAGTATGAAAAAAATTCTGGTATGAAATTTCTGGTATGAACTTTTCGTATGATAATTTCTGGTATGAAATTTTTGGTATGAAAATTCTGGTTTGAGAATTTCCGGTATGAGAAATTCAGTCCAGAAAATAAAAAAATAAAAAATAAATAAAAAAGGCAAGAAAAATAATAAAAGAAAACAAATTCAGTAATTAAAAATTAAAAATTATACTTATATAACAAATAACAAACATTGTTTATTCTTTCTTTCTAATAGAAGGGTTAATAATTTTTACCTACTATTAAATGAAAGTGGTAAAAAATTTGGGGTACATTTTTTTAAACAAAAACTAAAAAAAGCCTAGTATGTCAAATTCTCCCAATTAATTTTAATATAATCTGTACAAAACAAGTGTATTGCGCTAGTAATAGCAATAACAGTAAAAAAGGCCAATTAAATGTAATTGTGATGTTTAAAATTCATTTATATTTTTTACTTGATATGCATGTAAGATAAACTAAATATTTATAAATCATTAGTTGATTTTTTTTACATTTATAGGCCATTATATTTATAATTATTTTGTATTATATGTGAAAAATAAACCTAGGACACAATCACTTTATTTTGTTTAATGACCTTTAAGTTAAAACTACGAAAATTTTCATCTCTATTGTTTCTTTTATATATAAGTAGTTTATATCCCTCACCTTGTGCGGGTATATTTATATATTTGATGTTTTTTTTGAATAAAATGTCATCAAGTTGTGTACGTAGGTAAGGTGCGGATGTATTTATATATTTGATGTTTTTGAATAAAATGTCATTAAGTTGTGTAAGTGGGAACTAATGATATATTTATAAAAAAAAATTAAATTAAATATTTTTTTAATTTATCACTAACAAAAAAATTATATAAAAAAATATATATAATTTTTAACTTACAAAACCTTACATCTAGATCTTTCGACATGAGAAATGTTTGTAAAAAACACATAAACAAACATCTTACTTTTTATAAAATATTATATTAGGTAGTTTGCTCAAATTTATATAATTTATAATAAAATAAAAGATCAGAGAAGTTTTTTCAACTGAACAATATGGTAGACTCACTTTACAAGCAATTAAATCATGTAGTTAACTTGATTATTGCCACAAATATCACAATGATATAAAGGTTACGATTTTCACTTATTGTGTAAAAAGAGAAATTAGAGTATAAACTTTTGGAATATCTTTTAAAATTAATGGTAATTTAATTACTAATTTGAAAAGAAAAAATAAACTTTAAAATATGGTTTCTTAATAAAATTTAGATATTATCTTGCTATGAAATAGTGAGCTTAGAAACAAAATATGTTTTAACTTGTTGGATCTGATCAAGTCATATAAAAAATTTGTGATTTGATTGTTAGGGTGTTAACGATAATGTTTATAAATATTTGTAACAAACTGATTATGTTAATTAATATTATTTAGTAAAAAAAATCGGATTAAAAATTATATATTTTTTTAAAATATTGTTTATAAATATTTATTTTATAAAAATTGATTTGGTTGTTAAGCTGATTTTTTATAATTAACTTAATAAATTATTCTGTAACAACCCCTATTTGTGAAGCTCAATTTGTTTTAGAAAATTTTTATAAATATTTGTAACAAACTTATTATAACAATTAATATTATTTCGTAACAAATGAGATTAAAAAACTATAGATTTTGTAATATCTTTTTATAAATATTTATTTAATAAAAAATGATTTGGTTGTTAAGATGATTTATTTTAATTAACTTTATAAAAATAATTCCGTAACAAACCGTTTTTGTTAACCTGGATTTTTTTAGAAAAGTTTTATAAACATTTGTAACAAACTGATTATGTTAATTAATATTGGGTTAATTTGTTAAGTAGGCTCTTTTGAGTTTATTATCTAGTAACTAAGCTTTTTGTAAAACATATTTAAGACTTTGAGAAGAACACTAGTTGTAGATTCAACTAGTACAAGCACAAAAGCGAGACAAAGATTTGTTGACGCAGTTCGGAACTTAATCCTATTCTGCGAGACCTCAAGAGGGGATATCCGATCCCAGTTTCCACTATTGTTTCAAGGATTACAACACAAGAACACTCAAAGGTATACAAGACAGTATAGACTAGGCAAAGGCAAATCAGACAAGAACCGATATGGAGATAGAAGACAAGGCGAGAAGAAAAGCCCCCTCAAAGGCACCTGCGAAGATCTGAGTTAGATCTTCGTTGTAAAAGGCCAACGCAACAGAGGTGATTCACAAAGAAGAGATAACAGATCACTCCTCACTTGAATGCTTCTTCTTCTTTGTTGCTCGAATCCGTCTCGTCTATAACGAGCTTTGCAAGATTCGATCTTAAATCTGGAGTACTCTCTCTAACCCCAGCCGCTGCACACTCTAAAAAGAAGTTGGTGAAGACCGTATGTTTTTATCTTCCAGGCAATGACCTTGTACAGCTTTAGGGTATGCTGTTAAACTCAGCGTTTTTGGACACTCCTCAATATCAGACTTGGACTATCATCACTAACAGAAGAGAGTTTTTGGGCCTGCTTCCAATTCTGAAGTCCAGCTTCATGCAGTAATCAATTGGGCCTTGTATTCTAGTCTCCAATACTTAATATAACGTAACTATTTATAAACTCTACCCATATAAACTAGAATTTTAATCTAAGATGGCCAGCTACCAAACTTAGGCATACCATACACTAAGTGGCAACTTATCATCTTAATTAAATTTCTAGCTAATATAGCAAAGTCCATAAATGTCACACCACAATCTGATTTGTATGCCTCTACCTAAAATCTATACTAATATTACATACAATATATGAGTGTTCATAGTGCTTCATTTAAGGTACACAAAGGATTATTATTACAACACTTTTCTTATTTAGTAAATATACCCCACTCCTTCTTTTACCGTTCAAACCCTAATTTTTTTTCTTCGCCGATTATAGAAGGCTCTCCATTCCTCTCCGGCGATTGCAGAAGGCACTCCATTACTCTCCGATTCCTCTCCGAGTACGAGGGAGTCCAAATTCGAAGATGCAGAAGCGAGGCCATGGTTCTCCATTCGAAGATGGGGAAGAAGCGTTGAATATCTAGATCTAGATCTAGATATAGACGAGCCTCTCCTCTGCTTCAAGGTCAGCCATAGATGAACCTCTCTTCTGCTTGTCTTGTTGGTGCTACTAGAGAAACCCGAAGAGGAGCACCCAAGCAGCCATGCTCATCCTTTGATCCCATCAAGAAGTAAAAACAAGACAATAAACTTCCTTTTTACACCACACATGAAGAAATCGATATCAAATCTACTTACTTAAGAGACTAAGACGATCTCTAGCTTACACCACATGTTGGAGAAGATGGTGACAGGAATTGGACAGTAAAGGTTTGTCTCCAATCTGTCTGTATCTTCAGTTTTTCTCACTATTAGCCACTTATTAGTTTCATATTGTATTGAGTCAGCGGCAAATCTATTGTTCTTGGAATCTCCTGTCTACGTGGGATATTCGTATAGTAACAGTAGCAAAGACATGGATGAGCTGAGTGGCACAATAACAACCTAAGATTCATACCAATTGCTTTTGAATTGGTTCAAAAGATTCTAACATCAAGAGCAACGAATTCTACATTTTGGGAGAAAGCTATGCAGGTATATTTAATTATTTATATTTATATTTATTGGCAATAACAAAGTAATTAACAAGTAGTGATGGTTTTGTTAATTAGGCCATTATGTTCTTCAACTTGCGGAGCTCATCTTTAACAAGAACATCAAGGCACTAATGAAGGAAGATCACATGAATTTGAAAAGCATTAGGGTAATTAACGCATTGTTTTGTAGTTGATATGTGTGCATGGGTATTCAAGGATGGGATCTGTGTATCTTGCAAAACTATTTTCTCTGGTCAAGTTTGACTTATCACAGAGAATATATAGTTTTATTGAAAATATCTTACATTGAGTATCAACAACTGAATGATCTGATGAAATCTAAAGGTGGTGAAAACGATTCTAGTAGTAGTTCCTCATTTTATGAAGGTTTCTTAGGTTACAACATTGAAGAGTTCTTCTATGGTTTATATATAATTTTTTAAACTTCCGGTATGTGAAAATAAAAATAAGACAAAAAAACCATGTGATAAAATTCTTGTATGATAAAATTTCTGGTATGATAAAATTTCTGGTATGATAAACTTTCTAGAATGATAAAATTTCTGGTATTATAAAATTTCTGGTATGATCATATTTATGGTATGAAAAATTTCTAGTATGATAAATTTATTTCAGAAAATAAAAAAAATAATAAAGAAAATAAAAAGGCAAAAAAAAAATAAAAAAATAAATTCAGTAATTAAAAATTAAAACTTACATAACAAATATCAATTATTCTTTTTTTTTTAAAAAAAAGGGTTAATTACTTTTAACTACCATTAAATAAAAGTGGTAAAAAATTATGGGGTACATTTACTAAACACAAAACTTAACAAGGCCTAGTATACCAAATTCTTTCATTAATATTTTAAATTCAGTTTTAGTGAAAAAAATTTTAGGGGTTAATTACTGAATTTAAAAAAATTTAATTATTAGAATAAATCTCAGGCCGCCACGTCAGTCGTCGTAGTGACTTATGTTTTAGGCCAGTGACAGTGCTGGGGGAATCTCCAAATTTGGAGTCCCGAACATAAAAACTTTACAACAGGTATATATATATATATATATATAATTTTTACCTCCTGATCATCTTTTTTTCATCTGACTTCTTTATTGAAGTCTTTCTTTTTTTTTTTTGGTGGGATTATTGAAGTCTTTCTAAGTACACTTATTCAGTATTAATTGAATCACTGTAAAATCTATGTCACTTTTTTTTAATAGTTTTTTGAATTGCTTTTATTTCTCACATTCGTATGACGAAAACAGAGTATTGCAAGTGCACGAGAAACACATGGAGTTACATAAATTAGGTTACAAATAAGGTGTGCGTAGTGATATATATATCCTAGTCCAACACTTTGCTTTCTTGCATATATAGTTGTTTAATCAATCCAAAGTGAAAGATAGGTAAAGAGTTAAGAGGTCCACCATGAATACATATTTATCATGGTTTTAGACTTACAGATCGAGTCGGTACCTACACATGTGTCATAATTGTTGATATATGAAAGCTTGGTTCGCCAACTGGCTATTCTCTGTGTCCTTGTCGAAATCAAAGGATAGTCGGCCATCATTAATGTTCATACAGATATACTAAATTCTTTGTCTCGCTCCATCTTTCCTATGTACTACTTGGACTTGCTCATTAAGCTTCATAATATATGCTTACTAAACTTATACACTTGAAAATGTAAATGATAAAGAATAATTGGGGGTAAAATGGACTTGTGATAGAAATATGGGCGATCTAGATCGAGGATAAACTTCAACTACTTCTTTTTGATCGTTTGCATTGAACCAAACTATGAATTTGAGATGTGGAAGCGTTTGGTTGATCATTCAAAAGGATCCTCGAATTTGAAGACTTGGATCAAAGACTAGATCCAAGCAAGAACTCTAAGAGGGTGGGGGAAGAAGGTGATGCCTAAACTAAGTAAGAAGGTTTTTCTTCTCAATACTTAGTATTCAACTTAAACATCGTTTTACAAATGAGCCAAACCATCCTTATATAGTGGATGGAGGCCATACAAAGAGTTTAAACATAAATGACAGAATTAAAGTCGGAATTAAGTTCCGAATATGAAAAGCCTAAAATATGAAAGGTCGGAATTTAATTCACGGAATTAAGTTCCGGAATTAAAGTTTCGAATATAAAAAGACTTATTATTAAATAGCCGAATAATAATAACGTTCTTCAAAATGTGCGGGTCCTTCTAGCCGTAAACACGGATGACATCGCCATCCAGGGGCGTATCAGCTTGTGTGCTGTTATTGTATATATATGAGCATAATCAAGACTCTTAGGTTTACAATGTAATAAAATAGGTCCATGCTATTTTATATTTTATAACCAATAACCAACATTTTTTACCTTTAGTTTTAATTAAAAAAATAAAGATCTTAGCTTGAATCAGAGATATAAAAAAAATGTCTTATTACTTATCAAATGGATGAAATTGCCTCAAATACTAAATTCTAATAAGTTTATGGGTAATCCATTTTTATACCAAACTATGAATCGTTGGCCGCTCAAAATATTATTTTGAAATTTAGATTATTTTGGATTATAATTCTCAAAATAACCCTCATTTTACACCAAATGACCCTAGAAAGTATTGTAGTCGGTTAATATTAGAAAAAAAAAAAAAAAAAAATACTAAATAAGTGTATAAATATATTAAAACCATTCATATTAAAACTGGTACTTTTTGTACATATTAAGTCGCATCAACCATGAGGCAGTTGGGTCAAATGGAACACCAACGGTTCAATTAAGCATGGAAGCGGTGTTGCGGCTGCACGTGGTGTGTTGAGAGATGAGGACGAACAATGAGTTTCGTGGGGGAGTCCATAATATTGGGATTTGTTGGGTTTCGCTTGCGGAGTCGCTCTGGGACCGGAGGTATGTTGGAATATGGGGTTTGAGCCAGTTGAGATTGAATTAGACTCGCCTCCCTAGTGGTCATTGTCAGGGCTTTTTTTAGAAATTAGCTTGTCCGATTCCGGCATATTTATCGAGAGACAAACACAATTGTTGACTATCTTGCCAAATTTACTTTTAATTTTCTTATTGGAGTGTTTTTAGTTTTCGAATCAAGAATTTCACCTAAAATTGAATAAATCTCAACCATTAAATGATGATTCAATGATTAGATTAAATTTATCCTTTCTCTCCAAATCTTTTTTATTTGCAATTACCTTTTATTGAGTTTGATTGTTTTTATAGATTTTTTGGAATTTCACCTAGAATAATTGTAGGGAAACCAGACCCCATACGAGTCTACTGCCTTTGTTAACGAATGATATTAGGGGTCTTGCTACTCTCCGATCCATCCCAAATTAACTCCTTTTCTTTAAATTAAAGCGCTGTACCAAAAAAAGTATCCTCCTGTCCTTGACCAATATTAACCTTAAATCATAACATATTAAGATGTACATTTTATTTTATCTATTTGAGATAATATGATGATACAGTTATCCACTTGGCGTACGTATGATCTGAAATATCATTGAATTCGAGCAAGTACGCAGCAGGCTGCTATCATAACTTCATCAACTAAATACAATTAATGACTCGCAAATTTAGAGGGAAAGAAATGCAGTTGAGTTTCTTTCTTTTGGGCGCCATAGCCAAATTGCATTTATACTTTCGGATCACACTCAATTTTTTTTTTTTTTTTTTTTAAATATGGTCAAGTTCGAATATAACTACATTTAGACCAAACATCAACCAAACCAACAGATCCGGCCCTAGTAATTACTGCTATGTTGTTTTTACCTAAAGTTTTAAGGAAAAATTTGGATAATGTCTTTGTTTTAGGTTTTTTTCGGATTATACCCTTCTACCATTCATAAGTTAACATTTTGAAGGGATAAAACATAAATATTATTTATTTGTTAGTTATTGTTTATAGTCATTTTAGAGCTATATATAATTTATCAAATGAATAATTTATCTTTTTATCCTATAAAATGTTAAAATATGAATGGTCGAAAGGCATAATCCTAAAAAGTCTAGAACTTAGGTGCACCGTTCGAAAACTAAAAACTTCTTGGACATAATCCGAAAAGATCAAAGATACATGAACACCATCTGAAATTTTCCAAGTATCGATATTCGGTTTCGGTTCGATTTAGATCATTTTTTTTTTAATTTTGGATCAGTTGATTTGGAACCTTTGAACAAACCTAGATACATTAATGGACATATTTGAAATTCAAATTAAAGCAATTAAACCCTACATTAACCGAAGATGTAAAAGAATAAAATAAGTTTCCTCAAAACGTAAAACGATATAGGAAATTAATTACCCATTATATATAATTTATGATGCAGGGACACTTCTAGAAGGCGGCGTGTCCCGTGTCTTGCCGTGTCGGACACGGGGACACAATAGGACACGGCTCGGACACGGTCAAATGAGACCGGACACGGTCAATACACGTTTTCGAGGTAGGACACGTCTAGGACACAGTGAGGACGCGGATTGTGCCCGGTCAAGACGCGGTCAACGAAAGTTTACCTTGTTTTTTTAGGCTAGAAAAAACATTTTTTTAAAAAACATAAACAAAAACTGATTTACCGTAATATTTTTTTCTTCTCTTCCATTTTTTTCCGATTAAACCTAGCCCACATGACCACCTACGAGATTGTGGTTGCCGGAAGTAGGACACCGATCTTCTTCTTCGGCTCTAATCTTAAAATGTTGTTCCGCCGGCCGACTCTTCTCTCCATTTTTCTTATGGTTTCATAAATTAATTTTGAATCTTTGAATACTAATTTATTGTTTCATCTTTCTTTGTTGAATGTTGAGTGTATTATTCTAATTCTTTCGCTTTTTATAATTTATAAATATTTATTATTGTTTTTCTTGATTGATCATGTTGTTCGGTTGTTGTTGATTTGTAAAATGAATTTTTCATTCTTCAGTTTTGATATTAAGTATATATATATATATTCAGATTATAAGACTAAATATGTTTATTTCTATGTTTTGTAAGACTGAAAATGTTTGCTTCTAACCTTTTGTTTCAGGTTATTCTTTTATCATGTTAATATTTTTATACACTCATATATCATTGATGTCCCCCCCCCCCCACATATATTCATTTCATTATGATATAGGAATTCTATATTTCAATTTCTTAAACTTTTTTTTTTTACTCACCGTATCTCCATTTCCTATACTTTTGAGGATTGCCCGTTTTCCGTTTTTGTGTCCGTATCCGTGTCCGTGTCCGTGCATCATAGTATATAATCTCTAGTCTTATAATAGGACACAAAAGGTACATGATACTATGCCACTACCTTGTGTATTGTGATTGTTTGGTAGAGAAAAATAAAAATTATCTTATAGAGTAAAGATAAGAAATAGATAAAATTTTAAAATTTTGTTTAACGAAAATTGGTTATGTAAGATAACCCTCGAGAAGTGGTTCAACATAAAATATTCTTATGAACGAAAATATGAAGTTTGAGTTCATCAAAATAGTTTATGAGATTATGGGTGGAGTGACCAAACTATTCAAGATTGCCATCAAATTTTGAAAAAATTTGGTAGAGTGAACAAAATAAATTACCTTATTGTAAAACTGACCCTCAATTTTTCAAGTTTTGCAAACTAACTACTATAAAATCTGTTTTCCCTATTTTTGTCTTTTCAATCTTCTTTTCTCCATCTTTTTTCCTTTGTTTATGTAGCACCCCGTAAAATTTTCATCCCGCATCATATGAATGAGGATATATGGTTAACTTATAAGAATGAGTTGCTACTCATGTCAACAAAACATTTTCTTTTCCAAGGGTTGAGTGAGGACAAAGAACTCTATAGTTAAACGTGCTCGTGCGGAGAAATTTCAAGATGGGCGACCTCCTGATAAGTTTCTGCGCGTGCATGGTTGACACGGGGACATCGTCCCTAAGACCTCGGGTCTTACAAAACATGGTATCGGAGCCAGGTTGACGACACTCACAATCTTCTGAAGTGTCGAATATACAAATAAACCGAAACCAAAAGGGGTCTGAGTTTTCAAAACGAATATCATTTTTAAATTCATGTGCATAGTTGGGATGTGATAGAATGTAGGGGATCACCACTACCTCCGCGGATCTTGGCAGCGTAGCTTGTTATTTTGGACTTTTGTTAGTTATTTCTTGGACTTTTATTTATCATCGTAGTAGTTAGCTTGACCTTATATCTTAGTTACGGTCCTTATCGCAGATGACACGTACTAGAGCAACATCTGATGTAGGATGAGGTAGAGGTCGTCCACCTCTTCCTCCTCCTGGGCAGGGTAGGAGTGATCGGACTCCTGTAGTCCGAGGAAAAGGCTGGGAAGGTAGACCTCCTGTAACGAGAGCTCAAGGCCGAGTTCCATTGTTGAGCCACCAATGGCTGAGGATAAAGCTAAGGAGGTTGCTGAGAGTGTAATTCCCGAGGTCGCGAATGGGACTGCTGCTAGATCATGAGCACAGATAGCGCAGTCGGCTGAGTCAGGTCGTGTCTCGATGGGAGCTACCAAGTTCTGAGAGTATGTACAACGGGTGGCGGATGCAAATAGGACAAGGGGACGTGCCCCAAATCTACCGGTACCTACGAGATCGATTGAGGTATCGCAGAGAGTGACGTAAGTGCCAACTGCACCAAAGAGAGGAGTTGAGATTGACAGGGCTCAGAATGAGCAAAGGGCATCGAGACTGGATTCATGCGAGTACCCTTGTTTAATGGGAAGCTAGGTTTAGATGTGGAGTATTGGTTAGGGCACGTTGAGACCGCACTAGAGTCAATCCGTTGCCTTGAGGATCGGCGTGTGGAGTTAGTGAGACCCTATTCAAAGAGCAGACGCAGTATTGGTGGATGACCGTCCGTAGCTAAGTTACCGGGTTTGAGCAGATGAGGAGTCTCATCCGAGAGCATTTTTGATGTGGGACCATCCTTGATAGCACCTACATTACATGAAACCATCACTAAGTCAAGAGCAAGAGATACTCAAGAAGAGGTTGCTAGCAAATTGCAAACATGGGAGGATCTGAGAGAATGGAGAATTATATGAAAGATGCAAAATCTTGACGAACAGCCTAGAATCTCATCCGAGATTCTTGAATCGACACCGAAATTCTCCACTGTTACGTGTAATCTAGTAGAATCTCAATCGGAGGATTATTATCCTCTACTTATCTTTTATTATTTTAATACCTTTAAGCTCTCAAACAAACTAAAGATATTTCTTGGTTTTTGATCCTATCTTTTAGGATTATTTTTTAGATTATCTTTTAGATTATCTTTTAGAAGAATCTCTCTTATGAATACCCTTAGAAGACGAGATCATAGGGAGTTAGATTTGAATTTGATTTTCATATATTGTGAGATACTTGTGACTTCGCTCACGGAGTTTGCACTCTATCATTTTTATTCAATTAAAAGAAGAAGAATTTTTGGTTCAATCGTTGTGAATCCTTGCTTGGTTGTTCTTGTGTGTGTGTTAATCTTGTTGAAGATTGGTGCTACTAGTCAAACTAGTCCCTCCTTGTGCTTGTCTTATTTAGAAGGCTTGTGTAAGGTTAAAGAATGAAGGGTGAAAGGTAATTATTTGTTTAGGGTTTTGACACATAATTGTTCAAGGTTCTTTGCAAGTCTTATAGTAGTCCGATCTTCCTATACTTATCATATTACAATCCATTAATCATCTTCTTATCTTCCATTATCATCCATAATTCCACATTATGAGTTTCAGAAAATCTTGGCTTGTTCTTAGGAAAATGTCGTCCGAGATTTCCTTTATATTGATTGAGATTTGCTTCTGTTGGTCGATTTGAGGACTTTCGATCTAGATCGGAAACGACAACCTCAACCCCACATCAGTTTCTGCTTTGTCGTGCTGAGGAGGAAGAGACTATAAGACTTTCTTGAGGTAGGATTTGAGGACATTCCTAATTTTGGAGGCGATTAGGAATTTCCAGGAGGAGCTACCACTACTTGGTTCCACTGCAGCTCTGGCGGACCAACATGTGTACTTGTTTTCCCGGAGGCTGAGGGATAGTATCCGTTCTTATCTCGCGGGTTTTAGCTACGATTCTCTGGTGGACTATTAGGACCGAGCTTCAACGTATGAGAGAGACTGACCGGGTCCGAGGAGGGTTTCTCAATCCGGAGGCTAGAGAAGAGACAAAGGACCGGGCAGGCTAGTGCTGGTACTGGAGGCTGCGGACAAGGTCAGTCACATGGACGGCCGAGTTATCCGTCTGCAACTCCGCTTCCCGATGGCGTCAGACAGTTTTAAAATTGTGGAGATCGGGGGCATGTCCGGTCAGAGTTAAGAGGCTGCTTGTGACTTGTTTCACTTACGGCAAGACAGGGCACGAAGCTATTTTCTGCCATCCAGGTAGATCACCATCACAACAGGGGCCTTCTCCTACAGAAGGTCCTTGAACCTCTCCCAAGACTTGAATAAGCTCTCTCTATCCTTCATCACAAAGGCATTGATCTTCCCTCTTAACTCAGTAGTCTTAGAAGGTGGGAAGAACTTTGTCAAAAACTCGGCTGTCATCTCCTCCCAAGTACTCACTCGCCCTTGTGGAATAGATTGATACCAACCCAAGGCTTTATCCTTAAGTGAGAAGGAGAAAGCCCTAAGCTTATGGTTGTTGCTCTCTAATCTAGGCGTTCTTAGAGTCTCCATCAAGATCTCATAGTTCATCAAGTGTTGATGAGGAGACTCTCCTTCCATCCCTCCAAATTGATTATGCCGGATCATTTGTAGAACTTGAGGGCGGAGCTCGTAATCATGGGCTGCGGGATCTCCTAAGTTCACACCCGGACGGTGTGCTCTTTGTGCCGGATCCATACGTTGCCCTAACGTTTGTGGCTCTTCAATAGCAATGGGCACAACCCGAATATTAACCGCCGCCGGTTGCGGTGGTGGTGGAGGTTGTTGACGATTAAGCTCTCTTTGCACAAGAGCTTGCCTAATCTCTTCAATCTCCCTCCTAGTTGCTTCTTGCCTCTCATTGGCAAGTCTCCTTTCATTCTCCAAGGCTTCATCCCTTAGCCTAATTTGCTCTAAAGCTTCATCCAACTCAGCTTGGAGATCTCTCCCGGCCATCTCTTTTCCCTTTGTAATGCTCTTGGATCTAGATCTAAGGGTTTTCTCCGGTTAGGGATCAAATGGAGCTAAATCCTTGCCACGAGATCTTCGCATGCACCTAAAGAGTGAGAGATGTCCTGAAAAGCAAAGACACAAACCAAACGAGATCAAAAGCAACAAGAAAGACCTACACTATAAACAATCACAAACAATGAGTCAATCTTAACCTAGTCCTCGGCAACGGCGTCAAAAACTTGTTACGGTAGGAATTGATGCACGCAAAAGTCTTAAATTTATACTTGTTATATTTTTCCTAACTCCTAGCGAACCCGCAGTGTACGGGACGTTTTGTAGTAGGGATAGTATTCCGAGGTCGAACACAAAGACTGAGGTGAGATTGAATCGATTAGTGACTAAGGATAGTGCTGATCTAAGCTAAGAAAAGAGAAAGAAACAAATAAATGAAAATCTCAATATTTTTGGGTTTGGTTTTGTGTGGTGATCAATCAAGAATCACAACGATATAAGAATGCAAAACAAACTAACAATCTATCAAGTCAACACAAACAAGCAAGACAAACACGAGATATGAGATCAAAGAGAGAAAAGCAGATTCTAGGGGTTGGAAATTCCTGTTATGGCATAGGACTCAAGCTATCTAATCATTCCTCGGATCAACTATAGTATGTTGGGAGTGAGTGTTTCTAGATTGGGATCAATCACCGGGTAGGTCTCATGGTCCACTAGTCCATTCCTAAGGTCTCATCACCGGGTAAGTCTCAAAGAGCCTAAGGATAGGAATTCTACACAAACCGGATGGTATTCTAGGGATCTAACCTCTCCTTACCGGGTAAGTCTCGGGAAGGCAAGTCCTAAACACCTATCCTAGCACACTCAGTCCAATAGCGGCTTGTGAGGCTCACTACTACCTAGAGTTCGTCATCTTCGGTATCTAAGAGTAAGAATTACCGGGTAGGTCTCTTCTAACACTTAGTTGCTAACACTAGGTCACCCTAGGATAGGTTTAGCTCAACAAACACTAGGATTTCAACAATCTAACATCCTAGCACTTAGATTCATCAAAACAAGCAAGTCAGTCAAAATCACGGGTTGTTCATCAAGAACCACGGCCGTGGAATGTATAGAACAAACCGTGGTTTACAACAGAGGCTACGTTCGAGCAAACAATTCATCCAAAGGTACATCTAAGTCCATTCTATCATATTCCAAGCCATAACCATCTTTTCCTTACCCTAGAATCGCATCTATTTAGCCTACAACATGCATCTTAACAATCAAACTCAACAAGCATAAAATCATAGAATCCATGGTAAGAAGATGAAATGAAAGATGAATTAAGCAAATGAAACAAGTAAAACAAGCTAAATCAAGGTTCAAGAAGGACTTACAACCCTTCAAAAGAAGGTTCAATTGATTCTTACAAAACCTTGCAAAACGTTTCACTCAAAATCACTCAAAAAGACTATGGAACTATGAACTAGTGTGCTTCTTTTTTTCTCCAATGGAAGCCTTCCTTCTTCTCCAATGGAAGCTCCAATCCAATCTTTCAAAATGAGAGAATCTTTGTTGTTGAGAGTGTGGGAGAGAATGGGAGTGAGGGGTCTGTTTTTAACAGCCTTGCAGGACCACCTTTTATCCTCCAAATTTGCAAGAGTCGGCCATGAAGATCGTGGGACAGCTGTCACAACTGTCTGGGGAAAACCACGGCCAAAACCACGCCCGTGGACGTCCCAGTGGCCGTGGTTTTGGTGCCTCAACTTGTTTTGGATCATCAAGCCTCAATTTGGTGCATGGCATGCACCAACAAGGTCCCATGTGTCCTCCTTAGCCCCTAGCTTGCATCCCAATGAGTCCGAAGGTGTGTCATCTCGAGGAACGATCCTCAAATGTATCGATTAAGCTCCTAAAACTCCTAAAATACCTAAAAAGCATGCAAAAGTCCGTGTAGACGTCTATCTCGACAAAATACATAAATTGAGTGCAAATCGTCACGAACTAGTGCAAACCATGCATGAATGAGCGGAAAAACTATCTAAATGAGTGCCTAAACCTAAGTCATAAATCGTGTTATCACAACCCAAAAAGGTAAGACAACATATCCGAGTATGAAACATAGAACCCTTACACAAGAGGTAACAAAAGACCATCCTCACGCAGGAGGGAAAGATAACAAACCCAAAAGCCCACACTACCTATGTACGAGACGTCCTCGGCCTGCCACTCTGCTAGATCACCTAGCAACATGCCTATCCTGTGGGGCATCTACAACATGGCAATAAACCATTAGCTATCCAAACACATATATAGAGTAATGCATAAGCACAATCACAAGTAAGGGAAGATAAACACATCAACATGCTTCCACTTATTTACCCATTTAAACATCTCAATATAATGGTCATTCACTCCAAACGTATGTATATAATATATATGAAACTATGTGACACGAGGACCGATATATCCTCGCCTCTGAGCCTGCTAGCCAGCCGTACTAGTATCGGTCACACAATCCGTGTACCCTGTGGGAGTGGATTGCGCCCTTCCTGTAAACCGGTCTGGCCAGACCCAAGAGAACCTCCCACACTCCATGGCGGGATGAAAGGGAAAGGTTATCACAACCACGCATACGGGGCAATCAATAAAACATAGGTCGGTATATACGACATCACATGCTATCATAACAAACATACCAAGCAAACACCACTCATGCAAACACCCAATATAAGGATGACAGCTAAGTAAGTCCTACGGACTTACTTCAACCTCGATCACAACTCAACCACGATCACCTCTACACTGTAGGGACAACACAACCTAAAAACAAAGCATAAGGAGATATATCAAACTCCTAACAACACAAAGGTCACACCTAGAACCAAAGGGATCCAAAGGATCAACCTCAACCTCACTCACAACCTAAAGAACCTCAAAAGCCATATAAGGCATAAAACGATCATAACCTCATCAAAACTCAACCTCACACATCTAGCATGATCCTAAGCACTCACACTAGGAAAGGAAGGAACAAAGGCACCCTAAGGAAGGCCTAAAAGCAACACACACTTGCAGAACCAAGGGAAACACCAAGCTGGTGCAGGTGGGCGCAGGGGCGGCTTACTGGTGGTGCAGGGGCAGTGCACTGGCCGGCGCAGGGGCGGTGCACTGGCCGGCACAGGGGCGGCTGTAAGGTGGCGCAGGGGTGGCTGGTGTGCAGAAGACACCACCTCAGCTCTTTCTTCACTTCTTCCTTCAATTCTCTTCTCTTCTTCACTCCAACAACAACATATATACAGAACATACACATATATACATCAACATAAGCCAAACTTAGCTAAAACAAGATCCAGTCCTAAGGAGTCTATGCTAGACTAAGGAAAGGAAGAAAAAAGAGACAAGAAGATGCATAGAAGAAGAAGAAGGAGATGGAAGCCATGAAAGCTTACCAAGCTGAAGATCCAAAATCTCACAACCTCACCAAACATCCTCAAGCTGGCTCACAAGGCTCAACAACCATTAGCATCATCAAAGCCAAGCAAAACTCACAATCTCACACACAAACTCAAAGAAGATCAAGCAAAGTGATCCAAGGAGAAGAGAGAAGAAGATGTGCGTATGGAGAGAGAGAGAAGTTTGAGAATGGTAACCCTCATCAAAGAGGAGAAGAATAAGTATAAATAGGAGGTAAAATGGTAAAGCACGGGTCAAAGGGTCAAAGAAGATGGCTACAACACACAGAGCCGCAGGGGCGGACCTTGTGAGCCGTAGGGGCGGTCCAGGCTAGGCGCAAGGGCACCCTCTGGGTCACGCAGGGGCAGCTCAGGCATAATCCTGGCCCACTGCACACTCTCTAAGCAACTCAACAACTAGGCTTTTACAGAAGGGGATGTGGTGGTAGCACAACGGATACAAGAGGGGCTCAAGCACGAATGTTTGAGTTGAGGAACGCTGATGATCCAACCTCACCAGCGACCATATGTACCATTCATATTAAAGGTTCACTTGTAGAGTGTTATTTTATATGGGCGCCACACATACTTCCAATTCGGATGCATGTGTAGAGAGGTTGTCCTTAGATACAATAGAAGAAGCGCCTTTTCACTATAGAGTTACCCGATGGGGGTAAGGTTAGAGGTACCTGGGAAATTCATGTTTGGGAAATTGTGATTGGTTAGTGGACTGCTTGGAAGTCAATTTAGGGATGGATTGGATGGATAGACATGGTGCAATCCTAGATATTGGTAGGAGGACCGTGACGGTTACTACCGGGGCAAGTCAGGTGGAGATATTCCGAGGTTAGGATCTCGGAATGTCCGGTGCATTCATCAGTGCAGTCAGAGCAGCGAGATTGATTGGGAAGGGTTTTGAGGCCTTTTGGTGTTACGCCATGAAGGAGAGTAAGGGTTTGGAATTAGAGGAGATTCTAGAAGTGAGCGAGTTCATGGACGTATTCAGTAAGCCACCAGGTTTTCCGCCACATAGGAGCATTCACTTCAGCATCGAGTTAGAGGCTCATACGAGACCGATCTCAAAGGTACCCTATGAGATGATGGCTATCGAGTTGTTGGAATTGAAGAAGTAGTTAGAGGAGTTGGATAAGAAGGGATTCATCCGCCGTAGTGTTTTTTCCGTGAGGCACACCATTACTTTTTGTGTGGAAGAAAGACGGATCGATGAGGCTGTGCATCGACTACTGAGAGTTGAATAATGTGACCATCAAGAACAAGTACCCGTTGCCCCGCATTGATGACTTACTAGACCAGCTGTATGGAGCTACATTGGTCTCTAGAATCGATATGAGGTCAGGATATCACCAGCTGAGCGTGAGAGAGAAGGACGTGCCGAAGACAACAATTCGGGCTAGGTATGACCACTACAAATTTGTAGTGATGCCGTGGTTGACGAATGCACCCGCCGTGTTCATGGAGTTGATGAACGTCATCTTCATCGACTTCCTATATCATTTTGTGGCGGTTTTTATATATGACATCCTGTTGTACTCTAGGATCCGAGAAGAGCACGCAGGACACTTGAGAACGGTATTACGGGTACTACAGGATAGGGAGTTGTACGCTAAGCTCTCTAAGTGTGAGTTTTGGATGCCTGATATGGCTTTTCTAGGTCACATAGTTACTGCTGAGAGGATCAAGATTGATCCAACGAAGATCGAGTCGGTATCTTCATGGCTACCCCGAGGAATGTTAAGGAGGTACGCAACTTTCTAGGTTTAATGTGTTATTACCGTCGATTTGTGGAAGGGTTTTCAATGATCTCCCGACTACTTACTTGCCTATTGAGGAATACAATTTGTGTACACCGAGCCGTGCCAACAAAGTATCGAGGAGATGAAGAGGAGATTGACTTCCGCTCCTATTTTAGCACAACCAGATGACATTGAGGATTTTGTCGTATACAGTGATGCATCCAAGGTACGCTTGTGATGTATTTTGATGCAGTGAGGTAGGGTCATTGCATACGCGTCTAGACAACTGAAGACATATGAGGAGAATTACCCGACTCACGATCTCGAGTTAGCTGCATTCATACATGCCCTTAAGATTTGGCACCACTATCTCTATGGGGCGACGTGTCAAATCTTCACAAACCATAAGAGTTTGAAGCATATATTCACTCAGTGAGAGTTGAATAACCACTACAGTGGAAGTGGGAGGACATCTCCATGGATTTTTTCATCGTAGTTCAAGAGGAGAGCTTGACCTACTGCTAGTGCAACAGTGGAAGTGGGAGGACATCTCCATGGATTTTGTCATCAGTTTGAGACCGAGTCGGAGTTTTGATTCTATATGGGTGGTAGTAGACCGATTGACGAAGACCGCCATTTTATTCCTATTAAAAAAATGTGGTTGTTGAGTTGGTTAGATGAGGAGTTCACTAGACAGATCGTGAGACTCCATGGGGTACCGAGAACCATCGTCTCTGACAGAGATGGACGGTTTATCTCAAGGTTCTAGCAGCAGGTGCATGTAGCCTTGGGGACGAGTCACCATTTTACGAGAGCATATCATCCTCAGATAGACGGTCAGTTTGAGCGGACCATCCAAACCTTAGAGGACATGCTGAAAGCTTGTGTGTTGGATTGAGGACAGGTATGACCAAATCATCTCCCCTTCGTTGAGTTTTTGTATAATAATTGCTCACATGCATCGATTAAGATGGCTCCTTATGAGATGTTGTATGGGCGGAGATGTCGTACACCTCTATGTTGAGACGAGCCAAGTAGTGTAGGTGGAGTAGCTCCTGAGCAGATATAGGACAACATCACCCGAGTAGCTCTAATCAGAGAGCGTATGTTGGCAGCGCAGAGTCATCAAAAGTCTTCCGCCGACAACATGTGTTGACCTCCAGAGTTTAAAGTAGGCGCTTAGGCCTGGTTGAGGGTATCACTGACGCGAGACGCCCGGCGTTTCGGTATTAAGGGGAAGTTGAGTCCCCGATATGCCGGACTTTTTGAGATCTTGGAGCGAGTTAAAGAGGTCGCATACAAACTAGTGCTACCACCGAGACTGGAAGGTGTCCACCCAGTCTTCCACATATCTCTCTGTGGGAGTATATGCCAGACCCAAGACACGTGATCAGTCATGAGGATTAGTGGTTGAGCCAAATCATACCTTTGCAGAGCATCCGGTAGCTTTCCTAGAGAGGAGTACTAGACGCTTACGGTCTAAGGACATGCCAATGATGCAGATCTAGTGGTCTAGACGAGGAACCGATGAGGCTACATGGGAGACGGAGGATAGTATCAGGAGTAACTATCCGGAGTTCTTTACATAGCTAACTGTAGTTGTAGGGCCGACATGTTAGTTCTCGGTTATTTTCTTGCGTGATCTTATTTGTTGATTATGTGTTTTCCATGCGTGGATGTGATGTTATTGTCTCGATGGATCTTGATGTGTTAGATGATACGGAACATTTGATTAGTGTTACAAGGGGTAACACCTTCTCGTGGTATGATCATATACTTCGGTTTTTAAAACTGAATGGACCTGCGCTTATTTAAGTTTCAAGGCGACACTTGTTTTTAGGGGGAACTGATGTAACAACCGGAATGTTGTTCTAGTGTTTTCTCGTGAGTCACCACGACCGTGCCCCGCGGTTACGTATGTTAGCCTACCCGCAAGTAAGCCCCGCAAGCACGTTGCCGCGGTCACGGCCAAATCTTTGCCACTGTCATGGTAAGATAACAAACATCACCTTATCTTTGTAACCGCCATGGTTTCTTTTCCTTTTTCGACTTTTATCCCGATCTTTTCAGTTCCTTTCTTTTCCTACGGTCTACCCCTTCTCTAGAACCCTATTTGTTTATATTTTGTTCCTCTCACGTAAGTTGCTTCCTTTCTCTTCCTTCATCTCTTCTCTTTGCTTTCTTCATCTTGTCAATTCTAACAGACCTTAACCTTTGATCTGGGTTGATCAAGGAATCGTAGAAAAGGACTCTCGTCTTCGCTTCTGGCACGTAGAGAAATGCAATCACAAGTTCTTTCGGTTGAACGTGTAGAAGAGGTAAAGTCCGGTTTCACTTTCCCTTTCTCGTACCTTCTATGCGTATGCTTGATCCTTGTGATTATTAGTGATCTTCAACAACAACAAGGAATCAAGAGATTGCCTCAGTAGTTTTAGATCGAAGAACAACATCGATGACCGAAGGAGATCGCGACTGAACCTGTTGCCGCGGTCGTGCCTCGACCTTGCCACGGTCGCCCTAGCACTTGTCGCCGCGGTCGCGCCAACCCTTTTTCCTGCGATCACACCTTCTTGTTTCCGTTGTCGCGTCATCCTCATAAAAAGTACCAAGTGTTGGTATGTTGATCCTTTCTTGTTGTCTTAGGTTGCTTATGGTTATCAGCATGTTGGGTTGGAACCTAGCAGAACTAGAGTGAATGCTAGTTAGTGATGAAGAAGTCTTATTTTGAGGAATGAATGATTTACGCTGTTTTGAGAACGTTGATGAGATAAGTTAAGTATAGGAAAACTGTCTTAGTGCAGTTTTTGGAACTTGTGATAAGGATATATTGCTGATTGTTATGGATGAGGATAAGTGATTCGGATAGACTTGTGATAGCCTACTTACTGGTAGACCTGTACAAAACCGGGCTGGCCCGTCCAGCCCGCCCGCCCGCCCATGGAAAAAATATGGGTATGAACAACAAGTTTGGTCCGTTCGGGCCTGGCCCGTATACAAGTTTATACATA
Organism: Fagopyrum homotropicum; assembly: GCA_033239125.1. NCBI lineage: Eukaryota > Viridiplantae > Streptophyta > Magnoliopsida > Caryophyllales > Polygonaceae > Fagopyrum > Fagopyrum homotropicum. The sequence continues at coordinate 137,400,940 of BSWB01000001.1, read as the reverse complement.
TTATATTTTTTATATATACATGTATATAATTTATATTGCTTTGAGTGTTACATATTCTGATTGTTCATTTAATTTATTTGAAGTATTTTGACGAGTTACATTCGTTTGTAGCACAACATTTTAGGACTAACATGACTATAATGATACTTATTGTTTTTTTAGGTATTTGGGCTTGTTTATTTTTGTGTGTTGATTGTTATTGAATTTGTTGGTAGTGCACTATGCAAGTATAATTGGATTGAAATTGTGTATTAAATTCATTATAATACTTGTTTTAAACGATAAATTTCGGAAAAAAACGCTCAAGCAAGTACATAAGGGTCATCCGGGCCGGCCCGTTGGCCCGCCCACTTTTTACATGGGTGGACATGAGTAGCGTTTGTGGCCCGGACAAGCCGGGCCGGGCCAGCCCGGCCCACACCTCATGGGTAGAGTTTTTAGGTATGGCCCGGCCCGAGCCCGGATTTGTACAGGTCTACTTATCGGCCATGTTTCCTTAACAAAAAGAAACGTGCAGTCTTCGTTAGTCGGTCCATTAACACCCAAATCGCATCAAAGCTCCGACTCGGCCTCAAGCCGGTGACAACATCCATGGTGATGTCCTTCCACTTCCACTGCGGCACTGGAAGTGGGTGCAACTCTCCTCCTGATCTGCGATGCTCAATCTTGACTTATTGACAGTTTGCACACTAAGCTACATATCTAGCCACATCTGGCTTCAATCCTCCCCACCAGAAAGAGCGTCTCATATCCTAATACATCTTACTAGAACTTGGATAGTGTTCGCTCCAAACGGTGTGTGCAAGCTTTAAATTTATAACCCTAGACGTAAGCTTAAAACAAGGATGCGAACCCGCAGTGTACAGGTCAATCGTAGTAAAAAGCAAGGAATTCCAGGGGTCGATCACAGGGACTTAGTGAAACAAAGTCCAATTACGGTATGCTTTAGTAATTACTAACCACAAAAGGTAATCAAAACAATCAAAGATGATATAGAAGTCAATAAAGGAAATATGCAATTCTAGGGATTAAAGCATCTAGTTGTGGTTCCAACTCAAGATCTAAAGATAAGTGGACAAAGCTGAGGTTTTCGCATAGGGAAGGTATTACTAAAGTGGAATAGATCACCGGGTAAGTCTCACTACTCACTAATCCTAAACCGTAACTCCTATTACCGGGTAAGTCTCAAGGAATTAAAATAAAGAACTATAACCTCAAACTAACACACCATCTAAGGAAATAGAATCAACCTTTACCGGGTAAGTCTCAGGCTAACTCACAAAGATGGGATGAAAGCACACTCAAACCCCAATAAAGGATAAACCTTTATTACCTACACTTATGATCGTTGGTACACAAACAAAGGAATTACCGGGTAAGTCTCATCCTAAGCTTGCATTGAACCAGGAAAGGTGTAATAAGAATAGGATTTGGCAAACTCTAACACTTAACTCTCAGTTTCGGATCAGATAAGTCACCTCGGTCAGCCAAATTCCACCCCGGCCGAGATGTTCATCGACTGAACGAGATGCTTAGGGTTAAGGTTAAAGACTCGAACTTTCAGGGTCATACTGGAATTTAAGATTATTCTATCATTGTTTTTCCCACAACCTTCAGCCAATCACCCTAGAATCACACAAGGAAATTAGCCACTCATCATCATGAAAGCAATAATCAAGTATATGGGAAGAAGGTGAATATTTGAACAAGAAGAATTTAATGAAAAGACTTCAATAACTGAATCAAATATCACAACAAAAGCGTTCCTGGATATAAATCCAACAAAGCAAGACAACAAGGAAGAGAATCTAAGATAATCTTACTAAACCCTTCAAAAGCTATAAAAGCTACAATATTCCTTCTTCAACCTTCAAAAAGGTTCTTCAAATCTCCAACTGGAGTATGGCTGCTGTGGTGTATAAACCCTGATCGATGGTATAGCATGATGTTGGATTTGTGGAAATCCAACCCTTTTTATAGGAAAATAACCCTCCAAAGATAATATATCTTAGAAAGATCTTATCCCATAAATATAGGTAAAATATAGGATCTGAATTATCTTCTTCCTTCCAGGAGCCAAGCCCAAAAATATAAGATCTCTTTCCGAAGATAAAAGATCTCAGCCAAGAATAAAATATTATCGCCGCGTCCCAGGTGTCCGCCTCGGTCGAGTCGACTTCTCTGGATCACCTCGGTCGAGGTGAATCTGTGGTCAACCGAGGTGAGTCACAACTGAATGTGAAATCTCTCAAATCTGGTCCAAAGTGAATCTCAAATCCATGGCTATGCTTTCTGGATGGTTCCTTATGTTCCTCAATGTAGCTCCAATGACTCCATAGCTCCTTTTGCTCCTTTTCGATGCAAAACGTGCCATTTTACCTACGATTACAACAAAACTAGGTGTAGACCTCGATTCTTGCAAAGGTAGATGAAATGGTAATATAATCACATAATATACATACAAACATGCAGATTATGAAAGATAAAACGTCCAAACAAACCCCAAAATATAGACTATAATTCATGCTATCAAAATACCCCATACTTAGCCCTTGCTTGTCCCCAAGCAAGTTCCGCATATAGAAGATAAGATAGAATGGATTAATAGTCAAGAAAATCAATGAAAAGTCTTTCAAAAACATTTTTATGGTGTGCTACAATCATAGATCACTCTAAGAGAATACTTCCTGGAATTTAAAATCAATGTATGATCAAAACATTTTATAAGTATAAGAAAGTTGTTCATCTTTGCATAAAATCATAGAATGCATAATAAGTCATAATTATCGAAATTAATCATGCATAATCCAGTTTAAACCACTAAGTCAATCAACAAGCTCGAGGTCTCAAGGGCTTTCCAAAAGAAAGGTCAAGAAACGTGTAGGGTAGGGATGTATGTAAGGTAATGTGGTGCTAGAATCCGGGAAAAGGATGTACTTCACTTTCACTTTGACTTGCAACATCTTCCACCAATAAGCTTTGCTTATTTCACACTTTTTTTCTTTTACTTTTTGGGATGCATGGACAGAGGTGCACAATAACCGAAGCCTAAAAATCAGCAATCATCAATTTCTTGAGATGCATCAAACCCTTGATGCACATACCATGACCCGTTAGGAATATCGCTCAATCCGACTTTGGCAAGACACAAACACCCGGCTATGTGAATGGTGCCGAGTTACTCATCATCATGATTGACTTCCCCAAACCTATTATTACTTTCTAACACTTTCACTTCCAGCCAACTTCTCAACTTTAACTTCACTTGCTTTCCCACTTCGCTTGCTTCCAAATTCCCGGATAGGTAAAGGGAGGCAAAATGTATATGAGGGGTTAAGCATGATCAAGAAGAAAAAGAGAGAAGAATGAATTGCCTTGGTCTTTCCAGGAAGAAAGTGAGAGAACTTATCTTGCGGTGTCAACTTTCAAATTCAGCATAATTTGGATAAAAACAAAGTATTAAACATGCCAATAATTTCAAACAAAGCATTTAGCAACTTAAACATATTATAAAACCTTTCAAACACATAATGAGTTTCAAAACCAGTCAGTAAACAAGATCTTCACTGAGATCATATCCAGATAAGAAGCACAAAAATCGTTTTCGAAAACTCTCAGTTAACCCACCTCGGTCGAGGTGTTCTTAGGTCAACCGAGGTGAAACACCTCGTTCGGCCAGAACTGCCCCGGTCGAGGTCCAAAATTTTTTTTAAAACCAGTTTTCTTTCCGTTTCGACGTTTTTCTCAATCAAATAACCTGTAAGTATGCATGTAGTCCCAGATAAACACATAGATGCAAAAGTGAAGCATAAATATGAATAAATATCCGGTCAAATAAAGTCATACATCACATAAGTGTCAAATACATCAAATAAACACCCCATACTTAGGACACATTGTCCCAGTGGGTCAAAATAAGTCTAAGGCGTAAAATACTCACCGGATAATAAGCTGAACTGCATAAAAATAAGAAAGAAAATCCTGCAGCTCTCAATAATCCTGATCCGGTGGTGGTGGTGGTGGTGGCACATATGGATACTGGGATGGGTCAGATAGATATCCCATAGCCTGCTGAAACTGGATCTCCATCATCCTGCGCTGATAATGCTATCCCTCGAGCATCTGATGAGTCCAGCTGTCAATCTGTCGGTGCTGGACAGCAAATCTCTCACGCATGTCCACAGTGAGGGCAGCATACGAGTCTATTATCTGATCCGTCAGATCATCGATCCGATGGTGAGCCTCTGGATCTCTGTGTCGGCGTGCTCTACGCCTAGCAGGTCTCAACGGTGATGCAGCAGGTGCAGGCTCAGCCTCAGTTTCATCGTCCAGATCTATGACCGGCGCACTGGGTCCAGCAGTATCCATCGGGACTCCACCCTCTCTCTCATCAACTGTCTCCTCATCATCTGCCTCCTCCTCAGCTGGGGCAGCTGCTGCCTCTCTGTAACCCTCCATCAGTGGAGCCCAAGCGGTCTGCCAATAATGAGGGTCAAAAACAGTAAATTGGCTCGATGTTGGCAGCCGCCACCATCGTGCAAGCACTGAGATCCATGTCCTGATAACTAGCTATGTGGGCGACAATCCCTCCGCGGCAGATATCTCCCTTCGCCTTGGCCTTGATCTTGTGCAGATCCTCTGCCAACATGGAGCCAAAGACGGGATACCCCCAGTAACCATGTAGTATAAACTGAAAAGCTCTCCCTGTCGGATCTTCTAAGGCGTCTCAGTACGCGCCAGAAGTGTCTCACTGAAGATCCGGTGGGCTAACCTAAAGGCTAAATGGAAGATGACCTTCTCCCTGGAATCTCCAGGGCGCCATCTGTCTGCGTGCTCAACCACGTGAGCAATCTGTCCCCAAAACTCCCTAGCTACAGATCGGGAAGGGAAGTCAACAGCGGTGGGCTCAGGAAAACCAAAAATATCTCTCCAGTACTCTAGTGGCACTATGAAGTTCCAGTTCATCAACCGGTACTTCACAGATCTCTCTGTGGGGAGGTAGGTGAAGGAGCTAACGAACTCTAAGGTGGGCTCCAAATAGGCTGGGGCTCGGATCTCAGTAAACTGATCCAGCCCTACTGTAGAAATCATCCTCCTAAGGTCTCCGTCTACCTGGAGGCAATCAAAAGTAGACACGTCCAGGAAGCGAGGTGCAATCACTGGACGGCTGGAAATACGGTCATAATCGACCTGGTGTCGCTCATGGATCACCGGTCGATAGGGTCGGGAAGAAGAGGAAGAAGGGGAAGGTGAGGATCTATCTCTCAGCACAATCTGCCTGTCAGAACTCATTTTCAACAATCTGTCACTGTCAGGTCACCTCGGTCGACTGACAACGCTCAAGAATCACCTCGGCCGAGGCACAGCTCGACTGGACCGAGGCGAAAAACTGGGTTTCTAATTTCCTCAGAAAATTCAGTTCTTTTCCCCCAAAATCACTACAATTGCTTCCTATGGGGTACTTAAGCCTTTTCTCAGCAAATGCAAGGGCAACCAAAGCCCAAATCAAAGCGAAATCGGAGAGGTAGGGTTTCGGTTTTGTTTTACCTCGTTCGGCCGAATCGGTTCGTTTTTCTTGCAGATCGATGATGCACTGGGATCCTCTAAGCCTTAATCGCAGTTTGAAGACAGAAATCTTCGAAAATGAGCAAGAATCAGAGAAGCGAGGTGAAACTGTCGCCGCGGTCGAGGGAGAAGAGTAAAGTGAGGAGAGAGAAATCTTCGCCCCTTTTATACCCTTTTCTGGAACTGCTGTCACCTCGGTCGAGATGGTCTCGACTAGACCGAGGTGGTACGGACCGAGGTGGTTCTTCAGAAACCCTAGTCGCCTCGGTTGCCCAAGAATCATTTCGGTCGAGGTGCTCTGAAAGCAACCGAGATGTCTCAGTCAAACTTCGTCTTCTCAAAATCTCGATCTTTTGTACTTCCAGTTATGCTCCTTCCGTAGTTGTCTCCTGTTATCTGTCTAGAACGCCAAAAACAAACAAAGCAAAGCAAAAGCAAACTATCTAAGCGAGACTAGAAAGGGGAAAAGAAAGCAATACCCTGGGTTGCTTCCCAAGAAGCGCTTGGTTTAAGGTCGCTAGCTAGACCATGATGCGTCTCTCAAATGTGATGGGAGGTACCATCACCCCATACTTCACCTCCATCGTGGGGTGAAGTAAGCAAGTCTATCAAACGCTCCAACAAGTGTAAATGCTTATCGGGGAATGAATCGTCTATTGGTGGGTCGTCCTTCTCGCGTGAAGATGCAGGTAGCCGGCTGAGGTGATCCGCAACAGAATTTTCGGATCCCTTCTTATCGCGGATCTCTAGATCAAACTCTTGAAGTAAGAGAATCCACCGAATAAGGCGTGGTTTGGCATCTTTCTTAGCCAACAAGTAACGGATGGCTGCATGGTCGGTGTAGACAATGACTTTCGCCCCTACTAAATAGGAACGAAACTTCTCGAAAGCATATACAACCGCCAATAATTCTTTCTCGGTGGTAACGTAGTTGCGTTGTGCTACATCTAGCGTCTTGCTAGCATAGTAAATGGCGGTGGTCCGGCCTTCCTTCTTCTGTCCAAGCACCGCTCCTACGGCTACATCACTAGCGTCACACATGATCTCACTGGGCAAGGTCCAATCCGGAGGTTGGATAATGGGAGCGGAGATCAACGCTTCCTTAATCCTGTAAAAAGTATCAAGACACTCCCGCGAAAACTCAAAAACAACATCTTTATTCAAGAGGTTAGTTAGAGGTTTAGAAAACTTAGAGAAGTCCTTGATGAATCTCCTGTAGAAACCTGCATGCCCGAGAAAACTCCTCACACCTTTAACAGAACAAGGGGGAGGGAGTTTCTCAATAGTCTCGATCTTAGCGCGATCGACCTCAATGCCTCGATTAAAAACGAGGTGTCCTAGCACAATGCCTTCACTAACCATAAAATGACACTTCTCCCAATTCAAAACGAGATTAGTGTCTTCACACCTTTTAAGCACTAGCGAAAGGTTAGATAGGCAATCATCAAAAGAGGAACCATATACAAAAAAATCATCCATAAATACCTCCATGATCTCCTCTATGTACTCGGAAAAGATAGCCATCATGCATCGCTGGAAGGTAGCGGGTGCATTGCACAATCCAAATGACATCCTCCTATAAGCAAATGTCCCCCATGGACAAGTGAAAGTGGTCTTCTCCTGATCATTCGGATGGATAGTAATCTGGAAGAATCCACTATAGCCGTCTAAGTAGCAAAAGTGTGAATGCTGGGCCAACCGCTCGAGCATTTGATCAATGAAGGGAAGTGGAAAATGGTCCTTCCGTGTGGCCGTATTCAGCTTCCGATAATCGATGCAAACCCTCCAGCCCGTAACGGTCTGGGTTGGGATCAACTCGTTATTCTTATTTGTCACAACGGTCATTCCTCCTTTCTTCGGAACCACATGCACCGAGCTAACCCACTTGCTGTCCGAGATAGGATATATGATACCTGCATCCAACAACTTAAGAATTTCCTTTTTCACAACCTCTTTCATGATCGGATTTAACCGTCTTTGAGGTTCCCGTGAAGTCTTATGATCATCCTCCATTAGAATTCTATGCATGCAGAAAGAAGGCTTAATGCCAATAAGATCATCGATAGTGTAACCCAAAGCCTTTTGATGCTTTCTCAGGACATGCATTAGTTTAGACAATTCAGTCTCGGAAAGGGAAGAACTAACAATAACGGGATAAGTAGAATCCGGTCCAAGAAAGACATACCTCAAGTGATTTGTGAGTTGTTTAAGCTCCACAACTGGTGGTGCTTTCTGAGGGGGATCCTTGCTTCCTCCTTCCAGTGGAGTAGATCCAGAAATTGGACTTTCGGAAGTCTCAGTTGAAGTCGTCTCGCCATCGACCTCGGTCGAGGCGCGGAGGTGTTGACCGAGATGTTCTTCAGTCGCCTCGCTCAGTCCAAAAAGTGCCTCGGTCGAGGTACTGTAACTGGAACCGAAACTGGAGATCTTCGTCTCCTGGATTAGCTTCTCAGTTTTAGCTCCTGGATCCTCTTTCAGTGCTTTTAAGCTCCGTATATCTGCATCGCAAGAAGTATCTATACCTTCCTCCATTAAACTGAAGCTAATAACTCTTTCGAGTGGATCGTTAATAAGGATAGAGCTCACCAATTCTCTTGATTCTTCTTCGTCGTAGATGTTGAAGATATCATCAGTTAGCTGCTCCCCTTTCATGGCTGCAAGTAATGCGAACTCCACCTCATCGCCGCCAATGTTGAATTTCAACTTGGCGTTCTTGCAATCCACGTTGCAACCCGAAGTTGCTAGAAATGGCCTCCCGAGAATAATAGGGACAGGATAATCTGCGGGAATGTCAAGTACAACAAAATCTATTGGTAAATAGAAGTTACCTAACTTGACCGGAACGTCCTCCAAGATGCCCACGGGATGGGTGATGGAGCGATCCGCCATATATAGTCGAATCTTGACCGGCTTGGGTTCTCCAAGCCCGATCTTCACACATAGCTCCAGCGGGATGATGCTCACGCTGGCTCCTAGATCACAAAGGGCTTCACAAGTAACGTCCCCAACTTGAATGGGAATGCAAAACGAGCCCGGATCTCTCAATTTAGGTGGCATCTTTTCCTTCATGATTTGAATGAGCTCCGAGGATTTAGATGTCATCCTAACTTCACCAAAGTCTTCCAGTTTCCTCTTCCTTGATAGGATCTCCTTTAAGAACTTCCCATAGGCGGGCATTCCTAGAATAGCATCAAGGAAAGGAATGTTAATATGCAGCTTATTCATCAAGTCAAGGAACTTACCAAAGTGCTTGTCTAGATGTGCTCTGGCCCTTGACTAGGGGAATGGAAGTGGTGGTTTGTATGCAGGAGGTGGAACATAAACTTCAGTTTTCCCCTCCGCTTTCTGTGGCTCCACCTCGGTTGGCATCTCGGTCGAAATGTTCTTCGACTGCATCTGGACCGAGGTGGTCTTCGTCGGTACTGGCACCGACCGAGGCGCTGGATCTGCAGTTTTCAGTCCACTCCTCGTAGTTATGGCCATGATCTGGCCCTTAGGGTTTCTTTCTGTCCTTGCTGGAAGCTTCCCTGGATCTCTTGGCGCTTCATTCGCCCTACTTGCAAGTTGTTGTTCGAAGGCTTTTTGGGCCTTCAAAAATGAAGTTATAGAAGTCTCCATAGCGTTGAGCTTGATCAATATAGCCTCCAGAACTGCGTCTTTCTTTTCTGGCTGAGACGAACTTGATCCTTGCCCCTGGCTCTTTAATGGAGTAGAAGAAGAAGAAGGGGAAGAGAGGAAAGGGTTAGAGGAATCTTTAGAGTTGGAGTTTGAATGATTGTTACCAGAATTTTGGTTGTTCGCCCTCCAGTTGTTGCTATTGGATCCTCTATTGTTGTTGTTGTAGTTGTTGTTCCGGAAACCGTTGTTGTTGTTGTTACGGTATCCGTTGTTGTTGTTATTCCTTTGTCCTTGCTCTTCTTTCTTGGTTTGAGCAACCAAGAGTTCCTTCAATTGCTTCACGTCATTCTTCAAAGACGTGAGTTGATTGTTGTTGGGCTGAGTTTCTTGGAAGTTAACTCTTTTAACTCCACCTTCAGCTCCTTAGTGAGTGTACTTCTCCATATGCAAGGCTTGCTTCTCGATGAAGTCCCAAGCCTCGTCAATCGCCATGTCCATGAAGGTACCGGCGGAGAGTAGTTGGAGATTGAACTGGGTGCTTCCGTCCAGTCCCTTGAAATAAATCTCCAATAACTCTAACTTTGGAATCCCATGATGTGGGCAATCCAAAAGGATGTCCTTGAACCGCTCCCATGATTTGGACAAGCTCTCCTTGTCCTTCATAATGAAAGCGTTGATCTTCCCTCTCATTTCTGCGGTCTTTGAAGGGGGAAAGAATTTGGTCAAGAACTCCGTTGTCATCTCCTCCCATGTGCTGATTTTTCCTAGAGGAAGAGATTGATACCAAGTAAGAGCTCTATCTTTTAAAGAAAAGTAAAAAGGTCTTAGCTTGTAGTTGTTATTTTCAATCCTCGGAGGTCTCAAGGTCTCCATCAAGATCTCATAGTTTTGAAGATGTTGATGTGGTGATTCCTTCTCTAACCCTCCGAACTGGCATTGGCGAATCATGGATAAAACTTGCGGTCGAAGTTCATAGTCATGGTCCGCAGGATCTCCTAGGTTAACTCCTAGACGCCTCAGTTGTTGATTTGGGTCCATCCTTTGACCTAGGGTTTGTGGGATTCCTGCAAGAAGAACGTTTCGGACTGGCATCGAGGTGGAAGTACCTCGGCCGGGGCGTCAGGTACTGGGACCTGCCTCGGTCGAGGGTCAGCAACTGGATCCTGCATCGGTCGAGGATCTGGGACTGGATCTTCCCTCGGTCGAAGTAGAATTTGGTCTCGTATGGCTGCCATATCTGCTTCGATTGCTTCAGTCCTGGTGCGAGTTTCTTCCTTCTCTCGCCTTAGTTCTTCCCTGCTGAGGCGTAGCAGCTCTAGCGCCTCTTTCAACTCGGCCTCAAGATCGCGATTGTCTTGGTGAGCCATCTTCGCTTCTCTTAAGCGTCGCTTGTATGTCTTTTCTGGTTCGGGATCGTAAGGAACGATTTCCTTCCCAGTGCGGGTTCTTCGCATAAACCTAAGAAAGAACCTGCAAAAGTCACTCAAGTAGAGTGGTTAGAAGACACGGGGGCAAGTGCCCCAAGAGCAAACCGTAACCGGCTCAGTCTAGACCAAGTCCCCGACAACGGCGCCAAAAACTTGTTCGCTCCAAACGGTGTGTGCAAGCTTTAAATTTATAACCCTAGACGTAAGCTTAAAATAAGGATGCGAACCCGCAGTGTACAGGTCAATCATAGTATAAAGCAAGGAATTCCAGGGGTCGATCACAGGGACTTAGTGAAACAAAGTCCAATTACGGTATGCTTTAGTAATTACTAACCACAAAAGGTAATCAAAACAATCAAAGATGATATAGAAGTCAATAAAGGAAATATGCAATTCTAGGGATTAAAGCATCTAGTTGTGGTTCCAACTCAAGATCTAAAGATAAGCGGACAAAGCTGAGGTTTTTGCATAGGGAAGGTATTACTAAAGTGGAATAGATCACCGGGTAAGTCTCACTACTCACTAATCCTAAACCGTAACTCCTATTACCGGGTAAGTCTCAAGGAATTAAGATAAAGAACTATAACCTCAAACTAACACACCATCTAAGGGAATAGAATCAACCTTTACCGGGTAAGTCTCAGGCTAACTCACAAAGATGGGATGAAAGCACACTCAAACCCCAATAAAGGATAAACCTTTATTACCTACACTTATGATCGTTGGTACACAAACAAAGGAATTACCGGGTAAGTCTCATCCTAAGCTTGCATTGAACCAGGAAAGGTGTAATAAGAATAGGATTTGGCAAACTCTAACACTTAACTCTCAGTTTCGGATCAGATAAGTCACCTCGGTCAGCCAAATTCCACCCCGGCCGAGATGTTCATCGACTGAACGAGATGCTTAGGGTTAAGGTTAAAGACTCGAACTTTCAGGGTCCTACTGGAATTTAAGATTATTCTATCATTGTTTTTCCCACAACCTTCAGCCAATCACCCTAGAATCACACAAGGAAATTAGCCACTCATCATCATGAAAGCAATAATCAAGTATATGGGAAGAAGGTGAATATTTGAACAAGAAGAATTTAATGAAAAGACTTCAATAACTGAATCAAATATCACAACAAAAGCGTTCCTTGGATATAAATCCAACAAAGCAAGACAACAAGGAAGAGAATCTAAGATAATCTTACTAAACCCTTCAAAAGCTATAAAAGCTACAATATTCCTTCTTCAACCTTCAAAAAGGTTCTTCAAATCTCCAACTGGAGTATGGCTGCTGTGGTGTATAAACCCTGATCGATGGTATAGCATGATGTTGGATTTGTGGAAATCCAACCCTTTTTATAGGAAAATAACCCTCCAAAGATAATATATCTTAGAAAGATCTTATCCCATAAATATAGGTAAAATATAGGATCTGAATTATCTTCTTCCTTCCAGGAGCCAAACCCAAAAATATAAGATCTCTTTCCAAAGATAAAAGATCTCAGCCAAGAATAAAATATTCTCGCCGCGTCCCAGTTGTCCGCCTCGGTCGAGTCGACTTCTCTGGATCACCTCGGTCGAGGTGAATCTGTGGTCAACCGAGGTGAGTCACAATTGAATGTGAAATCTCTCAAATCTGGTCCAAAGTGAATCTCAAATCCATGGCTATGCTTCCTGGATGGTTCCTTATGTTCCTGGATGTAGCTCCAATGACTCCATAGCTCCTTTTGCTCCTTTTCGATGCAAAACGTGCCATTTTACCTACGATTACAACAAAACTAGGTGTAGACCTCGATTCTTGCAAAGGTAGATGAAATGGTAATATAATCACATAATATACATACAAACATGCAGATTATGAAAGATAAAACGTCCAAACAAACCCCAAAATATAGACTATAATTCATGCTATCAGATAGACTGAGTAAGGTGTGGTGTGAGCCTCTCCTAAAATCCTCCATATAAACTCTTTGTTTGACGGCACACATACACGTTCCTAGCGTCTCATCACCCATCCGGAACCTATAGTAAATGCGGTGCCTCGCCTCGAGACATCCTGTCTCAGATCCTAGTCAGCGTCGGATAACTCTTCTACTTTTGTCGGATCTCTCCCAACAAATCTGGTAGTAGTTCTAAAGTGGACAAGTGATTGTCCATGTCCGGAAACTAGATGTCCAACTCTAGCCAAGCTAGATCCCTCTACAACTAACGTTGAGCTATCAAACGTGCTATTGCCTTCTCTTAAGGCGTCTTCCTACAAATTAAAGGGCGTCAGCGACCATATTCTCGTTCCCCGAATGGTACAAGATCTTCAGATCAAAGTCCTTGATCAGCTCCAACCATCTCCTGTAGCGGTTATTCAACTCCCACTGAGTGAATATGTACTTTTGACTCTTATAGTGTGCGAAGATCTGACATGTCGCCCCATAAAGAAAAGTTGTGCCCGATCTTCAAGACATGTAGTACTACATCTAACTCGAGGCCAAGAGTCGGGTAGTTCTCCTCATACGTCTTTAATTGTCTAGATGCATACGCAATGACTCTAGCTTGCTGCAGTAACACACATCCCAAGCCTAGCTTGGATGCGTCACTGTATACAGCAAAATCCTCAATGCCCTATGGCTGTTCTTGGGTAGGAGTGGAAGTCAATCTCCTCTTCAGCTCCTCGAAGATCTGTTGGTACGGTTCGGACCACACAAATCGGGTAGTCTTCCTCAACAGGCAAGTGAGTGGTCGGGCGATTACTAAAAACCCTTCCACGAACCGGCAATAATAGCCTGCCAAGCCATAAAAGTTGTGACCTCCTTAACATTCCTCGGAGGAAACCATGAAGATACCTACTCGATCTTCGCTGAATTAACCTTGATCCCCTCATTTGAAACTATGTGACTAAGGACGACCACCTCAAGCATCCCAACTCACACCGAGAGAGCTTAGTGTACAACTCTCTATCCTACATGACTCGTAGTACCGTTCTCAAGTGTCCCGCATGCTCCTCTTTGCTCCTAGAGTACGCTAGGATATCATCTATGAAGACCCCACAAACTGATCCAGGAAATCGATGAAGATACCGTTCATCAACTCCATGAACACGGAGGGTGAATTCGTAAGCCCGGATGACATCACTATAAATTCATAGTGGCCATACCTGGTCCGATATGCCGATTAGGCAAATCATGCTCTCTCACCCTCATTTGGTGATACCCTAACCTCATATCAATCCGGAAGAGCATTGTAGCTCCATGCAGCTGGTCTAATAAGTCATCAACGCGTGGGCAATGAATACTTGTTCTTGATGGTCACCTTATTCAACTCTCTATAGCCAATGCACAACCTCATAGACCCATCTTTCTTCCTCACGAATGACACCAGAGCACCCCATGGAGAAACACTAGGGCTTATGAAGCCCTTCTCAACTAACTCCTCTAGCTGCTTCTTCAACTCAAGCAACTCGATAGGCGCCATGCGGTAAGGTGCCTTCGAGATCGGTCACATACCAGGCTCCAACTCGATATTGAAGTCTACACTCCTCTATAGTGGCAAACCTAATGGCTCACTGAATATGTCTATGAACTCACTCACTACAGGAATCTCCTCTAAAGTCGGGCTCTTACTCTCCTTCATGACGTAACAATAGAAGGCCTCACATCCTTTTCCGATAAATCTCGCTACTCTGATTGCGCTCATAACCATACCAGTCTTTCCGAGGTCCTATCCTCGGAATATCTCCACGTGACCAACCTTTGTAGTGACCTTCACGGTCATCATATCGATATCCAGGACTGCATCGTGTAGTCCATCTAGTCCCATCCTTGCAATATCTCCACGTGACCGGCCTCGGTAGTGACCGTCACGGTCCTTCTACCGATATCCAGGACTGCACCGTGCCGGTCCATCCAGTCCATCTCCATGATGACATCCTCTTGTACTAATTTCATGACGAAGAAGTCCACTAACTGATCACGACTTCCTAAACGTATATGACAACCTTGAATATCCTCGTTACTCTAACCTTACCCCATCGGGTAACCCTATAATAAAGGTACCCCCTCTATTGTATCTAAGGAAAACCTCTCTACACATGCATCCAACACCCGTGCTTGAGTACCTCTAGTGTATGTCATACCTCCACCACGTCCCCTACCTCGACCTAATTCTTGAGCGGAACCTTGCGAAAGAGGATGTCTTGGAGCTTTGTGTTGTTGCTGACCTTGAGCCTGGAATTGTGGTGGTCTCTGCCCACCACTTTATACTCCTACAAGAGAGAACCCCTGCTATGATGGAGCTTTTCCCTGACGGTAAAAGATAGCCCTGTATCCGGTCTTGCCGCAAGTGAAACAAGTCACAAGTGGCCTCTTGCACGTTGGCCTGATATGTCCACGATCCCCGCAATTGAAACATTGTATGTCTTTTTTGGGAAGCGGAGTTGTAGATGGAAAACTTGGTCGACCGTGTGACTGACCTCGTTCATATCCCGATGCTCCCGCACCAGCACTAACTTGCCCATTCCTCTACCTCTTTTCTAGCATTCCAGCGTGAGCAACTCTTCTCGGACCTAGTCCGTCCCTCTCATATGCTAACGCTCTGTCATGATAGTCCATCAACAAGTCACATCGGAAACCCGCCATATACGAACGGGTACTCTCCCTCAGCCTCCGGGAGAACAAGTACACATGTTGGTCAACCGGGGGTGCAACTGGACCAAGCAAAGCAAGCTCCTCCTGGAACTTCCTAATAGCCTCGGAAATAGGACTGTCCTCAAATCCTGCCTCTAGGAAGTCCTATAGTATATCCCTCCTTAGCATGACAGGGCAGAAATGCTCACGGATGAGACTTCTCATCTGATCAAACCTAGTGACTCTAATACGGACGATCTTCCACCAATATTTTGCTTGTTATATGAACAGGGTCTGCATCAACTCCACATGACGATCCTTTAGGCAACGGATCAACTCTATTATGGTCTCAACGTGCCCTAACCAATGCTCCAGCTCTAGTCCTAGCTTCTCATCGAATGGGGATACTCTCATGTGGTTAAAAGTCTTCAACCACGAGTTTGGTCTCGGTACTCTCAACTCATTCCGAGCCTTGTCAACCTCAGCTTCTCTCTTAGGTGTAGCTGACACTTGAGTCACTCTCTACGATACCTCAGTTGATCTCGCATGTACTAGTAGGTTTGCGCAAGTTCCCCTTGTCTTAACTACCTCCTTCACTCATCGGATGTACTCACAAAACTTTATCGCTCCCATAAAGACGCGATCTAACTCACCCGATTGCTCTATTTGTGCTCCTAATCTAGCGGAAGTCCCATTCCCGACCTTGGGAACTACACACTCAACAACTTCCTCAACTCTATCCTCCGCCACTAGTGCCTCAGTTGTAACACCCCGAATCCGCGGGACTCGGGACGCCACTGGGCTAGGATCTCACAGTGGATCTTGACCCTAGCCTGAGAACAAGTTCACTCGATCTTACAACAAGGCACAAATAAATATAAAACCAAACCTTTATAAACTGAAACATCACCAACGTAAAACATACAAAACCACAACTGAGTATCAAAACAATAACATCATATACATGTGTATATCCCAAAAACTCATACTCCACCTAAATGTGCGGAAGTCCTCGGTTGATCACCCCACCAGATCACTCTGTGGTGTTCCTATCCTACAAAACATCTACAACACGGTATAAAACCGTTAGCTGACAATTCATGAATAGGAATAACGGTAATGACACACATAATCACATAATCACATCATAACATGCTCATGCTCACATAACACCCCTTTATTATCCTCATTACGTTATAACATTACTAATTCATTCGGTGTGATACGAGGAGTAAAAAAACCTCGCATCCGTACCCTTTCACCACACAAGTTTGGAATTGGTGCCAATCATCACCACGTGGTGGAATGGTCGCAAAGAACCCCCCTAGATGCCCTATTTTGAGCTAGACAAGTTATCACCGCCCGCTATCATACACTTGAGCCAATTAGTACATATATGGTCGTCCTAGTCCGGTTAGGTTATCAATGCAACATACATATGCACACAAACCACTATCACAATCATTCCAATCCATAAACGCCAGCTAAGTAAGCCCAAATGACTTATTTGTTACAAGGTAGTCCTAAACAGTGGTCACGGTTTCCTCTCGAGGAAACGATTAGTTTTTGTATAAACAAGGCACACAACATCAATCACTATCAAATGCTAGGAGATTCCACCTCATAGTCTTCAAGATCTCGCAAGATCATAACGATAACACAATGCACAATATCAATATCCTCAAAGATCATAACTATCAATCCATAAACTCAACATCTCACAATTCCTCAAACCTCTCAAGGTATCATCTAATCAACATTCATCAATCTCAATTCTAATCATAATTAATTAACCTTTAATCATAATTAATTAACCTATAATTATATATTATATATATGATAAATAAGATTATGTAAAATTAATTTTTATTGCATAAAGAATTGAGACATAAAAATGTTCTTATTGCACCTATAGGTGTCTACTCAGGGTATGTTCGGCCACTCCGGATCATCTATTAGTGCGTTTGTGTATTGCCTTGTCTGATCCATTCAATTAATTGGTCCACGTGGCACTGATTTTGATTTTTTCAATTTAAATTAATTAAAATAAAATTTTACAGTCTTCTCTTTCCTCCTTTTCACCGGAGACTTTCGTTAACTTAATTTCATCCCACAATTCTTCTAGCTGTCAAAGTGTCAAACCCATGGTGAATAGAACAACCACCACACCGGCAGTACTTCTGCTGATTCATCCTCCATGAATGAGACAGATCTAGTCAACCAATGAATCAAACATAGAATCTCCATGTGGGAGAAGAAGAGGAGGAGAGAGACCTCAATGGTGGTGCAATCGACGCAGCCATCGGGGTTCACCGGAGGCCGCGGGGACTGCCAGCGGGCTCCAAGTACAAGCCCAAGCCCCCGATCTTTGTGACCCATGACAGCCCCAACACCCTCAGGAGCCACGTCATGGAGCCCTACAAATCGAAAATATCTGAAAATTACTGTAAGAGAGATGTCGACGCCGAACAAAGCAATGATGCCTTTACAACGCCGATTTGAAATCCTATCGCTTACCGGAGCATTCTTGCCTGGTACAACTCCAGAAAAATTACTGGATGAACCGGGTAAACAAAAGGCTCCATTGAAAATGAGGAAAGAGGACAGATTTTCTAGCGCATAAAATCCCTAACTTTACTCTAATTAATTTAAATTGAAAAAATCAAAACCAGTGCCACGTGGACCAATTAATTGAATGGAGCAGACAAGGCAATACACAAACGCAATATAGGATCCGGACTGATGTTCGGCGGGTCTTTTTTTTTTTACGAAATTATTAAAAAACTTATCTTACTCAGAATATTTTGGGATTATTTTGACAAAAAAAAAAAGAGTAATCAACTACCTATAAACTATTAAATTATTAAAAAACTATTAGAAATAATAATCGCTTAATATAATCTCCGTCACAAATCTCTCAAATTTGACCAATACTACTATTTTGTACTTAAAAACTAATTTTATTAAGATTCAATAGAAGACTTTCATATAAAAAAAGAATCAATAGAAGACGAACTTTGATGTGTACCATCGTAAACCGACATCGTTTTATTATAGTGGCGAAAAGAAGTACGTAAGTGAACTATTTTGAACAATGCAACCCTAAGTGAAAGCCTCTTTCGTGAAATCAAATATATCGACCACACGAAGTATGTATGAATGTATATAGGTGAACTTTAAATGCAAAACGGCGCCGTTGAATAACAAGAACGGGAAGCTTTATAAATGTGCTTCAAGCCAACCAGCTACAGTACGCACCAAATTACACTAACCTCACCCGGTTAGGTGCATCATTTATTGTTCATACAATCATACGTATATCACATTTCCTACATACACACCAATCTCACCGTCCGATCACCAAGATTGACTATATCAACATCCAACGGTCACAAAGCCTCCTTCACCGATACACTCTTCCGCACTCAATTTATTTCTCCTTTCTATATAAAGCCCTGCATCCTGCCAGCTAACCTGCAGCAGCCAGTTGTAACTTGTAAGAATATTTCTCCAACAATGTGGCGGAGCGTCACTATACTACTAGTGGTGATATGGGCGGCGGTGGTGGCGGAGGGGGCGTTGACGGTGGAGGACTTGAGACGGCTGGTGGCGGAGGGTAAAGTCAGCGGCTTGTTGGTGTTTGGTGACTCGAGCGTTGACCCCGGGAATAACAACCGGCTTAATACCACTGTTAAGAGCAATTTCCCGCCGTACGGGAAGGACTTCATTAACCGGCAACCCACTGGCCGCTTTTGCGATGGCCGCCTTGTCACTGATTTTTTCGGTAACTCTCTTCGTAATGCATTTTATTTGTCGACTTTTGTATTTTATTATTATTTTTATAAAGAAATACTATTTTAACTGGTCTAAAACAAGATAAATTCATCATATGGATTACAATTTTGAAAATTATTATAAATAATATAAATATACAATGTCAATTATATGGAGTAATCAAAACGTAAAAATAAACACTAAACTACATGTACATCCATTTGGGGTTAATTCTCGTACGTACGTAGTAATAAATAATAATGTCTATTTCAAAATAATAATAATAATATAATAATGGACCCTGTGGTGACTTGTGGTCTATACCCGAAAGCATTTATTAGTTTCTACCTCAACTCATCAAAAAACACTACTTAAATACCATATTTTTTTAATTATTTCACATAAAAATATATGTATTCTCATATTTTCCTGATTATTTTTGTACCATTTGTGTGTGTATATATATATTGTTGGTAAAATATGTTAAGAATACTTTATAAGGTAACCTTATGATTAAAATTTAATTTATTTACTAGGGATTCGTGGATATATTAGGCCACGTTTTGAAAATAAAGTAGAAAATTTCAAACAAACATGCTTGTAAAACACAATACATCCACATTAGGTTAATTCTACATAATTATCTTACAATTTAGTGAGAGTTTCGGTTGCATTATTCTTTCGAGTTTACGGGGAAAAACTTGTTTAAATTTTGTAACATAGTAGTTTATAATAATTTAAAAAAAAACTAGCTCGAACGTATTTATTCACAATACTATAGTTTATGATAAAACCATTTAGATTTTACAAAGCAAATTTCATGAAAATAAAATTTATATCAATAGTTAACGGTTCATAACTTGTACAAATTTTTACCAAGTATTTAACACATTTTAAAAATTTTAAACAGAATTTTACCAAAATAAAAATTTGTAATTAAACTCTTAAGAACTATCCTTCAAATCGAAAAAATAGTCTTGAAACTTTTACCCATAATTTACGGGTTATTATACGAGTCTAGGGGTGTTATACAAGCCGAACGAGCCGAGTACAACCTGAGCTTTTGATGAGCCGAGCTACCTGAAGAAACCGAACATTGACATGCTCAAGCTCGACTCGTTTATAAATGAGCCCAAACCGAACTTTTGACGAGCCAAACGCAAGCCGAGCCCAGCTTATCTCGTGTATAAGTCCTATATGAGTCAAACTACTTAACCTGTCTCTAAAGAAAGTTGGTTCACGTTCATTCACTTTTAACAAAATATGAACATGTTTTGAAGCTAAGTTAAAATTTAGTTGTCTCAAAATATGCTGGTTTAGAAACAACTGAACCTGAATAATTTGGATAAAAAGCTTCAACTAAATATATGACGTTTGAATTTGAATCGTCATTCCCTGTTACAATCTCGTCGGAATCTCCCCTTTACACCTCAGTCAGTAGCAACAATATATAAGAGATGACAAAACCTATATTTTGGTTTCATCATTTTTATTTCCTTTCTAACAAAAACATGTGCAACTATAAAATAAAGGCTAAAATAGCAACGATAATAATTATTGATTAAGGATCAAATTCATTATTCTTAAATGTGTCTGTCATAATGTTGTTAAATTCTGATGGGTTTTTATATCTTAGTTTTGTCTACTATCCAGAAATTAACACGTATTCATTAAATGAAACAAGTTTTCTCTAATTGGAGGAATGACGTGTTAAGTTTGTAGTAGGTTAAATTGTAGAACGTCAAATATAGGTTGAAGTTTGATGTGGATGGAATATGACCAGAAAATTTATAAAATAAAAAAGTTTTATATTTGTATCCAAATGTTTCGAGTTCGGACAAACTCAACGACTTCACCGCGCTGTTTACGTTCAAATTTAAACACAAATGAAATAAAATATCATTTAATCAACAACCAAAATTATTGCTATATTAGGCAGGATTGGATTTAACATGACAGTGGGAAAACAATTGGTTAACAAATTACTTCACATTCAACTTGGAACAAAAGTTGTCATGATCAACGGATTTGGTAGGGTTCACGCATTGTTTACGGATCTGGATTAAGCTAAATAGGCCCCGGCGGATTAATATATATAAGAAAATTCATTGTTGGTGTTTGTTTTATTTAATTTTATGGAAAGTATATATTTTTTGAGAAATATAAAATGTGTAAACTTGTTGTAAAATGCAACAGCGGGAGCTCTGGGAAAAACAAAGGCATTGCAAGCATTTCTGGATCCGAGTCTGAAGAATGAAGATCTGTCGAATGGAGTGAGCTTTGCTTCTGCTGGCTCTGGCTACGATGATCTTACTGCTAATCTCTCCGTAAGTACGAAATTACAAGTACAGCTTTAGCTATGAGACACTAGAAGCTGATAATTTGTGTATGATTAAGCAGGGTGTTCTAACAATAACAAAGCAACTGGAGTATATGAGACACTACAAGCTGCATTTGGGAAATGTTTTAGGGAAAACAAAGGCACAAGATTACGTCAGAAAAGCAACCTTCATATTAAGCTTAGGCTCTAATGACTTTCTTCAAAACTATTTCATTGAACCCACTCGCCCTAAGCAATTCACCATCTCCACTTACCAGAACTTCTTGGTTTCTTTCCTACGTACTTACATTCAGGTTAATTTGCCCCCCTACAACTTGCTTTTCTCTTTTCTGTTCTTGCACGAGTACGCTTAACTTAAATCTGAATTGATCAGGAAATGCACAAATTGGGTGCAAGAAGGGTAGTGCTTGTCGGGGTACCCAACCTCGGGTGCATGCCCATATCGCGGACTTTTGCCGGATCCGATACCCAATGTGTCGAACCCCTCAACAACGCGGCGTCTTCTCTCAACTCTAAGCTCAAACAAACCCTCTACGCCCAACAATCCGCCCTTACAATGAAAGTAGTCTTCGTCGACATCTACAAAACCATCGAAAAGGCGATCAATAACCCAAAAGACTACGGTATACATTTCTTATCCGTCAAAATTTGAGTATATTTTCACTTAACCTAGCTAGAACTCACGCTATCTTTGCAGGCTTTACGGATGTAGCAAAAGGATGTTGTGGGACGGGAACGTACGAGTATGGAGACACTTGCCGAGGGCTATCCACGTGCGAGGATCCGAAGAAGCATGTGTTCTGGGATGCGATTCATCCATCGGAGAGAATGTATGAGATTGCCTTCAATGAGATATTAGAGTCTCTTACTTATGATTTCTTACTCTAGACAATTGAGATAACCTTTGTTGTACTAGAAAATAATGATTTGTAATTTGATGTGCAAGCATGTCTATTGTGTGTTAAGGATTTGCTTTGTCATCGATCCATTTGTTACTTAGAAATGTATAAGATTGAGGTTAAGTTCTTACAATTATCATGGTTGATTTGCAAAAAACTATAATATATTAGACGTGATCAGCGTGCCATATGTGTTGTAATAATCGGTACGCATAAGGTTTGATTAGATAAAATAACCCTCCACTCTATTGCAATGTTAATTGCTTAGTCATCTAATGTAGTCCTCCAAGAAGAATACTGGATCCATCAATGAAGCCCAAGGCGACAAATGTCAGCGAGTTGCCTGAACCCTTTAGGAAAGATTCAGCTTCAGTAGTATTTGAGGAGCAATTCAATCTTCCAAAAGCAGTCAACATGAAAAATTACACTTATACTGAACTGAATTTGTGTAATGTAGTATATAAGTGATTTGTATAGTCAATATTAAAGATTATGTACTTACATGGTGTACGTAGGTGATATATATTGTTAGAATTATAATTCATGTACAATGTATTATTAAGTTGTGGTTATGTAATAGCATGCAAGGTTGTAACTTATGTAATATGTCTAAGTCTAGTAAATTAGATAAGATGTGCAAAGATGTAGCATAGACATAAAAGATGCTATAATATAACTTAGAGGTGGTTATCTAATATTTAGTGAGCTTCTTTCTTTTTTTTTTTTTTTATTATCTTAGTTGAGTTTGTGGGCGTGGGTTGTTATTACAGATGAGCATGCCTCATTTTCAATGGGCCTGTGAAATGTGTGTAGACTGATCCATCATCATGGGAATTGGGAATCGGGTTTGATTCCTACACTTAAGCTGACCGGGTCACTTACTGAAAAGACGGACTTAAGTTTCTACACAGGTATATATACTATCGGAGGTGCACAAGAAACCTTAAGTGTGAGTTGCCGCTTGAAGGGCGATTAGCTAGGGTTTTACAAGAAACCCTAAGTGTGAGTTGCCGCTTGAAGGGCGATTAGCTAGGGTTTCACAAAAGGGAGAGAGAGAGAGAGAGAGAGAGAGCGATTGAGAGAAGAGAAAACGGAGGTGATTGATGAGGGATTCAAGACGTTTATCCTAAAAAATGATTAGGTTAACTAACGACGTGATTCATATTACCATGACTTCTAACAAAAGAAAAAGGAAATGGATGAGCAAGTCCACGCAGAGATAATGATCAGATTAACTGACGACGTGTCTTGTCATGTTGTAAGTTTTATTACAACTAAATCATTGTGGGGTGCCCTTGAAAAAGATTACCTGAAAAAATCTATGCCTTCTAGGATATCCTTATTACAGAGGTTGTTTACCTTTAAAATGAATATTTCCTTGACTCTAAATAAAAATTTAGACAAATTTTTAAATATGAATTGGGACCTAGCTAGGTGTGATGATGAGATTAAAGAAACCCATCTTGTTGTGTTGTTATTAGGTTCTTTACCTATTCAGTTTGACACTCTTAAAGATGTTATATAGTTTAGCTCAAAAAGCTTGACTCAGAAAAAGATCATAGAGGCTATAAATGAAAAGAATGAATTTTTAAAAGTGTTTAAGTGTAAAACTGACTAAAAATCATATGTAAAACGTGAAGTTCTTATGGCTAGAAGTAATAATAAGAAAAATAAGAACAAGAAGAAGGACAAATATGACAAAGAAAAATCTAGAAATACTAACCTTGATAAAATTAATAAAAATGTTATTATTGTGAGAAACTTGGACATTTTGCTAATGAATGTAGAAAGGAAAAAAAAAGGATGATGCTAACAATAGTAAGAAGAATTCTTATGGAAAGGTGTCTTTGTTTGAAAAAACTCAAGTTGACTATCCATGTGAATTGCTTCTGTGTGCCAATTTTAATATTGATGATTCTGATGTTTGAATTTTGACTTTGGTTGTACCATGCATGCTTCTTATAATAAATCTATTTTAGTTCTTTGCATGAATTTGATGGAGGTGAAGTTATGTTAGGTGATAATAATACTCTAGCTATTAGGGGAGTAGGGAATATACTAGGGGTGTCAATGTGTCGGATTTTGGTTGGGGAGTACCCTATTCATCCCCATCCCCGTTTAATATAATGCCCCCCTGTCCCCATCCCCATCCCCGCTCGGGCAATGAAAATTGTCCCCATCCCCGTACTGTCGGATATTCGTCTCCATCGGGGAATCCCTGTCCCCGTTTAGTTTCTCCATTTTAAAACTTTATGGGTTTTCCCGTAAAAATCTCCAGCCCCGTTTAACTTTTAGGAGTTTGATAAAAAAACATGACAAGGATAATAAATGTGAAATTAGACCATAAAATACAAAATTGTTACTTTGTTTAACTATATAATAAAAAAAACGAGAAAAAAAGAAAGAAGAAAATTTCATTTTTTTTAAAAAAAATACAATTTTGGAAAATTAAAGTTATACCGTCTATATATTAGGTTTCGTTCGTTCCACTAGGATCAAGACTCGTAGTACAAACTTGTGTAAACTAAAGTAATTATATCTTATTAACATTTAGATTACGATCTTAAGATAAAATGTTATATTATTTTATTATTTTAATTTTACGGTTAGGATTTAGGTTGCACATCAAAACACGTATCTAAAAGAGTAAGACACATAAAAAACACAACATGTAGCCATGTAGTGGGATGTGCATTTGATCATCGTGATTTGACGTTCACGGCGTATTTAAAATTTTCATGAGGTGCTATTCTCATATGATTGAAAACCAAATGAATATAGGTTAGCATTAGTATAATTTACACATATAATTATCAAATAAATATTTAACGTTAAAATATATTTTGTGTAAGTAGGAACGAGTAATCTTAAAGTACAAAAGTTTATATAGATTGAAATTATAGTAATCATCGACAACTTTTGAATTAAATATAAAACTACAAAGAATTTGTAATATAAATACAATTTTTTTTATATATGTATCCCCGAAAAATTTCCCGTCTGGCATCCCCATCGGGTTACCCGTTGGGGATCCCCATCGGGTTACTTGTCGGGGATCCCCAACGGGTTCGGGTTCGAATAGGGGAGCGGAGCGGATACCCCTATCTTCATTCTCATCCCCATCCCCAAGCGGGGAATCAAAGTTTTTCCCGTCCCTGTCCCCGTCCCCGTTCCCGTCCCCGTTTAAAATCCCCATCCCCGTCCCCATGACGGGTAATACCTGTAAATTTTGGGTAATCCCCACCCCATTTACATCCCTAGAATGTACCTATATATATGTTTGATGGTAAAATTAGGGTGCTCCAAAATTAAAAAGAAATCTCATGAGTGAATATTTTTTAGATGATTTGAACTGCCAAATTAATACTAGTAATGAGATAAGGGAAGTCATAATGAATGAAACTACTCTCATAAAAAGTATCAAAAATGGTGGGTTATATCATGTTATCACTTCACCTAGCTTGATCCTTATCATTGCTAATAAAAATTTGTCTACAAAACATATAAATGGGGCATGACAGACTTGGACACATAGGAAATATAGGTAATAAAAACTTGTACAAACAAGGCCTTTTTGAAAAAGAACTAGTTGATATAAAATTTTCTGAAAATTGTGTGCTAGGAAAGAAACATAGACATAGTTTTAACAAATTCTCCTATAAAGCTGAAAAACCTCTTGAATACATTCATTCTGATATATGGGAACCTACACAAGTAGACTCCATAGGTGGAAAGTGATGTGAGGTTAAAGCCGTAGTTGTTGGATCTAGATTGAAAGTTCACAAAAGGCTCGACCTTTGAAAAATCTTGGATGTGTATCTCGACTGAGGGGCGAGATCAATAATTCTTATGGCAGGATTAATGTAGAAGACAAGGATTAAAGAAGGCAAGATATGGACGATATATGTCGAGATTTAAGAAGGTGATAATAGAACGAAATTTATGGAAAATATAGGAAGATAAGAACCAAGATATACTTGGAAGAACCTTGATCGATTGGATCAAAACCCAAACAACGAATTACATTTACCCTTTCTTCTTCAACCTTACACAAGTCTTCAAATCGAGACAATCATAAGGAGGGACTAGCATCGACTAGAAGCACCAATCTTTAAGAAGATTAACACACACAAGCACAACCTAGCAATGCCTCACAATGATTCAATCAAAGGCTCTCTTTTTTATTAAATATGAATGAATAAAACAAAAACTTCATAAATGAAGTAAATAGTATCTCACAATACTGTGGACAAAATAATCAGTTCAAATCTACTCGAATATCTCGACCCTAGGGTGCATATATAGCCAAAAATTTTAAAATAAAAGGATAAACTAATCCTACAAAGTATAAAAGATAAGATACGTTTAGAATGTTTAGAGTTTTAAAGGTATTAAAAAAATAAAATAACTAGAAGCCTTTTGTTTCCAAATCAAGGCTTCTACACGAGATTTCACATGAAATTATTTTAATACATGATGTCTCCTTTATGTCCTTCATGGCTAGAATAGTCATTAATGTGACTAAGAAAAACTTAGACACAAATAGATCACCAATGGTTTCCTTAGAAGCTAAGGATGCCAACAAACTAGAAACCTCCTCTTGAATGGTTCTTGCTTTAGATATAGTGATAGATCCTTTTATGATAGGTTGAGACTCATTCTCCTTCAATGCTCTTGCTCTTGATCTAGTGATAGGTCCATGAGTAGTAGGAGGTGTTGGGGGATGGTCCCTCATCATACTCCCCTTCTTGAAAAGGATTCGTCCTCGAATCATCACCATGCTCATCACTAGTCAAATAAGGACTCAAGTCTCCTTCATTAAAGGTATGACTCACACCATACTCCTCCGGAAGCTCCAATACATAAGCGTTGTTGTCAACCTTACGTAACACATTAAATGGTCCATCTCCTCTTGGTGACAACTCCGACTTGCGCTTCTCCAGGAATCTTTCTTTCCTTTGATGCAACCAAACTATATATCATGGCTCGAATAACAATTCATTGCGATGTTTATTAGCCTTGGTCGCAACTAGCTTGCCCTTCTCCTCCAACCTTATCCGTGTTTTCTCATGCAGTTCCTTGATGGATTTCATTCGTTTTCTTGCATTAAATACTACTCGATCCTCTATAAGCAACAATATAAGATCAAAAGGGGTTAAATAGTTTAACCCATAGACACACTCAAAAGACATTAGGTTAGTAGAAGAATGAATGATTCGATTATATGAAAACTCAACATGAGGCAATACATATTGTCAAGCATTCAAATTATCCTTCAAAACAGCTCACAATATGAAACTTAAGGTCCTATTGGTAACCTCCATTTGAACATCCGTTTGAGAATGACTAGAATGTAAAAATAACAACTTAGTTCCTAGCTTTCCCCAAAGAGTCTTCCAAAAGAAACTAATGGACTTAACACCCCTATTACTCATAATAGTCCTAGGTACTTCATGTAATATAACAACTTCCCTAAAGCACAAGTTAGCAACATTATAAGCACCATTGGTCTTATGACAAGCAATAAAATGGGTCATCATAGAGAATCGATCTACAACCACAAATATCGAGTCTCTACCCTTCTTAGTCCTAGGTAACCCTATAACAAAGTCAATACTAATGTCCAACCAAGGTGAGGTAGGCGTAGAAAGAGAGGTATACAAACCATGAGGCTTCAATCTAGCCTTAGCTTTCAAACACACAAGACATCTCATAATCACGTTCTCTACATCCTTAAGCATATGATACTAATAGAAATGAGATTGTAACATATGATGCGTCTTATCCCTCCCAAAATGTCCCATTAAACCTCCCATAAGAGCTTCCTCAACAAGAATAACCTAAGGGAACATCTAGGAATACATACCTTATTAACCTTAAATAAAAATCCTTCAAACAAGTAAAACTTATCTAAAGAACCTCGAGTCCTACAATGCTTATAGATGTCTCCAAAATCAGCACCATCAACATATAGATCCTTAATGTAATCGAAACCTAAAATCGTATAATCCATAGTAGTGATCAAAGAATGTCTCCTAGAAAGGGTATCAACTACAACATTATCCTTTCCTTTCTTATACTTAATGATATAGGGAAGTCTCTATAAACTCCATCCATCTACCATGCCTCCTATCTAAATTATCTTGACTCCTAAAATACTTCAAGAAATCATGATCCTTAAATTAGATGTTTGGATATGATTTGAAATTCCGCTTAACGCATCTAATAATCCTTCAGTCTCACCATCCGATCTTCTCATGAGTCGACTAAGAGGTATTGTAGAGAGAATGTGTTATAGTCATAAGAAACTACATATTTAATATGTAATATTTGCACATTTATAGTCAAAAGATATTGCACATTTATTATATGATATTTTCACATGTATTATTATCTGCGTGTCTATTGACATCCCAAAATCGAAGAAGACGTCCATGTTGAAACCGGGTTGCGCCGCCATCGACAAGGTTGGATGCCCGAAAGTGTTGTTGTCAACATCCAAAACCACCAGAGGATGAGAGAGACATGCATACCACCAAATAGATGTTTGATTATGGAGAGGATCCGAGAAAGAAATAAGACGCTTAGGTTTGCACAAGAGGAAGAAGAAAGAATGTGACAAAAATACACCTTATGGATCGCAATACAATTTTTCTCGTGAAACTTCGCTAAGACATTTGGGAAGAATCAAGGATAAGAATACGATGAAGGAAGACAAATAATAAGACTAGGTCAATCGCTTTGGTCAAACCGGATTATCCCTACTACCTAGGGTTGTTCAAACGGCCCAGACCGGATCAGACCGTAAGCTCACGGACCCGATTGGACTGGACCGTATTATTTTTTTTAAAAAAATTGTATGGATTAAATCCGGTCCGGGTTTGGACCGGATCGTATGCATTTTTTGTTCAAAAATATTAAAAGTGTAAACTAACAGTCCGGACCGAACCGGAACATTATGGTCCAGGACTGGACCGAACCATAATATCATGGACCTAACCGGACCAGACCGGATTTTACAATTACGGTACAAGATCGGAACGGACCGTAATTTTCGGTCCGGTTTTCCGGTCCGATCCGATCATGTGCAGCCCTACCATTGCCAATATAACCCACGTACTTAAATCCCATTAGTAAGCTACCACGACTGCATCCTACAATACGGGACACCGACTAAAATTTATGGGTATAATTGAAAGTTCAGTAAACTAGTATATATTTTGAAAATTACGGATATTGCATGTGGTTCCTCTTTCAATTAGATGGTGGCTATCATCTCCTCCGAGTCGACTTCTCTAGATATCACTTTACATGCATCCTTCTATCTAGAATATATATTTTATCTATTAGTTGTTTTATGATTTTGGCGGTTTTTATTACTTTATTTTAAGGAATCAATTTCATTAAGCGTTGTACGCTCTAACAAGGTTCATTACATCTTGGGGATGGTTTCCCTTAAACTTTTTCTCAACTCCGTCAAGAGGGTATACTCGTGTCAAGGGAACAACCGCCTTTTTTTTTTGAAGATAGAAAGCGGTTAGGATGGATTATCTTCTAGAGGTAGTTCATCTTAAAGCATCCTTACGGATGAGAACACAGAGTTTAAGATCATCAGAAAAGTTATTGTTGGGTGTCGAAATTCCCATATGGGTTAATCGGTCTGAAACACAGTTTACTTCTTTGAAAACATGCATAATCTAGACTTCGTCAAAGAACAGGAGGTGCAGTTTGGAGTCGGAAATAATCATCTCGATTTCCCAAGGGCAACTCCAACAACCTTGGAGTGCTTTAATAACACATATCCCCTTCAATTTCAATCTTTTATTTGTAGTCTAATTGCCTCGTGAAGGCCTGATTTTAGAGCAAAAGCTTCCGCTTTTAAGACCGAATTAAAGTTTTTTTTTTTGCATCCAGGCTTACGACTTTTCCCCACCATGGAACAAAACAAAGTGAAAAAATCACATTCGGGAACAACCGTCGTATTGGCTAAACGTGGAACAAAAAAAAGTGAAAAAAATCACATGAGTTTTTGAGCTTTTTTAAATCAGCAATGAATACCCCACCATGGTTTCTAACAGTCGCATCTGAGTTGAAAAATTTTGCAAAGATGTGGGAATCGGTTTCCATGGAAATGGAGGTGAATCCCATTCGGAGTGCCTCCATGAGTCCAAACTCGTGACAAGGCATCAACCTATTTTTGTTCACCATATTATATGTAACTATTTAGATTCATCTTTTAGAAATATTATGTAGGGTTGTTAGCATCATATCTCAACTGTTAGTAGCATATCTCTTTGAAGATATTAGTTGATTACATGAATTATGACCTTAGTTTAGGGATGCATTTAGGTAGATTTTCCCTTTGTTCTGCATGCATAGACCTATATTCACATCAATTATGTTGTTATACACCTACTTTGCGAAAATAGAGGTCTACACACATTTTTGTTGTAATTGTAGGGAATATAACGCATTTTGGAGCAAAAGGGAGCATAAGGATATAAGGAGTCCAGAAGAGGGCATGATGGAGTACATTGAGGTGCAAAGAAAGATAGAGAAAGACAGACAAGGAAAGAAGATTTAGTTGGGACAGAAACAAGTGCAGAAGAAAGTACGTAACAGACCAAAAATCTCGGATGAAGAGATATTATCTCGGTCGAGATTTTCTTCCAAGATTTTGCTGAAATATAGCCCGTGACCCAAAGTCAAACCCTAATTTTATTATGAAAAGCAAAGTTGTGGCAAGGGGTTTATAGACGTTTGATACGGCTGGCACACCTACGTCATATATACTTTTCCGTTGAGATTTCCGCGGCAAGTTCGAAAGATAGAGGAATATTGATAGAGAAGGAAGGAAGAACATGGAAGGATTGAAGATTCACATTGTTAGCTTGGAGTTTTGTGAGTTATTTTAGAAAGGATAATCTTAGTTTGTTGATTTCTAGATTTGAACAAAAGGTGGAACCTTTGTTATTGCTTTGAATTTGGTTTTGTCAATTGAAGATTGTTAGAAGTTTTATTTGCCTTTTATTGGTTTATGCCTTATTTAATATCATATAACTTCTTTGATTCAAATATGATTGTTGTTGGCTAGAACTCTTGTGATTCTAGGGTGACTACTTGATGGTTGTGGTTTAGATGATGATAGAAATTGGATCCTAAAGGTTGCATTTTATCTACGTAGTTAACGATCTCAGATTGATTCAGGAACCTCGACCAAGATTTGAATATTATCCATCCTATAATTGCTTCTCTTTGCCCAATCATGCCTTATCCTTAAGCCTAGGTTATAGTTTGCCGAAATCCTAGTCGTTGTTGAGAGCTTTTTACCCTTAGATCCCTCTAAGGCTTACACTTGAGGATATGAAGAGACTTACCCGGTGATTCCTTTCTTGAGTAACGACGATGACGTTTTCTAGGTAACAAAGGTTTATCCTTTGTTAGATTTGAGTGTGCCTTCATCTTACCTTCGTGAGTTAACTTGAGACTTACCCGATGATGGTTAGTTATATTCCCTTAGGTCGAGTTGTTTGCTTGACTTATAGTTCCTTTCCCTAAATCCTTGAGACTTATCCGGTAATAGGATCTTTGGTTAGTGATAGTGGATAGTGAGACCTCCCCCGTAATCTATCCCATCGTAAAAACACCTTATCTTTGCAACCCCAACCTTGTCCATATATCTTTAGAAGTCTTGAATCGAAAATCACAACTTGACGCTATGATCTCTAGAATCTGCATTTTCTTTGATTTATATATCTTCATTGATTGCTTCGCTTTGTTCTTTATTATTTGCAAGTATCTTATCTAGTTTACCTACTTGCTTGATTTCACCATAGTCCCTGTGATCGACCTTGAAATATTTGTCTATATTGCGATTGATCCGTACACTGCGGGTTTACTTATTTGTTTTTATTCTTGGTATAAATTTAGAGCTATTTGTCTTCATACACACACACACGTTTGGAGCGAATATTAGTCTCTGTTTGTATATATTGCAGTCTCTATTGAGTTAATAAGCACGAGAGTAAATTCACCAGCTTATATGGTATTAAATATTTTTGATCCATTACGTTAATATCACCATAGCTGAATACGCGAACACCCTACCAAACCCTCATGAACCACAAAACTCTTTACCATTGTCATCCTCACCAACATCATCAAACTCACACCAACAAATTATATCAATTGGAAGCAGGCGATCTTGGAAACCCTAGAGGGCTATGACTTTGATGGTACATCCTTGTAACTGTTGCCATTCCAGATCGACATTTACCAAATACAACAACACCAAACCCTGAATTCAAAACATACACTAGACAAGATAGGCTAATTTATAGAGCTCTACTTGGTACTCTATCAACAGATGTTGCCAGCTTTGTTGCAACCGTAAAGAGTTGAAGTTTTGGAAGCACACAGGCTAACCTACAATAATCTCTATAGGGGCCATGTCAAGCAAATTAAAGAATGTCTAAGGACGATGACCAAAGGCAATGACTCAGTGTCCACCTACATGCAGAATGTACGGAAAGCTACAAACTTACTAGCTTCTCTAGACTCACCGGTCTAAACAAAAGACCTTACAAACTATGTGCTCAAGGGACTGGATCAGTCTTACCTTCATGTTGTCCACGCAATCATTGCCAGAGATTCCCCAATTGCATTTGAGGAACTCCACGAGAAACTCATCAATCATGAGCTTTCTTTAAAACATCATTAAAAACAAGCCGGTGTAGTCATGATTGCTTTCAATGCTCAACCAAGTCATGGAAGAACAATGGTAAGTCTTACTCCACTACATTTCCTCATACTACTCAGACACAACCCAACACAAATTGTTTCAATCATCCACCAAACTAGAACCCTAGTCAACCTCCCCAACCTCATCAAACCAATACCCCAAAACCTTTCAAGGGACGGTGCCAATGGTGTCAAATTGGCTATGTTCTGGCTCAATGTCACGTTTACAAATCCCTACATCCAACTATTGAGGTCCCTTCATCGGCCAGATTCTTCTCCTTTCCGACTCCTCAGACTAACACTATCACCACCCACTAATCCTCTTCACCATGGTACGAATGATTCAAATAACCTAGCTCTCCACTATCCTTAAAATGGCGATGATGAAATGGTCGTTGGAAATGGTAAGGGTCTATCTATTACTCATGTTGGCTCAACCAGAGTCTCTCAACCTATTGTTCCTTTGTGTGATGTGTTATGTGTTCCTACGTACAATGACAAAAAATATAGTGTCAATCTCTAAGATCACAAATGACAATCCCTATTATGTTGTCTTTTCATCTATTGGTTTCCTTGTGCAAGATCACAATTCCAACAAAACCATTCTTAAGGGACCGTGTGTTGATGGATTCTATATTTGGCCTCATTCCAATCTTGTGGCTAACACTGCCGTCCGTATCTCATCTTCTTCCATGCATCATAAGCTAGGGCATCTCTCCACTGAAGTCTTTTAATTTCTCACTAAAAGTGTTAGTCTAGGTTGTACTCCATTCCATCAAAATGATTGTCATGCTTGCAACATGAAGAAGACTCATAAGCTTCCATTTACAAGTCAACTATTACATCAACTAAGCCTCTTAGGATTATTTTTAGTGATGTTTGGAGTTCTCTGATTACTTCTATTGACGGATTCAAGTACTATGTGATTTTTTGTTGACCATTATACCAAGTATACATGGTTATACCCTGTTAAGCTTAAGTCCCAAACACAACAAACTTTCATTCGCTTCAAAATCCTTGTAGAAAACTACTTCCCACATAAGATCAAGGTTTTATACTCAGATAATGGGGGAGAATACATAGCTCTTCGATCTTTTCTTAGTGATCATGGTCACTCATCTTACATCACCTCCACGTACTCCGGAACACAATGGTCTTGATGAACGAAAGCATCGACATATTGTTGAAATGGGGCTATCTCTTCTCACCCATTCGTCCATTCTTTTGGATTATTGGCCCTTGGCAATGATCATGCATGTCTACATATCTAATTAAAAAACTACCCTCTCCAGCTCATGATTTTTCCAATCCTTATCAATCCCTCACAAACCTTCGACCAAACTATCATAAACTAAGAAATTTCGGTTTCCTTTGTTTTCCATGGCTCAAGCCATACACTCAACACAAGCTTCAGCCTAAGTCAATTCCTTGCATGTTCATTGGGTATTCAACTAACCAGAGTGCATATCAATGCTTAGATCCCATCACAAAACGAGTCTACACATCTCGTCATTAATGTTTGTTGAGCATGAGTATCCGTATAATCGGATGGCAACTAAAGATCATGAACCACCACATTCTTCACACGATTGGGCCCACTTCAACTTACCCATCAAGCGGAATTGGATGAAGCTCAACTTCAACTTAAGTTGAGTGAGAAGGCTCGTTTGGATGAATTAACAAGTCATCAATTCCAAATTAATGAGCTCAAAGCTATGATGATGGACATGAATTTGGAGATGAATGATGCTAGGAAGAAGAAGGTCAAGAAACCAACTAAGTCCACTAGAGATGAATCATCCGGTGATGAAGACGATGATATGCCGGAACTAGAAGATATTGATCTGGTGATCCATCCCGTTCATAACAAACCAAGACCACCGGTTGTTCCTCGCATTCCCGCTGGAGATGTGAGAGTTGCTAATGGATTGGATGAACCACGGGCTCTTGGGTAAAGGATGGATTCAATTCAACAACCACGCTGTCTAAGTGTGAATTTTGGAGCTGAGGACATCCAGGAATTCAGTTTTAGCCCACAAGTTATCACCATGGTTCGCCAAAGTCAATTTGGTGGAACTAGTGTTGAATCTCCACACCAACATTTGCAGAATTTTGAGATTCTCATGGAGACATTGAAGCCGAAGAGGGCTACCAACAACAACTACAAGATCAAGCCGTTCTTCTTCTCTTTGAAGGACAAAGCTTCGGCTTGGTATCAAGCTCTTTCAGCTGGAAGGCTTACCACATGGGAGGATCTATCTTCGGAGTTCCTCACCAAGTTCTTTCCGCCATTCAAAACGGCGAAGTTGAGAGGTAAAATTAATGCATTTTCTATGAAAGCTAACGAAAGTTTGTTTTAATCATGGGAAAGATTTTAGGACCTCTTATTGGATTGCCCACACCATGGCATCTCAAAGCTGGAGCTATTGGAGATCTACTACAAGGGGTTGGATGTGGACACATAATTCAACCTCCAATCTCTCTCTTGTGGCACATTCATGGACATGAGAGAGGATGACGCTTGGGACTTTATTGAGAAGCAAGCCCAAGTGATTGAGAAGTATTCTCACCGGAAGGTAGAGGCGGGAGTCAAGCTAACACAAGCTGCACAAACTCAAATATTCTCCCTAAACACTGAAATCAAGGAGTTGAAGGAAATCATTAGAGTTGGCCTTCAAAAGCCAAAAGAGCAAGATGTTGGCTACTTAGGAAATAACAACAACAACAACAACCACCACCACCAAGGGAATAGGAACAACAACCGGAACAACGATCGAAACAACAATTGGAATAACAACTGTTCGCTCCAAATGGTGTGTGCAAACTTTAAATTTATAACCCAAGATGTATGATTAAAACAAGGATGCGAACCCGCAGTGTACGAGTCAATCGTAGTAAAAGCAAGAATTCCGGGGTATCGATCTCAGGGACTTAGGTGAAACAAAGCAAGTATAGGTTGTCAATGCTACTAATAACCACAAAAGCGATTAAAACAATCAAAGATGATAATGTAGTCAAGTAAATGAAATATGCAATTCTAGGGATTAAAACATCTAGTTGTGGTTCCAACTCAAGATCTCAAGATAAGCGGACAAAGCTGAGATTTTGCAAAGGGAAGGTGTTTCTAAAGTGGAATAGATCACCGGGTAAGTCTCACTACTCACAATCCCAACCCAAAGAACCTATTACCGGGTAAGTCTCAAGGTACTAAGGA
This sequence comes from Fagopyrum homotropicum, assembly GCA_033239125.1. Classification (NCBI taxonomy): domain Eukaryota; kingdom Viridiplantae; phylum Streptophyta; class Magnoliopsida; order Caryophyllales; family Polygonaceae; genus Fagopyrum; species Fagopyrum homotropicum. The sequence continues at coordinate 137,364,753 of BSWB01000001.1, read as the reverse complement.
AAGGAACCATAATCTCAAACCAACACTCCAACTAACGGAATAGCATCAACCTTTACCGGGTAAGTCTCAGGCTAACTCACAAAGATTGAATGAAGGCACACTCAAATCCCAATAAAGGATAAACCTTTATTACCTACACTTATGATCATAGGTAAACAAACAAAGGAATTACCGGGTAAGTCTCATCCTAAGCTTGCATTGAACCAGGAAAGGTGTAATAAGAATAGGATTTGGCAAACTCTAACACTTAACTCTTAGTTTCGGATCAAAAAGGTCACCTCGGTCAGTCAAGTTCCACCCCGGCCGAGATGTTCATCGACTGAACGAGATATTCTAGGATTAAGGATAAAGACTCGAGCTTTCAGGGTCCTACTGGATATTAAGATTATTCTATCATCGTTTTTCCCACAACTTTCAGCCAATCACCCTACAATCGCACAAGGAAATTAGCCACTCATCATCATGAAAGCAATAATCGAATATATGGGAAGATAATGAATATTTGAACACAAAAACCTTAAGAACAAGGCTTCAATAACTGAATCAAATAACAAATCAGCGTTCCTTGGATTACAAATCCAACAAGACAATCAATAAGAAGGGAATCTAAGAAAGTCTTACAAATCCCCTTAAAAGGCTATAACAAGCTATCAATCCTTCCTTGATTGATCTTCAATCTTCATTCCTTCCTTCAATCAAGGCTTCCAGAAAATCCCTTAATTGTTGGATGCTCTCAGCCCTCTAAGCATGCAGTGATCCGAAGATGGGTGAATTGTAGAAAATCCAACCCTTTATATAGGAGAATTATCTTCCAAAGATAAAATATCTTAAAAAGATAACTTTCTATAAAATATATCCATATCTCCTAAAATAAATATATTCTTAAGATAATTTTATAGGAAATATCTTAAAAGATAATTTCCTAATAAAAATATATCTTATCTCCTAAAATAAATATCTTCTTAAGATAATTTTATAGGAAATATCTTAAAAGATAATTTCCTAATAAAAATATATCTTATCTCTAAAATAGATCTCCCAAATATATGATTTTCGTTCAAAAAATCGAACCCAAAAATATAAGATCTCTCTTTCCAAAAATAAAAGATCTCAGCCAAATAAAATATATCTCGCCGCGTCAAGGTATTCGCCTCGGTCGGGGTGCTCCTCAAGATCACCTCGGTCGAGGTGACTTTGTGGTCAACCGAGGTGACTCTCAGCTGAAGGTGAAATCTCTCAAATCTGATCCAAAGTGAATCTTCTTTGTTAATTCCATGCTTCCTGAGCTCCTCTTTAAGCTCCAAAATGTAGCTCCAATGACTCCTTAGCTCTTTTAGCTCCATTTCGATGCAAAACGTGCCATTTTACCTACGATTACAACGAAACTTGGTGTAGACCTCGATTCCCGCAAAGGTAGATGAAATGACAATATAATCACATAATATACATTCAAACATGCAGATTATTGAAGATAAAACGTCTAAACAAGTCCCAAAATATAGACTATAATTCATGCTGTCAAAATACCCCATACTTGTCCCTTGCTTGTCTCCAAGCAAGTTCCAAATCTTAAGTACAAGATAGAATGAATTATAAGTCATAAAGATCAATGAAAAGTATTTCAAAACATTTTTGGTGGTGTGCTTCAATCATAGATTACTCTAAGAGAATGCTTCATGGAATTTAAAATCAAAACATGCTCAAAACATTTTATAAATATAAAAAAGTTGTTCATCTTTGCATAAAATCATAGAATGCATAATAAATCATAATTATCGAAATTAATCATGTATAATCCAGTTTAAACCACCAAGTCAATCAACAAGCTCGAGGTCTCAAGGGCTTTCAAAAGAGAAGTCAAGAAACGTGTGAGGGTGGGATGTATTTAGGAAATGTGGTGCTAGAATCCGGGAAAAGGATCTTTACTTCACTTGCTTTGAGCTTCAACATCTTCCACCAATAAGCTTTGCTTATTTTACTTTTTTACTTTTTGGGATGCATGGACATAGGTGCACAATAACCGAAGCCTTGGAGATCAGCAATGATCAATTTCTTGAGATGCCTCAAACCCTTGATGCACATACCATGACCCGTTAGGAATATCGCTCAATCCGAATTTGGCAAGACACAAACACCCGGCTATGTGAATGATGCCGAGTTACTCATCATCATGATTGACTTCCCCAACCATAGAATTTTCCTACACTTTGAAAACAATTGCTTTCATGACCCTCCCACATCAAACATGCCAAAATCAACTCTTCCATTATGGCATCCGGCCATAATGGAGTACTCGGGAAGCCAAGGGATACCTCTACCACCTCTCTCCTCTCATGGCATGGCTGCGGTAGGTGGGGCTTGGTGGCGGGGAAAGATGATGCCTCTAGTCATAAGCCCGTTGAGACCCAAATGTCTCGCCACTATCCTAGTACAAGCGGAGTAATCTATCCCTAATTGGTTGGCTATATGAGTTACCATACCCCCATAACCAATGTTCCCGGCTTTCTTATTCTTCAATTTACTCATGGTGGAGGCAAGGAGGGTGGCGCAATCGGGGGATCTACCGGTAAGCATACAATAAAGGAGGAAGAGCTCATCGGTTTTAATCTTTTGGGGGGTCTCTATCCTAAGGAAAAGACACTCTGAAAGGACCCTATGAGCTATCTTCAAGGCTAAGTGGTAGATGAGCTTAGCCTTGGTATTGGCCGGTTGCCAACGATCCTCACTAGTATATATCATGGCAATCTCCTCCCAAAAATCCTTTGCATACACCCCACTAGGGAACCTACCATTGAAGCTCTCGTGGAACCCAAAGAAAGCTCCCGGGAACATCGATTTTCTTACTTTTTTCTTTGATGATTTAGCCCCTCAATGAAAATATTTGCCTCCTTTACCTATCCGGGATTTAGGAAGAGTTGATTTTGGCATGTTTGATGTGGGAGGGTCATGAAAGCAATTGTTTTCAAAGTGTAGGAAAATTCTATGTTTGGTGAAGTCAATCATGACGATGAGTAACTCGGCACCATTCACATAGCCGGGTGTTTGTGTCTTGCCAAAGTCGGATTGAGCGATATTCCTAACGAATTATGGTATGTGCATCAAGGGTTTGAGGCATCTCGAAATTGAGAAACGTCAATCTCCTAGGCTTCGGTTATTGTGCACCGCTGTCCATAACTCCAAAAGTAAAGTCGAAAAAAATTAAGTGCAAAAGTTTAGAGCAAAGCTCGAAGTTGGTGGAAGTTCAATTGGTAAAAAGAAAAGAGTTTGTGTTGTCCCTTCTTTCCGGATTCATACACCACATTCCTTTACAAGTTTCCCACCTTTTCTGCATTCTTGGCCTTATTTAAAAGTCCTTGTTCGTTCCAAATGGTGTGTGCAAACTCTAAATTTATATCCCAAGAAATATGCTTAAAACAAGGATGCGAACCCGTAGTGTACGGATCATTTATAGTAAAAAGCAAGAATTTCGGGGTGTCGATCTTAGGGACTTAGGTGAAACAAAGCAAGTGTAGGTTGTCAATGCAACTAATAACCACAAAAGCGATTAAAGCAATCAAAAGATGATAATAAGGTCAATTAAAGGGAAAATGCAATTCTAGGGATTAAAGCATCTAGTTGTGGTTCCAACTCAAGATCTAAAGATAAAGCGGACAAAGCTGAGATTTTGCTAAGGTAAGGTGTTTCTAAAGTGGGAATAGATTACCGGGTAAGTCTCACTACTCACTATCCCAAACCAAAGCTCCTATTGCCGGGTAAGTCTCAAGGTACTAAGGAAAGGAACTATAATCTCAAACCAACACACCAACTAAGGGAATACAATCAACCTTTATCGGGTAAGTTTCAGTCTAACTCACAAAGATGGAATGAAGGCACACTCAAACCCCAATAAAGGATAAACCTTTATTACCTACGCTTATGATCACGGGTAAACAAACTAAGGAATTACCGGGTAAGTCTCATCCTAAACTTGCATTGAACCAGGAAAGGTGTAATAAGAATAGGATTTGGCAAACTCTAACACTTAACTCTCAGTTTCGGATCAGAAAAGGTCACCTTGGTCAGTCAAGTTCCACCCCGGCCGAGATGTTCATCGACTAAACAAGATGTTCTAGGGTTAAGGTTAAAGACTCGAACTTTCATGGTCCTACTGGGATTAAGATCATTCTATCATCGTCTTTCCCACAACTTTCAGTCAATCACCCTAGAATCGCACAAGAAAATTAGCCACTCATCATCATGATAACAATAATCAAAAATATGAGAAGGTAATGAATATTTGAACACAAAAACCTTAAGAACAAGATTTCAATAACTGAATCAAATATCAAACAAATCAGCGTTCCTTGGATCACAAATCCAATAAGACAATAAAACCAAAGGGAATCTAAAAAAGTCTTACAAATCCCTTCAAAAGCTATCACAAAGCTATGAACTTCCTTCCTTCAATCTTCAAAACTTCCTTCAAACTTCAAAACATCCTTCCTAACTGCAACTTCTTCAATCTCCAAACAAGCGGTGATAAAAAAAGATGGCTGAATTGTGGAAAATCCAACCCTTTATATAGGAGAATTATCTTCCAAAGATAAAAATATCTTAAAAAGATAATTTCCTATAAAATATATCCATATCTCTAAAATAGATCTCCTAAATATATGATCTTCCTTCCAGAAATCCAGCCTAAAAATATAAGATATCTTCTTTCCATAATTAAAAGATCTCAGCCAAAAAATATATCTCGCCGGCGCCAGGGTGTTCGCCTCGGTCGGGACGCTCCTCAAGATCACCTTAGTCGAGGTGATACTGTAGCTGACTGACTAAAGGTATTTCTATGGTCGTCTATACCCAATCAAAAGTAAATCCCGACTTAGCACTAAAAACAAGTATAGTGGTTAAGTAAGGGTCGAACCCAAGAGAGTTAAGGTGTTTTAGATGCAATTATCAATTATAGTAACAAGTAACAAGGGGGGGTTTTGGTTGAATTGATGCACACAAAAACTTAAGAAAACGATTAATGCGACAAGCAAGACAATGATGGGTGAATCTACACTAGGTTGATTCTAAGCATGCAATTGCTACTTTGGTGAGTTCCTTTTACAAGTTTTCAAGTAATCTCCCATCTCGATCATACATATGTGATGAGCCAACCTGCATCAACACAACTTAACAGGTTAGTGTTCCGTAAACCTACAAGAACAAATAACAAGTTAGCTTTCAAACAAAGACTAAGGGATATAAAGAGAAGATTAAAACCGTTAAACTTATCTTTATATTTGTGTTCATTTTCTTTAAGTAATTGCAACCCGTTATTACTTAAAGTTGCTACTAGATTAAAGACCCGAACCCGGAACCTATTAATCCTAGTTATTTGCATGCACTTTAGAACCTAAGGTGATCAATCTCAAGCAATAGTAAACATGCAATTAGACAAAGGAGATCAAGGAAACACAAAGTATTACTGAATGAAAACTTATATTAAAAAGAACTTACAACCAAAGTAACAACTCAACTTCAAACCAACCCAATGTAGCAAGGGAATTAGCAACTCATTACAAAGGTAGCAAGACAATCTAAGTGGATGATTTTTTGGCTAACTAGATGTATGATTCTAGCAATCAACCAAGGACTATTTATACTACAAAAGACACTAAATGGGAGTAAATGGCCGGCCTAAAACAGCCATCTTTAATGCCATAAAGGTGGTGTAAACAGCCGGAGTAAAGCTTCTGACGTTAAACCGCAGGGGCGGCCTTCAGTTCTGTAGGGGCGGTGAAGGAAAAAACGCTTGATCTTCTTCATGGCCGCAGGGGCGGCTAGGCAATTCCGCTGGGGCGGATCTTTAATGCTCTTCAAACGTCTGACCCTTCAACTTCCTGACGTTTCTGATGCCAAGCCGCCGGGGCATCCCTATGTCAACGCAGGGGCGGTGACACAATCTCTTCGTTTTCCAGCTTCCAGGTTGAAGCGCAGGCAGGGGCGCAGTGGAAGGCGCAGGGGAGCTGGTCTTCGTTTCTTCAAGGCAAATCAACGCAGAGGCGCCAGGGAGTGGCGCAGGGGTGCCAGGGAGTGGCGCAGGGGCGCCAGGGAGTGGCGCAGGGGTGCCAGGGAGTGGCGCAGGGGCGGTGACACACTTCATGGTCGGCGTTGGCGAAGGCGCAGGGACGCTCCGGTGTAAGGCGTCACCCGCAGGGGCGGTGACAAGGCTCCTCTGGGGCGGTGAGGCAACAGAAACTTTGCTTCGTGAACGATCTTCACTCCTAAGTGCTTATAACTCCTTCCTTAGCTTCTTTTAGTCTTCTTCTTCTAGACCAAGGAGTTAGTAGCATAAACCGACACAAATGCAGTAAAAAGACTCTAAAAACTATCCTAAATGATAGTGATTCCATCAGCTATCAAACTCCCCCATACTTAGACCTTTTACTCGTCCCGAGTAAAACAAATGACAACAACTAGGCTCAAAGGCCTCAGGAAGCATGGGTAAGCAAGAAAGACAATGAAAATAAGAGAAAAGCCAAGAAAGAAAGAAGGATAAGAGAGGAAATGTGAGAAAAGGGAGAAACTACCATCCTTATTGCTCCAAGAGTGGCCTACCTGGACAACCTCCTTATGACTCCCCTTCTTATGTCGCCAAACGCCGGAAGGGAAACCTACACTCGGTGTCGCTCATTTTGCCAAGGCGCCCTTTCGGGTTTTCACCTTGCCACTCTTCTTCTTTTGATGATCTCACTTTAACTCACATCCCTCAAGTCCAATTTTGCACCAACCTAAGGTTGGTCGAACTACCTTCTTTTTGCCTAAACCGCCCTTTCGGGTTTTTGGTTTATCCAAGGATTTTCATGCCTTTTTTACATTTTCTTTGGCATTTTCTTTTTCTTTTTTTTTTGTGAATTTCAATCTGAATTCAAAATGCAAAACAACAAAACAACTTAAAAACTCAAATGAACTGTACAAGCAATGATAATGTCCTCCCCTAATACTTGAAGTACACTTTGTCCTCAAAGTGGAAATGAGGCAAAGATAAATGTGGGAGAAAGGAAGAGAAATGTACCCCTCAGTGGGATGGTCCGGATGGACCACCTAGACCCTCCTCCGGTGGGTAAGGAAAATGGCGGAAGAAGTGCTCCTGCCGGTGGTAGAGCGTGTCGATGCGGCCCTCCTGAGCCTCCATCCTCTCTGTAGAGTTGGGTCCGGTTCAAACCAAACCGCCAAACCGGCGGTTTGTGAACCGGCGTAAACCGCCGGTTTGGTCGAACCGAAGGTTTACGGTTTAGGTTTAGGTTTGGCTCTCGACCAAACCTAAACCGACGGTTCAAACAGGCGGTTAAACCGGCGGTTTAACCGACGGTTTCAACCTTTTTTATTTTTTTAAAATTTTTTTTGACTAAACCGTCGGTTAAACCGATGGTTTAGTCAAAAAAGACGTTGAATTTTATTTTATTATTATTTTTTTAAAAAAATTGTGTCTCAAACCGCCAAACCGGTTTGAGTTGGGCCGGTTTAGGTTTAGGTTTGGGACCCATGTCTACCTACTGCTGCTCAAGCATAGCCCGTTGGTACTCGGTCTGCCATGCCTGGTGCTGTGTAGTCAAGACTGCCATTTGAGCCTGCAGACTCTCCATGGCCTGACTGTCGTGTGCTACAGTCGGCATCTCCTCATTAGTGGTGGGGGCTCGGCTGGAGCCTGCTGCGTATCTCCTAACAATATCCTCCTGAGGCCGTCTTGGAGGAACTGGGTCAGCTGGTACGTACAAATCGGAGAGCTCATCTCCCAATGGAAGTCGTCGGGGGAGATATGTAATGTGACTCCCATATGTTAAAGAGAGCCAAAAGCGGTGCTCCCCGTCTCTCTTAAGGAGTTTGAACCTCCTCAACATACCCTCCGTAAACAATGGGGCCTCTAATCCGTCCTCCAAGACAGAGAGATCCATCACCCGTGAAGCTAAACAGGAGATGATCCCTCCTCCCACAATATCTCGTGGCTCATTCTTCCTAATCCGCTTCAAAGCGGTAAGGAAGAGGTATGGCCAATCAGGTACCCAATCGTTCGTGGAGAGGCAGGCGTATAGCAGTGGAAGGTCCTTAAGAGCAACCTTATTCTCCTCCTTGTGTCCACAGAAGACACTCATAAATATCTTCGAGATGAGCCTCAAACAGGGGTGAGTGAATTTGTTGGAGTACTCACCCCCTGCATGAAACTCAGACCTGGTGGCGGCCTGCCAAAACACCATCAAATCAGGTGTCGGGATGGGTTCCCACCAGTCGTCGGAAGCGGCTATAGTCACCCCTAATGCTTCCTGCTGCTGGGTGTAGTCCAATGTGTACTTTCTTTTGTTGAACTTGAATGTAAGTCTAACATACCCATGGTCCACCGTTTCCATTTTGAAGGTGGCAATGAACTGGCGGCTGAGCTCGGGGTATGTTGGGGCGCTCGTTATCAGAAAATCCCCGAGCCCAGCGTTGTAGAGAAATTCCTGCATGCTCTCCAACATGCCCAAATGTTCCAAGGTAGGAACGTCCAGAAATCGGGTTTTATACATATCCCGACCTTGTGCAATCCTATACCGCTCCGTTTCAGCTTCTGAAAACTTATATTTCTTCTGATTCTCCATCTCTTGCAGTTTGAACAATCAAAGGAATTAGAAATTTCAGAAAATTGAGTAAGAAACGAACCCTCTGTTGTGTTTTCCACAGGGGCGGCTGAAGCAGGCGCAGGGGCGGCACGACGCAGGGGCGGGGGATTGCAGGCGCAGAGGCGGGCGAAGAACAGAGGGAGATTTGGGAGTTCGGCGAAAGTTGTGGTGATGGGGCTGCTCCGGCGTCTTCCTTGTTGTTGTAGACTTTTCCGGAGGTGGGGCAGTGGAAGGCGAGAGTGAGAGGGTTGAGGGGACGTTTGTGTGTGGTGGTGGTGAGGGCTGGTGTCGCAGAGGGGGCGGTAGTCGTCGGAGCCGGCGCAAGAACGTTTGGACAGGGTGGTGCGAGGGCTTCCGGAGGGCGCAGGGGCGTATGAAGGCGAGGTGGCTAGGTTTCGAAGGGTGAATGGAAGGGGAATGTAAAGGGCGGTAGATGTAGGTTATTTTTGGGAAGTGTATTTTTTTTCTTTTCTTAACAAAACCGCAGGGGCGGTGACAAGGAAGAGGGGTACGCAGCCTCAACGCCGGGGGCGGCGCTGAAGATACGTGTTAAGGATGGCCGCCGCAGGGGCGTGAGGTGTCACCGCGGGGGCAGTGCAGGTATGTTGTAGACGCTAGCCCAGGGCCGGGGCGGCACTGGGCAATGGTGTCACCGCGGGGGCGGGTTGCCTCCCGAATCAACGCCTTTGTTTTACGTCGTTGGCTCGACGTAAGGAGTCTACCTCTATGACTGAGCCTCCTCCAGCATCACCTTTGGGTTTATAACCGTCTGTGAAGGTAATCCTCCTGAGGACCTAGTTTCAATTCTTGTAATGGCTTCCATCATTTAACCAACCTGTTTTTCAAGGTTCTTGATGCTAGATTTTGTTGTTTGGACAAGAGTAGCAAAGTGTTTAGTCAAAAACCTGCAACATATCTTCAGTTGATTGATACTTACCTTGACGGGGCTGCTGTTATTGGTTTTGTTGATCCCTCCAACGAAAGTTTTGTTGGTCACGCCAGTTTGGCATGAAATTATGTGCATAGGGATCGTTCCTAGGCCTTTGCTGTTGTGGCTATCCATAACCCATTGCGTTCACCTCAGCATCGTCATCTTGGACTTGTGGACACATGTCCGTTGGATGGTATAGGTCCGCACAAATTCCACAAGCTTTGAGCTGCTGTGGGGTTCCCATAAGTGTTAGTCTCTTCACCATTTCTTTCAACTCCGCGAGTTCAGTGGAGATCTCACTCTTCCCGGAACTCACAGCATGAACTCCTTTCTTTTCCGGGGTCCTTCCAAAGTTTCGAGTACCTTCCGCTAGTTCCTGTATCTTTTCCAAAGCAAGGTCAGAGTAGAGTTGAAAATATTACCCCCGCAAGCTGCATCGACGATCCTCCTTTCATTTTCTAGCAAGCCATTGTACAAGTACAAGACTAGATCTTGAGTTGAATATCCGTGAAAAGGACATCTGGATCGGAGGAGTGAAAACCTCTCGAAGTACTCGTAGAGAGTTTCGTTTGCCTCTTGCTCGATGTTGCTTATAGCTTTCTTCAAGCTATTGGCCTTCTTGGCTGGAAAGTATTTCTCCAAAAACGTCTTGTGAAGGTTTTCCCAAGTGTCGATGCTCCCGGTTGGAAGGTGGTAATACCAATCATCCGCAAAATCTTTGAGTGTAAAACCGAATGCCCTCATCTTGATTTGTTCTTCGGTAATGTTGGCCGGCTTCATGATCATACACACGGTATGGAACTTCCCAAGGTGCTTGATGGGGTCTTTACCACTTAGCCCCTGGAAGGATGGAAGCTAGTGAATGAGGCCCGACTTGAGCTCAAAGTTGACTCCTTCTCCTAATACCGGTATAGTGACCGCAAGGGGGTTTTGAGCCAAGGTGGGCTGCGTAAGTTGACGAAGAGTACGGTCAGCCATCTCTTGTTGAAGTTATTGTTGTCTTCGTTGCCGGATGTGCGTCCTCTCAATTTCTGGATCAAAAGAAGCAAAGCCGGAGTTAGTAGCACGGGTTTGAACCATAAAAATGGTTCAAACCAATAATCAATAATAACAATAAAACACTAAAACTCCCCGGCAACGGCGCCAAAATTTGACTAAAGGTATTTCTATGGTCGTCTATACCCAATCAAAAGTAAATCCCGACTTAGCACTAAAAACAAGTATAGTGGTTAAGTAAGGGTCGAACCCAAGAGAGTTAAGGTGTTTTAGATGCAATTATCGATTATAGTAACAAGTAACAAAGGGGGGTTTTGGTTGAATTGATGCACACAAAAACTTATGAAAACGATTAATTCGACAAGTAAGACAATGATGGGTGAATCTACACTAGGTTGATTCTAAGCATGCAATTACTACTTTGGTGAGTTCCTTTTACATGTTTTCAAGTAATCTCCTGTCTCGATCATACATATGTGATGAGCCAACCGGCATCAATACAACTTAACAGGTTAGTGTTCCGTAAACCTACAAGAACAAATAACAAGTTAGCTTTCAAACAAAGACTAAGGGATATAAAGAGAAGATTAAAACCGTTAAACTTAGCTTTATATTTGTGTTCCTTTTCTTTAAGTAACTGCAACCCGTTATTACTTAAAGTTGCTACTAGATTAAAGATCCGAACCCGGAACCTATTAATCCTAGTTATTTGCATGCACTTTAGAACCTAAGGTGATTAATCTCAAGCAATAGTAAACATGCAATTAGACAAAGGAGATCAAGGAAACACAAAGTATTACTGAATGAAAAATTATATTAAAAAAATTTACAACCAAAGTAACGACGCAGCTTCAAACCAACCCAATGTAGCAAGGGAATTAGCAACTCATTACAAAGGCAGCAAGACAATCTAAGTGGATGATTCTAGCAATCAACCAAGGACTATTTATACTACAAAAGACACTAAATGGGAGTAAATGGCCGGCCTAAAACAGCCACCTTTAATGCCATAAAGGTGGTGTAAACAGCCGGAGTAAAGCTTCTGACGTTAAACCGCAGGGATGGCCTTCAATTCCGCAGGGGCGGTGAAGGCAAAAACGCTTGATCTTCTTCATGGCCGTAGGGGCGCCTAGGCAATTCCGCTGGGACGGATCTTCAATGCTCTTCAAACGTCTGACCCTTCGACTTCCTGACGTTTCTGATGCCAAGCCGCCGGGGCGTCTCTATGTCAACGCAGGGGCGGTGACACAGCCTCTTCGTCTTCCAGCTTCCAGGTTGAGGTGCAGGCAGGGGCGTAGTGGAAGGCGCAGGGGAGCTGGTCTTCGTTTTTTCAAGACAAATCACCGCAGGGGCGCCAGGGTGTGGCACAAGGGCGGTGACACACTTCATGGCCGGCGTAGGCGAAGGCGCAGGGAGCACTCTGGTGTAAGGCGTCACCCGCAGGGGCGGTGACAAGGCTCCGCTGGGACGGTGAGGCAACAGAAGCTTTTCTTCGTGAAAGATCTTCACTCCTAAGTGCTTATAACTCCTTCCTTAGCTTCTTTTAGTCTTCTTCTTCTGGACCAAGGAGTTAGTAGCATAAACCGACACAAATACAATAAAAAGACTCTAAAAACTATCCTAAATGATAGTGATTCCATCACCTATCACTGACCGAGGTGAATCTCAGCTGAATGTGAAATCTCTCAAATCTGGTCCAAAGTAAATCTTCTTTATTAATTCCATGCTTCATGAGTTCTTCCTTAAGCTCCAGGATGTAGCTCCTATGACTCATTTTCTCCTTAGCTCCATATCGATCCAAAACGTGCCATTTTACCTACGATTACAACGAAACTTGGTGTAGACCTCGATTCCCGTAAAGATAGATGAAACGACAATATAATCACATAATATACATCCATACATGCAGATTATTGAAGATAAAACGTCTAAACAAGTCCCAAAATATAGACTATAATACATGCTGTCAAAATACGCCATACTTGTCCCTTGCTTGTCCCCAAGCAAGTTCCAAATCTTAAGTACAAGATAGAATGGATTATAAGTCATTAAGATCAATGAGAAGTATTTCAAAACACTTTGGTGGTGTGCTCCACTCATAGATCACTCTAAGAGAATGCTTCATGGCAATTAAAATCAAAATATGATCAAAACATTTTATAAATATAAGAAAGTTGTTCATCTTTGCATAAAACCATAGAATGCATAATAAATCATAATTATCAAAATTAATCATGTATAATCCAGTTTAACCACCAAGTCAATCAACAAGCTCGAGGTCTCAAGGGCTTCCAAAAGAAGGTCAAGAAACGTGTGAGGGTGGGATGTATATAGGGAATGTGGTGCTAGAATGCGGGAAAAGGATCTTCACTTCACTTCACTTGCTTTGAACTTCAACATCTTCCACCAATAAGCTTTGCTTATTTTACTTTTACTTTTTGGGATGCATGGATAGAGGTGCACAATAACCGAAGCCTAGGAAATTAGCAATCATCAATTTCTCGAGATGCCTCAAACCCTTGATGCACATACCATGACCCATTAGGAATATCACTCAATCCGACTTTGGCAAGACACAAACACCCAACTATGTGAATGGTGTCGAGTTACTCATCATCATGATTGATTTCCCCAAACCTATTTGTTTCTTTCTAAACTTCCAGCCATCATCTCAACTTCACTTTCACTTGCTTTTCACTTGCTTGCTTCCAAATCCCCGAATAGGTAAAGGGAGGCAAATATGTATATGAGGGGCTAAATCATGATCAAGAAGAAGAAGAGAAGAGAGTGAGTTGCCTCAATCATCCCAGGAAGAAAGTGAGAGAACTCATCATATGGTGTCAACCTTCAAATTCAACATAATTTGGATAAAAATAAAGTATTAAACATGCCAAAATTTTAAACAAAGCATTTTTAGCAACTTAAACATACCATACAACCTTTCAAACATATAAATATTTCAAAACCAATCTGCAAACAAAATCATCACTGAGGTCATATCCAGAAAAGAAGCACAAAAATCGTTTCGAAAACTCTTTCATTTAAACTGCCTCGGTCGAGGTGTTCTAACTCAACCGAGGTACTTGACCTCGTTTTGCAAGAATCATCCCGGTCGAGGTCATGAAATTTTTTTTTTCTTAACTAGTTTTTGACGTTTTTCTCAATCAAATAACCTGTATGCATGCATGTAGTCTTAGATAAGCACATAGAGCATAAGAAAGATCATGAATAACAAGTCATACACACATAATGTTAAGTAAGATACATCCAAATACCCCATACATGGGACACATTGTCCCAATGGGTCAAAATAAGTCTAAAAACAGAATACTCACCGGACATAAGCTGAGCTGCATAATAAATAAATAAAAGAATCCCTGCAAGCTCTAATCCTGATCTGCTGGTGGTGGTGGTGGTGGTGGATATGGGACGTAAGGATGTTGGGATGGATCAAAAGGATAACCCATAGTGTGTTGGAACTACATCTCCATCAAACTCTCCAAGCCCACCATGGATATCATCTTCTTCAAGTCCTCCACCACGTGGAGGCACTCGAAGGTTGGGATATCTAGAAAACGCGGCGCAATCACAGGGCGCGCGCATATACGGTCGAAGTCTGCTTGGTGACGCTCATGGATCACCGGGATAGAAGGTCTAGAGGAAGGGGAAGGGGAAGGGGAAGAACCACTGGGGGTATCTCTCAGGACAAGCTGAAGGTAGGAACGAGAAGTCATAATTTCTGCTGACAAGAACACCTCAGTTGCTCTAACAAGGCTGAAGAACACCTCGGCCGAGGCACAAGTCGATTGGACCGAGGCGAAAAACTATCCGATTCCAACTCTCTGATTTCCTGTTCTTTCCCCCAATATCACTACCAATTGTTCCCATGGGGTACTTATACCTTTTCCAACACAAATGGATGGCAATCAAACCCAAATCCAACTGAAATTGGTAAAAATAGAAGAGTTAGGGTTTTCGAACGGTTTACCCAAAAATACGCAGAATCGAGGCGTTTTTGTTGCAGTTTCTCGCTTGTAATCTGATCCCCTTGCTTTTCCTTTCGAGATCGGAGCAAAAATCGTAGAAAACGATCGAAGAATGGAGAAACGAGGTGGAGAAGCGCCGCGGTCGAGAGGGTAAATGGGAGGGAAGAGGGAGAAACTGTTTCCCCTTGTATACCCCTCGCCGATTCTGTTGTCACCTCGGTCGAGGTGGTCCTAACTCGACCGAGGTGTCTGGACCGAGGTGGATCTTTTTCAGCCCTAGTCGCCTCGGTTGCTCAAGAATCATCTCGGTCGAGGTGTTGTGACAGCAACCGAGATGTGTCTCAGTCAAACTCCGTCTTCTCAATTTATCGAACTTCTGTCCTTCTAGTGTTGCTCTTGAGTTGTAATCCTTCCTTAGAAAGTACCTGGTTTCTGTCTAAGACGCCAAAAACAAAACAAAGCAAAACAAAAGCAAACTATCTAAGACTAGACTAGAAAAAAAAAGGGAAACAAAAGCAATACCTTGGATTGCCTCCCAAGAAGCGCTTGATTTAAGGTTGCTAGCTGGACCGTACGGCATCCCTAAACATGCTGGAAGGTATCCTCATCCCATACTTCGCCTTCATCATGGGGTGAGATAAAGAAGTCTATCAAACGTTCCAACAAATGCAAGTGTTCATCGGGGAATGAATCATCGATGGGTGGGTCGTCCTTCTCGCGTGAAGAGGGAGGTAGCCGGCTGAGGTGATCCGCAACAGAATTTTCGGATCCTTTCTTATCGCGAATCTCTGGGTCAAACTCTTGAAGCAAGACAATCCATCGAATAAGACGCGGCTTTGCATCCTTCTTAGCAAACAAGTAACGAATAGCTGCATGGTCAGTGTAAACAATAACTTTCTCTCCCACTAAGTAAGAGCGAAATTTCTCAAAAGCATATACAACCGCCAAAAGCTCATTTGGGCTTCATCTAGCGTCTTGCTAGCATAGTAAATGGCGTTGGTCCGGCCATCCTTCTTTTGTCCAAGCACCGCTCCTACGGCCACGTCACTCGCATCACACATGATCTCAAAGGGCAAGGTCTAATCCGGAGGTTGAATAATGGGAGCGGAGATCAATGCTTCCTTTATCCTGTAAAATGCATCAAGACAATCCTGCGAAAACTCAAAAATAACATCCTTATTCAAGAGTTTAGTTAGTGGTTTAGAAATCTTCAAGAAATCCTTGATGAACCTCCTATAGAAACCTGCATGCCCGAGAAAACTCTGCACACCCTTAACAGAACAAAGGGAAGGAAGTTTTTCAATAGTCTCGATCTTAGCTCGATCGACCTCAATACCTCGGTTGGAAATGAGGTGTCCTAGCACAATGCCTTCATCAACCATAAAATGACACTTCTCCCAATTCAAAACGAGATTAGTGTCTTCACATCTTTGGAGCACTAGAGAAAGGTTAGATAGGCAATCATCAAAAGAGGAACCATATACTAAAAAATCATCCATAAATACCTCCATGATCTCCTCTATATACTCGGAAAAGATAGCCATCATGCAGCGCTGGAAGGTAGCGGGTGCATTACATAATCCAAATGGCATCCTCCTATAAGCGATTGTCCCCCATGGACAAGTGAAAGTGGTCTTCTCTTGATCATCCGGATGGATAGGAATCTGAAAGAAGCCACTATAATCATCTAAATAGCAAAAATGTGAATGTTGGGATAACCGTTCGAGCATTTGATCGATGAAGGGAAGTAGAAAATGGTCCTTCCGAGTGGCCACGTTCAGCTTCCTGTAATCGATGCACACCCTCCAGTCTATAATGGTCCTGGTTGGGATCAACTCGTTGTTCTTATTCGTCACAACGGTCATCCCTCCTTTCTTCGGAACTACATGCATTGGGCTAACTCACTTGCTATCCGAGATAGGAAATATGATACCTGCATCCAACAACTTAAGAATTTCTTTCTTCACAACCTCTTTCATTATCGGATTTAACCATCTTTGAGATTCCCGTGAAGTCTTATGATCATCCTCCATTAGTATTCTATGCATGCAGAAAGAAGGCTTAATACCAATAAAATCATCAATAGTATAACCTAAAGCCTTTTGATGTTTTCTCAGGACATGCATCAGTTTAGACAATTCAGTTTTGGAAAGGGAAGCACTAACGATGACGGGATAAGTAGAATCCGGTCCAAGGAAAACATACCTCAAGTGACTTGGAAGCAGTTAAAGCTCCACAACTGGGGGTGCCTTCTGAGGGGGATCCTTGCTTCCTCCTTCCAATGGAGTAGACTTAGATCAAAGAACTGGACTTTCAGAAGTCTCAGTTGACATCATCTCGCTTGCAATCTCGGTCGAGGTCCAGAGTGGGTGACCAAGATGTTCTTCAGATAAGAACACCTCGCTTGGTCCAGAAAGTGCCTCGGTCGAGGTACTGGAACTGGGACCGAAACTGGAGATTCTCCTCTCCTGGATTAGTTTTTCAATCTTAGCTCCTGAATCTTCTTCCAGTGCCTTTAAGCTCCGTATATCTGCATCACAAGAAGCATATATACCTTCCTCCATTAAGCTAAAACAAATAACTCTTTCAAGAATATCGTTAATAAGGATAGAGCCCACCAATTCTCTTGACTCTTCTTCATCATAGATGTTGAAGATATCATCCTCCAGCGGCTCTCCTTTCATTGCAGCAAGCAATGCAAACTCCACTTGATCTCCGCCAATGTTGAATTTCAACTTGGCGTTCTTACAATCCACATTGCAACCCGAAGTTGCTAGAAATGGTCTCCCGAGAATGATAGGAACGGGATAATCTGCGGGTATATCAAGCACATCAAAGTCTATAGGTAAGTAGAAGTTACCTAACTTAACCGGAACATCTTCCAAAATGCCCACGGGATGGGTAATGGAGCGGTCCGCCATGTATAACCTTATCTTCACCGGCTTGTGCTCTCCAAGTCCGATCTTCACATATAGCTCCAGCGGGATGATGCTCATGTTGGCTCCTAGATCACACAACGCCTCACAAGTCACATCCCTAACTTGAATGGGAATGCAAAATGAGCCGGGATCTCTTAATTTGGGTGGCATCTTCTCCTTCATGATTTGGATGAGCTCCGAGGATTTAGATGTCATCCTTATTTCACCAAAATCTTCCAGTTTCCTCTTCCTTGATAGAATTTCTTTTAAGAACTTCCTATAGGCGGGCATTCCTAGAATAGCATCAAAGAAAGGGATGTTAATATGTAGTTTATTCATCAAGTCAAGGAACTTACATAAAAGTGCTTGTCTAGATGTTCTCTAGCCCTTGACTGAGGGAATGAGGGTGGTGGTTTATATACAGGAGGTGGGACATAAACTTCAGTTTTGTCCGTCGCTTTCTGGGACTCCACCTCGGGTGGCACCTCGACCGAAGTGTTCCTCGTCTGTACCTGGACCGAGGTGTTCTTCGTCTGCACTGGCATCGATCGAGGCACTGTATCTGCAGTTTTCAGTCCACTTCTCGTCGTTATTGCCATGGTTTGTCCTTTAGGGTTTCTCTCTGTCCTTGCTGGGAGCTTCCCTTGATCTCTTGGCGCTTCATTCGCCTTATCAAATAATTGTTGCTCTAAGGCTTTTTGTACCTTTGAAAATGAAGTCATGGACGTCTCCATAGCGTTGAGCTTGATCAAGATGGCCTCCAGCACTGTATCTTTCTTCTCTGGCTAGGACGAACTTGATCCAGGCTCTTGGCTCTTCAATGGAGTAGAAGAAGAAGAAGAAGAGAGATTAAAAGAATTATTAGAATTGGAATTAGAATAAGGGTTACCCGAATTTTGATTGTTAGATCTCCAATTGTTGTTGTTGGAGCCTCTATTGTTGTTGTAATTGCTGTTCCGAAAACCATGATTGTTGTTCCTTGAGCCTTGATATCCTCCCTCTTCCTTCTTGGTGTGAGCAACCAAAAGGTCCTTCAATTGCTTCACATCATTCTTGAGGGAGATGAGTTGATTATCATTTGATGGAGCTTCTTGGAAATTAACTCTCTTAACTCCATTTTCCGCTCCTTGGTAGGAGTATTTCTCCATGTGCAAAGCTTGTTCCTCAATGAACTCCCAAGCTTCATCAATCGGCATGTCCATGAATGTGTCAGCGGAGAGTAGTTGAAGATTGAATTGGGTAGCTCCATCCAATCCTTTGAAGTATATCTCCAACAACTCTATCTTTGGAATCCCATGATGTGGGCAATCCAAGAGAACATCTTTAAATCTCTCCCATGACTTGGACAAACTTTCCTTGTTCTTCATGATGAATGCATTAACCTTCCCTCTCATTTCAGCGGTTTTGGAGGGGAGGGGAAGAACTTTGTTAAGAACTTCGTCGTCATCTCCTCCCAAGTGTTGATCTTTCCGGGAGGAAGAGACTAATACCAAGCAAGCGCCCTGTCCTTCAAAGAAAAGTAAAAAGGCCTTAGCTTGTAATTATTATTTTCCAGCCTTGAAGGTCTCAAGGTCTCCATCAAAATCTCGTAGTTTTGCAAGTGTTGATGCGGAGACTCCCTCTCTAAACCTCCAAACTGGCATTGGCAGATCATGGATTGAACTTGCGGTCGAAGTTCATAATCATGCTCCGCTGGATCACCTAGGTTGACTCCTGGACGCCTCACTTGCTGGTTTGGGTCCATCCTCTATCCTAGGGTTTGTGGAATTCCTGCAAAAAGAAAATCTCGGACAGGCATCCGAGGTGGATGTATCTCGGCCGCGGCAACTGGAGCGGGGTCCTACCTCGGTCGATGTAGAATCTGGGCTCGTAGATCAGCCATATCTGCTTCTATCTCTGCAGTTCTGGTGCGAGTTTGCTCCCTCTCGCGCTGCAGTTCTTCCCTATTGAGGCACAATTGTTCCATCGTCTCCTTCAATTCGGCCACAAGATCGCGATTGTCTTGGTTGGCCATTTTTGCTTCTTTCAAGTGTTGTTTGTATGTCTTCTCTGGTTCGGGATCGTAAGGAACGATTTCCTTCCCAACACAGGTTCTTCACATAAACCTAAAAGAAAGATCCTGTGAAAGTCACTCAAGTAGAGTGGTTAGTAGCAACAGGGGCAATTGCCCCGAAAGACAACCGCAACCGGCTTGGTCTAGACCAAGTCCCCGGCAACAGCGCCAAAAACTTGTTCGCTCCAAATGGTGTGTGCAAGCTTTGAATTTATATCCCAAGAAATATGCTTAAAACAAGGATGCGAACCTGCAGTGTACGGATCAATTATAGTAAAAAGCAAGAATTCTGGGGTGTCGATCTCAGGGACTTAGGTGAAACAAAGCAAGTGTAGGTTGTCAATGCAACTAATAACCACAAAAGCGATTAAAGCAATCAAAAGATGATAATAAGGTCAATTAAAGGGAAAATGCAATTCTAGGGATTAAAGCATCTAGTTGTGGTTCCAACTCAAGATCTAAAGATAAAGCGGACAAAGTTGAGATTTTGCTTAAGGGAAGGTATTTCTAAAGTGGGAATAGATTACCGGGTAAGTCTCACTACTCACTATCCCAAACCAAAGCTCCTATTACCGGGTAAGTCTCAAGGTACTAAGGAAAGGAACTATAATCTCAAACCAACACACCAACTAAGGGAATAGAATCAACCTTTACCGGGTAAGTCTCAGGCTAACTCACAAAGATGGAATGAAGGCACACTCAAACCCCAATAAAGGATAAACCTTTATTACCTACGCTTATGATCACGGGTAAACAAACTAAGGAATTACCGGGTAAGTCTCATCCTAAACTTGCATTGAACCAGGAAAGGTGTAATAAGAATAGGATTTGGCAAACTCTAACACTTAACTCTTAGTTTCGGATCAGAAAAGGTCACCTCGGTCAGTCAAGTTCCACCCGGCCGAGATGTTCATCGACTGAACGAGATGTTCTAGGGTTAAGGTTAAAGACTCGAACTTTCAGGGTCCTACTGGGATTAAGATCATTCTATCATCGTCTTTCCCACAACTTTCAGCCAATCACCCTAGAATCGCACAAGAAAATTAGCCACTCATCATCTTGATAACAATAATAAAAAATATGAGAAGGTAATGAATATTTGAACACAAAAATCATAAGAACAAGGCTTCAATAACTGAATCAAATATCAAACAAATCAGCATTCCTTGGATCACAAATCCAACAAGACAATAAAATTAAAGGGAATCTAAGAAAGTCTTACAAATCCCTTCAAAAGCTATCACAAAGCTATGAACTTCCTTCCTTCAATCTTCAAAACTTCCTTCAAACTTCCAAAAATCCTTCCTAACTGCAGCTTCTTCAATCTCCAAACAAGCGGTGATAAAAAAAGATGGTTGAATTGTGGAAAATCCAACCCTTTATATAGGAGAATTATCTTCCAAAGATAAAAATATCTTAAAAAGATAATTTTCTATAAAATATATTCATATCTCTAAAATAGATCTCCTAAATATATGATCTTCCTTCCAGAAATCCAGCCCAATAATATAAGATATTTTCTTTCCATAATTAAAAGATCTCAGCCAAAAAATATATCTCGCCGGCGCCAGGGTGTTCGCCTCAGTCGGACGCTCCTCAAGATCACCTCGGTCGAGGTGATACTATAGCTGACCGAGGTGAATCTCAGTTGAATGTGAAATCTCTCAAATCTGGTCCAAATTAAATCTTCTTTATTAATTTCATGCTTCATGAGTTCTTCCTTAAGCTCCAGGATGTAGCTTCTATGACTCATTTGCTCCTTAGCTCCATTTCGATCCAAAACGTGCCATTTTACCTACGATTACAACGAAACTTGGTGTAGACCTCGATTCCCGTAAAGGTAGATGAAACGACAATATAATCACATAATATACATCCATGCATGTAGATTATTGAAGATAAAACGTCTAAACAAGTCTCAAAATATAGACTATAATACATGCTATCAGCCCTTGAGATCATAAGAGTGTTATTTGACTTGGTGATCTAAATTTAAGTTTCACATGCTTGATTTTGACAATGCTTGAAGGTTATGATGTTTGTCTTGAAGTATTTGCAATTTATGAAGTTTCTTTGCTGTGCATACCTTGGTTTGTGTATATGAGCGTTTCCAAGGATGAATGAAGCAAGGTTTGAGGATGATCTATTGTCTAGAAGCACATCAACCAAAAAGATTGTTTTGTTTTATTTTGCATCCATATTTCATTCTACCTTATGTTCTAAGCTTTTGAAAACCTTGCTTGGGGACAAGCAAGTGACAAGTATGGGGTATTTTGTTAGCATGAAATATGACTATATTTTAGGCACTTGTTTCAGTTGTTTTTCCCTCTTTATTGTGTTCTTAGATATGAGATTGAAGCAATTGTGAGCTAGTTCACCCACTTTGTCGATATAGAGATCTACACTAGCTTCGTTTTGTTTTTAGGTGAATAAAGCTTGGATTGGAGCAAAATGTGGAAGGAAATGAGTGTTTGATCATACTTGATGGCAAGGAGATGCATTGGAGAGGCTAAGGAGGGAGCATGGATGAAGGATGTCACGAAACAAAGGCAACAACCAAGGATTTGAGGAACCACGCCTTGAATTACGGTCGTGGAGAAGTCAATTGAAGAACCACGCTCTAAACCATGACCGTGGATTTGGCAACAAGATCGTGGAAAGTGAGTTGAAACACAACAGAAAGTTACAGGGCCTAAACCACGGCTGTGGAAACTTGGTCATGACTGTGATTTTGGTGATCCTGTGATGTGTCATTTTTTGCCACGTCAGCCACGTCATTGGGCTTTCTCGTAACCCTATTTTGCCCTATAAAAAGGCTTGAGAAAGGAGTTTTCGGGGTCCTCGCTTACTCTCGCTTATCCTCGCTTACTCTCGCTTATCCTCCGCTTACGGTTTTGCTTGAGAGCTTTGGAGACGGCCTTAGGGTTTCATTTCTACCTTGAGGATTGGAGATTTGGAAAGGACGCGAATCGGAGATTGTGTACTTTTGGATATTCTAGGGTTTTAATTTGAGAACAGATTGACATCCCGTTCTTTGTGGTTTCTCTAGATCTTTGTGAGGGTTTCTATGCCTATTCTTCTGAATTCATAAACATACTACTTTGTGTTTGGATTTCGAGATTGACTTTGAGCTTTATTTGAGTTTTCGAGGGTTTTCATCCTCCATTATTCTTAATTTGATTATTGATATCATAATGATGATTGTTGGCTAAAACCCTTTAGCAATTCTAAGGTGAGGGTTGATAGTTGTGTCTCAGATGATGATAGATCGATCGTAACTTGATTGGACCCTGAAAGTGTGAGAAACATCGTCCACACCCTAAATCACGGTTTGTTCTTGAGTTCCACGGACATGGTTCTCAAGATCTAGCTGTGATTTTCCCTAGTTTACGAACTTTGCTTTTGCTTTAATCCAAAGTTAAAGATTAGCTTTAACCTAGCCTTGGCTTGCCTTTCCTAGGTTGTAGTGAGACTCAACATCCTCTATTTCGGTTTCAAGTGTCACAACCTTAACCGTTTTAGTTTATCTTTGATTCCTTGGGTTTGGACATGGGTATATGAGATTAATTCTTGTCCTTAGATCTTTTCTATACAGCAGCCTCAACAACCTTTATAGAGATAGCCTTTGGGTAAGACATATAGGGTTTTGGAACTTCACCGTACATAACCTTACCTTAGATATACCTCTGCAAGTCTCAACTCTGTCCTTATATTTATAGAATATCTTGAATTGATTACCACAATCAGAAACCTGGATCTTTAGGGTTGTTGTTTTCCCAATTATTTGCAAAGCTTCTACACTTTTGATAGCTCGATTACTTGAAATTGATTTTGTTTCACCAAATTCCTGAGTTCGATACTCTAGAATACTTGCTTAACTACGTCGATCCGTACACTGCGGGTTCGCTTGCTTTTGTTTCAGTTTTATAATTAAAACTTATTTGCACGCACGTTTAGGGGCGAACAGGTTCCGTGAATTATAGGACGGGACTGTTTATCTTATTTCATGTCTTTGAGACTTATGTTATTTTATTCTGGATTTGAGACTCGGCTGGATTATTTTGAGATTGTACTTTTGCTTTTTCTCATGAAATAAAACTATGTTGTTTTGCCTTTTTATTTGTGTCGTGTTGTAAGGTCCGATAAAGTTGTTGTCAGGCTAAGTCAATGTCTAGGTTGTGGTTATACCGAAACGTTTAGTTTGATGATTAAACCAGTCACATTGCACATTGTTTTACTTCTAGTTGTGTCTCATGGGTGGCCTCTACGACAACTTGACATATACAATGCCTTTTTACAGGGCACTTTGTTTGACGATGTATATATGAACCAGCCACCTGGTTTTGTTGATAAGGATCGATCAACCTACATGTGCAAGCTAAAGAAAGCTATCTATGTGGCCTAAAGCATGCCCCTAGGGCATGGTACAATGAGTTAAGATTATATTCTAATTGGTTTGAGTTTTGTTAACTCCATTGTAGATGCATCATTATTTGTTATACAAGGAGAGGTTTTATCATCTATCTATTGGTCTATGTTGATGATATCATCGTCACCGGTAGCAACACTCAAAGTTTGGAAGATCTTATCACCTTGCTTGCTAGAAGGTTCTCGCTTACTGATATAGGGATATTGGCTTACTTTATAGGTGTTGAAGTTGCTCCTACTGCTAAAGGTATTTTTCTATCTCAACGGCGTTATATTCTGGATCTTTTGGAAAAAGCAGGTATGTGTGGTGCCAAATCTGTCTCTACTCCACTCCAACCTGGTGATCAATTGTTAGGAAACTCCGAGCTACTTACTATTCCTTCTGATTATCGCATGCTTGTGGGAAGCTTGCAATATCTGTATTTAACTCATAAAGATCTATAATCGCTAACCCGCCTAAGGAAGTTAGTCAAAGGTCTTTCAACATCAGGAGGCTCCTCCTCGAAGATATATTTGTTCTTGCACGCCCAAATGATTCATACATGAGTAAGGAACTAATAGAGCGCATTCATGCCATACTTCGACGCCAAAGCCACAACCAATTCTGTTACTTTTTCTTATATCCGTCCCGGGACCAAATAACGCGGAGGATACACGTCTAGTGAACCACACATACAAGCACACAAGTTCCATCCTAAAACCAATTGGCAATAGGAGGAGTAGCCTGGGTGCTTATATGGTAGTATCACTTGATTGTGTGTTATCGATGTGGGATACTTTTCCCTACATCCCAACAAAATCCTCAAGGTTGCAAGGGATCCAATTCATCACTAGAGTTTGAATTTCAATGCCCTCCCAAATCTTTCTAATTTTTTCACAAACGAAAAGTGCATGGTGAACCGATTTAGTGAATCCTAGACATCTTTCGCACGTGTCATTGTACACTACTCTTTTATGCATAAGTTCCATCTTCAGTGGGAGTGAGCCATCAACATACCTCCATGTAAATAAGAGAATTTTTGGAGGGATCTTACATTTCCAAATCCATCCGGCCTCATCCAAAACATCACCTTGTATTATGCTCCACTAATGCTCCTATAAATCACACCTCCCGAATCAGTAGACGGTTTTAACCATGAAAATTCCATCCCCACAACCCACCACAAGCATTCATCCTTCCTTACCATATCAAACTCTCCACCCTAGTCTCTTCAACAAAAGTTGTTTAGAGCCCTATATGTTACGCCAAGATTCTTAGGCATAAACAATTTATCACAGCTTCTCCAATGAATAAGTTTCCTTTGTGACGAAGACCCCCATCAAAACACAACCATCATTGAGTGGATCTCATTCACAATCTCATCCCGAATCTTGACACGCTCATTAAGTATGTTGAGATACTTTGTATTATAGATTTTAGGAACATCTATTTCCTTGCTTGTGATAGAAATTTCTCCTTCCAACCCAAAAGATTTTTTGCTATTTTATTTTTAATGCATTTGAACTTGTTCCTCTTAGACTTCCTCATAATTATAGGTAATCCCGTATACTTACCATTCATATTCACTCGTCTCATGTACATCATCCCGGCCAAATGTGCTCCATAAAATTCATTTACATTTCCTCCGAAAGAAACCTCCGACTTCGAATGGTTTATTTACTTTCCCCTCAACGTTTTCTCGTATCTACTGATCACATCAATTATCATAACACCTTTTTGGAGGTTTGCTTTTGCCAACAATAGACAATCATCCGTAAAAACGGGTGGAATATCATAGGCGCCTTCCTTTGTACCTTAACGCCATGTATTGTCCTCCGTCTCTCTTCCCCTCTAAGAAGTTCCGAAAATACATCTACATATAGAATAAAAAAGTTTTGGAAATAAGGGGTCAACTTGCCTTAAGTCCCTAGTAGGAATGACTTCCCCTTTCCCAAGGTGACCGAGGTAACACATTCCATAACCTTACTCACCCACACATTGTTGAATCAAAATCTCTCCATCACTTTCTTAAGGAAGTTCTATTCAATTCGATCATATGCTTTGCTTGTGTCAAAGTTTAAGGTCATTTCCCCAACCGTGCCGCTTCTCTTGTTCTTCATATGATGGAAAGTCCCAATGGTTATGAGCGCATTGTTAATTAAGGATCTTCCAGTCATGAAGACACATTACTCCTTTGAAATGATCATCGAGACCACCTTCTTGAGGCGGTTTGACAGCACCTTCGCCACAATTTTTTATTACATTACACTCGACTTCTTTACACAAATTAGTAAATGTTGTAGGAGCTTTATAAAAGAGCAAGCATTATATACAAAACTATAATTTGGTCATGGGTCCTTATCCATGTCACAAACTTGTGGATAGAATATCTAATAAGTGTTTAAAGTTATAAACTTCATGCTATTATATTCTTTTGTAATTTACATAGATCGAATGTTTATGTAATTGCAAAAGATGAGGATACGAGGATGGTCTAGAGGTGAGGACAATAGAGCCATAGGGCACAAAACAACAAGCTTCTAGATTGTCGTGAATTATTATTTGCACGGTAACACATAGCAATCACATTGTGACTAGGCTTATTAACACTTATACACGCGCATGTATAGTCCTTGAAGCGACCTTTTGTGGGTATTGTAACCTAATGAAATGAAGACTTAATCCTTCCGGTGCCGTATGGTTACCATGATTTATACACACAAAAATCGAAAACCAACTATTAGTAAATACTCCACTTAATGTGAATGTAGTGGGACTAGTATATACCTCGACAACAGAGATACTAGTACGTGGTAAAAACATCAATAGCGGGACGAATAGCGAGAAATGCATAAAAGTAAGAGCGTTCACTTGGATGTATTGCATCCCAAAATATGTACTTGGAGCGATCTTCACATATTGGTATTTTATCATTGCATAGTATTCCCTCCTCAAACAATCCGGTTCCACAACATCCTCGGTTAACCACTTCAAACCCTACACACTTTATTTATATTAATATTTAAAATATAAACATTTTCTAATATACCTGTAAGTCTTTTAAAAGCGTATTTTACAAGAATAAAAGTAAAATTACCGTATTTTTGGGGATGATGGACCTGGTCAAATAGCGAAGTATGAATGTCGATGTAAATGACATGGCGAAGTTGTAGGGTGGGGCGCATGCTATTCAGTAGTCCCCGTAGCATCCGATTGTAACTCACGGCAATAGAACTTACAGAATCAATGCAGTTGCGGGATAACGGTAAGCTCATAAACGCAGCGTTTTGAGTGATAACTATGGGCACGCATCCAATGGGAGGGAGGCCCGCTATTGCTACCTTTTGGGCCCCGTGGCCCAATAATTCCTGTCATCGTATAACCAAAATTTGAATAGCTATCCTTGTCATTTGTCAATCATCATTTTTCTTCTTTTACAAGTTGAAATGTAACAAAATCTTTTAAGTCAACTTCATGTCCCATTTCTTAATTACAAATTTATTTACGTTAAAGTCTTTTAAAGTGTTGTTTGGATGATGTTTGATTTACTTGTTGTCAACGAAAGTCGTTAGGTATAGATCGAATGTCGGTGTCAGATTGAGCGCTCTCGGATGATGCTAGATGTGGGCGCCAAAGGATGACGTCATGAGACTTGTTTGGTGTGACGAAGATATGGCGTTGGTGTAGTCCGAAATAGGGGCTTTTGGGGGCTAGTGGTTAGTTCCAACAACCATTTCAAAAAAAAAAAAAAAAACCGACGGTTGGCGTTGGGAGGCAAGTTATGAAGATTTTAAACGCCGGCGGTAGGTGCTTG
Organism: Fagopyrum homotropicum; assembly: GCA_033239125.1. NCBI lineage: Eukaryota > Viridiplantae > Streptophyta > Magnoliopsida > Caryophyllales > Polygonaceae > Fagopyrum > Fagopyrum homotropicum. The sequence continues at coordinate 137,337,020 of BSWB01000001.1, read as the reverse complement.
TGGTCATCAAGTCATGTCATTATTAAATCGAAGGCCGTGTATATAATTTTGACTAAAATTAATCATTTTTATAATTAACATTACTATATGCATGTATATACAATTATTTATAGATTTAGATTTTAGGGTGAATTTGGTTAGCCTACTATGTCAAAATTGCTTTAGCATTTGCCTGTATCAATAAATTTTAAACAAAATATTTTTTCAAATTTTAAATTCTCCCTTCTCACTTGAGTGAAAGGAAGACATTTATTCCACTAATTAGTGGGGGAGGACACTTATCAAACTTAATTACCATGAGTCACCTTTCCAATTTTCTCTAGTTTTTTTTTAACATGTTTCAATATAATTTTCAAGTCGTGCTTTAAAATAAAACCATTTTAAACCATAACAATTTTCTACAAAATCAAAATAAAAATTTGTATAACAATATTAATTTATAAAATAGATAGAATTTAAAATTTCCTATCATGTTAATTTAAGATTTATTTATGTAGGAAACCAAATTTTTTGAAAATTTCTTTTCTAACCCAAACATTCTTTGATATTTAATTATTTCCCTTTTAATATTCTTGATAACATTTATGCTCAATGGAACATTAATACTTGGCAATATTTTCATTTGCTAGAATTTTTTTTAGTTTAGACTTCTGGTAATAATGCTTTTAGCTCCTTTCTCTAACATGTATTTAAAGCTGTCAAAATTGGTACTATTTGTGAGATTTAGAACATTAATTAGACTCCATGGATTTCGTTTCACCGGTGAAATGAAGTTAGTTTTAGAAAATTAAGGATCAAAAGAAAGTAATGACATACCTTGATGAATTCCTTGGTTAAATTGAGAATATACAGTTGATATTCATAGTTATTTTGAGATAATGGTCGAGATTCAAGAAAATCATTGGAGCCACAACTGATGACGTATACCGCCTTCTTGATTATCTCCATTGTTTTCGTAATCCCGATCGAACGAGCTAATCTTTCTTTGTACTCTACAAAGTATTTTAACTGTTTTTTCATGCTTATCACACCCTGCAACACGTTAATCTCAATCAGGTTGATCATATATATGTTAATTACATTTGAAGACGAGGAAGAAGAAGAAGAGATGGAGACATTTGTTGTTGACGTAAGAGGATCATAACCCGAGCCAGCTGATGCAAAGCTGACTCCCGTCGTCAAATCATTTAAGCTCAAATTTGGATCTAGATAAGGAGGGATATAAGTTTTGATCCCTAAATAGGAAGCTGCAACAAAAATAAAATCAGATATTATATTAATTTGAAGCAAACCCTAATTCTCATGCACGTATGTACATACCCACGAAATCAGTGGTAAGTTTTCCATTGGTGAACCGGCCGGTAGGTTTAGAGTTGTCGAAATCGACTCCATAAGGCGGGAAATTACCCGTGAATAGCGTGTTGATGAAGTTGTTGTTTCCAGGATCCACTGTCGAGTCTCCAAAGACGATGACAGCCGGAATGGAGTTGGAATTAGCCTTTATGAAGGGCAAGAATAGAAGGGAAATGAAGGCCGGGAAAAACATGTATAGTTTATGGAAATGAAGGTAGCTGTGTCTATAGTAGAGATTGACAAAGAGTGAGAGATCATAAATAGCGATCTGCTCGATCAAGTTGCTATTTAATGTGAATGGACAGCTACCCAACTGCTACGTCTGTATGACAGACCTTTCTAGGGGTACATAAGGTTTCTTAGCCTTTCATGCCATATAAAATTCATCACACAAATTGTTGTCATTCATAAAAAATTCACGTTTTTTATGGTAAACAATTCATGAGATAAAGCTACATTTTGGGATATTTAAACTATGCCATAGATGTTTGATGTTGATGGAGGAGGGTGGGAGAGTTTGGTTCCGGAAGAACTTGTAGGCAGCCGAAGTCTTGAAGGAACCATTGAGGATCTCATCACGGACATTAAGAAGCATATACTCCAAGTGTGACTATGGTAGTTCTTATGCTCGATGTTCCAAATGGTGAAAGTCTTGAGAATGTTCTTCTAGATTCAGTTTTCTTAGCATATCATATTATATGTTGTTGATATGGTATGTGAACAACCGAGTATGGGATAGAATAAGGGATAAAGATACTCTAGAAATTAAAGCATGGTTGAATAGAGTACATATGGGAACTTTACAATATCGGATATCAAAGTCTTGACTTAGAAAACTGCAGAAAGTTGTTAATCACAATGTAAACGATATAGAGTGTGAAAAAAGAAAAGATCGACACACGATATGTTTACGAATTTCAGTTCTAATAACCTACGTCTCCGCCTAGGGTTTCCGACCCTATGATTTAACTATCTATTATCTGCTTCGTTTGAGTCCTAGATACAACCTAGAAGAACTTCCTTCTTCTCTCAATGTAGTCTCACCGCTATGATCTAGTCAACTCATGTCTCGCAATAATAGTCTATTACTTCGTAGAGTAACACTTAGTATAAAACTATAATGATATGTCAATGTAGCTCTATGTGTCTATCTAACTCTTAAACTAAAACTAAGTACACTCTTGAGGATGACAAACTTTGATCGAATAAGAAGATTTGGAATGTTCACTTGTAAGCTGTTACTTCTTTCATCGATGGATTCTTCTATAGTTTGTGGAGACCTCTTCTTCTAGCCGTTTGTAACGTCTTCAAAATCTCCACAAATCTTCTTCATATTTGGACGTTTGAAAACTGCTCCAACGAAATCTTCAAGCAAGATCTTCGGTTGTTATGTTGTTGTAGCCGTTTAAAAATCTTCGAGTAAAATCTTCTACAAATTCTTGAGATAAGATCTTCTTTTTGTAGCGAGATCTTCTCTTCAACAACCTCTTGCACGTCCGACATCTTCTTCATATTTGAGCCGTTGAGAATCTTCTCTCTTGGATCCAATTTCCTACATCAAACATATAACATACCAAGACAAGACTTCTAGAGAATATAAACGATATTTGTTAGTATATAAAACCGCATTTATGTCAAGTCTTCCATCATCATAAAAATATAGCATTTCAATATCAAGATGGAGTTATCAGTATGAATGAGTTTGTCATTTGATTGTACCTTTACTGGTTGACTCAATCTTATACTTTATGACCAATTATAACATAGGTTTCCATTAATTTATATTATAGCGTTCCTTTGCCTCCAATAATCTAGTTTAATATTTAATCTCAAACTCCGTCATAGAATATCTCTAAAGTGGACATAGTCATTATGGGGTACGGTGAACCACTATAAATTTATTTGATGTCTTTCTTGTTTGTTGGATTTTGTTATTTCTCATAAATTGTAAAACAAACTAGTATATGAGCTTTCGGGTTTTCTGGCTTTATATACGTTGGGAGAAATATGTCTTCTTTCAACTTGAAGATTGACAAGTTCACAAAAATGAATAGTTTCAATTTGTGGCAAATCAAGTTGTGAGCGTTGTTTAAACAACATTTGGGGGGCCTTTGTGAAGGAAGGAATCCGATGAGAAAAAGGGTGATGTTGTTGAGATGACCACTTAGGAGGATAAGGCGCATTCGATTATCATGTTGTGTCTCACTAATGGTGTCTTATGAGAGGTTTCGGATCAAGACACTACAACCAAATTGTGGTTGAAGTTGGAGAACCTCTACATGACGAAGTCTCTCACCAACAAGTTGCTTCTAAAGCAACGTAAGTTCGGCATGCGAATGCAGGAAGATACATAACTTTGTGAACACTTAAATCACTTGAACACAATTCTTCTATATTTACGTAATGTTGAGGTTAAGATTGAGGACGAGAATATTGCGTTGATTATGTTGGTATATTTGCCGTCATCATATGAAAACTTCATTTGGTCATTTGTTGGAAAAGATATCATTACTTTGGAAGACATCATATTTGCCCATCATATGAGGGAACTACGCCACAAGGTGAATGAAAGTGGTGTAGGTAAGGACAATTAGACATCTAGCCTATCTACAAGCGGAGACAAGGTACAAGGAAAATCATGGAAGAAGGAGGACAAGAAGTGGTCTTCTTCAAAGTTCCTAAGCTTAATGATGTCAACCACCACCATAAGAAGAAAAGACATTGGAAGAACGAATGTCTTAAGAAGAAGAATCACATGATTCTGCTTCCGCGGTTATTGTATAAGACGAACTTAAATCTAATGAGGATATAACTTTGAATGTTGGTGAACACACTTATCAGGCGGATGTGTGGAATCATGATTTCGGGACTTCCTATCTCATATGTCCTAAAAAAGAGTAATTTGAAACTTATAAGTAGGTAGATGGTAGTAGTATTTTTACGGACAACAGTTATGTCGGCAAGGTAGTTAGAATTGACTCAATTAAAATCAGTACACATGATGGTAGATTTTGTACATTGAACGAGGCTAGACATGTTTCACTTATTACTAAAATCTTATATTCTTGAGTATGTTGGACAATAAGGGTTCTGTTTCAAAGGTGAATGTGGAGTTCTGAATGTTTGTAAGGGTTTTGATGTTGATTTGAAAGGTGTCAAGAAGGACACTTTATATTTCTTGTAGGGCTCTATTGTTTTTAGGTATGTTTTTTTTACATCTATAGAGGTTCACAAGGATGATATGACTAAGTTATGATATATGAAACTTGCTCATATGGGTGAAAGAGGGATGTAAATTCTAGCAAAGGAAGATCTTATTGGGGTCCGGATAGCGTTAAGACTTTAGGAGGTTAGAGGTATTTATTGACTGTTATTGATAATTATTCAAGAATAACTTGAATTTTTGTCACGAAGAACAAAGGAGAAGCTTTCAAGAACTTCAAGGAGTGAAAATGTTAGTTGAGAATCAAATAAGAAAGAAAATCAAAAGGTTGCGAACTGATGATGGTATAGAGTTATGTTCGTATGAGTTTGATAAATTCTGCAAGGATGTTGGAATTGTTCGTCATCATACCTTTAGGCATACACCACGATATAATGGTGTATTTGAGAGGAAGAATCAAGCTCTACTAGAGAGAGTGAAGTGTATGCTCTCTAATGCAAAACTAGATAAGTGGTTCTAGGCAACAATAGGGACTACAACGTGTTACTTGATAAACTGCATACCTCACATGCACTAGCATCAACTGCAAAAAGAACTTATGAGGTGTGTTTAGGTAAGTATGTGAACTATTATGATCTTAGGGTTTTTGGTTGTACAGTTTACTATCATATTAGTGAAGGTAAACTAATGCCTCAAGCAAAGAAATGAGTGTTTGTAGGCTATTGAGATGGTGTAAAGGGATACAAAGTATGGTCCTCATCTGAGAAAAGAGTTACTCTGAGTATAAGTGTTTTTTTTCTTTTATGAGCGTTATATGCTTAACTCGACAGTGAAGCCATTGGAATCAAGGGAGAGTTGCAATGTTGATAAACATATGAAGATCTAGTTTCTAATTCAAGAAGAAGTGGCATATCCATAGTCAGAAGTTGAGTGTTATATCTGACACAAATTGTTAGTGCCGCAAGCAGGTTCATGGGACAATCAGAAAAAGAACACTAACAAGTTGTGAAGAGGATATTTCGGTACCCTAGAGGTACATTTAACATTGCCACATTGGGCTCGTTTTTGGAAATGATACACGGTATTTAGTCACATGGTACTATAATTGTGATTATGCGGAAGATGTTGATACTGAAATAATTATGACTAGTTCTTGATAATGTTATTGTGAGTTGGAAGACGATCTCACAACGGTCACTCTGTCTACCAATAAAATTATAAACTCATTAAATTCCTGTATGTACGTATTTTCCTCATTGGATTCAAACTGCGTATTTATTGTACGTATATATGGAGGGCCCTTTGCCTTGAAGTTGGGAGTCGATCTATCCACCAAAGTGTATAGGAGCCTTCATCATAAATTTTGTACTACAGCCCATCACTTAATCAGTTGCTAAGAAATCACGTTGGGATATTTGCTGTATTGAATCAAAAGTTTTAATGTATCGACTGCTGCTGCTATGTCATTATCACTTTAAGGCCATTTGGTTGACGTAAACCAAAATGTAATGGTTAAGATCATTGCTTTCTTTTTTCCGTTATGGTCCATGGGTCGCAAACCTAAACCTAAACCTAAACCGTATAAATCCAAGCCGGCGGTTTAGCCGGTTTATATAAAAAAAAAATAACCAAACCGGCCAAACCTAATCTAAACCGTAAACCCACGGTTTGACCAAACCGACAAACCTAAACCGTCGATTTGGACCGGTTTGAAAATCGCCGGTTTGACGATTTAGTCCAAACCGAACCCATGTCTATTCTGAATTACCAGCTAAACTACATAAAATTCCTCTTCATAAGTTGAAATGATCATAGTTAATGCATCATATCTAAACCGTCGGTTTAGACCGATTTGAAAATCGCCGGTTTGACGATTTAGCTCAAACCGAACCCATGTGTATTCTCAATTACCAGCTAAACTACATAAAATTCCTCTTCATAAGTTGAAATGATCATAGTTAATGCATCATATCGACCCTATTGACGAAATATAAATGGGATTCATCATGTTTTCAAAAGAGATATTAATTGTCTAACTAACAAGCTTGATTTTTTTAATTCATCCATCACTATTATGCAATAATTGTTTTGAATCACATGGGAAATTTTGAAGTACATATAAAACCTAAACTATGATTTTTCATTAGACAGCCCCACCAAAATTTCTTATTGCAAGGATTGCAATGCGATAAGAAAGGCCCTGCATTTTCCTTCACTTATTTCCTATTCATAACTCTACTACGATTTGAAACAAAATTGTTAGTTTTAATGAGTTTTTAATTCTATTTTTTATTTGTGAAAAAATATAAAAAAAAACATATTCATTCATAAATTATAAAAATGCCGCATACTTGGTAGATATTTAATATTATATAAAATTATTTAATACATGATATTATAACATAAACAACTATAACATTGTCATATTTTTTATTTTAAAATTAAATTTACAAATAGTTGAGATGTTTCGGGAGTATTGGGTCGAATGATGATTGTAGGACCTTCACTCATCGTCCGTCCATATCACCTAGTTTTTTCGGATTTTTAACCGTTTTTAGGGATCGAGTAATACGAGTATCCACAGTGTAGTCCCTAATTGTAATAACCTTTGTAATTTGTAGTTGAATGTCTGCATCCAAGTTAGGGTGATGTCTGGTGTGGGCTCACAGACCCGAGTATAATGGGCCCAAAAGTGGGACCAGGACCGGGACCTATGAAGTTGGCTCTACAAAACTGGATTTTTTTTGACTATTTTATTTTTCTTTTACCATCATGTCGAAAGGATAAATTCTAACCACAACTAGTTTGAATTCTCATATTTTTTTGTGCATACTAGATAAAGCCGCACGCGCTTAGTTAAGCGATTATGAAAATATTATTTGGTTACTAATCTAGTATATTAGTACGAAGAAGTTACGGAAACAAAATAAATTACGTACAAAAACATTCAACTAAAAAACGTAAAAGAAAATCTTTCAAATTCATATAAAAGTAAATGGCGGAAAGTTGTTTACAGAGTCAAATACTAAATGAGCTTGAGTAATTTTTCATCAACAAACCTTAAAAAGGGTAGAAATCACATCAAATGATAATCATGAAGCTTTTACACAAAATATAAAAGAACGCAGACCTTAGTAATCCTAGAGAAGATTGAAAGATACCAACAAATAAAGTGGTTGTGAAAGATCATTGCTTTTTAGGTTGAGTAATTTTTCAAATTGTTACTTACAAGATTATCATCTTCTAGGCTGTCTCTCATGTACGTGCAAGCTCTCTCGAACAAGCTTCTCTTCTTCAAGTTGAGCACCTGTTTCTTCACTTATCAAAAGCATGTTTCTTTTAAAATTCTTCAATTCACGCAATAGAACCTTCAGATTCGTTACCATATCCATTGAAACCTGCAACAAATTCCATAAAGCTTATGCCCAACAACCATTGGGTCACAGATTGAAATTTTGACAAAGAAGTTCACTTATGAAACGATTCAATTGTAGTTTTACCATAATAATATTGTGATTGTTAATCCTCCACATCATATTATCTCATTGCATCAATCAGATAATATAAAGCATAACCATAAACTGAATCATTCAAATATAAAGTGTTAAAGACTAATAAATGACAAATGAATATACTGACACATGGTCTAGAAGTTGCTTGTACAAGCTTGATTACAACTATGGTCTAGAAGTTGCTTATACAAGCTTTGATTACAACTACTTATTACTCTTTCTACGTGAGAGAAATATATATATACTTAATATAGATACGTGAGAGAAATATATATAGATAGCTAGATATTTAAATAGTCACCTATTCTGATAAGCAATCCTAGGAAAACCAATAGAGATGGACTTGAAACTCTAGAGATGCTAGATCAACGGCCTCAATAACTTTTCGCCACCTTCTCCCTCATTTCTTCTTCTCTGATAAAATAAAAAAATATCGTTGTCCTAAAATTGTCATCTTTGTTTTGTCAAAAGAAGCATAAATAAAACCCAAATTCAAACCAAATCAAAGTAGAAAGAGAAGAAAAGAATCAAATTTTGCTGATAAGGCCACCACAACACACAAGTGAATATAGATTTCTACACAAGTCCGGAGACAACATCAACGCATGAAACCAATTCGAAAAATGTCATACTAGAAATACTAAGTGTCCAATCGAATAATTTAGATTAGCCCCGTGAAGAAGGTAAATGAAACAACAAGTAGTTGTTTCCACAAGTATATTAGAGGCATAGGTTACCCTGAATCCAAAGGCCTTTAATTATTACCAATTTTGAACTTGAATTTCAGAAGAGCAACCCCAATGCATTCGCAAACACATGTAATTAAATTAGAAGCAACACATCTGGTATAAGTATATCCATAAAATAAACCTTGGCACCATCGCAAGAAAAGAGATAGAGCTTATGACAAGAAAAATTTATTACCTTCGTGATAACCTTTCATGTTGGAAGCTCTTGTGGGTGAACCTTGAATGTGAAATCAGAAACAAGAGAAAGTAAGTCAGATCCTTATTATACATAATCAATATCGTTTTTATGGTTGGTTACAACGCCATACAAATACAACAAATTATGTATCAAGAACCATTCAACAATCACTTTTGATCAAGATTCAATAAATGAGGATTTTGTTTCTTAAACAGAGAAAAATAAAAAATTTCATGCAAATCCATGGGTAGTAGCAATACTAATAGTAGTATCTTCTGGCATCTTTTTTACTCAGCAATCAAATTTTGGAAGTAGCAACAACAGTCACTTTTGCGATTTACTACTCGATCCGGACGTCGATCGGCAAAGCCGATCGAACCGGGTGTTCTAATTAACTCTTCAAAAAAAAAAATTCAAGGGAAAAGATATGATCAATATCACCTTATATTGGAATATGCAACACAACTTAGAAGGAAGCCGAAGCATTTAAACAACTTCATATATGCACGGAATGAATAAACAATACTCTTCAGCCTTAGCAACGCGGATTATTTGAATTTATGGAATAAAAACATTTATATAGCAAAAATGAGACAAACATAAGCAATGCAGTGATAACTTTTGAAGATGTCGACTTAGGAGCTTAACTTAATCATCACACTGCATAAAGCCTATCTAGATGATAAATTTGATAGCATGGAAGACAGTGAAGATGAATCTCCTCAAGCAGATAAAATTCTCATCGAAAAGGGCATCGCATTGATACCATTTTTTGTGTATTGATTCATTTATTAGAAACTCACAACGCTAATAAGTTTTGTAGTTTTGGGAAAGTGAAAAAACAATATAAAATGATTCAAGCCTGTAGAAGGTTTTTAGTGGAAAATAGATTGGAGGAAACCTCACATGTGTAAACAGATCACACCAAGCCTCATTTGAAGAAAATTGGTGGCCAAACAACTTGATAGTCTCTACAGTAGATAGCTCGACTGAAGACAAAGTACTTACCAACGATAATATTAGAAGCGGGAAGATCAAACCAACAAAATGAGGAAGCAAACAATAAAAATTAACTACAAAGAACACGATACAGATTGAAGGAGGTAGCGATAGCATTAGAAGCACGAAGACTTGAAATTGAAGCATATCGAGAAGGAAGCTGAAACAAAAATCGATAAGGAAATCCAAACATAAACGATGGTAGGCAAAGAAGATTTTAGGGCAAGAGAAATCGGGAACTTGCGTGAACCTCCTGGGGGAAGGCGCAAAATCGATTCGTCGGACGAAGGTGATAAGGACGGGTGATGGTAATCCTGTATCAAAACGCAAAATAAAAGTACTAGAAAATTAATGTGATGCAAACGCATTTAAACTGGTTGCAAAGAGAAACAAAATATGGCGGTGGGTTAGATGAAGCCTGCGTTGGCAACCTAAAACAAGCAAAACCGAAATCCTAGACAGCAAGAGATATGAATTAGACGGATATACCTTCAGATACTTTAGCTTCATATTACCATAGGCAATACCAAAAGCGAACACTAAAGCACAAACAACCTAAAATCCATTGAAGATGAATTCGATTCAAACAAGCAGATTGGACATGAAAGTTTGACTAACAGCAAACAATTTAAAGAGAAAAAGGAAACTCACCAATTATCAAAGCAACGAAAAATGAGGCAAAAACAAAAAAAAAGGCAAATCAGAAGCAGTGGTTTGAAGGAGCGCTTCAATCAGAAGAATCGAAGTAGTAGTCATTTGCTGAATTCCATCCGGTTAATCACTTTCAGGCAAAAACAAAAATTGGAAGAATCGGAAGAATTAAATCACATCAAATCAAGACCTTGAAAAAAGCCAAAAAAAATCCAATTTGATATGGGAAATTTCAAGATTTAAAGCAAAACCGATTTTCAAGAGAAGATTTAAATTTGTAACCATAAAATCTTGGTGAAAATCTTTTGAAATTATTTAAAATTTCTTCTTTCAAATGATTTAATGATCAACATCTAAAAATATGATAATCACTAATCGGATCCGTATTAATTACTTTCGTCTTTAGAATCCGTGTCAAGACCTTGAACTACATTTCAAGGCCTTGAAATGGAAAACATATTGCATTATAAGGAGAAAATAATGTGATTTACTCCCCTAAGATAATGCTTCTTTTTTCAACATACCTAACTCCAATCTAATAAAATTGAATTGATCTTCAGGTAGAGGCTTAGTAAATATATCTGCAAGCTGCAAGTTAGTCAAGATAAAGGATATCGATACATCACCTTTTTCAACATGATCACGTATAAAGTGATGTCTAACATCGATATGCTTCGTTCTTGAATGTTGCACATGATTTATGGTTATCGAAATATCACTAGTATTATCACATTTAATAGGTATACCTTTGAGATCAAAACCAAGATCACGTAGTTGTTGAGCTATCCATAAAATTTGTGAACAAAAGGCTCCAACAGCTATGTATTCTGCCTCAGTTGTGGATAGGGCGACAAAATTTTGCTTCTTGGAGTGCCAACTTATTAGGGATGACCCTAAGAATTGGCAACATCTAGAAGTGCTCTTTCTATCGACCTTATAGCCTGCAAAGTCTACATCTGAATAGTTTACGAGGTGAATCAAGTTTTGACAAGGATACCAAAACCCTAGATCCTTAGTACCATTAAGATATCGAAAAATCCTTTTCACAACTATCAAATTTGACTCTTTGGGATCGGCTTTTAATCTAGCACGCATGCACACACTAAACATAATGTCAGGTCGACTAGAGGTTAAATATAACAAAGAACTAATCATACCTCGATACTCCTTTTGTATAACATTCTTACCATTCTTGTCATGATCTAATGAAAGAGTAGAACTCATTTGAGCCTTTGCTACCTTTGATTGATCTATTTTATACTGCTTGAGCAAATCCTTGGTACATATGCTTTGGTTTAGAAAGATTCCTTTCTTAGCTTGAGTAACTTGTAGACTAAGAAAGAAATTTAACTCTCCCATTAGACTCATTTCAAATTCTCTGCACATAATATCTGAAAATTCCTTGCATCGAGAATCATTAGTAGCACCAAATAATATATCATCAACATAGATTTTTACTACTAATAAAGTGTTGCCTCTGGTTTTGACAAACAAAGTTTTGTCAATCAACCCTCTTTGAAAACCGTTTTCTAAAAGATACTTGGGCAATCTTTCATACCAAGCTCAAGGAGCTTGTTTAAGACCGTAAAGAGCTTTATCCAGTTTGTAAACATGATCCAGAAATTCATCATTTTCAAAACCACGAGGTTGAGCAACGTAGACTTCTTTTTCTAAGAAGCCATTAAAAAAAGCACACTTAACATCCATTTGAAATAGCTTTATTTTCATGAAGGATGCAAATGCAAGTAGCATATGTATGACTTCTAACCTGACAACAGGAGCAAAGGTCTCCTCATAATCAATACCTTCCTCTTGGTTATAACTTCGTGCTACAAGTCGTGCTTTGTTTCGAATAACTTTTCCATGTTCATCCAATTTATTTTGAAACACCCATTTGATTCCTATGACGGATTGATGCTTGTGTCCACCCATGAGAGTCCAAACTTTGTTTCTCTCAAATTAATTTATCTCATTTTGCATGACAATGATCCAATCTGGTTCTTGAAGTGCTTGAACGTAGTTTTTGGGCTCTACAAGAGATAAAAAAAAAAAGTAGAAAAAGCACACAAGTTGTTTAACCTAGTTCGAGTTTGCACACCTGATTTTGGATCCGAGATCGCGTTCTGACGAGGAAAAAAACCTATGGTCGTTGTCTTTTAGCTTTAGTCAAAGTAGATTACTTAATGTTACACTAACCGGATTGTATAGTGTAAGTAAGGGTCGAACCCAAGAGAGTTTTAGTTGAGTTTTGATTATGTTTAATTACCGAATTGTAACCAATGAGGGAGGGGGGTCGGATTGTAACAAAGGCAAGACAAAAACAAATAGAAATTAAGCAAAGATGGTGATAATAGATATGGAATGAAGAGCTACACTAGGTTGGATCTATGCATGTACACTACTTGGTTGGTTCTTTTTTATAAGTTATTCACTAAAGTCTCATCTTGATCTTAGGTATGTGTTGAGCCACCCGGCATCAACACAAATTAACAATATTATTGATCTGTAAACCTACAAGATCAAAGCACAAGTTAGCATTCTAGTAAAGACAGAGAGATATAAAGAATGAATAAACACCGTTAAACTTTCTTTATAGTTATATTCCTTTTCCTTTTAAGTAATTACAACCAGCTTTTACCTAAAGGGTAACTACTAGATTAAGGACCCGAACCCGGAATCGATTAATCCTAGTATTTTGCATGCATTAGACACTTAAGGTGATCAATCTAAGTGATAAGAGACATGCAAACATAAGTTAGAGATCAAGGAATATAACACAAATTGACTGAATAAACTTATATTATAAATGACTTACAACCAAGTAGCAATACAGCTTCAAAACAACCTAATGTAGCAAGGGAAATGAGAAATTCATTACAAGTTGGAACTAGGGAAAATAGACCTTTTGGGGAAAATGATGGATGATTCTAGCAATCAACCAAGGGCTCTATTTATACTACAATTGACAGTAAATGGGAGTAAATGGGCTGTCTAAACAGCCACCTTAAATGTCATAATGATGGTGCAAACAACCGGAGTAAAGTCCTCTGGCGCTAAACCGCGGGGGCGGGCTTCAGGGCCGCAGGGGCGGTTTAGGCCAAAACGTTCGATCTTCTTCTTGGCCGCTGGGGCGGCTTGGAAATCCCGCAGGGGCGGGTCTTTAACGCTCCTTGAACGACTGACTCTTCAACTTTGTGTCGTTTCTGATGACGATCCGTAAGGCGGCCCAGTGTCACCGTAAGGGCGGTGACACTGGCTCTTCAGCTTCACAAGTCCGTAGGCAAGGGCGCAGGGGCGCCGGCTTCACTTCTTCAGGGTGAGTCACCGTAGGGGCGGCCGGAGGCGGCCGCATGGGCGGTGACAAGCTGGTTCCGGGCGCTGGGGAAGGCGCATGCTGCGTTCCGGAGTGCAATGCTACCGCAGGGGCGGTGACACTGCTCCGCGGGGACGGTGTGGCACCAGAAACATTTCTTCGTTGTTGTTCTTCAACTCCCAAGTGTTGCTAATACCTTGATTTGCTTCAATTGGACTTCTTTATCTGGATCAAGGTATTAGTAGCATAAACTGACTCAAAGACACTAAAAAGACACTAAAAACTATCCTAATTGATAGCGATTTCATCACCTATCACGTTCTCTTGTGGACGAGATGATGAATGTTTGAACTTTCTCCTTTTGATGTTTGGAACGTTTAAGGTGTATTCTGATGATCCTTGAGGCTCGGATCCTCGACTTGATTCAGGTACCGTGGGATTTTCATCTTTGTTGCTTATGTCAAGGCCTTGAAATTGTTGTTCAAGGCCTTGAGATTGATCATTAGCAGTGTTGTTGTTGGTCATTTCAAGGTCTTGAGATTGTTCTTCAGTATCTTGAATTTATTCTTGCATATTTCGATCTTGAGCCTTTGGGATTTCTTCTTCTCCATCAGAATTTAGATCTCTATGTCGATTCATATTAAGATATGTAAATCTATCACTCAAAGTACCATCATTGCTTTCATAAAAAATAACATGAAAACTTTCCTCAACAATTTTAGTATGTTTACTAAAAACACGATAAGCTTTACTATTTGCAGCATACCCAATAAAGATTGCTTCATCAATACGAGCATCAAATTTTCCAAGATTGTCTTTGTCATTATTATGAACAAAGCAAGTACATCCAAAAGGTTTAAAGTAGGAAATATTTGGCTTTCGACCTTTAAAGAGTTCATAAGGAGTCTTTTTCAAAATAGGGCAAATCAAACATCTATTTAGGATGTAATTTGTCGTGTTAACAACTTCAGTCCAAATTGTTTTTGACAAACTATTATCTAAAAGCATAGTCCTAGACATATCCTCTAAGGTGCGGTTCTTACGTTCCACAACCCCGTTTTGTTGAGGTATTCTAGGAGCTAAAGAGTTGTGTCAACTACCATATTTTGCACAAAACAAATCAATTTAGAGTTGGTCAAATTCTCTAACATGATCATTTCGAATATAAACAATATGTAGGTTTTTCAAAGTTTGCAACTCCTTATAAAGTTTTGAAAACTCATACAAAGCTTCAGATTTTTCTCGTAAGAATGAGATCCATGTAAAACGAGAATAATCATCCACAATAACAAGGAATTTCCCTTGATTTGACACACATAGGATCACATAAATCCATATGTAAAAGTTCAATAGGTCTAGAAGAACTTACAACCTTCTTCGGTTTGAATGAACCTCTTGTATGTTTACCTTGTTGACAAGCTTTACATAGTTCATCAACCTTGAAGTTCAAGTTTGGTAATCCACATACCGAATCTTTTAAAAGAAGTTTCGTCATTGTATTGATGCTTACATGATCAAGTCTTCTATGTCAAAGCCTTGGATCGTCTGTCAAGGCCTTGAGACACTTTAAGGTAGTTCCTGAGACTTGGTTAGTGCTCATAGAATATACGTTATTACATTGAGGAGTCGTAAGCACCACATCACCAGATACTCCATTTTGAACTTGACATTTTTTCTGAATCAAAGATCACCTTATTACCTTTTATCACAAATCTGAGAGATACTAAGAAGATTATATTTTAATCCGTCAACAAGATAAACATCATCAATATAATTAGAAGAATTATAACCAATTTTACCTATACCAATGATGTTACACTTCCCTTTATCCCCTAGAGTAATGGTTCCAATTGATTACTTCTGTAAAACTGAAAATAGTGAGCTTTTTCCACTGATATGTCTTGAGCAACAACTATTTAATATCCATTTATGCTCCTTCATCTTGATGATATCCTGCAAAACAACAAACTTCAACCTTTCCGGATAAAATATTTGTCAAATTTGGATCCATAATCGGGATGAACCATGTTTGGTGGTCTAGTCCTTTTAGGAACCCAAATTTGTTTCATCTGCTCCCTTAAACAAATGGGAAAGGTATTTCGTATGATGTAAGGATTATTTATCCTATATGGACAAGTTGATTTGACATGTCCCTTTTTGCAACAATAGAAACAAGTGGGTGTATGTATAATTTCTTTAGCTTTACAAAAGTGGTCACCATTTTTCTTAGAAAATTCTTGTTGTAACCAAGACCACTCTTGTTAAGAAAAGATTGTTGTTCACCCATCATCCTTTCGAGATTGACTTTAGAACAAGTGAATTGAATGAGTGCAGCCTTCTGGTCTTTACACTTCACAGTTAGATCAATCTTCTTTCTCCACGTCAGTGTAGTTTTCATGTAGAGAAGAGAGATTTTCCTTTAGAATCGCATTTTCCGATACCAAGGCCTTGACATTATCGTCAAGGTCTAACTTAGAAGTTTTGAGATTTTTAACTTCTAGAGACAATTCACTCACTTTTTTCTCTTGTTCGATTAGCTTTTCCCTCAAGGATCTTGTTTCATGAATATACTCTTCTTCACTAATGATCATATTTTGAAGGAATTCAGCATGCTCTTCAGAAGGTCTAGACATCAAGTTTCTTACCACTCCTTCAAGGTAACGTTTCGGATCTTCTTGATCGGCCATTAAGCACAAATTTGCTTGATCATTTTCACCATCCGAATCACTTGATGAATCTGAGTCACTCCAAAATATTACCATTGCTTTCTTCCTTCGATCATTCTTCCTATAGTTGTTCCTTTTTCTGTGGACACTCCTTCACAAGATGATCTTCTTCTCCACATTCAAAGCAAGTTGGTACCTTAGTTTTCTTACTAGGGTTAGAATACTTACCTTTAGGCTTTGATGATCTTGGATAGTCATTGTTTGCAAATTGCTTCTTCATTTGTAGAATTCTTGCAAGTCCTCTTGAAATCAAAGTAAATGGATCTTTTTTATAATCTTCACTTTCTTCATCCTCAGATGGAAGGTGTACCTTCTTAGATTTCAATGCTAGGCTCTTTGTTACGCTAGGATTAGTAGCACAAAAAGCTTTACATTTATAACTCGAACTAAATCCTAAACTACCTAGCGAAACCCGCAGTGTACGGGTCGTTTTGTAGAAAGGAAAGTATTCCGAGGTCGAACACAAGGACTGAGGTGAAATCAAGTCATTCAATGATCAAAGATAGTGTAAATCTAGACTAAGATAAGATGAGGAATAAAGAAAATGGATGTAATAGCTAGGTTTTCCGAATTCTAATTAATGTTGATTAACTTAATCGTTGATAGTAATTGACATATAACTTGCGAAGATTTCCCAAGTGATGAGTATGAGTCCCACCGTTATGTTCCTCGCGTAATTTTGGACGTTTGGGGAAATTTTTACTTTTTCCCCCGGGTAATTATTTTTACCCTCCGGTGTTATTTGGAGCATTTGGGAGCTCCAATTAATAAAAATGCAGTTGAGAGAAATGATCAGGACATCGGATATGTCTTAGATATGAAATAACATGGAGAGGCAAAACGGCCAAAAGAGTCGCTATTTCGTTTCTTAACGACTAAGAAAGACGGCTTAGGAATACACGTTTTCCGAGACAGTTGTGTAATAATTATCCCTACAATATTCCAGATTTAATGTTCCAATCTCGAGAAGTTTGGAGAAAGAGGTTTGACCCGCCTTTGGATCGGTTAAAGGATAATTATCGACTTTACTAAAGGATAATTATCGTCTTCACTATAAATAGCGGAAAATCCTTTATTAATTCATTTCTTTTCACGTTTTCTCGTAAAAGCTCTGATTTCTCTCAACCTTCAAACTCAGATCTACTCTCCGTTTCTAATCCGATTTCAATTCCGTTTGAGTTTCTGGATTCCTCTCTTCATTCTCTTCATATCGGTACCGAGTTTCTGCATTTCCGAGTATATGGAGGGATGGTCGAGCATATATGTCACCAGGCAGGTTCCGTTGCTCATATTCCGGTGAATTTGATGTTGTCCATGCGTAGCCTGCGTCGTTGTGATTCCGAATCTTCTTTCAGATCGTCAATCGGGTTAGTAACGAATAAGTTATGAATTTATTCGTTTTCCGTACTGCGATTTGGCCTAAATTGACTTTAGGCTTGTCAAAATGGATAATTAGAAATTCCATTATGGTCGTTATATTATTCTGGTGATTATGGATAGTTTGTTTGATGAAATCTGATGACAGGTGGGTTTAGAAATTGCCTGCGGGCAAAACGTTATTCTGGCGGAATCTAATTAATTAATTAAAGGTTAATTAATTAAATTAGGATTATAATTGAGATTGAGGAATGTTGATTAGATACTACCTTGAGATTTGAGGAATTGTGAGCTATGTTGAGATATTGAGGTTTAGTTGGTTGTGAGACTCATAGATTGAGTATGATCCTTATGGATCCCTTTGGGTCTAGGTGTGACCCCTTTGATGAATAGAGGTTGATATATCTCTTTATACCTTTTTATAGGCCGTGTTGTCCCTCCAGTGTAGAGGTGATCGTGGTTGATTTTGTACGAGGTTGAGGTAAGTCCGTAGGACTTACTTAGCTACCATCCCTATATTGGGTGTTTGCATGAGTGGTGTGTGCTTTATATGTTTGCTATGATAGCATGAGTTGTTGTTTTTATCGACCTATGTTCTATTGACTGCCCCACTGCGTGGTTGTGATAACCTTTCCCTTTCATCCCGCCGTGGAGTCTGGGAGGTTCTCTGATGTCGGGCCAGACTAGTTTACAGGAAGGGCGCAATCCACTCCCATAGGGTACACGGATTGTGTGACCGATACTCGTACAGCTGGACATTGTACTCAGAGGCGGGGATGTATCGGTCCTCGTGTCACATACTTTCATCTATCTATATATATACGGTTTTTGAGTGAATGGTTATTATATAAAGATAATAAATGGGTAAATGTGTGATAGCATGCTGATGTGTTTATCTTTCATGATTGTGCTTGTGCTTATGCATTACCTCATATATGTATGGTTAGCTAACGGTTTCATACCGTGTTGTAGATGTTTACAGGTTAGGCGCTACTGGGTGATCTGGCAGGGTGACAGGCCGAGGACTCTCGTACATTAGGTGGTTGGTTTGGGGTTGTTGTGTTTCCCCTCCTGTGTGAGGATGATCTTTTGTACCTCCTATGTGAGGATGTCGTTTTATATACTCGGCTATGTTGTTGTTTACTTTGGGTCGTACAGTTTATACTGTTTTATGTATTTGTTTTATATCTGTCAGTGCCATGTTGTAAGGTCCAGTGAACTTGTTGTCAGTCTAGGGTCAGGATCCATTGTGAGATCCTAGCCCAATGTGACATCCCGAGTCCCGCGGATTTGGGGTGTTACAATGGAAAACACAATGTTTTTGGAGGGTTTTGGGTGATCAAACAAAGATCACAAGTATGTGAACACAATCAAGCAACACAAACACACACTAACACAAAAGATAGGAGAATGGAAGTAACAAAGCGGATTCTAGAGTTTGGAAGTCCCGGTTATGGCATTCGACTCAAGCTATCTATTCATTTCTCTGATTAACTATGATATGTTGGGATTAAGCGTTTCTAGATTGGGATCAATTACCGGGTAGGTCTCATGGTCCACTAGTCCATTCCTAAGGTCTCATCACCGGGTAAGTCTCTAAGAACCTAAGGATAGGAATTCTACACAAACCGGATTGCTACCTAGGGGTCTAACCTATCCTTACCGGGTAAGTCTCGGAAAGGGAAGTCCTAAACAACTATCCTAGCACACTTAGTCCAATGGCGGCTTGTGAGGCTCACCACTACCTAGGGTTAGTCATCTTTTGAATCCAAGAGTAAGAATCACCGGGTAAGTCTCTTCTAAACACTTAGTTGCTAACACTAGGTCACCCTAGGATAGAATTAGCTCAACAAACACTAGGATTTCAACATTCTAACTAACTAAAGCTAGACCCATCGAACCAGTGAGAATCACGGGTTGTTCTACCACAACCAAGGCCGTTGAATGGCATGAACAAACCGTGGACTTCAACAAAGACCCCGTTCAAGAAATCAAGTCATCCAAGGGTAAATCTAAGTTCATCCTATCATAGTCCTAGCCATAACCCTTCTTTCCTTACCCTAGAATCGCATCTATCAAGCCAACAACAAACATTTCAAGATCAAACTTCATCAAATAAGCATGCTTGCAAGTCATGGTTAAATAAATGAAGAACAATTCCAAGAAAAGACATTAAAGGCATAGAGAAGAAGTTACCAAATTCTTACAAGGCTCCAAGAGCTAATCCAACTTGACAACAATGAACTCCTCTCTCAAAACCACTCTAATCTCACTCTAAAACGAGAAACTACACTAATCTCTTCCAAGAACACCCCTAATGGGTGCTTGGAAGAGAGGCAACTATGGAGAAGTGTTTTGGGGAAGAAGATAGGTCAAAAGAGAGGAGAAGGATCCCCAATTACAGCTTGCAAAATCCTTTAAATACCCACTAAGATGCAAGAGCAATGGAAGAAATCGTGGCCAGCTGTCAACGTGGTCCTGACAGGAACCACGGGCAAGTCCACGGCCGTGGTCTTGGTCCAGACCGTGGTTTGCTCCAGAAGCTTCTCCTAGGTTCGTTAAGCCATGATTTGGTGCATGGCTCGTGTTGGCAAGGTTCCATGAGTCCTCCTTAGCCCTTAGCTTGCATTCCAATGAGTCCGGAAGTGTGTCATCTCGAGGGATGATCCTCGGATGTATCGATTAGGCTCTTAAATCTCCCAAAATACCTACAAAGCAAGCAAAAGTGCGAGTAGACATCTATCTCGACAAAATACGTGAATTGAGTGCAAACGTTGTGAACTAATGCTAAACCATGCATGAATGAGTGGAAAATCTATCTAAATGAGTGTCTAAATCTAAGTCATAAATCGTGTTATCAAAATACCCCATACTTAAGGTTTGCTCGTCCCCGAGCAAATTCTCAACTATAGACTACAAGATAACATGATTTATGTATGTAGAAAAATGCCAAAATCTTTTTTTTTTGAGTTGTGCTTCTATTATCGGATCACCTTCATAGTCATGTTTCATGGCAATGGACAAACAATTATGTATCAAATAAATGAAAGCATGGAAAGACAATTACACTTAACTTGATAGCATGCAATGAAATGTAAAGATGAAGAAGTCAAGATGATCATGAGTATATCCAATCTAAATCACTTAGTCTTACACACATGCAAGTAGGTCAAAAGGACTTGTAAAATAGAAGGCCAAGAAACGTTGTGATTAGGTGGGAATTTTCTAGGCTATGTGATGCTAATCCGGGAAAGGAACTAAACAACCACAACTTCACATTTCTTATCAACTTCCCTCAAGTGTATATTTTTCTTCATTTTCTTTTCTTTCTTTTCTTTTTCTTTGACTTATTTTTGAGACAATGGCATTGGTGTACAAAAGCCGAAACCTTGGTGATTAGCCATCCTCGGGCTTTTTCTATTTTTCGAGGTGCATCCACATCGGGCACACATACCAAAGCTCGTTAGGGCTATCGGTTTATTTGACTTTGGCAAGGCACCAACACCCGATCATGTGAAGTGTACCGAGTTACTTGTCATTTAAACCGATGTCCCCAAACTTTTTTTTTTTTTTTTGGCTACACTTTCACAACAATTTCAGCACTTCATTCATGACATTCCTTTCATCAACAACTTCACCCCACACTTGCTTTTCACACACGTCAACACACTAACATGCTCCTATTCCCGAATGGGTCAAAAGAGGTCAAATTTATCTCAATTGAGGTGCTCAAGCAACATGATCAAGATGAGAAGTAGAGGAAGATGAATTGCCTTAATCACTCCTAATTGATGTGCAAGAACTAGCATGCAATTTCGACTTTCAATCCTCAATTAAATCAAGGCAAGCATCATAATCACAAGTCATTCATGGAATTCAAGATAAGTATTTCAAGTCCACATATGCATCATCAATTAAACACACAAGGCCATCCATAGCCAATCCACAAGACAAGGTTCATCATTAGGGTCATATCCAAGCCTAGAAAGCACAAATTTTTTTTAAATTTTCTGATTTTTTTTTTGGAATTTTCGAAATGAATATGTACAATGCAAGACATGTGATAATATTAAACTACCCTAGATGCTCATCATGCAAAGGATCATGTAAACCCCACCCCATACTTAGAAACACATTGTCCCCAATGTAGTATTCAAGTAAAGAGAGTGAAAGAAGGTTCTCACAATGTAAAATGGTTTGCTTTGGTATTTGGGATGAACTCGTGTGGAGTGGTGGTGATGGATGATCGATCAAGCATGATAGAGAGCTCTTCATAATCATTCCGGCGTCGAGACCCGCGCCAAGGTATATGTGAGATGGGAGCTCTTCCATCTAACAAGACACCTCAAGCCGTCCAAACCTCACGTCCGCTCCACCCATGTTTGAAAACGGAATCATCGTCATCAACTCGCCTTGCAAGGTTTCCTCATTACCTAAAATCTACCACAAACACAAAACACAAAAACACACAAAAGCAAAAACAAAGGCAAAAGAGAAAAGGGAAAGAGTTGTACCAATGGGTTGCCTCCCATTAAGCGCTTCTTTTAGGTCATTAGCTTGACCAAACTCCGTGGACATGTTAATCCACCTCGAATACCATGGTTTGCTTGAGGAGTCCAAGCAACCATCTCTTTCCGGAATCCATGATGACAAGCAAGGGCCACTTGATGCCCAAATAAGCCTTAAGTTTTCTCTTCACCGGTGAGTAGTAGACTCCTTCATCACCGCTTCCTTGATGATAGTATAGAGTTGCAACCATAGGTGTCACCCCATACTTAGGCAATTTGTACTCCGCGGTCACACCAGTGAAGCGCTTGTCATCCTCATCCTCTATGATCCGAGGAAAGCCGATTCTTGGAATGAATCCTTCATTGAAGTACTTCATAACCATCATGGATCCATCATGCTTGCCTCCATCATTCAATAATGGAGAATCCTTAGGAAAGGGGCTCCAATCTTCGTGTGTACTCCGAGCAAGCAAGAAAGGGTCGGAGGGAGCTGAAATTAGTTTAGGATTCATCAGGACAGAACCTTCCACGGGCGTGGTTTGTACTCCACGGCCGTGATCTTCTCTGTAGTCTTCCACGGGCGTGGTTTTTCCTCCACGGCTGTGGTTCACTTTGTTGCATCCGTCCCAAGTGAGCTCTTCAAGTGTGGTTCCGGGGTTGATGGCAAGGATGTCCGGGGATGAGAATACTTCATTGCACTTCTCTAAAGGTGAAGGAGATGGAGGTGAACCTTGAAGAATGGTAGGATCTCCTAGCATAAGAGCATTCCTAATCTCCTCAATCTCCCTCCTCATTTGTTCTTCTCTCTCGGTATTCAATCTCCTTTCTTCCTTCAGGGCCAAATCCCTTAGCCACAATTGCTCCCGAGCTTCATTCAAATCTTCCTCAAGGCTTCTATTGGTTATGGTTGAATCGGGCAATTCTTGGATCTCCTCATAGTGAACCTCCTCTTGATGACATACTTCCGCTTCAAGCTCCATGTGGGAACTAGAAATGGAAGCAAGGTTGCTTTCTAGATCATCCATCTTCCTCAACATTCCCTCTAGCATTGATTCCAATCTATCTTCATGAAGTTGATGGTGAGGTTCCTCATGAGGTAATGTAGTCATGTGAGCTTGATCATGGGACTCATGATATGCATTAAACTCCTCCCAATACTCAAACTCATCATGGAGAGGTCCTAGATCTTGGCCTTCTATCCACTCCTCATACTCCATGTTGTCAAGGTCGTCTTGGAGGTACAATCCGTCCATGGCAAACATGAAAAGGCAAAGACAAAAACAACACAAGATTAAAAGTAACAAGAAAGATAAACACTGAAAACAATAAAAAAACAAATGACTTAATCTTAACCTAGTCCCCGGCAACGGCGCCAAAAACTTGTTACGCTAGGATTAGTAGCACAAAAAGCTTTACATTTATAACTCGAACTAAATCCTAAACTACCTAGCGAAACCCGCAGTGTACAGGTCGTTTTGTAGAAAGGAAAGTATTCCGAGGTCGAACACAAGGACTGAGGTGAAATCAAGTCATTCAATGATCAAAGATAGTGTAAATCTAGACTAAGATAAGATGAGGAATAAAGAAAATGGAAAACACAATGTTTTTGGAGGGTTTTGGGTGATCAAACAAAGATCACAAGTATGTGAACACAATCAAGCAACACTAACACACACTAACACAAAAGATAGGAGAATGGAAGTAACAAAGCGGATTCTAGAGTTTGGAAGTCCCGGTTATGGCATTCGACTCAAGCTATCTATTCATTTCTCGGATTAACTATGATATGTTGGGATTAAGCGTTTCTAGATTGGGATCAATTACCGGGTAGGTCTCATGGTCCACTAGTCCATTCCTAAGGTCTCATCACCGGGTAAGTCTCTAAGAACCTAAGGATAGGAATTCTACACAAACCGGATTGCTACCTAGGGGTCTAACCTATCCTTACCGGGTAAGTCTCGGAAAGGGAAGTCCTAAACAACTATCCTAGCACACTTAGTCTAATGGCGGCTTGTGAGGCTCACCACTACCTAGGGTTAGTCATCTTTTGAATCCAAGAGTAAGAATCACCGGGTAAGTCTCTTCTAAACACTTAGTTGCTAACACTAGGTCACCCTAGGATAGAATTAGCTCAACAAACACTAGGATTTCAATATTCTAACTAACTAAAGCTAGACCCATCGAACCAGGGAGAATCACGGGTTGTTCTACCACAACCACGGCCGTGGAATGGCATGAACAAACCGTGGACTTCAACAAAGACCCCGTTCAAGAAATCAAGTCATCCAAGGGTAAATCTAAGTTCATCCTATCATAGTCCTAGCCATAACCCTTCTTTCCTTACCCTAGAATCGCATCTATCTAGCCAACAACAAACATTTCAAGATCAAACTTCATCAAATAAGCATGCTTGCAAGTCATGGTTAAATAAATGAAGAACAATTCCAAGAAAAGACATTAAAGGCATAGAGAAGAAGTTACCAAATTCTTACAAGGCTCCAAGAGCTAATCCAACTTGACAACAATGAACTCCTCTCTCAAAACCACTCTAATCTCACTCTAAAACGAGAAACTACACTAATCTCTTCCAAGAACACCCCTAATGGGTGCTTGGAAGAGAGGCAACTATGGAGAAGTGTTTTGGGGAAGAAGATAGGTCAAAAGAGAGGAGAAGGATCCCCAATTACAGCCTGCAAAATCCTTTAAATACCCACTAAGATGCAAGAGCAATGGAAGAGATCGTGGCCAGCTGTCAACGTGGTCCTGGCAGGAACCACGGGCAAGTCCACGGCCGTGGTCTTGGTCCAGACCGTGGTTTGCTCCAGAAGCTTCTCCTAGGTTCGTTAAGCCATGATTTGGTGCATGGCTCGTGTTGGCAAGGTTCCATGAGTCCTCCTTAGCCCTTAGCTTGCATTCCAATGAGTCCGGAAGTGTGTTATCTCGAGGGATGATCCTCGGATGTATCGATTAGGCTCTTAAATCTCCCAAAATACCTACAAAGCAAGCAAAAGTCCGAGTAGACGTCTATCTCGACAAAATACGTGAATTGAGTGCAAACGCTGTGAACTAATGCTAAACCATGCATGAATGAGTGGAAAATCTATCTAAATGAGTGTCTAAATCTAAGTCATAAATCGTGTTATCACTCTTAATGTTTGAGGAAGGTTCTCCAAGGACCATTTTGTGAGTGATGAGTTTTGTTCGCTCCAAACGGTGTATGCAAGCTTTAAATTTATAACCCAAGATGTAAGCTTAAAACAAGGATGCGAACCCGCAGTGTACGGGTCAATCACTTTACATGCATCTTTCTATCAAGATGCATGTGGTTCCTCTTTCAGTTAGATGGTGGTTATCATCTCCCCCGAGTCGACTTCTCTGGATATCACTTTACATGCATCTTTCTATCTAGAATATATATTGGGATAATTAGGTAATTAGGCCTTTTTGAGATTTACATCTAGTAACTAGGTCCATTGTATTTTAGCATTTAGTAAGTGTACCCAATTTCTTTTTTACTGTTAAAAAACTCTACGGCCGACCCTCTTTCCTTCTTCCCTATTGCCCTGCCCATTCTCAAAGATCCTCTTCTCGGCTATGTCCGTATCATCCTCAACAGTTTCCTCCCTCGCAACGGAATATTCCCGAGTGCTTCTAGCTCAGCATTGCCTTCAGCGTCATCGTCGTCTCCAGATCTCCGGCCTATCCGAAACCCTTCATTCGGTGTGTTTTAGATTTGGTGTTCTTGATCAGATATTTTTAGCTCTTTTTAATTTTTGTATACATCTTGCTATATTCACTAGTGATGTAGATAAATCGTGATCTACAGTCAGCTTATTTATCATTATGAATGTGTTGCTTGGTAGAATAGGAATGTCACTGTGATTTATCCCGCGATTTACTTAGCAATGTCCATGGTTCTGTTTGGCTTATGCTGATGCATAAGGTTGAGGACTCATGTTTATCTTTGCTCTTCTTTGTGATGAATATGACCTGATAATTGCATGGACTGCGAAGTGGCATATTTACTCTAACGTTAGTCGTGAGTTATAGCTACCCTATCTAGGATGATGAATTATATTTGCTTGCTTTTCCTCTTTTAGATCCTTTTCTTGTAGATTTCAAGGAATTCTGAACATGGGAGCGATATTGGTTAACACTTCTGACTTCGGATCCCTCGCCGGTTTGAATGTGATTGGATATGGTGATATGATGGGGAAGAAAGCGAGTAGTACGAAGAAGCTTCGCTAAAAGTGCCAGAGTGCGGGAAAGTTGGAGACTGGAGAGGAATCATTTGCAAATGAGTCTTGCGGAGGTGAATCGGTGGAGATGTGGAAAATAATCCCTGCCTATTTCATACGGGATTAGGCCTGTCCCGTCCCGTCCCACGTGGGACAAGGTCCACGCGGGACGAAGAAAAAAAGTTGTATATCCCGTCCCGTACCGTGCCCACCCCTATATTTTATCACTTAGTTGTTTTTATGATTATCGCAATTTTATTTATTACTTTTTTAAGGAACCAATTTCATTAAGCATTGTCCGCTCTAATAAGGTTCATTTAAAGTTCATTACATGTTGGGAATGTTTCCCTCAAACTTTCTCTCAACTCGTGCCAAAGGCATCAGCCGCCTTATTGGCTAAACGTTGGACAAAACAAAGTGAAAAAACATGACAAGATTTTTTGAGCTTTTTTAAATCAACAAGGAATGCCGCACCATGGTTTCTAGTAGTTGCATCCAAGTTGAAGAAGTTTGCAACGATATGGGAATCAGTTTCCATGGCAATGCAGGTTGAGCCCATTCGGAATGTCTCCATGAGTCCAAATAATGCACTTGAGCTTTCATCCACCACTCTCTTATGTGTAAGTTCTATCTTTACATTTCCAAATCAGTTTAGCCGCATCCAAAACATCACCTTACATTATGCTTTGTCAATGCTCTTGTAACTCACACATCCCAAACTAGTAGGCAATTTTAACCGTGAAGCATTCATCTCCCTTCTATCTATTGTCATTGACAATGCAAGAATATCTTTAGCATCTTCCGGATCCGGTGTTCTTTCCACTCCCTAGAATCGCATCAATAAGCTCCTCAACCATCATAGTATCATACCATTACCCACATAATTCAAACTCATAGGCTTCATCATGCAATGTTTGACAATACCTGCATTCTCCCAAACCTTTATTTTCTTCCCATCTCCAACTCTTCACCCTATTCCCTTCAACAAAAGTTTTTTAGAGCTCCAGATGCTACACAAACCATAAATAGGGTTCAAGCCCAGATCTGTAGTGGTGAAAGTTCCATCACTCAAGAAAATTAGCCCTCACAAGTTCTTGCAGTAGCGTTCCTTGCATAGTTTGGAGCCTCCAACCTTGTTTTGTTAAGGTTTTTGAACTCCATTCTTTCAAGATTCTTAGGCATACATAATTTATCACAACTTCTCCAATGAATAAGTTTCGTTTGTGACGAAGACCTCACTAAAATTGTCATAGCGCCTTGACAATAGATAGAAGGGATACTTTGGATTAAGTATGTTGAGATACTTTGGATTATAGATTTTAGCTACATCTCTTTCCTTGCTTGTCATAGGAATTTCTCCTTCCACCCCATGGACTTTTTTGTTATTCTATCTTTAATGTTTTTAAACAAGTTCCTCTTAGAGTTCCCCAAAATTGTAGATATTTACCATGCCTATTCACCAGTCTCATGTCCGTCACTCCGGCCAAATGTGTTCCATAAATTTCACTCACGTTTTCGCTGAAAGAAACCTTCAACTTTGAATAGTTTATTTTATGTCTCGTTGACGTTTTCTCATAACTAGTATTGATCACATCAATTATCATAGCGCCTTCTTGGAAGTTTGCTTTTACGAACAATAAACAATCATCCGCAAAAACGGGTGGAATATCATAAAGCCTTCTTGGAGGTTTGCTTTTGCGAACAATAGACAATCATCCGCAAAAAAAGGTGGAATATCATAGGCGCCTTCCTTTGTACCTTAACACCATGTATTGTCCCCCATCTCTCTTCCACTCTAGGAAGTTCCGAAAATACATATACACAAATGATAAACACATCTGAAAACAAGAGGTCACCTTGCCTTAAACTCCTACTAGGAATGACTTCCCCTTTCCCGTGTCCATATAAGTTAAAAGAAAAGGTGACCGAGAACACATTCCATAGTCTTACCCACACATTTTTTAATTCAAATCTCTCCAATCACCTTCTTCATGAAGTTCCATTCAATTCGGTCATATGTCTTGCTCATGTCAAACTTTAAAGTTATTTCTCCAACCGTGCCGCTTCTCTTGCTCATCATATGATGAAAAATTTGAATAGCTGCGAGCGCATTGTCAATGATGGATCTTCCAGTCATGAAGGCACTTTTCTCCTTTGAAATGATCACCGAGAGCACCTTTTTGAGGCGATTTGACAACACCTTTGACACAATGTTTTATTACCTCACACTTGACTTCTTTGCACAATTTAGTAAATGTTGTAGAATCTTTATAAATGAGCAAGCATTATATAGAAAACAATAATTAGTTCATGAGTCCTTATACATGTCACAAACTTGTGGACAGAAATTCTAATAAGTTTTTAAAGTTATAAACTTCATGTTATTATATTCTTTTGTAATTTACATTGATCGAATCGAATGTGTTATCTAATTGCAAAAGATGCGGATACGAGGATGGGCTAGAGGTGAGGACAATGGAGTCATAGAGCACAAAACAACAAGCTCATTTCCTTGACTGTCCTGAATTATTATTTGCACGGTAACACATAGCAGTCACATTGCAAATAGGCTTATTATTAACACTTATCCACGCGCATCTCAAGTGTAAATACTCCACTTGATGTGAATGTAGTAGAACTAGTATATACCTTGGCATCCGAGATACTAATACGTGGCAAAAACCTCAATAGTGGGACGAATAGCGAGAAAGGTATAGAAGTAAGATCGTTCACTTTGGTGTATTGCATCCCAAAACGTGTACTTAGAGCGATCTTCACATATTGGTATTTTATCATTGCATAGTATTCCTACCTCAAACAATCCGGTTCCACAACATCCTCGGTTAACCACTTCAAACCCTACACATTTTATTTAAATTAATATTTAAAATATAAAGATTCTCTAATCTACCTATAGTGTACGTACAACAATAAAAGTAAAATTACCGTATTTTTGGGGATGATGGACCTGGTCAAATAGCGAAGTGTGAATGTCGATGTACATGACGTGGCGAAGTTGTAGGCTGGGGCGCATGCTGTCCAGTAGTCCCTGTAGCATCCGATTGTAACTCACGGCAATAGAAGATACATAATCAATGCAGTTGCGGGATAACGGTAAGGTCGTAAACGCAGCGTTTTGAGTGATAAAGATGGGCACGCATCCAATAGGAGGGAGGCCCGCTATTGCTACCTTTTGGGCCCCATGGCCCAATAATCCCTGTCATTGTATAACCAAAATTTGAATAGCTGCCCTTATCATTTGTCAATATTCATCATTTTTTTTTACAAATTGAACATGTAAAATCTTTTAAGCCAACTGCCATTGAATAAAAAAAAAAAAAAAGGCTGTATTCCCGATCGATTCACATGTTGTCAACGAAGGCTGTTGGGCATGGATCGAGCACCGGCGCTCAATTGAGCATCATCGGATGACACCGTTGAATGATGTTTGATGTGGGTGGGTGCCGCTGGATGACGCGGGGATGTCGTATTGGTTTTGTGGGATGGGGATATGGTGTGGGCTGCGTCTGAAACTAGGGTGGCACACATTGGGACCAGACCGGAAAATCGGACTTAATTGGAAAATTCCGATCCCATCCGGTCCAAGATATTACGGTTTGGTCCGGACCAAAAATTTTATACTTTTAATATTCTTTAACTAGAATAACATCCGGTCCCGTCCAAACCCGGACCGGACCAAATTTAATCCATACAAAAAAATATATTTAAAAAAAATTAAAAAAAATAAAAATTAAACGGTCCGGTCTGGTCCATGGACCGTTTCATTATAAACCTGAAACGGTCCGGTCCATAATAAACCTGAAACAGTCCGGTTCGGTCCGGACCGTTTGAACAACCTTATCTGAAATAGAGGCTTTGGGTGCTAGCGGTTGGTGCCAACACCCACTAAAAAACGGTGGCTGGCATCGAGGCTCGAGTAAACAGTTTTGAGCGTCAACGGTAGGCGCTTGCAGTCATTGAGCCTCGCCGGACTACGAGCTTCTCATCCGTTAGTAAATCGAATGCCGTTTATATAACTTTTTTAAAATTTAATCATTTTTTTTATAATTAACATTATTATAAGTAGTTGTCAAAATTATTTTTTTATTTGTCCCCTATTAATAAATTTTAGGATTTTTCTTTTTATGCCCTTAAGGTTTGGACTTTTCCTCTCTCTTGGTATCCACTAAGTTTCAAAATTTTTCTTCGTACGCTTATGGTTCATTTTCATTCCTCTTTATACTCATTTTTAATATATTACTTTAAAAATTCATTATAAAATAATATAAAATTAGAAAAATGAATTTAAAATAAATTATGACCTTATAAAATTTAAATTAATAAGTTTATAATAAAAATAGTTTTTATATATATTTTTTTATTTTTTAAAATAAAGATATTTTTATTTTGAATTAAAATATTTCTTTACTTTTTTACTTTCGATTTTAAAAATATTTATAAAATTAAATTTTTTAAAATTTTATTAAGAGTCTAAAAGTTTAAAAATATAATAAAATGACAGGTACTAGCTAAGTTCATTTGATCACATATGTCAAACCCAGTGACTACAAAAGTTACCACATAACTGGCACTTGTCGCTTAAAGAAAATAATTTTATTGTCTTTTCAAGATATAGTGTGGGCTTCATAGAAAAAAATGAATTTGTTAGTTTTCCACAATTTATATCCTTAGGATGCCTTTTGTGTTTTGTCAT
Organism: Fagopyrum homotropicum; assembly: GCA_033239125.1. Classification (NCBI taxonomy): domain Eukaryota; kingdom Viridiplantae; phylum Streptophyta; class Magnoliopsida; order Caryophyllales; family Polygonaceae; genus Fagopyrum; species Fagopyrum homotropicum. Next base: position 137,305,539 of record BSWB01000001.1, on the reverse strand, counting down.
AGTTATAGAACTACATATTCTGTAATATCCTACGTGCTTCTTAGAAAAACACTGCTCCAGTGGATTATTATGTGCTGGGTTGTTGAGTGTTTAAGTTAAAAAAAAATTGAATTAATATAAATTATATAAAATTAATTCTAAAAAGAAATAAAATTTTATTATATTTTTAAATTTCTTGACTCTAATAAAAATTTAAAAAATTGTTTATAATTTAATTATATATATACAAGTATTTTTTTTAAAATCAAAAGTAAAAAGTAAAAAAAAAATAATTCAAAATTAAAAAATATTTTTATTTCAAAAAATAAAAAATATATAAAAACTATTTCTATTATAAATTAATAATTTAAATTTAATAAGGTCATAATTTATTTTAAATTTATTATTTTAAATTTTATTATTTTATAACAAATTTTTAATGTAATATATTAACAATGAGTATAAAGAGGAATCAAATAGAACTCTAAGGGTACCAAGAGAAATTTTAAAACTTAGTGGATACCAAGAGAAAAAGTCCAAACCTGCATGTAGCACGAGAAAAATTCAAAATTTTAAACAAAATGTCTTATTTGGTAAACTTTCAATTTTTAATTTCTCTCTCCTCGTGTGATATGAAACTTTTAATTTTTTAATTTATCTCTCCTATCCTAGGCGAGTAGAATGGGGACGATTTATAAACCAAAAAAAAAGATTATTGTCAAAAAAAATATATAATAAAAATTTATAACAACAATATTATATAAAACAGATAGAATTTGAATCATGTTAATTTAAAGATTTATGTAATTATGTAGGAAACTGATTTTTTGGAATTTTCTTTTCTAACCCAAACATATCTTTGATATTTAATTATTTATATTCTTGATAACATTTATGCTCAATTGAAAAAAAAAAATACTTTGCAACATTTTCATTTGCTAGAATTTAATTAGGGCCGTTTGGTTTTAACTCCGGAATCGGAAACGGAATGAAAACGAATCTAGTTTATACGGATACTCTTGTTCATGAAAGTTTTTGGAATCATTCTTTGTGGTTTGAAGTAAGAGCCCGTTTGTGACCAACTCCGGAAACGGAAACGGAAACGGAAACGGAATGGAAACGAATTTAGTCCATATCTATATCCTTATTCATGAAATTGTATGGAATCATTCCTTATGGTTTAAGGCAAAACAGACTTGATTCTCCACATTTTGTTACCCTATAGGGTATCAAAAGTAATCAAACTCTACTCCAATTACTTCAAACCACGAGGAATGATTCCAAAAACTTTCATGAACAACGGTATACATATGGACTAGATTCGTTTCCATTCCGTTTCCGATTCCGGAGTTAAAACCAAGCGGACCCTAAATGGAATAGAGTTTGACTACTTTTGATATCATATAGGGTAACAAAATGTGGGAAAGCAAGTGCATTTTGCATTAAACGACAAGGAATGATTTCATAAAATTTCATGAATAAGGATATACATATGGACTAAATTCGTTTCATTCCGTTCCCGTTTCCGGTGTTGGAACCAAATGGCCCTAAGTATAAAGTTCTGGTAATAATGTTTTAAGCTCATATAACATTTATTGAAATTTGACAAGATTATTGTCAAAATTGGTATTTTTTGTGAGATTTAGAACATTAATTAATCTCTATGAATGTCGTTTCACCGGTGAAATGAAGTAAGTTTTAGAAAATTTAGGATCGAAAGAAAATAATGACATACCTTGATGAATTCCTTGGTTAAATTGAGAATATACAGTTGATATTCATGAGTATTTTGAGATAATGTTCGAGATTCAAGAAAATCATTGGAGCCACAACTGATGATGTATACCGCCTTCTTGATTATCTCCATTGTTCTCGTAATCCCGATCGAACGAGCTAATCTTTCTTTGTACTCTACAAAGTATTTTAACTGTTTTTCCATGCTTATCACACCCTGCAACACGTTTATCTCAATCAGATTGATCATATATGTGTTAATGAAGACGAGGAAGAAGAAGAAGAAGAGACGGAGACATTTGTTGCGGACGTAAGAGGATCATAACCCGTGGCAGCGGATGCAAAGCTAACTCCCGTCATCAAATCATTTAAGCTCAAATTTGGATCTAGATAAGGAGGGATGTAAGTTTTGATCCCTAAATAGGAAGCTGCAACAAAAATAAAATAATATAATATTATATTATATTGTATTAATTTGAAGCAAACCCTCTTCATCAAAAAAAATTTGAAGCAAACCCTAATTCTCATGCACGTATGTACATACCCACGAAATCAGTGGTAAGCTTTCCATTGGTGAACCGGCCGGTAGGTTTAGAGTTGTTGAAATCGACTCCATAAGGCGGGAAATTACCCGTGAGCATCGTCTTGATGAAGTTGTTGTTTCCGGGATCCACTGTCGAGTCTCCAAAGACGATGAGCGCCGGAATGGAGTTGGAATTAGCCTTTATGAAGGGCAAGAATAGAAGGGAAATGAATGCCGGGAAAAACATGTATAGTTTATGGAAATAACACTTTCCTGAGTAAATATGTGTACGTTTGAAGGTAGATCATAAATAGCGATCTCCTTGATCAAGTTGCTATTTAATGTGAATGGACAGCTACCCAACTGGCAACTGCTACTCAGTATGACAACACTTTCTAGGGATACATAAGGTCTAGTTCTTAGCCTGGGTGATCCTGTCCACGGGACCAGATCTGGATCGAATCTGAACCAACGCAATTTTCTTGAACCTCAGTAGGATGTTCATGTCCGATTTTGGACCGGGTGAACATTTTTTTTCTTTTATTTAGGTTTGGGCCCTTGAAATTATGAATAACCAGTCCGAACCGGAAGTGTTTGGACCGAAGAACGGAACTATCCTCCAGATCCTGTTCAAAAACACAGTTTGTGCTGAAAATTAACAATTATACGGACTAAGAATATGCTCGGTGCAAAAAGCTTTTTGGTTATTTAATTTGAGAATGAGATTATTGCAAGATTTTGAAGAGTATAAAATATATAATATAAAATATAATGATCGTTTTGAAGGTAGATTTGTGGATATATTTTTATTATGACTTTATAAGAAATCTTCATCGTTTGGTATATTTAGAGTAATCATCTACAAAGTGTAGTACTGTGTTTCGCCTCTACTCTTTAAATTCTTAAAATTAACCAAGTTGGTGCATGTTAATTATAATATCTCCGAACTTCTTCAAAAACTATCTTAAACGGTTTTCTTGTGAATTTAATCGATCTTAGCGTAGATGCGATATTGAGATGGTGTTGTCTATGTTTGACATGTCAGCCGCTAAGCCTATTGATAATACCTAGTGTTGCTAACATCCATCTTACCACTCTATTTTCATCTTAGTCAGACGAGGAGAAGTGTATATCGCGAGTCTCTTATGATAATGCAGTAAGGAGTTTGATGTATGTTATGGTCTGCACAAGATCATATATGATACAAGTTGTTAGCGCCGTAAACAAGTTCATGGAAAAACCAGGAAAAGAACACTAGCAAGCTATTAAGAGGATACTTCATTACCCTAAGATACATTTGACATTAGACTCGTTTCTAATAACAATACACAGTGATTAGTCACAGGGTACTCTGATTTTGATTATGCGGGACATGTTAATACTAGAAAATGTGTGATCAGTTATGTTTTTAGTCTTGATGATTATGTTGTGAGTTGGATACGATCACTTTGTCTACCAATAAATTATAAACTCACAGGGTATTTGCCTCATTGAATTCACTTGCGTATTTATTGTACGTACATGTGAGTCGATCTATCCACCACCGAAGTGTATAGGACCCTTTATCATAAATTTTGTACTACAGCTCATCACTTAATGAGTTGCTAAGAAATCATGTTGGGATATTTGCTGCATTGAATCAACAATTTTAAAGTATCGACTATCGACTGCTGCTGCTATGTCATTATCACTTTAAAGGCCCATTTGGTTTACGTAAACCAAAACATAATAGTTAAGATGTCAAGAAAAAGATTATTATATTTTATTATCTTAAAATAATTATAATCTAGGCTTTTTTTTATTTTATTTTTTTTTAAAATAACCCAAAATAATATCAAAAATCAATATTTTACCGAAAATAATACGAACTTTCAAAATTACTATGAACGATTCAGTCTATCAATGTATTTACCAATAATAATACGTCATACTTTTCCGGCAAAAATCTTAACTCCGATGATGACGTGGCAGCCGCAATGTTACATGGCATCAAATAAATGGATTAAATGTGTGATGTGGATTTTATTTTTAAAAAAAATTAATTTAATAACATTTAAAATATTAAAATTAAATAATAATTTTTAAAAACATTTCTACTAATTTTTTCAAAAAATATTTTTTGTAAAAAAAAATTTTTAATAAAATTTGAACATTTTTTAAACAAAAATTCAAAAAAAAAAGAAAAAAAATATTTTTTTTAGAATTAAATTTTTTTAATAAAATTGTGGGGTTTATTCTTATTGTGAAATTTTTAAAAAATGTTTTTTTGGGGGTTTATTTTTATTATATACTAGTGTATAGCCCGCACCTTGTGCGGGTATCTTTATAATATTAGTTGTACGAAATTAAGATATATTTATAAAATTTTATAATAATGATTCGGATTTGATTATTTTCAAAACGAAAAAATAGTCACAAATAAAGAACTTATTATTCTACACTTCATAAATTTAATCCTTATACAATGCACAACTCCTTTATAGACTTATAACTAAATTACTTTAATATATAGTAATTATCTAAATAGAACCCAAAATATAATTATGTAAAAAAAAAGAATTTGAAACGAAATGGGTGATCAATTATAAAATAAAAATTGAAAGTTTTTATTTAAAATAAATAACAAAAAGTTTAAATAAAGTTTAAAAATACAAACAGAAGTAAAAAACAAATTATTATATAAACGAAATTTAAAATCAGGAACTTTATTCTTATAACGACCGACGTAATATAAAAAGAATACATGTATTTTATGATTAAAAAACATAACAGGACAACAAAATACTTAGATAAAATAGAATACCCGTAGAGAAAAACTTTTTATTTAAAAAACATACATTTTCAATAAATCATTTATATCTAAAAAATCGGAATCTGAAAATTTGTAAATTTAAAAACAATTTATAGATGACGATAAAAAATTCTATAATATAAAATTAAACAAAATCTCATACAATAACGGATAAATTAGTATTAATTTAGACAATTATAAACGCTTTTCAAGTTTTCAAAGTATCAGCTTTACTTGATAATCGACGTAGGATAGCAAATTCGTTGAAAACAGTAAGTAAACGACCCATAAAAAAGTAGGTCAAAGACCCATAAAACATATATTAATCCGTTATGAATAAAAATTATAGCTTAACTTAGCTAAAAGGCCAAAAAATGTATCATTTGTTTAATCTTCAATATCCCTTATTAACCTCTATTTATACAAGTTCTCAAACCATCACTTTTAGTAGGTCAACGACATATTAATTTATGAATAAAAATTATACTTCAACTTAGCCAAAAATCGCTGAAAATACTTAGCGACCCACAAAACAGTAGGCCAACGACCCAGAAAATAGTAGGTCAACGACCCACAAAACAGTAGGTCAACGACCCACAAAATAGTAGGTCAACGACCCACATTACAGTAGGTCAACGACCCCCAAAACAGTAGGCCAGTGACCCACAAAACAGCAGGCCAACGACTCACAAAACCCACAAAAGAGCAGGCCAACGACTCACAAAACAAATATTAATCCGTTATGAATAAAAAATATACTTAACTTAGCCAAAAGGCCAAGAAATTGTGTGATTTGTTTAATCTTCAAACCCTCTATTTATACAAGTTATGAAACTGTCAAACTTACTTATAATCGATGTGGGATAGGAAATTCCTTGAAATTTTTTAACGTAAATAGATTGAACTTATAATCCTTCAAAAATAAATTAAGAAAAAAATAAAAATCTTTCCAATAAATAAATTACTTAAATTTCGACGGCTTAAAAATAAAAAAAATATGTAAACCAAATTATTTTTAAAATATTTAGGAGATCTTGTTAGTTAATTTTACAAAATTTTGTTTTATTTTTGGATTAATAAAAAAGATTTTATGGTTTAATAAGTTAATTTAAAAAAGATTTAACCCTATAAAATTTGTGAGAATGACACGTCAACATAAGTGTAGTCTAGTTTAGTAGTATATATAGATTTTAACTAATTTTTAATAAAAAATTTTTTTTAACAAAATTGGGAAAAAAAAATTCTTTAGAGATTAGGTTACAAGATTAAAAAAAAATTAATTCGAATATTTTTTTACAAATTATTTTTTTTAGAATTAAAATTTTCGTTTGATAAAAAAAATTTAAAAATAAAGTTGATTAAAAAAATTCTAAAATTATTATATTTTTATATTTTTTGGAAAAATAAATATGTTTACACTTTTTTACAAACCTATTTTAAAAAGATTTCAAACTTTATTTAAAGAAAATAAAAAAAATTGTACAAATGTTTTTTAAAAATTATTATTTAATATTTTAAAAACAATAATTTTTTATTTTTTAATATTTTAAATATTAATAAAATGATTTTTTAAAAAATAAAATCCACGTCACACATTTAATCCATTTATTTGATGACATGTAATATTTCGGTTGACACGTCATCGCCGGAGCTAGGGTTTTTGTCGGAAAATGTATGATGTATTATTTTTGGTAAATATATTGATAGTTTGTATCGTTTCTAGTAATTTTCAAAGTTCATATTATTTTTTATTCAAAGTTGATAGTTGATATTATTTTGAGATATTTTTCCTTTTTTATTCAAGATCATTGCTTTCTTTTCTCATTCTGGAAGCCACAATAAAAATCTCTCTTCATAAGTTGAAATGACCATAGTTAATGCATCAAATATCGCCCCTATAGACGAAATATAAATGGAATTCAGCATGTTTTCAAAAGAGATATTAATTGTCTAACTAACAAGCTTGAATTTTTTTTTTAATTCATCCATCACTATTATGCATTAATTGTTTTGAATCACATTAAGAAATTTTAGAGTACATATAAAACATAAACTATGATTTTTCCTTACATAGCCCCACCAAAATTTCTTATTGCAAGGATTGCAATGTTATTTTTTTATATGAAAGAGCCACTAGCTCCCTGCCATGAGGCATTAATTGAGGAAAACATGAATTACAAAGTGTGACACGAGGGAGGAAAACTCCTCTCAAATCATCTAAAAGCAAAACTCTAACGCTACAGGGGGCATCAAGCCTTTGAACGCCAAAATCATAACTAAACACCATGTTAGCTCATGAATGAGCCACACGGTTTCCTTCCCTAAACACATGATTGAAACTAACTATTCAATCTCTGATAATGAAGTCTTGGCAGCGCACTACCAGGCTCGAAAGCGGGTGAGAGCTTCTAACCCGTTTCGCAATAAATTTCACAACAATCAACGAATCAATCTCCACTTCCACCCAAGTCGGAATCCCATATCCCATGCAAGATCCAAGCCGCGAATAACACCCCAAAGTTCTGCAGCCGGGGCCGAGGTAGCCCCCAAGTTTGAAACAACTCCATGAATCCATTCCCCTTTATCATCCCTAAAAATTTCTCCTGCAGTAGCCAAGTTCTGAGATCCCCTCGATGTCCCGTCCGAGTTGAGCTTCACCCATCCGCGTTTCGGTATATTCCAACTAACGAGCACTTCCTTTCGTGTTTGCTTCAACAGATTATACTTTCTCGCCTCAATATATTCTTCACAATACGTTTGGATAAAATCGGCTTTATGTGTAGCTATTTTGCCCTCTTCAAAAACCCTCACGTTCCGTCATCACCAAATCCACCAAATCGAGATAGCAAACAAGCTACTCCAAGTACTTGTAACATGTGTAGCTTTATGAATACTAATATTAACAAAGAACCAATCGTCCCAGCCCACATGGAAGAAATCATTCTGGACAGAATTGAACCAGTTTGATCCAAACCTCCCTTGCAAATATGCAATCCCGCAACAGATGCATCAAGTCTTCCTCCACCGTCGGACATGCCAAACAAAACGAGGAGTCCATCAAATGTGTACGAGCTCTCTCCATATTCATGAGAGGGATCTCCCATGCTACCACATGAAATACCGTATACGTTCGGTAACTTTCAACTTCCAGATTTGAGTGAACAAGGCTTCTCGCACCTGAGTCCGTGCCTAGCCTCCCTGACCCTCTAGTAAGCCGAAGCAACATAATAGTTGTCATCATTCGTTGGTAACCAGAGAATAGAATCAGTTCCACCGCCTTCCTACAACACTATAGCCTGAACACAGAGCAAGCTGGAGTTGTTAAGCCTACATGAAAACTAACTAATATCTCAATTACTCTTAGCTGTCCATACATCTCTCACCGTTAGTTCCTTTTCAACTTCCGACAAGGTCATTTGGCAGGAGAGCTCCAATGGTTTGGTAGTCACCCAAACGTTGCTCCAGAAACTCGCCGACCTACCATTCTTAATGCTCCACCCAAGATTCGGTGCTATCACCTGATTATAAGCTTTCACGATACCTCTCCAGATGTAAGATGCACTAGTCATGCACGTTACGTGTTTCAGCCACTCTGGATCACCCATGATATACTTCCTCATTAAAACTTGTGACCATTTCTACTCCTTGAAGTGAAATACCCTCCTTCCCAACTTACGTAAAAGAGCAATATTAATCTCAACTGCCATCCGTAACCGTAGGTGTCCAAGTTCCTTCGGCTGACATATCTTCTACCAACTCAGCAGATGAATTCTTTTCTTCCTTTCATTACATACCCATATAAAATCTCTACACGTCTTATCAAGCTTGTATGCAACGCTAACTAGAAGTAACAAGGTATTCATATAATAGAGCGGTATAGTGGCAATACCGATTTCACGAGAGTTGTATGTCCCACCAATGAGAGTCTGTTGGCTTTTCAGCCAGCCAACTGTACCGAGACGTGTTCAATGAGCGGATTAAAAATTGACTTGGAGACCGCATCATGAATGATCGGTATTCCCAAGTAAGCACCCAGATTCTGTGTATAAGGGATACCTCCCACCGTACTAATTGCTCCTCAACCGCCCCTCTCATGTGATGGGAAATGAAAATTTGAGATTTCACAAGGCTTACTTTTTGACGGGATGCCCCACAGATGTCCTTGAGAATCTGCTTGAAAACTCGGATCTGAGAGACTGAAGCCTACGCAAAAAGCAAGATGTCATCCGCAAAAAATTAGTGAGAAAGGGTCGGTCCTCCTCTAGATAACTGCATCCACTGTCCTTCATTCACCGCTCTGTCAATCATATGACTTAGTCTCTCGAGACAAAGTAAAACCTGATACGGAGACAAGGGGTCTCCTTGCCGTAATCCTCTAGTCATAGAAAACTCCTCGGTCCTCTCACCATTCTATAGGACTCGCATAGAGGTAATATTGATGCAATGTTTCACTCTCTCCACCCACACTGCCGGGAATTGCAAGTCTTGGAAGGTATCAACCAAAAATTCCCATCTCACCTTGTCGTAAGCTTTTTTGAGATCTAGTTTCAACACCATCCATCATTTTCTCCCTTTCTTTTTCTTCATAGAATGAATCGCTTCTTGTGCTAGCACTATGTTATCTGAGATCAACCTCGTGGGAATGAACCTTGCTTGCAATGGGCTCACAATAAAATTCATAATCGGTTTGAGGTAGTTAGCAAACATTTTAGTAATATCCTTGTAAGAGACATTACAAAGGCTTATAGGCGAAATTGTTTAATCGATTTAGGGTTGCCAACCTTCCCAATCAGCACAATCAACGTTTCATTCATCATCTCAGGTAGCGATCCGGTGGACAAAAACTCTCTAACAAATCGAACCAGGGATGATCCCACTATAGGCCATAGCTTTTGATAAAAAAAATAGGTTATAAACCGTCCGGCCCTGGTGCCTTCAAGCCTCTCATGCTTCTCACTGCAGTTTCGATCTCCAATTCAGAGAAGGGGTGTGCCAACTCTGTCAAATGGGCATGAGTGAGGCTAGGGAATCCTCCCCTTTAGATAGCCCCAAGCTATGGTAAATCCCTCGGTCCATAGAGCTCTTTAAAGTAGTCTGTATCAAGCTTCTCAAGACTCCCTTGATCAAGACACCATTCTCCGTCATCAGTCCTAAAAGCTTCAATCTTATTTCTTTGTCCCCGGATAAATGTCGAAAGATTAAAAAACGAAGTATTCATATCCCCACATGACAACCATTGCTATCGTGTTTTTTGGCACCATAGGATCTCCTCTTGCTCCAGAACTCTATCAACCTCACCCCCAATAGTTCTCTCTTCCGTCAGCTTCATGTATGTCGGTTGGATCGCAAGATCAACATAGATCTCGTCTAGCTTCGTCAGAAGTTCCTCTTTTCAGCGATGAATGCTTCCAAAGGTATCCCTGTTCCATGCTTTCAACACCACTTAGAGCCTCTTAAGTGCCAAAGGAAGACAACTCAGAGACTTCAGGCACTAGCCGTAAGTTGCTCAAACTCTGGGTGAGTAAACCATACTGCTTGAAAATGGAAAGGTCATTGTTTAGGGTTCCTTGTACTCCCATAATCAAGGCATAGAAGCAGTGGGTTGTGATCTTATGAAAGACAAGGAAGATGTCTAACCGAAGCCATTGGTCATTGAAGTTTGCCCTTCGGATTCGTTAAGACCCTATCAAGTCTCATAGAAATTTTGGTCTTTGATGGCCATCCCCTAGCCCAAGTGAATTGTGAGCCGATGTAGCCAATATCAATTAGGTGATTCGCATCGACCTGATTCTCGAATTCTACCGATGCTTGAGATAAACGGTTAGACCCTCTAAGGCTCTCCTCGGCACACCTGGTGACATTCATATCACCCCCCACAAAGACTAGAAGGCTAGATCCCGAAATAATGGAAGCTATCCTCTCCCACAGGCCACCTCTTCGGCTACGGTCAAAGTCAATATAAGTAACGATCAGAGTGAATGCCCGTATCCCCCTTCCCTACCGTTACGTGGATAAACTGCCTTTCCTTATAAATAACTTGGATCATGTAGCTCAAAGAATCCCATAAGAGCCATATACCTCCGCTCTGGCCTACTGCCTCTACTCTCTCTCTAGAGTCGAAACCAATATGTCACAAATATCATCAGCCATCTTGTCGGAGCAATGAGTCTCGAAATGAGCCACAAAGTTTGACTTATGTTTTCTTATCATATATCCCATCGATCTTCGAAAACTTTTCTTCGCCGTTCCGAAGCTATTCCATAATAAACCTATCATCAAAACTGTCAAGGGGTTGCTACTACCCACCTAAACTCAAGTTGAGAATAAAAAACCAAGGGAACTTGTGATCCCAAATCTCTCCAACATATTCTCCTACTAAAGGCTCCTTTGGTATTAACTGTCCTTCATAAGGCTCTCTTGATTTGCCCACTATTGTGGTCGCAAACACCGCGTCTGTTGGAACTGCCCTATTCAAATTTCGAACCTGCTGGTGGAGTATCATCTTCCACCGGTTCGTCTCATTGGGCTCTCCTCGACTCAATTCCGGTGGATGTCCATCTTTTTGTCGTGGTTGATACACTCCTTTTTCTGAACGCCCACCATGTTGAAATCTGACTCTTTTCTTTGTCGGGACTGTCAATCCTTATTCAACCCCCTGACTTTGTTTCTCTTGGACTATCTGTTTCCCTTTGCCTCGTGAGTTCATATCACTTCCCTTTCTAACCATCTACTCCTCTTCATAAACCCGATTCACCATGGCATTCACCAGTCTTCCCTTTCCTCCAATAAAAGACTTACCCGGACTGTTTTGTTTACGTCGAGGTACCACCATCCAGGGGTCATGCACTTCCTTGTCCTTCTCATAACTCTCTCCTTCCGGCACATTTCCTGGGCAAGTCTGGTGATCGACCTCTACTGCCATTCTATCATCCGGTTCCATAGTCTCTTTATCAAGAGCACAAGCCGTCTTTCCTGAGTATACACAGTTTTCTTGCAGATGGCCATAACAACCACATCTGAAGCAAATGGTGTGCAGATTCTCGTATTCCAGAAGTAGCCTTTTCCCATTTAGTATCACGTCACCTTTGAGAGGACGAGTGAGGTCAATGTTAACACAAACTCTGCCATACCTGCTGTAATAACCAAAAATTTTAAACGCCGTTTAATACTGAATATAACCGGATTCCGATCCGCTAACCCTAACCTTTAAATAAAGTTAAAATGAATTTTAAATTCTATTATTTTATGCGACCTTAGTTCACATAAAATAATGTAACCAGAAATATTTCCGTACCTTTAAAATAAAATAATAATTTACGTACCTCGAAAATAAAATAAGAAATTACATAATACGGAATTTAATTCCGTAATTATTCCCGCAAATTACCTACCGATCCGTACGAGTAACGAGTTTCGCTTCAACTTGTTTCTTAAAGGAAGAATAGGCCCATTTACAAGCCCACCAGCCCATCTCCTTAAACTAATCCTAACCCTAAACCCTAATCTTGCTGCTAATCACGTTAACCTAATTCTACACCCTCCTGAGTGTGCCGCTTCTGCTTCTCCTCTCCCTCTCTGGACGAACTACTGCAACAGCAAACACCACGCCGGACCGAGCCGCCACTGCGCCGCTCTTGTCGACCGCCCAACCGCCACCGAGCCACCGCGCCGGCTCTGTCGATCCCGGTAAGCGTTGTCTTCTTCTTCCTCTCCCGCTAATCTCCTCCCCGCCTCTCCTTTGTTTCGGAACTCACCAGCAAGCTTCCGGCTTCACGCAGCAGCAGAGCCGACCACCAGTGAGGGCCGTCTGGAACGCCAGCACGCCGCCTCGCTGCCTTGTCTCCTTCTGCACCGGCCGCCGCGACACCTCAACCGAAGACGGCGCTTGTCTGTAGTGTTGGAGCGAAGAGAATCGAAACAGCCGGGAGTCCACCGCCATTTCGTCAACCACCAGTGCCGCCGAGCCTTTCTCCGCTGCTGCAGTAGGTGAGTCCGCATCCCATCTGTCTCTCTCCCCTTCCTTCGCCTCGGTTCCTTTTGTTCGAATGATAACGAACAGCAGCCGGCTTCTTTGGATCCTGCAGGAATAAACGGAGTTGGAATATATCTACGGGATTGAAGAAGGTCAGCATACGAGCCGATCTAGGATGCCGGCTACACTAGTAACTGAAGGAGAACGAGCCTACTGCAGGCTGTTGAGGTGAGTTCCGTGGAATTACTTGCTGCGTAATGTATGATTGTATACAAGATAGAGAAGTGTAGTAGATGTGTATATATATGTAGGTACTGCAGAACTTTGCTGCAAATGTGAACGGGTAGGGATATGTATATATGAGTAAGTTGGATGTTGGATATGTATATAGATATACATATAAGAATATATATATTTATATACGAAAGTGTACTTATACCCGTACGAATTGAGAAATGAAATTATGTAAACGATATATATATAATTACCGAGTAGTCATGGAATTATACGCGTTGAAGGAAAAAGGTTATAGTATATACATACGTACATATACATGGGGAAGAGTAGATTGTTAATCGGGAAAGAAGAGGAGTATTGTCTTAGAGGAGTAATTTCGAGTTTTAACTTATAACTTATAAAAATAAATTAACCGAGAGACACAAAGTATGGAAACAAGTTCTAAAAGGAATTAGTAGGTTTAAGAATAAACTTTGAGAATTTTCGACATTAAGGGTAAAATGGTCTTTTAACGTAAGAGAGGTTTTTCTGTATTTCCTTCGCATGAGGTTGGACATCTGGATGAGATATTGATCCACATGCCTTATTTGGCAGGCGTTTGAGTTACCACGAGTACGGATCGTTTTGAGACTTGTTAGAGTGTGATTTTACTCAGGTAAGTCCTTGCGACTTACTTAGCCAGTTTCTGGATATTAGTTGAGTGATAGTGGTTGTGTGTGCTATGTGCGTGTTTTTATTAATAATAACTTACTAGGACGACCGTTATTATTATGTTTAAGGCCCAAGTTTATGTATAACGGGCCGTGACATCATTGCCCAGCTCTGACAGGAGACTGGGAGGTTCTCTATACCCAGACCAGGCAGGTACAAGGTGAGATGCATCGGATCCATTCCTGATGGTTACACGGGAGCGGAGGCGAGGTTTGAGAATCCCTCGTGTCACAAACTAAGTATCATTAGCGTGAATGAGTAACTTAACTTAAGATAATAAATGGACTTGTTTGAACGCATGATGGATGTTTATTCTTTTATGTCTGTGTGTGTGCTATTATTGTTCTTCTAATGTTTAGATAACTAGCTAATGGTTTCTGTTGTTGTGTTTTTAGATTTACCGCAGGTTAGACCAACAACTGAGTGATCCGAAAGTAGTGGTCAGCCGGGTCTCCGTACTCCTTAGAGTGGGAGTTGGGGTTGTGTTGTCGTTCGTTCTTTTGTTAAGACAGTTGTTCGTTTTCCCCTTGTTTAAGTACTATAGGCTGTTAGACCGTGTTGCATTCATTACCTTAAAAATACTATTTCATGAATTTCGGTTTTTCCTTATTTGTGTCTTGTTGCAAGATCCTAGTAATATTGTTGTCAAACTGAGGTCGGGACCCATTGTGAGGTCCTAACCAGTAACATTCCGAGTTTCGAGAATTCGGGGTGTTACAACATGGTATCAGAGCTTTAGGTTGGCAAGAATGGCACTTGAAATCTTTTGAAAGACCGAATAAGTTGTAAGCAGGACCCGAAAGGGGTCTGAGTTTTAAAAAGGGAACTTTTGGTTTTCAAATGCATGCATAGTCTGGTTGGGAATAGAAAAGTACGGCTGACCACCACTACTACCGCGGATCTCAGTATGCTTAGTATGGACTTTAGGTTTTACTGTAGATGGACTTATTGGACTTATTAGCTAGTTATATTTATAGTTGTTATTCCTCGCGCAGATGGCACGTACTAGAGCTACGCTAGCTACTGGTCGAGGTAGAGACTGCATTAGAGGCGATACGTTGCCCAGAGGATTGACAGGTGGATTTGGTGCAGACATGTTTCACTGAGGATGCTCATTCTTGGTGGCGGACCATACGTAGTCGAGTCACCAGTTGGGAGCAGATGAGGAGCATTGTTAGAGACAGATACTGCCCTGTCTCGTTGAGGAGAGAGAGGTTTCAGGACTTCATTGAGGCAAGATTTGAGGACATTCTGATTGCTGCTGCCATCAAGAATTTCCAGAAGGAACTGACACTACTTGGACCAACTGCACCTCCTGAGGAGCAGCATGTGTATCTCTTTTCACGGAGATTGAGGGAGAGCACTCGTTCCTATCTGGCAGGATTTCGCTGTGAGACTCTGTCAGACTATCAAGATAGGGCGTCTGCATATGAGAGAGACATACCAGTTTCGAGGAGAGCAGCTCAGTCAGACAGGCCGGATAAGCGACAGAGGACAGGATATGCTAGTGGTAGTACAGGAGGAGCTGTTTTTGGACGGGGACAGACTCAGGGGCGACATAGCCATACCGCTACTAGTCAGACTTCAGCTGGTGGCTTACAGTGCCACAACTGCAGTGGCTATGGACACCTCTGATCGAATTGCACGAAGCCGTCTGTTCGCTCCAAACGGTGTGTGCAAGCTTTAAATTTATAACCCTAGACTTAAGCTTAAAACAAGGATGCGAACCCACAGTGTACGGGTCAATCGTAGTAAAAGCAAGAAAATTCCAGGGGTCGATCACAGGGACTCGGTGAAACAAAGTCAATACGGTGTGCTTATGTCAATACTAACCACAAGAGCGATTAACACAATCAAAGATGAATAAGAAGTCAATAAAGCAAACATGCAATTCTAGGGATTAAAGCATCTAGTTGTGGTTCCAACTCAAGATCTATAGATAAGCGGACAAAGCTGAGATTTTTGCGTGGGGAAGATGTTTCTAAAGTGGAGTAGATCACCGGGTAAGTCTCACTACACATTAATCCTAAACCGTAACTTCTATTACCGGGTAAGTCTCAAGGAATCAAGATAAAGAACTATAACCTCAAACTAACACACCATCTAAGGGAATAGAATCAACCTTTACCGGGTAAGTCTCAGGCTAACTCACGAAGATGGGATGGAAGCACACTCAAACCCCAATAAAGGATAAACCTTTATTACCTACACTTATGATCGTTGGTACATAAACTAAGGAATTACCGGGTAAGTCTCATCCTAAGCTTGCTTTGAACCAGGAAAGGTGTAATAAGAATGGGATTTGGCAAACTCTAACACTTAACTCTCAGTTATGGATCAGATAAGTCACCTCGGTCAGCCAGTTTCCACCCCGGCCGAGGTGTTCATCGACTGAACGAGATGCTTAGGGTTAAGGTTAAAGACTCGAACTTTCAGGATCCTACTGGAATCTAAGATTATTCTATCATCGTTTTTCCCACAACCTTCAGCCAATCACCCTAGAATCACACAAGGAAATTAGCCACTCATCATCATAATGAAAGTATTAAAATATATGGGAAGAAGGTGAATATTTGAACAAAGAAGAATTTAATGAAAAGACTTCAATAACTGAATCAAATATCACAACAAAGCGTTCCTTGGATAACAATCCAAAAAGACAAGACAACAATTGAGGGAATTGAAGACAATCTTACAAAACCCTTCAATAAAGCTATAAAAGCTATGGACTTCAATCTTCCTTCAACCTTCAAAAAGGTTCTTCAACTCTCCCAACTTGGAGTAGGCTGCTGCTGCGTAATAACTCTCTTGTGCTGATAGCGGATCCCGGAATTGTGGGAAATCCGACCCTTTTTATAGGAAAATAACCCTCCAAAGATAATAAATCTTAGAAAGATATTCTCCCATAAATATAGGTAAAATATATGATTCTGCATATCTCCTTCCTTCCAGGAGCCAAGTCCAAAAATATAAGATCACTTTCCAAATTTAAAAGATCTCCTCCAAGAATAAAATATTCTCGCCGCGTCCTAGGTGTTCGCCTCGGTCGAGTCGGCCTCTCTGGATCACCTCGGTCGAGGTGAACCTCTGATCAACCGAGGTGAGTCACAATTGAATGTGAAATATCTCAAAACTGGTCCAAAGTAAATCTTTAATCCATGGCTATGCTTCCTGGATGTAGCTCTAAATGACTCATGACTCCTTTTGCTCCTTTTTGATGCAAAACGTACCAAATTACCTGCAATTACAACGAAACTAGGTGTAGACCTCGATTCTCGCAAAGGTAGATGAAATGGTAGTGAAATCACATAATGCACATACAAACATGCAGATTATGAAAGATAAAACGTCAAAACAAACCCCAAAATATAGACTATAATTCATGCTATCAAAATACCCCATACTTAGCCCTTGCTTGTCCCCAAGCAAGTTCTGCATATAGAAGACAAGATAGAATGGATTATAAGTCAAGAAAATCAATGAAAAAGTCTTCCAAAAACATTTTATGGTGTGCAACTATCATAGATCACTCTAAGAGAGTACTTCCTGGAATTTAAAAACTCAATATGATCAAAACATTTTATAAATATAGGAAAGTTGTTCATCTTTGCATAAAATCATAGAATGCATAATAAATCATAATTATCAAAATTAATCATGTATAATCCGATTTAAACCGCTAAGTCAATCAACAAGCTCAAGGTCTCAAGGGCTTCCCAAAAGAAAAGGTCAAGAAACGTGTAGGGTAGGGATGCATGTAAGGTAATGTGGTGCTAGAATCCGGGAAAAGGGATGAACTTCACTTCCACTTTGACTTGCAACATCTTCCACCAATAAGCTTAGCTTATTTCGCACTTTTCCTTTACTTTACTTTTTGGGATGCATGGACAGAGGTGCACAATAACCGAAGCCTGGGAGATTAGCAATCATCAATTTCTTGAGATGCATCAAACCCTTGATGCACATACCATGACCCGTTAGGAATATCGCTCAATCCGACTTTGGCAAGACACAAACACCCGGCTATGTGAATGGTGCCGAGTTACTCATCTTCATGATTGACTTCCCCAAACCTATTATTACTTTCTAACACTTTCACTTCCACCCTACTTCTCAAACTTTACTTCACTTGCTTTCACCACTTCGCTTGCTTCCAAATTCCCGGATAGGTAAAGGGAGGTAAAATGTATATGAGGGGCTAAGCATGATCAAGAAGAAGAAGAAGAAGAGAATGAATTGCCTTGGTCTTTCCAAGAAGAAAGTGAGAGAACTTAACCTGCGATGTCAACCTTCAAATTCAACACAATTTGGATAAAAACAAAGTATTAAACATGCCAATAATTTCAAACAAAGCATTTAGCAACTTTAACATATTATAAAACCTTTCAAACACATAAAGAATTCAAAACCAGTCAGTAAACAAGATCTTCACTGAGATCATATCCACATAAGTAACACAAAATCGTTTTCGAAAACTCTCAGTTAACCCACCTCGGTCGAGGTGTTCTTGGTTCAACCGAGGTGAAACGCCTCGTTTGGCCAAGACTCTCCCCGGTCGAGGTCAAAAAATTTTTTTTTTTTTTTTTTTTAACTCCAATTTTATTTTTCAGTTTCGACGTTTTTCTCAATCAAATAACCTGTAGGTATGCATGTAATATCAGATAATCATATAAATGCAGAAGGGAAGCATCAATAAAATATCCGATAAATAAAATACATCAAAGGTGGTCAAATAAAATACATCACGTAGTCAAATAAGTACAAATACCCCATACTTGAGACACACTGTCCCAGTGGGTATAATAAAAGGTCTAAACATAAGAGTACTCACCGGATAAAAGCCGAACTGCATAAAAGAAAATAAAGAAAATCCAGCAGCTCCTCAATTGTCTCGATCCGGTGGTGGTGGTGGTATGTAGGGATACTGAGTCGGATCGTACGGATAGCCCATGCCACGCTCGAACTGAAGCTGGGCCATGATGTGCTGATGATGCTGCCGCTCCTACATCTCGCGGATATCCAGCGATAATGCAGCATATGAGTCGATAACCTGATCCGTCAGGTCATCGATCTGTTGGTGAGCAGCTCTATCCCTCACTCCACGCCTCTTGCGTCTAGCAGGTCTGACTGGAGAAGCCTCAGCTGGTGCCGGCTCTGTATCCTCCTCATCATCCAAATCTATGATAGGTGGCGCGCTCGTCCCCGCAGTATCTGTCCCTGTATCCATCGGGATGCCACCCTCTCTCTCATCTAATGTCTCCTCATCGTCGTCGTCATCATCAGCCTCCTCCTCCTCCTCAGCTGCAGCAGGGGCAGCTGCTGCCTCTCTGTAATCCTCCATCAGTGGAGCCCATGCTGTCTGCCAGTAATGCGGATCAAAGACTGTGAACTGTGCAGACCAGCGGATCCCCTGTCGCGCAGTCAGCTCCCATGGCATAGCGACGTAGGGTGTAGTCAATCCTCGGGGAACCAGAATCCTCCGAGTGATCATCTCCTGTAGTCCGAGCGGCTTGGCAGCCGCCACCATAGTACACCTACTCAGATCCATATCCTGATAAGTAGCGATATGGGTCACTATCCCACCACAGCATATATCTCCCTTCCCTTTGGCCTTGATCCTGTGCAGATCCTCTGCCAGCATCAATCCAAAGTCGGGGAATCCACCTGTAACCATGCAGTATAAAGCAAAGAGCTCCCCCTGTCGGACCTTCTGGGGCGTCTCAGTACGCGCCAGAAGTGTCTCGCTGAAGATCCTGTGGGCTAATCGAAAAGCTAGATGGAAGATAAGCTTCTCCCTGGAATCACCAGGGCGCCACCTATCTGCATGCTCCACAACATAAGCAATCTGACCCCAGAACTCTCTAGCTACGGCTCGGGTCGGGAAGTCTACAGCAGTGGGGGCAGGGAAGCCAAAGATGGCTCTCCAGTGGTCCAGGGGTACTAAGAAGTTCCGGTTCATCAACCGGTACTTCACAACCCTCTCTGTGGGGAGGTAAGTGAAGGAGCTAACAAACTCAAGGGTCGGCTCTAAGTAAGCTGGGGCTCGGATCTCAGTAAACTGATCCAGCCCCACTGTGGTGATCATCCTCCTAAGCTCTCCATCAACGTGGAGACAGTCAAAAGCAGAAATGTCCAGAAATCTAGGTGCGATCACTGGACGGCTAGCAATACGCTCATAATCTACCAGGTGCCTCTCGTGGATCACCGGGATAGAAGGTCTGGGTGCAGAAGAAGAAGGGGAAGGAGAGGATCTATCTCTAAGGGCTAATAACCTGCCAGAACTCATCTTCAATCAACACTGTCAGGCTACCTCGGTCGACTGACAATCTCCAAGAATCACCTCGGTCGAGGTGCAGGTCGACTGGACCGAGGCGAAGACAGTCGCGATTCCAACTCTCAGAAATTCAGTTATTTTCCCCCTAAAATCACTACAATTGCTTCCTAAGGGGTACTTAAATCCTTTCTCAACAAAATCAAGGGCAACCAAAGCCCAAATCGAAGTGAACGAACGAGTTAGGGTTTCGATCGTTTTTACCTCGTTCCGGCCGATTCACTCGAATTTCTTGCAGATCTACAGTTGCAATCGGTTCCTCTACTCTTCAATCTCAGTTTAGAAGCAGAAATCTTCGAAAACGAGCAAGATTTGAGAGGGAGCGAAGTGGATCTGTCGCCGCGGTCGAGGTAGGTAAAAGTGAAAAGTGAAAAATAAAATTTTCCTTTTTATACTGTTCCTGGATCTGCTGTCACCTCGGTCGAGATGGTCTCGACTGGACCGAGGTGGTATGGACCGAGGTGGTTCTGCAGAAACCCTAGTCGCCTCGGTTGCTCAAGAATCAACTCGGTCGAGGCGGCCTCGACTGGACCGAGGTGTCTCAGTCAAACTTCGTCTTCTCGAATTCTCGAACTTCTGTCCTTCCAGTTGTGCTCCTTCCTTAGATATTCCCTGTTGTCTGTCCAGAACGCCAAAAACAAAGCAAAGCAAAGCAAAAACAAAAACTATCTAAGCTAGACTAGAAAACGGGAAAAGAAAGCAATACCTTGGGTTGCCTCCCAAGAAGCGCTTGATTTAAGGTCGCTAGCTGGACCATGATGCGTCTCAAAGGAGGTATATCGGCGCAATCTCCTCAACCGGCATTTCCGGTTGGTACTTCTTAAGTCTATGACCGTTGATCTTGAAGCTTCCGCTAGTTTCGCCCCATATCTCAACTGCACCATGAGGAAAAACGTGTTTCACAACGTAAGGCCCGGTCCATCTAGATTTCAGCTTACCTGGAAAAAGACGGAGGCGGGAGTTGAAGAGTAGAACTAAGTCTCCTTCGTTAAGCTCCTTTGGAACGATACGCTTGTCATGCCATCTCTTCGTCCTTTCCTTGTAGATTTTGGCATTCTCATAGGCGTTCAAACGCAGCTCCTCCAGCTCGTTAAGTTCCAATAGTCGCTTCTCACCAGCCTCCTTGATGTCAAAATTCAACCATTTGATCGCCCAATACGCCTTGTGTTCCAATTCGACGGGCAAATGGCAAGACTTCCCATATACTAAATTATAAGGAGTGGTACCTATGGGAGTCTTGAATGCGGTCCTGTACGCCCAAAGAGCATCGTCCAACTTCATGGACCAATCCTTCCTCGTTCTAGAGACGGTCTTCTCCAAAATTGCCTTGATTTCTCTATTCGAGATCTCGACCTGTCCACTAGTTTGAGGGTGATAAGCAGTTGATACCTTGTGGGTTACCCCATACTTCGATAGAAGTGCCTTGAACTTCCGGTTGATGAAATGCGTTCCTCTATCGCTAATGATGATGCGTGGAGTTCCAAACCGTGGAAAGATAGTTCTATTCAAGAACTTCACAACCACTTTGGCGTCGTTAGTGGGAGAAGCAATGGCTTCAACCCATCTAGAGACGTAATCAACTGCAAGGAGAATGTAGAGGTTTCCTCCGGAGGATGGGAAAGGTCCCATGAAGTCAATCCCCCATACATCAAAGATTTCCACTTCTTGGATGTTATTAAGTGGCATCTTGTTCCTCCTTGATAAGTTCCCTGTTCTTTGGCATGCATCACAAGAGACAACAAAAGATTGCACATCCTTAAATAATGTAGGCCAAAAGAAACCGGAACGCAATACCTTAGCGCATGTTTTATCGGTGCTAGCATGCCCCCCACAAGGGAGTGAATGACAATGCCTTATGACGCTATTAACTTCATCCTCCGGAACGCACCTTCGAAGCATCCCATCCGGTCCGCTTGAATAGTAGCGGCTCATCCCAGTAATAATGTCGTACTTCCTTGAAGAATCTTTTCTTTTGAGAGTACGTCAATCCGGGCGGTATCTCCTGGCAAACAAGATAGTTCACAATATCAGCATACCAAGGACCTTTATTATCAGAAAGTTGGTGGATGGAATGCTCCACCAACAGTGGATGAGTATCAGAGGAGGGAGTAAGAAATTTGTCATTCTCAGTAATCTCAGTTGACATCATTTCGCCTTCGACCTCGGTCGAGGCGCATAGGCGTTGACCGAGATGTTCTTCGGTCGCCTCGCTCAGTCCAGAAAGTGCCTCGGTCGAGGTACTGCTACTGGATCCGAGATTGGAGATCTTCGTCTCCTGGATTAGCTTCTCAGTCTTAGCTCCTGGATCCTCTTCCAGTGCCTTCAAGCTCCGTATATCTGCATCACAAGAAGTATCTATACCTTCCTCCATTAAACTGAAGCTAATAACTCTTTCGAGTGGATCGGTAATAAGGATAGAGCTCACCAATTCTCTTGATTCTTCTTCATCGTAGATGTTGAAGATATCATCAGTTAGTTGCTCCCCTTTCACGGCTGCAAGTAGTGCGAACTCCACCTCATCGCCACCAACGTTGAATTTCAACTTGGCGTTCTTGCAATCCACATTGCAACCCGAAGTTGCTAGAAATGGCCTCCCGAGAATAATAGGAACAGGATAATCTGCGGGAATGTCAAGTACGACAAAATCTATGGGTAGATAGAAGTTACCTAACTTGACCGGAACGTCCTCCAAGATGCCCACGGGATGGGTAATGGAGCGATCCGCCATGTAAAGTCGAATCTTGACCGGCTTGGGCTCTCCAAGACCGATCTTCGTGCATAGCTCCAGCGGGATGATGCTCACGCTGGCTCCTAGATCACAAAGGGCTTCACAAGTGACATCCCCAACTTGAATGGGAATGCAAAACGAGCCGGGATCTCTTAACTTAGGTGGCATCTTTTCCTTCATGATTTTGATAAGCTCCGAAGATTTAGATGTCATCCTAACTTCACCAACATCCTCCAGCTTCCTCTTCCTTGATAAGATTTCTTTTAAGAACTTCCCATAGGCGGGCATACCTAAAATAGCATCAAGGAAAGGAATATTAATATGTAGCTTATTCATCAAGTCAAGAAACTTACCAAAGTGCTTGTCTAGATGTGCTCTGGCTCTGGACTGAGGGAATGGAAGTGGTGGTTTATATGTAGGAGGTGGAACATAAGTTTCTGTCGTCCCTCCTGCTTTTTGTTGCTCCGCCTCGGTTGGCATCTCGGTCGAGGTGTTCTTCGACTAGATCTGGACCGAGGTGGTCTGCGTCGAGCGAGGTACTGGATCTGCAGTTTTAAGTCCACTCCTCGTCGTTATGGCCATGCACTGGCCTTTAGGGTTAGTTTCCGTCTTTGCTGGAAGCTTCCCTGGATCTCTTGGCGCTTCATTCGCCCTATTAGCAAGTTGTTGTTCGAAGGACTTTTGGACCCTTGAAAATGAAGTCATAGAATTCTCCATAGCGCTAAGCTTGATCAAGATTGCCTCCAGAACTGCGTCTTTCTTTTCTGGCTGAGACGAGCTTGATCCTTGCCCTTGGCTTTTCAATGGAGTAGAAGAAGAAGAAGGAGGGGGAGAGAGAAAAGGGTTAGAGGAATCATTAGAATTGGAGTTTGAATGATTGTTACCGTGATTTTGGTTATTCGCCCTCCAGTTGTTGCTATTGGATCCTCTATTGTTGTTGTTGTAGTTGTTGTTTCGGGGACCGTTGTTGTTGTTACGATACCCGTTATTGTTGTTGTTCCTTTGCCCTTGTTCTTCCTTCTTAGTTTGAGCCATCAAGAGCTCCTTCAATTGCTTCACGTCATTCGTCAAAGACGCGAGTTGATTGTTGTTGGATTGAGTCTCTTGAAAGTTGACTCTTTTAACTCCACCTTCAGCTCCTTGGTGGGTATATTTCTCCATGTGCAAGGCTTGCTTCTCAATGAAGTCCCAAGCCTCATCAATCGCCCTGTCCATGAAGGTACCGGCGGAAAGTAGTTGGAGATTGAACTGGGTGCTTCCGTCCAGCCCTTTGAAGTAGATCTCCAACAACTCGATCTTTGGAATCCCATGATGTGGACAATCCAAAAGGATATCCTTGAACCGCTCCCAAGATTTGGACAAGCTCTCCTTGTCCTTCATGATGAAAGCATTGATCTTCCCTCTCATTTCAGCGGTCTTTGAGGGGGGAAAGAATTTGGTCAAGAATTCCGTAGTCATCTCCTCCCATGTGCTAATCTTTCCTGGAGGAAGAGATTGATACCAAGTAAGAGCTCTATCTTTTAAAGAAAAGTAAAAAGGTCTTAGCTTGTAGTTGTTATTCTCAATTCTGGGAGGTCGCAAGGTTTCCATCAAGATCTCGTAATTTTGAAGATGTTGATGCGGCGACTCCTTCTCTAGCCCTCCGAATTGGCATTGGCGAATCATGGCTAGAACTTGCGGTCGAAGTTCATAGTCATGATCTGCTGGATCTCCTAGGTTAACTCCTGGACGCCTCAGTTGTTGATTAGGGTCCATCCTTGACCTAGGGTTTGTGGGATTCCTGCAAGAAGAACTTCTCGGACTGGCATCCGAGGTGGAAGTACATCGGCCGGGGCGTCAGGTACTGGAATCTGCCTCGGTCGAAGATCAGCTACTGGATCCTGCATCGGTCGAGGGTCAACAGGAGGATCTTCTCTCGGTCGAGGTAGAATCTGTTCTCGTATTACTGCTATCTCAGCTTCGATTGCTGCAGTCCTGGTGCTATTCTCTTCTTTCTCTTGCCTGAGTTCTTCCTTGCCGAGGCGTAGCAGCTCTAACGCCTCTTTCAATTGGGCCGCAAGATCGCGATCGTCTTGTTGGGCCATCTTCGCTTCTCTTAAACGTCGCTTGTATGTCTTTTCTGGTTCGGGATCATAAGGAACGATTTCCTTCCCAGCGCGGGTTCTTCGCATATACCTAAGAAAGAACCTGCAAATAGTCACTCAAGTAGAGTGGTTAGATGAAACGGGGCAAGCGCCCCAAGAGCAAACCGTACCGGCTCGGTCTAGACCAAGTCCCCGGCAACGGCGTCAAAAACTTGTTCGCTCCAAACGGTGTGTGCAAGCTTTAAATTTATAACCCTAGACTTAAGCTTAAAACAAGGATGCGAACCCGCAGTGTACGGGTCAATCGTAGTAAAAGCAAGAAAATTCCAGGGGTCGATCACAGGGACTCGGTGAAACAAAGTCAATACGGTGTGCTTATGTCAATACTAACCACAAGAGCGATTAACACAATCAAAGATGAATAAGAAGTCAATAAAGCAAACATGCAATTCTAGGGATTAAAGCATCTAGTTGTGGTTCCAACTCAAGATCTATAGATAAGCGGACAAAGCTGAGATTTTTGCGTGGGGAAGGTGTTTCTAAAGTGGAGTAGATCACCGGGTAAGTCTCACTACACATTAATCCTAAACCGTAACTCCTATTACCGGGTAAGTCTCAAGGAATCAAGATAAAGAACTATAACCTCAAACTAACACACCATCTAAGGGAATAGAATCAACCTTTACCGGGTAAGTCTCAGGCTAACTCACGAAGATGGGATGGAAGCACACTCAAACCCCAATAAAGGATAAACCTTTATTACCTACACTTATGATCGTTGGTACACAAACTAAGGAATTACCGGGTAAGTCTCATCCTAAGCTTGCTTTGAACCAGGAAAGGTGTAATAAGAATGGGATTTGGCAAACTCTAACACTTAACTCTCAGTTATGGATCAGATAAGTCACCTCGGTCAGCCAGTTTCCACCCCGACCGAGGTGTTCATCGACTGAACGAGATGCTTAGGGTTAAGGTTAAAGACTCGAACTTTCAGGATCCTACTGGAATATAAGATTATTCTATCATCGTTTTTCCCACAACCTTCAGCCAATCACCCTAGAATCACACAAGGAAATTAGCCACTCATCATCATAATGAAAGTATTAAAATATATGGGAAGAAGGTGAATATTTGAACAAAGAAGAATTTAATGAAAAGACTTCAATAACTGAATCAAATATCACAACAAAGCGTTCCTTGGATAACAATCCAAAAAGACAAGACAACAATTGAGGGAATTGAAGACAATCTTACAAAACCCTTCAATAAAGCTATAAAAGCTATGGACTTCAATCTTCCTTCAACCTTCAAAAAGGTTCTTCAACTCTCCCAACTTGGAGTAGGCTGCTGCTGCGTAATAACTCTCTTGTGCTGATAGCGGATCCCGGAATTGTGGGAAATCCGACCCTTTTTATAGGAAAATAACCCTCCAAAGATAATAAATCTTAGAAAGATATTCTCCCATAAATATAGGTAAAATATATGATTCTGCATATCTCCTTCCTTCCAGGAGCCAAGCCCAAAAATATAAGATTACTTTCCAAATTTAAAAGATCTCCTCCAAGAATAAAATATTCTCGCCGCGTCCTAGGTGTTCGCCTCGATCGAGTCGGCCTCTCTGGATCACCTCGGTCGAGGTGAACCTCTGATCAACCGAGGTGAGTCACAACTGAATGTGAAATATCTCAAAACTGGTCCAAAGTAAATCTTTAATCCATGGCTATGCTTCCTGGATGTAGCTCTAAATGACTCATGACTCCTTTTGCTCCTTTTTGATGCAAAACGTACCAAATTACCTGCAATTACAACGAAACTAGGTGTAGACCTCGATTCTCGCAAAGGTAGATGAAATGGTAGTGAAATCACATAATGCACATACAAACATGCAGATTATGAAAGATAAAACGTCAAAACAAACCCCAAAATATAGACTATAATTCATGCTATCACCGTCAGTGACCTGCTTCCAGTGCGGTAAGGTTGGACATAGGGCTGCATTTTTCCGCCAGGGCAAGGCTCCATCTCAGCAGGGTTCCTCCCCTACAGGTCTATCAGGGAGTGTACAGAGACCGCCACAGTACCGAGCTCCGAGTCAGCAACAACAGTACCGAGCCCCTGGTCAGCAACAGTCTTACAGGGCTCCAGGACACACATCTTCACAGAGCTCTATGCAGGGATCAGGTCGAGGCAGAGGACGTGGCAGTGTAGCTGATACTAGAGGAGCTCAGGCACGGGTGTTTGAGTTGAGAGACGCTGATCAGCCAGATGCACCGACTGCCACAGGTACGATCCAGATCCATGACTTACCCGTACGAGTTTTATTTAATACGGGTGCTACACACTCCTTCATATCTGATGCATGCGTAGATAGGTTGTCCTTAGCTACTGTAGAGGGGATACCTTTTATGATAGGCTTACCTGATGGGAGTAAGGTAAGAGGGACTAGAGATATTTATGGATGTCCTGTTCGCATGGGAGATCGAGACTAGCTAGTAAATTTTCTAGTCATGCCCTTAGCTCATGAGGATGTGATTTTAGGGATAGATTGGATGAGGAGACACGGAGCAGTCTTAGACATTGGTAGGAGGACAGTGACCGTTGCCACTGAGGAGGGTCATAGAGTGATATTCCAAGGTTGGGACCTCGGAAAGTCAGGCACAGTTATCAGTGCAGTGAGAGCAGCGAGACTGATAGCACAGGGTTGCGAGGCCTTCTGGTGTTATGCCATGAAGGAAAGCAAGAGTCTGACCATAGAGGAGATACCTGTTGCATGAGAGTTTGTAGAGGTATTCAGTGACGACCTGCCAGGACTACCCCCATAGAGGAGCGTTGATTTCAGCATTGACTTGGAGCCGGGCACTAGACCGATCTCGAAGGCTCCGTACCGTATGGCACCGATAGAGCTGCTGGAGCTGAAGAAGCAGTTAGAGGAGCTAGCAGAGAAGGGTTTCATACGCCCTAGTGTGTCTCCTTGGGGTGCGCCAGTATTATTTGTGAAGAAGAAGGATGGATCGATGAGGCTGTGCATAGACTACAGAGAGTTGAACAAAGTAACCATCAAGAACAAGTATCCACTACCGCGCATAGATGATCTGTTGGACCAGTTGCATGGAGCGTTTGTGTTCTCGAGGATAGACTTGAGGTCAGGTTACCACCAATTGAGGGTGAATGATCAGGACATACCTAAGACGGTATTCCGGACTAGGTATGGTCATTATGAGTTCGTAGTGATGCCATTTGGGCTCACTAATGCACCAGCGGTGTTCATCGAGTTGATGAATGGGATATTCATTGACTTCTTAGATCAGTTTGTAGTGGTCTTCATTGACGACATCCTAGTTTACTCTAGGAGTCGAGAGGAGCATGCCGGACACTTGAGGACAGTATTGCAGATTCTACAGGATAGCCAGCTGTATGCTAAGCTATCCAAGTGTGAGTTTTGGATATCAGAGGTGGCTTTCTTAGGTCACGTGGTGGCTGCTGAGGGTATTAAAGTCGATCCGGCGAAGATCGAGTCAGTATCTTCTTGGCAACCTCCTAAAAATATTAAGGAGGTTCGTAGCTTTCTGGGTTTAGCAAGTTACTACCGCCGGTTTGTGGAAGGGTTTTCCTTGATTGCCCGACCACTTACCTGTCTTCTGAGGAAGACTACTCGGTTTGTCTGGTCTGAGCCGTGTTAGCAGAGTTTTGAGGAGCTGAAGAGGAGATTGACGTCCGCTCCGATTTTGGCACAGCTTGAGGGTACAGATGATTTTGTTGTGTATAGTGACGCATCCAAGCTAGGCTTGGGGTGTGTTTTGGTGTAGAGGGGTAAGGTCATAGCCTATGCGTCTCAGTAGTTGAAGACGTATGAGGAGAACTACCCCACACATGATCTAGAGTTGGCTGCAGTAGTTCATGCTCTTAAGATCTAGCGTCACTATCTCTATGGGGTGACATGCCAGATCTTCACAGACCATAAGAGTCTGAAGTACATATTCACTTAGCGGGAGTTGAATAACCGCCAGAGGCGGTGGTTAGAGTTGATCAAGGACTTCGACCTTGAGATTCTTTACCACCCCGGAAAGGCGAATGTAGTAGCTGACGCTTTGAGCCGGAAGACGCCTAGGGAGAGGGCAATAGCCCGGTTAACAGTACAGCCACAGTTGTAGAGAGACTTGGCTTGGTTGGAGATAGAGATTCAGTTTCCCGATACTGATAGTCAGTTGGCTACTTTGGAGTTACTTCCTGATCTGTTGGATGAGATCCGACAGAAACAGGAGACTTGCCCGACTTTGACCAGGATCCGAGACAGGATGTCTCGAGACGAGGCCCCACAGTTCACTATTGGTGCAGATGGAGTGATGAGACGTCATCACCGCGTTTGTGTGCCGTCAGACAGTGAGTTGAGACAGAGGATACTAGATGAGGCTCATGCTACCCCATACTCAGTACATCCTGGAGCGAGTAAGATGTACAAGGATGTGAGACGATCTTTCTGGTGGGGTGGTTTGAAGCCCGATGTTACTCGGTATGTAGCTCAATGTGCGACCTGCCAGCATGTCAAGATTGAGCATCATAGGTCTGGAGGAGAGCTTCACCCACTTCTAGTACCACAATGAAAGTGGGAGGATATATCTATGGATTTTGTTACAGGTTTGAGACTCAGCAGAGGATTTGATGCTATTTGGGTAGTGGTAGACCACCTGATGAAGACCGCACGTTTCATTCCGATTAAAGAAACGTGGCCGGTGAGCCGTCTAGCTGAAGAGTTCACCAGACACATTGTGAGACTCCATGAGGTACCGAGGACTATCGTCTTTGACAGAGATGGACGTTTTACCTCGAGATTTTGGCAGCAGGTACATACTGCGTTAGGAACGAGTCTCCACTTTACCACTACCTACCACCCACAGACAGACGGACAGTCTGAGAGGACCATTCAGACCTTAGAGGACATGCTCCGGGCGTGTGTACTAGATTGGGGACAGGTATGGCCAGATCATCTCCCACTGGTAGAGTTTTCATATAATAACAGCTGGCACGCGTCTATTGGGATGACTCCCTATGAGGCTTTGTACGGGCGGAGATGTCGTACGCCCTTATGTTGGGATGAGCCCAGCAGAGCTGATGGAGTAGCTCCAGATCAGATACAGGATGACATCGCTCGGATTGCCGTAGTCCAAGAGCGGATGTTAGCAGCTCAGAGTCGTCAGAAGTCCTACGCCGACAAAAGGCGTCGACCTTTGAAGTTTAGAGTGGGTGCTCAGGTGTGGCTGAGAGTGTCACCTACGAGAGGAGTCAGGCGTTTCGGCATAAAAGGGAAGCTGAGTCCCCGATATGTCGGACCTTTTGAGATCTTGGAGAGAGTTGGAGAGGTAGCCTACAGATTAGCATTACCGCCGACACTAGAGGGTGTCCATCCGGTCTTCCATGTATCTCAGTTGAGAGAGTACATTCCGGATCCGAGACACGTCATCAGCCATGAGGATCTGATAGTTGAGCCCGATCATACCTTTGTAGAGTACCCAATAGCTGTCTTGGAACGCAGCGCTAGACGCCTGCGGTCCAAGGAGATTCCTATGTTGCGGATCCAGTGGTCTAGGAGAGGAGCTGATGAGGCCACTTGGGAGACTGAGGAGAGTATTAGACGTAACTATCCCGAGTTCTTTGCGGGGTTAGAGGTTACTCCTGTACCGACGAGTTAGTACTCGGATGTTGTGTTGTTTGACCTTTCAAGTTTTTATATTGGATTGAGTGATTTTGTTTTATGTGATACTTGTCTGTTTTTGGATGGTTGAGTAGTTGCATGGTAGAAAATAAAAATGTCAAGAAAACTAAAATATACCAAGGGAAATGGGTGATTAAGAGAATCATTCTAAGTTTCGGGACGAAACTTCTTTTAAGAGGGCACTAATGTAATAACCAAAAATTTTAAACGCCGTTTAATACTGAATTTAACCGGATTCCGATTCGCTAACCCTATTCTTTAAATAAAGTTAAAATGAATTTTAAATTCTATTATTTTATGCGACCTTAGTGCACATAAAATAATGTAACCGGAAATATTTCCGTACCTTTAAAATAAAATAATAATTTACGTACCTCTAAAATAAAATAAGAAATTACATAATACGGAATTTAATTCCGTAATTATTCCCGCAAATTACCTACCGATCCGTACGAGTAACGAGTTTCGCTTCAGTTTGTTTCTTAAAGGAAGAATAGACCCATTTACAAGCCCACCAGCCCATCTCCTTAAACTAATCCTAACCCTAAACCCTAATCTTGCTGCTAATCACGTTAACCTAATTCTACACCCTCCTGAGTGTGCCGCTTCTGCTTCTCCTCTCCCTCTCTGGACGAACTACTACAACAGCAAACACCACGCCGGACCGAGCCGCCACTGCGCCGCTCTTGTCGACCGCCCAACCGCCACCGAGCCACCGCGCCGCCTCTGTCGATCCCGGTAAGCGTTGTCTTCTTCTTCCTCTCCCGCTAATCTCCTCCCCGCCTCTCCTTTGTTTCGGAACTCACCAGCAAGCTTCCGGCTTCACGCAGCAGCAGAGCCGACCACCAGTGAGGGCCGTCTGGAACGCCAGCACGCCGCCTCGCTGCCTTGTCTCCTTCTGCACCGGCCGCCGCGACACCTCAACCGAAGACGGCACCTGTCTGCAGTGTTGGAGCGAAGAGAATCGAAATAGCCGGGAGTCCACCGCCATTCCGTCAACCACCAGTGCCGCCGAGCCTTCCTCCGCTGCTGCAGTAGGTGAGTCCGCATCCCTTCTGTCTCTCTCCCCTTCCTTCGCCTCGGTTCCTTCTGTTCGAATGATAACGAACAGCAGTCGGCTTCTCTGGATCCTGCAAGAATAAACGGAGTTGGAATATATCTGCGGGATTGAAGAAGGTCAGCATACGAGCCGATCCAAGACGCCGGCTACACTAGTAACTGAAGGAGAACGAGCCTACTGCAGGCTGTTGAGGTGAGTTCCGTGGAAGTACTTGCTGCGTAATGTATGATTGTATACTAGATAGAGAAGTGTAGTAGATGTGTATATATATGTAGGTACTGCAGAACTTTGCTGCAAATGTGAACGGGTAGGGATATGTATATATGAGTAAGTTGGATGTTGGATATGTATATAGATATACATATAAGAATATATATATTTATATACGAAAGTGTACTTATACCCGTGCGAAATGAGAAATAAAATTATGTAAACGATATATATAATTACCGAGTAGTCATGGAATTATACGCGTTGAAGGAAAAAGGTTATAGTATATACATACGTACATATACATGGGGAAGAGTAGATTGTTAATCGGGAAAGAAGAGGAGTATTGTCTTAGAGGAGTAACTTCGAGTTTTAACTTATAACTTATAAAAATAAATTAACCGAGAGACACAAAGTATGGAAACAAGTTCTAAAAGAAATTAGTAGGTTTAAGAATAAACTTTGAGAATTTTCGATATTAAGGGTAAAATGGTCCACATCTGGATGAGGTTGGACATCTGGATGAGATATTGATCCACATGCCTTATTTGACAAGCGTTTGAGTTACCACGAGTACGGATCGTTTTGAGACTTGTTAGAGTGTGATTTTACTTAGGTAAGTCCTTGCGACTTACTTAGCCAGTTTTTGGATATTAGTTGAGTGATAGTGGTTGTGTGTGCTATGTGCGTGTTTTTAATAATAATAACTTGCTAGGACGACCGTTATTATTATGTTTAAGGCCCAAGTGTATGTATAACGGGTCGTGACATCACTGCCCAGCTCTGATAGGAGACTGGGAGGTTCTCTATACCCAGACCAGGCAGGTACAAGGTGAGATGCATCGGATCCATTCCTGATGGTTACACGGGGGCGGAGGCGAGGTTTGAGAATCCCTCGTGTCACAAACTAAGTATCATTAGCGTGAATGAGTAACTTAACTTAAGATAATAAATGGACTTGTTTGAACGCATAATGGGTGTTTATTCTTTTATGTGTGTGTGTGCGCTATTATTGTTCTTCTAATGTTTAGATAACTACCTAATGGTTTCTGTTGTTGTATTTTTAGATTTACCGCAGGTTAGACCAGCAGCTGAGTGATCCGGAAGTAGTGGTCAGTCGGATCTCCGTACTCCTTAGAGTGGGGTTGGGGTTGTGTTGTCGGTCGTTCTTTTGTTAAGACAGTTGTTCGTTTTTCCCTTGTTTAAGTACTATAGGCTGTTAGACCGTGTTGTATTTATTACCTTAAAAATACTATTTCATAAATTTTGGTTTTTCCTTATTTGTGTCTTGTTGCGAGATCCTAGTAATATTGTTGTCAAACTGAGGTCGGGACCCATTGTGATGTCCTAACCAGTAACGTTCCGAGTTCGGAGAATTCGGGGTGTTACACCTGCCCCTCGAAATCCCCAACGTATTCGCATCCATCCTCAAAGGTGTGCCAATGGCCAAAGCTATCACATTTAGGTCACTAATTTTATAGAGAACAAACGAGAGCCCGGAAATCCTCACCCAGACGCCGGTTGAAGTTAAGACCGACTTCATAGGAGCAAATGACTCATCCCACTATTGCATCATGAAGTAATGGCCAAATATCTTCCAAGGACCACTGGTGAGTATCTCTAACATATCCTTCTCCTCCTCAAACCTGATTAGGAAAAACTTGTTTGGTAGATCATTTATCGACCATCCGCCTTGTATCTTCCAAGTATAACGAAGAGCCTTCTCCAGAGCCGCAAACGATATCATACGTCCAAGTAATTTCACAACGATAGAGTTTCTCCATAGGACGTTCAAGACTCGAATAACAACCGGATCAACATTAATAACCGGCGTTGCATCTTCCCCTTTAGGGAATTCAATCCGAATCTTCCCTTCCTCAATAAGACTATCCGACAAAATAGGCATCCTCTTCCATGCTTTCTTCCCAAACAACATCTCTCTCCAAGAGAGGCTCTGAGTCGACTTTTATGGCGACGAAGACTCACTCATTTACACATGATTCTTCTCTACTATTTCCATGGGTATACCTGGGATAATGGGCTCGACAGGGGAGCCTTGGGATCAGGAGCCACAGGGGGACGCTCCGTCGCCTCAGAATTCGCCATAACTGCCGCTGCCGCCGTCTTAAACTAGGGTTTTTTTTCCAGACCATCAACCTTCACAAAAATCTAATTTTAGAACTATCGATCAATGGATTGAAAAGAGATAAGAAACTCCCTACATTTTCCTTCAATTATTTTCTATTCATAACTATACTACGTTTGAAACAAAGTTGTTAGTTTTAATGAGTTTATAATTTTATTTATTTTATTTTTAATAAAATTTAATTTTTTTTTATTCATTCATAAATTATAAAAAAAAGACGCATAATTGGTGGATATTTAATGTCATATAAAACTATTTAATTCATATACTATAGCATAAATAACAATAATATTATCATATTTTTTATCTTAAAATTAAACTTACGAATAGTTGAGATGCTTCGGAGTATTGGGTCAAATGATAAGTGTAAGACCTTCATTCGTTGTCCGTTCATATCACCTAGCTTTTTCGGATTTTTTAACCACTTTTACGGATCGAGTAATTCGAGTATCCACAGTGTAGTTCTAATCTTATATCTATTAAAGTAGGAGCTTCTATTACCACGTGTCAACGCCTAGAAATTATTATAAAAAGTGATTTTTAAATGTTAATATAAATTGAAAATTGATTTTTTAAATTCTTTAAAAAATATTTAAATAAATATTTTTATAAAAATAGTTTTTGAAACTTTTACGAATTTTCTTATCTTATCTTATCTTATATCTTATATATATCTATTAAAGCAGAAGCCTCTATTGCCACGTGTTAACGTCACGTTTTTCGAAGCCTAAAAAATTATTTTAAAAAGTGATTTCTAAATGTTAATATAAATTGAAAATTGATTTCTAATTTTTTTTTAAAATATTTAAATAAATATTTTTATAAAAATAGTTTTTAAACTTTTACGAATTTTTTTACCAACAAACATATCTTATCAAATCAATTTAAAAATATAATTAATTAGAAGAGATAAATACTTAAAAGAGAATTAAAAATCATAATATTGATTTTAATTTCATTTTTTGGATTTTTATTTTACAAAATATACATATAATGTCTAATTATTAAATATTTATTAAAACTGAACCCGCACAAAGTGCGGGTAATACACTAGTACACTAGTATCTATTAAAGCAGAAGTCTCTATTGTCACGTGTCAATGTCATGTTTTTCGAAGCCTACAAAATTATTTTAAAAAGCGATTTTGAAAAGTTAATATAAATTGGAAATTGATTTCTAAATTTTTTTAAAATATTTTAAATAAATATTTTATAAAAATAGTTTTTAAACTTTTAAGGATTTTTTTTACCAACAAGCATATCTTAACAAATCAATTTAAAAATATAATTAATTAGAACAGATAAATGCTTAAAAGAAAATTAAAAATCATAATAATGATTATAATTTCATTCTTCGAATTTTTATTATATAAAAATATACATATAAATTTTTAAGTATTTAATATTTATTAAAATTTTGTAACAACCTTTGTAGTTTGTAGTTTGTAGTTGAATGTCGGCATCCAAGTTAGGGTGATGATTTCTGGTGTGGGCTCACATGCCCGAGTATAAAGGGCCTAAAAGTGGGACCGGAACCTATGAAGTTGGGCTCTACAAAACTGGATTTTTTTTTTGACTATTTTATTTTTTTTACCATCATTTTGAAGGACAATTTTGATAACTAAGCATTTTTGAAAAACTAGAGTAGTAACTAGACTATTAATGTTTCAATTAAGTAAATATACCCCAACCTTTTGTATTTATTCTCAAACTCTACACACTCTTCTCTCAAGGAGTACATTTACTAAACACAAAAGTATAAAAAGCCTAGTAAACCAAATTGTTTCCATTCATTTTCATTTCGAAAGCCTAAATTCTAACCACAAGTAACTACTTTGAGTGTCCGTTTGGTTGAAACGGTGGAATGCATACGGAATGAAATCGGATAACTATAATAAAATTAAACAAAATGATGGAATTACTTTTAGGTAAATCTTCTAAACAAACATAGTTTTTAATTGTTTTGGAATCATTTCGTTATCGGTAATGATTCTTAGCGCTTCAAAATATATCGGATTTTTTGGGCATATATGTTGTTGTTTATGCTTATTACTTCAATAGATATTTAGGGCCCGTTTGGAAGCGCTAGGAATCATTCCCGGTAACGGAATGATTCCGAATCAATCAAAAAATACGTTTGGTTAGAGGTCTTTTAACACATGAAAGTAATCCCATAATTTCCATTTCCTTTCCTAACCCTTATCCGATTCCATTCCCTTTCCATTCCACCGCTCCAACCAAACGGGCACTTAGTCTCCGTTTGGTTGGAGTGGTTGAATGGAAACAAAATAAAATCGATTAAGGGGAAGGAAAGAAAATGGAAATAATTTGATTAATTTCATGTGTTAAAGGACCTCTAAACAAACATAATTTTTTATCGATGCAGAATCATTCCGTTATCGGGAATAATTATTAACACTTTCAAACAAGCCCTTAGGTCATAATCTCTATATTAATAAGTTTCATAAATCCCATAAATTACCTTACCGAATACATCCTTAGTCAAAAGTTGCTAATTGCTATTATTTTTTGTTTTATCTCTGCCAATCATGATTTACCGATTAATACAAAAAGAAAGTAAAGTTACAAGTAATGCAATGTAAATATGTAATCCATATATGTATAAACTATATCATAAGGGCTGGCCCAATTTAAATAGATGAAGAAGAAGAAGAAGAAGAAATTGGGGTTGGAAAGATAAAATTAAGGATTTAAACATGTTTGGTTGTCGAAGATAAATATAACAATGGGAATGAAGGCTATGAAATTATGGGATACTTTTAAGCTTTCTCTCCAAAATCATTGTGAAATTTGCTTGAGAGATTAATCGAACAAAGCCTATTTTGTATTTGAGATATAAAGTAGGTTTATAAAATCATTGTATTTGAGATATAAAATTATAAAATTATAAATCATTGTATTTGAGATAGAAAATTATAAAGGGCAAAATCATTGTATTTGAGATATAAAATTATAGAGATTAATCGAACAAAATCATTGTATTTGAGATATAAAATTATAAAGTAGGTTTATAATTTTATCAGTTATTTTAGAAAGAAAATAAGAAAATTTAATAAGTAATATCGGTGTAAGGTAAAGGGCAAAAGAGTAATTGAAATTGCTAAACCCTAATCTTAGCTTCAAATGTCCGTCGAGTCTCGGAGGTTCACTTCCTCCAACTATTTACGTTCGCTTCAAAAGATGCTTAAGTTTTAAAAATTATTTTACTTGTAATAGATCCCTATAACTACTTAGTGAACCCATAGTGTATGAGTCCTTCCCTAGCAAGATAAGTATTTCAAGGTCGAACACAATTTTTTTTTTTTATGAAAACGGAAAGCGGTTAGGAAAGACTATCTTCTAGAGGTAGCCCATCCTAAAACATCGTTACGGATGAGAACACAAAGTTCGAGATCTTTAGAAAAGGGTGTGTTGGGTTTTGAAATTTCCAAATGGGTCAATCGGTTCGCAACACAATTGATTTCTCTGAACAGATGTCTAACCTGAACTTCCTCAAAGAAACGAAGGTTTAGTCTGGAGTCGGATATTATCATCTCGATCTCTCAAGGACAGCTCCAAAGTCCTTGGAGTGCCTTGATAACACATAAGTTATCACCCTCAATTATAATTTTTTAATATTTATTCTGATTGCTTCTTTTAATCCAAATTTCAGCGCAAAGGCTATTGCTTTAGTTACCGAATTGAAGTTATTTTTCCTTGCGTCCAAGCTAATAAATTCACCGTTATGATTTCGTTTAACAAAACCAATAGATGTTATATCTAAATCGAGTTTTGATCTATCAAGGTTGAGTTTATGGAACCTACATTTTGATTTATCCATTTGATGTTATTTTTCTTCCTTGTGAAAGGTATGTTTTTCT
The DNA here is from genome assembly GCA_033239125.1 of Fagopyrum homotropicum. Classification (NCBI taxonomy): domain Eukaryota; kingdom Viridiplantae; phylum Streptophyta; class Magnoliopsida; order Caryophyllales; family Polygonaceae; genus Fagopyrum; species Fagopyrum homotropicum. Next base: position 137,267,443 of record BSWB01000001.1, on the reverse strand, counting down.
TTTGTATATGTTTAAATTCGTAGTCATCTTCCTGAGTAATGTGTTTATCCAGTTATGAAATTGGGTTTTGATGAAATTTAAGATATTGTGATCCGATTTGGTTGCATCATTATTAAAAATGCATTTATTCCTAAATAACCAAATCCACCATATTGTTGCAAGACGTGTAAAGTTAGCAAGCCCGGTCTTGTTTTTTTATTTCCAACAAGAGTTCATGTAGTTTTTCATTTTCCGTATTAATGGTATTAAGATTGATTATGATCGTTCTATCAATTTTTGTAATCACATTTTGATTGTAGGGGCAATCAATAAGTAGGTGTATCGGATCTTCGAGTTGGTGGTTGCAGAATTCACAATGTTTGGTAACCGCAATTCTTCTTTCATCGAGTTTTGCTTTTGTTCGAAGGCCGTTTCTTGATATTTTTCACATTAAGTTTTTAATTTTTGGTTGTGTATCCATTTTTCAAATCCGTTCACATGAGTAGTCAGGGATCCAACAAGGCTCCTTCTCGAGCATTTTTAAAGCTGATTTTGTGGAAAACCAACCATTCTTACTACTTCTCCAATATAATCTGTCTTGAATATCATTCGTTGGGATAATGGTTGCGATAATTCTTTTCCTAATTGTTGGGATGATGATGTTTTGTAGTTCATTTTCAATTTTGTTGACATCTCACTCGTTAGATTTAATGAAATGGCTAACTTCAGTATGAGTGTTGATTAGATTGTCATTTTGGACCATTTTAATGTGGGAAGTCGTTGTGACCCAATTATCCTGCCAGAAATTAATAGTTTTACCACTACCCACCTACTAGATAATTCCGGTTTTAAATTCGGATTTGAGCTTTATAAGATTTTTCCATTGCCACGATGCCGGACCTTTTAAATGATAATGAAGTATGTTGGAAATTTTTATTTCTCATTAACAATTTTGACCCAAATGTTGTTTGATTCAACGAGAATTTTCCAAATAAGCTTCATTTGAAGAGCTTTATTGGTGATAAGAGATTTTCTTAGTCCAAACCCCCATTTTTTTGGTTTACAAATAGTATCCCAACAAACCATTGGCCTATGGTTGTCTCCTTTATTCCAAGAGAATTTTTTATACGTTTTGTCAAGCCCTTCTAAATTGTGCATTGGTAACATAAAGCTTTGCATTGCAAATGATGGTTTAGTAGCCAAGTTATGCTTTATAAGTATATTTCTAGTAGTTGAGATTCAATATCTTTCAGTTGTTTGAAAATATTTCCAAAGTTTGTTATGTTCCATTCTTTTGCTTTTGTTTTTAGGAGTTACGTTTTCTTTACGAGGTTACATCCATCCCCTCATAATTAGCACGCCAAGTTTGTGTAACGATGTTTTCAAACGCTTTGCGTTTAGTCCACATCATTTCAAATTTAAACGGTTGTGGTGTGAACGATATCGAGTATGCTAATTCCAGTGAGATTTGACAGTGATCCGAGATTGTGAATGCGTGATTTTTTGTTTTTAACAGGGGATACCATTGAAGAACCTAATTGTGGACTAAGATACGATCAAGTTTTTCAAGGATATTGTCTGGACCGTCATATTTTTTCCTCCAAGTAAATTGATTACATGTTGTTTGAACGTCATCAAGATTACACGTGTTTTTAAAGTTGTTGAGTTTATTGAATCTATTAGAATTGATTGTGGCTCCTCCTTGTTTTTCTGAGTGATGTTGAATTTCATTCAGATCTCCCATGATAATACATTGTATTGGTAATGCATTGATTAGATTGGTTATCGAATTCCAAAATTAATTTTTTGAGATTTCTTAAGGTGGTGCATAAGCAAAAACAATGTACAATTTGCAGTTTTAATTATTACAAACCAATTCAATACAAATGAATCGATCACTTTTTGAGATAAGACAGGTTGTTTGATCCTTAAGCTGGTAAGCTTTCCAAAGTAAGCATAAGCTCCCAACCTCAATAGCGGGACGATAAATGATATTGTCAAACCCAATCGATCTCCAAAGTCGATCTTCCGGCGTATTTTTAGATTTTGTCTGTACTAGAGCAATTATGTTAACATTGTTTATTTTACATACGACATTGAGGTTTGTCTACAGGTTACTCCGACCTATACCTCTTATATTCCAAAAGCTTATAATCATAGTAACTTGGTGAGAATATTTGTTATTGTGTCGAGTAGGTTAGGTTGTAGCCCTAAAGCATTCTTCATAAATCTGGTCGAGGAACTTCGGGAAAAGATTTCCCTTCCCTCCATATTTCTTATGTTGATAGAATTGGGGTTAAGCCCGAGGGTAATAATAGTGTATTGTGACAATAGACAACCAAATTCAAATCTGCCATGAGGCGAGCAACGTTGAATAAACAGTTCCATAATATATAGAAACTTTGGGTCACAACAAAAAATTTATGGGTGAAATTGTGGGTGAACTTGTTGGTTCTTAAGGGATAATTAAGGTGGCATGAAAAAACTTTGTAGATGTGAATTTTGGGGAAATCTGATAGAGTGTTTCTAGGATTGCCAAGCGTAACCGCGTACCCTCGTAATAGGGATGATTTCAACTCATAACATATCTTCAGCTCACTTTGGTGGGAGTCAAATAGGTTCGAATCATTCGAAAGTACCTTGAGCGATTTGGGTTGAGTGGGTTGTACCCCAAAGTCAAAGGGTTGTATCCCATAGTCGAAGGGTTGTAACCTGAGCAGATTGTTAACAATGTTAGAGATCGCAAAGTTTTTACAAGGGGTTTTGTCAAAAAAGACTAAGGTGAAACTGATTTGTGAAAATGATTAAAAGTAGTACAAATCTAAACTAAGAAAAGAGTGACTTGGAAAAGAGTTAGAACATCCATATTTTTGTTTGGTTATGGGTTGGGTTGATCAAATATCAAATTAAAAACTAAAAAATATATCAAACAACATAACAAGTAACGGGATAAATCAAGTATCGGAAAAATGGATTCTAGTGGTCAAGATCGATGATTATGGCATCATATTTAAGTTTCTCTATATAGAAGGACATGGTTTATGATCACTAGAGGGAAAGGATGTTTCTTCTATGAGAGTAATTACGGGGAAAGTCTCATATTCCACTAGTCCCGATCCAAACTACCTATTACCGCGTAAGTCTCAAGGCACTAAGGATGGGAATTCAACTCAAACCGGTTACTCTACCTAAGGCTTGAACCGACCCATACCGGGTAAGTCTCGGTTACGGTTCAACTTATGCAGAAAACCTAGCACACACAATCCAATGGAGGGTTCCTCACCTCTACTACCTAGAATTCATCATCATATATACCTAAGGGGGGATATTACCTGGTAAGTCTCAATCCTCACCTAGTTTGCTAACTTTAGACAAGTCTAAGATAGAATCAACTCAATAAACACTAGGATTTAAGCAATCTAGCACCCTAACATACAAACTCATCAATTACAAAGCAATAGAAGAAATCTCGAGTGGATCATACCAATCTCAGCCGAGATTATCTAAAGAACAGGCCCAAATTCTTAAGAGCTAGGGTTCGTGCAACCTAAATGTCCTAAACTGACTTGCAAGTTCATTCTATCATCATTCAAGCCATAACCATTGATCAATCACCCTATAATCACGAAGATCTAGCCTACAATATGCATTTCTAGTTCAATAATCATCAAACAAACCAACATGCAATCCATTGAAATAAAACTTAAAGAAGAATGAGATACTTAGTTGATTTCTCCTTCAACAAAGCAAGGTGATAGGATCCAGGATACAACAATGCACTCCCACTTTGATTTGGTACAAAACCAAGTACTTAATTAACTCAAGTGTTTTTTTCACCAAATATACCAAAATGAAGTGAAAATATCCTATGTTTGAAAATTACAAAGTTAAGCTCTCTCCAAGAGTCTCTAGTCTAAAAAATGACAAAGGGCAGTGTTACGTCTAGGAATAGATGCGCAATAAGCCTTAAATTTATACTCGTTATATTTTTCCTAACTCCTAGCGAACCCACATTGTATGGGTCGTTTTGTAGCAAGGATAGTATTCCGAGGTCGAACACGAAGACTAAGGTGAAATCGAATCAACAAGTGACCATAGATAGTGTGAATCTAGTCTAAGAAAAGAGAAGGAAACAAGAAATGAAAATCTCAATGTTTTTGGTTTGGTTTTTAGGTGATCAATCAAAGATCACAATTCATGCAAAATACTAAAACAAACTAACAACTCAAGCTAGCAAAACAAACAAGTAACACAAACGCAAAATATGTGATCAAAGAGAGAAAAATGGATTCTAGAGGTCAAGATTTCCGGTTATGGCATTGGACTCAAGATTCTAAAGATTAAGTTGTGGTGTTAGGAAAGGGTGTTTCACTAATGGAAGCAATTACCGGGTAGGTCTCTCACTTCACTAATCCCGCATCAAACTCCTATTACCGGGTAGGTCTCAAGGGGTTAAAATAGGAAATTCTACACAAACCGGACTCTACTAAAGGGGCTACCCTCTCCTTACCGGGTAAGTCTCGGAAAAGGGAAGTCTCAAGCAATAATCCTAGCACACTCAATCCAATAGCGGCTTGTGAGGCTCACTACTACCTAGAGTTCATCATCTTCGGGATCTAAGATCGGAAATCATCGGGTAGATCTCTTCCCTCACTTAGGTTGTTAGCATTAGTTGATCCTAAGCTAAATTATGCTTAATAAACACTAGGATTTCAACAACCTAACATCCTAACATACAGATTCATCAATTAAAGAGCAACAGAGAGAAAAATCGGATGGATCATGCCTAAATCGGCCGATCTGGCTGAAGAACAGCCCGATTTTTCTTTCTGGGTTAGGTTTTGTGCAATCAAATCATCCTAAACTAACATATAAGTTCATTCTATCATCACCCAAGCCATAACCATCAATCCATCACTCCAGAATCACAATAAACTAGCCAATAATATGCATATCAAGATCCAAAATCATCACACAAGCATACATGGTTTCCATAGATGGATGATGAAAGATAAGCAAATAAAAACAATAAATCTCAGCTGAATCTAAGTTTTAGCAAGACTTACAACCCTTCAAATGAAGTTCCAAAACGTTCCTAACAATCCTTGCAATGGTTCTTCAACCTAAGACTCCGAAAATCACTCAAAATCACTTAAAAACTCACTATCCCTCTAAGTTTGGTGTTCTTCTTCTTCCTTCAATTTGAGAGAGTTTTTTTCTTCTTCTCCAAGTCTAGCCCTAATGGAATGAGCTGTGAATGAGAAAATGTGGGAGAGGGGGATGCTCAGCAACAGCTTGCAGGACCACTTATATTCTCCACCAAGAGCAAGGCCGGGCAAAGAGATCGTGGGACACGTGGCTTAAGCTGTTGAAGGCAGAAAAATCGACCCAGTCAGGAAAATCGGCCGATTTTCCTGAGTGATGGTCCGATTTTCTTCAACAGAGGCAGGTTATCATTGTCTAGCCATGAGTTGCTCCTTTGCTTGCACCAATTATGTTCCTTCAAAGCCTTGGATGTGTACCACCATGAGGCTTGACCCTCAAATGTATCGAATAATGTCCAAAAGATCCCCGAAATACCTACAAAACCGACAAAAGCTCGTGTAGACGTCTTTTCTAGAAATATGCACGAAATGAATGTAAACGTCTTAAACTAATGTCAAACCGTGCATGAATAACGGGAAAAACTATCTAATTGTATGCCTATACTAACGTCATAAATCAAGTTATCAGGCAGAACCCTAGGACAAACACATCAATCCCACATATATACTCAACCTCATGAAAAGCAAAGGTTGGCCTGCAATAGACGTCAAAAAGGTGCAGAAAGAGCAAATCTCGACCCACTTGTTGACCATCTTGGGCGAGATTTCGGCCAAAATTGGGGTCGAGATTCTTGAGGTCTTCAAGTTGTCCTTTACATCTTGGAAATCTCGAGTTGACTCATCCAACAAATCTCGGCCGAGATTTTGACCGAGATCGCTCTCGACTTGGCAAATCTTGTCAGTGCAATTCTTTAAAGTACAAACCTTGGCCGAGATTGTTTCTTGCACAACTGAGGTTCCACAAAATGTGCTTCTTTGCTCCAATGCTTGATCCTTTGACTTGTTTCCTTGCTTCCCTTCACTCGAAGCACTCTCCACTTCGAGGCTTGATCCTCATGTGTTTCATTTAGGCCCGAAATCTGCTGAAAACCCTGAAAAACCCCACAAAGTTTGTGTAAACATCTATTCTAGCATAATGAACTCAATCAAGCGCAAATGTTACAAACTAATGCTTATTCATGTAAAACAAAGGGGAAAATCTACCTAAATACATGCCTAAACTATGATTTAAGCAATCTAAGACCCTAGCATACAAACTCATCAATTACAAAGCAACAAAAGAAATCTCAGGTGGATCATACCAATCTTGGCCGAGATTATCAGAAGAACATGCCGAGATTCTTAAGAGCTAGGGTTCGTGCAACCTAATCGTCCTCAACTAACATGCAAGTTCATTCTATCATCATCCAAGCCATGATCATCTATATATCACCCTAGAATCACGAAGATCTAGCCTACAATATGCATTTCTAGTTCAATAAGCATCAAACAAACAAACATGCAATCCATTGAAATAAAACTTAAAGAATAATGAGATACTTAGCTGATTTCTCCTTCAACAGATCAAGATGATAGGATCCATAGTACAACAAAACACTCCCACTTCGATTTGGTTTAATACCAAGTACTTAACTAAACTGTGTTTCTCACCAAAAATACCAAAGTGAAGTGAAAATGTCCTATGTTTGAAAATTACGAAGCTAATTTTTCTCCAAGAGTCTCTAGTTTGAAAAATGACAAAGGGAAGGACCCTAGGACGGACACATCAATCCCACATACATACTCAACCTCCTAAAAAACAAAGGTCGGCTTGCAACTTCAAAAAAGACGTCAAAAAGCTGCACATAGAGCAAACCTCGATCCACTAGTTAACTATCTCGGGCGAGATTTTGGCCAATTTCGGGGTCGAGATTCTTGAGGTCTTCATGTTAGCCTTTACATCATGGAAATCTCAGGTTGACTCATCCATCAAATATTGGGTGAGATTTCGGACGAGACTGCTCTCGACTTATCAAATCTCGCCGGTGCAATTTTTTAAAGTACAAACTTCGGTGAAATAGAATGTAAAGTAGAATTTGTAAACATGTTCGTTTTTCAAAATTTAAAGTTTTGTATTTTTATTTACAAATATTCAAATAAAATGTAAAGTAGAATTTGTAATCACGATGAAAATATATTTCAATTTAAAAAGATTATTTTAATTATTTGTTTAAAAATTATATCATAATGTTCACTTACAATCTAATTTGTATAGAATTTGTAATCAAAATAGAAGTGGAGTCTCATTCAAATAAAAAATAATATAATATCTAAATATGATCTAACAACAACGAAATAGATTAGTTCAAATCCAACAACAACGAAATGGTTGGAATTCTACTTCTAACAACAAACATAAAAATGGTTTTGATTTTGATTGTCAGTTCGGTTTCGAATCCAACAAGAAAAAAAATGGTTGGTTTCAAATCCAACAACAAAATGGTTTCAATTTTGAACCCAACAACACCAAAATGATTGATTTTGAATCCAACAACAAATTCAAAGCACCATTGTGGTTTAGTTCGGTTTCAAATCCAACAACAATGAATTTTTTTTGGAATTATGCAGGTTTTAAGGTTTTGATGATATGTTCGAATCCAAAGCACCATTGATGTACAGTTAGGTTTCAAATCCAACATCAACGAATTGGTTCATGTGAGAAATTGGAGGTTCAAACTACGAGGACTAGAATCCAAGGTTCTCTTTTTTATTTTTTTTGGTCGTAATTTTACCATGATCTTTTCTAATATATTGATCACTCAACTAGTTGTTCCTTTCCAATTTAGGATCAACTATCTTCATTTAATCTCACCTTATATGAAAATCTTGTAAAATATAAAACTTACACTACTAGAAAAGTTGATGATTCCAACGGGCATTTACCAACCGATAAGGTTGTTGGGATATATACCAACGGGTCAATTTGTTGGTACTTACCATCCGTTGATAAATTTCCAATGAAATCAAAAACTAACGGCCCTAGCCATCGAAAAACTCCCGAATTGTTAGCATACTCACTAGCAACGGTTCAATCCGTTGGTACCACACCGGCGGTCCGATCCGTTGGATATACTTCGACGGATACACCTGTAGGTAAGACTCTGACAATTTTGTCTGTTGGCAATACCCGACGGCCAAATTCGCTGATAACACCCCGATAACTTAATCCGTTGATATGCTCCTCACATTTTACGTTGATGACTTGAAAGCTTTTTTTTAACGTTAAATATAGTTTTAAGTTGTTGGACTTAAATTTACATGGTTTTTATATAAACCATAGTAGTATTGTAAATGTGTTGTTACAAACAATTGGTGGATGTGATTTGTGTTCATTTGAATTTGGCTTCAAAGTGATCTTTGCGCAAGTTGATTTGATATTGGTGTAATCATTTGAGAGACTCCTCATTATCGTATATTCTTATAATGGTATAACATATCTTATATTTTATATCCCAGCCGCTTCTATTCTTTTTTTACAAAAATCTTTCTTTAGAGGTAATTCTGCATAAAATTTATATATTATTTGTGTTGTTATTCATATACTAAAACCTACCGAACAAAAATATAAGATATCAATCTCATACTCATATCTTGATACCGAAATCGATACCCGATATCTGATATATTGATATCACATATACTATTAAACATGTCCTTAATGGTTTTGAATTATCGCACACCAACAATTCAAAGGAAACCAGTGTCCGTGTTGAAAATTTTGAAAATGGCAAATATTATGCTTGTCTTAAAGCTATTTGAATTACTTGTTAAGGAAATGGTTCTTGGCAAACTAATCTCGTTGAACCTCTCACGAAGAATCTCGTGTAACATAATCAATTCCCGGTTGTAGTCTAAATTTTTTTTAATATATACCGAAAATCTTGAACGAGTAGTTGTTTTAAAATCTTATACCATTAGTTTGAACTTATATAAATTTTGTATTAATATTAAATTGGTCTATAAAATATATATTAAATTATTTTTTCAAATACAAAGACAAAACTCGATCTAGGAGTAACATCCATTGGTTATGTAATTCGGAATCACAATGGAGAGGTTATTGACATCAATGCTCAAAAAAATAACTTCAACTCGGTAATGAAAGTTGAAGCTTTTGCCCTTAAATCTGGTTTACAACTTGATGCGGGTGCATCCCCAACACCAAGTATACAAGGACCAATCACTAGATCAATTAGGGAAAGAAGAATCCGAGAGGAGATGCTATCGAAGATGAATAATGAGCCAAGGAATATGAGTGAGTGAAAGTATCTTTTAGTTTTGATCCTATATTTTAGGATTAATTTAGTATTTATCTTTTAGAAGAATCTCCCTTATAAATAGCCTTAGAGGACTAGATTCATAGGTAACTTAGTTTGTATTATTAATTTCCACATTATTGTGAGATTCTTGCGACTTCGCTCACGGGGTTTGCATAATTGCATTTTATCATTTCTATTCAATTAAAAGAGAGAGTCTTTGATTAAATCGTTGTGAGTCCTTGATAGGTTGCTTTTGTGTGTGTTAATCTTATTGAAGATTGGTGTTACTACTCAAAGTAGTCTCTTTTTGTTTTGTCTTAGATAGAAGAATTGTGTAAGGTTGAAGAAGGAAGGATTAAGGTAAATTCTTTGTTAAAGGTTTTGATCCAACTTAGATCAAGGTTCTTTGCAAGTCTAACTCTACTCCTATCTTCATATATTTTCATCATTTACATTCCATATTATCATTTTCTCATCTATCCATTACCCTTCCATCAAACTCACGTTCCTTTGTTCAAGTTTTCATAAATCTCGGTTCGCAACCAGAATCTCGCCTGAGATTCTAGACTGAAATTTGTTCAGCAAGACTGTTCGTGGACTTTCAATCTAAATCGGGAATTGCGGCATCAACCCCGCATCAAATTGATCTTAAATCTAGTTTACAAGAGGCTATTAAATTGAAGATTAAAAAGATCGAAATTGAGGGTGATAATTTGTCTGTTAATAAGGCACTCCGAGGTGTGGAGTTGTCCGCGGGAGGTCGAGATGATTATATCCGACTCCAAATTGATCTTCGGTCTTTGACGAAGTCCAGCTCACACATATTTTCAAAATAATCAATAATGTTGTTGACCGATTGATCCATCCGGTAATCTTGACCCTCAACACTAATGTTTCCGATGATCTCGAATTTCGAGTTTTCATCCACGAGGATACCTCTATACAAAAAAATAAATAAAACAAATCTTAGTGGGCTGATGGCCCAATTTCAATATCACGTCTAGGTAGTTATATGAATGTCATTAGCCGAAACTTCTTTTTCTAAACCACTCAGCCTTTTCGTCTCCCCAAAAAAACCCTCATTTTCCAAATCGACCGCCATGGAAGGGTTACGAGAGCTCGGCGGAAGGGAGCGGGTCTATCTTCAAGACCCACACTCACCACCGCAAGGGAGCGACCACGATCAGCACTCTCGACTTCGGCGAGAGCAACGGATAACTCAAGGGTGTCATCACCGAGATCATCCATGACTCTTGGTGTGGTGCGCCCTCGCAAAGGTCACCTTTCGCCATCCTTTCGCTTCAAGCACCGGAAAGATCCCTTCGCCGCCGCCGAGGGTATGTACACATGTCACTTCATCTAGTGTGATAAGAAGGCTAGGAACAGTTTCTAGTTTGAATCTTAATTTTGTCGTTCATTTTCAATTTTACGACGGGGTTTGTTATGACTTGGAACAATTAACCCATTAAAACTGCTCTAAATAGTGGTTGTTAAAAAATTGAGTCAGTTTTATCCCAATGATACCAATGTTTTCAGAAAATTGAGCATCAAACTTAATTGCATGAGCAGTGTAGGTTTTACTGCTTTAGTGATGCGGTGGAAGCAAACGGGACTTCTGTTAAGGAGAAGCCGGTTCAAATCAATGGATATTCCAAGAGCACTTTGAGCCTGATAGTGAGCAAGAGGAATGTTATGTTGATGTTGCGGATACACACATTGAGCAACACTATGATATTGACGTTCAAAGAGAGATTCAAGTGGTAACGAGAATGGTTATGGGGTGAATTAGGACCAATGTTAGATTATTGTTAGAATTATGTATTGTGTTTTATATTTTTTTTCAATTAGACATTTTATTATTTGAAGTGTTGAATATATTTGGGGATTCTCCTTTGCATGTAATTTATATCAATGACTACTATTTTATGTTAGTTGATATATTCATATACATATGTTCTTTTTATATTTATATATGTTTACTTCATTTTATCATTGAAATGTTTTATATTTTTTTTGCTATTTTTCTACTGTATCAAATTGTAAATTAGTGTAAATATAGTTTTTTAGATACACAAATAAATTATATATAATAGCAATTTAAATTAATTTGATTAATTAATAATAATCCAGTTCATTAGAATCCTTTCACAGCTGGAACTTAAAATCAATGACCTAATCCGTTGGAAACTACTCAATCATCTCTGTTGGAAATTAGTGACATCCTTGTCTGTTGAAATTTATCCAATGATCAAATTCGTCGGAAAACAACTCAACAGCTAAGTCCGTGGGATACCATCCACAATTGCATCCGTTGGAATTCATCCAACCACCCCATCCGTTGGAACAATTGCCGACGCTCATTTTAGCAACCGATTGAAGCCATTGGCCAAGTCCGTTGGAATCATGAAATCCGTCGGAAAAGACAACCGTTTACACCGTTGCTATCCTTAACTTTTCTAGTAGTGTTACACCCTTAATTGATTTTTATAATCTAATGATAAAAAAATGTATAACATGTAATAAAATGAGTTTAAATTTAAGAATTGTATGATGTCCTATCATTCACGTGTTTTGAATAAGTGATTCGTCGTTATAATTTTTCTTCGTATTTTCTTTGATCGATTCACTTGGATTTGAGATACTATTCATAATTACTTTTCATTGTTTTTTGTATGTTGATTCTTTGTTTAACGTTGACAAATTTGTTTATTGAGTATTTTCATATATTTGGATAGACTAAGGGTCCGTTTGGAAAGCTGAAGCTGAATAAAGTTGCAGCTGAAGCTGCAACTGAAGTTGAAGCTGAAATAAGTAGTTGAATTAAGTAGTTGATTGTTTGTAATAAGCTAGTATACGTTTGGAATGTACGAGCTAATCGAAACTGATTGAAACGTAAAATTACCGAAAAGGGTTTCATTAGTAGTATATAGTTGGTATTTTTTTGCGATATAAATAATTATTTAGAAGATGTTATATTGGAATAAATATCATGAAATAATTATATTTTGGTCAAATATATTTCAATAGATAATTATTTCGTTTATTTAACAAAATTCGAAAATGTATTTTGACTTGGAACTAAAATAATTAATAGGTTACTAGTTATAAATAAATATGAAATGAAATAAATGATAAAAATATTTATTAAACCTTGACAAAAATATAATTTTTTTTTATGTATATTTATTGTTTTACACAGGTGAAAAATTAAAAGCTACCAAGGGCTTTTGTGTTGCTATCTACCTCCCGACACCGTGGACTTTCAGCTTCAGTTTTGCTTTTCGCTCTCACTTCGCTCGCCTTCGCCCCGCCCTTCGCTCGCCATTCACCAATTGCCGTTAGCTGCAGTTCATCAAACCCTTCGATTGGAAATGAGCACCAACAACGAACTCGCATGTAATACATCTCCAATGTCTTGAGTATCTTGATTTCGATTGTATTTGTGACGAATTGGGGCTTTAGGGTTTTCGGTTTTTAAAGTAAAATGTTAACAAGATTAGGGAGACTGTAAGTTGTTCTTGTGCAGTGTTGTCTCTAACTTGACTTCGATTCTATTTGGTGAAGAGATTACAAGAATTCCAACTTGTTCTTGTGCAGTGTTGTCTGTAACTTATTGTTTGTACCAAAATTAGAGGTCCTTTTTAGCTGTGAAGTGTTGTCTCCAATGCCTTGAGTATCTTGAGTATCTTGATTTCGATTCTATTTGTTGAAGAGATTACAAGAATTCCAACTTGTTCTTGTGCAATGTTGTCTGTAACTTGTTGTCTGTACCAAAATTAGGGCTCCTATTTAGTTGTGCAGTGTTGCCTCCAATGCCTTGAGTATCTTGAGTATCTTGATTTCGATTCTATTTGTTAAAGAGATTACAAGAATTCCAACTTGTTCTTGTGCTGTGTTGTCTGTAAAAAAAATTAGGGCTCCTTTTTAGTTGTGACTGTAACAAAAAATTGTTTGCTTAACTGTTTGCTCCCATAACTTGTTGTCTGTAACAAAAATTGTTTGATGAATGGATATGAACTGGTTTTGATCTTTCATTTTTATTTGTGCAGTTAATATATTCTTTTTAATTATTGATTGGTAAGGTTGTTTGTGTTTATGATTGTGTAGTTAATCTTTCCTTGTTAATTGTAGATGATTTTTCCTTTGTAATTGTGACACTAGATAATCTTTCTTTTTAGGGCTTTCTTTTAATTGTGTAGTTAATCTTTCTTTTTAATTATCATGATGACTAATACACATGATAGTTGTTGTTAAATTTTAAAGTGATTGGTAAGGTTGTAGAGAAGAAGTTTAACTGGAGTGAGGAGTCAACTAGAACGTTACATTCTTGAGAGTTTGCATTGAATTTAAAAAAGTCCACGGTGGCGATCAACCATTCAGTTGGGTATAAACTGCTTATGTTTTAGAGAATCAAATAGGTAGAAATGTCCACCAATAAAACTAAAAAACAAGTTTGACCATATGAAGAAGTTGTACAAACTTTGGAAAGATTTGAGGCACGGTGAGACTGGTATTAGATGGTGTAACACCCCAAATCCGCGGAACTCGGGGCGCTACAGATTGGGACCTCACAATGAGTCTCGTCTCTTAGCCTGACAACAATTTCACCGGATCTTGCAACATGACACAAGTAAAGGCCAAAACTGAAAAACAATTTTTATGCAATAAATGAAACCCGAAGCAAACAAACTAAAGACTACAACCGAGATACAAAAACGAAAGACCAAAAGCCATACATGCGGCCTGCAAAAATACGAGATACAATAAACAAAACTCAAACACAACTCCAACTAACTCATCCTAAAATGTACGGAACCCCGGCTGCCCACTCTTCCGGATCTCTCGGCCGCATTTCTAACCTGCATGCAAGGCAATCTACAACAATCGGTATAAAACCGTTTGCTCATATTCGACGCATTAGAATCCATGGGAAAGGCACAAACACAAGTAAATCATCAGAAACACACAACATTCTCAAAGCACAAAAATTCGGTTTTATTATCTTTTTATTATTAAGTCATATTTTGTTCTAATTCAACTTAGTTTTGTGACATGAGACCACCGTGGTCCCGCCTCGGTCCTTACTTACCGGCATGGAACGGTGCGGATGCGTTCGACCGTCTAACCAGCACGGGCTAGTCGTCAAAAACCTCCTAGACTCTCGTAAGAGCTAGGCAGATGATGTCACCGCCCGTTATCATATACTTAGGCCAAAATAATATAAGGTCGGTGGTCCTATTACCGGTTTAGTTATTATAAACAATAAAGAATAAACACACACCACCAAACACGCATCAATGCTAATACAAGGTATACAAGCTAAGTAAGTCCAGAGACTTACCTCGTCACAAAGATAATCCCGCTAACCACCTCTCTCAACTTCCTGTAGGAAGGCACTCAACGCCTGGTCAAAACAAGGCATACAATCAACATCTCTCTCACATGCTAGCAGTCCTTAGACTTCTAGTCCCAATGATCTCACAAGATCATAAACCATAACCATGCTAGGATAGCAAACTCTTAGTCCTCACGATCTCACAAGGTCATAACCATCACAACACAAGCTATGATACTCTCATTCTCGTCCACAACCTCAACAATCATACAACCTCAACCCCTAAGTTCTCACAACCTCAACATATAACTTAAAGCCATAAACAACCTCACAAGATAATATCAACTCCTCAAGCCTTACAATATTTCACAATCCACAAAACTCACCTAAGTTCCATAACCACTACTTGGTATTCACTCTAAGTTATACTAGATCCAGCCTAACATGATACTAATACTAAACATAACTAAATCGCGAGAAAGGATACTCACACGACGTCAAAAGACGGAGGTCGATCATTAGATGTCGACTTTGGACTCGTTAGGCCTTTATCGGGACGCTTCCGAACCTAACACCAAAATTAAGCAAATTTAGCTCATATGCTAAATTTGAACGGAATATATATATATATATATATATATATATATATATATATATATATATATATATATATATATATATATATATATAAGGAAAACTCGTTTTCAAAAGTCGACGTTAAAACCCGGGATTAAATTGAGCCATAACCGAATTAATCCAACAAAGGCATAATATATAGTATATATAAATATAAGAATATCCCCGTAATTAAATCCAAGGTTAAAAACCGCTCAAGTATTTTCCGGGCAATTATATAATTTTAGAAACATGGGTCATTTTCCGCAAATAAGAATATGGGTCAAAATTTGTAATTAAATCCAGTGAGGGCTTAATTGCAGAAAACATAAATGTGGGTTATAAACTGAAAATGAGAAACATGGGTAAATATTGTAATTATATATAATTTAAGGGGTCACGATTTGAATAAAACCCTAAAATATACAAATCCTCAAAATGGCTGAAGAGGATGCGATGCGGCGCAGGCGAGTAAGGCGGTGGATAGGGATGTGGCAAGGGCGGCGAGGATTCGTCCGGCGACGGAAACCTCGGTCTCCGGCGGATTGGGTTGAATTGCTTCCTTCAGCGCGACGCTGGGGTAGAGTGCAGATCTGGGCTGCTTCACCGGGTTTGTTCCAAAGGGCGAGGCTCCAGGTGTTGTTCTGGTGAAGAGCAGAGGACGACGAGGGAGGGCTTCGGGAGCGGCTCAAGACGGAGAACGGCAAAGGGAAAGAGATAGGAGAACAGAGAGGTGGGGATGGCCGTGCTTCCTGCTGCAACGGTGATGATCGAGGTGGAGATGGTGAGGCTTGAGGGTGCAGAACATGAGTTGCAGTGGTAGTATTCGATCCGGCTCGGCCAAGGGTCTTTATTGAGGGCGGAGGCGGCAGCAGTCGGTGTTGGTGGCGGTTGAAGTGAGGGAGAGGCAGTGGCAGATGGGAGAGGAGGCTGTAGGGGCTGTGAGGCTGGGGTTGAGGTCTGCTGCTTGTGGGAGTAGGAGAGATGCTAAGAACATCTTAATTAGAGAAACTATTTTTTTAGTTTCTTAATACATTTTTACAATTTTATCTCTCTTCCACCTCATCTAAAGAAACTCAATTCTCCATCCCATATTTACATGATAGTTTCTTAACTTACATACTACTTACTTTATGTAGCCTATATTCTTTTATTTATTTTTTTATGTATTATTATTATTACTATTATTATTATTATTATTATTATTATTATTATTATTATTATTATTATTATTGGCAATACGCAATACGGAGGAGATGAAGATGCGATTGGGAATTGAACAAACAATGGTTAGAAAACAACGTCTCGCAACACTCCGAATTCTCTTGAGTAAGACCACGAGAACGAGCATGGAAGAAAAATATCTCGAACGCTTAATGAAGATAGATTTTGAAGAAATGGAAGACCTTGCTTAACATGTTTTAGTTATTATTATATTTTTGTTGTTATATTTTTGTTGTTTATTTATATTTCAAGTTCTTGTTTTTTTTCTTTCTTTTAAGCATTAATATAATAAATGTTGTTTTTAATTAAAAAAGTTTAAAGTATTAATATTTTAAAAAAGATTTATTAAAATATAATTAAAATATAATCAATATTAATATCTATAGATAGATAAAAATATTTTCTAACAAAACATAAAATTATTATTTTTATTTTCATTATTTTTACTATATATTTTAAACCTTAAAATTTTATGGCTAATATTTGAATTAAAATTTTAAATAACTCATCTACCTCCCTATTTTATAGCAAAACTTAAAATATAAAAAAAATAACAAAAGAAAACTAACAATTAAAATATAAGAAAAATATTAAAAACAAAAACTTACTTTGATTTCTGTGTTTTCTGCAGGAAATTGGCAGATTTCATCTCTTGAAGAAGAGACTTCTCTCCACTTATTGCCTCTATTCCCACACCACCTTCTGACATTAATTTTTATTTTTAAAAAATTATTTAGGGAAGAAACTTTGAGTGTGTGGGATGAAGATGCTCTAAGTGAAGTTTGGAGGGGCTGAGAGAAACACGAAGAGAAGAGCGACGGAAATGAGTGAGGATGAGTGATTAAGTAGCCTTGTAGGGTGGAGGCCATAGGAAGTCACCAGGGGCAACGAGGAGTCACGCCAGGGAAGGGTCTGCTTCCCCAATGATGGTGCCGGAAAAAAAAAACAAAACAAAAGGTTGGAAAAGAAGGTAAGAAAAGGAGAAAATAAAAGTAATAATAAACTAACTTGATCAAAGTAAATCAGAATGGGATGTTCGGGACATAACACTTTTCCTTAAAATAATATACGGAAAAATATCTACAAAATATATATACCCGTAAAAATATATCTTTCATATAGAAATAGAAAAAGGAAAAGAACTCGATCGAAACACTCGAATTGGGATTTTCAAATCGGAAAACTTTCCCAACTTTTTCTGAAAATAATAACACGGATATAGGTGAACGTACCCAATATATAAATACTTGGAAAGAATAACTTACGCCGTATAAATACTTTTAATAAAATATTTAAGCTAATAAAAAAATCGCAAACGCGCCAAAATTTGGGGCGTTACAGATGGGATCCTGTCAAAGTTCGAATAACAATTGATGATGCTTGGTGGGAAACAAAGATAAAGGTATTGAAGCTTATGCTTTACAAAAATTTTAAGTAAATTATGTACTGAATTAGATTCCTTACTTCTTGCGTTGTTATTTGTTGTAGGAAAAAGATGATTACAAGCAATTCAGAAAGAAAGGTGTGTCAGCTGACCTGGAAGAGTTATGGGAGCAAGTTTTCAGTGGCATTGTGGCAACGGGGCAGCATTGTGTGACCCCCTCTATGGACCCTTGTTTTTTTGTACAAGGCGGGAAAACTAAAAAGAACGATGATGATGCTGAGGAATTTGCAAATGAGGAAGGTGAAAATAGTGACAGTGAGTTTGGAAACATAAATATATCGACTTCAATGCTCCAAATGATGACATTTTGAGCGACATCCGAGAACAAATAACTTCATCAAACCCTTCTACCAACACCAAGAAATGTGATAAAGCTGCATCCAAGGTCTCCAAGAACTCTGGAAGATCTACACCATCTGGAGTTGGCTCAAAACGTCGTAAGAAAGAGTCCACCAGTGCACAAATGTATAGTGAACACCTTGTAATAGTGGATTAGACTAGCCAGAAAATGCTCACATTGTTTGAGGCAGAAGCTGCTACATCTGCAGCACCGAGAGAAAAATGTTCATTTCAGCATATCATGGAATTACTCGAAGAAATGGTTAAGGAGGAGCTTGTGGAGGAGGATTCTCTATTGTGGTGCTTTGTTACTTCTCAGTTCATGAATGAGTCATTTAGGTAGATGTTCATCAACATTCCACCCATGTTGAGAGGCTAGCCTTTCTCAAATACCAATATGTTGAAGTCAAGGGTGTCAATACATGATTGGTTGTTGATTCCGTCTGATGAAATGTGTTGTTGACTGTTGAGTGTTGACCTTTTTTTCCCATTTGAACCGCAATGCTATTTTATGTTTCTTTTTAATTTTCATGCTTGAAGACTTAAATAATTGAACTACTATCACAAGATTTCTAGTTTGCTTCTATCGGATGTTTGTGCCGGTTTCTTCATGGTTATCTAGCTAATATGATGGATGATTGATTTGCTTGTACCATGCGATGTTTTAAATCATTTAATTGTGTATATGTGTTATGATGACCCTGAATTTTGTCTTTATCTGTAATTGATTGTAGAAGGGAAGAAAAGGCTCAAAAGACGCCAAAAACAAATGATGTTTGCGAACTTATGGCTGAAGATGAACAGTTCATTGTCCTGCATGCATTACTTCAGTCACATACACAAAGAACCATGTTATAATTAAGAATTTACAGAGTACAGATGGATGAGGCAAGTCATGGATGCAAACTCGGGGCTTAGATGTATGAGAGCCATTTGGATGAAGCCCAAAATTCTGCAATATTTATGTGACAAAATGGAGTCAAAGTACGGTCTAAAATAAGGGTGTGACATGATTGTGTTGGAGAAGGTGGGTATCTTGTTATACACTAGCTTTGGGATCTCTAATCGAGACGTTTGTGATAGATTTCAATGATCCAGGGAAACAATAAGTTGAACAATACACGAGGTTCTAGATGCAATCGCAAGAAGGTTAAGGGGGTACTCCGGACTTGCACGTGAACTTCTACGACCACGTGACCCCACGTTTTCCTGTACACCTACACAACTATTGGAAAATGAGAAGTACAATTTTTTTCGAGGTATCGACCACACCTTCTAATAATATGTACAATAGATTAATATAGGGCTATATGAGTAATAAGTTTAAGCCATTTTGGGTAATCTGTGACCGTAAATGCAGGGGTGCATAGGTTGCATAGACGGAACACACATTGATGCAACGATCCCTGCAAAAGAGCAGTTGCCATATAGAGGAAGGAAGGACAAGTGTACCTTTAACGTGATGGTTGTATGCGACCTTGATATGTACTTTACATTTGTTTCTGCTGGTTGGGAGGGTTCATCTCATGATGTCCGTGTCTTCGATCATGCTCTTAAGACAAAATCATTCAACTTTCCACATCCACCTGAAGGTATGAACATTTAGATCATTTTGGTTTTAGTTGTTACATATAATACACATGATGTTTGTACGTCATACCCCTGTTTGAAATTATATGTAGGAAAATACTACTTGGTCTATAAGGGTTATCCAGAGAGACAAGGATACATGGTACCGTACTCTAAGGTGAAGCATCACCAATCACAATGTGAAGGCGTTGCTCCTATGAACTACAAAGAAGGATTTAAAAGGGTGCATTCTAGTATTCGAAGCACAATTGAACGTGCGTTCGGTATTTTGAAGAAAATATGGAAGATATTAAGGGTGATTCTAGCTACAAAATCGAGATACAAATCGACATTATCTTGGCATGCTTTGCTTTTCATAATTTTTGCTTGATGCATAAAGAGAATGACAAATACGTTGACACGCTAGAGTCCAACCCTGGAGCTTACGATGGACTATTCAACAGGGTTACACGAGAACAAAGTGATGATGCAAGTTTTGGTGGGATGGGTAGTGTAAGGGATGATATTGCACAACGATTGTAGGAGAGTACCTACTTCTGATGATATGGATTCTCCATCTTTGTTGCTTGTTTTTGCTAATTTAGACTTTTAGTTTTTTATCATGGTGATCTACTTTGATGATATTTGTTGTGTATACAAATTTGAATTGTTGTATAACCAACAAGTACTCTTGTTTCTTGACTTGACATGAGTTGAAGGATGAATTACTTGCCTTCTAGCTTATTTTCCTCTTATGTAGCTTTTCTTATGCATTATAATGGTCAAGTTATCTTGAAAGCTTATTCACTAGCATGCAGTTGATCACAAACATTTTGGATTGGTAGTTACTAGTTTCTTGCCATGATTATCTAGTCTTGAATTGGTGGTTGGTCTTTTTGAAATTCTTCTAAACTTGCAAACTACAGATGACACAATTAGATGATGGAAGATATCTGAGTTCTATTAGTTGTTTTTCAGTGTACAAGTATTTGTCTTTGCCCATTGTAATCTCCTTTAAAAGATACTAACCTTCCCAGCATCAAGAAAATGCATGAGTATAAAAGCTCATCTGGATTGTTCTACAAAGCAAAGCTAATAATAAGTTACAATCACTAGAGAAAATAATCTAATACAATAATTCCAATAAAAAAAATAGTAATTACTTTCATAAAACACAAACATTGTTAACAATGATACCACATTCAAAACATGTCATTACTACAAACAAGTGTACTTATGACTCTCTGTCCAATTTTCAAATCAAACACCTTCCTTTTACAGGATGTAGAAACACATTACAACAACAACAATGATAAAATTCTTGAAAAACAGAATAATAAGAGTAACACAGGGAAATGCTACTGCAAGAGGGTAGGGTTGAGCAAAGTCGGATATCCGATCCGATCCGAACCTCCGGATATCTGATATGGGAATTTCCTATATCTACTATCCGAATCCGATCCGACCATGGCCGGATATCCGACAATTTGGGTCGGATCGGATATCCGATCCGATCCGGGTATCCAACAACTATCCGACAGTTTGTAAAAAGTGATATCCGACTGATATCCGATCGCTATCCGACCACTATCCGACCACAAAACCTAAATAAAACATTTGAAAAGTAAAAAAAACATTACAAAGCAACTAAACAGTAAACACACATTGAAGAAGATTAAGCAGTGAACACACTTTCTAGTTGGCAACCAGGTTCAAGTTCAAATCCGACTCAACCGAAAAAACAGATGGTGTGCAGTCACTACAGTGCCCATGATTGAGCAGAAACTTTTAATCAAACAATGCAATGAAGATTGAAGAGGTTGAGCAGTATTTAGAAGGGTTACCATGGATCAAAGATGAAACTGAAATTGCTGTTGTGCCGCTAACAAAGAGCCAAATACGAGACATAACAAGATCTGAAGATTCTGAACTCTGAAGAACCGGCCTTTGTACTAGATCTCAAAAATCAGAACACCGTAGAAACTAGAAAGAGAACACGAGAAATGAGGAGAAGAACACCACAAAGAGAACCGGAGAACCAAGGAGAATAACGCCGGCCGTTCGAAGAAAAAAGATGGAGATGAAGATTAGGGTTTTGAATCTCTTTCTCTCGAGTCGTCGACTTTTCGACAGAACTAAAGCAATGAACCCCTTTTTGAGTTTTCGGCGCTTTCGACTTCTGTTTTTTTTTTTTTTTGTATAGCCAAATACCGAAATAAAAAAAACACAACAGCTCTCAAAGACTACGCGCAACAGTTTAAAAAAAACTCAACGCTCTAGGGAGTCCAAGAGAATCGAACCTGAACCAATTGCGCTGAACCAATTGTGTTGAGTATCTTTTGTTGATATATATTCAATACATAAAATATAATACTAATATGTTCGGATATCCGACAAAAAAAAACCCATTCCATATCCGATCCGACTATCCGAAAAAATGGCCCGGATCGGATCGGATTCGGATAACAATTTGTCGGATTTTTTCGGATCGGAATTTTTTTACGCCAGATTATCGGATACTCGGATCGGATTGTTTGGATCGGATTTTTTTTGCTCACCCCTACAAGAGGGGTTTTGGGAGGATAAAATTCACGGTAAGGAAAGAAAATGATGCAACACAAGATTGGTTGAAATTTCAAGAAATGGGGAAATTTTCTACATGAGTGAACTTGATAACATTGAAATAAATTATGCTCTTTTTCAGAAAAATGTTGGCATTGATGATCTAAAAACAAAGCTACATTATGATAACATGCTTGATGTTATCATTGATGCAGCTTATGCTGCTTTGGAAAATGTTGGTTACAAAAAGATGGAAGTTATCATCAGCGAGACTGGTTGGGCCTCAAAAGGAAATGAAAATGAGGCAACTGTCACTTTACAGAATGCAAGAACTTACAATTACAATCTTCGTAAAAGGCTTGCCTTAAGGAAAGGCACTTCATTCAGACCAAATATTTTAGTCAGAACCTATATTTTGCATTTTTCAATGAAGACTCGAAGCCTGCCACTTTACAAAATGCAGGTATATTGTCTAGTAACAAAGATGTTCATCAAAATAATGACATGACCTCAAACATTACCTCAAGAATTTCTTCTCAAAGGCTCTAATGTTACTTAAATTGGAATGACATACTGAAGTACATTTATAGCAGGTGTAGTATCATAAGAAGGCTAAGAGCCAAAGTCACTTACAACCAACAAGACAATTCTCATTTAATCTCAAGATAGTTTGATTTTTCAAACATTTGTCACAAAAATACTGACCAAACTGGAATGACATACTGACCAAACTCATCATCCAACAAGACAATTCTCATTTAATCTCATTTAATCTCAAGACAATTCTCATTTAATCTCATTTAATCTCAAGACAATTTCTTCTCAAAGGCTCTAATGTTACTTAAATTGGAATGACATACTGACCAAACTCATCATCCAATTTAATCTTCAATGCACTTACGGCTTGTTAACTTACAACTGTTGTCATTAAGTGATTCTTCATAGTCATTCTACACACACAACAACAATAAAAAGTAAATACAAGCCTACAAGATGCATCAATGACAACCTATATCCATGAGACATGTGCGAATATCCTTCACTTACTGCTTGTTAACTTACAGGATGCATCAATGACAACCAACTAACCAAACTCATCATCCAATTTAATCTTCAGTTGAATTATTTTCTAGTTGAAAAATTTTGTAGTTTGATCTTCAATGCACTTATTGCTTGTTAACTTACAGTTGCTGTCATGAAGTGATTCTTCATAGTCAGTCTACACACACAACAACAATAAATTGGAGGGAGACTGAAAATAATTTAACAAGGCATCTTGCTACAATAAATTGGAGGGAGACTTAAAATAATTGGACTAAAAATAACTTACAGCTGCTTGTTAACTTACAGGATGCATATAAGATGGAAAAAGAAGTTACAAAAAGCCACAGTACGTCACCATATAAATTGGAGGGAGATTGAATATAATTTGAGGGAAACTTCCTTTGTAATTGTGAAGAAAGCAGAAGCACTACGGGGTTCAGAAGCACTGATGGGTTCAGAACCTACAATAAATAAAGGGAACTGCTAGGTTCATTACAAGAAGAAAGGCTGGTTCAGATGTATAGAAGGCATCTTGCTATAGATATAGATATGACAAGGCATCTTACTGCTTGTGATGTATAAAGAAACTAAAAAAAAATCATATTGCACTATAAATTGTGAATGGTATGTTTGCGGTGAATCAAGAAGAAAATAAAGTGGCTTCACCATCTAACTTCAAATGGAATGATGAAAACTCAATAGTATTGTTGGATATATGTGCAGAAGTTGAGGCTAGGGAGGTTGATTTTTAGAAGGGTTGTTATAATTGGTTGTCACTTGTTGTTGAATTTGGTAGGAGAAGTGAAATAAATGTTCATCCGGTGAGACTATGTAATAGGTTGTCTTTGTTGAAAAAAGAGTTTAGAATATGAAGAACCATTATACATGATTCCGGTGTTGCTCGTGACCTTGACACCAGAGAGGTTCAAATCCCGGATTCTTGGTTTACTAATAACATAACGGTTAATACTTCTTCACCTACTCAGTATTTATGCCCTCGGATTTTTTTTTATTTATAACAAAATATGTGTGTATATATGATACACAATTTGTGTTATCTAACTTTAATATAGGACTATCCATGTTGTCAAATTTTCCGCCGCAAACAAATGAATGTCAACGTGGAGAAGTGGTGTGCGGAAGTGTTTATGTAGCATTAATATTGGTGTGTTTGATGTCATATTTGTGTTTCATAAACCATGAAGTGTATGGATTGTGGTGGTTGGGAGGTGTATCCTAACCCATGTTTACAAGGTTTGTGGTTGATAAGAGGTATTTCCTAAACTATGTACTTAATCGGATTGTGGTACTTATGACGTGTTTGTTTTAAATATCAAGTGTTTGTATCCATGATATATGTTATGTGTAGTTTCTGTCATAACAACCATAATCCTACTTTTAAATATAAGGCA
The DNA here is from genome assembly GCA_033239125.1 of Fagopyrum homotropicum. Classification (NCBI taxonomy): domain Eukaryota; kingdom Viridiplantae; phylum Streptophyta; class Magnoliopsida; order Caryophyllales; family Polygonaceae; genus Fagopyrum; species Fagopyrum homotropicum. The sequence continues at coordinate 137,242,517 of BSWB01000001.1, read as the reverse complement.
TTTGAACCACACTGAAAGAGGAGACAAACAAGCACATTTAAGACAATCATTCACTCACCCTAACAAGCATACATATTTGTCTGCCATCTAATAAAGACATAAAATACAACCAAATATGCCCTACCAATCATGGCCAATGAAAACTTGGTTTTAGAATAAGCTTCAACTAGACATACGATGTTCAACTAGTAGACAGTAGCACCTAAAACATAATATCATGAGCGAGACATAGTACAAGGATAAGACAAGCAACAAGTAGGCATTTATAGAGACGTTTTATGGATAGTGCGTGTTTTGTACCAATGATCTTGCATTGATCGAGTTCAACAGACAACCGAATGTTGGATACTTGCAGAGTAGTCTGATGCTCGATCAAGTGGTTGATTTCTCCATTGTTTTGTTCGCTTGCCTCGTCTGCATATTGAATGTGTTGATGAGTTGCGTCAAGCTCATCTTGCACAGTTGCTAAGCGCTCCCTCAGATCCCGTGCTATCTCTTGTATAGTTCTCACCTCCGGGTTGGTTGAATGCTCGTCTATCAACTCGTTGTTAGTGTCTTCAAGTAATATCTACAATAGCATAAAGACGATAGTAAGCATCACATAACACGTAAATGTTTCATAACAAATCATATTTTTGTTCTCATAAAAAAATTCATAGATCATTTATATACACGATATTCCATGGATTTCGACAGTAGTGAGCAACTAGTTGATGGCTACTGCGCATCATGGGGTTGGGGTTCCGAGAGTTCCTACATTACATTCTTCTACTAATCTAACTCCTTTTGAGTGTGTCTATGGGTTGGGGTTCCGAGGAACTCTCGGAACCCCAATCCCATGATGCGTAGTAGCCATCAACTAGTTGCTCACTACTGTCGAAATCTATGTTCTCTACTGCACTACAACAAATGGACAAGGAAAACACATAAATGTAGGGTTCAACACATAAACAAAAATGCAATCACACAATCAAACATTTCTTATTTCACACAATCACTGGAAGTTTATGCCGTAGCTAAACCCCACATAATTCATCCAACTTCTATTGTAATCAATCAATTGACCCACATATCTTACAATTGTGAGAGAAAGCATTTACACATACATTTAATCTCAACATTCATCAAGCTGTCAATTGTGTAAATCAGTCTATACATATGAACATTAGGTTTGTGCTTCTTATGAGACACCTACATAATTCATCCAACTTCTAATGTAGTAATCAACAACAATTCATTCTCAACATTCATTCAAGTTGTCAACTGTGTGTAGCAATTAAAACAATAATTAGCAATTTCAGTTAAAAATAATCGACAAAGAGCAAAGGCAAATGTAGAAGGGAAAGTTGACTCCAATTTGTATCAACTATGTCCATGCAATGTTAATGCTACAAATCAAAGGAAATCTAGATATGTATAGGCAACAAAGATGAACCCTAAAATTGAATCGAAGCCCTAAAAGTACAGAATCGAAGAAGAAATTGAAATTGTAGAAATTGAAATTGTCATTGAAAAATCGAAGATGAAGAAAACTCATGCAAATCAAGAACAGAGAACGAAGAGGAAGAATACAGAAGAATACCACGTTCGACATCTTATGCAAATCAAGAATAGAGAACGAAGAGGAAGAATACAGAAGAAATTGAAATTGTAAAAATTGAATCTAAATGGACCCGAAAACTAAATCGAAGTCCTAAAAGTCAAGAACAGAGAGGTTCACCACCTACCATGTTCGACATCTTCAGAACGGACCCGAAAACAAAATCGTACAAGAATCGAAGATGAAAGCTTATGCAAATCAAGAATAGAGAACGAAGAGGAAGAATACAGAAGAATACCTTCAATGTGTCCAGAGCATCGAAGAAGAGAAGATTAAAGACTCGGAGAAGAAGATGTTAGGAAGAAGATAGATCCATACTTGTATACCTTCGGCAACAAATGGCAAAAGAGTTGGCCTTTAATTTTCTGGGAAGGGTATTTCGAGAATTATAAAACCCAAATCTTCCATCAGCTCCCATAAGCTTGTCATGGGGAGCTGATGGAAATGCCCATTTCTTACGCTTGCATAAACTTTCATGAGCTCATTCATCTTCCTTCAGCTAGCCTTCCCAATTGGACATTAAATATGTACAGTGAAAGCTGATGCAAGCTTAAGCTTCTATAAGCTTGCATAAGTTACGTCCCAAACGGTACCTAAAGGAGAAGTCATCCCATGAAAAGAAGAGAGATATCATTTACTAAGTTTATTCACTTTTTTAAAGTTGATTTTTAGAGGGAAAAAAAATGGTATGAAACCATTATAGGAAGGTGGTTCGACAAAAGGTAAAAATAAGTATTCAGTATACAATTAATATGGATTCAATCTGTCTTAATAGATGCATTTTTTAGAGGAAAAAAACTTTAAAATTAAGAAATCGAAAATTGAGGAAGATAATTTATGCATGATTTAGAATCTCCAATAGATGTTTGAAATTGTAATCTGAAAACCGAAATGCTGATTTTCAACTTCATGATATACCTCCTGTTCTTTGACAAATTTCACGTCAAAAATACATTTACATAAATTTGTTGTGTGTAACTCGTCTAATACACTCGATATCCTACAACAATATTTCTAGTGATCTTGAACTTGATATTTTTTTTCATTAACTTTTGAGTTAGGCCAAGATAAGAAGAACTTAGACCCGGATCTGCATAATTTAATGAGACAAAAATTGACCCGTTTTTGGATTAAGTTTGTTGCGCACTTGCGTGGCATGCATTTTGAATTGTCAACGACTTACAGCTCACACTTAATTTTAAATATGTGCAAATTTACCCATAAACTAAGAGAGTCTTCAAAAAGACACCCATGTAATTAAAAGAAAAAGATCCCCCTAAAAAGTACAAGTTTACATAAACCACCCGTAAATATCGAAATTTCCATTCAACATATGCAATTTAGAGGTTATTTTAAGGATTTTTTCTCTTGTTATCGTTGAACTTTGAATATCCATAAATTTTTATATATTTCAATCCCCTCGTGATTTAATCTGTTTCTTTTCTTTTTATATTAAGAGGGTACACAATTAGTTTTAAATTTTATTATAATCACATTTAATTTTTATTTTTTTTAATAAAATACTATGTAATGATAAGAAATTTTTTTATACTTATATTTTAAATTTTAAAAAGTAAACCTAAAACTAATTATGTAACCTTATTTAAAATATAAAAAATATAGTAGATTTTTATTTAGAAAATTGGTGTATGAAAGCTCTTTTTGTATCCACGATACAATTTAAGCCCTTCCAATTTTCTTCATAAAAATAAAACTAAATTAAATCATAAAGAAGCTATTGTAACACCCCGAATTCTCAGAACTCGGGACGTTACTAGTTAGGACCTCACAGTGGGTCCCGACCTCAGTTTGACAACAATATTACTAGGATCTTGCAACAAGACACAAATAAGAAAAACCGAAATTTATGAAATAGTATTTTTAAAGGAATGAATGCAACAAGGTCTAGCAGCCTATACTACTTAAACAAAGAGAAAAAGATCAACTGTCTTAACAAAAGAAAGAACGACAAACAACAACCCCAACCCCCTCCCCCACTCTAAGGAGGTACGGAGACCCGGCTGACCACTACTTCCGGATCACTCAGCTACTGATCTAACCTGCGGTAAATCTAAAAACACAACAAGAGAAACCATTAGCTAGTTATCTAAACATTAGGAGAGTAATAATAGCACACACACGTAAAAATATAAACACCCATCATGCTTTCAAACAAGTCCATTTATTATCTTTAGTTAAGTTATTCAGTCTTACTAATGATACTTATTTTGTGACACGAGGGATTCCCAAACCTCGCATCCGCCCCCGTGTAACCATCAGGAATGGATCCGATGCATCTCACCTTGTACCTGCCTGGTCTGGGTATAGAGATCCTCCGAGTCTCCTGTCAGAGTTGGGCAGTGATGTCACGGCCCGTTATAATACACTTGGGCCTTAAACCATAAACAACGGTCGTCCTAACAAGTTGTTATTATTTTTATCACACACGTTGCACAAACACAACCATTATCACTCAACTAATATCCAAAAACTGGCTAAGTAAGTCGCAAGGATTTACCTGAGTCAAATCACACTCTAACAAGTCTCAAATCGGTCCGTACTCGTGGTAACTCAAACGCCTGTCAAATAAGGCACGTGGATCAAAATCACATCCAGATGTCCAACCTCATGCGAAGGGATTACGGAAAAAGCTCTCTTACGGTAAAAGACCATTTTACCCTTAGTGCCGAAAATTCTCAAAGTTTATTCTTGAATTCTACTAATTTCTTTTAGAACTTGTTTTCCATAAATTGTTTCTCTCTGATAGTTCTTATAAGTTATAAGTTAAAACTCGAAACCACTCTTCAAGGAACAACACTCCTCTTTCCCGATTACCACTCTACTCTTCCACATGTATATATACGTATGTACATACTCTAACTTTTCCTTCAACTCTTATAATTCCGTAACTACTCGGTATTTATATATAGCTACATAATTTCATAACTCCCAACTTGTACTTATATACGTAAACCCATATATCCATCTACATATGACGTATATACATACTCGTATATACACCTAGATATATATCTACATATATATACGTATATATATACTCGGCATACACAACTCCTATATAAGCTTATACATCCACACGTACATAACAATACTTCTACCTAGCATACCTATCCTTACTTGTCTCACTGTAATTACAGTAGGCCTACATGTCTCTATACTTTTATAAACATATATATACTCAGCACACTACCCTTACGTATATACACATATACTTACTCTGCACACTAGTTTTACAAATTCTAATGTCGATATATATATATATATATATATATATATATATATATATTGCAGTGTATGAGTATATGTGTACCTACACAAGCCGTCTAAGTTCCGGGGTTACGGCTGCTGGAATGTCTTGGACCGGGGTTCGTACGTTGGCTCGAAAGGACTCCCGCACTGTAGGATCCGAAAGGGCCGGCTTCAGTTGGTTACTCACACGGAATAGAATGAAGGGAGAGGGATGCACTAGGAGATTGTTACCTTCGTTCCAACTGGTGCAGACAGGAGCCATCCTTCCGGTGAGGCGTGCAACGGTTCGTCACAAGCAGAAGCGGTGGTTGGCGTTCCCAGCGGCCGGTGCAGAAGACGATAGGGAAGCGAGGGCGGGCGTCGGCTGGTATCTTCTGTACCTGTGGTCTGCTAGCGTTCCAGGCGGTCTTCACTGGTGGTCGGTACTGCTGGTCGGCACAAACGAAAGGTTCCGGCACTGAAGAGGAAGCCCGCCAGTTGCAGACGTACTGATCTTTGGGTGGTCGCTGGCGTCTGCGTCAATCATGCAGAAGAAAGCGTGCCGGTTGTGTAGAAGAAAGAAGCGAAGCAGCAGTAGGATTAGGGAGGGATTAGGTTAATCGTATAATTAGGTTAGGGTTAGGATTGGCTTAAGGAGGTGGGCCGGTGGGCTTGGGCCTGGTGTTGGGCCAGAACTGGACTGCTCTCCCATTAAAACAAGGGATACGGAAAACTTGTTAATCGTCCCGGATCGAAGAAAATTTGCGGGAAAACTTACGGAATTATTTTCCGTATTATATAAGTTATTATTTTAATTTAAAGGTACGTAAATTATTTCCGGTTACATCATTTATCATTTTATGTGAATTAAGGTCACATAAAATGATAGAAATTGAATCTCGTTTTAACTTCATTTACAGGATAAAGGTTGACGGACCGGAATCCGGTTAAATTCAGGGTTAACGGAGTTTAAAATTTTCGGTTATTACATCAGTGCCCCCTTAAAAGAAGTTTCGTCCCGAAACTTAGGATAATATACCTGTTCATAGTTTGTAAAATTAGTTTTCAAAATTTACCATTTCCTGCCATGCAACTACTCAACCATCATAATCAGAAATGCATCACATAAAACATAATCACTCAATCCAATATAAAAACCTGAATGGTCAAACAACATAACATCCGAGTACTAACTCGTCGATACAAAAGTAACCTCTAACCCCGCAAAGAACTCGGGATAGTTACGTCTAATACTCTCCTCAGTCTCCCAAGTGGCCTCATCAGCTCCTCGTCTAAACCACTGGATCCTCAACATAGGTATCTCCTTGGACCGCAGATGTCTAGTACTGCGCTCCAAGACAGCTACTGGGTACTCTACAAATGTATGGTCAGGCTCAACTATCAGATCCTCATGGCTGATGACTTGTCTCGGATCCGGGATGAAATCTCTCAACTGAGATACATGGAAGACTGGATGGACACCCTCTAGTATCGGCGGTAGTGCTAATCTGTAAGCCACCTCTCCAACTCTCTCTAAGATCTCAAAAGGTCCGACATATCGGGGACTCAGCTTCCCCTTAATGCCGAAATGTCTGACTCCTCTCGTGGGTGACACCCTCAACCACACCTGAGCACCCACCCTAAACTCCAAAGGTCGACGCCTTTTGTCGGCATAGGATTTCTGACGACTCTGAGCTGCTAACATACACTCCCGAACTAGGGCAATCCGAGCAATGTCATCCTGTATCTGATCTGGAGCTACTCCATCATCTCTGCTAGGCTCATCCCAGCATAATGGCGTGCAACACCTCTGCCCGTACAAAGCCTCATAAGGGGCCATCCCAATAGACGCATGTCAACTGTTATTATATGAAAACTCTACGAGTGGGAGATGATCTGGCCATACCTGTCCCTAATCAAGTACACAAGCCCGTAGCATGTCTTCTAATGTCTGGATGGTCCTCTCAGACTGACCATCGGTCTGGGGGTGGTAGGCGGTGGTAAAGTGGAGACTCGTCCCCAAAGCAGTATGTACCTGCTGCCAAAATCTCGAGATGAAACGTCCATCTCTGTCGGAGACTATAGTCCTCGGTACTCCATGAAATCTCACAATGTGCCTGGTGAACTCCTCAGCTAGACGACTTACCGGCCAAGTTTCCTTAATCGGAATGAAACGTGCGGTCTTCGTCAGACGGTCTACCACTACCCAAATAGCATCAAAACCTCTGCTGAGTCTCAATCCTGTGACAAAATCAATAGATATATCCTCCCACTTCCACTGTGGTACTAGAAGTGGGTGGAGCTCTCCTTCGGACCTACGATGCTCAATCTTGACCTGCTGGCAGGTCGCACAGTGAGCTACATACCGAGCTACATCGGGCTTCAAACCACCCCACCAGAAGGACCGTCTCACATCCTTGTACATCTTACTCACTCCAAGATGTACTGAGTATGGGGTAGCATGAGCCTCACCTAGTATCCTCTGCCTCAACTCCCTGTCTGACGGTACACACACGCGGTCCTGACGTCTCATCACTCCATCAGCTCCAATGGTGAACTGTGGTACCTCATCTCGAGACATCATGTCTTGATTCCCGATCAAAGTCGGGGAAGTCTCCTGCTTCTGTCGGATCTCATCCAACAAATCAAGAAGTAGCTCCAAAGTAGCCAACTGACTATCGGTATCGGGAAACTGAATCTATATCTCTAACCAAGCCAAATCCCTCTGCAACTGTGGATGTACCGTCAATCGGGCTATCACCCTCTCCCTAGGCGTCTTCCGGCTCAAAGCATCAGCTACTACGTTCGCCTTTCCGGGGTTGTAGAGAATCTCAAGGTCGAAGTCCTTGATCAACTCTAACCACCGCCTCTGGCGGTTATTCAACTCCCGTTGAGTGAATATATACTTCAGACTCTTATGGTCTGTGAAGAATTGACATGTCGCGCCATAGAGATAGTGACGCCAGATCTTAAGAGCATGAACTACTGCAGCCAACTCTAGATCATGTGTGGGGTAGTTCTCCTCATACGTCTTCAACTACCGAGACGCATAGGCTATGACCTTACCCCTCTGCATCAAAACACACCCCAAGCCTAGCTTGGATGCGTCACTGTATACAACAAAATCATATGTACCCTCAGGCTTTGCTAAAATCAGAGCAGACGTCAATCTCCTCTTCAGCTCCTCAAAACTCCGCTGACACGGCTCAGACCAGACAGACCGAGTAGTCTTCCTTAGAAGACAAGTAAGTGGTCGGGCAATCAAGGAGAACCCTTCCACAAACCGGCGGTAATAACCTGCCAAACCTAGAAAGCTGTGAACCTCCTTAACATTCTTAGGAGGTTGCCAAGAAGATACTGACTCGATCTTCACCTGATCGACTTTAATACCCTCAACAGTCACCACGTGGCCTAGAAAAGCCACCTCTGACATCCAAAATTCACACTTAAGTAGCTTAGCATACAACTGGCTATCCCGCAGAATCTGCAATACTGTCCTCATGTGTCCGGCATGCTCCTCTCGACTCCTAGAGTAAACTAGGATGTCGTCAATGAAGACCACTACAAACTGGTCTAAGAAGTCAATGAATATCCCATTCATCAACTCCATGAACACCGCTGGTGCATTAGTGAGCCCAAAAGGCATCACTACGAACTCATAATGACCATACCTAGTCCGGAATGCCGTCTTAGGTATGTCCTGATCTCTCACCCACAGTTGGTGATAACCGGAACTCAAGTCTATCCTCGAAAACACGGACGCTCCATGCAACTAGTCCAACAGATCATCTATGTGCGGCAATGAATACTTGTTCTTGATGGTTACTTTGTTCAACTCTCAGTAGTCTATGCACAACCTCATCGATCCGTACTTCTTCTTCACAAATAAAACTGGCGTGTCCCAAGGAGACACACTAGGGCGTATGAAACCCTTCTCTCCTAACTCCTCTAATTGCTTCTTTAGCTCAAGCAGTTCTATCGGTGCCATACGGTACGGAGCCTTCGAGATCGGTCTCGTGCCCGGCTCTAACTCAATGCTGAAGTCAACGCTCCTCTGTGGGGGTAGTCCTGGCAGGTCGTCACTGAATACCTCTGCAAACTCACATGCAATGAGTATCTCCTCTAAGGTTAGGCTCTTGCTTTCCTTCATGGCATAACACCAGAAGGCCTCGCAACCCTGTGCTATCAGTCTCGCTGCTCTCACTGCACTGATAACTGTGCCGGACTTTCCGAGATCCCAACCTCAGAATATCACTCTATGACCGTCCTCAGGGGCAACGGTCACTGTCTTCCTACCAATGTCTAAGACTGCTCCGTGTCTCTTGATTCAATCTATCCCTAAAATCACATCCTCATGAGCTAAGGGCATGACTAGAAAATTTACTAGCCAATCTCTATCTCCCGTGCGAACAGGACATCCATAGATCTCTCTAGTCCCTCTCACCTTACTCCCATCAAGTAAGCCTATCATAAAAGGTATCCCCTCTATAGTAGCTAAGGACAACCTATCTACGCATGCATCAGATATGAAGGAGTGTGTAGCACTCGTATCAAATAAAACTCGTACGGGTAAGTCATGGATCTGGATCGTATCTGTGGGAGTCGGTGCCTCTGGCTGATCAGCACTCCTCAGCTCAAACACCCATGCCTGAGCTCCTCTGGTATCAGCTACACTGCCACGCCCTCTGCCCCGACCCGCTCCCTGCATAGAGCTCTGTGAAGATGTGTGTCCTGGAGCCTTGTAAGACTGCTACTGACTTGGGGCTCGGTACTGCTGCTGTTGACTCGGAGCTCGGTACTGTGGCTGTCTCTGTACACTCCCTGATAGACCTGTAGGGGAAGAACCCTGCTGAGATGGAGTCTTGCCCTGGCGGCAGAATACAGCCCTATGTCCAACCTTGCCACACCGGAAGCAGGTCACTAATGGCTTCGTGTAGTTCGATTGGATGTGTCCATAGCCACTACAGTTGTGGCACTGTAAACTCCTAGCTGAAGTCTGACCAGTAGAGGTATGGCTATGTCGCCCCTGAGTCTGTCCCCGTCCAAAAACAGCTACTCTTGTACTACCACTAGCATATCCTGTCCTGTACCGCTTATCCGGCCTGTCTGACTGAGTAGCTCTCCTCTGGACTGGTCTGTCTCTCTCATATGCAGACGCCCTATCTTGATAGTTTGACAGAGTTTCACAGCGAAATCCTGCTAGATAGGAACGAGTGCTCTCTCTCAATCTCCGTGAAAAGAGATACACATGCTGCTCCTCAGGAGGTGCAGCTGGTCCAAGTAGAGTCAGTTCCTTTTGGAACTTCTTGATGGCAGCAGCAATCGGAATGTCCTCAAATCCTGCCTCAATGAAACCCTGAAACCTCTCTCTCCTCAACGAGACAGGGTAGTATCTGTCTCTAGCAATGCTCCTCATCTGCTCCCAACTGGTGACTCGACTATGTATGGTCCGCCACCAGGAATGAGCATCCTCAGTGAAACATGTCTGCACCAAATCCACCTGTCGATCCTCTGGGCAACGTATCGACTCCAATGTAGTCTCTACCTGTCCAATCCAGTGCTCCACCTCCAACCCTATCTCTCCACTGAATGAGGGGACCTTCTGAGATTTGAAAGCCTTCAACCACTCATCAGGCCTCGGTGCTCTAGACCTAGTAGGAGCTCTATCAGCCACCACTCTCCTCTCAGGTATAGCCGGTACCTGAGGCACTCCCTGTGTCACCTGAACGGACCTAGCCGGTACTGGTGGTACCTGGGTAAGTCTCTCTGTTCTAGCAGCCTCCTCCATACGCTCGACGTATGCTCGGTACTCTCTGTACTCAGATGTTCCAATAGAAACACGTCCTGACTCCGTCGAACGTGCTCTCTGCGCTGCAGACCTAGCAACGGTCTCATTCCTGACCTCGGGAACTACACTCTCAGCCACCTCCTCCATTCCAGCATCTGGCATGATCACTGCTGGTGGATCCTCTCGAGAAGCCCGACCTCGACCTCGTGCTAGTGGAGGTCTACCTCCACGGCCGCATCCTCTAACTAAAGGGGTCCCATCTCCCCTACCTTGTCCAGCTGGAGGGAGAGGTGGATGACCTCTACCTCGACCAGTAGCTAGCGTAGCTCTAGTACGTTCCATCTACGCGAGGAATAACAACTATAATTATAAACTAGCTAATAAGTCCAACTAAAGTAAAAACATAAAGTCCATACTAAGCATACTGAGGTCCGCGGTAGTAGTGGTGGTCAGCCGTACTTTTCTATTCCCAACCAGACTATGCATGCATTTGAAAACCAAAAGTTCCCCTTTTAAAACTCATATCCCTTTTCGGGTTCTGCTTAATACTTATTCGGTCTTTCAGAAGATTTCAAGTGCCATTGTTGCCAACCTAGAGCTCTGATACCATGTTGTAACACCCCGCATTCTCAGAACTCGGGACGTTACTGGTTAGGACCTCACAGTGGGTCCGGACCTCAGTTTGACAATAATATTACTAGGATCTTGCAACAAGACACAAATAAGAAAAAACAAAATTTATGAAATAGTATTTTTAAAGGAATGAATGCAACAAGGTCTAGCAGCCTATAGTACATAAACAAAGGGAAAAAGATCAACTGTCTTAACAAAAGAAAGAACGACAAACAACAACCCCAACCCCCCACTCTAAGGAGTACGGAGACCCGGTTGACCACTACTTCCGGATCACTCAGCTACTGATCTAACCTGCGGTAAATCTAAAAACACAACAAGAGAAACCATTAGCTAGTTATCTAAACATTAGGAGAGTAATAATAGCACACACACACGTAAAAACATAAACACCCATCATGCTTTCAAACAAGTCCATTTATTATCTTCAGTTAAGTTATTCAGTCTTACTAATGATACTTATTTTGTGACACGAGGGATTCCCAAACCTCGCATCCGCCTCCGTGTAACCATCAGGAATGGATCCGATGCATCTCACCTTGTACCTGCCTGGTCAGGGTATAGAGAACCTCCTAGTCTCCTGTCAGAGCTGGGCAGTGATGTCACGGCCCGTTATAATACACTTGGGCCTTAAACCATAAACAACGGTCGTCCTAACAAGTTGTTATTATTTTTATCACACACGTTACACAAACACAACCATTATCACTCAACTAATATCCAGAAACTGGCTAAGTAAGTCGCAAGGACTTACCTGAGTCAAATCACACTCTAACAAGTCTCAAATCGGTCCGTACTCGTGGTAACTCAAACGCCTGTCAAATAAGGCACGTGGATCAAAATCACATCCAGATGTCCAACCTCATGCGAAGGGATTACGGAAAAAGCTCTCTTACGGTAAAAGACCATTTTACCCTTAGTGCCGAAAATTCTCAAAGTTTATTCTTGAATTCTACTAATTTCTTTTAGAACTTGTTTTCCATAAATTGTTTCTCTCTGATAGTTCTTATAAGTTATAAGTTAAAACTCGAAACCACTCTTCAAAGAACAACACTCCTCCTCTTTCTCGATTACCACTCTACTCTTTCACATGTATATATACGTATGTACATGCTCTAACTTTTCCTTCAACTCGTATAATTCCGTAACTACTCGGTATTTATATATAGTTACATAATTTCATAACTCCCAACTCGTACTTATATACGTAAACCCATATATCCATCTACATATGACGGATATACATACTCGTATATACACCTAGATATATACCTACATATATATACGTATATATATATACTCGGCATACACAACTCCTATATAAGCTTATACATCCACACGTACACAACAATACTTCTACCTAGCATACCTATCCTTACTTGTCTCACTGTAATTACAGTAGGTCTACATGTCTCTATACTCTTATAAACATATAAATACTCAGCACACTACCCTTACGTATATACACATATACTTACTCAGCACACTAGTTTTACAAATTCTAATGTCGATATATATATATATATATATATATATATATATATATATATATATATATATATATATATATATATATATATATATATATATATTGCAGTGTATGAGAATATGTGTACCTACACAAGCCGTCTAAGTTCCGGGGTTACGGCTGCTGGAATGTCCTGGACCGGGGTTCGTACGTTGGCTCGAAAGGACTCCCGCACTGCAGGATCCGAAAGGGCCGGCTTCAGTTGGTTACTCACACGGAATAGAATGAAGGGAGAGGGATGCGCTAGGAGACTGTTACCTTCGTTCCAACTGGTGCAGACAGGAGCCAGCCTTCCGGTGAGGCATGCAGCGGCTCGTCATACGCAGAAGCGGTGGTTGGCGTTCCCAACGGCCGGTACAGAAGACGATAGGGAAGCGAGGGCGGGCGTCGGCTGGTATCGACTGTACCGGTGGTCTGCTAGCGTTCCAGGCGGTCTTCACTGGTGGTTGGCGCTGCTGGTCGGCACAAACGAAAGGTTCCGGCGCTGAAGAGGAAGCCCGCCAGTTGCAAACGTACTGATCTTTGGGTGGTCGCTGGCGTCTGCGTCAATCGTGTAGAAGAAAGCATGCCGGTTGTGTAGAAGAAAGAAGCGAAGCAACAGTAGGATTAGGGAGGGATTAGGTTAATCGTATAATTAGGTTAGGGTTAGGATTGGCTTAAGGAGGTGGGCCGGTGGGCTTGGGCCAGAACTGGGCTGCTCTCCCATTAAAACAAGGGATACGGAAAACTCGTTAATCGTTCCGGATCGAAGAAAATTTGCGGGAAAACTTACGGAATTATTTCCCGTATTATATAAGTTATTATTTTAATTTAAAGGTACGTAAATTATTTCCGGTTACATCATTTATCATTTTATGTGAATTAAGGTCACATAAAATGATAGAAATTGAATCTCGTTTTAACTTCATTTACAGGATAAAGGTTGGCGGACCGGAATCCGGTTAAATTCAGGGTTAACGGAGTTTAAAATTTTCGGTTATTACATCAGTGCCCCCTTAAAAGAAGTTTTGTCCCGAAACTTAGGATAATATACCTGTTCATATGTTTGTAAAATTAGTTTTCAAAATTTACCATTTCCTGCCATACAACTACTCAACCATCATAATCAGAGATGCATCACATAAAACATAATCACTCAATCCAATATAAAAACCTGAATGGTCAAACAACATAACATCCGAGTACTAACTCGTCGATACAGAAGTAACCTCTAACCCCGCAAAGAACTCGGGATAGTTACGGCTAATACTCTCCTCAATCTCCCAAGTGGCCTCATCAGCTCCTCGTCTAGACCGCTGGATCCTCAACATAGGTATCTCCTTGGACCGCAGATGTCTAGTACTGCGCTCCAAGACAGTTACTGGGTACTCTACAAATGTATGGTCAGGCTCAACTATCAGATCCTCATGGTTGATGACATGTCTCGGATCCGGGATGTACTCTCTCAACTGAGATACATGGAAGACCGGATGGACACCCTCTAGTCTCGGCGGTAGTGCTAATCTGTAAGCCACCTCTCCAACTCTCTCTAAGATCTCAAAAGGTCCGACATATCGGGGACTCAGCTTTCCCTTAATGCCGAAACGCCTGACTCCTCTCGTGGGTGACACCCTCAACCACACCTGAGCACCCACCATAAACTCCAAAGGTCGACGCCTTTTTTGTCGGTGTAGGATTTCTGACGTCTCTGAGCTGCTAACATACGCTCCCGAACTAGGGCAATCCGAGCAATGTCATCCTATATCTGATCTGGAGCTACTCCATCAGCTCTGCTAGGCTCATCCTAGCATAATGGCGTGCAACACCTCCGCCCGTACAAAGACTCATAAGGGGCCATCCCAATAGACGCATGCCAACTGTTATTATATGAAAACTCTACGAGTGGGAGATGATCTGGCCATACCTATCCCCAATCTAATACACAAGCCCGTAGCATGTCTTCTAATGTCTGGATGGTCCTCTCAGACTGACCATCGGTCTGGGGGTGGTAGGCGGTGGTAAAGTGGAGACTCGTCCCCAAAAGCAGTATGTACCTGCTGCCAAAACCTCGAGGTGAAACGTCCATCTCTGTCGGAGACTATAGTCCTCGGTACTCCATGAAATCTCACAATGTGCCTGGTGAACTCCTCAGCTAGACGACTTACCGGCCACGTTTCCTTAATCGGAATGAAACGTGCGGTCTTCGTCAGACGGTCTACCACTACCCAAATAGTATCAAAACCTCTGCTGAGTCTCAATCCTGTGACAAAATCCATAGATATATCCTCCCACTTCCACTGTGGTACTAGAAGTGGGTGGAGCTCTCCTCCGGACCTACGATGCTCAATCTTGACCTGCTGGCAGGTCGCATACTAAGCTACATACCGAGCCACATCGGGCTTCAAACCACCCCACCAGAAGGACCGTCTCACATCCTTGTACATCTTACTCGCTCCAAGATGTACTGAGTATGGGGTAGCATGAGCCTCACCTAGTATCCTCTGCCTCAACTCCCTGTCTGACGGTACACACACGCGGTCCTAACGTCTCATCACTCCATCAGCTCCAATGGTGAACTGTGGTACCTCATCTCGAGACATCCTGTCTCGAATCCCGATCAAAGTCGGGCAAGTCTCCTGCTTCTGTCGGATCTCATCCAACAGATCAGGAAGTAGCTCCAAAGTAGCCAACTGACTATCGGTATCGGGAAACTGAATCTCTATCTCTAACCAAGCCAAATCCCTCTGCAACTGTGGCTGTACCGTCAATCGGGCTATCACCCTCTCCCTAGGCGTCTTCCGGCTCAAAGCATCAGCTACTACGTTCGCCTTTCCGGGGTTGTAGAGAATCTCAAGGTCGAAGTCCTTGATCAACTCTAACCACCGCCTCTGGCGGTTATTCAACTCCCGTTGAGTGAATATATACTTCAGACTCTTATGGTCTGTGAAGAATTGACATGTCACGCCATAGAGATAGTGACGCTAGATCTTAAGAGCATGAACTACTGCAGCCAACTCTAGATCATGTGTGGGGTAGTTCTCCTCATACGTCTTCAACTACCGAGACGCATAGGCTATGACCTTACCCCTCTGCATCAAAACACACCCCAAGCCTAGCTTGGATTCGTCACTGTATACAACAAAAGCATATGTACCCTCAGGCTGTGCTAAAATCAGAGCAGACGGCAATCTCATCTTCAGCTCCTCAAAACTCCGCTGACACGGCTCAGACCAGACAAACCGAGTAGTCTTCCTTAGAATTTTTTTTAGATTTTATCTTTTTCTCAAAATTGCAAGGGACCTAGTTAATACACATTGAAACAAAAAAGTCTACTTAATCTACATTTATACAATAAAAGCCTACTTACCCCTTTTACTCATTTTTATTTAATTTTAAATTAGTTAAATTTCATTTTTTCAAAATTTTATTTCAATTCAAAATAAACGGACTGCCTTTTTTTTAAGACCAAATCTATAAAATTTACTATATTTTTTTATATTTAAAAAAAAGTAACTTTTTAAATTTAATTTTCTAATTTTTTTATATAAAAAATATAATAAAAAAACACTTACATAAGTATTTTATAAAATTAATTAGTTTAAAATTTATCATGGTCATAATTAGTAATTTTTTGTTAGATTTTTTAATTTTATTTTTGCATTTTTAATAAAATATATAAAGATATGTATAAAGAGAAACAAATTAAATTACGAAGATACTAGGAGAAAATTTTAATCTTGTGAGTACTATGAGAAAATTTCCAAAATCTAAATGCACCGAAAAATTTCTTATTTTATTTATAAAAAATTAGTGGCTTTGGTCTCTACTGCCGCTATAGTTTTTGTGTATCTTTGACTCTTTGTTATATAGTTTGTTTAACAACTTTTTTTTTTTTTTAATCATGTGGACGATTTCTTATAATTATTGTTTTCATCGGTAACTTTGTGAAGATACCCCAAATTTAGCACATAGTTTATTTATCCGTCGTAAAATGTTCAACTTCTAGAATGGATGAGGAAAAAAATATCTCCTTAGAAAACAACGTTGTCATTTAGTACTAGCATTATTCTCGTATTTTGCACGAGGAATTTTTTTTATTAGTATAGTAATTATAGTATTTAATATAAAAATTATAACTAAAGAAATATCTTTTTATATTTCTCATAAAGTTTACTTATTTTAACTTCGATCACTTAAAAATTAAGTAGTAAAGCAAAAAATTCACTCAATTTATTATATTAGGAAATATATGAATGCGAGATTTTTTTAATTAAAATTGAAATGACTATAAAATAATCAAATACCAATTGATTAGATATTTTTCATCTTTAGTTATTCGTATTTTATTATAAATTATATGATAAAAAAAGATTTTAATTTAATTAGGAAAAAGGTGGATATAGTTAGTAATATAAAAAAGATATTATAGGAACACAAATAATTATGAAAGAATTTGTGAATGCACGAAAAAATGACATGTGCCATTAAATGTATGAGTAAAGGACTCATGACACCAAGCGTTTTCGCTTTAATATAATATATAGATATATATATTGGTTTTTTTAATCATATATATCTATACTAATCCATTATGCTTTTCACAAGCGGATCTCGGAAGATCTGTCTGCGAGTAGGTAAGTGAGAAGAAAGGCAGAAGGGGAGAGACTTTCATAAACATAAAATAGTGAAAATTAAAGTTGTTGAAATAACAGTTATTGAAAACAAATTAAGGAATGAATAAACAATAGCAGAATGAGTGTGATGATTGAAAATGTAGGAGATAACTTGAAAATTTAGACGAAATTATCACAACCTTGAAAAAGATGAAGAAATATGATCAATATTGGAAGACAAAAACTGTCAGAAAAAATGATGAAGTATTAGCCACATATATAGCGTGAGAGATAAAACGTGGAGGAGAAGTAAAACGTACAAGAAAAATTTAGGTTTTATGGTCAATCAACGTAAATTGTGGAATTAGTAGATTTTGATAGATTTTGATATTTTTTAAGTTGAAAAAACGTACCGGAGAAGTGTAGAACGTGATATATTTAACTTTTTGGATTAATTATTTAAAAGATTAGTTAAGAAAAGATTTGTCTTAAATTTTGTTTTGATAAAATGTACCTGAGAAATCTAGAACGTGATATATTTAACTTTTTGGATTAATTATTCAAAAGATTAGGTAAGAAAAAAATTGTTTTAGATTTTATTTAGTAAAAAAATATTTATTGGCTTAATTTCTGATTTAATAAAAGATTTAATGTGAGAAAAATTGTGTGGCACCACGTCAACATTAGTGTAGTCTACTTTAATAGTATAGATAGATATAGATATTTATCGGGCAAAACTATTTTCAAGGCTCTTATCGATCCCTTTAAAATTGATAATGAACCACCAAAAAAAATAAAAATTAATTTTTGAGGCCAACCAACAATAAATGAGATTAAATATTTTTTTTAAAAAAATCCTCACGCACATATTAAATGGGTGGCTTTTAAAAAAAATAATGTAGTTCTCAATATTAAATGGGTGGCCTTATGAGACATATTAATTTCGTTGCTAATTTTTTTATTTGATTGGACTTATCAAGATATAATGTACCGAGATATGCAAATTCCATCAAACTTAGACTTTAATCGTGTCTTTTAAATTTATAAATTATTTTTGTAACATTAAATAATTATGATGAACACTTACTAGAAGTGATCAATCCTATTATAACTTTACAGGTGAGAATATTTAGTTCATGATCGATGTAAAGGTACTAAAAGTGCAAACTAAATAGAATGAAATAAATTGTTTATTCATGAAAGGAATACCACATTTGCGCAAAAGGTTATGTGTCCTATTAAAAAAATGCTAAGCTAATGCTCATATGGAATAAAACTAATGTAATACTCATGTTATGCACGGACGTAATTTAGTTAAATTTTTTATTTAAAAATAAATAAAACATTGTAACTAATTTAAAATATCAATATTTGATAATTTTAGAATATTATTTATATTAATAATAAATTTAATATATATATATATATATAATATAGACTAGTTAATAGTTTAATACTTGTATACTATGATCATGGATATTAATTTATAATAAAAAATATTTTTTACAATATTTTTTTTAATGATAGCTACTTTACATAATCCTTTAATAAGAATTTCAAAAATGAGAATGTGTACAAAAAAGATACGTGGTGAAATGCGTGAAAAAATAACGCATGAAGTTATGGGTTTCTGCTTTAATATTACTATATTAGTACTAAATAGATGAATAGACCCGTGCTATGTACGGGTTTAAAATATGTTTATATGATCTTAAAAATATAACATCCCAAATTTTCAAAATTCGGGGAGTCGGGGAGTTACTGGTTAGGATCTCACAATGGGCGCCGAACTTAGTTTGACAACAACATTATCAGATCTTACAACAAGACACAAATGTATTAAAACAATTTGAAATCGATAAAGGTTAATAATGTGAATAATGCATAACGTGGATCAGCCTTACGGGACAGAAATATAAATGTAATGTGCATGCAGAAACAAAATGACTCTCCCTTCCCATCAAATGAGTACGTGGACCCAACTGCCCATCATCTCTGGATCTCTCTACAACTTCCTTAACCTGCAAGACATGTACACCGTCAGATAAACCGTTAGCTAACATTCTTTATATTAGAATAACAATAATAACACACATACACACATCAACAAGATACACCAAACAACATGCTCACACATCAACCGGTTATTATCTTTATTACGTTATTAACTTTACTAATTCAACTTATTTCGTGACACAAGAATCTCCCGAAACACGCCTCTATCCCCTTATACCAACAGGGTTGGATCCGATGCATCTAACCGTTTATTTGCCTGGACTAGTGGTAGAGAACTTCCCAGTCTCCTGTAGAATTGGACAAGTTGTCAACTCCCGGTTATCATATACCTAGGCCAATTAACAATAAAGGTCATCCTAGCAAGTTGCTATTATAAACACACAAGCACACACCTCCATTGCAGTTACGCTAACACACATAAGTCAGCTAAGTAAGCTCAAGGGACTTACCTTGATGCGGGATTGAAGCCGCAGTTCCCGGTCTAGATTGAAATTCCTAGACAGAAGCAAATCTCGGATGGATCAAGGAAATCTCGGGCGAGATTTAATGAAGAACATACCGAGATTTATCCAAACTCAGAAAACGGATTAATGAATGATATGGAAAGATAAGAAGATGAATAATGGAATAATATATGATAAGTATAGGAAGATATGAATCAAGATATTCCCGCAAAGAAGCTTGACCAATGATGTGTCAAAACCCCTTAACGAAGAGCTTACCTTAACCCTCACTTCTTTAACCTTACACAAGCCTTCAAAGTAAGACAAGCACAAGGAGGGACTAATTTAACTTGTAGCACCAACCTTCAAAAATATTAACACACACAAGAACAACCTAACAAGGATTCATAACTTTTTAATAAAAAACTCTCCTTTTGATTGAATAGAAATGATGAAATGCAAACTTAATAAATGAAGTTAAAAGTGTCTCACAATATTATGGAAATCAAATTCAAAACTGATTTCCCTAGCAATCTCTCCCTCTAAGGCTATTTATAGGGAAGATTCTCCTACAAAAGATAAGAAAACTAACTTAAAAGATAATCCTAGAAGATAGGATCAAAATTAACAAATACATTCTGAATGTTTGAGAGATGAAAGGTAATAAAATAACAAAGATAAGATAAGATCTCAACCGATCTTATTGGTCTCGATAGTGAAAACCACGGGTGAATTTTCGGCCGAGATTTCATGTTGTTGGCCGAGGCTTTGCATTGCCCATGCAATCTTCCACTCTATCGATTCCTCCCATGTTTGTAGTTTATAAGCGACCTTTCCTTGAGTTCTCTTGCTCCTGGATTAGTGAATGGTCAATGTAATGTAGGCGTAGATGCTATCAAGAATGATCCCACATCATACTCCCCTTCTTGAAAATGATTCCACCTAAAATCATAGCCTTACGTATCACTCACCATGACTCAAGTATGGTAGCTTCTAGAATGTATCAAATTCATGAAATGAAGACACCAACTTCTTCTTCCTCATCCGTTCCACCTCGATATGTACATCAACTCGTACATTCCTCGATTCGAACGGATTCGGATTGTCAAACGGGTCATACTGCGAGTTTGTTGGCTCCTCTGGAAGGTCTCTACAACTTTGAAGCACTTGGGGCCTGAACATTTTCATCATATTGTACAACAGTGGCAAATCTCGGCTGATCTCCTCAAATCTCGGACGAGATTTCTTGTGTAGGGTCGAGATTTTCACTGTGATTTCGTATATTGTCTCGGATGATGAAAAATGAATGTATTCTTGGAGCTCTACTTCTCCTAGTTGCAACCAAGTTGAATCTCCTGGTTCAAATGGAACTTCCTTGCGGATTTGAGGATCTCTATCCGCAACTAATTCCCGTTCTTCATTTAGCTTCGCACATGATTCCTTATAGACCTTTGTGACAATGTCCTCCTGTTTTCCTACAATCACAATTACTCGCTCCACTAAAGGTAACGGTATAGATCAAAGAAAGTCATGGAGAATAACTTAATCACAAAATCATTATAGTTTAAAGCTAGATATGGATCATCATTCCTAGAGTAAGCACAACTAATAGGATATAACAATAAAATATTAAAAATGTAATGACTCCCCTTCTTAGCTTTAGCTAACTCTTCAAATAAGAGCACACTAATGTATTTCCTTGGAGCTTTCTTCCATATGAATAATTCTTGATCAAAACTCCTAGGAATGACGTTGATGGGTGGATGCTCCTTATAAAACTCTCTTTCAAGGCCATACTGAAACCTTGAAGGGCTGGGATGTGGATCTGCATATTGTAATTGAAAATCTCGGGTAGGAATCTTGGCCGAGATTTGTGAATTATGGCCGAGATTTCTTCTCTGGAATGAATTCATGCTTTCCTATGCCGAGGTTCCGTCCTTATCATGGTCAAACTTCCTTCTCCATACTCCTCCGGCATTCTCGACTCATAGACAACGTGTATGTTATGCCTTTTAACATCCAAAACTTGCAATCTACAATAAAACCCACTCGCTTCCTCTTGGACAACGGTGCAAGATTAGGGTTTGCAAGAAATAATGTATCAACAAGGTCATGGGCATGCAAAGTATACAACACTCTATGCCACCTCAAACCCGACATTAGTAATCTCATGCATAACATACTTCTTATTTGAATATAACAATGACACAACTTGGGGATGCACTACATAAAACCCTTTATGCTTATCCCTAGGGGTTTTAAAAGGCTTTATATAGTGACTTAAAGGCAAAACAGAAGATAGATCACTAGGAAGTTGTTCGAAAGAACAATCCGAATATGAATGCAACAACTTAGGCTCATGCACAACACATTCAAAAGATTCATCAGAATTCAACTTAGACAAATTCTCATCGCTAACAAGAGAATGCTCATTCATACTTGTATCTATGTCATGGTCATCATCAACAATCAACTCAGATTCATGCTTATGGGTTGCCACACTAGTCTCAGCATGTAACATAATAGTAGATTTTGATTCCAAGAAAACCACATGATCATACATAAAAATAGAAGGTTTAGAATCACTAACCTTTTCAGTTTGGGTAGCCTCCATTAAGGAGATCAACCGGTTACATATTTCTTCAAACTCATTTTCGGGCTTGTTTATAGGTTCATCAATCTTAATCGAAGATTTCCGGGCTTGGATGACTTGTGGTTCTGCCCTTGGGTAAAACTCCTCATCATGTACAAATATTATGTGTTGGAGGAGATTTATATGAGTCATGATAGCGTTCTCGCCTGGAACGTTGATCATACCTAGCTACGATAATCCCTCTCATCCTTGAATTCCGGAAAATCAACAAACTTTGGAGCGTTAGGCATATCATAATATTGACTTGAATATCTCATACCTTGCTCATAATGGGCTTGTGGATGTGGATCCGGGACTGGAGTTCTGTACGGAACACGTGAAGGTCCATCATCCTTATTCATGCATGGATGCCAGTTGAGGAACGTAACCATTAAACCTCGACCGGGGCATATCTCAGCCAAAATCTCGGGCTAGATTTTGCATTGGGGGCTGAGATTTGCCACTGGTTTGAGCTTCGTAATCTCCTAAGCGTCGGTTTAAGTTGTCAAGTTATTCCGTGATTTATTTTAGCATGGCTTGACCCTCAGGGTTGTCTAACCCAGCTCCTTGTGACCTTATATGGTCTTTAGCTCTATATATCCTGCGCAATCACATATAGTAACAACAAACGTGTTAATTTAGTGAAAACAAGGGTTTCTTACTTGTTTTCTCTCGCATTCACACTATGTTGTGAATCTCAAGCTGATTTAATACAATTGCCTTGGATGAATTATTGCTTCTTTACCAATTGATGAACTAGCTTCAATTAGAACTTCCTTGGAAGCCTCAGGTAGTCAACTTGGTTCGGAGAAAGGTTCTTGTGTTGGAAGATAGTTAAGATACTTTGTTGAAGGGCTCTCAGACAATTGACCTCAAGGTAGGAAAAAATATCGCAAGTATGACGCAACTAGTATGACAGAAAGTATTGATACTAACTAACACACCTAAAGAATTTGACTCAAGTTTTAGAGTAGAAAAGAGGCTAAGAAAAGGAACACAAGAGATTAAGAAGAGAGCTTTACTTACCTTGCACTTGAGAAAACGGGATCAAGAGTTAGCCAGTTAGGGTTAAGGCTCGACCGTAGCAAATCTCGGGTATCTCAAGGAAATCTCGGGCGAGATTTTGGGATGAACTGGCCGAGATTTGTCAAAAGGCAAAGTTTTTGTAATGCAAACTGGTTGGGGCTTGGGGTAAGCTCCTTCTTTGTTGTCTTCTTGTTATATGTACTCTTGAATCGCAACAACTCTTGTCCAAATGGCCTCACTGAAATATTAAGTTATAATCGATGGTATAATATGGAGGTGAAATCAATAAATGACCTTTGATGTTTTATTCACGTGGTTCCAAGGTATATGATGTATATATTGTTGTTGGATAATATATATTGTTGCACTTTGTGAACATTTTCGGTTACGCTTGAAGATAAGATTTTATCTACTAGATAAAATCTCAATAAAATATATCCGAAATATCTCTTTCATTTCCTTTGCAGATAGATATGATGTTTCCCAAAAGATATCTTCCAAATATAACGTTAAATGTGATTGGATTTGGCGAGAATAATCACGATCTTTTGTTTACACCAAATCTCGGGCAATCTTCAGGAATCTCGGACGAGGTTGTCTCTGCAATGGAATCTCGTTCGAGGTTCCAAGGTCTTCAAGCTATTGGATGGCTTATGTTTGGCTAAGTATTTCTCTTTTTTCCAATAGAAAAAAGACAACGCACGTTAAGCTCAAATAATCTCGAAAGAGATGGTAAACACAAAAAACTCGATTTTTTATTTGACTTAAAGAACACTCAAATAAAATATCAAACCTTTGGTGTATGGTTGAACTTCAATAAATTGGCTTTGATATCACTTTGATGCGGGGTTGAAGCCCCAATTCCCGATCTAGATTGAAAGTCCTTGACGGAAGCAAATCTCGGATGGATCAAGGAAATCTCGGGCGAGATTTAATGAAGAACATACCGAGATTTATTAAAACTTAGAAAACGGATTAATGAATGATATGGAAAGATAAGAAGATGAATAATGGAATGATATATGATAAGCATAGGAAGATATGAACCAAGATATTCCCGTAAAGAACCTTGACCAATGATGTGTCAAAACCCCTTAACGAAGAGCTTACTTTAACCCTCACTTCTTTAACCTTACACAAGCCTTCTAAGTAAGACAAACACAAGGAGGGACTAGTTTGACTTCTAGCACCAACCTTCAAAAAGATTAACACACGCAAGAACAACCTAGCAAGGATTCACAACTTTTTAATCAAAAACTCTCCTTCTGATTGAATAGAAATGATAAAATACAAACTTTATGAATGAAGTCACAAGTGTCTCACAATATTGTGATAATCAAATTCAAAAGTGAGCTCCCTAGCAATCTCCTCCTCTAAGGCTATTTATAGGGAAGATTCTCCTACAAAAGATAACAAAACTAACTTAAAAGATAATCCTAGAAGATAGGATCAAAACTAACAAATACATGTTGTTGGCCGAGGTTTTGCATCTCCCATGCAATCTTCCACTCTATCGATTCCTCCCATGTTTGCAGTTTATAAGCGACCTGATTATGTTGCTCTTGGATTAGTGATTGTCCATGTAATGTAGGTGTAGATGCTATCAAGGATGGTCCCACATCATACTTATCTCAAGATAATCTCAGCTCTCATATCTCGCTCAGCTTCCCACAAGAAAATACTCTATGCCTGAACAACAAGGCCGACAATCAACGACTATCCGATATGCTAGAAGTCCTCAACTTCTAGTCTCTATGATCTTTGTAAGATCATATAACAACATACTAGAAGGTTACTACTTCTAGTCTCATTGATCTCTACAAGATCATAAAACAACATGCTTGAAGGTCACTACTTCTAGTCTCAATGACCTCTACAATATCATAAAACATCATGCTAGAAGGTTCCTACTTTTAGTCTCAATGATTCTCACACGATCATATAATGATGTGCTAGGGGTGTCCCAATCCTAGTCTCAAGAACTTCCGCATAAATCACCAGACATAAAGTCCAACTCATACGTTACTCTAAGTCCAAACATCCGAGAACACTTACTCACATGCAAAGCCATGATTATTCTAATGATATAAATCCATAAGTATACACAAATCCCCAACCATCTCCAAGAACACTATTTTGAACTTAGTCTAGCTCTCCTATAAACAAACTATGCTAATACCTAACTTCGGAACATTACAATTCCGAATCCAATTAATACTTGATACTATGCATATCCATAAACAACATATCCAAAACTCAAGTCCATGAAAGCTATACAACCCATACAAATCTGCATCACAAAACTGCATTACAAGCAATTTTCTCAACACTTGGAAATAATTCACCACATCATATAAAACTGCATGAGGACCCAACTTTAGAAAACCATAGCTCTTAAATTATAACTTGGATTCCTCTCAAAGTTCAGTATGTTCTACTATGCAATACCGTGTATAACATATCTGAAATTCAATAACAAAGGAAGTGTCTAGCTTACCCAAATCCGGACTCGAAGTTGGCAGATCGTCCCTCTAACAACTCAGAAATGCATAAGCTCCTCTAGTCAGCTTTCAAAGCTAATAGGGACGGTGTAAAGACACCAACAAACTCTCTCATCAAAATATATTCATGGAGGGAAAAGAAACGAAGATGGGTGAGGTCCTTTCCCGACTAACGAGACACGACTTGCTCGCGTGCACGCGGAAGAAGACAAATCATGATCAGTGTCACTAGGACGCACCCACAAGAAAGAAGAAGCGCACTAGCGGTTGGCTGCCACCCGCACCCATGGCTAAGGTTAGGCGTACCTGCGGCCACCCTGCCGGCGCAACCGCTGTCGTTTTCCAGACGCACCCGCTGTCGTTTTCCGGTGCACCCGCGGATTTGATGTGGCGCGCCCACGGCTGAACTGCTGTTTGCAAAATCCTTGCGCAGAAGGGTCGATGGATGTTGGTTGCGATCCTTTCCTGAAGAGAGTTAAGGCCGCGGCTTGCGACATCTTTGTGTAAAGGGTTAGGGGTTGTTGCTTGCGAGTTCTCCGTGCAAAGAGTTGATGGTACGAGATCCTTGTGTAGAAGGATTGATGTTGTGCTCTCCATGGAAGGAGCCACTGTTGTAGCCCGGGACAACAACCTTAGAAGAGGCCCCTTGTGAGAGGTTGAGTGTGGCGTCGGTGGAGGAGGGAGAAGGGTGCTGCTATAGGCGCTAGACTGGCGTGAAAGAGAGAGATTGAGACCAAGGTAGATGAAGGCTATGGTTTGTGAAAGGGAAGAGGAAGAACGTGTTTTTTCACGTAGGAAGCAAGAAGGAGGAGAAGCACGGTTGCTTTACAGCCCGCAACTGAAAGCCCAAGCTGGTGGCTCGTGACGGGCCCGGATGGCGAGCCTTGATGGACCCGGACTGCCTATCTTTACGGATAAAACTTTTCTAAGGGGTTATGCAAGATAGTTGGATTTTCCCTTTTTATGTGAGTAGGATCCTCACATAAAATGATAGAAAGATAGAGGAAAGAAAAAAAACCATGAACTCGATATCCCATAAAACGTTAAGACGACGGAAAAAGTCCGAACCGGTCGAAGGCCAATTTGACTCGGAAATAAATGTCCAATTATTCCAAAAAAATTTTCTCTTAAAATTTGCAATCATCTTGTGCATATTAGTTAATTTTCAACGAATATTCGGATAAAGTTAAACCGGACACAAAATCTCATGCCCTAATATGATTTAAGTCATTGTTCGCTCTTAAGTGTGCGTGCAAATCTTAAATTTATAAAACTGAAATAAAAGCAAAGTGAACCCGCAGTGTACAGTTCGGCGTAGTAAAGCAAGAATTCCAGAGTATCGAACTCAGGGATTTGGGGGGAACAAAATCAGTTCACAAATTGTCGAGTAATAAAAATGTAGAAGCTTTGCAAATAATATTGGGAAAACAACAATTCTAAAGATCCGGATATCCAATTGTGGCAATCGATTCAAGATATTCTATAGATATAAGGACAGAGTCGGGATTGCAAAGGTATATCTAGTGTAAGGTTATGTACGGTGAAGTTTCTAACCCATATATCTCACCCAAAGACTTTCTCTATAAAGGTTGTTGAGGCTGCAGTATAGAAAAGATCAAAGGATAAGAATTACTCTCAAATACCCATCCCCAAACCCAAGGAATTAAAGATAAGCCAAAACGGTTAAGGTTGTGACACTCGAAACCGAAATAGAGGATGTTGAGTCTCACTACTACCTAGGAAAGGCAAGCCAAGGCTAGATTAAAGTAAATATTTAACTTTGGATCAAAGCAAAAGAAAAGAACTTACGACAGAGGAAAACCACGACTGGATCTTGAGCAACCATGGCCGTGGAACATCAAGAACAACCCGTGGAAAAGGTCGACGACGAAGTTTCTCGCAACTCTCAGGGTCCAATCTGTTTTGGTTCAATCTATCATCATCTAAGCCACAACTATCAACCCTTCACCTTAGAATCGCTAAAGGGTTTTAGCCAATAATCATCATTATAAATCAATAATCAAGTTTAAAAGAGAAAAGGGGTAAAATCTCAAAAACTCAATAATAACCGAATAGTCAATCTTGAAAACAAACAATAAGTATGTGTTCAATGTATTCAGAATAGGGAATATAAATCCTCACAACAATCTATAGGAACAATGAAGAACGGGATGTCAATCCGCCTTCAAATGTATACCCTAAGATCTTCTCTAAGTACGCAATCTCGAAATGCATCCTTCTCGGAATCTTCTCTGTACGCAATGGAATCTTCCTAAGCAATGTTCCAAAATCTCTTTCCTTGCGGGATGTATGTTGCATGTGCAGCCGTCCCCGTTTTCTCCCTCCTTCAGCCTTCTTATAGGGAAAAATAGGGTTACGAAAAAGCCCGATAACTGTTGCTGACGTGGCAAATATGACACGTGGAAACGTCATGGAAATCACGGTTTAGTGTAAAATTCCACGGTCGTGGTTTAGGGCGTGGAACCTTCTGTTTCTCTTTGACATCACTTTTCACGACCTCAATGCTTAAACCACGGTCGTGGTTCTCTTGGTCTAGCCGTGGGAAGTCAAATTCCTTCGTAAAAGCCTTTGTTTCGTAAAGTTCTCTAACCATGCTCCTTCCTTAGCTTCTCCAATGCATCCTCTTGACATCTAGCATGATCAAATACTCCTATTCCCTCACATATGCTCCAATTCAAGCCTTTATTCACCTAAAAACATAACAAAGCTTGTGTAGATCTCTATATCGACAAAATAGGTGAATGTGCTCATAAATGCTTCAAGCTCATATCCATGTACACAACAAAAAGGGAAAAATAATCAAAACAAGTGCCTAAAATATAGTCATATTTCATGCTATTAAAATACCCCATACTTGTCGCATGCTTGTCCTCAAGCAAGGTTTTCAAAAGCTTAGAACATAAGGTAGGATGAAATATGAATGCAAAACAAAGTAAAAACAATCGTTTTGATAATGTGCTTCTAATCAATAGATCATTCTCAAATCTTGCTTCATGCCCCCTTGAAAACATCCATATAGATAAACCAAAATATGTCAAGCAAAGGAAACATCATAAAATTGCATGAACTTCAAGACAAACATCATTAACTTCAAGCAATTTCAAAATCAAACATGTGAAACTTCAATTTAGATCACCAAGTCAAATATCACTCTTATGATCTCAAGGACTTTCAAGTAAGGTCAAGAACGTGAATAGGTGGAAAACTTATAAGGGAGTGTGTTGTATAAATCCGGGAAGAAGGAACAACACAAACTCTTTTTACAATTTGAACTAGCCACCAATTAGAGCTTTGCTCTTCATTTTAGCACAAAATTTTTCGACTTTACTTTTTGGAAATATGGACAGCGGTGCACAAAAACCGAAGCCTAGGAGATTGGCGTTTCTCAATTTAGAGATGTCTCAAACCCATGATGCACATACCATAATCCGTTAGGAATATCGCTCAATCCGACTTTGGCAAGACACAAACACCCGGCTATGTGAATGATGTTGAGTTACTCATCATCATGATTAACTTCCCCAAACCTATTTTTCTATACTTTAAATGCACAAATTTCTTTCATGGCCCTCCAACATCAAATATGCCAAAATTACACTCTTCCTAATCCCCGGATAGGTAAAGAAGACAAATATTTTCATTGAGGGGCTAAATGATCAAAGAAAGAACCAATAAAAATCGAGGTGCCTTAATCATTTCATAAAGAAGTGTAAGAACTTATATTGCGATTTCAACATTCATTCCTCAATATGATTTAGATAAAACTTTCACATTATGAAATTTGCAAGAAAGGTTAAACAACATACTCAATTTCTTCACAATTCATAATTCAATTCAAGCATACAAATGTCATCAAAAGTTCATTCCACAAGTAGATTCATCATAGAATTCATCTCCAATCTTAGAAGCACAATAATTTTAAAAAATTTTCAAAAATTTTCAAAATTTTTATGGGTTTTTCAAAGATTTTTAATGCAATGCAATATAGAAACGTGTGACAATAAAAGAAAGATGCAAGTGTTCATGGAATTAAAGCGAAGCAAGTGTATCGAGTTATTACATAAAACGAGAGTCACACCCCACCCCATACTTAACATACACATTGTCCTCAATGTTTAGGAAAAATAAAGAAAAGAAAAGAACTAAAAAACTCACTAAGGCGGTGGAGTAGCTCGAAACTACCATCATCAATCACTGCGGAGGAGGTGGCGGCGGGTATGGAAAGAAGTCGGAACTGAAAGGTCGCCCGAACTGCTGGCGATAGACATCACGAAGGATCCTTGCGTTCTCTTGCCTCTCTTCATCATGCTCCTCCTGGCGGGTCTCTAAGTCGTCCATCCTCCTAGAAATATCACCCGCCCATGCTGGTTGTTGTCCATACAAAGAAGGAGGTTGTTGTGCCCACTCCGGCGACTACTGAGTACATGCAGGAGGCTGCTGGTACCAAGGTGGAGGAGCTCCCATCCAAGCCGGCTGTTGGCCGTACCAATCCGGTACACTACTCATCCATGTGGGGCGCTCACTAACGCTAGCTCGGTGAGAGGAGGAAGAAGCGGAAGGCCTCGGCTGGTAGGTGGATCTCCTAGGTGGCTCCGGCATGTCAGTTGACTACTCCGGGAATGATCCAAAGTCCTGCTCATTCCCTCCTACATCCGGGACATCACCTCCTCCCATCTCCTCGTCATCATCATCTGCAGCTGCAACTGGAACCTCATCTGGAATGTAAGGAGGAGATCCTAACCTGTTAGCATGCATAGGAACAAAGGTCTCCTTCCAGTTCTCCCGGCTAAGCCTAAGAGAGTACTCCAGAAGCCATGGAATGCCTCTACCACCTCTAACCTCCCAACACATGGCTGCGGTAGGTGGACCACGGTGGCAAGGGAATATAAGCCCCCTAGTCATGAGGCTATTGAGAACCAAAGGTCTCGCAACAGCTGCCCTCGTACAAGCGGAATAATCAACCCCCAGCTGGTTTGCAATATGTGTAACCATGCCTCCATATCCTATATTTCCGGCTGATTTGTTCTTCACTTTACTAAGTGTGGAGGCAAGCAAAGTTGCACAATCCGGAGAATGACCGGAAACCATACAATACAGAATAAAGAGTTCATCGGCCTTGATCTTTTGAGGGGTTTCGGTCCTTGGGAATAGGCATTCGGAAAGGATCCCATGAGCTATCTTAATAGCTAGATGATAGATGAGCTTGGCCTTCGATTTCGGCCAGTTGCCAACGGTCCTCTTGACTAACTATCATGGCTATCTCTCTCCAAAAATCCTTCTCCTTAACTCCTCTAGGAAACGTTCCATTGAACGTCTCATGGAACCCAAACATCGTCCCAAACTGCACAAAAGTGAGATCATAGTTGCGCTCCATCAACCTAAAGGATACCGTTCGGTTAACGACACTATGCTCAAAGGAAGTTATGAAATCCCTAGTGATCTACTCATATGCATCCTCCCTAATGGCGGAGAACACAATCAAGCCAGCCCTATCTAGTAACAAAGTCAAATCCTCAACCACATTCAGCTCTTGAAGCTCCTCCATGACAATGAACCTAGGAGCTATCACATTCCACTTAGAAATCTTTTCCATGGCTCTAAGGTAATCTTCATGGATTGCGGGTACTCTAGGGGCTGGTGGTTCTACAGTAGGGGGTTGGGAAGAAGACCCAGCACCCTTTTGCTTCTTGGTTCTATTGGATTTCCTAATTCAGAGCATTTTCTCACAACTTAGCAAAAACCACGGCTTGTTCTTCAGAAACCACGACCGTGGAACTGTATGGCACCCGTGGAATTGTTCAACTTTGCTCAAAAACTCAGCAAATTCACAACAAACTCAACAACAACAACCCTAAACTATTTCTAAGTTCAATTCCGTCCAGTTCTCCTAGAAATTTGCAAGAAAAACGAACAAACTCACCAAGAAGAGATAGAGAGAAAACCTAGGGTTTGGATTTGGGAAAATCCAAATTCCTTTTCGATTGTCAATTGTTCGCTCAATGTGTTGTTGGAATTTTGTAGAGGATCCGATTGGCTTCACTTTAGGTTGAGAATCGTTCAAATTGGTCACCGGATGAAGAATCACAAGGGTGAGGTTGGTTCGGCGTGGTTTGGGGCGTGGAAGGTTGAAAGTGTGAGTTTTTGTGAAGGAGTTATATAGTGGCCGTAAAAATTTTGAAAACCACGGCCAGTCGGGGTGTTCCACGGCCGTGGTTTTGTACGGACCTGTGGTTTTTTGGCGTTTTTATTTTCTTTAGCTACGACCTGCTTTTCCACGGTCCAAAATGGCATTCCACGGCCGTGGAACTGTACGGACACCCGTGGAATCCTCTGCTTGTGCCAAAAATCCAAGTCTTGTCATTCTTTCGGCTTTTCCTCTTTTCTTTTGCTCGTTCCTTATTCCTGACATCCAAAAACACACACATACCGGAAGGTATCGAAGAAAAACAAACAAAAACATCTAAACTAAACTAATCTAAGAAAGAAAACAAAACAAAAACGAGAATGCAATACCTTTGGTTGCCTCCCAAGAAGCGCTTTGTTTTGGATCCGTAGGTAGACCGTTCCTATGTTTAAGTGAGGACAATCGGAGAGATTTCCTCAGCTTGGAGCTCCAGCGAATACTTCTTAAGTCGTTGACCGTTCACCTTGAAACTTCTGCACTTCTCACCCCATACTTTAACTGCACCATGGGGGAAAACACGTTTAATCACATAAGGTCTTGTCCAACGAGATTTAAGCTTACCTGGAAAGAGCCGAAGTCTAGAATTGAAGAGGAGAGCTTGATCTCTTTCATTGAGGTCTTTTGGAATGATATG
The DNA here is from genome assembly GCA_033239125.1 of Fagopyrum homotropicum. NCBI lineage: Eukaryota > Viridiplantae > Streptophyta > Magnoliopsida > Caryophyllales > Polygonaceae > Fagopyrum > Fagopyrum homotropicum. The sequence continues at coordinate 137,209,670 of BSWB01000001.1, read as the reverse complement.
CTTGTCATGCCAACGCTTCTCCCGTTTCTTTGTAAATCTTGGCGTTCTCATAGGCGTTTAAGCGGAGTTCTTCTAGCTCGTTAAGATCTAAGAAGCGCTTCTCGCCTGCTTCCTTCATGCTGAAGTTCAACCACTTGACAGACAAATACGCCTTGTGTTCCAGCTCTACCGGGAGATGACAAGACTTCCCATACACAAGGTTGTATGGTGTTGTGCCGATGGGAGTCTTGTATGCTTTCCTATACGCCCATAAAACTTCATCCTACTTCAATGACCAATCCTTCCTTGTTTTTGACACCGTCTTCTCAAGGATCCCTTTGATTTTACTATTTGAAATCTCCACTTGTCCACTTATTTGCGGATGGTAGGGAGTGGAAATCTTGTGAGTCACCCCATACTTAGCTAGTAGAGCTTCGAATCGTCGGACTATGAAGTGTGAACCTCCGTCACTAATGATGGTTCGTGGTGTCCCAAACTTTGGGAAAATAGTTCTATTAAAGAACTTGACAACCACCATAGCATCATTAGTTGGAGAGGCAATAACTTCAACCCATCTCGAAACATAATCTACAGCGAGAAGTATATATTGATTGCCGCAAGATGATGGTAGTGGTCCAATGAAATCAACTCCCTATACGTGAAAGATTTCTACCTCTTGAATGTTGTTGAGAGGCATCTCATTCCTCCTAGAGATATTTCCTGTTCTTTGACAAGCATCGCAACAAGCAACAAAGGTTTGCACATCCTTAAATAAAGTAGGCCAAAAGAATCCGGATTGCAATACCTTAGCGCTAGTTTTATGAGAACTAGTGTGTCCTCCACAAGGAAGTGAATGACAATGACGAATTATACTTTACATTTCGTCTTCCGGCACACATCTTCTAATGATGCCGTCGGGACCTCTCTTGAAGAGTAGAGGTTCATTCCAATAGTATTGGCGGACATCCCTAAATAACTTCTTTCTTTATGATAGCATGAATTATAGTCTATATTTTGGGGCTGGTTTAGACGTTTTATCTTCATAAATCTACATGCTTAGGAGATATGGATATATTTTGTAGGAAATTATCTTTTTAAGATATTATTATCTTTGGAAGATAATTCTCCTATATAAAGGGTTGGATTTTCCACAAATGAGCCATCGCGGAATTTCCGGATCACATGCTTAGAGCATCCAGCAATTGAGGGATTTACTGGAAGTTTTGAAGGAAGGATTGAAGGATTGAAGTTCAAGGAAAGAAGGAATCATAGTTGGAGTTAGCTTTTGAAGGAGTTTGTAAGACTTTCTTAGATTTCTTTGGTTTGATTATCTTTGCTGATTTGTGATTGAAGAACGCTTGTTTGTTTGACATTTGATTCATTTATTGAGACCTTTTTCTTAAGGTTTTCTTGTTTGAATATTGATTTCTTTTTTATAAATTTGATTGTTGTTATCATGATGATTATTGGCTAAGCTTCTTTTGCGATTCTAGGGTGATTGGTTGAAGGTTGTGGGAAAGACGATGATAGAATGATCTTAATCCTAGGAGAACCCTGAAAGCTCGAGTCTTTGTACTTAACCGACGAACACCTCGCTCAGTCATTGAACATCTCGGCCGGGGTGGTACATGAATTGAACGAGGTGAACCTTTCCTGATCCGAAACTGAGTTAAGATTGCAGTTTGCCATATCCTATCCTTGTTACACCTTTCCTAGTTGAACGCAAGCCTAGGATGAGACTTACCTAGTGATTCCATTGTTTGTATACCCAAGATCATGAGTGTAGGTAATAAAGGTTTATCCTTTATTGGGATTTGAGTGTGCCTTCATCCCATCTTTGAGAGTTAGCCTGAGACTTACCCGGTGAAGGTTGATTCTATTCCCTTGGGTGGTGTGTTGGTTTGAGATTATAGTTCCTTTCCTTAGTACCTTGAGACTTACCCGGTAATAGGATCTTTGGTTTGGGATAGTGAGTAGTGAGACTTACCCGGTAATCTATTCCCACCTTAGAAACACCTTCCCTTTGCAAACCTCCGCTTTGTCCGCGTTATCTTTTGAGATCTTGAGTTCGAACCACAACTAGATGCTTTAATCCATAGAATCCGCATTACCCTTTACTTTACTTTTACATTATCTTTAATTAATTTAATTGCTTTTGTTTAATTACAATATTTGACAACCTGATTCTGTGCTTTGTTTCACCTAAGTCCTTGTGATCGACCCTTGGAATTCTTCATTTTATTACAATTGACCTGTATACTACGGGTTCGCATATTTGTTCAAGCATACTTCTTGGGTTATAAATTTTAAAGCTTGCACACAACTTTTGGAGTGAACAAGTTTTTGGCGCCGTTGCCGGGAACTTGGTCTAGACCGAGCCGGATGCGGTTGTCTTTCGGGGCTATTTCCCTCGTTACTATGGACCACTTTACTTGAGTGTTTTCGCAGGATTTTTCTTAGGTTTATACGAAGAACTCGTGCTGGAAAGGAAATCGTTCCTTACGATCCCGAACCAGAAAAGACCTACAAACAAAGATTGAAATAAGCTAAGATGGCCAATCAAGACAATCGCGATCTTGAAGCCGAATTGAAGGAGGCGTTGGAATAACTACGCCTTAATAAAGAAGAACTGCAGCGACAAAGAGAGCAGACTCGCACTAGAACTGAATAAATTGAAGCAGATATGACCGCTCTAAGGGCCCAGTTTCTTCCTCGACCAGATCCTCGACCGAGGCAAGACCCAGTTCATGTTGCCCCGGCCGAGATACATCCACCTCAGATGCCTGTCCGAGATGCTCTATTTGCTGGAATTCCACAAACCCTAGGACAGAGGATGGACCCCAATCAGCAAGTCAGGCGTTCAGGAGTCAACCTAGGTGATCCAGCCGAGCATGATTATGAACTTCGACCGCAAGGTCTATTTGTGATCCGACAATGCCAATTTGGAGGTTTAGAAAGGGAGTCTCCGCATCAACACTTGCAAAACTATGAGATCTTGATGGAGACCTTGAGACCTTCAAGGCTTGAAAATAACAACTACAAGTTAAGGCCTTTCTATTTCTCTTTGAAAAACAGGGCGCTTGCTTGATATTAATCTCTTCCACCCGGAAAAATCTACACTTGGGAAGAGATGACGACGGAGTTTCTTACTAAGTTCTTTCCTCCCTCTAAGACCGCTGAAATGAGGGGAAAGATCAATGCTTTTATCATGAAGGACAAGGAGAGTTTGTCCAAGTCATGGGAGAGATTAAAAGATGTTCTATTGGATTGCCCACATCATGGGATTCCAAAGATCGAGTTGCTGGAGATATACTTCAAGGGGTTGGATGGAACTACTCAATTCAATCTCCAACTACTTTCCGCCGGCACATTCATGGATATGCCGATAGATGAAGCTTGAGACTTTATTGAAAAGCAAGCTTTACATATGGAGAAGTACTCCCATCAAGGAGCCGATAATGGAGCAAGGAGAGTTAGCTTCCAAGACACTTCATCAAATGGAGCTCAACTCACCTCGCTTAGCAACAATTGGAGATCTAATCAACAAAATCCGGGTAACCCTTATTCTCATGCTAATAATGCTTTTAACCCCTCCTCTTCTTTTTCTACTCCATTGAAGAGCCAGGAGCCTGGATCGAGTTCGTCCTAGCCAGAAAAGAATGATGCAGTGCTGGAGGCAATTTTGATCAAGCTCAACGCTATGGAGACATCGATGACTTCATTTTCGAAGGCACAAAAAGCCTTAGAGCAACAATTCTTTAACAAGGCGAATGAAGCGCCAAGAGACCCGAAGAAGCTCCCAGCAAGGACAGAGAGCAACCCTAAGGGACAGATTATGGCAATAACAACACGAAGTGGACTGAAAACTACAGATCCACTGTCTCGGTCGATGCCAGATCAGACGAAGAACACCTCGGTCCAGGACCAAACGAGGAACACTTCGGTTGAGGTGCCAACCGAGGTGGAACCTCAGAAAGCGAAAGAGAAATCTGAATTTATGTTCTACCTCCTGCTTATAAACCACCACCTCCTTTCCCTCAATCAAGGGCCAAAGCACATCTAGACAAGCATTTTGGTAAGTTTCTTAACCTAATGAATAAACTACACATTAACATCCCTTTCCTTGATGCTATTCTAAGGATGCCCGCCTATGGGAAGTTCTTGAAAGAGATTCTATCAAGAAAGAGGAAGCTGGAAGAATTTGGAGAAGTAAGGATAACATCTAAGTCTTCGGAGCTCATTCAAATCATGAAGGAGAAGATGCCACCCAAATCAAGAGATCCCGGTTCATTTTGCATTCCCATTCAAGTTGGGGATGTAACTTATGAGGCGTTGTGTGATCTAGGAGCCAGCGTGAGTATCATTCCGCTGAAGCTATGTGAGAGAATCGGACTTGGAGAGCCCAAGCCAGTGAAGATAAGGCTATACATGGCGGATCGCTCCATTACCCATCCCGTGGGCATTTTGGAAGATGTTCCCAACAAGCTATGTAATTTCTACTTACCTATAGACTTTGTTGTACTTGACATACCCGCAAATTATCTCGTTCCTATCATTCTCGGGAGACCATTTCTAGCAACTTCGGGTTGCAATGTGGATTGTAAGAATGCCAAGTTGAAACTCAACATTGGCGGTGATCAAGTGGAGTTTGCATTGCTTGTTGTAATGAAAGGAGTGCCGCTGTAGGATGACATCTTCAACATCTATAATGAAGAAGAATCAAGAGAATTAGTGAGCTCTATCCTTATTAATGACCCTCTTGAAAGAGTTCTTAGTTTTAGTTTAATGGAGGAAGGTATACATGCTTCTTGTGATGCAGATATACGGAGCTTAAGGGCATTGGAAGCAAATCTAGGAGCTAAGATTGAGAAACTGATCCAGGAGAAGAGAAGCAATTTAAGTTTCGGTCCCAGTTCCAGTACCTCGACCGAGGCACTTTTTGGACCAAGCGAGGTGTTCTTATCTGAAGAACATCTCGGTCACCCACCTCGGACACTAACCGAGACGACAAGCGAGATGTTGTCAACTGAGGACAACAAACTTCCTAACTTATTTTCTGAGAGTCACTTGTAGTTGGTGGAGCACTGGCTCCGCCAAATGTCTGATGGTAAAGAAACTTGGTATACTGATATTGTCAATTACCTTGTTTGCCAGGAAATACCACCCGGATTGACGTACGCTCAAAGGAAGAAGATCTTCAAAGACGTGCGCCATTACTACTGGAATGAACCTCTACTGTTTAAGAGAGGTCCGGATGGGATGCTTCGACGGTGCATTCCGGAAGATGAAGTTGCTAGTGTTATACGGCATTGCCACTCGCTTCCTTGTGGAGGACATGCTAGCGCTCACAAAACGTGCGCTAAGGTATTACGTTCTTGTTTCTTTTGGCCTACATTATTTAAGGATGTGCAAACGTTTTTTGTTTCTTTTGATGCATGCCAAAGAACATGGAACTTGTCTAGAAGGAACGAGATGCCACTCAACAATATCCAAGAAGTTGAGATTTTCGATGTATAGGGAGTTGATTTCATGGAACCTTTCCCATCATCCGCGGGGAACCTTTATATTCTCCTAGCTGTTGATTACGTCTCTAAATGGATTGAAGCCATTTCCTCCCCCACTAATGACGCCATGGTGGTTGTGAAGTTCTTCAATCGGACTATCTTTCCCGCGTTTTGGGACACCACGCATCATCATCAGCGATGGAGGGACACATTTCATCAACCGAAAGTTTAAAGCACTTCTATCGAAGTATGGGGTAACCCACAAGGTAGCAACCCCTTATCACCCTCAAACTAGTGGCCAAGTCGAGATCTCAAATAGAGAAATCAAGGCAATTTTGGAGAAGACCGTCTCTAGGACGAAGAAGGATTGGTCCATGAAGTTGGACGACACTCTTTGGGCTTACAGGACCGCATTCAAGACTCTCATTGGTACCACCCCTTACAATTTGGTATATGAGAAGTCTTGTTATCTACCCGTTAAGCTGGAACACAAGGCATATTGGGCAATAAAGTGGTTGAATTTTGATATCAAGGAAGCCGAAGAGAAAAGACTATTGGACATCAATAAGTTAGAAGAATTGCGCTTAAACGCTTATGAGAATGCCAAGATCTACAAGGAAAGAACAAAGAGATGGCATGACAAGCATATCATTCCAAAGGAATTCAAAGAAGGAGATCTAGTTCTACTCTTCAACTCCCGCCTCCGCCTCTTTCAAAGTAAGTTGAAATCTAGATGGATGGGACCTTATGTTGTGAAAAATGTTTTTCCCTATGGTGCAGTTGAGATTTGGGGTGAAACAAGCAGAAGCTTTAAGGTCAACGGTCATAGGCTAAAGAAGTACCGACCGGAAGTCCAGGCCGAGGAGATTGCACCGATCTACCTTGTTTAGGGATGATGTACGGTCCAGCTAGCAACCTTAAATCAAGCGCTTCTTGGGAGGCAACCCAAGGTATTGCTTTCTTTTCCCTTTTCTGGCTTAGTTTTAGATAGTTTGCTTTTGCTTTGCTTTGTTTTTGCATCCTCTAGACAGAAACCGGATACTCTCAAAGGAAGGATTACAGCTCAAGAGCTACACCGGAAGGCCATAAGTTCGAGAAATTGAGAATACGAAGTTTGACAAAAAACACATCTTGGTTGATGTCACAAGGCCTCGACCGAGATGTTCTTGGGCAACCGAGGCGACTAGGTCTGACAATCCAGTCAGACACCTCGGTCCGTTCGGGACCACCTCGACCGAGGTGATATCATATTCAGTGAGGGGTATAAAAGGCGAAGCGGATTTCTCTCTCTTCATTTTTTCCTCTCAAGCCGAGTCTCGACCGCGGCGTGCCCTAGCCTTGTTTCCTCGATTCTCGCTTGTTTTCCACAATTTTTGGTTCAATTTCACCGGAGGAAGCGAGAGGATCGGATTTGAAGCACCAAACTGCGGAAAAAACGCTCCGAATCTCCGTAATCAGGGTATTTCATTCGAAAACCCTTTCTCTCTTTCTTTTACTGATTTTAGACGGATCTGGCTTTGGTTGCCATCCATTGTTGTTGAAAAGGATATAAGTACCTCATAGGAAGCATTTGGTAGTGATTTAGGGGAAAATAACTAGGAAATCAAAGAGTGGAATCGCACAACACTTCGCCTCGGTCCAGTCGTGTTGTGTCTCAGCCGAGGTGGTTGTTAGAGCAACCGAGGTGTTCTTTTGTCAAAATCATGAGTAACAGATTCGATCGTCAACTTGTTCTGAGAGATGGTCCCAGTGGTTCTTCCCCTTCTTCTGCATTTCATCCTACTATACCGGTGATCCATGAGCGTCACTAGGCAGACTTTGACCGTATTTGCGGGCGTCCCATTGTTGCCCCGATATTTTTAGATGTTGCTGCCTTCGAGTGCCTCCATGTGGTGGATGATAGCATGAATTATAGTCTATATTTTGGGGTTTGTTTGGACGTTTTATCTTTCATAATCTGCATGTTTGTATGTATATTATGTGATTATATTACCATTTCATCTACCTTTGCGAGAATCGAGGTCTACACCTAGTTTTGTTATAATCGTAGGTAAAATGGCACGTTTTGCATCAAAAAGGAGCAAAAGGAGCTATGGAGTCATTGGAGCTACATTGAGGAACATAAGGAACCATCCACGAAGCATATCCATTGATTAAAGATTCACTTTGGACCAGTTTTGAGAGATTTCACATTCAGTTGTGACTCACCTCGGTTGATCACAGATTCATCTCGACCGAGGTGATCCAGGGAAGCCGACTCGACCGAGGCGAATACCTAGGACGCGGCGAAAATATTTTATTCTTGGCTGAGATCTTTTATCTTTGGAAAGAAGATCTTATATTTTTGGGCTTGGCTCCTGAAAGGAAGAAGATATGCTAGATCATATATTTTACCTATATTTATGGGAATAAATCTTTCTAAGATATATTATCTTTGGAGGGTTATTTTCCTATAAAAAGGGTTGGATTTCCACAAATCCAACATCATGCTATACCATCGATCAGGGTTTATAGCACGCAGCAGCCATACTCCAGTTGGGAGATTTGAAGAACCTTTTTGAAGGTTGAAGGAAGATTGAAGATCATAGCTTTTATAGCTTTTTGAAGGGTTTTTGTAAGATTGTCTTTGATTCCCTTCCTTGTTGTCTTCTCTTGTTGGATTGCTATCCAAGGAACGCTTTTGTTGTGATATTTGATTTAGTTATTGAAGTCTTTTCATTAAATTCTTCTTGTTCAAATATTCACCTTCTTCCCATATACTTGATTAATACTTTCATGATGATGAGTGGCTAATTTCCTTGTGTGATTCTAGGGTGATTGGCTAAAGGTTGTGGGAAAAACAATGATAGAATAATCTTAGATTCTAGTAGGATCCTGAAAGTTCGAGTCTTTAACCTTAACCCTAAGCATCTCGTTCAGTCGATGAACATCTCGGCCGGGGTGGAATTTGGCTGACCGAGGTGACTTATCTGATCCTAAACTGAGAGTTAAGTGTTAGAGTTTGCCAAATCCTATTCTTATTACACCTTTCCTGGTCCAAAGCAAGCTTAGGATGAGACTTACCTGGTAATTCCTTAGTTTGTGTACCTAAGATCATAAGTGTAGGTAATAAAGGTTTATCCTTTATTGGGGTTTGAGTGTGCTTTCATCCCATCTTTGTGAGTTAGCTTGAGACTTACCCGGTAAAGGTTGATTCTATTCCCTTAGATGGTGTGTTAGTTTGAGGTTATAGTTCTTTATCTTGATTCCTTGAGACTTACCCGGTAATAGGAGTTACAGTTTAGGATTAGTGAGTAGTGAGACTTACCCGGTGATCTATTCCACTTTAGTAACACCTTCCCCATGCAAAAATCTCAGCTTTGTCCGCTTATCTTTAGATCTTGAGTTGGAACCACAACTAGATGCTTTAATCCCTAGAATTGCATGTTTTGACTTCTTATTCATCTTTGATTGTGTTAATTACTCTTGTGGTTAGTATTTACGAAGCTTGCCGTTATCAGACTTTGTTTCACTAAGTCCCTGTGATCGACCCCTGGAATTCCTTGCTTTTTACTACGATTGACCCGTACACTGCAGGTTCGCATCCTTGTTTTAAGCTTACGTCTAGGGTTATAAATTTAAAGCTTGCACACACCGTTTGGAGCGAACAAGTTTTTGGCACCGTTGCCGGGGACTTGGTCTAGACCGAGCCGGTTGCGGTTTGCTTTCGGGGCACTTGCCCCTGTTGCTACTAACTACTCTTTCTATGAGTTTTGTAGTTTTCAGGATTTCCGATGACTACACTTGATCCAGCCTGGATAGCAAGGCAAAGTGCTAGGGCGGATCATTATGAATACTTGGAGGAGAAGTACTCCTTCTATTGGTTCAGCAATGAATGGGAAAGAGAAGAGGCCATTCAGCGTGAACTTGCGATGTGGGATGAACTGAATGTCCCTAAAAAGATTTGTGAGCAACCCCTTGAAGATTCTCTTGAATCAAGATGGGAGAGGTTGATGAAGAAGGTAGAGGAGCTCAAGGAAAGCACCCTACCCTATGCTAAGCCAAAAGAGGAGCATAAGAAAGTGCTGCAAGTTCCAAGCACCCCTCCAATCAAACCAGAAGTTTCTCCTGAAGCTTTTGAGGGAGAAGAAGATTTGGAAGATTTCGATCTAACTGTTGAGACCTCGGCCGAGGTGAAAGAGAGATCGGCCGAGGTGGAGGAAAAATCTGTAGAACTGCAAGATACGGAGAACCTTGGCCAAATTACTGAGACTGTGGTCAATGTGGAAGAAAGATCAGCTGAGTTGGGAGGGATTTTGTGTGTGGAATATCAACCCAACATGAAACTTGTCTCAACCTTTGGAGAACTTTACAAGGTACATTCTCCTACTTCATTTGAATTCCCTATTAATATTTCTGAATTTTTCAGGAAGGCACCGGAGAGTTGGAGGTCTCTTCCGAAAGAACCTCCTAAGATCAAGATGAAACCTCTCTTGAAACTGTTGGAAGAAGATACTCCTTGGATTATAAGGAGTGGAGTTTGCAAGCACTACACCGTTAAGGCGATGAAGTGTCTCTTGTTCAAGTATGGGGTCCCTCGCATGCTAAGGACCTTGTACCATTCCCATGCTAAAGATGGGGAAGCTACTAGGATTCTCGAGAAGTTGTTTTCTCGATCAAGGAAAGGATGGGACGCAAGGCTAGATTATGTCCCATTGAAGTGCAGGAAGGCTAGAAGGATTCCGGTGAGAATCAAACCGTACAAGCTTGTACGTGGGAGATCTTACCATTTGCCGGTGAAATTAGGAACCGGAACCTTTTTGGAAGAATTTTATGATGGATGTAATGAGCACTCCATGGTGTTCAAGGTACATTGAGTAATTCTATGGAGAATGGTCCAGCTAGCGACCTTAAATCAAGCGCTTCTTGGGAGGCAACCCAAGGTATTGCTTTCTTTTCCCGTTTTCTAGTCTAGCTTAGATAGTTTTTGCTTTTGCTTTGCTTTGTTTTGTTTTTGGCGTTCTAGACAGATAACAGGAGACATCTAAGGAAGGAGCATAACTAGAAGTACAAAAGTTCGAGAATTTGAGAAGACGAAGTTTGACTGAGGCATCTCGGTTGCCGTCAGAGCACCTCGACCGAGATGATTCCTGAGCAACCGAGGCGACTAGGTTTTCTGACGAACCACCTCGGTCCGTACCACCTCGGTCCAGTCGAGACCATCTCGACCGAGGTGACAGCAGATTCCAGAAAGGGTATAAAAGGGGATTAATTTTCTCTCTCTTCACTTTCAACCCTCCTCGACCGCGGCGACAAATTCACCTCGCCTCCTTCGTTTCTTGCTTGTTTTCAACGATTTCTGTCTCCAAACTGTGATTGAAGGATAGAGGATCGCGTTGCAAGTACAAATCTGCAGGAAATCGAACTGATTCAGCCGAAACGAGGTAAAACGAACCGAAACCCTAACCTCTTCGTTTCGCTTCGATTTGGGCTTTGGTTGCCCCTGCATTTGTTGAGGAAAGGCTTAAGTACCCCGTAGGAAGCAGTTGTAGTGATTTTTGGGGAAAAAGAACTGAATTTTTTGAGGAAATTAGATCCAGTTCGCCGCCTCGGTCCAGTCGAGCTGTGCCTCGGCCGAGGTGATTCTTGAGAGTTGTCAGTGACCGAGGTGACCTGACAGTGACTGAATTGAAAATGAGTTCTGAACGCCGCCTTGCCCTCAGAGATAGATCCTCACCTTCCCCTTCTTCCTCTTCTTCCCGACCTTACCGCCCGGTGATCCATAAGCGACACCGGGTGGATTATGACCGTATTTCTGGCCGAACGAGATGTTTCACCTCGGTTGACCTAAGAACACCTCGACCGAGGTGGGTTAACTGAGAGTTTTCGAAAACGATTTTTGTGCTTCTTATCTGGATATGATCTCAGTGAAGATCTTGCTTACTGACTGGTTTTGAAATCTTTATATGTTTGAAAGGTTTTATAATATGTTTAAGTTGCTAAATGCTTTGTTTGAAATTATTGGCATGTTTAATACTTTGTTTTTATCCAAATTATGTTGAATTTGAAGGTTGACACCGCAGCATGAGTTCTCTCACTTTCTTCCTGGAAAGACCAAGGCAATTCATTCTTCTCTCTTCTTCTTCTTGATCATGCTTAGCCCCTCATATACAATTTGCCTCCCTTTACCTATCCGGGAATTTGGAAGCAAGCGAAGTGGTGAAAGCAAGTGAAGTAAAGTTGAGAAGTTGGCTGGAAGTGAAAGTGTTAGAAAGCAATAATAGGTTTGGGGAAGTCAATCATGAAGATGAGTAACTCGGCACCATTCACATAGCCGGGTGTTTGTGTCTTGCCAAAGTCGGATTGAGCGATATTCCTAACGGGTCATGGTATGTGCATCAAGGGTTTGATGCATCTCAAGAAATTGATGATTGCTGATTTTTTAGGCTTCGGTTATTGTGCACCTCTGTCCATGCATCCCAAAAAGTAAAGTAAAAAGAAAAAGTGTGAAATAAGCAAAGCTTATTGGTGGAAGATGTTGCAAGTCAAAGTGAAAGTGAAGTTCATCCTTTTCCCGGATTCTAGCACCACATTACCTTACATACATCCCTACCCTACACGTTTCTTGACCTTTCTTTTAGGAAGCCCTTGAGACCTTGAGCTTGTTGATTGACTTAGTGGTTTAAACTGGATTATACATGATTGATTTCGATAATTATGACTTATTATGCATTCTATGGTTTTATGCAAAGATGAACAACTTTCCTATATTTATAAAATATTTTGATCATATTGAGTTTTTAAATTCCATGAAGTATTCTCTTAGAGTGATCTACGATTGTTGCACACCATAAAAATGTTTTTGAAAGACTTTTCATTGATTTTCTTGACTATTAATCCATTCTATCTTGTCTTCTATATGCGGAACTTGCTTGGGGACAAGCAAGGGCTAAGTATGGGGTATTTTGATAGCATGAATTATAGTCTATATTTTGGGGTTTGTTTGGACGTTTTATCTTTCATAATCTGCATGTTTGTATGTATATTATGTGATTATATTACCATTTCATCTACCTTTGCGAGAATCGAGGTCTACACCTAGTTTTGTTATAATCGTAGGTAAAATGGCACGTTTTGCATCAAAAAGGAGCAAAAGGAGCTATGGAGTCATTGGAGCTACATTGAGGAACATAAGGAACCATCCAGGAAGCATAGCCATTGATTAAAGATTCACTTTGGACCAGTTTTGAGAGATTTCACATTCAGTTGTGACTCACCTCGGTTGATCACAGATTCATCTCGACCGAGGTGATCCAGGGAAGCCGACTCGACCGAGGCGAATACCTAGGACGCGGCGAAAATATTTTATTCTTGGCTGAGATCTTTTATCTTTGGAAAGAAGATCTTATATTTTTGGGCTTGGCTCCTGGAAGGAAGAAGATATGCTAGATCATATATTTTACCTATATTTATGGAAATAAATCTTTCTAAGATATATTATCTTTGGAGGGTTATTTTCCTATAAAAAGGGTTGGATTTCCACAAATCCAACATCATGTTATACCATCGATCAGGGTTTATAGCACGCAGCAGCCATACTCTAGTTGGGAGATTTGAAGAACCTTTTTGAAGGTTGAAGGAAGATTGAAGATCATAGCTTTTATAGCTTTTTGAAGGGTTTTTGTAAGATTGTCTTTGATTCCCTTCCTTGTTGTCTTCTCTTGTTGGATTGCTATCCAAGGAACGCTTTTGTTGTGATATTTGATTCAGTTATTGAAGTCTTTTCATTAAATTCTTCTTGTTCAAATATTCACCTTCTTCCCATATACTTGATTAATACTTTCATGATGATGAGTGGCTAATTTCCTTGTGTGATTCTAGGGTGATTGGCTAAAGGTTGTGGGAAAAACAATGATAGAATAATCTTAGATTCTAGTAGGATCCTGAAAGTTCGAGTCTTTAACCTTAACCCTAAGCATCTCGTTCAGTCGATGAACATCTCGGCCGGGGTGGAATTTGGCTGACCGAGGTGACTTATCTGATCCTAAACTGAGAGTTAAGTGTTAGAGTTTGCCAAATCCTATTCTTATTACACCTTTCCTGGTCCAAAGCAAGCTTAGGATGAGACTTACCCGGTAATTCCTTAGTTTGTGTACCTAAGATCATAAGTGTAGGTAATAAAGGTTTATCCTTTATTGGGGTTTGAGTGTGCTTTCATCCCATCTTTGTGAGTTAGCTTGAGACTTACCCGGTAAAGGTTGATTCTATTTCCTTAGATGGTGTGTTAGTTTGAGGTTATAGTTCTTTATCTTGATTCCTTGAGACTTACCCGGTAATAGGAGTTACAGTTTAGGATTAGTGAGTAGTGAGACTTACCCGGTGATCTATTCCACTTTAGTAACACCTTCCCCATGCAAAAATCTCAGCTTTGTCCGCTTATCTTTAGATCTTGAGTTGGAACCACAACTAGATGCTTTAATCCCTAGAATTGCATGTTTTGACTTCTTATTCATCTTTGATTGTGTTAATTGCTCTTGTGGTTAGTATTTACGAAGCTTGCCGTTATCGGACTTTGTTTCACTAAGTCCCTGTGATCGACCCCTGGAATTCCTTGCTTTTTACTACGATTGACCCGTACACTGCAGGTTCGCATCCTTGTTTTAAGCTTACGTCTAGGGTTATAAATTTAAAGCTTGCACACACCGTTTGGAGCGAACAGTGGAGGACTTGAAGAAGATGATATCTATGGTAGGGTTGGAGGAGTTCATGGAGATCCGAGCTCCAGCCTACCTAGAGCCAACTATGGAGTTCGTGAGTTCTATCACTCACGTCTCTGAGAGGAACAACATCAAGTACCGGTTGCTGAACCGAAACTATATTGTGCCGATGGACCAGTTCAGGGAGATCTTCGGTTTTCCTACACCCACCGTTACTGAATTTCCTTCCCGAGCCATAGCTCGAGGTTTCTGGGGCGAGATAGCCCGTGTGGTGGAGCATAGTGACCGGTGGAGACCTAGGATTCTAGAGAGCGGATCATCTTCCACCTTGTCTTCCGTCTTGCTCACCGCATATTCAGCGAGACACTTCTGGCGCGTACTGAGATGCCCCGGAAGATCAGACAGGGGGAGCTGCTGAGTTTATTTTATATGGTGACTAGTGGAGTGCCTGACTTTGGAGGCATGTTGGCTGAGGACTTGCATAGGATCAAGGGCAAGTCCAAGGGAGACATTTGTTGTGGAGGCTTGGTGACCCATATTGCTACGGCCATGGGTTTGGATTTAAGTGCATGTACAGTGGTAGCGGATGCGAAGCCGCTTGAACTTCAGGAGATGATCACGAGGCGCATTCTGGTTCCTCGTGGTCTTAGTACACCGTACGTCGCTATGCCTTGGGAGACGACTACTCCTCAGGGTATTCTATGGTCAGCTTAGTTCACGGTCTTTGATCAGTAGAACTGGTCTTCTGCTTGGCTTCCCTACATGAAAGATGCCGGAGACGCTGATGCAGTTGATGAGGAGGAGCATGATGATGGAGGAGCTGCTATGGAGACCGGCATTGATACCGGCGGTCCTGGTGTGCCAATTGTTGACCTTGATGACGAGGCGACAGATGAGGATGCAGCAGCACCATCATGACCAGCCTGGCACAGAGTCCGCAGGCATAGAGATTCAGTAGCTCACTGACGGATAGATGAGCTGACTGAGTAGATGATCGACTCCTACGCGGCTTTGACAGTAGACATTATGGAGATTAGAGAGACAACATTACCAGCGCCGCATGATGGAGATTCAGTTCTAGCAGATGATGGGGTATCCCTTTGATCCATCTCAGCTGCCCTACATCCCACATCCACCACCACCGCCAGCTGACGAGGACTAGAGCAGCATGGATTTTCTTTCTTATTTATTATGCAGTTCAGCTAGGTCCGGTAAGTATCTTATCTTTAGACTTATTTTTACCCATTGGGGCAATGTGTCCCAATTATGGGGTATGTGGATGTACTTATTTGACTATTTGTGTATACTTGTATGATTATATCGGATATTTATGATCTTATTTGGCTTTATGTGATTATTTTTCATTTCATGCATACATACAGGTTTTTGTTTGAGAAAAACGTCGAAAACTAGTTTAAGAAAAAAAAATTTATGACCTCGACCGGGATGATTCTGGCCAAACGAGGTTGAACACCTCGGATGACCTAGAACACCTCGACCGAGGTGGTTTAACTGAAAAGTTTTCGAAACGATTTTTTGTGCTTCTTCTCTGGATATGACCTCAGTGATGATTTTGTTTGCAGATTGGCTTTGAAATCTTTATATGCTCGAAAGGTTTTATGATATGTTTAAGTTGCAAAATGCTTTGTTTGAAGCTTTGGCATGTTTAATACTTTGTTTTTATCAAAATTATGTTGAATTTGAAGGTTGACACCACATGATAAGTTCTCTCACATTCTTCCTGGAAAGACCAAGAAAATTCATTCTCTTCTCTTCTTCTTCTTGATCATGCTTAGCCCCTCATATACATATTTGTCTCCCTTTACCTATCCGGAAATTTGGAAGGAAGCAAAGAAAAAGCAAGTGAAAGAAAAGTTGAGATGTTGGCTGAAAGTTTTAGAAAGAAACAATTAGGTTTGGGGAAGTCAATCATGATGATGAGTAACTCGGCACCATTCACATAGCCGGGTGTTTGTGTCTTGTCAAAGTCGGATTGAGCGATATTCATAACGGGAAATGTGCATCAAGGGTTTGAGGCATCTCGAGAAATTGATGATTGTTGATCTCCTAGGCTTCGGTTATTATGCACCTCTGTCCATGCATCCCAAAAAGTAAAGTAAAAAAGTAGAAATTAGCAAAGCTTATTGGTGAAGGATGTTGTGATTCAAAGAAAGTGAAGAAAAGAACCTTTTTCCCGGATTCTAGCACCACATTACCCTATATACATCTCACCCTTACACGTTTCTTGACCTCTTTTTGAAAGCCCTTGAGACCTCGAGCTTGTTGATTGACATGGTGGTTTAAACTGGATTATACATGATTAATTTCGATACATATGATTTTATGCAAATATGAACAACTTTCTTATATTTATAAAATGTTTTGATCATGTCTTGATTTTATTTGCCATGAAGCATTCTCTTAGAGTGATCTATGAGTGGAGCACACCACCAAAAGGTTTTGAAAGGTTTTTCATTAATCTTTTATGACTTATAATCCATTCTATCTTGTATATAAGATTTGGAACTTGCTTGGGGACAAGCAAGAGACAAGTATGGGGTATTTTGATAGCATGAATTATAGTCTATATTTTGGGGTTGGTTTAGACTTTTTATCTTCATAAATCTGCATGTATAGATGTATATTTTGCGATTATATTGTTGTTTTGTCTACCTTTGCGGGAATCGAGGTCTACACCTAGTTTCGTTGTAACTGTAGGTAAAATAGCACGTTTTAGATTAAAATGGAGCTAAAGAGTCATTGGAGCTACATTCTGGAGCTTAAGGAAGATCTCAGGAAGCATGGAATTGATTAAGAAGATTAACTTTGGACCAGATTCGAGAGATTTCACATTCAGTTGAGATTCACCTCGGTCACCTACAGTACCATCTCGACCGAGGTGATCTTGAGGAGCGTCGCGACCGAGGCGGACACCCTGTCGCCGGCGAGATCTTTATTTTTGGCTGAGATCTTTTATTTTTGGAAGGAGGAGATCTTATATTTTTTGCTGGATTTCTGAAAGGAAGATATTATTTTTGGGAGATATATTTTAGGAGATATGGATATATTTATAGGAAATTATCTTTTTAAGATATCATTATCTTTGGAAGATAATTCTCCTATATAAAGGGTTGGATTTCCACAAATGAGCCATCGCGGAATTTCCGGATCAGATGCTTAGAGCATCCAGCAGTTGAGGGATTTTCTGAAAGTTTTGAAGGAAGGATTGAAGGATTGAAGTTCAAGGAAGGAAGGAATCATAGTTGGAGTTAGCTTTTGAAGGAGTTTGTAAGACTTTCTTAGATTTCTTTGGTTTGATTGTCTTTGCTGATTTGTGATTGAGGAACGCTTGTTTGTTTGATATTTGATTCAGTTATTGAGACCTTTTTCTTAAGGTTTTCTTGTTCGAATATTGATTCCTTTCTTATAAATTTGATTATTGTTATCATGATGATTATTGGCTAAGTTTCTTTTGCGATTCTAGGATGATTGGTTGAAGGTTGTGGGAAAGACGATGATAGAATGATCTTAATCCCATGAGGACCCTGAAAGCTCGGGTCTTTATCCTTAACCGACGAACACCTCGTTTAGTCATTGAACATCTCGGCCGGGTTGGTACATGAACTGAACGAGGTGAACCTTTCCTGGTCCGAAACTAAGTTAAGATTGTAGTTTGCCAAATCCTATCCTTGTTACACCTTTCCTGGTTCAACGCAAGCCTAGGATGAGACTTACCCGGTGATTCCTTTGTTTGTATACCCAAGATCATGAGTGTAGGTAATAAATGTTAATCCTTTATTGGGGTTTGAGTGTGCCTTCATCCCATCTTTGAGAGTTAGCCTGAGACTTACCCGGTAAAGGTTGATTCTATTCCCTTGGGTGGTGTGTTGGTTTGAGATTATAGTTCCTTTCCTTAGTACCTTGAGACTTACCCGGTAATAGGATCTTTGGTTTGGGATAGTGAGTAGTGAGACTTACCCGGTAATCTATTCCCACCTTAGAAACATCTTCCCTCTTTAGACCTCAGCTTTGTCCGCGTTATCTTTTGAGATCTTGAGTCGGAACCACAACTAGATGCTTTAATCCCTAGAATCCGCATTACCCTTTACTTGACTTTTACATCATATTTGATTACTTTAATTGCTTTTGGTTAATTGTAACATTTGACAACCTGATTCCGTGCTTTGTTTAACCTAAGTCCCTGTGATCGACCCCTGGAATTCTTGCTTTTATTATACTTGGCCCGTACACTGCGGGTTCGCATATTTGTCCAAGAATACTTCTTGGTTTATAAATTTTAAAGCTTGCACACACCTTTTGGAGCAATCACTTTGTACGTAGGATAATCCGGGAGGTATTTCCTGACAAACCAAGTAATTTACACAATCAGCAAAACAAGGTTCATTACCTCTAGAAATCTTATCGATGCATTCTTACATTATGTGCAAGTGTTCGTCCGGGAAGGAGTAATGGATGGGTAATTCGTCGCTTTCGGTGTGTGGTAGACGACTTAAGTGATCCGCAACAGAATTTTCGGAGCCTTTCTTGTCGCGGATCTCTAGATCGAATTCTTGGAGAAGAAGAATCCATCTAATCAGCCTTGGCTTCGCATCCTTCTTGGCGAGCAAATACCGTATTGCTGAATAATACGTGCATACAATCACCTTCGCTCCTACAAGATAAGAACGAAAATTTTCAAAAGCATATACAACGGCAAGAATTCCTTTTCTGTCGTGGTGTAGTTGAGTTGCGCTTCATCTAGCGTCTTGCTAGCATAGTAGATGGCATGAGTTTGGCCTTGTTTCTTTTGTCCAAGCACCGCTCCAAAAGCTACGTCACTCGCATCACACATAACCTCAAATGGAAGATTCCAATCTGGAGGTTGGATTATCGGGGCTGAGATGAGAGCTTCTCGAATCTTATAGAAAGCATCTAAACATTCCTGCGAAAAAATAAAAACAACATCCTCAATCAATAGATTAGTTAACGGTTTAGAAATTTTCGAAAAATCTTTGAAGAATCTCCTATAAAATCCTGCATGTCCTAGGAAACTCCTTATCCCCTTCACCGAAAATGGAGGAGGAAGCATCTCTATCGTCTCGATCTTAGCCTTGTCAACCTCGATCCCTCTATTAGAGATCAAATGTCCTAGCACAATGCCTTCTCTAACCATGAATTGACACTTCTCCCAATATAGAACAAGGTTAGTGTCTTCACATCTTTGAAAAACAAGAGAAAGGTTAGCAAGACAATTGTCAAATGAGGAACCATAAACTGAAAAATCTTCCATAAACACCTCCATGATTTCCTCAATATATTCCGAGAAGATGGCCATCATGCACCTTTGAAAGGTGGTTGGAGCGTTACAAAGTGCGAATGACATCCTCCTATAAGCAAACATATCTCATGGGCACGTGAATGTGGTCTTCTCTTGATCATCCGGGTGAAGCAGAATCTGAAAGAAACCACTATAACCGTCAAGGTAACAAAAATAGGAGTGTTGTGTTAACCTCTCAAGCATTTGATCGATGAATGGTAGCGGGAAGTGATCCTTTCTCGTTGCATTGTTCAGCTTGCGCTAATCGATGCACATCCTCCATCCTGTTACCGTTCTTGTTGGAATGAGCTTGTTGTTCTTGTTGGTCACAACGGTCATTCCTCCCTTCTCCGGGATGACTTAAACGGGACTCATCCACTTGCTATCGGAGATAGGATAGATGATACCTGCGTCAAGTAACTTAAAGATTTCCTTCTTCACGACCTCTTTCATGATCAAATTTGACCGTCTTTGAGGTTGTCGTGAAGGCTTGTAATCCTCTTCCATTAGAATCTTGTGCGTACATAAAGATGGTTTAATTCCTACAAGATCCTCTATAGTATAGCCTAAATCTTTCTTATGTTTTCTCAAAACAACCATGAGTTTTTCATGTTCATCTTCATTTAATTCAAAACTAACAATAACGGGAAAGGTAGAATTAGTTCCAAGGAATGCATACCGAAGATGTGTGGGAAGCGGCTTCAATTCCAAAGCTTTTGATGCACTTGATGTGTCTTGAAGTGTGCTCTCTGTTTCCTTGGAAGTCTCCAAGGGTGTGGAAGTGGTGGAAGAAGAATCAAGAGTGGTTGTAGAAAGAACGAAATTGTTCTCAGCATTTTCCAGAAGCATGGTGCCACTATTACTTCCACGGCCGTGGTTTTGGGCGTGGAAGTTTATGTTGCTCTCAAAATAGCATTCCACGGGCTGAATTGGTGGAACCACGCCCGTGGAAAAGCACGACTGGCCGTGGTTTCTAACGTTTTTCGAGCCATCGTACAATTTCTCGAACTTTTCATCTTGCACTTCTTTTAACTCCTCCAAGGTTTCAACCTCAGCATTGCAATCCTCTTCTTCTCTCCTTTCCATGATGCTCATGGTTATAACTTTTTGCAATGGATCTTTAAACAAGATCGAACTTACTTCCTCTCTAGATGCCTCTTTGTTATAGATGTTAAACATATCTGCAGGTTCTTTCGCCAAAGTTGAGAGAACAAATTCAACCTTCTCTTCTCCTATATCGAAGGCTAGTCTAGCGTTCTTGCAATCCACCATACAACCGGAGGTTGCAAGAAAAGGTCTCCCGAGTATGATCGGGACTAGACAATCTGCAGGAATGTCAAGCACAACAAAGTCTATAGGAATATAGAACTTACCAAGCTTGACGGGGACGTCTTCAATGATACCTACAGGTCGAGTTATGGATCGATCCGCCATGTACAACGTCATCTTCACCGGTTTAGGTTCACCTAAACCGACCTTCCTACACAAAGCAAGCGGAATGATTCTTACGCTTGCTCTTAAATCACAAAGGGCATCGTATGTGACTTCTCCAACACCTATCGGAATACAAAATGACCCAAGATCTCTCAAGTTTGGGGGCATCTTCTCCGTCATTGTTTTGATGAGCTCCGAAGATTCCGAACTCATCTTGACTTCTCCAAGGTCTTCCATCTTCCTCTTGTTAGAGAGGATTTCTTTCAAGAACTTCTTGTAAGCGGGCATACCTACAATTGCATCAATAAAAAGTATGTTAATATGTAGTTTGCTCATTAGATCAACAAACTTACCGAACTACTTGTCTAAACGCGCTCTTGCTCTAGATTGCGGGAATGGTAAAGGAGGTTTGTAAGCTGGAGGAGGAACATAAACATCTCCTTCTCTTTCTCTTTCTCAACGGGGACTTCGACAAACTTGGGCTGCGGGTCGGTGGTTGTTACACCACTTCTAGTTGTAATAGCCATCGCCCTTCCTTTCGGATTGTCCTCCGTCTTTCCGGGAAGCTTCCCTTGATCTCTTGGAACTTCTCCGGCCTTGCTGAAAAGTTGGTTTTTTAAAGCTTTTTGTGCTTTATTAACCAAGGTAATGTAGTTCTCCAAACCTTGTAATTTTCCTAGGATCGTTTCCATCATAGGATCGGGTTTGTCCTTCTCCAGCTTGCTTGAGCTATTTGACGTTTGCCCCTGACTTTTCAAAGGGGTAGAAGAAGAAGGAGGTGGTGTTAGTGAATTTCCAACATGTGAATAGGGATTACTGGAATTTTGTTGGTTGGATCTCCAATTGTTGTTGGTGTTCCTGTTATTGTTGTTGTTGTTTCAATTATTGTTCCGGTAGTTGTTCCTATTCCCTTGGTTGTTGTTCTCCCTTCCTAAGTAGCCAACGTGTTGCTCTTTTGTCTTTTGAAGGCTGGATTTCATGATTTCCTTCAGCTCCTTGATTTTATTGTTGAGGGAGAAAATTTGAGCTTGAGCTGCGGAATTTAACTTCGCTCCTTAGTCTCCGGATCTTCGATTCCCATCATCGGATTTCCTATGGGAATACCTCTTAATCACTTGAGCTTGCTTCTCAATGAAGTCCCAAGCGTCATCCTCTCTCATGTCCATGAAAGTTCCACAAGAAAGGGATTGAAGCTTGAATTGCGTTTCCACATCCAACCCCTTGTAGTAGAACTCCAATAATTCAAGCTTTGAAATGCCATGGTGCGGGCAATCCAATAGAAGATCTTGAAACCTTTCCCAAGATTTAAACAAGATTTCGTTAGGTTTCATGTAAAAAGCATTAATCTTACCTCTTAACTCCGCCGTCTTGGATGACGGAAAGAACTTGGTGAGGAATTCCGAAGTCAAATCCTCCCATGTGTTAAGTCTTCCAGCCGGAAGAGCTTTGTACCAAGCTAAAGCCTTGTCCTTCAAAGAGAAGAACGGTTTTATCTTGTAATTGTTGTTGATAGCTCTCTTTGGCTTCATTGTCTCCATGAGAATCTCGAAATTCTGTAAGTGTTGGTGTGGAGATTCAGCATCCGTTCCACCAAATTGACTTTGGCGAACCATGGTAATAACTTGTGGGCTAAACCCGAAATCTTGGGCGTCTTCACCTCCGAAATTTACACCTAAACGGCGTGGTTGCTGCATCGGATCCATCCGTTTCCCAAGAGTTCGTTGTTCATCCTTGACGTTAGCGGCTCTCACATCTCTAGCGGGAATGCGAGGATCAACTTATACTCTAGGATTGTCACGGACTGCTAGGATTATTGGTGTAATATCCTCTAGCTCCGGCATATCGTCATCGTCGGATGATTCAACTCTAATGGATCTAGTTGACTTAGCTTTCTTACTTTCGGTGCCTTTATCTAATTGTATTTGTAGAATCATCTCCCTAAGCTCCTCAATTTGAGCTTGATTTCTCTCTTGATCAGCTCGAGCAACAGCTTGCTCCTCAAGACGTAGTCTTTCACTTGTATTCAATTGAGTCATCCAACTCTTATTGGTTGTTCTTCTCGTTATGTGCAGCCATCCTTTTCTCCCTTAACTTTCGCTTCAAAGTTTTCTCAAGTTTGGGATCAAAAGGGACGAGGTCTTTCACGGAATTAGACCTTTGTATACACCTAAAAATTCTACAAAAGTACTCAAAAATAAAAATCAAATAACAAGAGCAAACCTCCCAAGCTCGACAACCGAGAGCCGAATTTGGCCTAAACCATATCCCTGGCAACGGCGCCAAAAACTTGTTCGCTCTTAAGTGTGCGTACAAATCTTAAATTTATAAAACTGAAATAAAAGCAAAGCGAACCGGCAGTGTACGGATCAGCGTAGTAAAGCAAGAATTCCAGAGTATCAAACTCAGGGATTTGGGAGGAACAAAATCAGTTCACAAATTGTCGAGTAATAAAATGTAGAAGCTTTACAAATAATATAGGGAAAACAACAATTCTAAAGATCTGGATATTTAATTGTGGCAATCGATTCAAGATATTCTATAGATATAAGGATAGAGTCGGGATTGCAAAGGTATATCTAATGTAAGGTTATGTACGGTGAAGTTCCAAACCCATATATCTCACTCAAAGACTCTCTCTATAAAGGTTTTTGAGGTTGCAGGATAGAAAGGATCAGAGGATAAGAATTACTCTCAAATACCCATGCCCAAACCCAAGGAATCAAAGATAAGCCAAAACGGTTAAGGTTGTGACACTTGAAAGCGAAATAGAGGATGTTGAGTCTCATTACTACCTAGGAAAGGCAAGCCAAGGCTAGGTTAAAGCAAATATTTAACTTTGGATCAAAGCAAAAGCAAAGAACTTACGACAGAGGAAAACCACGGCTGGATCTTGAGGAACCACGGTCGTGGAACATCAAGAACAACCCGTGGAAAAGGTCGATGACGAAGTTTCTCGCAACTCTCAAGGTCCAATCTGTTTTGGTTCAATTTATCATCAACTAAGCAACAACTATCAACCCTTCACCTTAGAATCGCTAAAGGGTTTTAGCCAATAATCATCATTATGAAATCAATAATCAAGTTTAAAAGAATAAAAGGGGTAAAATCTCGAAAACTCAATAATAACCGAATAGTCAATCTCGAAAACAAACAATAAGTATGTGTTCATTGTATTCAGGATAGGGAATAGAAATCCTAACAACAATCTATAGGAACAATAAAGAACGGGATGTCTATTCGCCTTCAAATGTAAACCCTAAGATCTGCTCTAAGTACGCAATCTCGAAATGCGTCCTTCTCGGGATCTTCTCTGTACGCAATGAAATCTTCCTAAGCAATGTTCCAAAATCTCTTTCCTTGCGGGAGGTATGTTGCATATGTAGCCGTCCCCGTTTTCTCCCTCCTTCAGCCTTTTTATAGAGAAAAACAGGGTTACGAAAAAGCTCGATAACTACTGCTGACGTGGCAAATATGGCACGTGGCAACGTAATGGAAATCAAGGTCTAGTGTAAAATTCCACGGCCGTGGTTTAGGGCGTGGAACCTTCTGTTGCTCTTTGACATCACTTTCCACGACCTCAATGCTTAAACCACGGTCATGGTTCTCTTGGTCTGGCCGTGGGAAGTCAAATTCCTTCGTAAAAACCTTTGTTTCGTAAAGTTCTCTAACCATGTTCCTTCCTTAGCTTCTCCAATGCATCCTCTTGACATCTAGCATGATCAAATACTCATATTCCCTCACATATGCTCCAATTCAAGCCTTTATTCACCTAAAAACATAACAAAACTTGTGTAGATATCTATATCGACAAAATAGGTGAATGTGCTCATAAATGCTTCAAACTCATATTTATGTACACAACAAAAAGGGAAAAACAATCAAAACAAGTGCCTAAAATATAGTCATATTTCATACTATCAGTCATCTCAGATCGGATAATTATTCACGGATATCTGAATTATCTTTTGATCGAAAAACTTAATATTTGAATATGAATTATTTCCTTTCTTTATTAGATTTTCTTATAAATGAATATTATCAAATTTTCGGTTGATCAAATGGATAAAATTTGATTTTGTTAAATCTAATCCGTTTAAATAAAATATAAACAATAAAAAAACATTGCGACGACATGGTGGGATATAACTTAATAAAGCAATGACATGTGACAAGATGATGAGGTGACTTCACAAATGGATGACACGTAAGCTTTTAATGACGTAGAACCATTATTCATATGGGTCAGGAAGATAGTATGATAGCTAAATATATGCATTGAATATACTTTTTTTATAAGAACGAGGGAAAATCATCCGCGCAAAATCATTTATTATAACAGATATGTAAAAATCAAAGACGAGTCATACGAGGTAAACAAACACCTCAAAAATCCTGAGCAATAAACAAACTAACACAATCCGGTGGAGTGTCCAAAACAAGCACTCTAAGACTAAGGGAAAAAGAAAAATTCGCAAGCGGGTCCGCTGCCATATTACCTTCTCGAAACACATGGGCGAGAGTGATTTCCCACTCCAGGTGAATAAAGTCTTGCCACCTCAGTACCAAGCTAGAGAGTGGGTGAGCGGGACTCATACCACTATCGTTGAGTTGGATCGATCACCAGCTCCGATTCCACTTCGGAAAGAATACGTTGGATTCCTCTATCCCAAGCAAGATCGAGCCCTTTCGCGAGACCCCATAATTCAGTTGCCGGTGCAGTCGCCGTCCGAATATTCATTGGGAACCTAGAAAGCCACTCCTCATCACAGTTCCTTTAGAGCTCAACCGCACACACCCAACCATCCACTCCCCTCCCCTCGAAGCACCGTCGGAGTTGAGCTTCACCCAACCGCACACACCAAACCCTCCTACATCGTATGTAAATGAATGTTGAAGCCACCGAGAATTCACCATTCTCCTCCCCTAACCAATGAAAATATTCACTCTTACTCAGATCCTCACAACACATAAGCGAAGGAAGTAGATATTAGGGAGCTTGCATCCAAGATAGTTACAATCCATCTCCTATCGTGAGACCCATATATCGCTAACCATTAAAGAGAGATCAATATGCACAAGGGTAATGGGGCACATAGAAGACCAAGGTTCCAACTTGCCAGGTACAAAGACACTTTCTCAATAACTGGATTAAAGATCTATCTGGCTACCGGACCATGGAACAATGGTATCCCCAGGTATGTACCAAGATTTCTAGTAGAAGGGCAACCACAAATATCACTCAGATGACTCTCAATAACACCGTGCACATTCTTGGAAACAAATATTCGAGATTTCGCAACAGACACTTTCTTATTGAAGGCACCACAAATAACATTGAGTTTTTGGAAAAAGACCTCAACAAACAATAATGTATCGTCCGCGAAGATAGATGCGAGATATGGGGACCTCATTTAGACAACCTAACCGGCTTCCAATTTGAATTAACAACAACATTCTCATTAAGATGGTTAAGTCTTTTAAGACATAGCACAAAGATATAGGGCGACATAGGATCCCCTGCCTAATACCCCTAGTCACAGGGAAAGAAAGACCACACTCTCCATTCCAAATAACACTCAGTGAACCCGTAGAAATACACAATTCACCTAACCTGGAGACAACTTCAGTTCCTTCATTGTCTCCACAACAAACTTCCACTGAAGCCTGTCATACGCCTTCTTTAGGTCTAGCTTCAAAATCGAGCAATCCTTCTTACCATTCTTATTCCTCATAGAGTGGACCACCTCTTGAGCTAGCACCAAATTATCCGAGATCATTCTCCTCGGGATGAGTAGAGCCATGATTTTGTACGAGAAATCTCAATACCTAAAATTTTTTGATTGGGTTCAATCCTTCGTATGAAAGCATGATTTTGGATGATATTTAAAACGAGAGATAAAAGAAGAATTGCATGATATCATATACTAATGCATGAATGTGAAAGTATGCATGTTTCTCCGTAGTAAAGCCGATTTGTAAAAATAATAGGAAATATATATTATACTAATTAGAAAGATATGTATCCAAATGATATCATTCGTTTTAGCGCGTTTTTTACCCTCGTTGTTATCCATTCCTTGAATAATATTTAGAGTGAAATTGTATTGTTATATAGTACATTTACTTCACTTGGTTATTTTGGAGATCATCTAGTGCTTTAATGAAAAGACATGCATTTTATTTCATTTGGAGCATCAATGGCGTTATATTTGGAACAATGTCTGCTACTGACTAATGTTCTGTTTGTGGTCGAGGAAGTCCAAGTCAAGGCTAAATCGATTGAGAGATGGGAGTTGAAGAAATGAAGAAGTACACGGAAGAATACAAACAATCAACCGACCACTTCGATCGAGTCGACTAATGCCAATGAGAGGAGCACGTGAACACTTATTCTAAATGCTACGGTTTGCACTAGGTCGAGTCCATCAACCGTGTTTGAATGGGTTGACCAATGGGGTTCAACGCAAATTTCGGAAGACCCTAAAAATCCATTTGTCTCCCTAACTACTTTTGAGTCAAGTCGGAGTCGCCTCGATTGTGTCTATAAGTTTAGTTTTTGTTATTATTTTACATTTTTTTTTATCTCTACTGATTTGTAATATTTTGTCTTGATCGGGTCGAATTTATTGCTTGGTTGACTCGATCACTGCATCACTCTCCTCATATTTGATCATAGCCGTAAAACTACAACCGAATTTTATGCAATTATTTGTGAGATTCGAAACTCTCATTTCAGTCTTCATCAATTTTGATGCCATTGTATTGTTTGTTCGATTAGTTATTAAGTTTTGTTGTTGTTGTTTTGATCTATCTTTTCTTATTTTATATATATATTAAGAGAGAAGCGATTTTTTCCACGTGTTCTCGCTATAATTTTTCTCAGCTAAAACTTTTTAGATCAGCAAAATAGGTAAATGTTCAGGTACGGTCGCTTTATTGCGGTACGGTCGTACGGCCGTACGACAGGGCGACACGTGTCCCGAAAAAAAAAATAAAAAATTTTCTTTTCTTTTTTTTTTTTTTTCTCTTTTCTGGAACGATTTTTTTTTTCTCTTTTCTCTTTTCTGGAACGATTTTTTTTTTTTTTTTTTTTTTTTTTCCGGAAACTAATGAAAATTTATTTGAACTACCATGTTATAATTTATGCACTATTATCATATAAACTTTGAACTATTCCCATATAATCCATGAACTATTACTTTTTAATATAATCCATAAACTATTCTATTATAATTCATGAATTATCCCATAATAAGTTTTGAACTATTACTTTCACTCTTTTATAAATTTTTGCACTTTAAACTATTCTATTATAATTCATGAACTATTCTATTATAATTCATGAACTATCCCATAATAAGTTTTGAACTATTACTTTCACTCCTTTATAAATTTTGCACTATGAACTATTCTATTATAATTCATGAACTATCCTTTTAGAAGTTATGAACTATTACTTAATAAGTTTTGAACTATTACTTTCAATCCTTTATAAATTTTACACTATGAACTATTCTATTATAATTCATGAACTATCCTTTTATAAGTTATGAACTATTCCATAATAAGTTTTGAACTATTACTTTTACTCGTTTAAAAAAAAAAAACTCGTTCAGAAAATTATTTTTTTTTCCCGGGACACGTGTCGGCCGTACAGACGGCCGCACGGCCTTACCGGAATAATGGGTCTTACTTGAATAACACCCCAGCAAAATATCTCTTAATTATTTATTCATGAATCAAAATTAAGAATTTAAATAAATGATTTTAGATAAGTTGCTAAAGAGATATGGTCCAACAAAATATCACACTTTTATCCGCATCTTGTGCGGGTTAAGTTTTAATAAATAATTAATACTTATAAAATTATATGTATATGTTTCTAAGATAAAAATCTGGAAAATGAAATTATAATTATTATTATGTTTTTTAATTCTATTTTAAGTATTTTATCTTCTAATTAATTATATTTTTTAAATTAATTTATAATAAATAAGTTAAGTTTTGAAGAAAAACATAATGAACTATGACATTCTTTTACTTAAAATTGTAATTTATAGTATAATTTTTTAATGATTATATATTAGCTTTGAATAAAAATAAATATATTTTGAATTTGATTAAAAATAGAAAAAATTAAGGTAATATATTACCGTAGTCCTATAACCAAATTATTTAGAATTTGGTTAAGCAATCCTAATGAAATTTTGTTTATGTTTACTAAACCACATTGATTATCTACGTAATCTATCTATTATAGCCAACATTATTTTTTTTAAATTGAAATAGCTAACAACTTTTATTTATTTACTTAAACATTATTGGTTATCTATTTTTTTTTTAAAGGGATATTTCAATTAATAAGATTGTTATATATTTTTAAAAACAAGATATATTTTTTTTTAAAAGCGTGTATTTTGTTGATTAATGAAGATATTTTTTTGCATTTAAATAAAAAGATTGATAAAAAAGTTTGGCAAAATAATTTTAGTTACATTTTGATCAAAAATAAAAAAAAAAGAAATGAATTAAGATAAATAATAAAAAAAACGTAAAATCTATTTGACAAAAAAAAAAAAAAGTTACCCCGTAAAAATAAAATAAAAGGATTCGTTAAGATATGATTGTGGTAAAAAAAAAATCCGTAAAAGTTTGTAAAATATTTATTTAAATATTTTTAAAAAAATTTAGAAATCAAAATTTAATTTATGAATAACCTGAATGATTGGACGTCCTGGGCTGCTCCTGCTCACGCCGAGTCGCCGCCACTGCAGCACTGCTCCCTTCGATTCTTCTTCTTCTCCTCTTCGCAACTCAGCAAAAGACAGGGTCTTCGGTTTTCATTCTTCCAGCAACTCAGCAAGGTCTTCAATTTTCATTCTTCTAGCAACTCAGCAAGGTAAGATTTCTTCTTTGAAACTTCTGTTTAGTTTTCATTCTTCGGTTCTTCTTCTTCGAAATTTCTGTTCGATTGTGTTCTGCCGATTGATGAATAACCTGAATGAATGGAGAGTAGTAGACTACCAGTTATTGAGTTATGCAAACAATTTGAAACAAAGATAGTAGATTAGCAGATGTTGCTTTACTGATAATTGCTCAAGAATTATACGCAAATCTCTCTTAATATATTTAATTGTTGAATGAATGTAATGTCTTATGATATTTAATTGTTGAATGACTTTAATTTAAGCTAAGCTTCATTTAATTGTTGAATGACTGTAATTTAACCTAAGCTTCATTCATGTTCGACTAATCAATTGTGTTTGCTCTTCACTTCTTCAAAATTCTTGTTCTATTATGTTGATTGACTGTAATTTAACAGTCTGTTTGCTTGACTGCTACACTGTCATGGATGTTGGATTGGAGATTTGAGGTGGGACTATTTTTTTTATGATGATTGACTATAATTTAATTGTCTGTTCGATTTGGAGTGGGGTTATTGTGTTGTTTCATTTCTCATAAGAACGTTGAAAATAAAAGTTAGGTTAAAATTTGTTGAAAAATTAGGTGACTAGTCCCCCTTCAATTATATTCTGGCTCTGCCACTGCCAACATCCTCACACTCTACATGGGAGAGCGCTGCACTATAACTATCCATTTGAAGATCGAAGGGTCAAATAACCCTATCTTAGTTGAGCTTCTTGCCATTAGACTTGCCTTCTCAAGAGCACTCTCTGAAGACTTTTTTCACCTTCTGTTGAAATATGATATTAAAAGCTTATCAAATTTTTTCACTTCATGTTATTTCCAATTTGTCAGTAGAAATTGTAATAGGGGGGCACATTCTCTAGCTAAGAGCTCTAATCTTGTTAATCTGTATTGTGAAGTCTCTTACTCACATAAAGATTGCCCATAAACCATTGTTGATTTGATTGCCCTTAATTTGGCAAAGTTATATCATTTTACTTTCAAAAAAACATTACAATCTAGAATAAAACTCATAATTGTATGCAAGACAGTAATCTAGCAATCTGTGTCATCAATTTTAAATAACAAGATAAAATGCAGACTTTTGGAAGGAGTATCAGTAGTTTAGTAACTTACTGCTGCATTTACAAATGGCTAGATGCATATATTTTCAAATTTCAAAATCAAAATCAACGTAATTCGTACATGTAAAGTACCACAGTTTTTTCGGTCCATCCGGTCCTGGACCGAATAATTCGGTCTATTTCCAGTCTGCACTGTTCCGGTCCAGGTCCGGACCTCTCAGTCCTAGTTTTCCAAAACGATTGAAACTTTTTTTCCAATACCAATTACATAATCTATCATTACATTTAAAAAATTACTTGTGATGTTATGATCAAACGACTAATTATACGACAATGAAAGTTGTCTATATATTCTAACGAGTAAGAAGTTAAGGAAAATTATTTACATTTTAGGTTTGTCATTCAGCAGTTATAAAATGTGTTAATATGCGTGTTTAAATAATGGGTTGGACTAAAGTAAGAAACAAAATGAAACGAACTCTCTCTATATATGCACTGAGATGAGATTGTCCTCGTAATATGGTAGATAGGTTGTGGAGCAATTACGGGGTTAGGTTCTAGTTTTGAGAACAACCTTGTTGTTACCCATTTTTTAACCAGGCCCCTTAACAAAGATTTTTTTTATTTGCAGGAACATCAAAACCCTAAACCCTCAAGCCTGAAAGTCGAACACTTGCGTATGCGACTGGGAGATAAGATGGATCCCCATGAAGAGGAGGAGCACGATGATGAGATCTTCATTGATGAATCTGACATCATCCAAGAAATTCCCATTGATGAAGAAGGTTGAGTTCTATTTCCAACCTAATTCCCCTAGTTGTTTTCTTAATCTGTTTTCTTTTTCAACTCGTGTTAATTTCTATGTGTTTTAATCTCAACTTTCAGATCTTCCTGACGCCGAAGAAGAGGAGCAAGGTTGAAGCAATTTTAGTTTCTTAGTTGTAGCTTTGTTCATATTGGTCTCTTAATCTATTTTTGTTTACTTGATCTGACAACAGATGAACCTGATGATTCTATGCATATATTCACTGGTCACACCTGTAAGAGTTTTTATCTTCCCTGTTTCAGATCAGTATCTTCTCACCATGTTCTGTTTGCTTTTCTCTTCAGCTTGTTTGTTCCGGCAACTCATCTGGTTTAGATTGCTGGCCATTGCATCATGATCATCTGTTAATTGTTACATGTATCCTCTCTACAAGTTCATTTTCCTATAAGTTTGAATTATATAAATAGAGGAATTGAGGATAACTCCGAATTAAGTTTAGTTATAAGTATATATGCTGTCCTTGAAAACATGTCAGTACGATTTAAGGTAATCATAAAATTGTTTTACTTGCCAACTCCTTAGTAATTTCTGGCAAGGAAGACTGATTCCTAAATAAGTAAAATTTTGATTTGATAAATTGTAATTAGGCCATCTAATTGTAATTTTATATGGAAAATTTGGTGATTTTAAATGTATTTACCTATTTTTTTTATAGTTATATGAGACCACAAACGGCCTAATAATGGTAGAAGCTATTCTTTTTATCATGTGGCACAGATGAAGTATTTTCTGTGGCATGCAATCCGAAGGATGCAACATTAGTTGCAACAGGTGGTTCAGATGATAAAGGATTCATGTGGAGAATCGGACAAGGAGATTGGGCCTTTGGGATCGAAGGCATGTTCATTTCCTCACAGCCTTGGAATTTTGGCCTTGCACTGTTGTTGACTTCAATTCTTATCATACTGGTTATTTGCTAGCATGTAAAGTACAGCATATATCTGCTCTTTTGCTAAAGCTTTCTGAACTATCTTTACAGGTCATACCGAGACTGTTTCTAGTTTAGCTTTCAGTTACGATGGGCAGTTACTTGCATCTGGAAGCTTAGATGGTGTTATCAAAATCTGGGATGTCGCTTCACTAAACCATAAGCAGACGTTAGAAGGACCTGGAGGGGACATTGAGGTAATTTTATTAAAGATGCCCCAATGTTGTGAAATTGTCTATGGACTGAAATTAACTTATATTTGATTTTTCAGTGGATCAAGTGGCACCCAAGAGGACACGTGATCTTGGCTGGTTCAGCGGATTGTACCGTTTGGATGTGGAATGCTGACAACGGGGCTTACCTTAATATGTTTTCAGGTCATGGGGCTAGTGTTACCTGTGGTGATTTCACTCCTGATGGTAATTCCTACTTTTTGTCTAAGTTTTGAGATGTGTTTGTGCTTATCTTCTCTGTTCAAATTTTACAACGATTTTTTTTAAAATGCCCATGCTTTTGTCTTACAAGGGAAAATGATATGCACTGGATCAGATGATGCCACACTTCGGATATGGAATCCGAAAACTGCTGAAAATATTCATGTTATCACAGGTATGTCTTTTTGAGTTTTTAATATGCTTAAATACACTGCATGTAAATGTAATATGATTGAATCTAGCATATTACATCATTTAATTGTTCACGTGGTTCTGTAGCTATGGTTTTCCTAACAGCCAAAGTCAATATCTGTAGTTTTGGTTGAGATCTATGATGAATGTGGTGACAAGTGGTGGGTAGCATTTGAACACCCAGTTTCTTGTATTATCTGAAAAATGTTGGAATTGGAAAGAGCAAGCATTTGCAGTGATATAGATATATATTCCACAACTTTGTAACACACCTATTTGCTTGATTTCAAATATGAAACAATAAGCTGCCCCCTTTTCCCTTCTCTGATTTATTCTCTTCAGGTTATCCATACCATACTGAAGGCTTGACGTGCTTATCGTTGAGTGCTGATTCAACTCTTGCTTTAAGTGGTTCACAAGATAACTCTGTGCACATTGTCAACATTTTGACTGGAAAGGTATTACTTATCTTCAACCTTTTCCTGAATTTCCCACGATTTAAGTAACTTAACCAGATGCTTTAAGAGTGACAAGAAAACTATTCAGAATTGATTTCCATGTGTAGTGTCGGACCGTCGGTCATGACTTTGGAAGTTGGAATATAATTCCTCTGGTGGTTGAGTTACAAAGATCATATTGTCCTGTTTGTTGAAATGTTTTGCTAGTGCAGGAAATCTGCTAGGTTACTCGAACTTCAGTGGTTTTGCCTGTAGCAGAATCCTAACCTTTTTGAGAGTTTACTGGCTGCCAATGTATGCTTTTACATGAATAGATTGACTCTTAAGGTTGGGAAAGAAAAGTCGTACTTCGGTTGTCAAGTTTATACATTTACTTGGCTATCCCAAAAATTACTAATTTATTTAAAATAATGTCTCTTGTGTTTTCTTGCTGGTTTACCTTTGGTTTTGTATTCTATACCTTGCCTTATTTGTGTGAATGGTTAGCCTGAGAGGAATTTTTCCAAACTGTTGAAAGGATGAACTCATATTACAAAATATCTCGTACGATTACTTTTGCATTGACTTATTACTAGACTCTCCAAACACAGAGATCCCTTCCCTAAAATTGACATTCAGCTTTAATATACTGTTTATTTTGCTATATTTGAGGTGCATGATCGATAATTTATTCATTAATTTCTTTTGTCTATAATGGATTTAATATCTAATTCTGATAACACTGAACCTTGTTATGTTTGCAGGTGGTTAGCTCTCTGACAGCTCATACAAATTCAATTGAATGTGCTGCATATTCACCCAAGTATGTCTTTCCCACTTAGCAGTGTTGCCCTTTTTGTATTGTTTCTCTGTTGCTTGAGGAGTTGGGGGTCTATGTTACATATTAATAGGAAGTAAATTTAACTGGTATGATATGAAGAAGGATTTGACGGATTCTTCTCTAAGTGTAGAATTTCATATGGAAAATGAGAAATCTTGAGTTGAGACTTAACTTAAATCATGATTAATGACGGGTATTTTTTCGCAATATTTCAGCGGATTATGGGCAGCAACTGGTAGTGCAGATGAAACATTGATAGTTTGGGATGTACAGCGCGCCGTGCCAAGATGCACTTGTCAGCACGAGGTTTGACCGAATAACTCTATATAAGGGCCTGCTTGGTATTCATATCTTGATATCATATATGAATATCAACATAAAAAAAACTCATACCTAGTCTTTGATATAAAAGTATATGGATAGCAATCTGATATCGTGCTTTACTCCTAAAATTTATCTAATCTTGATACCGATATCCATATGATATATTAGTATCTAGATATGAATACTA
Organism: Fagopyrum homotropicum; assembly: GCA_033239125.1. Lineage (NCBI taxonomy): Eukaryota > Viridiplantae > Streptophyta > Magnoliopsida > Caryophyllales > Polygonaceae > Fagopyrum > Fagopyrum homotropicum. The sequence goes on along the minus strand of BSWB01000001.1, from coordinate 137,174,579 downwards.
AACAGACCCTAAATATGTATATTCTTGATGAATTTCTAACTTGATATTCATTTTCAGGGCACTGTAACCTGCTTGGCATGGCTGGGGACATCTAGGTTTATAGCAACCGGATCTATGGACGGTAAAGTACGAATATGGGACGGTCTCTCTGGGGACTGTGTCAAGGCATTCAGCGGTCACACCGAGCCTGTTCAGTCTTTAGGCGTCTCTGCGAATGGCGATTTTATCGTATCTGTTTCATTAGATAAAACCGCTCGTGTTTTTGAGATTGATCAATTCAAGTGATACTTCATGCCATTGCAGAATATGACACTGTATTATGAATTCACAGATACAGTATTCAGTTGTTTGCTAGAGCCTGTTTAGTAATTTGCTTTGTTTGGTAAATTTGAGACACACCTATTTGTATATCATCGGTGTTTTGGCTTATTGAAGTCGGAAATTCCCTAACCATTATTGAAAATATTTGTGTTAATCGACTAATCGTAACCAAAATTATTTTCTTTTACGATTCAATTAACTAAAAAGTTTCAGTTTTTCAAATTTTCCGTATTTCGTTTTTGCCTCCATCCCCGACTACAGCTGATGCCACTTATTTGATGAGAACCGAGACCTATAACTAGGGGGGTTGTTTATCGGTACAAGATCGGATTGGACTGGATTTGATCCGGATATTTATGTCCGGCCGGTTGGCTTAAGTTTTTACAACTACCTTTGTCCTAAAATTAGGTTATTTGAAAATTTGATGGACCGGAAATGAATATTTGATCCAAGTCTAGTCCAACAAGAGCATTCCGATTCAGGTTTATTATAATCGAGATTGAACCTAGTATGTTCAAGCCATCAAAGTTGTATTAAACTTTTAGCATTTTGATCAAAATTTAGAGCCATAGCATTTTGATCAAAGTTTAGACCCATATCAAGTTTCATAAATATTCTGATAATTTGGCTACTATATATAAAATTTGAGCTATTAGGCAAGAGCAATTGACCCAAAATGTAACCTTAATTTGGGTTTGGACCGGTTGGTATCTGTCATCGGATCTTCTTATCGGGTTCGGGTCATCCATTTTCAGTTACTTGACTGCTTCACATTTACATACGCTTCTCTTCAAAACTCTCAAACCCTTTCAATTTCACTGCTCCTTTATACCCGAGTGTGAGCTAGAGAGAAGCAACAATGGCGGTACTCGAACGCTTCCGTTCTCAAGCCTGTCGAATCCCCTCCAGATTCGCCTCCAAATGAAGCAGCCAAACGATGAGCAGTCGAACCACCTTCCGTTCAACCGGTCTCCTACGCTGCAAAGCCTAAATCTCCCTCCGACGAACAACAGGCGGAGTTTCCAGCGGACGTTTGGCTTCAGAATCGCGTACCACCGTCTGTGGATTCGTCGGCGTGCAGAGCTTTTTCTAGGGAGGATAGAGCTGGTGAGGAGGGTGGACAGAAGGATGATGCGTTGAACTTGGAGGGAAGGAGGATTCAGTCGGATAGGGTGGTTAGGAGGAGGGTGTTTAGGGCTGTAGAAGAAGGTTGCGCCTTTGCCTTTTCCTACTTTTATTAAGGTAGAGGAGAAGAAGGAAGAGCAGAAGATGATTGATTTGCAAGATGCTCTTCGCGTAGTGAAGGTAAATTATTTCTTTTGATGGGGTAATTCGGCAATCTATTTGATTACTGTATGTTAACAGTTCCAGACTTTTGATTGTATATGATGTGGAAATATAGGGTTTTAGATGGGTTTAACTCTTTTTTTTTTTTTTTTTTTTTTTTTTTTTTTTTTTTTTTTTTGACTAACACGGGTAAGGGATTAGGAATGGTCAGCATCTAGTAGTAGACCATCCTAAGGCATCCTTTCGGATGATAACATCAAGCGGAGTCGGGACCCTCGGGCAAGTCATCGTGCTGTCCTGCTACTGGGAAATCACATCTTGACCTTCATGACCAAGAGTTGCAAGCTTATCCGCTGCACTATTAATCTCTCTGAAAATGTGGTTGATTTAAACCTGTTTAAAACCTGAGAGTAAGATGGAAATATCCGTAATGGTAATGTCCAGTTCCCATGGTGACATCCAAATTTTCTTCACTGAATTAATAATTATAAAGTTATCTCCTTCAATATCAATTTTGCTTAGGCCAAGTTGTCTTGCTTTAATTAAGCCCATTTTCAGCGCATATGCTTCAGTCTGGAGGATAGAAACTTCCTCACACCTTTCGTAGTCTAGTGCAATAACTGAGGCATTATGGTCTCTTAATATATACCCAAAGCTACTTTGACCATCATTGCGTTTAGATCCGTCAAAATTGAGTTTAGCAACTCTTGGAAGAGGCGTAGACCATTTAATGTTCCTTGTTTTCCTTTTATTAATTTCTGTAGTTACTTTTTTTTCTTTCGATTTATCCCAGTCCTCTAGTTGTGACTCAACGGTGTGTGTGATATTCCTAATTTTTTCGTTGTTAAAGATGATCATGTTCCTCATGAACCAAACGTTCCACCATGTGACAAGAAGAGTGGTGGTTGAGGATTCTGCAAGTTTAGTTCTAACAAGGGATATCATATCCCTAAGTTTCACATTAGTCATGTCTATACTTCGTAGGAATTTCCTTACTTCATCATTAGCTATGTTGTCCATGGTATACGGGCATCTGAAGAAAATATGCTTTACACTCTCGTACGGATGTTGGCAAAGGACGCAAGACATCGGTGTAGGTACCTTTTGTTTTTCAAGGTTTTCCTTGGTAGGAAGGCCGTCCATTGCTAGTTTCTAGGTAAAGTTTTGGACTTTGGGCATTATGTCAATGCTCCAAATCCATGAGATGTCTTTCTGTCCTATACTGGTATTGTGTTTGTCATACATGAAGGAGATAGCATCCTTTGTGCGAAACCAACCGTCCTTACTAGGGGCCCAATATAATTTATCTTTGATATCACTTGTTGGAAGCGAGTGGATTAATATATTATTGATAATATTTTGACTGTTCAAATAGTTTTTCAGATATTCAATTTTCGCGTGATCCCACTTTTTATTCGTAATAAGGGTGCTCACGGTGTCCTCAATATTGGTTATTAATTCCTTATTAGGAACTAGTTGTTCTAAAGGACGTTCGTCGATCCAACGATCCTTCCAAATTCTAATAGTTTCCCCGTCTCCGACATTCCATCTAATTCCTTATTCGAACTCTGGTCGTAGGCTTATCAGTCTCTTCCATTGTCAGGGCGTGTTGTTACCTAGTTTGTATTTCCATAACTGATTCCCTTTTAGGTACTTTTCTTCAATAATTTTTACCCAAATGTTGTCTGGTTCTGCCGTAATTTTGCATAGAAGTTTCATTTGCAGTGCTTTATTCATATCTTCAGCTTTTCTTATCCCAACTCCCCCTTTATCTTTTGGCTTGCAAATCTTGTCCCAACTTATAAACGGATGATAGTTTGGTCCTTTATTCCAGAAAATTGTCTATTGATTTGGTCTAACTCCTTGTGTATCGATGAGGGGAGCATGAAACTTTGCATAATATAATTTGGTTTTGCGTTTAGGTTGGCTTTGATAAGTACCGTTCGTCCTTCTTGGGATAAGGAGGATGCTTTCCATTTAGTTAGTTGTTTTCTCGAGCTCTCAATCACATCTTGAAATGTCGTTTTATTAGCCCTTCCATTGATAATTGGGCAGCCCAAATACTTTTCCAGACAGTTGCTCGGCAGAATACCTATATTTTGTTGTATCATTCTTTTGTTTGGTTATCTAGATTTCCAGATGTTTGGAAGGCGGATTTGTGGTAATTGACTTTTTGTCCGGACACTTGGCAGTATTTTGTTAGGATATCCAGAACTTTATCACAAGCTTGGTTAGTTCCTTTTACAAAGATAATGATATCATCAGCAAATGCTAAAAAAGGAATAGTAGTTCCCGCCCTGGTGATTGGGAAGCCAATGTTTTTTTTATCCTCAAAGCTAGCTTTTTGGATATTTCTTGCCAAAACTTCCGCAACAAGGTTAAAGATAAGCGGAGAAAGCGGGTCGCCCTGTCTAAGGCCTCTGGTTGGGTAGATGATTTTAGTTGGTTTGTCATTTATTAGAATGGAGTAGGAGGCTGTCGAAATGCATTCTTTAATCCATCCAACAAATTTTCCTGAAAATCCCAGTTTTTCTAAGATCACCAGGACGCAAGGCCATTCCACCCTGTCATATGCTTTTTCCATATCAAGTTTCATGGCTACATATCCAGCTTTGCCTTTCTTTGATTTAAATCCGTGGAAAATTTCATGGGCAATCAGGATGTTATCATGGATAGATCTATTTTTGGTGAACGCCCCTTGGTATGGGTGGATTAACTTAGGGAGGATTTTCTTAAGTCTATTTGTTAGAATCTTTGCAATGACTTTATAGATCGTAGAGCATAGACTGATAGGTCTGTAGTGTGATGTTGTTGATGGATTATCTATTTTTGGGATAAGGGCAATGAATGTGTGGTTAATGTTTGAGAATTTTTCCGTTTCTAGAAAAACTCTTAACTGCTCGAGTGACGTCCTGGCCCACAATGTGCCAGTACTTATGGAAAAAACCAGCCGGAAATCCATCCGGACCGGGGGATTTCTCACACCCAATCTCAAAAATTGCCGTTTTGATATCTTCATTTGAAAAGGGTTCCGTTAGCATAGCATTTTCACTTTCAGAGATTTCATTCTGCAGAACTTCAAGTTGCTTGTGGAGCTCGGCTAGATTAATATTTGAGGCTTTAAATCTGGTTTCATAATCCAGGACAAATTCTTTTTCAATGTCTTCATCAGAAGTTAGCACCATCCCGCTATTTGTGCTGATAGCTGCTATGTTTTTATGGTTTCTCCTTCCCGTTGCTTTACGATGATGGAATTTCGTATTTTTGTCCCCCAACCGAAGGTAGTTTGATTTTGCTCGTTGTGTCCAGTACTTATGTTGATAGCTAATGAGGCATTCTCTTTTTTTACTCAGTCTATTTAATTTAGCTTCTATTTGCACCAAGTAGCTAATGGCGATCATATTTTGTAATTGTTCAATGGCAGATTCCACTTCAGCAACCTGCCTATTAATATTTCCAAAGCTTGCTTTACACCATTTTTTCAGTTTAACTTTCAATAAGCTAGTTTTTTTTACAAGATTGAACATATCGGTCCCCTGGAATTGTGTTCTCCAGGTTTGCTTAACTAGCATCTCACAATCTTTCCTTTGTGTCCACATCATTTCAAATCGAAAAGGTTTATTCCTAGTTTGTTGTTCAGAATTCTGGAGATTTAGTGAAATACGACAATGATCCGATGTAGTGAAGGCGTGGTTCCATGTAAAAATGTTCGGGTATGCTTGAATAATTCCTTGGTGTACCATCACCCTATCCAGTTTCTCGAAGGTGTTATCAATCCCCTCTTTACGTTTCCTCCAGGTGAATTTGTTTCCATTTGTCGCCAGGTCAACAAGATTACACTATTGAGTGAATTCATAGAGTCTACTAGTTCTACTCGTTGTAGGCTCAATACCTCCCTTTTTATCAGAAAGCTGGAGCAAGTCATTAAAGTCCCCTATAACAATGGTAGACAAGTTCCCAGTGTTAATGTGGTTTTTTAATTGAGTCCAGAAAGTTTCTTTTTGGTTCTCATGTGGAGGGGCATAGATGAATGTAATGTGAATGCTTACGTTATTTGTTAGATTTTTGTGTAGAATCGTAACTTGCCTTTTTTCTTTGCTAACTATCTTAACCTGTTCACAAGGCATTTGGTAGCTTTTCCAGAGGAGGCATAAGCCTCCCGAAAAGCCGTCCGCAGGGACAAACAAATGTTATCAAACCCTGCTCCTTTCCAGCATTTTTCATCAGGTTCATTGCTAGTCTCCAGTTCTGCTAGCATGATCATTTGAATTTTATCATTTTTGCACGTAATGCTAAGGTCCGTCCAAAAGTTCTTCTTTTTTATACCTCTGCAGTTCCAGAAAGCTACTTTCATTTAACAACTTTTGGGTTATTGGGTGGAGATCCCATGGTTAGCTCCAAAATTATTTGAGTTCTTTGATTAGATGAGTTCAATTTTTGAAGGTTATCATAGCTTGAGTTAGCTTAATACGGGTAAGTCCGTGTCCATCTGGTAATCGGGAACCATTTACATTCTTGAGGAGTTTCATATTTTTCTTTTATTTTGTTGAAACAGAACAAGCCAGAAGGGAAATTCAGTTCAGTCTTTGGATTTCTTAGAGGTTTCGGACTCAAACTACCTTCAGGTAGTCTGAAAGTTCCTTCGTTATTAAGATTAATATTGAGTTTATTACACCCGGGGTAATAACCCTTTTGATCCTTGTTATCAATGTACAGCCCGTGTAAAACAGCCTGCGTTATTGCAATGGTTAGAGTCTTTACATTCTTCTTATTTTGGGCCTGAGATTTTCGGGTCCATGTGGTCAGCTTATGCAGCTCATCATAGATTTCTTTAACAGGAGAAAACGATTCGTACCTTCCATAACAATTAGGCTGTAGGCATGGAAAAGATCGGTGGAACACAACAGAAACAAAAGCTTCAAAGATCAATAAGTATTTTACAAATTTATTATACATTTTAGAGTACATTGGAAAACAGGTATCTGCAATTTCATGTTTTGCATAGATTACTCTGATTGCCAACTGTAGAAAGATCAGCATGGGATTTGTCGAGCCATAAGTTGTGAGATTGTGTTCCTCTGGTTTTCGCAATTGGATTCGTTTAAGCTTGTATGTGTATCTAGTCATCGGGTTCCAGGCGTGAGAGTTGGATAGAACAGTCCTGTATATCAACAAGGAAAGGCAACAACAACAAGCAAAACAGAAAGGAGCAAAACAGAAGGCATAGATCAAGGTTTTCATGGATAATAGATAAGTAAAACATAGCAGTTCAGTAATGCCATGGTGGACATCAGTGACAAGTTTTCCCAACAGGGTAATATAAGCAGTTTCAGCAATAGCAAATTTCCTAGGGGAAGTTCTATGGCATGAAAGCCAGTTCACACACACAATTATTTTAGTCATAGAAGATAAGGCCAATTTCATAAGGGGAGGCTCACAAACCCTTAACAAAAGATAGCATTTATTTATCATCTAGAATCATTTTAGAGAGTTAAATTCTAGGCTTTTTAGCCCCCTTCAGTGTCGAGGTAACAATGTCACTAGTGCCTCCTTTCACCTTCCTTTTGCTAGAAGTTGACTTAGACCCCTCAGTTTTAACTTCCAACTCCTCCAGCTGCCTGTGCATAGTATTATTTGTGTGGAAGGAATGGAAAGAGCCCTCAGAGATCATTATTTCATCATCAATCGGGGCCGGAACTTTGTGTAGTAGATTAGCTAGGATTGCACCATTTTCATTCGGACTTAGTATCATTCCAGCTCCCTGATCATTAATCATATTCATAGCAAACAGCTCATCCTCAGGCAGGGGAATGTCACTTTCTTGCTCCAGGAAGGTGGGTTGCACTAGAACATTACCAAAGATCTCAACATTATCATCCTTAGGGGGCTGCCCCTCGGTTGTTTCCTCATTGGGGCTCAGATTGACCTTAGGTTCCTTGTTCTCACAAGGGCCCAAGGAGCTACTCTTCGAGCTTTGGGAAGACATATCATTGAAGGCAACTGTGATACCAGTGGTCCCCGAGAGATAGGGTTTAACTCCACTAACAACAACTGGGGTTCTTTTTTTCTTCTTGTGGTTCATCACTGGTGTCCAGTCAGCATCCTTCTCCTCTTCCTGCTCATACCAGTTTCCCATTTTTTACCATTCCTGAAAGAGTAGTTAGTTTTCTTAGCACTTATCATTCTCATGGGGCATTGTTCAAACCCATGATCTTTCTTAGCACAGAAACCACATCCTTTGGAGAAGTCTTCAAACCAAATTTTGAACATTTTGGTCTTTCCCTCATCATCTGGTATCGGAACTTCTTTCACTTTCTGGTAACTCAGCTCAATATCATAATTAATGCAAATACGGGCAAAGTTCACACCCATACCCTTTTCAGAGAAGGGGTCAAGGCGAATGAATTTACCAACTTTGTTCACCTCAATGATAGTTCTAATGGCTTCCTTATTAATGTATTCGGGAGGGATCATAGGGATCCTTACCCATACATCCACTGCTGATATATTTTTAGTAAACACATTAAAGTTGGGCTTCCAGGGGCGGAGGATGAGAATATGACCAAAAATGTGAAAAGGTCTCTTCTCCCAGATCATGGCTTTGTCATAGGGATTGGAGAAATTAATTTCAAACCAATGGTTAAGCTTAGGGATAATCTTAATGTTTCTCCATTCAGACAAAAGCTTAGTACGTACCTTGCTAAATTCAAGTGGGATACCAAAAATTCTACCCATTAGAGAGGATTCCCTGATTTTGGTGAAGTCGGATTTCACCTTGGATAGCATTTGAAGGTACTCATCAAGGTTGACCTCTTCATCTAGGATCTCTTTCCCCTTCTTTGATTTGTTCATCGTAGGCTTCTGCTCAACCTTGCACTCCCCTGGACTTACTTCATCAGTGTTGTTCTCATTAGCTTCATTTTGGACATCATTTTTAATAGTAGAATGCTTTCCTGGATTTTCATTGGAAGGGTTGTTTGGGATCTCACACAATTTTTCCTTGAAGGATTTGTTCCTTTCACTCATACTTAATTTCTCTATGATCTTAGTAATGTATATGTGTTTAGTTTGGGTTATTAATGGGGAATGTGAGTTCATTTTATAGTAGCGTTTATTCAGTTCCTCTTCTGGTTTAACAAACCAAAGAGTGGGCAATATGTTCAGGTAAGCAACATGATACCCTTCTAGAAGGGCTTTATGCCAGCAGACAAGATCAATCTCATGGTTACAGTCATCAAAAAAGAGAATCAAAACAAACAGAGAATCAAAGCTCAGAGTATCATGATCGATCACAAGGAGGAAGGTAGCATACCTGGCCTCGCCGGAATTCAGAGCATACCATAATTGTGCACTTTTAGTCCTCCTCAGGTTCAGTGTTCTTCCAGGACTAGCAAACGCCCAACTCTTTTCGTCATCAGAGAAAAAAGGCATATCAGATACACCTGGTTCAAATCGATTTCTAGGGTTCACGATTAAGTGTGCAGGGGCAAGAGTTTCAGACCTGATTTTGCGATTCGGACTGACAGATCCACTCAACCAAATCGGAGCCGGACACCAACATCTTATCTGAAGCACAAATCCTTCCTGATTCGCCCCCTCTTTATCTCTTTCCTTTCTCCTCCTTTTCTAGGCATGTTTCACCTTATTTGGAAACTCATCAGCTTTTTGATTTTCTTCACCTTCATCTCTCAGTTGCAGGCCATTTTTATCCGCCTTATGCTTGCCTGGATACTCGATGGAGCTCAGAATCCGCACAGATTTCTCACTAATTTGAACATACAATCCATTCGATTGAAGAGGGTACTCAGCTCTTTCATTTTGGTGATAGGAGGAGATTCGAAAGGTAGGGAGACGAAACGGAGATTTCGGACAACATATCGCATTGGGGTTGATTTTGGGGGCGCGTTCTTTATGGACAGAGGTTTCCATTAGATGAGTTTAACTCTAAGCTTAGTAGATTAGGTATAAACTCGTAATTAAAATTCGTGTTTCTTTTTTATTACTGTCATGAAAAAACTTGAAATATAGGGTTTAACTAGAAGTGCAGTAGATTATGTATAAACTTGTAATTAAAAAAAATGGTTAATTTATATTAACATTCACTTTTAAAATTATTTTTTGGACTTCGATAGTGGCTTTGACACGTGGCAAATCGCGTCATAACTTTTCTCACTAAAACTTTTTAAATCAGCAAAATTTCTATTAATTATTTATTCATTAATCAAAATTAAGAATTTAAACAAATGATTTTAGATTAATTACTAAAAAGATATGGTCCAACAAAATATCACACTTTTATCCCACGTTTAACCTTGATACATAGGTTTTTTTTAATTCAAAAATTCATTTAGAATTTGCAAATTAAAATTATCGTGGATCTCATTTAAAACAATTTATAACCCTAACTTAGATTAGTGGACGGTTAATATTTTCTATAAATTTACTCGATGCAAATGGCTAAAACAAATTCAACCCTATGTTAATGCATAAGTATTTACAATTTATTTACAAATTTCATACTAGTTTTATTTATGGTTGTCAGGGTTGAGTAAGTTGAATGCTCAGTGGAAGAGCTATCACTAATATCTCCCTTTTATTCGTTCAATCTTATGTTACTCCCTTATCTATATAACCCAACAAAATTTGATTTTAATAGGTTTTTTTTTATTCTTTTCTTTTTTAGTCTTTGAGTTGGTTGACTTTCTAGAAACTCAATATTATATTGGTGACGTTTCAAGTTTTGTGTGAAATGTTCAATATCCCTTATTTAATATGTTTTTCATTATCTTTTTATTCTATAAAAAATACCAAAAATAATACCAACTATGAAGTATGAACAAAAAATAATACAAACTTTGAAATTTACTATTTGATACACAAACTATTTCACATTAAACCAATTTTTGATACGGGATGAAAATCTAGCCAAATTTTATTACAAAAATCGCCCACATATTTTTAAATCACACAAAATTATCCATATATTTTATTTTATTTCAAAAATCACCCATGCTATTTTTGTATACTTAACGAATTAGGTAAAAAAAAAAGTTAGTCATCACTTTATTTTTAATATTTAAGGTAGTTTATTCACTAAAAAAAATTAAGAAGTTTTAAAAATAAAATTTTGGTTAATAAAATCATGTTTGGTGTCATTTATGTTTTATGGGTGTAGCTTGAAGGAATAATCCATATTTGTAGGTAAAACTTAACGAAAGAATATAGTATTAATTTAAAAATTTGTGTAATTTGAAAATTTAAAATTAATATATTTAGCCTAAATTTGTGCAAAAAATCTACATTTCATGTTTAAATTTTTAAAATTCAAAACATCTTATTTTTTTACCAAAAAATTGTGGGAGTGTCACCGAGTATGAGTCTTTTAACCAAAACTAGTTTAGTGTCCGCACCTTGTGCGGGGTTGTCTAAAAAAAAATATTATATTTTTAAGCATCCTATATTTGATATAATCTATAATAAAATTTTTTTTTTATTAATTAATATGACTAACATGTGAGGATTAAATTTTTTTTAAAATAAATAAAAGAACATGATTAAAATTCTATTACAAATATTATTATTCGAATATTATATTTATACCTTGTCACTTTTACTTATATAAAGATAGAAGAGCAAAACTTAATTTAGTTTTAAATTTAACAAATGTGTTAAATTTGTTAGAAGATTTGCGTTAGATTTTTTCAACAAATTGAGTTAGAATAGATTAGTTTGTTAATTTTGATTAGTAGATAAGTAAATTTAACTTTTTATTTTAATTATTTATTTTAATAAAATTGACGTGACATGATGACTGTTTACAATTTCTAATAAATTTTTTTTATAAAATAATTAATGGCAAATCTGTAAATACGTTGTGGTAAATCTGTAAATAAATTGAAAAAATACTGACGTGGATGACCTTGACACGTGGACAAAATGGGTTCTGTTTTAGTAATATATTTAGATTAGATTTTATTTTTAAAGTGCTAAAACTTTTCAATCATTCTTATAACTATATTTTAAATAAATGGCCTAAAATATTTAAGAATAAAGTGACAAATAACCTTTATTATATAATTCGTTAGGTATAAAAAAAATTATATGGGTGTTTTGTGAAAGAAAATATAATGTAGGAGTAATTTTGTGTGATTTTAAAAAGTTATTGGCGATTTTTGTATGAAAATTGGCTATAACTTCTCCCGTATCAAAAGTGGTTTAACGTGAAATAGTTTATATATCAACTAATAATTTTTAAGGTTTATATTATTTTTGCTTAATACCTCATAGTTGGTATTATCGTTGGTCATTTTTCCTTATTCTATGTTAAAATGGATATAAAAGAGTTCAGCTTTTTTTAAAAACAAGAGCTATATATGTGTTGAATATCCCATATTAACATTTCACTGGGTAATTTCGTAAAATTGAATTGAATGACTGACTAATTGAAATCAATAACAAAATGCAAGAATTAAAGTTAATTAAATAAAGCAACGCATTGTATGACTAATCAAAGGAGGAAGCTTTAACACAATTGAACACCTTAAAGAGTTAAAGTACACTATTAGCTGCTCTGCCTCGCAACCCTCCCGACGTTACCACTCTGCCCGATCACCGGCGACATGGATGCAGCGGCGGCGGCAGCAATCTGGGCCGGAAAATTCAGCAAAGCCTTAGAACCGCGCATTTGAAACGCCGCTTTATCATAGGCCAAGGCGGCCTGCTCGGCAGTCTCAAACGTGCCAAGCCAGACACGGGCGCCGTGCCTAGCGGAGTCGCGAATCTCGGCGGCGTACTTACCCCACGGCCGCCGGCGAACCCCCCTGTAGTGCCTTTTCTTTGCGACCCCTCCGCTGCCCATCAAGTGTTGGTGGTGGTGGTGGGTGGCGGCGGGAATGGGAAGGGGTTGAAAGAAGGGGACGGTGGCGGTGGAGGTGGCGACGGCGGAGGATGTGGCCTCGTTGAGGACATGGAATATGACCATGTCTTGAGAATCGTCCTCGTTTAGCGGTAAATCTGCAGGAGAGACTCCCTCCATGATTATATGTTAATTATGAGAGTTTGAGTTTTGATTTTGGTATGTGTTTGGGATAAATGGATTTTTATGGTGAATGAGATTCTAGATTTTGTTTTCAACTCTCGAAGAGATAGCGACACTATATATACATTATATTATATCTGATTAGGTAAGAATGTAAGATAATTATCATTTATTTTTGGGTGAATTTGCTATATAGCATTAACTCTCTAATATTATTTAGTATTTGTCCATTTCGCTAATTTTATTAGAATATGACATCATTTAAAAATTTTAAAATAAATTGTCCTCGTATAATCAATTACAAGATTTTGTATTTATTATTACCTGTTAAATCATAATACACTCTAATTGTAGAAGGTGAATCATTAATGGTTAATAATTTGAATTAACGTAATAAATTTTCAATTAAAATATCTTGTAACTTATTCGCTCCCACCCTATGCCAATCGACAAATTGGATCTCACAATTTAATCTTCTTTTTGAAATCTATACATTAACGTTAATTTTGACAGTTCCATGTAAATCTTGTAGTTGCAATCATGTACATTTCTTGTGCATGTACTAATTTCTAGTAACATTGAAGATCCCTATTATTATCTTATACTAATCTATGTAGTTCATGTAACATGGTAGATTTTATGAATTCATGTAAGTCATACATCATCAATTTATTTGCAAATAACGTGTGAGATTCTTATATATGGTCCGTACATGTTTGTACAGTTCAATGCAAATCATGTATATTCAATTCTTGTATCTTTCTTGCATACATACTAGTTTCATGTAACATTATATATTTCGATGATATTATAAAATTATCGAATTTAATAATATTACGTTCTAGCATGAATATTGATAAATTATTTTAGGAATTATTTACCTTCTTAAATTAGATTAATGTATTAATAATTTTTCAGATTCTCTTGTAACTAATTGGATAGAATTTTGAGATATTTTAATAGGGATAAATTTGTTATTATTAATTAAATGATACTATTTAGTTAATAAATTATTTAGTTAAAAAATTTTATGTTTGGATACATTTTATCTAATTCTCACTTTATTTTTCTAGAATTTGCATGTAAGTGTAACAAAAGGAGATGCATTATAAATGTGAAAGGAATAGTTAAGACGAAAGGTCTTTCACGTGATTTGAACTTTGAACATGAGATTTGGAAAATGAAGGACCTTTTGACTAAATATTCCACTATCAAAGCCTCCACAAAATACCCAAATAATTCAGCAGCCATCACTTTTATATTGGAATATATAACTACTTCTTTTATTTGATTTTATTAGTATCAAGTAGTCCACTTTATTTACAATTAATATAAATTGGAAAGGTACACCAAATGTTTTATGAGTTGATTATGAGACCGAGTCATAATTTTCTAAATTTTCTAAATTTTCATACAGGGCACGTTTGGTATACAGTGATTGAAACTGAAACTGAAACTTAATGAAACTGAAACTGAAAAATGTGACTGAAACTGAATGGAACTGAATCGAATAAATTTATTTGTATGTTCGTTTAGGATATGAATGAATGGGCTGTATGAGGTACAAAATGACCAAAATAACCTTAGACAATACCCTTGCCAATTTTTATTTATATTTTACATTAATTTGAAAAATAGAACTTAATGAGGTCATTTTTCGTTCAACTAACCTCATTGATAACGCAACTACGGCCCGTCTTCAACCCTAAGCGAAGGAGAAATTGAAGGTCGACATCGCCGCCTTGCTTGTCGCTGCCGGGTTGATTCATCCACTGCGTCGTAAAAACTTCCACTGCCGGAGTCCCATTGCCCAGATAAAGTGAGCTCTTGCCCCCACAGTAAACCCTAAATAATGGAATTGAAATCGGCAATACTGCTTGATTGAGAATAATAAAACACAAAATGATGGAGTTTTTCTGTTAGTGTTTCAAACCTTGATTGAGATTGAAATCGGGTTTGCTTGATTGAGTTCAGCTTGCTTGAATTGAGCTCTTTTATTCCACTATTAACCCGTAGTAATGGAATTAAGCTCCATTATTTTCCACTATTAACCCTTGTTTGATTGAGTTCGGCTTGCTTGAATTGAGCTCTTTTTTTCCACTATTAACCCTTAGTAATGGAAGTGAGCTCCATCATTTTTCATTGTTAACCCTTACTTGATTGAGTTTGGCTTGCTTGAACTGAGCTCTTTTCCCATAGTTAAAGTGAGTTCTTGCCCCACTGTAAACCCTAAATTATGCTCAGAATTTAGCTCTTTTTTTCCACTGTAAACCCTTAGTAATGGAATGTGGACATATGATTGCCTGATTTGCTTGCCTTCTTGATTTCATCTTCAATTGAGTTCGGCTTTGCTTGATTTTCTTTTCTTTTTTGGGTTTTGATGATGTTTAAGTGTATATATGGACAATTTTGTTTCAAGTGATTGCCTGATTTGCTTGCCTTCTTGGTGGAAATGTTGAGCTTCAATTTGTTACTTACCTACTGCTATTGAGTTTCTTGTGAATTGAAAGTTTTGATTTAGAATTAAGTTATGCCTTCCAAATCGTCATGGTCTCGGAAATGCAAACATTTTGGTTGGACTCACGAATCAACACTGTAGTTTCTTACTATTTGTCGTGAGTACCATTTAAAACAAGGTCAGAATCAACCATTTGCTTGGCTTGTTATTATACAACAATTGGAAGAAACGACCGGAATATCAGCGGATGTAATCTGTATGAAAAAACAAACTGAATTACATGAAAAAAGTTTGAAATATTTGGTATAAAATAAGGACTACTGAAACGGGACTAGGGTGGGATCCAGTGGAACGCCGGATCATTGTAGATCATGCGTGGTATGAGAAGAAATTGAAGGTCGATTATCTATTTCTCTCTTTGCTTCATATGCTATTTTTTGTTGGTGATGATGTGGTTGTGTAATTATTATTATTTGTTATAGGAAGATAAAATCACAGTATTTTTCGTAACAAAGGCATACCAGAAGACATGAACGACTTGTGGGACCAGCTTTTCACGAAAGCTGTCGCCACAGGAAGACATTGTGTGGTGCCCGGTATGACAAAAGTTGTGGGTGAAAAGGTGGTTGACAATGTGCCGGTAGATGCCAGGCAAGATATTGCACGTGATTTTCATTTTGATGGGGACGATGAAGATGATATGGAGGGAGATGTTGGGTTGGAAAATGATGGAGAGTTTACAAACTCTGTATTGAACCTCAACCTTGAAGTTTCAAACGAGGACTTATTGAATGATGTGTACAAGAAGGTAACCCAAACTCAGAGTCAGTCATCAAGGAAAAGCAATCTTCCACCAACCAAGTCAAAGGCTAGCATTGGAACCAAAGTTCCCCCTACAAAAAAAGGTTTTCAAAGAAAGGCATCGAAGGGGTCGACCGCTCTCAGCCAAGGGATAGACTTGATTGGCAGAACCAGTGAGAGGATGTTGAACTTGTTGGAAGGAGAAGTTGGTAGCTCTGCTCCAAGTGCAAAGCAAAAAAATTTCACATCTGATGAGAGTTTAGAGGCCTTTGCACAGATGGTGGATGATGGTTTGCTAGTGTAGGGAGAGGAGTTGTGGTGTGTGGCAGCTGATTTGCTTGTTGCAAAAGACACACGTAACATTTTCATGGGCTTACCACCGGGTGATGGAAGATTGTCATGGTTGAAGTGGCGTTTCTCCACTATGCCGAAAAATATTAAAGTTGTGACAAATCTTTTTAAGTATATGGACTTGAGTGTGCTTTTTTTTTTTATCTTTGCATATGTTTGATGAACCTGAGTGTGACTTACTTTCATGAACTTGTGTTGTACTTTTTATTGTATGAGTTTCACCTTTTTAATAAAGTTTGCAATGGTTACTCCGTAGGTTGTGGGAGCCCCTTTTAATTACACATTGATGGCACCTCGAAAAATAACCAAGCCAGAAATGGATATCTTGGCTGCACAATTATGGATGAGTCAGATTCTGAAAGTGTTTTTCACACATTACGAATAGAATGTGCAGAAGGTTCCTTGCTACACCTCTGAGCTTACGGGGGCAAAATGGATGGAATAGTTAGTTACTTCAGCCTTCAATGTGAGGTGCAAGAATGCCCTTCGGCTTGACAAACATGTACTGCTCAGATTATGTAGACATTTGAGCGAAAAACATGGATTGCAAGCATCGAAAAATATGTTTGTCCTTGAAAAGGTTGGGATCTTATTGTACACATTAGCTACTGGTGTTTCAAACCGTGAGAGTTGTGAAAGATTTCAAAGATCAGGGGACACAATTAGCCGAACAATCCATGAGGTGTTGGAAGCTATTACAAGATGCAGAAGGCAACTTCACCGAACTAGCAAGTGAATTGTTAAAACCATGAACCTCAGTTTACAACCATCCCGGATAAGATATTGAAGGATAACAGATATACATACTTTAAGGTATTTGTGATTCTTTCATTGTCACAACTAATTTCAAAAGCTAAATCTGAGACATTCGTTTTGTACACAGGGGGAAATCGAATGCATAGATAGGACTCACATAAATGCAATAATTCCTGTTGAAGAACAAATGCCATATAGAGGACGTAAAGGGGGAACAACCTTCAATGTCCTGACAATTTGTGACTTTGATATGTATTTTACATTCATATCAACTGGTTGGGAAGAGAGTGCACATGATGCAAAGGTACTTCATCATGCTCTGTATACAAGATGTCTCAATTTTCCACATCCATCACCAGGTAACAAAAAATAAGTGGAATAGTTAGTTATCTCACAATTCCTTATTGTAGCTTCACATGAAAAAATAACTGTAATTTTTAATAGGAAAATACTATCTAGTGGACAAGGGCTACCCTGATAAGAAATGCTACATGGTCCCCTACTCAAAAGTCAAATACCACCAGATTGAATGATAAAGGCATAGACCCAAAAATTATAAAGGAAGGATTCAATTGCATTCACTCTTCAGCACGTAGTCACATCGAACGTGCGTTTGGGATATGTAAGGGTTGATGGAGGATTCTAAAGCAATTACCGGGTTACAGTATTGAGACGTAGCTCGATATCATCATTGCATGCTTCACTCTCCACAACTACATCCTTATGCATAAAAAAAAGACGACTTCTTCGATGATGAAAGAGTGGAACAAATTATTGACCAAGAGGCGGAAGACGATGAAAATGATGAAAATGATGGCAATGGAGGGGATGAACTACCATCTAGGATGAAATACATACGTGATGCAATAACAACTCAAAAATGGAATGACAGAAGGAGTAATATGCTAAATAGATAACCTTGAGAAGCTAACTTGAATGTAAGTTAATTGTAACTTTTTTGCGGAAGAGTAAACTTTTTTGTGGAAGCCTAGTTGAATGTAAGGATTAATATGCTAAATGGAATGACAAAAGGATGAAAGAAGGATGAAAGAGTGGAAGAAATTGTAACTTTTTGTGGCAGAATAAACCTTGTCAAACTTTAAGTTAATTGTAACTTTTTTTCCGAAGAGTAAACTTTTTGCGAGCTGAGGTGATCATAAGCAAAATATATTAGATAGATTTGATTCAACTATTTTAATACATACGTTGACATATAAGTTACCCAAAATGTGGTACTAGACCAAAAAACGATGCCCCCAATAATGACATACTTACATTCGATTCATATATTCACCTAAAGTACCCAAATGATAGTGCACACAGAAGACCTAAAAGGCTAAAAACAGTTACATGCCTATCTTCTGGCATAACTTAGCAATGCACCAAACTGCAATTCTAAGTAGAATAACCATAAATATTTATGCCCTTCTTTCATTCTACCTTGCTCTTGTGTTGGCCTCCTCTAGTCTTAGGGATAGTTGTATGTTTGATGAAGCTAAATCTGACACATGGTCATACAACTCCTGGTTGGTTCCCTCCACGTTGATCATGTTTTGGTCTCTTACTTCTATATCTTGTCTTAGTATCTCATTTTCACTCCTTAGTCTATGGGCTACCTCTTGCATATGGCTGACCGTATCAGATTGTTCCATGGGACTGTCATACACCTCTTCCTCCAATTCATTAAGAAATAGTGAAAAATAATTAAAAAAAAACAAATCCATGAGATAGAGTGTGTTTTTTCTGCTACCGATTTTCTTCAATGAAAGAGTTTATAAGATTGCTTACAGTGTAGTAGGAATCAAGATTTGTAGAAGAGTTAGACACATATGGATCAAACTCATACGGGAACGAGCCATCAGATGGTAAGGAAGGATGTCCCAGATGAATTTGACATGATTACGAACAACATAAAAACTAGAAAGAGTTTAAATACATCAGGTTAATTCAAACGCAACACAAAGAGAAACACTTGATTTAACTAAAAAAGAATCAAGACAAAAGAGTGATGCATAATACAACAGGTTAATTCAAACACAGTACAATGAGAAACACTTAAATTAACCAAAAAGAATCAAGACAAAATGAAAAAACCAGTTACAAAAGTGAAATGGTTCAACACAAAGCTTAATTCAAAAGCCAAGAGTGACTGAAACTGACACAACAGGTTAATTCAAATGAAAGGCCAGTAATGATGCAGAACACAATGTAAGTATCTACTTTCATTGTGTTGGATCTTGGCATGCACCAAATTTGCCTTAGACTGCCATACTTTATTTTTGGAAGCTTTAGTCCTTGCTCAATATTGATTGTAAGAGACGGTTGTGACTCTAGGATATCCACTTGTGACGTTGTTATCCACCATGCTATGTTAGGTTTGTGTATGTTTTCTTCTTGTATTTGTGGCAAATTAAATTGGATGTTAATGATTGATCTTATGGTTTGTTCTTGTTTTATTAGCTTGTAACCTGTTAGGGACACTCGTGATAAGCAGATACAACTGTGGAAGGAGCTGGTACTTTACTATTGTAAGACACAAAAGATCTTTCTGATTGGTCTAGAGGAAGATTTCTCTTTGTTTTCAAACCCTGTCATTGAGAGTAAGTCTTCACATTTGCTTATACTTACTATATTTTGGCTATTATATTCTTCTACTTCCATTTTGATGTCCTTAAGTCTCCTAGTGATCATATGGTTGTATATCTAGTTTCTGGTATTTGATATACTCTTGCTTATATGTGCTATGCTGTTTTGTATGGTAGTTCAGGATCCCTCAGCCATGAAGCAAGGGAGGTATTTTTTGTCCACCATAGTAGGAGAAGGTCGATGACATAATTCACTAAACACTATCCGGCCTGTTTCTCATTAATTATGCCAGGTTGCTCTATACTTTGCATATGATATTTTTTAGTTAAAATCATAATATAGGGCGTGCATAGTGGATGGATAAAGGTCACCGCAAATGCCTAATTATTCTGTACCGTATTCAAGACTAGGCAGACATCATTGTGAAGTTTGTACGTGAACCATGCCCAACATTGACTCCTTTTTTCTGGTATTATAAGTTACCAAACTCACTATCTATAGATTCAGCAATTAATCTACATCAAAAATCCAAGTTACCAATTTAAAACCAAGTCCATTTATGAACAAAAACATAATATCTCATAAGAATTTTAGTTAATATACTAACTCTACTCTTTGAATTTGCTATAACTAACAAAATTACATCATTGTTCCAGACCTTGAAGTTAATATACTGACTCTACTCTTTGGTATGATTTTGGCAAGTGTGTTCTACTAGCATCATCCTCACTATTGAAATATTTGCTCAGAGTCTGCTTCTATTGACAGCAGGTTAATTCAATTTGCTATAACTAACAAAAATACATCTTATAAAGGTAGTTCTTTCCAAGGCAAAAACAAATATTCAACAACATGCGGTGAGTACAAAATACCTCCTCAAAATAAAATATTCAACAAAAGCAGATCACGAAACAACAAGCTGATCAAAACACAACCATTTCAAATTGATAGTCTAGAAGCAAATCACGAAACAACAAGCAAATCATGATACAATTGATGTCCAGAAATGCAAGCATCGAAAATTCAAGATGAACGCAGTAAGTACATCAACAACAAGCTGATCAAAACACAACCCTTTCAAATCGAAATACTTACCTCCAATCGGGGATGTCAAAGCCAAAGTCCTACGGGTTCCAACAAAGAGACCACATAAGACAACGAAATCAATTAGGGATTTGAAATCGAATCATTGAGTATAGAATACCTACTCACCGCCGGGAACGATTTTCAAGACGCCGTTCTTCCTGTTGACGGAGGAAATGAGGGATGGAGGAAATGAGTGAAAAAAAACCCTAGCGATACACATAGGGGATTGGGGGTAGTGTGATGCGCCCTTGACCCATATGTCCCAAGATGAGGAAGACGAGGCACTCTGGGGTCCCTCTGATGGACCGCTCACCCGTTCCCGTGCTAAGGCAATCGCTCAAGCTACCGGCTCCATCATTAGTCGCACCGTTGCTTGTCATGGACCCATTGGTTGCAAACCGTGCCTCTATGCCACTATGACATGAAGCTTGTCAAGCCGGAACCGTTCCGGCGCATTTTCCGTATTTTAGCGTTTTGTAATAATAAGTCTTTTTATTTTCGGATTATTAATTTTCGGAACTTTATTTCCGGAACTTAATTTCCCGAATTTAAGATTAGACTTTTGGTTTCGGAATTTAATTTGGAAAATTAATTCCGAACTTAAATTCCTAACCTTTCATATTTTTAGGCTTTTTATTTTCGGAACTTGAATTCTGACTTTATTTCCGTCATTTAATTTCCGACCCTTTGTATGGCCTTCATCCACTATATAAGGGGATGCTTGGCTCATTTGTAAATCATGTTCAATTAGATTAAGTATTGAGAAGTATTTTCCTCCTACTTACTTGAGCATCAATCCCTCTTCCAATCCTCTCAAAGTTCTTCTTTTGGATCTTCGATCCAAACTCAACCACATTCGAGGGTTCTTCAAGAACCAACTCAACCGACCCACTTCAAGGCTTGATCGATCAATCTAGATCGACTCAACCATACAACTTCCGCCTCCATCTCTAAGCTTCCGCACCCCATCTTCAACGCATCCGCACTTCAACTAAGGAATAGTTGAGCTTCAGCTTGATCTAGATCCGGAATATTTCATTGACGTGTCCAAGGACGCATCAAATTGGCATCAGAGCAAAAGGATCTAAGCTAAGTTATCTCTACTCTTGTTTTTGTGCGTTATCATATTCATCCTTTTTGCCTTTTGTTCATCCAAATCTTCATCTCGTTCTTCGCATCTTCATCCACGTTCTTGAAAAAGTTTTTTTTTCTCGGTCCATTTTGCAAACCAAATTTAGGAGATTTTTGGTTTGCCATCAAACCATTAATCATAAAAATATTTTTCCTCACCCAATCCGACATTTTTGTTAATCAATTTCACCAATTTCTTTTTTTGTTGACAAAATTGGATATCGCATCTTTTGATATTTTAAAAACCAAAAACAAAGCTAAAACTCTTCAAAAAACGGATTTGTTTCAAAAGAAAAGGTGGATTCATCTCTTGCATTACAAAGGTTGCATTCAAAAGTTTCAAAAAGAAACAATTCCACCAAAAAAAACAAAAGTAAAAGACGTCCGACAAACCGGTCCATCCGAAAAATCGGATTTTTGAAAAAGGTCAAAGACCAAAGCAAGTAAAACTTGCCGTTAAACAATCTATTCATTTCCTATCTCTCCATTTTCTTACACGTTGCAAATTTTCTCTTGATTTTGTGTGCTTTTTGGTTCAAATTTGTTGGATTTGCCTTCCTTGCCTAACCGCCACACGGCCTTCCCAAAGGTAGAACCCTAACGCACTTGAACTTGGGTAACATTGACTTAACTTGTCACCTTGCTCATTTGATTACTTGCAATTTTGTGTCTAAATTTGGAGTTATGACTAACGTCGAAATGGAAAATTCTCAGGACTCTCGTGAAAGGCAAGAGCTCACTACCTTAACTGAAGAAAATGCCTCTCTTCAAGAAATTGAAGCTTTGAAGGCCCAAGTACGTACCCTTTCTACCGCCCCACCGAATCCAAATGGAAACGTGGTCGATGCTTCCACATCCAATGGACGTCGCAAAGGCAAAGGTATATTTGGAGCTGAACCATCTAACGGTCGACGGCTTGCCTCCGTCATTGAAAATCAAAGACCCTTACAAGATGACGGTCATGAGTCCCACAATGAAGGTGACATGAACCTTGACCCTTCTCTGAATGATTTGCTATATGTTGACACAGAGAATCGGCACAAGCGTCACAACCGACGTAAGTATGGCAATTCCCCTCCTCCATCTAGTGCCCAATGCACCAACCGTCCCTCCCGGATTGATGACCGGTACCATTATCAAACAAATGATCGCTCTCAACGTCCCAAGAATGATCGATCCGGACAAAGCCGCCACCGGCATAGCCGGCAACCGATGTATCATGATTATGAAGAGTATGACGAGAGAGATGATTTTGACGAGTTCTCGGACGATTAGTCGGACTTGGAGCGGGTGGCACATGTCCGTCCATGGCACCCACCCATCCAAGAGCCTTTTGAGAACCAAGATCGAGGAGAAGAATGGTTGCCTCCTCCTAACCCACCAAGGCGTGCACAACCTAATCATGGGCGCCAACAGCATAACGATAGCCACCAGCGAGCCCATCACGAAGAGGCCTACATGGCACCATCCCGACCGGATCCCTACTGAGCTCGTAGGGAAGGTAAGGTTAAATTTCCGATATTTTATGGTGAATATGATCCTTGTGCTTTTCTTGATTGGGCACATGATATGAAAAGATCTCTCAAGCATTGCCATTATGAGGAGTATGAGAAAATCGAAGCGGCGACACTTTACTTTGAAGGCGATGCAAAATCTTGGTGGAACCGGTACAAGGCCAACCGTGATAACCGAGGATGGGCACCGGTTGCGACATTTGATTAATTGATCTATGTCATGACTAAGAAGTACGTGCCCAACGACTTCAAAAACGACATGCGGTTGCAAATTGCCGAATTCCAACAAGGAAGTCTTACTCCGATGGCTTACTTAGCCAAGCTTGAGGACATGTATATGAAGGCCGGCATCTCGGCCTCTGCCTCCGCCCTTCAAACCAAATTCATGAGCGGCCTTAATCCGTCAATCCGGTGCCCCCTCAAGATTGTCCTATACAAGGACTTGGGAGCCTTATGTCATGCCGCCATGAAACTCCACAAGCAACAAGTTGAAACACCTCGATATTCAAGGTATAATTCTTCATCTAGTCAATATGCTTATACCTCTAATCCCCGTTCTCGAGATGTTTCTAGTTCTCAAGATTCCGGCGCCGCTAAAGGATCACCACGAATGGGTCAACCTACCTGGCAAGCGGCTACCAAGAAGACACCATACCATGGCACCGTTGCTCCACCACAACCGCCTCCGGGTCAAGGCCAACAAGGATCTCAAACGGTGGTCCGCCCAAGAGAACCCGTGTGTTTCAAATGTAGCGGGTTTAGTCATGTCCAACGTGATTGCCCGAACACCAAGTGGGTGATGTTTGCCAACCCATCATATGACGATGGCGACGATGACTATAATGGTGATATCCTCTTGGAAAATGACCACGATGCCGACCCCTACTATGGCATGGAGCCTTGCGACGAACAACTTGCTTGCGGTCCGGCACAACCAAAACGAAAGAGGCAACAAGTTATTGATGACACAACTAAGGTGCCGGCAACATCGAACTCTCCTCGAACCTCTCCCGATGTTGTGGATGCTCATACTTCCGGATCACGTTCCTCCGGCCCTAAGGTTCATGCTACCAAAGCAAGAGGTAGTAAGAGTATTGTCCCAACAAATGCACCTCCCGCTCCTACCATTCAAGGGCGATGTGAGCCACGAATCCTATTGGCTCGACGGCACGATTTGACACCGGTCATGGAAGGTAAGGTTCCTTGTTTCTTACTTGTCCCTTTTTGTTTATCCATTTTTCATGACCCGAGTAACGTGCCGCACGAGGTGTCTTTGTTGTTGTCCGAATTTCAGGGCTTTTTAATTTGACCTACAAACTACCACCTGGCTTGCCACCAATCCGAGGAATTGAGCACCAAATCGACTTGGTGCCCAACGCGTCTTTCCCCAACTGTGCCGCATACCGTGCAAGTCCGGAAGAGACCAAGGAGCTACAACGCCAAGTCCAAGAGCTCCTAAACCGGGGATATGTTCGTGAGTCCTTGTCTATATGTGTCGTGCTGGTCATAATTGTGCCCAAGAAAGACGGATTTTGGCGGATGTGTGTAGATTGCCGAGCCATCAATCAAATCACCGTCAAGTATCCTTTTCCGATCCCGCGCCTTGATGATATGTTGGACGAGCTCCATGGCGCCACCATCTTCTGAAAGATCGATCTTCGGAGCGGATACCATTAAATCCGCATGGCCGAAGGTGATTAATGGAAGACGGCTTTCAAGACGAAGCATGACCTCTACAAATGGCTTGTCATGCCATTTGGTCTCTCCAACGCCCCGTCCACATTCATGCGCCTGATGAACCATGTCTTGCGCCGATTTTTGAGTATTTTCGTAGTAGTTTACTTTGATGATATCCTTGTCTTTAGTAAGTCTTTGGATGAACACATCGGGCACCTTTGTCAAGTGCTCAAGTGCCTTAGACTAGAGAAATTGTATGTCAATTTGGAGAAATGTGTCTTTTGCTCGGACACCACAATTTTTCTTGGCTATGTCGTGTCTAAGGACGGACTATGAGTGGACGAATCAAAAGTTCGTGCCATTCGTGAGTGGCCTACTCCTACTACGGCCACCATGGTTCGAGTCTTTCTTGGCTTAGCGGGCTTTTATCGACGCTTTGTCAAGAACTTTAGCTCGATAGCGGCACCGTTACATGAGCTTACTAATAAAGGTCTCACATTTGAGTGGCGTGACACCCATGCTCGAGCATTTGAGTCGCTCAAAGACCGTCTTTGTAATGCGCCACTACTCCAACTCCCCAACTTTTCGAAAACCTTCGAGGTAGAGTGTAACACATCTAATGTGGGCATTGGGGGCTCTCCTATAAGAGAATCGGCCTATTGCTTACTTTAGCGAAAAACTTTCCGGTCCCTCACTCAACTATCCAACTTACGACAAGGAACTATATACTTTAGTTCGTTGTCTAAAAACATGGCAATGTTACTTGTGGCCGAAGGAGTTCGTGATTCATTCGGATCATGCGGCTCTTTCGTATCTCAAGGGTCAAACTTCTTTGAGTCGGCGTCATGCAAGTTGGGTAGAATTTCTTGAGACCTTATGTCATTCGGCATAAGAAAGGTAAAGAGAATGTGGTAGCCGACGCCCTTTCTCTTCGATATATCCTTCTTGTGCTTATGGACGCCAAGATCCATGGATTTGCTCTTATCAAAGAGTTATATGCCACGAATCTTGACTTCAAGGATATATTCGCTCAATGCCTCGACCTCCAAGAGCATGAGTCTTTCTTTATTAACGATGACTACTTATTCCGTGCGGGCAAGCTTTGTATTCCGCGCTCGGTATTTGTCATTTGTTGATAAAGGAGGCCCATGAGGGTCGTGGTCACTTCGGTGCTACCAAGACTCTTGCCGCTCTACAAGAGCACTTCTTTTGGCCCCGAATGCGCAAGCATGTGACACGGTTTTGCACAAGTTGCATCACATGTCACCATGCAAAATCGCGCCAAGGTCCGAATGGATTGTATTCTCCTTTGCCTATACCAATGAGACCTTGGGAGGATCTTTCTATGGATTTTGCGGTGGGCTTACCAATGTCAAAACGAGGCAAAGACTCCATTTTCGTGGTAGTCGACCGTTTCTCGAAAATGGACCATTTTATCGCATGTAAGAGCACACAAAATGCTAGCGAAGTCACTACACTTTTCTTTGACAACGTTGTGCACTTACATGGGATACCACGTTCCATCCTTAGTGATCGGGACGTGAAGTTTGTGAGTCATTTTTGGCGAACATTGTGGGGAAAACTTGGAACCAACTTGTTGTTTTCAAGTAGCTATCATCCCCAAACCGATGGTCAAACGGAGGTGACCAATCGGACTCTCGGCGCTCTACTTAGAGCGACCCTTAGGAACAACCCACGCAAGTGGGAGGACTTACTTTCTATTGTGGAGTCTTCTTATAATAGGTCTCGACACTCGGCAACCAAGCTTTCACCTTTTGAAGTTGTCTACGGCCTTAATCCACACACCCCAATGGACTTCACTCCGCGTCCACTCAAAGACGGAGAACACATCACCGGAGCAAGTCGTGCCGCTCACATCATTGAGCTTCATGAGCGGACTAGGACACAACTCCAACGGCGTGCCGATCAACTTGCCTCACAATGCAACAAAGGGCGCCGTCCACTCTCTTTCGAGCCTGGTGATCTTGTTTGGCTCCACTTAAGGAAGAAGAGTTTTCCATCTCGCCACAAAGGTAAGCTCTCGGACCGTGGTGATGGACCATTCCGCATCTTATCCCGCCATGACCCGAATGCATACAAGTTGGAGCTTCCGGGCGACTATGGCGTGCACTCGACGTTCAATGTCAAGGATCTTGCACCATACATTGAGCCCCTATTTGACGAAGGTGAAACGGGGACGTTTCACATCCAAGATGGGGGGGGGACTGATGCGCCCTTGACCCCTATGTCCCAAGATGAGGAAGACGAGGCACTCCGGGTTCCCTCCGATGGACTACTCCCCCGTTCCCGTGCTAAGGCAATCGCTCAAGCTACCGGCTCCATCATTAGTCGCACCGTTGCTTGTCACGGACCCATTGGTTGCAAACCGTGCCTCTATGCCACTATAACATGAAGCTTGTCAAGCCGGCACCTTTCCGGCGCATTTTCCGCATTTTCCGTATTTTAGCGTTTTGTAGTAATAAGTCTTTTTATTTTCGGATTATTAATTTTCGGAACTTTATTTCCGTAACTTAATTTCCCGAATTTAATATTAGACTTTTGGTTTCGGAATTTAATTCGGAAAATTAATTCCGAACTTAAATTCTCAACCTTTCATATTTTTAGGCTTTTTATTTTCGGAACTTGAATTCTGACTTTATTTCCGTCATTTAATTTCCGACCCTTTGTATGACCTTCATCCACTATATAAGGGGATGCTTGGCTCATTTGTAAATCATGTTCAATTAGATTAAGTATTGAGAAGTATTTTCCTCCTACTTATTTGAGCACCAATCCCTCTTCCAATCCTCTCAAAGTTCTTCTTTAGGATCTTCGATCCAAACTCAACCACATTCGAGGGTTCTTCAAGAACCAACTCAACCGACCCACTTCAAGGCTTGATCGATCAATCTAGATCGACTCAACCATACAACTTCCGCCTCCATCTCTAAGCTTCCGCAACCCATCTTCAACGCATCCGCACTTCAACTAAGGAGTAGTTGAGCTTCAGCTTGATCTAGATCCGGAATATTTCATTGACGTGTCTAAGGACGCATCATAGCGGGGGTAAATAAGCCATCTTCAATTCATTCAACCGATTCAACTAGGGTGGGCAGGTTGAATGGTTCAGTCGTTTCAGTTCCTCAATCAATCGTCTTCAACCGATGGGTTGAATCTAGAAAGGGCTCTAAGGAACACTGAAAATTTTCGTTCAACCAGCTGAACGAATTCAGTCGATTAAATACAAGGCTACCGAACAGGCCCATAAATATACATTAACAACTTAATGATAACCAAATACATACATATAGGGTTCGTTTGGAAACCACAAGCTTATTATAGCTGAAATCGAAGTTGAAGATGATTGTAGCTGAACCTGAAGCTGAAATAAGTAGCTGAATGGAGTAGCTGATTTATTTAGATAAACTTGTTGAGCGTTTGGGAAGTACGAGCTTATCTAAGATGATAGAAATGCAAAATAACAATAAGGGCTTCATTAAGAGTGTAATTCATATGTCTTTTTGTTAAATATTTAATAGAGATTATTGCCAAAAAAATTATTAATACTATTAGATAATTAAAAAATTATATAATTAAATTTTAGTTTTGTAAGACAAAATTCGAATTTTTAAATTTATAAAATTTAAAGCTGAAAAATAATTAATAGTGTAATTCTTATGTCTTTTTGGTAATTATTTAATAGAGATTATTGCTAAAAAATATTATTAGTACTAATAGATAATTAAAAATATATTATAATGTAGTTAAATTTTAGTTTTGTAAAACAAATTTCGAATCTAAATTTATAAAATTTTAAGCTGAAATATAATTAAAAGTGTAATTCATGTCTTTTTGGTAACTATTTAATAAAGATTATTGTCAAAATAATATTATTAGTACTAATACATAGTTAAAAAAATTTATATAGTTAAATTTCAGTTTTGTTAAACAAAATTTGAAGCTTTAAATTTATAATATTTAGCTGAAAAATAATTAATAGTGTAATTCATATGTCTTTTTGGTAAATATTCAATAGAAATTACTGCCAAAATATATTATTAGTACTAATCGATAAATAAAAATTCTATTATAATATCTAATGTGTAGTTAAGTTTCAATCTTGTTAAATCAATTCAAAAATTTAAACTACAAATTTTTAAATTGAAAATAATTAATAAAATTTAGTTTATGAATTTATTAATTGAATATATATATTATATTACAATGTGTAGTATGGGAAATTATAATAGAAGGGTATTTCTGGAATTAAATTTTCCATAAGCTCCTTAAGCTTCAATAAGCTTGTCATGGATAGCTTATAGAAATCATCATTTCATCGGCTTTCAAAAGCTTCATCAGCTTTCATTAGCCGAGACTTCAAAAAACCGGATAAATTTATACAGTGCAAACTTCAGCTTCCATAATGTAATAACCGAAAATTTTTAACTCCGTTTAATACGGAATTCAACCGGATTCCGATCCGACAAAATTGTTATCCTTTTTAAATAAATAAAACGAGATTAGTTTCTATCATTTTATGTGACCTAGATTCATATAAAATGATAAACTAGGTAATCAGAAATAATTCCGTACCTTTAAAAATAAAATGATAACTTAATTAAATTCATATAATATGATAACTGGTTCTAAAACAATAACTTTAATATTTTAATAAACAATCCCGTAAATAAGTCCTTGACTAAATTCCGTATTCGTAACGGTCCCGGAAGAGATAACACCAAAGCTTTTAGCCAGCCCACTAGATCCGGCCCAACCATACATGCAGCCATCCCACTAATTCTAACCCTCACCTTAAACCTAATTAATTAACTCTAACCTAATCCTAACCCTAAACTATCGTTAACGCTGCACCTCTCCTGATGAAACATATGGCCGCTCCACAACAAACCTTCACAGCGTCTGACGAAGCTTGAACCAGTGCCGATCACGAGCCGCCAGTTCCGCCGACCCAGGACTGCCGCCGCCAGTTCTGTCGACCACCAGGTGAGCCGCTAATCTACCTCTCGTCCATCTTGCGCCCCTTCCTTCTGCTCGCGGTTTAATCAGTCGGTACGCCGATTTTTCGCACAACAACCGGTCGATACCGGAGGAGGGCTGCAGCAGTGCCGACCGACGCCACAACGAGGACCTTCAGGCCAGCAGTGGTGAGTCGTCCGCCTCCCTTAATCCCTTCTTCCGCTCTGTTCGCAGTACTAACCACCCTTCTCTTTGTGGTTGTTGCGCTAAATCAACCAGAGAAACGAACCCAGCCAGGAGTCCGCCGCCTTCGACTGTAGAACGGTGACGCCTAGAGCCTCCCTGTAGGACTGCAACGCCGGTAAGGCTCCCTCTCTGTCCCCTCTACCCTTCTGCACTAGTGCCGGTGGTAGAACGCTGTTGGATTTCCTAGTGCACTGTGATGTGTATATATATATAGGGGCTGACTTGAATAAAAAGGTACGGAGTATATACGTACATTTGTGTAGGGACAGGGTCGTATATAGAGAAATGTAGTATAGTGTATATAGGTACTACAGAGCTTTGCTACAAACGTGAGTGGATATGTATATGTATATATGAGTAAGTTGGAAGTTGGATATATATATATATATATATATATATATATATATATATATATAGGTATACATATAAGAAATATATATTCATATACGAAAGTGTACATATATCCATACTAGATGAGAAATGAAATTATGTAACTATATATATATATATAATACCGAGTAGTCACGGAATTATACGCGTTGAAGGAAAAAGGTTAGAGTATGTACATACGTATATATACATGTGGAAGAATAAAGTGGTAATCGGGAAAGAGGAGGAGTGTTGTCCTTTGAGGAGTGGTTTCGAGTTTTAACGTATAACTTATAAAAAACTATGAGAGAGAAACAATTTATGTAAACAAGTTCTAAAAGAAATTAGTAGAATTCAAGAATAAACTTTGAGAATTTCGGCACTAAGGTTGGACATCTGGAGGTGATTTTGATCCACATGCCTTATTTGACAGGCGTTGGAGTTACCACGAGTACGGACCGATTTGAGACTTGTTAGAGTGTGATTTGACTCAGGTAAGTCCTTGCGACTTACTTAGCCAGTTTCTGGATATTAGTTGAGTGATAGTGGTTGTGTGTGTGTGATGTGCGTGATTATAATAATAACAACTTGTTAGGACGACCGTTATTATTATGTTTAAGGCCCAAGTATATGTATAACGGGCCGTGACATCACTGCCCAGCTCTGACAGGATACTGGGAGGTTCTCTATACCCAGACCAGGCAGGTACAAGGTGAGATGCATCGGATCCATTCCTGATGGTTACACGGGGGCGGAGGCGAGGTTTGGGAATCCCTCGTGTCACAAAATAAGTATCATTAGTAAGAATGAATAACTTAACTGAATATAATAAATGGACTTGTTTGAAAGCATGATGGGTGTTTATTCCTTTATGTGTGTGTGTGTGCTATTATTATTCTTCTAATGTTTAGATAACTAGCTAATGGTTTCTTTTATGGTGTTTTTAGATTTACCGCAGGTTAGACCAGCAGCTGAGTGATCCGGAAATAGTGATCAGCCGGGTCTCCGTACTCCTTAGAGTGGGGGTTGGGGTTGTTGTTTGTCGTTCTTTCTTTTGTTAAGACAGTTGATCTCTTTTCCCTTTGTTAAGTACTATAGGCTGCTAGACCTTGTTGCATTCATTCCTTTAAAAATACTATTTCATAAATTTCGGTTTTTCTTATTTGTGTCTTGTTGCAAGATCCTAGTAATATTGTTGTCAAACTGAGGTCGGGACCCATTGTGAGGTCCTAACCAGTAACGGCCCGAATTCCGAGAATTCGGGGTGTTACAACATGGTATCAGAGCTCTAGGTTGGCAACAATGACACTTGAAATCTTCTGAAAGACCGAATAAGTTTTAAGCAGAACCCGAAAGGGAAATGAGTTTTAAAAAGGGAACTTTTGGTTTTCAAATGCATGCATAGTCTAGGTGGGAATAGAAAAGTATGGCTGACCACCACTACTACCGCGGATCTCAGTATGCTTAGTATGGACTTTAGGTTTTACTGTAGTTGGACTTATTATTAAGTTTATAATTATAGTTGTTATTCCTCGCGCAGATGGAACGTACTAGAGCTACGCTAGCTACTGGTCGAGGTAGAGGTCGTCCACCTCTCCCTCCAGCTGGACCAGGTAGGGGAGATAGGACCCCTATAGTTAGAGGACGCGGCCGTGGAGGTAGACCTCCACTAGCACGAGGTCGAGGTCGAGCTCCTCGAGAGGATCCACCAGCAGTGATCATGCCAGATGCTGGAGTAGAGGAGGTGGCTGAGAGTGTAGGTCCCGAGGTCAGGAATGAGACCGTTGCTAGGTCTGGAGCGCAGAGAGCACGTTCGATGGAGTCAGGACGTGTTTCTATTGGAGCATCTGAGTACAGAGAGTACCGAGCATACGTCGAGCCTATGGAGGAGGCTGCTAGAACAGAGAGACTTACCCAGGTACCACCCGTACCGGCTAGGTCTGTTCAGGTAACACAAGGAGTGCCTCAGGTGCCGGCTGTACCTGAGAGGAGAGTTGTGGCTGATAGAGCTCCTACTGGGTCTAGAGCACCGAGACCGGATGAGTGGTTGAAGGCTTTCAACTCTCAGAAAGTCCCCTCATTCAGTGGAGAGATAGGGTTAGAGGTGGAGCACTGGATTGGACAGGTAGAGACTGCACTAGAGGCGATACGTTGCCCAGAGGATTGCCAGGTGGATTTGGTGCAGAAATGTTTCACTGAGGATGCTCATTCCTGGTGGCGGACCATACGTAGTCGACTCACCAGTTGGGAACAGATGAGGAGCATTTTTAGAGACAGATACTGCCCTGTCTCGTTGAGGAGAGAGAGGTTTCAGGACTTCATTGAGGCAGGATTTGAGGACATTCCGATTACTGCTGCCATCAAGAAGTTCCAAAAGGAACTGACTCTACTTGGACCCGCTGCACCTCCTGAGGAGCAGCATGTGTATCTCTTTTCACGGAGATTGAGAGAGCACTCGTTCCTACCTGGCAGGATTTCGCTGTGAGACACTGTCAGACTATCAGGATAGGGCGTCTGCATATGAGAGAGACAGACCAGTCCAGAGGAGAGCTGCTCAGTCAAACAGGCCGGATAAGCGGCAGAGGACAGGATATGCTAGTGGTAGTACAGGAGTAGTTGTTTTTGGACGGGACAAACTCAGGGGCGACATAGCCATACCGCTACTGGTCAGACTTCAGCTGGTGGCTTACAGTGCCACAACTGTAGTGGCTATGGGCACATCCGATCGAACTGCACGAAGCCGCCAGTGACCTGCTTCCAGTGCGGCAAGGTTGGACATAGGGCTGCATTCTGCCGCCAGGGCAAGGCTCCATCGTAGCAGGGTTCTTCCCCTGCAGGTCTATCAGGGAGTGTACAAAGGCAGCCACAGTACCGAGCCCCGAGTCAGCAGCAGCAGTACCGAGCCCCTGGTCAGCAGCAGTCTTATAAGGCTCCACGACACACATCTTCACAGAGCTCTATGCAGGGATCAGGTCGGGGCAGAGGACGTGGCAGTGTAGCTGATACCAGAGGAGCTCAGGCACGGGTGTTTGAGTTGAGGAGTGCTGATCAGCCAGATGCACCGACTGCCACAGGTACGATCCAGATCCATGACTTACCCGTACGAGTTTTATTTGATACGGGTGCTACACACTCCTTCATATCTGATGCATGCGTAGATAGGTTGTCCTTAGCTACTGTAGAGGGGATACCTTTTATGATAGGCTTACCTGATGGGAGTAAGGTAAGAGGGACTAGAGAGATCTATGGATGTCCTGTTCGCATGGGAGATCGAGACTGGCTAGTAAATTTTCTAGTCATGCCCTTAGCTCATGAGGATGTGATTTTAGGAATAGATTGGATGAACAAACATAGAGCAGTCTTAGACATTGGTAGGAAGACAATGACTGCTGCCACCGAGGAGGGTCATAGAGTGATATTTCGAGGTTGGGACCTTGGAAAGTCCGGTACAGTTATCAGTGCAGTGAGGGCAGCGAGACTGATAGCACAGGGTTGCGAGGCCTTCTGGTGTTATGCCATGAAGGAAAGCAAGAGCCTGACCATAGAAGAGATACCCTTTGCATGCGAGTTTGCTGAGGTATTCAGTGATGACCTGCCAGGACTACCCCCACAGAGGAGCGTTGACTTCAACATTGAGTTAGAGCCGGGCACGAGACCGATCTCGAAGGCTCCGTACCGTATGGCACCGATAGAGCTGCTTGAACTGAAGAAGCAGTTAAAGGAGTTAGCAGAGAAGGGCTTCATACGCCCTAGTGTGTCTCCTTGGGGCGCGCCAGTATTATTTGTGAAGAAGAATGACGGATCGATGAGGTTGTGCATAGACTACAGAGAGTTGAACAAAGTATCCATCAAAAACAAGTATCCACTGCCGCGCATAGATGATCTGTTGGACCAGTTGCATGGAGCATCCGTGTTTTCGAGGATATATTTGAGGCCCGGTTATCACCAGCTGCGGGTGAGAGATCAGGACATACCTAAGACGGTATTCCGGACTAGGTATGGTCATTATGAGTTCGTAGTGATGCCTTTTGGGCTTACTAATGCACCAGCGGTGTTCATGGAGTTGATGAATGGGATATTCATTGACTTCTTAGACCAGTTTGTAGTGGTCTTCATTGACGACATCCTAGTTTACTCTAGGAGTCGAGAGGAGCATGCCGGACACTTGAGGACAGTATTGCAGATTCTGCAGGATAGCCAGCTGTATGCTAAGCTATCCAAGTGTGAGTTTTGGATGTCAGAGGTGGCTTTCCTAGGCCACGTGGTGACTGTTGAGGGTATTAAAGTCGACCCGGCGAAGATAGAGTCAGTATCTTCTTGGCAACCTCCTAAGAATGTTAAGGAGGTTCGCAGCTTTCTAGGTTTGGCAGGTTACTACCGCCGGTTTGTGGAAGGGTTTTCCTTGATTGCCCGACCACTTACTTGCCTTCTGAGGAAGACTACTCGTTTTGTCTGGTCTGAGCCGTCTCAGCAGAGTTTTGAGGAGCTGAAGAGGAGATTGACATCCGCCCCGATTTTGGCACAGCCTGAGGGTACAAATGATTTTGTTGTATACAGTGACGCATCCAAGCTAGGCTTGGGGCGTGTTTTGATGCAGAGGGGTAAGGTCATAGCCTATGCGTCTCGACAGTTGAAGACGTATGAGGAGAACTACCCCACACATGATCTAGAGTTGGCTGCAGTAGTCCATGCTCTTAAGATCTGGCGTCACTATCTCTATGGGGCGACATGTCAGATCTTCACAGACCATAAAAGTTTGAAGTATATATTCACTCAGAGAGAGTTGAATAACCGCTAGAGGCGGTGGTTAAAGTTGATCAAGGACTTCGACCTTGAGATTCTTTACCACCCCGGGAAGGCGCATGTGGTAGCTGACGCTTTGAGCCGGAAGACGTCTAGGGAGAAGGCGATAGCCCGGTTGACAGTACAACCACAATTACAGAGAGACTTGGCTTGGTTAGAGGTAGAGATTCAGTTTCCCGATACTGATAGTCAGTTGGCTACTTTGGAGTTACTTCCTGATCTGTTGGACGAGATCCGACAGAAGCAGGAGACTTACCCGATTTTGACCAGGATCCGAGACAGGATGTCTCGAGATGAGGCCCCACAGCTCACTATTGGTGCTGATGGAGTGATGAGACGTCAAGACCGCGTTTGTGTGCCGTCAGACAGTGAGTTGAGACAGAGGATACTAGGTGAGGCTCATGCTACCCCATACTCAGTACATCCGGGAGCGAGTAAGATGTACAAGGATGTGAGATAGTCTTTCTAGTGGGGTGGTTTGAAGCCCGATGTGACTCGGTATGTAGCTCAGTGTGCGACCTGCCAGCAGGTCAAGATTGAGCATCGTAGGTCCGGAGGATAGCTCCACCCACTTCCAGTACCACAGTGGAAGTGGGAGGATATGTCTATGGATTTTGTCACAGGTTTGAGACTCAGCAGAGGTTTTGATGCTATTTGGGTAGTGGTAGACCGTCTAACGAAGACCGCACGTTTCATTCCGATTAAGGAAACGTGGCTGGTGAGTCGTCTAGCTGAGGAGTTCACCAGACACATTGTGAGACTCCACGGGGTACCGAGGACTATCGTCTCTGACAGAGATGGGCGTTTTACCTTGAGATTTTGGCAGCAGGTACATACTGCTTTGGGGACGAGTCTCCACTTTACCACTGTCTATCACCCACAGACAGACGGTCAGTCTGAGAGGACCATTCAGACCTTAGAGGACATGTTGCGGGCGTGTGTACTAGATTGGGGATAGGTATGGCCAGATCATCTCCCGCTGGTAGAGTTTTCATATAATAACAGCTGGCACGTATCTATTGGGATGGCCCCTTATGAGGCTTTGTACGGGCGAAGATGTCGCATGCCATTATGCTGGGATGAGCCTAGCAGAGCTGATGGAGTAGCTCCAGATCAGATACAGAATGATATCGCTCGGATTTCCCTAGTTCGGGAGCGTATGTTAGCAGCTCAGAGTCATCAGAAATCCTACGCCGACAAAAGGCGTCGACCTTTGGAGTTTAGAGTGGGTGCTCAGGTGTGGTTGAGAGTGTCACCTACGAGAGGAGTCGGGCGTTTCGGCATTAAGGGGAAGCTGAGTCCTCGATATGTCGGACCTTTTGAGATCTTGGAGAGAGTTGGAGAGGTGGCCTACAGATTAGCACTACCGCCGAGATTAGAGGTTGTTCATCCGGTCTTCCATGTATCTCAGTTGAGAGAGTACATCCCGGATCCGAGACACGTCATCAGCCATGAGGATCTGATAGTTGAGCCCGATCATACTTTTGTAGAGTACCAGTAGCTATACTGGAGCGCAGTACTAGACGTCTGCGGTCCAAGGAGATACCTATGTTGAGGATCCAGTGGTCTAGACGAGGAGCTAACGAGGCCACTTGGGAGATCGAGGAGAGTATTAGGCGTAACTATCCCGAGTTCTTTGCGGGGTTAGAGGTTATCCCTGTATCGACGAGTTAGTGTCACGGGCCGAGTTCTTCCCCAACTCAGACCGCGCGGCTCTTAGCTATTCTGTCGCCCCCGACAAGCTAAGATCAGCCTTACTCCGCGACGCTCCTTGACAATGAGCGGTTTGTCTAGATGGCTAAGTGAACTCAGAGAGTTGTCGGCAAATCTTGCCTTTATATTACTCAAAGAGAGTTTTACAAATGAGAGCTTTTTTACAAGAGAGCTAGAATGCTTAGAGTTTGGTGGATTGTGGTGGATTTTGTGGGATGATCAAAATGAGGGGTGACCTCCCCTATTTATAGCCTTGGCCACCTCCTCTCCGGGAAGGTTCCGGAACCTAACTCTCCTAGGTCATTCCGGATCCTTCCTACCTTGACTTTATCCTAGCGACTCTAGAACTTTCCTTAAAACTCTAGCTAAGTCTTCAAGGTTCCTTCGAGTTCTAGAAGTCTCCGTCGTCTTCCGGGAAGATCCGCCTCCATCCGGATTATCCCGCCAACTTCTACACAAGTCTAGAGACTTCCTCCTGTTTCTAGACTTGTCTTGATCCTTCCGGTGCCTTCCGGGTCTCTTCTTGATACTTCCGGATGCTTCCGGATGCTTCCGCCATCTTCCGGAATATTCCTCCGCCTTCCGGAATATTCCATCACCTTCCGGAATGTTCCGCCGTGTTCCGGATTCCTCTTGAGCATTCCGGGTCCTCCTTGATCGTCCCGGATCTTTCCGGAATACTCCTTGTTTTCCCAACATTCCATCTTGACAAGGTTTTTGTCTAGCCTCCCGCTCGACCTTCTTCTCATGCCGTTGTCGCTTGGCCTTGTCAAATGGTGTCTTGATGACGTCTTCCGGCAAGTCGTCTTGTCTTGCCGGTCTCGGCATTGTCACGGAAGACCGGTCCGTGACATACTCCCCCACTTGTTTTCGCAACGTCCCCGTTGCGAGTCCGTTGTTAAGGTCTTCCTTGACCTTGTCAATCCCTTTCTCCAAAGAGGTTTTGTCTTCCGAAGGCAAGCGTTGTGTCTCCTCCCGTAACGAGCTAGCCTTGTTTTCTTCGGTGTCCCCGGGCGGCTTGCCGTCCTCACATGCCCCGGATGCTCTAGACTCCTTCTCCTCTGGTCTAGCAACATTGCATGTCCTCACGGCCCCGAGCCTTAATACCCGTTTACCCGACTCCTCCTCGGGTGGCAAATCTTCCTTCTTCGCTCTTTGTGGGCAGTCCCGGTTTAGATGATCACCGTCACACCTGAAGCATTTGAATTGCCTCACTCTGGGGGTACTCTTCACCATGGCCCCGAGCCTAAGCGGCTCCCTCCTCGGCTCTTCTTTCTCTACCGAGACTATCGCGGCAAGCTTGTTCTTCGTCGGGCAGTTCCTTACGAGGTGCTCCTCTCCACACAAGAAGCAACTCAAGCGGTGTCTTTCCTTTGTCTTGGCCTTGTCCTTGTTGAACATGCCCCTTCGTTCCGACGGACCCTCGTCGTCTCGTTGGAACTTCCTCCTTTCCAAGGAACTCTCGTTCGTGCGAGACCTACTTCTTCTGTCCATGAGTCGTTCATCATCGCTCCCTGATGACTCGTCTTCTTGATCCACTCCCCCACTTTTGCCCTTGTCCCGGGAGGAGTTACCTTGGTCTTGGCTTCGGAACTCGATGAGGGAATCCGCCTCAGTCATGGCTTCGGTAAGGGTTTGAACTTTCTGTCGGTGAAGCTCTTGTCTTACCCACGGCATAAGTCCGTCCATGAATTGGAAGAAGGCTTCCTTCTCATTCATGTCCGAAATCTGCAACATTATCTCCGAGAACTCCTTTACGTATTCTCGGGCGGTCCCTCTTTGGGTGAGCCTACGAAGCTTGGCTCGGGCTTCGTCGTCGGCATAGATGGGGTAGAATTGTTTCTTCAGCTCGGCCGAGAACTCGGCCCAAGTCGTGATTGGGGTCCCTCCGGTCCTTTCGCAGGTCCTCCTTCGCCACCATAATAAAGCTATGTCACCAAGATATAAGGAAGCGGTACTTACCTTCCTTTCCTCGTCCGCAATCCCCATGACGCGGAAGTATTGCTCCATGCCCCATAAGAAGTTCTCGACGTCTTTGGCGGAACGACTTCCCTTGAATGTCGTCGGTTTGGGTGCATCCACCTTCTGCAGTGGGGCAACTCCAACTAGGCCAGCCCCCATGGCTGCCCTGCATGCCGCCAACTCCCTTAAGACGGTCTCCATCTTTTCGGCCAAGGCCTCATATTGGGTTTTAAGAACTTCATGTTCGGCGACAAGGGTCTTGTAGGACGCGTTCATGGCCCCTTGGAACTCCCCCTTGAGTTCCTCAATTGAGGATTCCATCGTGGATTCGACGTCATCAACCCGCTTGTTGGCGTCTTCGATGGAGTTCCGCATCTCGCCCACGGCCAACTCGACTTTCTCCAGCCTTGTTTCCGTGCTTGACACCACGTCCCTTGATGGGTCCCTTGCCTTCTTGCATTTCTTGCTCTCGTCACCAACTCCGGACACACCTCCACTAGCCATCGTGTCTTGCCTCGGACCTTAATGTGCTCTATGTCCCTGCCTACTTGCCAACCTTCCTCGCAAATGCTTGGCGATCTACGGAGAGCTCCTCTCGATCCGTACCCCTGCCTATTTGCCTCCCTTGGTTGTAAGCGCTTGGCGCCCAAAAAGAACGATCGTCCGAACCTTGGCTCTGATACCACTTGTCACGGGCCGAGTTCTTCCCCAACTCAGACCGCGCGACTCTTAGCTATTCTGTCGCCCCCGACAAGCTAAGATCAGCCTTACTCCGCGACGCTCCTTGACAATGAGCGGTTTGTCTAGATGGCTAAGTGAACTCAGAGAGTTGTCGGCAAATCTTGCCTTTATATTACTCAAAGAGAGTTTTACAAATGAGAGCTTTTTTACAAGAGAGCTAGAATGCTTAGAGTTTGGTGGATTGTGGTGGATTTTGTGGGATGATCAAAATGAGGGGTGACCTCCCCTATTTATAGCCTTGGCCACCTCCTCTCCGGGAAGGTTCCGGAACCTAACTCTCCTAGGTCATTCCGGATCCTTCCTACCTTGACTTTATCCTAGCGACTCTAGAACTTTCCTTAAAACTCTAGCTAAGTCTTCAAGGTTCCTTCGAGTTCTAGAAGTCTCCGTCGTCTTCCGGGAAGATCCGCCTCCATCCGGATTATCCCGCCAACTTCTACACAAGTCTAGAGACTTCCTCCTGTTTCTAGACTTGTCTTGATCCTTCCGGTGCCTTCCGGGTCTCTTCTTGATACTTCCGGATGCTTCCGGATGCTTCCGCCATCTTCCGGAATATTCCTCCGCCTTCCGGAATATTCCATCACCTTCCGGAATGTTCCGCCGTGTTCCGGATTCCTCTTGAGCATTCCGGGTCCTCCTTGATCGTCCCGGATCTTTCCGGAATACTCCTTGTTTTCCCAACATTCCATCTTGACAAGGTTTTTGTCTAGCCTCCCGCTCGACCTTCTTCTCATGCCGTTGTCGCTTGGCCTTGTCAAATGGTGTCTTGATGACGTCTTCCGGCAAGTCGTCTTGTCTTGCCGGTCTCGGCATTGTCACGGAAGACCGGTCCGTGACATTAGTACTTGGATGTTATGTTGTTTGACCATTCAGGTTTTTATTTTGGATTGAGTGATTATGTTTTTATGTGATGCATGTCAAATTATGATGATTGAGTAGTTGCATGGTAGAAAATGAAAATTTCATGAAGCTAAGATATCAAGAAAGTCGTGTGTTTAGGTTTATTATTCTAAGTTTCGGGACGAAACTTCTTTTAAGGAGGCACTGATGTAATAACCAAAAATTTTTAACTCCGTTTAATACGGAATTCAACCGGATTCTGATCCCCCAAAATTGTTATCCTTTTTAAATAAATAAAACAAGATAAGTTTCTATCATTTTATGTGACCTAGATTCACATAAAATGATAAACTAGGTAATCAGAAATAATTCCGTACCTTTAAAAATAAAATGTAGCTTAATTAAATTCATATAAAATGATAACTGGTTCTAAAACAATAACTTTAATATTTCAATAAACAATCCCGTAAATAAGTCCTTGACTAAATTCCGTATTCGTAACGGTCCCGGAAGAGATAACACCAAAGCTTTCAGCCAGCCCACTGGATCCGGCCCAACCGTACATGTAGCCAGCCCACTAATTCTAACCCTCACCTTAAACCTAATTGATTAACTCTAACCTAATCCTAACCCTAAACTATCGTTAACGCGGCACCTCTCCTGATGAAACATACGGCCGCTCCACAACAAACCTTCACAGCGTCAAACGAAGCTTGAACCAGTGCTGATCACGAGCCGCCAGTTCCGCCGACCCATGACTGCCGCCGCCGGTTCTGTCGACTACCAGGTGAGCCGCTAATCTACCTCTCGTCCATCTCGCGCCCCTTCCTTCTGCTCGCGGTTTAATCAGTCGGTACGCCGATTTTTCGCACAGCAACCGGTCGATACCGGAGGAGGGCTGCAGCGAAGCCGACCGACGCCGCAACGAGGACCTTCAGGCCAGCAGTGGTGAGTCGTCCGCCTCCCTTACTCCCTTCTTCCGCTCTGTTCGCGGTACTAACCACCCTTCTCTTTGTGGTTACTGCGCTAAATCAACTAGAGAAACGAACCCAGCCAGGAGTCCGCCGCCTTCAACTGCAGAACGGTGACGCCTAGAGCCTCCCTGCAGGACTGCAACGCCGGTAAGGCTCCCTCTCTGTCCCCTCTACCCTTCTG
The DNA here is from genome assembly GCA_033239125.1 of Fagopyrum homotropicum. Lineage (NCBI taxonomy): Eukaryota > Viridiplantae > Streptophyta > Magnoliopsida > Caryophyllales > Polygonaceae > Fagopyrum > Fagopyrum homotropicum. The sequence goes on along the minus strand of BSWB01000001.1, from coordinate 137,132,767 downwards.
CACTGGTGCCGGTGGTAGACCGCTGTTGGATTTCCTAGTGCACTGTGATGTGTATATATATATAGGGGCTGACTTGAATAAAAAGGTACGGAGTATATACGTACATTTGTGTAGGGACAGGGTCGTATATAGAGAAATGCAGTATAGTGTATATAGGTACTGCAGAGCTTTGCTGCAAACGTGAGTGGATATGTATATGTATATATGAGTAAGTTGGATGTTGGATATATATATATATATATATATATATATAGGTATACATATAAGAAATATATATTCATATACGAAAGTGTACATATATCCGTACTAGATGAGAAATGAAATTATGTAACTATATATATATAAATACCGAGTAGTCACGGAATTATACGAGTTGAAGGAAAAAGGTTAGAGTATGTACATACGTATATATACATGTAGAAGAATAGAGTGGTAATCGGGAAAGAGGAGGAGTGTTGTCCTTTGAGGAGTGGTTTCGAGTTTTAACGTATAACTTATATAAAACTATCAAAGAGAAACAATTTATGTAAACAAGTTATAAAAGAAATTAGTAGAATTCAAGAATAAACTTTGAGAATTTCGGCACTAAGGGTAAAATGGTCTTTTACCGTAAGAGAGCTTTTTCCGTAATTCCTTCGCATGAGGTTGGACATCTGGAGGTGATTTTGATCCACATGCCTTATTTGACAGGCGTTGGAGTTACCACGAGTACGGACCGATTTGAGACTTGTTAGAGTGTGATTTGACTCAGGTAAGTCCTTGCGACTTACTTAGCCAGTTTTCTGGATATTAGTTGAGTGATAGTGGTTGTGTGTGTGTGATGTGCGTGATTATAGTAATAACAACTTGTTAGGACGACCGTTATTATTATGTTTAAGGCCCAAGTGTATGTATAACGGGCCGTGACATCACTGCCCAGCTCTGACAGGAGACTGGGAGGTTCTCTATACCCAGACCAGGCAGGTACAAGGTGAGATGCATCGGATCCATTCCTGATGGTTACACGGGGGCGGAGGCGAGGTTTGGGAATTCCTCGTGTCACAAAATAAGTATCATTAGTATGAATGAATAACTTAACTGAAGATAATAAATGGACTTGTTTGAAAGCATGATGGGTGTTTATTTCTTTATGTGTGTGTGTGCTATTATTATTCTTCTAATGTTTAGATAACTAGCTAATGGTTTCTTTTATGGTGTTTTTAGATTTACCGCAGGTTAGACCAGCAGCTGAGTGATCCGGAAGTAGTGGTCAGCCGGGTCTCCGTACTCCTTAGAGTGGGGGTTGGGGTTGTTGTTTATCGTTCTTTCTTTTGTTAAGACAGTTGATCTCTTTTCCCTTTGTTAAGTACTATAGGCTGCTAGACCTTGTTGCATTCATTCCTTTAAAAATACTATTTCATAAATTTCGGTTTTTCTTATTTGTGTCTTGTTGCAAGATCCTAATAATATTGTTGTCAAACTGATGTCGGGACCCATTGTGAGGTCCTAACCAGTAACGTCCAGAATTTCGAGAATTCGGGGTGTTACACATAAGCTCCATCAGCTTCCATGATTAAGTTGCTTCCCAGACAGGGCCATATATGTAATATTATACAAAGAGAAAAAAATGGACTAACATTATGTCCAATTCTTAAACCTAATTTATTTCAATCATGTTTCAAATCTTGCTACTATTTACTTTTCAGATAAAAAAAATATATGTTGGATACATATTACATTAAATAGAGTTCAAACAAATTTTTGCATTCTTCAAAATATATGAAATCTCCTAACTTAAAAATAATCCCAACTCCGAAAAACAGAAAGAAAAAAAAAATCAAACTTTTTATATAACAACACCGAAATGAATTCTTCTTATCCTAATTGTGGTAGTCTTTTGTTTACATGTATAACCATATAATATCTTTTCTTTTTATACTCTCGAATGAGTTCAAGCTTTTTAGTTGCACCTCTTTAAGATATTTGTAGTTTTGTAGGAGCACAATCGAATACTTTTTAAGTAAAAAGCAAGCAATGCAAATAAAGTAAAAATTGTCAATTATGCAAAAAATTGAGGATAATTACAAAGGAGAAGTTTATTTTTATATATATATATATATATATATATATATATATATATATATATATATATATATATATATATATATATATATATATATATATATATATATATGGGGTAGGCTCTGGCGAAACCTTTCTTACAGTAAAGAATATTAACATCTAATATTCATCAGATTAAATAAAGAACGTATGCGATGGAAGGATCATAATAACTGTTAATAGGAGAGTTTTACCGGATTGTTCATATATTATTCACCAGCGGTTGATCGATTTTTATATTAGGAAAATAAAATATCTTATTTATGGATATAATGAATAAAATATTATGGATGCTTTCAATCGATTAATTTTTAGACATTCGTTTTACATTAGAAACGATCATTAAATAAATTGGTGCACCAAAACACTAATAACGAATCGTTAATCAATGAAAGAAACAAAAGGAACAAAGCTAACGATCGTTAGCGCAAGTTAAAGATCGTTAGCAAAAAAATTTGTAGTCTAATAATCGTTAAGCGTTAGACTACATTTTCTTAGCTTAACGATCGTTAAACATGTAACATCCCACATTTTCAGAACTCAGTGCGTAACGGGTTATGACCTCACAATGGATCTCGGCCCTAACTTGACAAAATTTTAACCAGATCTTAACAAGGCACACATAAAAGAAAACTAAATAAAAGTCTAAATTATGCAACAATGTCATGGAACAAAAGAAATGATAGTCACCCAGGTACGACATAAGAGAAATAAACCAAAAAAGAAAAAGAATGTGAAAGAGAGTCTCGCTACAATATAGATAAACCCCAAATCCCGCCCTACTACGTATGGGAACCCGGTTGACCATTCCCCTCCAAATCACTCTGCAACTGCCCTACCTTGCAAGGTGTCTAACAGCATGACGGTATAACCGTTAACTAACAATCCAAGATATCAGAAAATACTAAAATAGCAAAAACACACGTCAATGCGGAAAGTAAACACAACAACATGCTTTCCACAGAAATCCCGTTTTTGTTTATATTAGGTGATTCACTTCTAAGCTCAACTTGTTTGTGGCACGAGGACCCCTTGACCCTCGCCTTTGTCCCCGTATACCAAGGAGTGGTTCAATACATCTCGTCTTATGCCATGCATGGGCTAGTCGCGGAGAGTCGTTCAGTCTCATGTCAAAGTTGTGTAGTGATGTCACGATCTGTTATACATACAATTGGGTCTTATAAATAATAGTGACGTCATCCTATTCAAGGTATAATTATAAAATATTAAACAAACCACTATAATAGTCCACACCAATAAGAGGAAAGCTAACTAAGTAAGTCCATAAGACTTACCTGTATCGATCCAAAACTCGACTACTGCAATATCACGGTCTCACCCGTATGTGACCCCAAATGCCTGGTCAAATTCGAAACACGTCTCGACATCATATTTCCATCATTTAGAAATATCTGGGAGGAATCTTAGGCTAGAATGGACAGCTCAAAAAGCAATCGTAAGCTTAGCCCTAACTTTAAGGAAATGACAATTGTACCCCTAACTTCCTCACAACTAACAAAAGAGTACAAACAACTCTAATTCTTAAGATATAGTCTTACAACATGATATAAACGATAATCAAACCACTACGAGTTTTTAAAAGTTTTCCGAACTTTAAACTTACTCAGAAACCCTTATAACATTTTCATGCAAACTAGTCAACTATGCTACTTTGGCCTTAATTATCTAATCTTATATAACTCCTAAAATTGAAGGAAAATTTCTAGATATACTTAAGAAGAAACCACAAGGGACATACCAAATTTTTTGGTTTTTCTTAAAAATAAAATTTTGACCTAACTTCACAAGATCATACCTTCTAATCCAACCGTTGAATCTTCTGCAAATTCATACATCCTAAACTATAAAATCTTGCTATAACATATCAAAATTTCAGCCGTAAAAGATGAGTCGATCATACCTAAATCTGGTTCCAAAGTTGGTTGTTCGATGATTGGACTCTCAAAAAAAACTGGGCAAGAAAGAAGGTAGATCAAATTTCAAGTCTTGGGGTTCTCCTTGGTTCAGTCTGGCACATCTACTTCTTTATGCTCTTCTTACTCTTGTGGGTTCGACTGAAGATATATATGAGCCATTACCCCTACTCCAATCCGAGAGAAAAGAAGGAGACACCTACCTATTGACCAAGGTTGAGTCGTTGCTGTTGCGGTTCGTACGTGGCTGATGTTGGCGTGGGAGAGGAATGAGCAAGTTGTTACGTGGTTGCTGCTTACGTGGGAGAATGCTAATGTGTGGAAATGTGTCCCACATCGACAATATGATACCGTGTGAACCTAACATATAAGTCCGAGGGCAACTCCTCCTATTGCCAATTGGTTTTAGGATGGAACCCCGAAAGGCTTGTCTATAGGTTCACCTTTACGTGCAAACCCTCCACGTATTAGACCCAACGGATATTAAATGATAATTGAAGGTAAGAGAGGTTTGGTAATTCTGGGTAAGTATTCTCACACCAATATTGGCAATATATCAGCATAAAATGATAGATATAAGTTAGGTAATGTTTGACTTATAAGGTTAAGTACCACTTAAAATGATAAGTAAGGTCAAGCGTGGAGAGGTTTATTCATAAGAACACACCTCATGGGTTCGAATAATGTGAAACCCGGTCTAAGTTTGGTTTGACTCGAAACCTCTCGAAAATAAAATTTCCCGGATATTACAAAACAAGCTTAATATAACGATCATTAAGGATTATTTCTTTTTCCATTTTCTCTCTTAACGTTAAGTTTGTTTGTTTATTGATCATTACAATTATTAGCCTATGTGCAAAAATAATTGTAACGATCGTTACATTTGTTTTTTTTACATTGTATGAACTCGTTAGCGCAGAATAGCAAGCGTTATCTAAAAATAAATAATAATAATAATCATAATGATGGGCATATAGTGGTGTTCGGATCCGGTCTGACGAATCAGGCTTTTGGTCCGATCGTACTTCCTCCTATATTCATACCCGCATTATTATTTTTTAGTTTTTGTATAACGATGTTAGGGTTGGATTATCGCATGACTAGTTGACTATTTAACATTTAACAAAATTTAAAAAAAAACCTCTGAAGCAAGAGAATGTATCGAAATTATATAAATATCACTATTATTTTCTTTAAAAATACAAATTGACATAGAAATTAGTTAGAACTTAGAAGGTAAATGTGTTGACGTACGGACGCATTTTACGCCAATCCTCCACTTTCTTCTTTCTTCTCTCCCAGCCTCCCTCTCAACGGAAACAACCACCTATTGCAAGCAAACAATGGCATTAGCCTTGCATTTTGGAATTCCTTGAAAATTCACAGAGAGAATTACATCCTGAGAAGAAGAAGAAGATAAATAGGGAGATCGATACGATAGATGGGCGCATTCAGAGCCGACGATGATTACGATTACTTGTTCAAGGTGGTTCTGATTGGAGATTCCGGTGTCGGAAAATCCAATCTTCTCTCTCGATTCACCCGAAACGAGTTCAGCCTCGAGTCCAAATCCACCATCGGCGTCGAGTTCGCCACTCGAAGCATTCGTGTCGATGATAAGATCATCAAGGCTCAAATTTGGGACACTGCTGGCCAAGAAAGGTAGGGTTGATACATGAGACAAGTTACTCGGGTTCTACTCGTCAAAAGCTCGGCTCGTTTATAAACGAGTCGAGTTTGAGCATGTCAAGGCTCGACTCGTTCGGAAAAAGCTCGACTCGTTCGGCTAAAATAACACTATATGTGCATTATTTTAGACGAGTTACTCGGTTTGGGTTCGGGCTCGGCTCGTCAAAAAACGAGCCGAGTTTGAACATGCCAAGACTCGGCTCGTACGACTCGTATAACACCCCTAAAGAAAGGTTTTCCGCTTTTGAAAATAATCTATATTCTGATTTTATAATACCGTTTTCACGTCTACTTTGCTCGTTGTCAATGAAGATATCGAGCCATCACGAGTGCATACTACCGAGGAGCGGTAGGTGCACTAGTGGTCTACGATGTGACCCGGCACGTGACGTTCGAGAACGTGGAGAGATGGCTGAAGGAGCTCCGAGACCACACAGACACCAACATTGTAATAATGCTCGTAGGAAACAAGGCGGATTTACGACACTTGAGGGCCGTGTCGACGGAAGATGCCAAGGGCTTTTCGGAGAGGGAGACGACCTTCTTCATGGAGACTTCGGCTCTCGAGTCTCTGAACGTCGAGAGTGCGTTCACGGAAGTTCTATCTCAGATCTACCATGTGGTGAGTAGGAAGGCGCTCGACATAGGCGACGATCCTGCAGCTTTGCCTAAGGGACAGACCATCAACATTAATAATATGGATGATGTTTCTGCTGTGAAGAAAGGAGGGTGTTGTTCCAGTTAGGGTTTTGCTTTACCTGTTCATAATAGTTTCATTTTGGCTAGGCTATTCATAAGAGAAGCATACAAAGAAGCTTTATACATAGTTGAAGGGTGTAAGTACATACAAGATAGGCAGTTTTCCTGCTCATCATTCTCATTAATCACTCCTCCATTCATTTCTATTTGTAATTTATACCAATCCTATTGCTGTGATCATTTTTTAGATTCTTCTTTTGTCAATTTTATTATATTGTTTAAACCCTATTGCTTAATTTGTTTTAAACACTCTTTATACCTCCAAAGATTTCACTAACCACTTCCTTTTTCATTTAATCACCTACTATAGATAATGTGTTCATTACGGTCTAGGACGGGACCGGATCGTAATATTATGAACCGGACCGGATCGAATTTTTACTATTATAGAATAACACATTATCTATAGTAGGTGATTAAATGAAAAATTCGATCCGGTCCGAATCGAATTTCACTAACCACTTCTTTTGTCAATTTTTTCAGCAAGCATAGTTCTATAATAGTAAAAATTCGATCCAGTCCGGTTCATAATATTACGATCCGGTCCAGTCCGGTTCATAATATTACGATCCGGTCCAGTCCTAGACCGTAATGTTTTGGTTTGGTCCAGTCCGGACCTTTAATTTACACTTATATATTTTTGAACAGGAAGAGCATCCAATCCGGTCCAAACCCGGACTAGATTTAATCCATACAAAAAATATATTTTTTAACAAAACAAATTAAAATGGTTCGGTCCAGGTCCACAAACCGTTTCACACAAGTAGTGAAACTGCCGGTCCGTGAGTTTCCGGTCCGGTCCGGTCCAGACCGTTTGGACACCTCTAGGGATGACTCTTTTGTATCATCGCACAGTGACGATCCAATTGCACACGACTATTTCGCAAGTGTTTAAATCCACCATGGCAAAATGGAGAGCATAAGAAACCAGTAGAGTATTTACAAAGTAAAACTATGCTTGCTGAAAACTAATTATACCCACCGTCTTGTATACTACGCGTCCAAAAGTACCAAAAGCCAAAGATATTCAAATACAGCTTAGTAGCTATGCCAAAGAGCCAACTTATAATACTGGAGTAATGGACATCTACAGCCACGACAATATTAAAGCGAAATGATGTTCTTTCGAGAATGGATATAAATAAAGATGGAACATGACAACTTTTCTGTAGACTTCCATCCCATAGGGAAATTATTTGCGAGCTTCAACCTTCTTCATATCTTTAGCTGAGATAAACAAACCAAAAAATGTTAAGGAGAAAGGAATCACATAATAAGGCAAATGATATTTGACCTAATGATCAGAACACAACTTACCAGCTTTTTCTTCCTCTCGTTTGCGAGCCGCCTCTTCCCTCTGCTGGCGGATGAGTTTTAACCTCTCTGCCAACATATATTCAATCACCAATGATCAGAATTATGGACAAATTTATAAAGTTTGTATTTAAGACTTCACTATGACAGTAGTAATTTGCAGGAAAACTTGAAATGAAATGTCCAACAGTAAACAGATCATCAAGGCAAGTAAGCAAAAACAGGTATCTAAATCTGCTATTCTGTCATCTTACTTTTATTGCCAAGAATAAATAACTGAAAGAAGACAGATGTATCATTCTGTTTATGAGATTACGAAAATTCCAATATCAACAAGTACCATAATGTCAATCAAACGATAATGTGCAGTTTTAGAGGTGATTTGTGGCAATATCCTAACCCATGACCAAAAAAGTCTTTCTGGCATCATTTTTGGTACTTACCCAAATCCTTCTTCGCTTGCTCTGTTTTCCCTTGCTCTTGCAGTTTCATGTATCTTTCATGAGCCTTCTGCTTCTCCAGCTCCTCCCTGTGAGCATACAGCTTATAATCTTGTTAAGATTCATATAAAGACTTTGAAGGATATGCAAGCTGCATGTACACCATCATAATGCAGTCTGCACATTTTCTGATATCATTATGTATTTAGTATGACACGCAATAATCACAATAGATTTTAATACCCCTAAGAAAATCACTAACCTACTATTTAATCAGACAGATCCACACAACCAAGTACATGGTATATTCAATAAAAATGATAATAGAATTAACACCCCTAAGAAAAATCACTCCTTGACCTACAATTTCACCAGATACTTCCACACAACCAAGTACATGGCATAGTCCTACTTCTCTGGGTATTCCATTACTGAATATTGGTGAAAAATAAAGCAAAATGGCTTCCACCAGAACCAGCTGAAAATGTTTCATACTTATCATCAATTTTAAAATATCATATGGACTGCACAAAATTGCCTGAGGGAAGTCTTAATCAGATTGAGATAATGTGAAAGGGGTTCGCTTTTCTTAGACTTACTGTTATTACTTATTACCTCTAAATACTAAGTTCATTTCAAATACCAAAATATGCACAATATGTTCAAATATGCTTGTCTATGCAGCAAGAAAACAGATTTGTATTAAATACAGTACAAGTAACTAAGTAAGCAGCTCACTCAATTAGTCAATTCTAGTATGTAAGCACCTTGCCCTGCGGAAATATCCAAGTCTAATACTCAATGTTGATGGAAAATGCAACAAGATAAAATGCAAATCGTCCATTTATTTCATAAAAACAATTCAGCAAAAAAAGGTCATTTAACTAAACAGATTAGCAAAGAATAGTCTGCCCCTTCAGACCCTGGAAGCAACAGGGTCTAATCTTGAGCTCCAGAACCCAGGTTTATGTGCTAAAAATCCATAACAAAAGCAGCAGGAAAACACACATGTGGACAACAAAAGTAGGAGTACAAATGAAAAGAGAAAAACCTTTCACGTCTGGAAAGTTCAGTAGGTTTCTCAACCTGGCAATATTAGAAAAATGTGCATCAGCATAATTTCTATTTCATTACTACAACCATCAAATGAGATCACCAGAGCTTACATCAACATTTTTAGCTTTGAGATTCTTTGGTTTCACTAAGTTCGGGTTTTCAATCTCAATAACACCTTCAGTTCCTTTTCCTCGTTGCTGGAAATAGGAGAAAGACAATCGAAAATCAGTTCGCAATCAGTAACCACCTATAACCTCCCAAAGGCCCAAAACAATAGGAAGGAAATCAAAGTACGTTATAGGGGATTAAAGATTAGATAATTACTTGAGACTCGCTATCGGAATCATCTTCAGATTGGTCTTCTTCCTCAGACTTTTCCACTTCCTCTTCTGCCTCTTCTTCTAACTATTTACATTATACAGACACGTTAAACCACACTTTTCTACAGAATGTTTTAGTACAAGATGCATGGACAATCAAAGAATGTAAATAATCATCTAGCAATCACCTTTCTGAAAGTGCGAGGACGAGTAGATGTCCCAGCAGCTGCATTCATGAGAGAAAAACAACCATCAAGTCAATGTTCCACAAGAAATAACTACAGATGATGGATATCAGAATAGGAAAAACTTTAACTCAAACTCAATAAAAAATATTCAGTTTTAGACAGAAGAATCAAACTGCAACACTGAAGATACCACAAGTAGCTCATACAATGAGCTGAATAGCAGGTGTATAGTATATGTACCATTAAGCCAGGAACAAGTAAATTGAGTAATAAGGTTCAAGGAATTATTTGGAGATAATAATTTACTACATCTAAAAATGAGGACATTTCGAGCCTATATAAGGTCGGTGGGCTACTGTTCCTATTGCCGATCGGTTTTAGGATGGAAAACCACCGGGCTTATGTGTTAACTTGGGTCTAATGCGCATGTATGTCTGTGTCGAACTTTAATACTGTATGTTAGCTTCTAACCGGTGTCATATCGGTGTCGATCTTATGGACATGTCAACTAGGTATGTACATAGTTGTGCTTGCGGGGTGTATGGGAGATAATAAGTTCCTACATCCGCAAAGCCTATTGGTTTTAAGATGGAACACCACTGCGAGTTAGCCTGCTAACGCATGTATGCACACGAGCCCTCTTTACAGTCAGCTGTGTCGGACTTTAATAGTAAAAATGCAAAGTTACAAAAATACACTACAAGTAATTGTTGCGATAGAGAAAAGATTTGTAAGTCAAAAATACCAGTTGCGATTATCGCAAAATCCGGTAGATCAATCGATATCACAGTACCATTCAACCTAAACGAAAGTAGCCTAAACTTCTCACCGATTACCCGCACAAGCAATAAACCATATAATAATAATCGAGAATTAATATGCTCGGAATACACCAACACTATAGTAGCAAAACATCGATAAAATAGAGCCAGAAAGTCGTAGAACGCAGATGAGGACCCGGCGGCTTCCAATTCAGGTTACAGATCAAACAAAAACCTACAACCTAAAGAAAAACAAGGCTTTGAAATCGTAAATCGAAAATAGAAGCTTACAGATCTCTTCAGGAGTAGAGAACTGGCGGCGACCAGTGGGCTTAGCCTTGAACTTTCCCCTTCCCATGACCGATTAGCTTGTTGAATTGAAAAAAACTTGAGTTAGTTGAGAATTTGAAGGGCGAGAGTATAGTGAGGAATCGAAACCGTTTCTTTTGGCGAGAGAATGGAATCTCTTCGCGTGTCTCCTACACGGTGTGGAGGTCACAGGAGATATACGGATCGAACCTGTTCTTGATAGATGTGCTTTCTCCGCTTTATACCGAAGTATTTCAGTTTGTGCGTTGAATGCCCGGAAGAACCCTAGTTGGCAATTGACTTCACCACAAATTGCACCTCCGAATAAATTCTCAACCCCACCTTACTTTTTAGATATTTATTTGTAAGGGAGATGAAATATAAACGGTAACGCCCCAAGTTGTCATAACTCGAAGAACTACGGGTTAGAACTAACAATGGGTCCGAGATTGATTTAACAACAACTTTATTAGGACCTTACAACAAGGCATAAATGTAATTAAAACAATTTCAAAACCTAACAATTTTAGTTTATGAATGTGCACATGTTACAGCCTTACAAACATCTTATCTTATATCTATTAAAGCAGGAGCCTCTATTGCCACATGTCAAGCCACGGTTCTCCTAGCCCCCAAATTTTTTTTAAAAAGTGGTTTTTAAAGAAGAAATCTTAATGAAAATTATTTACCGAAATTATTGCTTATAAAGACTGTAGTGGATTCAGACTGGTGTTGGTTGTAAGACTGTTGTTGCATCAGCGGGTCCAGTGCAGGTTGGGGAAGGGTCCACTACAGTCGCTTCTGGAGTGGTACAATCATCTGAATTGCTACATACAGATCCGACGAAGATGACTACTACTGCTACCACTGATTCTGTATCGCAAAAACCTTCCTGGAAGGAGGTTGCTACTGCTGGCGGCGGGATAGGACAACAAAGGATGATACTTGATAGAGATTTTTTGTGTGGCAAGATTAACCTCTCATTCCCTGAGGGTGAAGATGGTGATCCCTCTATCATCATTGATGATGAAGTTGAAAATGCATTGAATAAGGTCTCGGAAAAATCAGTTGTATTCAAAGTCATCGGGTTTCCAATTGCTTTCCCTGTCATGGAGAGGAAAATCCGTGAGCTATGGAAGTACGGTTGTTGTATGCAGATTGTTGATCTTTCGAATGGTTATTTCATGGCCCAGTTTGATAATGAAGTGGATCTACTAGATGTGATGACTGGAGGTCCTTGGTCGGTTTTTGGTCGTTGTTTAACATTGCAGCGGTGGACTCCATTATTTCGGCCTACAATGGAAATTTTGTCAGCCCCGGTTTGGATTAGGTTCATGGACCTTCCCATTCAATATTACGAAGAAATGGTATTGTGGCGTATGACTTCTGGTGTAGGTACCCCAGTGATAGTCGATCCTAAGACACTTTATTCAAACAGGGGACGGTTTGCACGAGTTTGTGTTGAGATTGATCTAGCTAAGCCTTTAAAGAAAGCTATTTGGATCAATGGCAATAAATGTGTGATCGAGTATGAAGGTTTTCAAACTATATGCTATCGATGTGGACGCTATGGTCATTTGGCACCAAATTGTCCCTATTGCTCTACTACCTTGCCTACTGGAAACGCACCACAAACATTTGAGAAGAATGGTCCTGCTGTAGGTTCAACTAGCAAGAATTTGACTACAGCCACAACTGTTACCATGGGACCCCCTCCTATAAAGGAGACAGGGTATGGGCCATGGATGTTAGTATCGAAAAAACAAACAGGTTGGAAAGATAAGAGCAGGCTTTCACATTCAGCAGGTTCAAGAGTACCAGGAATGAATCCACAGGTTAGTACGCACAATTTTGTATCGAGGAAAGGTAAGGAAAAGGCTTCTACTGACGATGTTCCTACGGCGTCCGCTCCTAGCATCCCTGCTCAAGTTCCTGCTGCTAGTATGAGTAAGGTAAAGCCAACGTCTTCAGTTGCACGGCTGGTTGTTATTAGAGATAAGGATAAGGTCGAAGAATCCGTCACCGACGTCATGTTTACTGCTACAACAACTCAGCATCACCCGAAGAGTAGTAAAAATCAACAAGGGATTGACACAGGAGGGTCTAAGGATGGGAAAGGAAGTGAGGCTTACAACAAGAAACACAACAAGTTACGTGCTCTTGCCGGAAAAAGGTATTTGGTTTACAATCTACCGTTCACACTAATTTGAAACTTGATGATTTAGTGATTGGTAAGCGTCAACGATTTGTGGAAGACCTAATAGTGCCGCCTCAGGAGCCGACTATTGCTGCTAGTCATGTAGAGGAGGCCGCTATTTCTGAACAATCACAAGAAGCAATGGACAGTCAACATACAGAGCCCAAAGGGGAATATGACGTTAATCCTGGGTGTCAGGATATGGATATGGGTGTTGTTGCCCACCATTAATTTTTGTTTTTTTAAATGAATTGCATGTTCTGGATGTGTGCGGTGCTCGTAAGAATGGGTTCCGTCGTGCGATCAAATATTTGTGTAAGCAACATAGGGTTGATGTTCTTGCTATTTTTGAACCGAAAATTTCTAGTGAAGATGCTCAAAGGGTTTGTAATCGGTTATTATTTACGGGTTGTATCCGGGTTGAAGCAGTTGGGTTCAAAGGAGGCATTTGGCTCTTTTGGTACGATGAGCAAGTCTTTCTTTCGATTATTCATACTGATGATAATTTTGTGCATGTTAGTATTGAGAGGGGAGGACATCATTTCCATCTGTTTGTTGTTTACGCTCCTCCGACAATCGCTAGAAGGAGAGAGTTTTGGAATCGTTTGGATATGGAGGTCTCGGGTGTGGATGGTCCATGTATCTTGGGAGGTGACTTTAATTGTATTCTCAATATGGATGAGCGTGAGGGCGGTATCAGCACTTTACATAAGGACTCTCCAATTTTTGAGAGTTTCATTCACACTCATGGTCTCATTGACTTTGGTTTTACGGGATCTCCTTTTACTTGGAGTAGAGGAGTGCAATCTAATCGAATTGTTTCCAAGCGATTAGATCGTGTTCTGATGAATTAGGAGGCTAGATTGGAATGGCCGGATGCTATTATTAAGCATCTTCCACGGTATTCTTCGGATCATTCGCCTCTACTACTTTCTTTTTCATCTCAGAAGCAGCAACGTCGTACACGTCGACCCTTTAGAATGGAAGCGGCATGGATGACGCATGCTGATTTTTTACATATGGTTGAAGATGTTTGGGCTACAAATGACGAGGTATGCGTTTCTCTTTCGTTTTTAAAATCTAAAATAATTGCTTGGAATCGTCGTGTGTTTGGTAACGTGTTTCGTAGGAAGCAAGAGGTTATGGATCAGATTAAGACTACTCAAGCGCACCCGTTATTTGCCACTTCACAACATCTTATTGATCTCAATAATAAGTTGTCAACAGATCTTGATATCATTCTTGAAAGGGAGGAACTCATCTGGTTACAGAAGTCCCGTGAGGATTGGTTGATAGATGGGGATCGTAACACATCTTTCTATCATTTATCTACTATTATCAAGCACATAAGAAATAAGATTGAAGGTCTTTTTCTTGAGGATGATCAATGGGCTACGGATGATGCAATCTTGGAGAAGCATACCACTGATTGGTTCAGAAAATTGTATAGCAGGTGGAGTAATGAGGGTGTAGATTGGAGTAGTGTTGACTTTACTTATCCGGTACTGGAGGATGAAGATTGGAGTAGCCTTCTTACAGAACCTTCTGGCATGGAAGTTTGGAAAGCTATTAAATCTATGGGAAAGTATAAAGCTCCAGGTCTAGACGGGTTTCAACCAATATTCTATCAGCGGTATTGGAGCATTGTAGACAGTTCGGTGGTTGCGGAAGTTCGAAAGTTCTTTCATAGTAAAATTCTTCCAGAAGGTCTTAATGACACTATCCTTCGTTTAATTACAAAGGTGGGGGTGCCGGAGAGGATTCATCAGTTTCGTCCCATTGCGTTATGCAATGTTCTTTATAAGACTATAGCTAAAGTGATGGTCAATCGGATGCAAGGGGTGATTGGGGACCTGGTTGGACCGACACAAGGGAGTTTCATTCCGGGTCGTCTTATCCAGGACAATGTCATTCTTATACAGGAAGTAATTCATACAGTCCAACGTAAGCGGATGGGTCGTAAATTGATGATCATGAAACTTGATTTGGAGAAAGCTTATGATCGGATCAGCTGGTCTTTTGTGATTGATTCCCTTCGATGGGCAGGCTTCCCAGAAGATTGGATCGCCATGATTAATGAATGCATTTCGTCTCCACGTATGCATGTTCAATGGAATGGTAATATTGCGGAACGGTTTATTCCAGAGAAAGGACTGAGACAGGGTGACCCCCTGTCACCTTATCTCTTTGTGCTTTGTCTTGAGCGTCTTAGTCATCTTATTAATCAATCGGTTCAATGTGGGGATTGGGTCCCGATCCGATTATCTCGGAATGGTCCGTTACTATCACATACATTCTTTGTAGATGACATAACTTTCTTTGCAGAGGCTTCTTGTGCTCAAATACGGGTCGTTAAACAAGTGATGGAAACATTTTGTATGGCTTCTGGAGAAAAGAGTAACGCGAAAAAATCACGTATTTATGTGTCTCCAAATGTTGGTGAGGATTTGAAGGAAAGAATTCAGGCGTTGAGTGGGGTTACCGTTACTTCCGAATTTGGTAGGTATCTTGGGATGCCTATTCTTCAAGGAAGACCTAGAGGTTGTGACTTTGATTACATTTTAGAAAAAATGTATACTAAGTTAAGTGGTTGGAAGCGGAGAACTTTGAGTTTTGCAGGTAGGGTTACGCTTACCCGATTTGTGTTAGCTACGATCCCTCAATACACCATGTCTACTATAATTATACCAAAAGGTGTTGCAAAGAAGATTGATAGGTGTTGTAGGGATTTTATATGGGGAAGTACAGCGGAGGCACGAAAGGTTCATTTGGTTAATTGGAAGGATATCTGTCGACCACATCAGGTTGGTGGGTTAGGTATTGTTATGGCGTCTGTCTTGAACCTTGCTTTTGCAGGAAAGCTTGCTTGAAGATTCCTTACAAAGGATAATCTCATGTGGACAGAGGTTATTAAAGCCAAATATTTTAGTGGGAATCGTTTCACTTCAGCACCTAAGTCACCTTGTTGGACAACTATTACACAGGAAATGCAGTTTCTTATTAGTCCTAATGTTAAGCATATTGTTGGGGATGGTAATGCTACTCGGTTCTGGAGTGACAAATGGCTTGATAATTATCCATTGTTAGATGTTTTACGTAGGGATCTTTCTTTTGAGGAACAAATCATCACTGTCCATGAGTTGTGGGATGTATCTCAGTGTTCTTGGAAGTGGCATCAACTTCCTCTTGATATGCCACAGGAGATAATCCAAGCTATATCCGCAGTTGCTGTTGACAATTCCAAAGACAATGTTCTATCATGGCCTCATTCGAATTCTGGAGTCTTCACTGTGGCTTCGGGATGCCGGCTTTTATCTTCTGCTGGTCGGTCGGTCTGTATTGATACGGATTTGTTTAAACGTGTGTGGTCTTTAAAAGTGCGGGAGCGTGGAAAGTATTTTCTTTGGCAGTTGCTAGTAGGTGGTTGCCTCACGAATGTTGAGCGTACTAGGCGTCATATTGCTGTTGATCGGGACTGCAAGGTTTGCGGAGGATTGCATGAGGATCTCATACACCTGTTTCGTGATTGCACCGAGACGACTCAGATATGGCGTGAACTTAATGCTATGGAAGCAATGCCGGATTTTTTTGATTCGAATTTCAATGTTTGGATCAGAGGTAACATTTTAACTAATAATTTGTATAATACACAATATGATTGGTGTGATGTGTTTGCAGAAAGTCTTTGGAATATTTGGAAGTGGAGGAATCGGATGGTGTTTGATGGATCGAGTTTTCCGCACAAGAAGAGTGTCATTGTCCAGAAGACAAAGGAGTATTATTCAATCATCAAACAACGTACCAGTACAAAGGAACAAAGCTATCAAGTTATCATAAGCATTTCTTGGACTCCGCTGGCGGAAGGATGGGTCAAAGTTAACACGGATGGTTCTGTTCAAGCGAGTGGAGCTTCAGCTGCTGGTTGTGTTATTAGAGATCATTTAGGTAGATGGCAGTGTGGAGGGATTCGTAATATTGGAACATGCACAGTTTCCATAGCGGAACTGTGGGGTGTTTTTGACGGATTGAGACTAGCTTGGGAGTCGGATTCAGACAGGTTATCCTTGAAACGGATTCTCAACTAGTTTCCATTCTTATTGGGAAAAACCTTCCACGGTGTCATCCCCTATCTAGCCTGGTACATTTGTGCCAAGGATTTTTACAAAGAACTTGGTTAATCCGAGTTTGAAATATTTACAGACAAGGTAATTGTGTAGCTGATTATCTTGCTAGTTTAGCTTTCTCTTTCGAACAAGGATTTCATGTATTGTATGACCCGCCGGAGGGTGTTTTACTTTTGTTGTCTAATGATGTGAGGGTTAAGGCTATCCCCCGTGTTCTGAACACATAGCCATTTTTAATTTATAAGAAGCGCGGCTAGATGCGCGGAGGTCACTGCCCCTCCTTCCTACAAAAAAAAAACTATAAATCCGATCAACATACATCGTATCTTTATATTTTAATTTTTAACGAGAAGTAGGCACTTTGTTTAAAACAAAAATTGTTTGATCAACATAAATCCACTTATTTGATAAAAAAACACAAATCTTTAAATAAATGAGTTAGTTGTTGAGATAGATCGGTATTTTCTATACCCGACGTAAAAATAAAATAAAAATAAAAGACCTGCCTATTTTATTTAATTTTTAGTTTTTATCTAGGTTGTTACCTATATCAACAAAATCGTATCTCAACAAAATCGTATCTCAACAAAATCGTATCTTTATATTTTAATAGCTTTATTTTTCAATTAACTACTACAATATTTTTTTCCTAATTTTACTATATATACAGTTTCTATAGTGAGAAGAAAAAACCCACACCTTTGTGGCTCATGTCTCCGAGTTGGTGCTCTAATTTGATCTGTGCCGAATCGAATTGCTGGCCAACGAGATTGTTGCTCGAAAATTCAGAGAATGATAGCCAACGATGATGGTTGGTGCTCCATGCAATTACAACATTGGTTAACTTTTGCCGGTCAACCAACATCTTCATTTGGTTAGCTTTTTACCCCTTATTTATTGTGTTTAGCCTAATTGATTTTGAGTTTTTAGGGTTTTTATGCGAGGTGTAAATTTTAGTCATTTACCCTGAACCAATTTACTACCGAGCAACATGTTCATCGCCATGATCAACCTCCTCAAGAGTCAATACTTACAATTTTCACGGCGAAGTTTCTGCCTCCTTCCGATATATATTATCACTTTCTCTTTTTATATTCTCTCAATAATTACCATAACATACAAATTATGTTAAAAAATAATTTTGAATTTGTCGATTTTTGCTTAAATCTTTTAATCGTACATCTGTTTCTCACAAAATATTTCTTTTTTAATTATATCTTATTTTTTATTTTTTAATTATCCTAATTTGTGTATTGAAAAATATATATCATATTCGTTTTTATATGTACAAACGATTTGTAATTGAACACATTTATGTAAATAATTCAAATTTGTATGAGTTATATTTCTTTTTTTAGTTTAGTTTACCGTAGATAGTCCACTAAATTTTTTAGTTTAGTTTACTACTTTACTATAGAGGTAGGCAGTAACCTATTTTTCAGTTTAGTTTACTACTTTAAATATTTTTAATCGGTTCACGTTATCTTACCCATTTTAATTTGAAGGAGAAGAAAATTATGTTGAAGCCGAAAATTAGAAGATTTGGGCTCATGTTTAATTATCCGAAAATTAGAAGATCTAAGCTCAAGTTCTTTTATGACCTTTTAGAAAAACCCTCATTCAAAATTTTTTAAGATATTAAACATATTCATTTTTAGTTATTACATTTTTAATTAAACATAATATATTATATAACACAAATATTTAAAAAAACACCCGTGCAGTGCACGGGTAATACACTAGTTTATATATATATGTAACATGCATGCCATATGGAAGACTCCCCCGTCCCCATCGAATGAGTACGTGGACCCGGCTGATCATCCGTTCTGGATCTCTCTGCAACTGTCTATCTCTACAAATCTACAACACGGATAAACCGTTAGCTAACAATCCAAATATAAGCAGAATAAGGATAACACAAACACAAACAAGGTAACATAAACACCGATCATGCTGGCACACAATTTGGTTATTATCTGATAGCTTAGGTGATTCACTTTATTCCGTTTTAAAGTTGTGGCACGAGAATCTTAAGAGTTCTCGCCTCCGTTTCTTATCCAACCGGTGTAGGTCTAGCTTACCTCCGCCGGTAGCATCACTACAAACCGAGTGTGGACTAGTCCCTAAAGAAACCCCCAACGCCCTCAGGCTACTGAGGAGAATGCCACCGTCCGTTACTCTTAGGCCAAGGTATAGGTCGGTATATAATTATTACTAAAATATAACTATAAACATCTCATTCACACACCACTACCATTATTCATACTCATATCTAGAAGTCAGCTAAGTAAGCCCAAAGGACTTACCTGAATCCAAACATAATCCCGTTATCTCGACTCGGTCTGTAACCGTAGGAACTCAACCGCCTATTATAAAAGGCAAGTGTATCAATAATGTATCCCATTTAATTAGAAGTCTCCGACTTCTAAGATATTTAACTCTATCAATAGATAAATTACCAAAATACCCTTATACGGATAAATGACTATTTTATCCCTGGTCCCAAAACTTTATAAAATTCCATAACAAAGTTCCAAACTATTCTTTGGAATTCAAAACCCCACTCAAACTTTCAAAGGAAAGTTTGCTAAAGATTTAGAAGAGTTAACTACATTCTTGACTTTTATAAAAAGTCGTTAAGGTCCGACTTTGGCTTAAGATATGAGAACCGAATAAAAATATAAAAATCCAACAAGAATCTCTAAGTCTTCTATGCTATGCACTCTATCCATATAAGCAAGAACTTCCTAAAAACACCTAATAATCAATTCTACACAAATTCCCAAAGTCGATTCCAAAACCAGAAATTTCAGACTTAGTCAAAACTGAGTGTTTCTTAACTGCTCAACCAGTCCACTTTGGACCTTCAAAGATCTAAATCCAACCGTTGGATCAACCCCAAATTTTGATACATCACACTATGCATGACACTCTATAACATACTAAAAGCGGAACGGTGAATTATGTTTCTAAGGTATCCAAATTTAATCTCAAACATGACTGCACAACACCAGATATTTCTAGCACTTAGCAATTTCAGCAACAACCAGAAAACTGTTTAAGGTTCCAACTTTGAAAAATCATAACTCCTAAACCACTTGCTGGATTTATCCAAAATTTTAATATGTTCTACAAAAATATGCCAACTATATCATATCCAAAATTCAAGTCCAACAAAGATCAAAAGCCTAATCAAAACTATCTCACAAAACAGCATCACATGCTGTTTTTCTCAACATTCAGCACATTTATAAAACTGTATGAGGAGTCAATTTTGAAACACCATAACTCTCAAGCTATAACATGGATTCCTCTAAAATTTTAGTATGATTTACTATGCAATGCCGTCTTTGATATATCCGAAAATTAGACAAAAAGAAGAAGTCTAACTTACCCAAATTGGAACCCGAAGTTGACTGTTTGTCACTTCCGAAAATTCAGAAAACGCTTAAGCTCTTCAAGCTATCTTTCGAGGTTGTTAGGGAAGATCTAAAGACACATATGGGCACTCATATCAGCACATACACAAAGATGTTTCGGTCTCCAGTCTCACTAGCCGCTCGTTTGATTTCTGGCTCCATTCACACGTCTCCAACTCAATCTTCTTACCCCAATTCTGTGTCCAAAATTTCCAAGATTCAGTCCTGGACTTGGCTCCTGCAGAAGGCACATATCACATGATCTATAACTCTCCCTACTGTATTCAAAACCATCAGTGTCGGAGAAGGTTTGCTTACTAGTCTCTTGTAGGGTTTAAGCGGAATGTAGGAGCGACATGACCTCTCTCTTCGATCTCCACCAGTGGTTGTTCACGCAAGCAGTTAGGATTGGCGTTAAGTTGCCTCACCGATAGTAAGGAACCAGAACGACGGTAAGGGAACTCAACACGATAGAGTCGAGATAACGGAATGTAGGAGGGACAGGACCTCTTTTTATGAAAGAAAGAGTTTGGTTTTCTTTGCTCAATGTTAATTGTAAACGAACCTTCAATTTCTTCGCTCGAGGTGTGTAACCGAGCTTGTCTTCATCGATGCCTTTGAGTTATGTATTTTGTAAATGATGCTTCTTTGGCCCTAAGGTAAGATGTCCGATTTTTCTCTCTTGCAAAGCTTGATTTCAGTTTGTTGGTGAATTGTTGAATTCGGAGTGCTTGCAATGTGGAGTAGCTGGATCTCAAATAGCCGAGTTAGATGTATATGATGTTATAAAATCTTGTGGTGTGAATTGTGATATAATTGTGAGTGGTTCATTAACTTCTGTAAAATAGGAAGATAATATATTGACAAAAGTTACTCAATATATGTGTAAAATTTCATAATGTCAATAAAATATAAAGGAGAATGATAGGTAACCAAGTCAAATAAAAGATATACTTTGGTTATTGTTAAACCATGTAATCCGAAAAGAGTATGTTCCCACATTATTCATATCCTTTTCTATTAAAGGTCTTGGCAAATTCAGATTTATTAAACAATTCAACTAGGGCCTTTTGTTGTCTTTTGGTTAATACAGAAATGATATTTGTCAAAGAATCTGATGCAAAAGAGGCTTCCATTGTGCCATATATGATTGTTGATGTGCAAAATGATATGTATTTTAAAAAATTAGGAAAAAAATTGCTTATTTTGCTTCCCCCAAGAATTGAACACGGGTCTCCGACTTCAATTTCCACACCCTCTACCAACTTGACAACTGAAATACTATAAATAATATATCATTCTATACAGATTTTAACAAACTTCAACTGGGTACATGGCCCCCTCCATACACCCCCTAGCTGTGCCTCTAGAAAATGAGTCATTTTTTAGTACTGGCTACAACTCTTTCTTTCATAAACAGAGGAAAAGAAAAGGATTATCGGATAGCTACCTCTGTCTTTTTGCTTGATGCAAAAACAATTTCGTTTAACTATTGAAGCATCTTCAAGCTTCAAGAAATCCTTTTTGTATGTGTGAAAAACCTTGCTGCTATTTTTAAGCTTTATACTTCTTAATACCTCATACTTGTAATATTTTTAAGTCTGGAAGTCATTTTTGAAATGTCTCTTTTTATCTAGATGTTTGAAAATAACAAGTGTTTTGACATCTGTAACACCCCAAGTTTTCGGAACTCGGGGAGCTACTGGTTAGGACCTCACAATGGGTCCCGACCTTGGTTTAACAACAACTTTACTAGGATCTTACAACAAGGCATAAATGTAATTAAAACAATTTCAAAACATAATATTGAATTTTATGAATGTGCACATGTTACAGCCTTACAAAACATATATATACATGTAACATGCATGCCGTATGGAAGACTCCCCCGTCCCCATCTAATGAGTACGTGGACCCGGCTGACCATCCGTCCGGATCTCTCTGTAACTGTTTATCTCTACAAAATCTACAACACGGATAAACCGTTAGCTAACAATCTAAAAATAAGTAGAATAACGATAGCACAAACACAACCAAGATAACATAAAACAAACACCATGCTGGCACACAAACCGGTTATTATCTAGTAGTTAAGTGATTCACCTTATTCTATTTTACAATTATGGCACGAGAAATCTTAAGAGTTCTCGCCTCCGTTCCTTATCCAACTGGGTGTAGGTCTAGCTTACCTCCACCGGTAGCATCACTACAAACCGAGTGTGGACTAGTCCCTAAAGAAACCCCCAGCGCCCTCAGGCTAAATGAGCAGAATACCACCGCCCGTTACTCTTAGGCCAATGTATAGGTCGGTATATAATGACTACTAAATACAATTATAAACACACCATTCAAACACCACTATCCTTATCCACACTCATATCCAGAAGCTAGCTAAGTAAGCCCAAAGGACTTACCTGACTCGAAACTCGATTCTCGTTATCTCAACTCGGTCCGCAGCTGTTGGGACTCAATTGCCTGTCATAAGGGCAAGTGGATCAAAATACATCCCATATTCTTAGAAGTCTATAACTTCTAAGATGTACGATTCCTTCAATAGAAATTACTAAAATGTCCTCCTAAGGTAAAATGACCATTTTACCCCTGGTCCCGAAACTCTCAAAGATCCTGAAATATATGCTCAAACCTTTCTTTGGGACTTAATTTCATAATCTAACTCTTAAGAGTTAGTTTAGGTAGAAATTATAGATTACACATTTTTCTTAACTTTTTTAAAAAGGTCACTAAGGTCCAACTTTAGCTTATAATACAAAACTCAAATAAATTTATAAAAATGGTAAGAAAATTACTCAAGTCATCTATGATATGCATACAATTCATAATGTCAAAGATCTCCCAAAAAAAATACTCAGTCAATAATCCTACATAAATTCCCAAAGTTGGGTCCAACACCCAAAAATCCCATACTTAGCCAAAATTTGTGTAATTTCTTAACTGCACCATCAGTCTAGTTTGGACCTTCATAAATCTAAATCTAACCGTTGGATCAACCTCAACTTTTGATACATCACCCTATGCATAGCACTTGATAACATACTAAAAAATAAATGGTGGATTATATTTATAAGGTATCTAAATGTAAGTTCAAACATGACTGCACAACACAAAATGTTTCCAGCACTTGGAGACTTTCAACAACATCCAAAAAACTGCTTATAGTCTTGACTTTGAAAAATCATAACTACTAAACCTCTTGATGAATTTCCCTCAATTTTTGATATACTCTACTATGTAATCCTAACTAAGACATATCCAAAATTCAAGTCCAACAAAGATCAAAAACCTATCCAAAACTATCTCACAAAACTGCATCACATGCAGTTTTTCTCAACACTCAGCACACTTATAAAAGCTTCATGAGGAACTAACTTTGGGACCTTATAACTTTTAATCCAACCGTTATATCACTCTCAAATTTTAATACATCAAACTACACATATCTACCTACAACATACCAAAATCTCAACGGTGGATGTTCGAGCTAGAGTATCGAAATACAGTCTTAAAGTCAGCAGTTCACACCAAAAAAATCTGGAAATAACAAGGTCATGCAACAGGTCCCTCCTTCGATCCTCAAGAGCAACAAGGCATACACACAACCCAAAAAAAACTACAACAACTACTCCAAACACCCTTCACCATGATACCAAATGAAATCATACTCATTATATTCCTAACAAGCCTATCCATACACTACATACAATACATACACCTTCTTCAACCCTTGTTACTATCTCCTAGCCAAAATTAAGCCTAAGGACAGCAGTAAATAGCGTAGAGATAGCGCAGAGAAAGAAGGTAGAGATAGAAGTGAAGAGGGCTCACCGATCCAGTACAACTCGATCGCAACGATCGATGATCGTCCTCGACAAGGAGAGAGGGAAGGTTGGCGTGGACTGGTGGTGTGGCTTGTGACGGGGCGGTAACGATCCGTGGCCTGCGGTGTTGTACGGTACACAACAGATCAGGCCCGCATTGTTGTTTACAGTAAGAAAACGCTAGCAAGGGTGGTAGCACGACTCACCTAATTTCTACGGCGAAAGCGACGGACAAGGAGGTTATGCGGTGGACTGCCGGCGACGTCGAGCGGTCTTGCCGGGCTGTGCATCGCAACCTTCGTCAGCAGCAGTTAAGTGTCTCCAGAACGGTTTATAGAGATCGGAACTCACCTGTTTTGCAGACGGCGCAAATGTTCCGCGTTGATGGAGCACCGTCTGGGAGTGTCGGCCGTTGAACGGTTCCGGCGTGGTTGCAGGTCCAGGGATCGTACGCAGTGGTAGTGGTCTCAACTTCAATTGTGAGTGGGGTAGCAGCGGCGTGAGGGAAGAGGTTACGTAGATAGGAAATTAGGGTGTTATTAGGTTAGAGTAATAGTAATTAGGTTAAAGGCCTTAATTAGGATTAAAATTAATTAACCTAATTAAGCCCAATTTGAAAGCTGAAAGAATAAGTGGATTCAACAAGTGGTGGTCCATAAATACTATGGCCCATCATAACTATCCGATCTTGTTAGGAATCCGATAACGAAAAATTCCGCTCAACAATTATAACCTTGATAAGATTATCGGAATAAATAAAATTAAAAAAAATAAAAAAAAATTAAAAATTTCGGGTTTTACATCAGTCATCCCTTAAAATAAGTTTCGTCCCGAAACTTGGATAAGAACATGCACTCAAATAATTTTCTTATAAGTCAACACTAATCAAATATCATAGTCAAGCAACACATGCAACCACCAATACTCAATCCAATATAAATTCATAAATAGAACAACATTTTGAGTACTAACTCGTCGGTATAGAAGTAGCGGCTAACTCCGCAAGGAACTCGGGATAGCTACGTCTAATGCTCTCCTTTGTCTTCAAGTAGTCTCATCTGCTCCTCGTCTATACCATTGGATCATCTGCATCGGTATATCCCTAGACATCTCGTACTACGCTCTAGGACGACTATTGGATATTCTACAAAAGTATGATCTAGCTCAACTATCCGACTTTCATAGCTGATGACATGTCCCGGGTCCGATGTGTAATCTCTCAACTTAGACGTGTAGAACCCTTAGTCGACACCCTCTAATAGGGTTAGGAGTACCAGTCGATAAATGACTTCTCACTCCTCCTTAAGATAACCATGGTTGCCTTTCTAAACTCACTTCCTGCTCTTTTTGTTGCTCTACAGACATAACTGTAAAACTTTATTCTTTTTGTTGGATCTACTTGTTCCTGAATTCAATGGAAGGTCCCGACTATCCATTCTGAAACAATGATCTAGAACATCTTCCGGCACCTTACTAAGTGCCTAAATCTCTCTGTAAGACAACTGACTTGGTCTTGCTTGACTAATATGCCTCAATCGGACCGTTCCTCAAATAATGACTCACCCCCTACATCTTGTGAGGCTTCCCACTTGCTGAACTCCAAAGTCACCCTCCTAGTGGAAGTTTTCGTAAGGTTCTTTAATTCTTTAACTTGAGCTCCTAAAGATAATATCATTGATTTCCTTGATCTATGAGTTATGGTCCCACCACACTTCCGCTGTGCTACATTGATTCATCTGTTACCGCCTATAAATTCCTCCCTAATAACAGTAAGGTCCTCTCAGACCGGCCGTCATTCTAAGGATGATCCATTGTAGTACAGTGAAAGCTCGTACTCTAAGCCGTGTGTACTAGTTGTCCAAACCTTGAGATAAATTGTCCATATTTGTCGAAACTTTGGTCATTGACACCCATTGAGTTTCACAATTGGTCTAGGAACTCCTCAGTAAAAATAACTCGCCGGTTACACCATCCTTGGAGGGATTGGGACATGCGGTCTTAGAATTTTCCGAAATTCACCTAGTTCTCATCCGGACTCTAATGACGACTCTTCAGGACTCCTCAATGTGGTTTCCTCCCACATTCTCTTTGACCTCTAATGTAGGCACATCACGTTGACCTACAAGTCCTTACCTTGACTCATTTACTATCTTGACATGAGGTTATTCTATTTAGATCCAATTCTCGAGGTGCGGTAGTAAGTCTACACCGAGACAATAATGCCAACAATATGCTTGTCTCTCGTGCTTGTCTTGTGAACTCTTCTACTAGATATCTCATCTTGTAACATTTCCTTGTCCGAATTGGTCTATAATTGTCAGTTAGTCATTACTACTCATTCAGTGTTGAAACCTCAATTATGTTATACTCTTGCATAGATATCATAAAGGCATCCAAATATCAATACTTCTTTACATTGACTAAGACGCGCCTTTTGATACATGAATTTTCTTCTCACTGGTTAAGCGATCCGTCTGGGTTTTACGCTTCCTTCGCCATGTTTTTTTTCCCGGCTCGATAGCATAACTTTTATTAACATCTTCCAGTACCAAATGTATAAAAGCATCAAATGTATATAACTTTCTCTAACCATCTGATTTCTCAACTTGCATCTACTAGGTTGTATACTCCTGTCACTTTACCTTATTTTAAAGCCTTAACCATGTGTGACCGTTTAACCTCTTTACTTTCTCGTATCATTGTGACGGGCCACATTGATTAGGTTTATTATTCTCATCGATTCTCCTTCCACTCATTGAGAGTAGACTCTCGGGTACACCATTAGTACATGGTTCTAAAACAACATCCTCCATCTACATACAACCGGGTTATCAGGATGGCCTTAAGTTTACATTGCATACCACCATTTCTCATTAAATTCCTATATAACCCTTTTTCGATAATTATCTTGCTGATGTGGTATCGGATCTATATAATAATCTTCAGTCATTCAATCTCACTCTTTATCACGTTTGGTTCGACAAAAACATAGATTCCATCTACAATCACTTCACAATTCAACAAGACATCTCACCAAAGAACTAAATCCCAACCTCTATGTTTGTGCCGCCTCTATAACTCCAGTTATTTCATGTCACTTCTTGGTCACAAGGACTTCCTCTGTAAATCTCGGTAGCGCACTATCAGTTCCCCTTGGGTGGAATTCTAAGCACCCTCTGTCTTGATTGACGTAGAACCTGATCAAAATCATCTGCATCTTCCTACTCCTATAATTCGTCTTTTACAATACATCCTTACTAACTGTGATATGTACCCTTTTCTTAGCCGATAGGTAAGACTATTCACACCATTTCCTTGATATCGATAATGACATAAGGTTTCATTCCCGGCTATCAAAATCTTCTTCATAAATTCTCAAATAAAGTTACTGGTATAAATTTAACTTCATAATTGTTTCCGTTGATCTCTCGAAGGGTCTTCCATATGTCGATAAAAATTCTTCTATAGATCCGTTGTTATACTTCTTAACTGCCAAATAGTCATCCCATACGTGGTAATTCCTTAGTTGTTCCTATTTAGTCTATAGTCGATCCTCTACAAGGTCCTAGACTTACCTTTCTTAGGTCTCCTTCAAGGTGGATGTACTTGGTAAAAAGCTATCCCCTCTAGGTTATCGGTTTATACTCCTTTGGCTCCTCCTAGAGTCTTCACTGTAAGCTCACTTATACTCTTCCAAGTCCGGTTGTATCATTCCTTTATCGTCGATGAACTAATCAATTATTCAACAATATCTTGTAAGTGCGTCTTCGAGATTCCTCTAACATTAGTCGTCATCTGTTTGCGGTTCTCTGGTATGAACTGTTAGTGTTGGTAACGTAAATCTCTCTGTGAATGAGAAATTATTGTGGACCCTCAAATCCACCAATATCATTCTCTCACATTCTTCCTCCTTGAATGGTGTAGTTTTGTAATGCCACATTTATTGAAATTTGTTGTCTTAATTTCAGACTTCTATTGTGTGTGATACTTGCGTCATGATTTCTTACAAAATTCTTGAATCTTTGAGGAAGTCAACCCGTCTCTATGATGATGAAATTTATTTCTCGTCTTCAAACTCATTTGTCAATTTCTGTCTTTGTACTTCTTTAATTCTTCACATCGGGGTCGACACCATATCTTCTTTGTACTCACAGATCCATACTTGCCTATGGCGTCGTCCACCTTGGTTGCACTGTCATTTAATCTGACCGGTGTAAGTATATTCCACCCTGTTTGATTTGTGTTCCGATGTCCGTCTTTAACCCGCACTCTTATCAGGTCTTACATGGATCCTCGAGTTTCATCTATCGTCTTCATACCTTTGAGTTCCTTGAACGACCTCCCATTACCTCTATTTGCGTCGTTATGAGATTTCCTTCTCGTCCGATTGTTCTTGTTTTAAAACCATCTCGTAGTCTTCGTCTTATTGTCCATCCTTTCTTCGAAAAATTTTAGGAATCGCCCGGGTGTCTACCAGAACACATTACTCTACTTCGAGTCTGAGTCCATTATCTTCATATAGAGATACTCTTTAAGATCTACTAACCTTTTATCATGAGGCAATGATCGCATCATAATAACTCACCTAAAGGGCATTTCATAGTCTATAGGGTACTAAAATATTACATCTATATAGATATACATATAACACACATAAACATACAACACTATAAGTCCACATACTACTTCCTATCATACTAAGCTGCAGAGATCCACGGAGAGCGATGGTGGTCCGACGTACTACTATCCCAACAACCCGACTATGCTCATTTTTAAAATAAAACTTCATTTTAAAAATTTTAGACCCATTTTGGGTTCTGGTTATTTCTACATTCGGTCTTTCAGAAGATTTCAAGTGCCATTGTTCCAACCTGGCTCTGATACCATGTTGTAACACCCCAAGTTCTCGAAACTCGGGGAGCTACTGGTTAGGACCTCACATTGGGTCCCGACCTTGGTTTAACAACAACTTTACTAGGATCTTACAACAAGGCACAAATGTAATTAAAACAATTTCAAAACATAATATTGTATTTTATGAATGTGCACATGTTACAGCCTTACAAAACATATATATACATGTAACATGCATGCCGTATGGAAGACTCCCCCGTCCCCATCTAATGAGTACGTGGACCCGGCTGACCATCCGTCCGGATCTCTCTGCAACTGTTTATCTCTACAAAATCTACAACACGGATAAACCGTTAGCTAACAATCTAAAAAAAAGTAGAATAACGATAGCACAAACACAACCAAGATAACATAAAATAAACATCATACTGGCACACAAACCGGTTATTATCTAGTAGTTAAGTGATTCACCTTATTCTATTTTACAATTGTGGCACGAGAAATCTTAAGAGTTCTCGCCTCCGTTCCTTATCCAACTGGGTGTAGGTCTAGTTTACCTCCACCGGTAGCATCACTACAAACCGAGTGTGGACTAGTCCCTAAAGAAACCCCCAGCGCCCTTAGGCTAACTGAACAGAATGCCACCGCCCGTTACTCTTAGGCCAATGTATAGGTCGGTATATAATGGCTACTAAATACAATTATAAACACACCATTCAAACACCACTATCCTTATCCACACTCATATCCAGAAGCTAGCTAAGTAAGCCCAAAGGACTTACCTGACTCGAAACTCGATTCTTGTTATCTCAACTCGGTCCGCAACTGTTGGGACTCAATTGCCTGTCATAAGGGCAAGTGGATCAACATACATCCCATATTCTTAGAAGTCTATAACTTCTAAGGTGTACGATTCCTTCAATAGAAATTACTAAAATGTCCTCCTAAGGTAAAATGACCATTTTACCCCTGGTCCCGAAACTCTCAAAGATCCTGAAATATATGCTCAAACCTTTCTTTGGGACTTAATTTCATAATCTAACTCTTAAGAGTTAGTTTAGGTAGAGCTTATAGATTACACATTTTTCTTAACTTTTTTAAAAAGGTCACTAAGGTCCAACTTTAGCTTATAATACAAAACTCAAATAAATTTATAAAAATTGTAAGAAAATTACTCAAGTCATCTATGATATGCATACAATTCATAATGTCAAAGATCTCCCAAAAAAATACTCAGTCAATAATCCTACATAAATTCTCAAAGTTGGGTCCAACACCCATAAATCCCATGCTTAGCCAAAATTTGTGTAATTTCTTAACTGCACCATCAGTCTAGTTTGGACCTTCATAAATCTAAATCTAACCGTTGGATCAACCTCAACTTTTGATACATCACCCTATGCATAGCACTTGATAACATACTAAAAAATGAACGGTGGATTATATTTATAAGGGATCTAAACGTAAGTTCAAACATGACTGCACAGCACAAAATGTTTCCAGCACTTGGAGACTTTCAGCAACATCCAGAAAACTGCTTATAGTCTTGACTTTGAAAAATCATAACTACTAAACCTCTTGATGAATTTCCCTCAATTTTTGATATACTCTACTATGTAATCCTAACTAAGACATATCCAAAATTCAAGTCCAGCAAAGATCAAAAACCTATCCAAAACTATCTCACAAAACTGCATCACATGCAGTTTTTCTCAACACTTAGCACACTTATAAAAACTGCATGAGGAACTAACTTTGGGACCTTATAACTTTTAATCCAACCGTTAGATCACTCTCAAAGTTTAATACATCAAACTACACATACCTACCTACAACATACCAGAATCTCAACGGTGGATGTTCGAGCTAGAGTATCGAAATACAATCTTAAAATCAGCTGTTCACACCAAAAAAATCTGGAAATAACAAGGTCATGCAACAGGTCCCTCCTTCGATCCTCAAGAGCAACAGGGCATACACACAACCCAATAAAAACTACAGCAACTACTCCAAACACCCTTCACCATGATACCAAATGAAATCATACTCATTATATTCCTAACAAGCCTATCCATACACTACATACAGTACATACACATTCTTCAACCCTTATTACTATCTCCTAGTCAAAATTAAGCCTAAGGACAGCAGTAAATAGCGCAGAGATAGCGCAGAGAAAGAAGGTAGAGATAGAAGTGAAGAGGGCTCACCGATCCAATACAACTCGATCGCAACGATCGATGATCATCCTCGACAAGGAGAGAGGGAAGGTTGGCGTGGCTCGTGACGGGGCGGTAACGATCCGTGGCCTGCGGTGTTGTACGGTAGACAACAGATCAGACCCGCATTGTTGTTTACGGTAAGAAAGCGCTAGAAAGGGTGGTAGCACGACTCACCTAATTTCTACGGCGAAAGCGACGGACAAGGAGGTTATGCGGTGGACTGCCAGCGACGTCGAGCGGTCTTGCCGGGCTGTGCATCGCAACCTTCGTCAGCAGCAGTTAAGTGTCTCCAGAACGGTTTACAGAGATCAGAACTCACCTGTTTTGCGGACGGCGCAAATGTTCCGCGTTGATGGAGCACCGTCTGGGAGTGTCGGCCGTTGAACGGTTCCGGCGTGGTTGCAGGTCCAGGGATCGTACGCAGTGGTAGTGGTCTCAACTTCAATTGTGAGTGGGGTAGTAGCGGCGTGAGGGAAGAGTTTACGTAGATAGGAAATTAGGGTGTTATTAGGTTAGAGTAATAGTAATTAGGTTAAAGGCCTTAATTAGGATTAAAATTAATTAACCTAATTAAGCCCAATTTGAAAGCTGGAAGAATAAGTGGATTCAACAAGTGGTGGCCCATAAATACTATGGCCCATCATAACTATCCGATTTTGTTAGGAATCCGATAACGAAAAATTCCGCCCAACAATTATAACCTTATAAGATTATCGGAATAAATAAAATTAAAAAAAATTAAAAAAATTAAAAATTTCGGATTTTACAACATCGTCATGACTTCAACTTATATTATAGAAGCTACATGCTCATTTTTTGAAATATATATTTTGAGGGGTTAGTTTTAAGCTAAATATCAACTTACAGTAGGAATTTGCTAGTTACTTGATTCTAGAAACAAGAATGGTTAATCATTAATTTTCATCTGCTAAGAAATGTTTGAAAAGGATTATCCCTCCTCAACCCATAATGGAGAAATAATCAGCTTATATGAATT
Source organism: Fagopyrum homotropicum (assembly GCA_033239125.1). Classification (NCBI taxonomy): domain Eukaryota; kingdom Viridiplantae; phylum Streptophyta; class Magnoliopsida; order Caryophyllales; family Polygonaceae; genus Fagopyrum; species Fagopyrum homotropicum. The sequence goes on along the minus strand of BSWB01000001.1, from coordinate 137,100,245 downwards.
AATTATTTATTGTGGCTTGACTAATAATGACGCAAACTTTGAAATTAGAAGGTCTTGTTTATTTCTTATTGTAAAATTTTCCTCTTCTAAGTAAACAATACTGAAAAAATGGGTGCCATGAAATGACCAACAGTTTTGTGATATTAACAATGATCTCGGAGGAAGAAAATTTTGGTTAAACATCATTGTGCAGTAGATTATGACTCTTTTAGATATTTGTGTGCTGAATTGCAATCAATGATTTGCCTAACTGCACTTATGCTGGAATCACTCATTGTAAATTTGAGATTCTTAAACTTATTAACTACAGTTATACTGTCATTATAGATCTATCCATCTTCCACCATAAGTAGTGTACGATTTGCTTCTTGCTTTTCAATTGTGTGTATTTTTCCTCTTCTTCGAGTAAGTCTTACGTTTTATTTTTGTAACGTAGGATGCGCCTACAAAGGAAGAACTCAGTCCTAAGACGTAGCGTCGGGGCTTGTGCACGTGGAACAAGATATGTTGGATGCGGGGATGATCAAGTTGTTTAAATGATTAGATAGGAATGTTCATTTTGGTAATAAATGGTTAGATATATGACATATGTTGTGTCGTTGTCTATGTGATAAAGTACTTTTATTTTCCTTGTTTTCATGATTTTTGATTTGTAGCTTTTTTTATGTCACACATCATTAACATTCATATAACTCTTTACTATTTTGAGTAGATTGTTGAATTTATGAGCAAGCGTTTATAATATTTCTTCTTTTTATTGCATGAGTTGATTATTCAATAGTATATCTAACCAATTTATTTCTTTGTAGTCCATATCCTCCCCACTATGCATTAGACCTGACACACTATTTAAGAAGCTAAGCAGTGTAACAAGATATTTATTAATTTGATAATTAAAAAATAAAGCTAATCTTTGATTGATTGTTATTTGTAGCGGGCTCGATTACACGATCAAAATGTTACAAAATCTACTCGAGCTCAACAACAATTGAAACAACTACTTCTACGTGGAAATGTCCCGGACATATTTCTATTGAATGAAGACTCCGTAGAGGTTGGGGCTTCCCCCGTGGATGTTGTGGTTCCATTTGTAGGGGACAAGATTATAGAGCAATTTGCCACACCCGATGATGCCATGCTTCCAGCATCTTGTTCATTTGATAGCACAGGGTCTCCCGTTTCACAACCATCGGGTACGTGAACGTTGATGATAGAGGATTTATTTGAGGGTTCTCCGAGTGATATTCGACAAAGAACCCCAATTATATCAGCCGTAACTTAAACAATTCACGGTTTCCATCCAACATTACAAGATGCGAGTCTGACACAACACGTCACACATGAGGAGCATCTATATAGGGGTACAGTGGATGTGTCCGTGGGGTCAAACGATGTGCCGGTGTGGCCAAAGGATGTGCCCATGGGGCAGGAGGATGTGTCTATGGGGAAGGAGGATGTGGCGGTGGGGCATGAGGATGTGCCGATGGTGTTAGAATATTTGCCCATGGGGGCTGAGGATGTGGGTCCTCAAAATCCGAGTTTTTCCAAAGGTCCTCGAGTGACCGATCTACTTGTTGAATATACCACACACATGCCGTTCTTACTTGGTCAGGGGCAAAGGTATGCCATCGATTGTGTATTTTAATAAAAAAATACATATAATGACCAACAAGTAGTTACCAAACCTAATGCTGGGAAACAATTAAATATGTTTAGGATGCATCTAAAAAGAAAATAACTCATTAGATGCATCATTAATGAAATTTGCTAGAAACAGGTGATTTTATCTATGAAAGCCTTGTATGAGGTTTACCGTGTTTTGTTGTTTCTCTTTCCGCATCATGTATGGTTATAATTTGTATGAGGTTCAAGTTTTAAATTAATCTTTCTAATATGTTGAAATGACATGACCGGTGGATATTTTGATCTATTCTTCATGATATTTTTGGTTAATTGTTTAGCTAAAATTAGGGTTTTGTTTTTTAAGAGTTATCCTACTACTTTGCATATGTTATTTCTAGATTTGTAACTAGTCTTTCACAATTTGCATTGTACTTAAATTTAATCTCTGAAATGAATATTTTTTTGAGTTATCCACCCACATAGTTTGATTTCAATTGTTTTTCAATACTTTATAGTATTTATACACCTCTACTGATCTACTTGTGGATTATACAATTTTCTACGAGTGATTTAAAACCATTTGTTTCAATATCAGGTTTATAGAATTCTAAAGGTGCACCGTCGTGTGAAGTGGATAAGTTATTGGGACGAGCGAGCACCACGTGACCCCGCCCTATTGATGACACTTGTCTAGCGCAACGGCCTGACTTCGTTGCATGACCTCCATTGGGATCATGTTGATCACGTTCTCATATCGTCTTTCGTCGAGCGTTGGTATCCGAAGACCAACACTATTCATTTCCCAAGGGGTGAGATGTCAATTACACTTCATGACGTCGCATGCTTGTTGGGTCTCCCAATTGATGGGGAGGAGTTGACATTCACTTGGAAAGATTCTAATTTGAGGATTAAACTAACTGAGATGTTTGGATAGAATGCGTTGGAACTTCAAAAGTTCTACAAAGAAGGAGGAATTCCATTGGAGTTATTGAACAATAAGTTAGGTGATATGACTGCAGAGGAGCGGCCAACAAACCACATCACATCTGGATATTTGCTAAACATACTAGTTGTACAATATATCAATATTCATCGATAAGGGTGTGTTTGGTTGGAGATTAAAGGAGGTTCATTTAGATTAAAAGTTAGTAGGTTAAATCTGTGTAAGTGTTTGGATGAAGATGGAGATTATTGAGAAAATAATAGAAGGGATTAATTGAGATTAAAAATGGTAAAAAAAAACAACCTCATATTACCAAGGTTAAAGGAGATTATTCTCCAACCATTAATTAGGATTCCACTCATGCCCCCTATTTAAGGTGAAAATAAGGATAAATTTGTAAATTTGTATCAATTAAACCCATTAAAAAATCTTCAACCAAACAACTTGATATAAATTATTTTATATCAAATAATCCCTAATAAATCTCATATAAAATTTAATCCCTTTTAAATCTCATCTACATTAATCTTTAAAATAACCTCCTTCTCCTACAAAACACACCCTAAGTCAACCAAACGAGTGAAACACCCATTGACCGACCTTGTACTAGACTATGAGCAGACTAGCATGCATGCTTATGGTATTGGTGTCCTTGCTAACTTATATCGTTCTTTATGAGAGTCGTCTCGATCAATAGGAGCCCAACTAGATGGGTGCACTCTTCTTCTCGAGGTAAATATGCTTGTTTTTCCTATTTTTATTGTTCAAATAGTATGTTCGAAGAATGATACAACACAATGTTTTTATAGAGATGGATTTGTGTTCGCTCCAAAAGGTGTGTGCGCAAAAAGCTTTGAATTTATATCCAAGAATAGTGCCTAACGATAACGAGCCCGCAGTGTACGAATCAATCGTAGTATGAGCTGATATTTTGGAGTCGATCTTAGGGAATTAGTGAGAATAAAACAACAAAGCAATCTAACTTGTAAAGCAAGCAAAGCAATGATAACGCAAATTCTAAAAATCCAAGTATCTAATTGTGGTTTTGATTCAAGATGTATAAAGATGTGTAATGGATAGAATTGGATAGCAAAGGTATATGCTCTAAGGTAGGGTATCGTACGGTGAAGTTCCAACACCCTTTTTGTCTCACACAAAGGATTCTACTTAACGGATGTTAAGTCTCGTCAAGAAGAGGTTGGAAGGATAGGATTGTACTCTCGATACCAAAACCAAACCCAAGGAAGTCAAAAGGAAGCACAAGGTACAGGCTATGACACTCTCCACCTTAATAGAGGGGTTTGAATCCTCTATTACCTAGAACTCATAAATACGTACAACCAAGCAAGGCTATGGGTTAGAAAGGCCCAACACGGTTAGGATTTAGGCAATCTTTGACTTTGGGTAAAGGTAAAAGTGAAAAGTGTAAAATAAAGGGAAACCACGGCTGGATCTTGGGAAACCACGGGCGTGGTTCCTTAAGAGCAGGTCGTGGAAAACCTTCTGCGAGGGTTTCGAATCACAACTCTCACGGTCCGATCCCTGAAGGTTCAATCTATCATCATCAATAACACAACCATCAACCCTTCACCCTAGAATCGTAAGGGAGTTTAGCCAACAATCATCATCATATTCAATTCAATATTAAGGGAAGAAATCCAAAATAGTCTTGGAGATTTGGGCTAAGTCTTCATTGTAACCGTTGAGCTTGTCTTGAGACAAGATGTAATGAGTTGTTCACATGTGTGTCACTATGGTCCGGGTTGCGGGAGGCAAGGCAAGTGACCGGCACTAAGAACAACTAGTATTATAAGGGGAGTCGAATCAAAGCAAGGTGATTCACGACAAGGTCAACTTGTGCTAGCTTTTAGAAGGCCGACGCTTGGGGCTTTTTAGTCACATTTTATCGGCACACATTTGGTTCTTAGGCCTTATATTGGCTAAAGAATATGTGGTTAAAAATTGGGAGCAATCCAAGCTCAAATGCTTAGTGAATGTCAATGAAGCAGCTAGTGAGCTTCTTAAGGAGCTACACTAGCTTGAGCTAAGATATTGAGTATTTGAGGATCTTGGAGCTTACCCTAGCTATATTAAAGTGAATGAAGCGCATTGAAAGTGTTTGGACCAAGAAAAATAAACTAGCTCTAAGCTAGCTCCGGGGAGCGGTTTTGGGCTCCCTATGTGGGCCTCGGGCTTTATAGGGGGCTTTAAGGCCCATCTTTCAAGTAACTTCCACGTAACTTCCATAACCGATTTTAACCTCTTTTAACTCCCCAAAACCGTGGCCCCCTATGCCTATAAAAAGGAGAGCCATTTGCACTTGATTTCACATTCGTTTTTGCAACAATAAAGCTTTTAGTTCCGTTGTATTGACATTGGATAGGCCTTCTTATAAGCTTGTTTGCAAAAATTGAAAGACCAGTATAGTTCCTTTGTATTGACAAAGGATAGGCATCCATCTTAGTTTGGTTTTGTATTGACAAAACCTAAGAATACCCTTTCTACAAAGTAAGACAAGTAAGTCTCTTACTTAGTCTTTGTAACGTGTAACGTTTTATCCCACTAAGGTATTTGGATATTCCCGGTGTAGGGGAGAATACACTTAGAAGGAAAATTCATTTATGAATGACTCATTACATTATTCAAGTCAATGGTTTTAACATATAACAACCGGTTTATAAGATATGCAATTGAACTTAACTTCTATTAGAGTTTTGTCTACTCCTTTTCGGAGATTACAAACTATTGGTTGAGTTTTGTCTACTCCTTTGGAGACTACAAACTCTTGATTGGGTTTTGTCTACTCCTTTGTGGAGATTACAAACTCTTGGTTGAGTTTTGTCTACTCCTTTGAAGACTACAAACTCTTGATTGAGTTTTGTCTACTCATTTGTGGAGATTACAAACTCTTGGTTGGGTATTGTCTACTCCTTTGTGGAGATTACAAACCCTTGGTTAATAACTTGTTTTTAGTTCTAGATAATTATATTTATTTGTTTGGTAATTGGAAGAACCGTCTACTCACATAAGTGAGACTACGACCCTTTGGTCTAAAACCGGACACCGAAAATCCAACAAATAGCATGCAACCAAGAAAGACACAAAGAAGAACAATGATATCTCAACAATCAATCTCCAAATTTCAATAACTGAATTAAACGACAAGTAATCTCAGTATTTGTGTTCTCAAAAGACAATAACCAAAACCCATAAAAATCTCACAAATATCTCCAATCTCCAAGTCGCAATCCAAAATCTCTTCAATCTCCTTCCAATGATGAAGCAAGAGAATGTCGAACGTGGAGCAATTTGTCATTCCTAAGTATGGATGTGAATTCAAGTGTGTCGTGTGTAATCCGTCAAGCGTCCCCCGAAAATGCAGTCGTCGACCTTCTTTTATAGAATAAAATTAGGTCTAAAGGCTCTCTCCTTTGCATTGCTGACGTGGCAATAACAAAACGGCTTTTTCCGAAGAAAACCACGGGTAACGTCATCAAAACCACGACCGTCGTTTGTCCCGTGATGACTCTCGATCTTCCTTTCCATGTGTGAAATCAAAGAATTACCAAAACCTCGGCCGTAGAAGTTCCTTCTTTGGCTGTGGTTCTTCTTTTTTGATGCTTTTCTCCTTTGCTTCACTTCATACTCCTTCCTATGATTCTCCAATGCTTCCTAATGAACTCCACATTGAACAATACTCCACGAATGCTCCTTTTCCACTCCAATTCAGCGCCAATTCACTTAAAATCACAACAAAGCTTGCGTAGATTTCTATTCCGACACAATAGGTGAATATGCTCAATAAATGCTATGAAAACATGCCTATGTACTCAAAAGAAGGGGAAAAACTACCTATATGCACATCTAAACTACTGTCATATTTCATGCTATCAATTTGGATGTATTTTCCGGTGTTCAGAGGCCATTTAGAGACGGGCCCACGTAGACGTGAAGATGAAAGATACGCCGTGAAATACCATTCATTGGGGACGCCAAAGAAGAAGAATGAAAGGCTAGCCAATTTTAGAACAGAAATTATAAATTTTTAGAAATTTTTTTATCAAGTAACCATTACACATATGTAAAATGAAATACTAGATAAAAGCTTACTGAAAAAATGATAATCCATACCCTCCGTTGTTCCGTTCTTCATTTTTCTGTTCTTCATTGTTTTGATTGAAATTTGGCAGGTCTTTATTCATATCAGCATACTTGGCAAATTTCGTACGGTTATATACCATTGACCAAACTGAGTAAAAGATGGAAATGTTGCTGAATCGGTCGGAGTTCTCGACTATGCCTTTTCACATGTGCATAATAATCTCCTCTACATCCTGTAAATCAATAGTCTTAGTCAGATTTCTATATGTATGATGTATGTGTATAATGTGTAAACAAACATAACATAGTTTATATAGGATATGTACACATACATAACTTATATTGTGTACAATATGTACACAAACATAACATAGTTTATATAGGATATGTACACATACATAACCTATATTGTGTACAATATGTACACAAACATAACCTAGTTTGTGTACGATGTGTTTGTATACTTTGTGAAAAAACATAAGATAGTTTATGTACATATAGTTGTTGTACATAACAGAGCTATACATAATTAAAACATTAAAATATACATAATTAAAACATTAAAATTTACTGTACATAACAGAGCTATACATAACCTAGTTTGTGTACGATGTTTTTGTATACTATGATACATTAATGTATTCAAAACAAAATAACGCCCATTGAATGCAGTCGAAATGTCGTCTTCTCCATTGTTAACATCACTGAAGAACTAGGTTGAGAAGTTTTCAATGTTGGGATTTTACCACGAATAAACCGAAGAAATGAGATCGAATACTCACCTGGTATAATTAAACAACAGTCGATGAAGATTAACACTAGGAAACGACGATTACAAGACGGAGAAGACGCCGTTCAACGAAGATACCTTCAATCGCCTTCAATGGAGTTGGAGAGAGAATAGAGCGTATTGGGTTTGGAATACGGGATACTGTTTGTGATTTATAGAAGTAACCGCTATAAAAAGATATCGAGAATCTTTTGTTTACGGTTTCCATTTTTTTCAAAACTGTATCAAATTTTTTTGGTAGTTTTTTTAATTCAAAAATCAATTAACTGCCTAACCTCTATCCTTAATTATAGTATTAATTCTCTATTTATTATTTATTTTTTAATTTGATTTTGTAGGGACCTAGTTAGTCTACACTAAACAAAAAGGGCCCTATTTCACCAATTATCTCTCTATTTTTTGGGACAATTTATTAAATAAAAATAAATGGGCTCCGGTTTTTATGTTAGTTTTCGATTTCTATTCATGCTAAATATTTTTACGTTACTTTTGGAACAATTTTTTTCTTTTTTTAAATGATTATCAGCCTGATCTATTTATAGTTAAATTTTTTGAGGAGTTTTGTTATACCACATCGATTAACTACTAAGGTTGATGGTTTTAGAACTGGTATAAATGGGGAGTCTAAAGAGTATACAAATAATACATTTTTTGGCCTTTTGGTATGCATAGAGAGCAATCACGTCTTCAACACCGTACCACTGGGGGTCACCAATACCGCCAACGTAATCAGAAATGTCAACACGACTTTAGCGATTGCTCCTATGTGAAGGTCCACCTTAAGCGATGGACCTTCCAGCATGTGCTTGTACTCCTTCGGAATCGATTCCATTATCGCCATCGTGCCGCGCACCGCACCCGCGGCCTACACATATACAATATGTTACTTACAATCGAACCTTCTAATACGCTAGATCTGATAAAAGAAAACAAAATTGAAGATGAGACCTGAGCGGGAAGCGGAGGGCCATGGAGAAGAGCGAATTCTTAGTGACTCCGGCGGCGTAGAAGGCGGCGGTGGGGTTGAACGTGGCACCGCCAAGGAGAGCTCCGAAGAAATCAAAGATGAAGACCAGGGTTGCGATCAAATCCGTCATAATCAGGAGCGTTGGGGAGCCCTCCACGCCGATCGCTCCAGCGATCGATGACATGAATATTGCGATCATGGAGGCATAGAAGACCCACATTAATGTGAGCAAGAAGTCGGCTATTGTCATCTTTATTGGACCACCACCATGATTGCTAATAGTACAAAAGATCGATAAACTGAACCTGACTTTGTATCACTGCATTTTTTTTAACGAAGGAAACTAATTTTCAAAAAGAGGTAAAGAAAATCAATAACTAGAATATTGAGAGTTATCTACCAAGAATCTCTGCAATTAGGTAGAAATTTTTCTTTTTTTCCACATCAAACTAACTCATCAAACAAAAATATTTAAATTTTTTTCCTAAATTTACAATAAATTTGTTAAAAAACATCAGCATTATCCCCCTCATGTATCAGTTAAACTAATATTTTAAATCACACCAAAAGAAACTGATATTTTTAAAAGCTTTAGTAAATATAAAGCTATATATATTTATATATATTACTAAAACAACCCTATTTTGCTCAGAGTCAACCTTTAAGGTCATCTACATCAATATTTTTACAATTATTTAAATATTTTCACAATTTATTTATGAAACAATTTGGTTTACTAGGCTTTTTTGAGTTTTAGTTTTAGTAAATGTACCCCATGAGAGAAGAGAGTTTAGAGTTTCAGAGAAAATACAAAAGGTTGGGGTATATTTATTTATAAATATGTCACAATATATTTACAGATTTGTCATTAATTATTTTATAAGAAATTTTATATTATAATTAGTAAACAGTCATCGTGTCGCGTCAATTTTATTAAAAAATAAAATAATTAATAAAAGACAAATCTACTTATTTACCAATCAAAATTCTCAAATGGATCTAATGTAATTCGATTTTGTTGAGAAAATCTCAAGGTCAAAAGTTTTCGTTTTTAACGATATCTGTAACTAAATACTACTAACACTAGATGCTTTCTTAAACCAAAAGTTTCACAAAATACAGATAAAACATGTAAGCATCAAATGGGAGGAATAAATCGTTATATGCTACTAAAACAAAACTCTCTTATTCCAGATGTCAACATATTAACCATGTCACCTAGAATTTTTTGGCAAATATTTACAATTTTGCCATATTTTAATTATAATCATGCCATTATTCAATAACAGTTTTAAGGCAAAATTAAAATATTTTTCTTCTTATCAAGGCAAATCAACAAAAATTTTTTTTATCTCATCATGTTTAGTATCTTACGGTTATAACAATACAATTTTGACTGTGTTACCAAATTTACAATCATCTATAACAACTTAAGATCATATCAATATATTTTACAAATATATTAACCAATTAACATATTATTAAAAAGTATTTGTTATCTTTTACAAATCTTATATAGTAAAAAAATTAAAATATTTTTTTTGCTTATAATTAATTAATTATATTTTAAAAATATTATATTGGAGTATAAATTTTATTAACTAACAATTTAATTGAAAATACTAAATTAATTAAAATATTATGAGACCCTTTAGGTGCGGGTGTGTTTACTAGCTAACAACTTAATTAAAAGTACTAAATTAAGAATTTGTTTTATCCATACATGGATTTCAAATCTATTAGCTTTCATAAAAAAATTCTTTAATTTTGAAAGAAATTTTCTTATTCATCTTTTTTATATAAAAATTCAATTGCAAATCTTATATTGTTTTTTTTAAAGTTTTTTAAGAATCGTATTTTTTTATATTTAGATTTACTATATTTTTTGATTTTTTTAAATTCAAAATTGGGGTTTTTTTACAACTTTTTTTTATTTTGATTCGAATTCGTTACAATTAAAATTTTCTTATTCATTTTTATATTCATATTCGATTGCAAAATCTTTCATTACTGTTAAAAAAAATTTCATTTAGATTCGTTTTTTTTTATTATACAGATTTATTATTTTTTTTAAAAAATATTTGTTTTCATTTTTCATATTCTCTTATCACAAGTTTTGATTTTTTTTATTTAGATTCATTACTGTTAAAATTTTCTTATTCATTTTTTTTATTTAGATTCGACAAAAAAATTGTTTACAATTTAATTTTTTCATATTCGTATATTTATTTTTTTTTATTTTATTAATCATCCACAAGCGTAATCTCATTCGAGTAATCAATTTTGTTATGATTCCGGTTTTTATATTATGAGCATAAATTTGGTTGAATGTTAAATATCCAAATTAACTTTGTATAATACAGAAAATTTGTAACCTTTTTAAGAAATCCTTGTTATTTTTAACTAGAAATTTCGTAATTATAATTTACTCAAATATTATTTTACTAATCTTAAAAATTATTTTAATTTTCATATTTAAAATTTGAATCTTTCCTCTAAAATCTTGTACGTCTTACTCATTTGTATTGTCTAAATTTTTTGGCAACAAAATTAATATACCATTTCTCATTTGTAGTGCCTAAATTTGTTGTATAAGAATTAAATTAAAGTTTAAATAATAAGACACTTCTTTATTCGCAAAATTTATAACGTCGTGAGAATAATTGAATGGCAATCATAATGTTTCGTAAATATATCATTAGTTCATAAATTGCCTGGTGTAGATATTTCGAAGCAGATCAGTTTTAAAAAAAAGTTTTTGGACTTAAAAACAAAAGATTAATGGGCGTTGATTGTGAGAGCTCTATTTTTTAAATACTGCATCCACAGGGCGTCACGTCAACGTCAATGTAAACTGTTTTAGTATAATATATAGATGAACGAGAACTAGTAATTGTGAAAACAAGACATGGCCTCTTTATACATACAGGGATCGAATATCTAATTCTACTCTAATTTTGATGGATCTATATAAGGGAATTCTATTGCTTCCGGACTAAAAAACACTCTAAACCCAAGAAGAGAAAAGTCCTGCGGTGACCTGAGCGTCCAAGTTTGGTGATGACGGAGGCAAGTCCTCAGGCAACCACTGCTGTCGTTACGAGACCTAATGATCCTACTAATGCAGATACTATTATGCTAGATTCCACTGTTCAACAACAAGAGCCTATAGAGCCATTGAATTCAGCGCAAAAAGTAGATCTGGGTAAGAAACAGGTTGAAGAAAAAGATGTGGCTGATTCAACTACTTCGATCCAGACTGAGCGCAAGCAGTTACATGGGGAAACTAATGAAAAGATTAATGTCGGACCGATTGCTTTCTGTCCTGCACCGAATACAGTGCAATTGGTGGCACTTTCTGAAGAATCTCCGAACAAGAGTGTTCGCTCCAAATGGTGTGTGCAAGCTTTAAATTTATAACCCAAGATGTATGCTAAAAACAAGGATGCGAACCCGCAGTGTACGGGTCAATCGTAGTAAAAAGCAAGAATTCTGGGGTGTCGATCTCAGGGACTTAGGTGAAACAAAGCAAGTATAGGTTGTCTATGTAATTACTAACCACAAAAGCAATTAAAATAATCAAAGATGATAAAAAGTCAATTAAGGAAAATATGCAATTCTAGGGATTAAAGCATCTAGTTGTGGTTCCAACTCAAGATCTAAAGATAAAGCAGACAAAGCTGAGATTTTTTGCAAAGGGAAGGTGTTTCTAAAGTGGAATAGATCACCGGGTAAGTCTCACTACTCACTAATCCCAAACCGTAACTCCTATTACCGGGTAAGTCTCAAGGAATTAAGGAAAAAAACTATAACCTCAAACTAAAACTCCAACTAAGGGAATAGAATCAACCTTTACCGGGTAAGTCTCAGGCTAACTCACAAAGATGGAATGAAAGCACACTCAAACCCCAATAAAGGATAAACCTTTATTACCTACACTTATGATCATGGGTAAACAAACAAAGGAATTACCGGGTAAGTCTCATCCTAGGTTTGCATTGAACCAGGAAAGGTATAATAAGAATAGGATTTGGCAAACTCTAACACTTAACTCTCAGTTTCGGATAGGAAAAGTCACCTCGGTCAGACAAATTCCACCCCGGCCGAGATGTTCATCGACTGAGCGAGATGTTCTAGGGTTAAGGATAAAGACTCGAGCTTTCAGGTTCCTACTGGAATTTAAGATTATTCTATCATTCTTTTGCCCACAACCTTCAGCCAATCACCCTAGAATCACACAAAGAAATTAGCCAATCATTATCATGAAAGCAATAATCAAATATAAGGGAAGAAGGTAAATAATTGAACACAAAAACCTTAAGAACAAGGCTTCAATAACTGAATCAATTATCAAACAAACAAGCGTTCCTTGGATCACAATCCAATAAGACAATCAACAAGAAGGGAATCTAAGAGAATCTTACAAAACCCTTCACAAAAGCTATAAAAGCTATCAACTTCCTTCCTTCAACCTTCCAAAAATCCTTCCCAACTGCTGGATGATCTAAGCATGTATAAGCATTCGGTGATCCGAAGATCCGAAGATGGGTGAATTGTGGAAAATCCAACCCTTTATATAGGAAAATTATCTTCCAAAGATAAGATATCTTAAAAAGATAATTTCCTAATAAAATATATCTTATCTCCTAAAATAAATATCTTCCTAAGATAAATTTATAGGAAATATCTTAAAAGATAATTTCCTAATAAAAATATATCTTATCTCCAAAATATATCTCCCAAATATATGATCTTTCTTCCAGAAATCCAGACCAAAAATATAAGATCTCTCCTTCCAAAAATAAAAGATCTCAGCCAAGAATAAACGATCTCGCCGCATCAGAGTATTTGCCTCGGTCGAGACGCTCCTCGGGATCACCTCGGTCGAGATGGTATAGTAGCTGACCGAGGTGACTCTAAACTGAATGTGAAATCTCTTAAATCTGGTCCAAAGTAAATCTTCTTTGTTAATTCCATGCCTCCTGAGTTCTTCCTTAAGCTCCAGAATGTAGCTCAAATGACTCCTTAGCTCCTTTAGCTCCATTTTAGTCCAAAATGTGCCATTTTACCTACGATTACAACGAAACTTGGTGTAGACCTCGATTCCCGCAAAGGTAGATGAAACAACAATATAATCACATAATATACATCTAAACATGCAGATTATTGAAGATAAAACGTCTAAACAAGTCCCAAAATATAGACAATAATTCATGCTATCAAAATACCTCATACTTGTCCCTTGCTTGTCCCCAAGCAAGTTCCAAATCTTAAGTACAAGATAAAATGGATTATAAGTCATAAAGATCAATGAAAAGTATTTCAAAACATTTTTGGTGGTGTGCTCCACTCATAGATCACTCTAAGAGAATGCTTCATGGAATTAAAATCAAAATATGATCAAAACATTTAATAAATACAAAAAAGTTGTTCATCTTTTCATAAAATCATAGAATGCATAATAAATCATAATTATCGAAATTAATCATGTATAATCCAGTTTAAACCACTAAGTCAATCAACAAGCTCGAGGTCTCAAGGTCTTTTCAAGAGAAGGTCAAGAAACGTGTGAGAGTGGGATGTATATAGGGAATGTGGTGCTAGAATCCGGGAAAAGGGTCTTCACTTTACTTGCTTTGAACTTCAACATCTTCCACCAATAAGTTTTGCTTATTTTTACTTTTTTACTTTTTGGGATGCATGGACAGAGGTGCACAATAACCGAAGCCTAAGAGATCAGCAATCATCAATTTCTCGAGATGCCTCAAACCCTTGATGCACATACCATGACCCGTTAGGAATATCGCTCAATCCAACTTTGGCAAGACACAAACACCCGGCTATGTGAATGGTGCCGAGTTACTCATCATCATGATTGACTTCCCCAAACCTATTTGTTTCTTTCTAACTTTCAGCCAACATCTCAACTTTTCTTTTCACTTGCTTGCTTCCAAATTCCCGGATAGGTAAAGGGGGACAAATATGTATATGAGGGGCTAAGCATGATCAAGAAGAAGAAGAGAAGAGAATGAATTGCCTTAATCATCCCAGAAAGAAAGTGAGAGAACTCATCATGTGGTGTCAACCTTCAAATTCAACATAATTTGGATAAAAAAAATAGAGTATTAAACATGCCACAAATTTCAAACAAAGCATTTAGCAACTTAAACATATTATAAAACCTTTCAAACATATAAAGATTACAAAACCAGTCTGCAAACAAAATCTTCACTGAGGTCATATCCATATAAGAAGCACAAAAATCGTTTCGAAAACTCTCTCAGTTAAGCCACCTCGGTCGAGATGTTCTAAATCAACCGAGGTACTGCACCTCGTCTGGCAAGAAGCACTTCGGTCGAGGTCATAAAAATTGTTTTCTTAAACAGTTTTTGACGTTTTTCTCAATCAATTAACCTATATGCATGCATGTAGCCTCAGATAAGCACATAGAGCAGAAAAATCATAAATATCCAAACCAAGTCATACAAGCATACACATAAGGTCAAATACATCCACATACCCCATACTTGGGACACATTGTCCCAATGGGTCAAATAAGTCTAAGGAAACAGAGTACTCACCGAACAATGCTGAACTGCATAAAAAAATAAGAAACAGCTCCCAGATAAGATCATCTCGGTTGGCGAAGAACATCTCGGTCGAGGTTCTGTGACTGCACCCGAGATGTGCCTCAGTCAAGCTCCGTCCTCTCAATTTCTCGAACTTCTGTCATTCCAATGTAGCTCCTGAGCTGTATTCCTTCCTTAGATGTAACTTGTTGTCTGTCTAGGACGCCAAAAACAAAGCAAAGTAAAGTAAAAGCAAACTATCTAAAGCTAGACTAGGAAAGGGAAAAGAAAGCAATACCTTGGGTTGCCTCCCAAGAAGCGCTTGGTTTAAGGTCGCTAGCTGGACCTTTCTCCGTAGAATTACTCAATGTACCTCGAATATCCTGAAGTTCTCATCACATCCATCATAAAACTCTTCCAAAAAGGTTCCGGTTCCTAATTTTACCGGCAAATGGTAGGATCTCCTACGTACAAGCTTGTACGGTTTGGTTCTTACCAGAATCCTACCGGTCTTCCTATGCTTTCATGGGACATAACTCAGTCCTTCGTCCCATCCTTTCCTTGATCGAGAAAACAGCTTCTCGAGGATTCTAGTAGCTTCCCCATCTTCAGCTTGGGGATAGTACAAGGTCTTTGTCACTGTAACACCCCAAATTCTCGGAACTCGGGGAGCTACTGGTTAGGACCTCACAATGGGTCCCGACCTTGGTTTAACAACAACATTACTTGGATCTTACAACAAGGCACAAATGTATTTAAAACAACTTCTAAAACATAATATTTTTAATGGTATAAACGTACACATGTGACAGCCTTACAAACAATTATATAAAGATACATAACATGCATGACGTATGGAAGACTCCCCCGTCCCCATCTAATGAGTACGTGGACCCGGCTGACCATCCGTTCCGGATCTCTCTGCAACTGTCTATCTCTACAGATCTACAACACGGATAAACCGTTAGCTAACTATCCAAATATAAGCAAAATGATAACAGCACAAACACAAGCAAAAACAAAATAAACAAACATCATGCTGGCACTCAACCGTTTATTATCTATTATTTAAGTGATTCACATTATTCAATTTAAATTGTGGCACGAGAATTATTATTAGTTCTCGCCTCCGTTCCTTATCCAACTGGTGTAGGTCTAGCTGACTTCCACTGGTAGCATCACTACAAACCACGTATGGACTAGTCCCGAAAGAAACCCCCAGCGCCCCGCGAGCTACTGAGCAGAATGCCACCGCCCGTTACTCTTAGGCCAAAATATAGGTCGGTAATTATATATCACAACCTATCTCTCTAACATTTCAATCACACACCACCATCATCATTTATACTCATATTTAGCAGTCAGCTAAGTAAGCCCAAAGGACTTACCTGATATAACGCTCGACTCTCTGTAAACCAACTCGCTCTGTAAACTGTAGCAACTCAGTTGCCTGTCAAAGGAGATAAGTGCATTAGCACACTCCTACGTAGTTAGAAGTCTAAGACTTCTAAAATAGAATAATATATTAAGACATAACTAGTTGCAGTATTAATTTAGGGTAAAATGACCATTTTACCCTTGGTCCCGAAATTCCCGAAAATTCTAAAATTCATGTCTAAACTCCTATTTGAGATTCTAAAATCATATTCTAACTCCCAAAGTTTCGTTGGGTTCCAAGCTGACATTTTTCCTATGTTACTATTTTCCGGGAAATCGTAAAGGTCTAACTTCGATTCCAAATATAAAATTCGTATCCGCTTATGAAAATTCCGACTTAAATCCCTAGATTATCTATGATGTCCTATCTAACTTTAGGAGAAAGAATTTCTCCAAACTGTTCATTCAACAGTTTTATAAAAATTCCTAAAGTTGACTACTCTCTTTACAAATTCTATACTTAGCCAAAATCTGAGTATACTTTGAAAAATCATAACTCCTAAACCACTCACTGGATTTATCCCAAATTTTGATATGTTCTACTATAAAATCTTACCTATAATATATCCAAAATTCAGCCAGAAAGGATATCAAGAGCTTATTCAAAATCGTCTCACAAAACAGCATCACTTGCTGTTTTCCCCCAACACTCAGCACATATATAAAAACGTCAACTTTGAAACACAATAACTCTCAAACCGTAACTCCGATTCTTCCCAAAATTTAATATGATCTACAACAAGATGTCAACTATATCATATCAAAAATTCAAGCCTAACAGAGATCAAAAGCCTATTTTAAACTATCTCACAAAACAGCATCCCATGCTGTTTTTCTCAACTCAGCACATTTATAAAACTGAACTTTGAAACCTCATATCTCTCAAACCATAACATGGATTCCTCTGAAATTTTAGTATGATCTACTATACTATATCAACTATAACTTGTCCGAAATTCAAGTCTAACAGAAGTCAATAACCCCTCCAAATTTATTCCACAAAACTGTATCTCAAGCAAATTTCCTCAACTCAGCATTCTAAACGAAAAACTGCATGAATAGCCAACTTCGGGGTACTATAACTCTCACACCGTAACTCCGATTGTTCCCAAATTTTAGTATGATATACTATGCAACACTGACTACGACATACCCGAAAATCAGCCTCAAAAGAAGAGTCTAACGTACCCAAATCTGGACCCGAAGTTCACTGCTCGTCCCTTCTAAAAAAATTCAGAAACGCCTCTATCTTCACAGTTTCTTCTATGGAAGTTCTGGGCATGATTAGGACATATAATAGGCATTCATTAGACATGGAATATGTGGAAGGAAGTGCAAGAAAGAGAAGAGTATCACCCTTACCCTAATTCATGACTTGAGCGAGATGTTTGGATCTTCTGCACTAGTACTCGACAGAAGTGTGATAGGGAGATGTTATGTACTTCCTGTTCGTGCCCAGAACAATCCAGGAAGGTTGATTACACTCAGTCGATAGGAACAAAAGAGGGAAGGTGATGGTGCTTACCTAGTGGGTCAATCGGCCGTTTGTTGTTGCAGCAACAAGAGGAGCGTATGCTACTGCAGTTGGAGCGTTCGATCAGCAAGAGAGGAAGGTAAGGCCGCCTGTTGCTGCTGAAATCCGTAGACAGAAGGGAGGAGGTGTGTTTGTGAATCTGGACGGAAATAACACTCGCAGCGCACAAGGAAGGAGATCGGAATACGCTTGAGATCTGGCTTGAAATCCGGACAGTTACCTTATGTGTAACGCTCTTCAGCAGCGTGGATCTTCATGGGCTGCAGCTATCGACGGCCAGTTTCTCTTCACTCCTGCTGGGCTGGACGCGAGGCTAGCAGGCTGGGTATTCTGGGCTGGCGGCTAGCAGGCTACACACTGGGCTGAGGGAAAGGCTACGCACGCTGGGCTGGCGCTGCTGGGCTGAAGGGGACGTTGGGCACACTGGCAAGCTGCTGTTGGGCTTGACGCTGGCTGAAGAAGGTAAGGCAGCTGCACACTCCGCTGGACTAGACGCTGGGCTGCGGACAAGCGGGCTGAGGCGGACATTGGGCGCTGGGCTGTCAACAGCCTGTCTGGGCTTGTCACAGACTTGTCACAGACTTGTCACAGCCTTGTCTGGCCTTGTCACAGACTCGTCACAGCCTTGTCTGGCCTTGTCACAGCTTCGTCACAGCCTTGTCTGGCCTTGTCACAGCTTCGTCACCGACTTGTCCGGGCCTTGTCATATTCTAAATTAGGGCTAAACTTATTATTTTATGTGAAGGTAAGCTACATAAAATGATAAACTTTTAAGAGATTCTATCATTTTATGTGAAGGAAATCTACATAAAATGATAAATTTTATAATAATGTGTCTAACTAAGTAGACGGATATGGATCAACTGATCGAGATCGGGTTTGTTATAGAAATGAACGGAATAAAAATTCTGGATATTACAGTCACGTTAGTGACCCCATACTTGAACAAATAGCACTTCATTGCCTTAGCGGTGAAGTGCTTGCTAGCTCCACTCCTTTTAATCCAAGGAGCATCTTCTTCCAACAAATTCAATGGAGGTTTTATCTTGATCTTAGGAGGTTCTTTCGGAAGAGACCTCCAACTCTTCGGTGCATCCCTGAAGAAATCTAGAACTTTAGTAGGAATTTCAAAGGGAGTAAGAGAAGGCACATTATAAAGTTTTCCAAAGCTTGGGACAAGTTTCATGTTAGGTTGATAATCCACACATGAAATCTTTCCCAACTCAGTTGATCTTTCTTCCACCTTGGCCACAATCTCAGTAATTTGGCCAAGGTTCTCTACATCTTCCACTTCCAGTTCTACAGATTCTTCTTCAATCTCGGCCGATCTCTCTTCCACCTCGGCCGATCTCTCTTTCACCTCGGCCGAAGTCTCAATAGTTGGATCGAGATCTTCCACATCTTCCTTTTCCTCAAAAGCTTCAGGAGAAACTTCTGGTTCGATTGGAGGAATGCTTGAAACTTGCAGCGCTTCCTTATGCTCCTCTTTCGGCTTAGCATAGGATAGGGTGCTTTCCTTGAGCTCCTCCAACTTCTTCATCATCTTCTCCAATTTTGATTCAAGCGAATCTTCAAGAGGTTGCTCATAAATCTTTCTAGGGATATGCAGCTCATCTCATATCGCAAGCTCCTTCTCAATGACCTTTTCTCTTTCCCTTTCACTGTTAAACCAATAGAAGGAATATTTCCCTTCCAAGTATTCATAATGGTCCGCCTTAGCACTTTGTCTTGCTATCCAGGCCGGATCAAATGTAGTCATCGAATATCCTGAAAACTACAAAACTCATAGGAAAACTTGTTCTTTGGCGAAACTCTATTCCATTGAGAACTTCGTATGTACCTAAGAACACAAATCTGCAAGAACACTCAAGTAGAATGGTTAGTAGCGACAGGGGAAATAGCCCTGAAAGACAACCGCAACCGGCTCGGTCTAGACCAAGTCCCCGGTAACGGCGCCAAAAACTTGTTCGCTCCAAATGGTGTGTGCAAGCTTTAAATTTATAACCCAAGATGTATGCTAAAAACAAGGATGCGAACCCGCAGTGTACGGGTCAATCGTAGTAAAAAGCAAGAATTCTGGGGTGTCGTTCTCAGGGACTTAGGTGAAACAAAGCAAGTATAGGTTATCTATGTAATTACTAACCACAAAAGCAATTAAAATAATCAAAGATGATAAACAATCAATTAAGGAAAATATGCAATTCTAGGGATTAAAGCATCTAGTTGTGGTTCCAACTCAAGATCTAAAGATAAAGCGGACAAAACTGAGATTTTTTTGCAAAGGGAAGGTGTTTCTAAAGTGGAATAGATCACCGGGTAAGTCTCACTACTCACTAATCCCAAACCGCAACTCCTATTACCGGGTAAGTCTCAAGGAATTAAGGAAAAGAACTATAACCTCAAACTAAAACTCCAACTAAGGGAATAGAATCAACCTTTACCGGGTAAGTCTCAGGCTAACTCACAAAGATGGAATGAAAGCACACTCAAACCCCAATAAAGGATAAACCTTTATTACCTACACTTATGATCATGGGTAAACAAACAAAGGAATTACCGGGTAAGTCTCATCCTAGGTTTGCATTGAACCAGGAAAGGTATAAGAAGAATAGGATTTGGCAAACTCTAACACTTAACTCTCAGTTTCGGATAAGAAAAGTCACCTCGGTCAGACGAATTCCACCCCGGCCGAGATGTTGATCGACTGAGCGAGATGTTCTAGGGTTAAGGATAAAGACTCGAGCTTTCAGGGTCCTACTGGAATTTAAGATTATTCTATCATTGTTTTTCCACAACCTTCAGCCAATCACCCTAGAATCACACAAAGAAATTAGTCAATCATTATCATGAAAGCAATAATCAATATAAGGGAAGAAGGTAAATAATTGAACACAAAAACCTTAAGAACAAGGCTTCAATAACTGAATCAATTATCAAACAAACAAGCGTTCCTTGGATCACAATCCAATAAGACAATCAACAAGAAGGGAATCTAAGAGAATCTTACAAAACCCTTCACAAAATCTATAAAAGCTATCAACTTCCTTCCTTCAACCTTCCAAAAATCCTTCCCAACTGCTGGATGCTCTAAGCATGTATAAGCATTCGGTGATCCGAAGGTGGGTGAATTGTGGAAAATCCAACCCTTTATATATGAGAATTATCTTCCAAAGATAAGATATCTTAAAAAGATAATTTCCTAATAAAATATATCTTATCTCCTAAAATAAATATCTTCCTAAGATAATTTTATAGGAAATATCTTAAAAGATAATTTCCTAATAAAAATATATCTTATCTCCAAAATAGATTTTCCAAATATATGATCTTCCTTCCAGAAATCCAGCCCAAAAATATAAGATCTCTCCTTCCAAAAATAAAAGATCTCAGCCAAGAATAAACGATCTCGCCGCGTCAGAGTATTCGCCTCGGTCGAGACGCTCCTCGGGATCACCTCGGTCGAGATGGTACAGTAGCTGACCGAGGTGACTCTAAACTGAATGTGAAATCTCTTAAATCTGGTCCAAAGTAAATCTTCTTTGTTAATTTCAAGCTTCCTGAGTTCTTCCTTAAGCTCTAAAATGTAGCTCAAATGACTCCTTAGCTCCTTTAGCTCCATTTTAGTCCAAAATGTGCCATTTTACCTACGATTACAACGAAACTTGGTGTAGATCTCGATTTCCGCAAAGGTAGATGAAACAACAATATAATCACATAATATACATTCAAACATGGAGATTATTGAAGATAAAACGTCTAAACAAGTTCCAAAATATAGACAATAATTCATGCTATCAAAGAGCACCTTGGCTCCACCAAAAACCTGGAGCCAGGTTATTGGAGGGGTCCAAAACTCTAATAGTATTAAGGATAAGATTACTAGAGAATTCATTGAAGATCGGGTTACCGTCAACTATCCGTTCGGAGATGAAGGAGACCCCGTGATTGAAATAGCGAAAGAGATTGCTGACGACCTTGAGGAGCGATGGAGTAACTCGTTAGTCTTTAAAGTTATGGGTTACCCTATCGTTTTCCCGGTTATGGAGAGAAAAATCAGAGAGCTCTGGAAGTGCGGAGAGAATTTACAGGTTATGAATTTAGAGAATAACTATTTTCTTGCAAGGTTCAAAAGTGAGAATGAACTCTTGATGGTGCTCACAGGAGGACCATGGGCAGTGTTTGGTAGGTGTCTTATCATGAAGCGTTGGTCACCCGATTTTGTCACTTCGAACCCAATTACTTCAGAACCTACATGGATAAGGATAACCGGAGTTCCTGTGCAATGGTACCATGAAGCACTCATCTGTCGGTAGGAGTTGGCCTACCCATATCGATTGATCCGAAAACGCTACATTTCAATAGAGGAAGATTTATTCGGATTTGTGTTGAAATAGAATTAGATACATATGTATCTAGAACATCAAGAAGAGTAGAAAAAGGACAAAGAGCCTTCTCATGTCATATGTATCTAGAACTCCTAGCAAGCTCTTTGTCCTTTTTCTACTCTTCTTGATGTTATTTATTATGTCTAAACTTGGTTCACACGAGTGTTAGTCTCGTGTCCAAAACCCTATGTATATCTCGGTTCGTTTTTACGTTGGTCTCAATGAGTGATAGTCTTCTGGCCCAATTCCTGAACATCTCACGATTTGTTAAGCTGAACCGATAGTACTTCAGTTCTACCACATCGGAACTTTCAATCTTGAATGTGTATGCAATTTGGTATGATTTTGTATGTCAGTACTATACAATTTTCTTTTTCTTTTTTGGTGGAAGACTTTACAATTTTCTTGGCAGTGAAGCTTCTTAGCAACTGTACACTACATTGACACTTATAGAAGTGATACAAAGATAAATATAGCCACTTAAATACTTTGGGACTAAATTATCTAGCTTTAATCTAACCATGACCATTGAATGAGGCTAAGTGACCACGAGTTTATATTCTAACATAGTTGGAGCGAATATTTGAGGTTATGTAGCAATAAATATTGACTCAAAAGTCACTTTGTGCGCAAATAACCTTGACTTTACTCTCAAATTTAGGCTCATTGCTTCATCGTGGGTAAATAGCCTTGACTTACCTTCTATATTAGCCTCACCTTTTTCCTATGTGTAAATAGCCTTGAATTTGCCCTCAAATTTGTCTTTCGTGGCAAAATAGCCACGAATATTATCCTCTTTTTTTTCCTTAGGGTAAATAGCATCGAGTTTACCCTCAAAATAAGCCTCCATTATTTTCGTTGGTAAATGGCCTTGAATTTGCTCTTGAACTTGGTATTTGTGGCTAAATGCCTACGAATAATAGCCTCATTTTTTCCCGAGGGTAAATAACCTCGAGTTTACCATCAAAATTAGCCTCCATTATTTTCCGATGGTAAATGGTCATGAACTTGGTTTCCTGCTTTAAAGCTTTTTCGTTGTCAATTACCCTCGAAAGACCACATTGTAGGTAAAATCGTCAAATTTAGCCTCGAATTTACGCTCGAATTATTTCGTGGCTACTGCACCGTGGCTATAGCGGCCTTTTTTGGTCGTATAGTAATCTACATGCCCTAATGTATCTTAATTATTTTAAGGGACAACCCACCTTACCTAGTTATTCTTTTTATTTCTAAAACATTTATTATTTCACAATTTTCAATTATTTATTTATTTATTAATAAATTTAATTGTAATATTAAATTATTAATGCAACTCTATTATTTGACAACTTTCAATATTTTATTCTTTCCCATTTAAACTTGGGCAAACTATAGCTCCGATTTTAGACTTGGACAAACTAGAAATGAGATCAAATAAAATTATGTTTCTTATCCCTCTTTTTTTCCGTGAAGAAAGGATTAAAGTTCAATTTATTGAAATAAATAAGTAACTAACCTGTAGTATGATTATTATCCGATCAAACAGTTATATATCAAAAGAAAGATCGACACACAAGTTGATTACGCAGTTCAGGTGTTAAAAACCCTATATCTGCGGAACCTCAAGAGGGGAGGTCCGATCCCGGTTTTTACTAGGCATTCAAGACGATTACAATATAGGTTCGATTACAAAGGTGCACGCAAGATCAACATGTAAAAGACCTATATCTAGAACAAGCAAGAACAAGGGAGATACGAAGAACAAGGTATAGAAACAACCCCTGTGAGGCTAAGCAAAGCTTTCTGTCAAGCTTTGCTATCTTCAATCGGAAGATCTTCTTCTGGAGAGGTGTAGGTGAGGATGAACGTCTCAAACCCTAGCGAA
This sequence comes from Fagopyrum homotropicum, assembly GCA_033239125.1. NCBI lineage: Eukaryota > Viridiplantae > Streptophyta > Magnoliopsida > Caryophyllales > Polygonaceae > Fagopyrum > Fagopyrum homotropicum. The sequence goes on along the minus strand of BSWB01000001.1, from coordinate 137,076,032 downwards.
CCACCTCCGACTTCTCTTCGATCGCTCTCTCTCTCTTTCTCTCAGAGGAACTTCTCTCTTTTCTCTCAGTGGCAAGGGTTGCAGTCTCACTTAGGGTTAGGGGAGGTAGGGTGTTGCTTTTATACCTCCTCTTCAAAACCCAAACGCATCGTTTCATTTAAGCGGTTCCGAACCAAGCCAAACTTCTGAAGATAAACATCACAGCTCGAACCCGGTCCAATCAAATAACACAAGCTGTTGCCCAGAAGACAACATCTCATGCAACAAGGCCACCTTCACATATCAGAGATAAGGAAACAACACGTGCCACAGCTTCCTAGTGAGTCCAAGCCACCAGGGTCCAATGAACCGGCAACGAGTGCTACACTAGTCAGCTACAACAAGCATCAGTAACCTCATTCTAACCAAACTAGACGTAGGAGCTATTACAAGTCAATACTATTGCGTACACTTATGTAATCTATCCTATACAAACATGAATCACAAAGTTAACAATTGCCCTCTTGATTCATGTTAACAAATAGTCTTGATCACCAGTAGTAAATCAGGGAGGCACTCCCGTCCGTCATCAGTTCAGTGCTTATTATCTTTAGGGAACATCCCATAAGTGAAGGGAATTCCTGCAAAAGATAAATTTGTCAGTAGGGACAATTTTTGTACCAAAATCAGCAGGATTCATATCTCCTCCAATTTTCTTAACCTCAAAGTGCTTCTTTTCTATCTCATCCCTAACAAAATGATATCTAACATCAATGTGTTTAGACCTTTCATGATATACGGGATCTTTACAAAGATATAAAGCACTTTGGCTGTCAATGTTCAAAACAGGAATACATGTGTTATGTTGTATTTCAGTGATTAAGCCTTTTAACCAAATGGCTTCTTTTGATGCTTCAACTACAGCTATGTACTCAGCTTCAGTGGATGACAAAGCTACAATAGATTGTTGTTGTGACTTCCATGAAACACAGTTATTAGTCCAATTGTAGTAGTAAGCCGTAGTAGATTTTCTAGTGTCCTTATTACTAGCATAATCAGAATCTACAAAACCAATAACATCATGATTCACAGAATGTTCAGCAAAACACAGACTCAACTTTTTAGTTCCAACAAGATATCTTAAGCAATATTTCATAGCAGTCCAGTGTTCTAATCCAGGGTTAGACATGAATCTACTTAGAACACTTATAGCAAAAGAAAGGTCAGGTCTAGTGCACAATATAGCATACATTACAGAACCAACAACCACATCATAAGGGATATTAGACATCTTTTTCAACTCACTGGGAGAATCAGGACAGTGCTTCTTGGTCAGATCTAAGTGCCCTCCTAAGGGCATAGGTGTAGGTTTGGAATTTCCCATATTAAACCTATCCAGGACTTTCTGTATGTAGTCAAGTTGAGAAAGCCACATTTTCTTTTTAACCCTATTTCTTATGATCTGTATACCAAGTATTTTCGTGCAGCACCAAGATCTTTCATGTTAAAATGCATTTTAAGATCTCTTTTTACATTACTAATGATGACTTTAGATTTACACATAATCAGAATGTCATCCACATATAAGAGAGAATAAGAAGCATTTGGGGTAGAAAGATTCTTAAAATACAAGCAATAATCATATTTGCTTCTCATGAAGCCCAGATTCTTAATACAAATGTCAAACTTAATGTTCCATTGTCTAGGTGATTGTTTTAAACCATATAGAGACTTCTTAAGCAAACAAACATGCTCAGGTTTATTTTTATTAACAAAGCCTTTAGGTTGACTCATGTAAATGGTTTCATTCAGATCACCATGCAAGAAAGCAATTTTAACATCCATTTGTTCAATATCTCAGTCATACACAGTAGCCATAGCAAGTAGTAATCTCAAGGTTTTATACTTAACTACGGGAGCAAAGATGTATGTGTAATCTATGTCCTCTCTTTCAGTAAAGCCTTTGGCAACCAGCCTGGCTTTGTACCTAGGAGGATCACTATGTTTTATACCTTCTTTTAGTTTGTACAGCCACCTACATTGAACTAGTTTCACATTTTCTAGCCTAGGTACCAGGATCCAAGTATTATTAGAATTCATAGACTCAATCTCATCATTCATAGCTTGATTCCAGTGTTTGGCATTAGGACATTTTATAGCTTGTTCATATGTGTCAGGGGTGTAGAAATTTTCTATCACATCAGCTGTCAAGAAGGCATAATCAACAATATTCACCTCATCAGTTAGCATGATATACTCAACATTATTAGCATATTTTTTATTAGGAATTTTCAGTCTTGGGGCCCTGTCCCTAGTTAATTGGTAGTGACCATGAAAATCCGAACGACTCAGGTCTTCATGTCTATCATTTGACTTGAGTTAGTTTGAAATTTCCTCCTCATTATCAGCACTGTGGGCACTGGTACCCGAGTCGTCTGGATTTCCATGGTCACAGCCATTACCAGATTCAAGGTTCGTCAGGTTTTTATTAGGAGTTTCAATACTTTCCTCCCCTAATTGCTGAGGGTTGTCATAATTCCTATCATCCTCATTAATTTCCTCCCCTAATTGTTGAGTATTATCATCATTATTATTTTCATCCTTATTTATGTCTAATTGAGGGGTGTTAACATTGCTGGAACTTTCAGTTTGATAATGTCCTATGTCAAACTCTTCTTCATCATTTTCATTTATGTGAGGTTGTTCATTATGATTATAGAAAGTTCTGGACGTGCTAGGAATATCTATACCATCATTCTCCTCAGAACTATGGGTTACATCATTATCAGTTTTAGATTTAAAATAAAATTCTTCTTCATTAAAGGTTACACTTCTAGAGTTAATGACTTTATATCCATGGGGTTGTATTAGGAGGAGTTTGTATCCCTTAACACCTTCTGGATACCCTAGCATAACAGCTTTTAAGGCTCTAGGGTTTAACTTTCCTTGAGAAATCTGGGAGTGAACAGTACAACCAAAAGGTTTTAAATGAGTTAAGTTTGGTTTCTTACCAGTCCACATTTCCTGAGGGGTTTTAAAATCTATAACTGAGGAAGGGGATCTATTTATGAGGTAGGTAGCAGTCACTATGGCTTCCCCCCACATAGAGTGTTTCATCCCAGAACTAATGAGCATATATCTAGTCTTTTCAAGAAGGGTTCTATTCATTCTTTCTGCTGTTCCATTTTGTTGTGGAGTTCCAGATATAGTAAGGTGTCTTTTAATTCCTTGGTCTTTGCAGTAATTATTAAACTCAAAGTTGCAAAATTCAAGCCCATTATCTGTTCTAAGGCATTTTAGAGTATAACCAGATTGGTTTTCTACAGCTTGTTTCCATTCTTTAAAGTACTCAAAAGCTTCATTTTTGTTTTTAAGGAGATAAGTCCAAACTTTCCTAGAATAATGATCTATGAAAGAGATAAAATATCTCTTTCCTCCTATGGTGTCAACCTGTGCAGGTCCCCATAGGTCAGAGTGAACATATTCTAAAGGTTTTTGAGCTTTATAGGATGAGTTATTATAGCTGTGTTTATTCTTTTTACCTAAGATGCAGTTTTCACAAAGAACAATATCTACAGGTTCTTTGTCTAAAATACCTTATTTATACAGATTTTTAAGGCCAGTGTTTCCAATATGTCCAAGTCTATTGTGCCAGATTTTAGTATGACTTAAGTTCATTTTAGTATTAGTAGTGGTAAGGATCAAATTAGGTGCAGTGATAACTTGGTATAACCCACCCTTTTTGATTTTTTTATAAGAGTAGTTCCATTTCTTATTACTTCTCTTATCCCATTACTAGTATTAATTTGACAGTTTAGGTCATCTAGGGCAGATTCACTCATTAAATTCCTTCTAAGTTGTGGAACCCATCTAACATTCTGGAGAACTCTAATTTTTCCATCAAACATGTATATAGGTACATTTCCTACCCCTCTAATAGCCAAGGCAGTATTATCCCCTAACATAACTTCTCCACCATCCAATTCATGCAGAGAGCTAAATAAGGATTTATCAAATGAAGCATGCATGGTACAACCAGAGTCCAAAATCCACACATTAGAATTTAAGGAATCATGCTCAGAGCACATAAGCAATTCACAAGGATATTCAATTTGAATTTTTTCAAACAGAGACACTTTTCCACAAGATTTTTATTATTCTTAGCATCATCTCTCTTTTTCTTCCTACATTCATTTGCATAATGTCCAGGTTTCTCACAGTAATAACATTTCTTGTTATTTTTGTCAAAGTCAGAAGATCCAGACTTATCTTTTTCATATTTTTCCTTCTTCTTGTTTTTAAAATGTTTAGGATTTGCTTTAGCCATAAGAACTTCAGGTTTAACATATGATTTCTTTTCAGTTTTACTTTTAAAAACTTTTAAGGTATCATTCTTTTCATTTATAGCCACTATTATCTTTTCTTGAGTAATATTATCTGAGCTATACTGAATGACATCTCTCAAAGTATCAAACTGAGCAAGTAAAGACCCTAATAACAAGACAACAAGGTGAGTTTCTTTTATTTCATCATCACATCTAGTCAAGTCTTGATTCATTCTTAAGAATCTGCCTAAATTTTCATTAAGTGTCACGTTAGTGTCCATTTTGAAGGTAAAGAGTCTATGCAGTAAAGAGATCCTATGTAATAACCGAAAATTTTAAATTTCCGGTAAACCGAAATTAACCAAATCCCGATACGTCAATCTTAAATAAATAAATAAATAAATAAAATAAAACGAGTTTAAATGTTATCATTTTATGTGACTTTAAGTCACATAAAATGATAAAACTATGTAGCCAGAAATAATTTTTTACGCACCTTAAGAATACAATAATAATTTATATTATATGTAATTTAGTTCCGTATAATATAAAACGAGTAACGAATTGTGTATCCGTATTTAATGAGAAAGCAGGCCGGATGTAGCCCACTACGAGGCCCAATTATCAGCCCATCAACCCATCTCATAAACTAATTTTACCCTAATTCCCTCTTAACCCTAATCCTATCTAATTACCCCTCTAACCATCTGTTGCCGCTCCCGTTTCTTCTCTCTTTTGGACGATCGAACAGCGGCCGCCAACACAGCCTCCGCCTCTATCTGCAGACGCCACCGGATCCACCACACCGCCCTCGTTCACCGCCACCTGTCGACCACCAGGTGAACCACTAGACTCTATTCCGTCTCTCTCTCCTCTGCGTAAATTACCGCTCACCTACTGATCTACATACCAACAGCAGCACCATCGATCCAGCAGCAGCGCACGCCACCAGAGCCGCCGCTGCACTGCTTCTCGTCGACCTCCAGACCCCACCGGAAGCCTGGTAAGCCCGCAGCCTTCTCCCTCCTCGCCATTCTTCTTCTCGGCGTTAGTATTGTTAACTCTTTGCGCTGCTTCTCTTCGGCCGGCAGGGAACATCCGCGCCGCCTTGCTTCGGCCCTACAGCAGCTCCAGAACCACCACCGAGCCCTCTGTTGATCGAGACTCACAGCAGCCTTCGGCTTTCCTGCAGTAGTAGCAAATCGACCACCAGGGAGGCCGCCGGAAAGCTAGCACATCGGCCGCTGGACTGCAACTCCAGTTCTTCTCCCTCCTTTCCCCTGCGTGTATTTCTTGTGAGTTGGAAACATATCTAAACTGAATGTAATACGTATATAAACTGAGATTTAATACGTATATAAACTGAGATTTGATTACGCATATGAACAATAGATTGGAGGTAGTACGGGTATGCAGTTCGGTAGGTTAATAAGCCTCTGTTGTACAATAGTGTGTGTGTGGAGATAGTTTTATAAGTATGTTTAGGTGCTGAATAGGTAATTGTGTATACGTATGGGAATGCTGAACATATAAATGTATCTTTACATTTAGAAGGAGTAAGTTTGTATATTAAATACCTACATGTACGTATAGTTGGAAGAGTTCGTGATACAGTTATATATAAGAGTATATTTATAAATTATAAGCATAAATATAGAATATATAAAAATGCGAGTATATATATATAAGTACGAGTGGGGATTTATGAAATTATGTAGAGATAAGTAAGTTGAGGAGAAGGAAAAACATGTTGACGGTATTATGTATGTAGTAACATAATTAGTAGCCGGAGAGGAGGAAGGTTATCCTTCTTAGGGTTGTCTCGAGTTTGACCTTATAACCTATAAGTAGCTATCCGAGAGACATAATTTTGGAAAAATAAGATAAGGAAGAAATTAGTAGAATTCAAGAATAAACTTCGGGAATTTACAATACCAAGGGTAAAATGGTCTTTTACCATAAGAGAGCTTTTCCGTAATTCCTTCGCATGAGGTTGGACATCGAGATGTGATTTTGATACACATGCCTTATTTGACAGGCGTTTGAGTTACCACGAGTACGGACTGTTTGAGACGTGTTAGAGTGTATTTTGACTTAGGTAAGTCCTTGCGACTTACTTAGCCAGTTTCCGGATATTAGTTGAGTGGTAGTGGTTGTGTGTGTTATGTGCGTGTTTTAATAATAATAACTTGCTAGGACGACCGTTATTATTATATTTAAGGCCCAAGTGTATGTATAACGGGTCGTGACATCACTACCCAGCTCTGACAGGAGACTGGGAGGTTCTCTATACCCAGACCAGGCAGGTACAAGGTGAGATGCATCGGATCCATTCCTGATGGTTACACGGGGGCGGAGGCGAGGTTTGGGAATCCGTCGTGTCACAAAATAAGTATCATTAGCGTGAAAGAGTAACTTAACTCAAGATAATAAAATGGACTTGTTTGAAAGCATGATGGGTGTTTATATTTTTATGTGTGTGTGTGCTACTATTATTCTGCTAATATTTGGATAACTAGCTAACGGTTCCCCTTGTTGTGTTTTTCGATTTACCGTAGGTTAGACCAGCAGCTGAGTGATCCGGAAGTAGTGGTCAGCCGGGTCTCCGTACTCCTTAGAGTGGGGGGGGTTGGGAGTTGTGTTTGTCTTTTCTTTCTTTTGGTTAAGACAGTTGTTCGTTTCTTTTGTTTAAGTACTTTAGGCTGTTAGACCGTGTTGCATTCATTACCTTAAAAATACTATTTTATGAATTTCGGTTTTCTTTATTTGTGTCTTGTTGCAAGATCCTAGTAATGTTGTTGTCAAACTGAGGTCGGGACCCATTGTGAGGTCCTAACCAGTAACGTTCTGAGTTCTGAGAATTCGGGGTGTTACAACATGGTATTAGAGCTCTAGGTTGGCAACAATGGCACTTGAAATCTTCTGAAAGACCGAATAAGTTTTAAGCAGAACCCGAAAAGGGGTCTGGGTTTTAAAAAGAGAATTTTTTGTTTTAAATGCATGCATAGTCTGGTTGGGAATAGAAAAGTACGGCTGGCCACCACTACTACCGCGGATCTCAGTATGCTTAGTATGGACTTAGGTTTTACTGTAGATGGACTTTTTGGACTTTTAGCTAGTTGTGTTTATAGTTATTATTCCTCGCGCAGATGGCACGTACTAGAGCTACGCTAGCTACTGGTCGAGGTAGAGGTCGTCCACCTCTCCCTCCAACTGGACCAGGTAGGGGAGATGGGACCCCTATAGTTAGAGGACGCGGCCGTGGAGGTAGACCTCCACTAGCCCGAGGCCGAGGTCGAGCTCCTCGAGGGGATCCACCAGCAGTGATCATGCCAGAGGCTGGAGTGGAGGAGGTAGCTGAGAGTGTAGGTCCTGAGGTCAGGAATGAGACCGTTGCTAGGTCTGAAGCACAAAGAGCACGTTCGACGGAGTCAGGATGTGTTTCCATTGGAGCGAATGAGTACAGAGAGTACCGAGCATACGTTGAGCGTATGGAGGAGGTAGCTAGGACAGAGAGACTTACCCAGGTACCACCAGTACCGGCTAGATCTGTCCAGGTGACACAGGGAGTGCCTCAGGTGCCAACTATACCTGAGAGGAGAGTTGTGGCTGATAGAGCTCCTACTGGGTCTAGAGCACCGAGGCCGGATGAGTGGTTGTAGGCTTTCAACTCTCAGAAGGTCCCCTCATTTAGTGGAGAGATAGGACTGGAGGTGGAGCACTAGATTGGATAGGTAGAGACTGCATTAGAGGCGATACGTTGCCCAGAGGATCGACAGGTGGACTTGGTGCAGACATGTTTCACTGAGGATGCTCATTCCTGGTGGCGGACCATACGTAGTCGAGTCACCAGTTGGGAGCAGATGAGGAGCATTGTTAGAAACAGATACTGCCCTGTCTCGTTGAGGAGAGAGAGGTTTCAGGATTTCATTGAGGCAGGATTTGAGGACATTCCGATTGCTACTGCCATCAAGAAGTTCCAGAAGGAACTAACACTGCTTGGACCAGCTGCACCTCCCGAGGAGCAACATGTATATCTCTTTTCACGGAGATTGAGAGAGGGTACGCGTTCCTATCTAGCAGGATTTCGCTGTGAGACTCTGTCAGACTATCAGGATAGAGCGTTTGCATATGAGAGATACAGACCAGTGTCGAGGAGAGCTGCTCAGTCAGACAGGCCGGATAAGCGGCAGAGGACAGGTTATGCTAGTGGTAGTTCAGGAGTAGCTGTATTTGGACGGGGACAGACTCAGGGGCGACATAGTCATACCGCTACTGGTCAGACTTCAGCTGGTGGCTTAACAGTGCCACAACTACAGTGGCTATGGACACATCCGATCGAACTGCACGAAGCCGGCAGTGACCTGCTTCCAATGCGGCAAGGTTGGACATAGAGCTGCATTCTGCCGCCAGGGCAAGGCTCCATCTCAGCAGGGTTCTTCTCCTACAGGCTTATCAGGGAGTGTACAAATACCGCCACAGTACCGAGCTCCGAGTCAGCAGCAGCAGTACCGAGCTCCTGGTCAGCAGTAGTCTTACAGGGCTCCAGGACACACATCATCACAGGGTTCCATGCAGGGATCAGGTCAGGGCAGAGGACGTGGTAGTGTAGCTGATACTAGAGGAGCTCAGGCACGAGTGTTTGAGTTGAGAGATGCTGATCAGCCAGATGCACCGACTGCCACAAGTACGATCCAGATTCATGACTTACCTATACGAGTTTTATTTGATACGGGTGCTACACACTCCTTCATATCTGATGCATGCGTAGATAGGTTGTCCTTAGCTACTGTAGAGGGGATACCTTTTATGATAGGCTTACCTGATGGGAGTAAGGTAAGAGGGACTAGAGAGATCTTTGGATGTCTTGTTCGTATGGGAGACGGAGACTAGCTAGTCAATTTTCTAGTCATGCCCTTAGCTCATGAGGATGTCATTATAGGGATAGACTGGATGAGGAAACACGGAGCAGTCTTAGACATTGGTAGGAGGACAGTGACCGTTGCCACGGAGGAGGGCCATAGAGTAATATTCCAAGGTTGGGACCTCGGAAAGTCAGGCACAGTTATCAGTGCAGTGAGGGCAGCGAGACTGATGGCACAGGGTTGCGAAGCCTTTTGGTGTTATGCCATGAAGGAAAGCAAGAGCCTGACTATAGAGGAGATACATGTTGCATGCGATTTTCCAGAGGTATTCAGTGACGACCTGCCAAGACTACCCCCACAGAGGAGCGTTGATTTCAGCATTGACTTGGAGCCGGGCACGAGACCGATCTCGAAGGCTCCGTACCGTATGGCACCTATAGAGTTGCTTGAGCTGAAGAAGCAGTTAGAGGAGCTAGCAGAGAAGGGTTTCATACGCCCTAGTGTGTCTCCTTGGGGCGCGCCAGTACTATTTGTGAAGAAGAAGGACGGATCGATGAGGCTTTGCATAGACTACAGAGAGCTGAATAAAGTAACTATCAAGAACAAGTACCCACTGCCACGCATAGATGATCTGTTGGACCAGTTGCATGGGGCGTTTGTGTTCTCGAGGATAGACTTGAGATCAGGTTACCACCAGTTGAGCGTGAGAGATCAGGACATACCTAAGACGGCATTCTGGACTAGGTATGGTCATTATGAGTTCGTAGTGATGCCATTTGGGCTCACTAATGCACCAGCGGTGTTCATGGAGTTGATGAATGGGATATTCATTGACTTCTTAGACCAGTTTGTAGTGGTCTTCATTGACGACATCCTAGTCTACTCTAGGAGTCGAGAGGAGCATGCCGGACACTTGAGGACAGTATTGCAGATTCTACAAGATAGCCAGCTGTATGCTAAGGTATCCAAGTGTGAGTTTTGGATGTCAGAGGTGACTTTCTTAGGTCACGTGGTGACTACTGAGGGTATTAAGGTCGATCCGGCGAAGATCGAGTCAATATCTTCTTGGCAACCTCCTAAGAATGTTAAGGAGGTTCGCAGCTTTCTAGGTTTAGCAGGTTACTACCGCCGGTTTGTGGAAGGGTTCTCTTTGATTGCCCGACCACTTACTTCTCTTCTTAGGAAGACCACTCGGTTTGTCTGGTCTGAGCCGTGTCAGCAGAGTTTTGAGGAGCTGAAGAGGAGATTGACATCCGCTCCGATTTTGGCACAGCCTGAGGGTACTGATGATTTTGTGGTATACAGTGATGCATCCAAGCTGGGCTTGGGGTGTGTTTTGATGCAGAGGGGTAAGGTCATGGATTATGCGTCTCGACAGTTGAAGACGTATGAGGAGAACTACCCCACACATGATCTAGAGTTGGCTGTAGTAGTCCATGCTCTTAAGATCTGGCGTCACTATCTCTATGGGGCGACATGTCAGATCTTCACAGACCATAAGAGTCTGAAGTATATATTCACTCAGCGGGAGTTGAATAACCGCCAGAGGCGGTGGTTAGAGTTGATCAAGGACTTCGACCATGAGATTCTTTACCACCCCGGGAAGGCGAATGTGGTAGCTGATGCTTTGAGCCGGAAGACGCCTAGGGAGAGGGCGATAGCCCGGTTGACAGTACAGCCACAGTTGCAGAGGGACTTGGCTTGGTTGGAGATAGAGATTCAGTTTCCCGATACTGATGGTCAGTTGGCTACCATGGAGTTACTTCCTGATCTGTTGTATGAGATCCGACAGAAGCAGGACACTTGCCCGACTTTGATCAGGATCCGAGACAGGATGTCTCGAGATGAGGCTCCACAATTTACTATTGGTGCAAATGGAGTGATGAGACGTCAGGACCGCGTTTGTGTGCCGTCAGACAGTGAGTTGAGACAGAGGATACTAGGTGAGGCTCATGCTACCCCATACTCAGTACATCCTGGAGCGAGTAAGATGTACAAGGATGTGAGACGGTCCTTCTAGTGGGGTGGTTTGAAGCCCGATGTGACTCGGTATGTGGCTCAGTGTGCGACTTGCCAGCAGGTCAAGATTGAGCATCGTAGGTCTGGAGGAGAGCTCCATCCACTTCCAGTACCACAGTGGAAGTGGGAGGATATACCTATGGATTTTGTCACAGGCTTGAGACTCAACAGAGGATTTGATGCTATTTGGGTAGTGGTAGACCGCCTGACGAAGACCGCACGTTTCATTCCGATTAAGGAAACGTGGCCGGTGAGTTGTCTAGCTGAGTAGTTTACCAGACACATTGTGAGACTCCATGGAGTACCGAGGACTATCGTCTCTGACAGCAATGGACGTTTTACCTCGAGATTTTGGCAGTAGGTACATACTGCTTTGGGGACGAGTCTCCACTTTACCACTGTCTATCACCCACAGACAGACGGACAGTCTGAGATGACCATTCAGACCTTAGAGGACATGCTTCGGGCGTGTGTACTAGATTGGGGACAGGTATGGCCAGATCATCTTCCACTGGTAGAGTTTTCGTATAATAATAGCTGGCACGCGTCTATTGGGATGGCTCTTTATGAGGCTTAGTACGGGCGGAGATGTCGTACACCATTATGTTGGGATGAGCCCAGCAGAGTTGATGGAGTAGCTCCAGATCAAATACAGGATGACATCGCTCGGATTGCCCTAGTCCGAGAGCGGATGTTAGCAGCTCAGAGTCGTTAGAAGTCCTACGCCGACAAAAGGCGTCGACCTTTGGAGTTTAGAGTGGGTGCTCAGGTGTGGCTGAGAGTGTCACCTACGAGAGGAGTTCGGCGTTTCGGCATTAAGGGGAAGCTGAGTCCTCGATATGTCGGACCTTTTGAGATCTTGGAGAGAGTTGGAGAGGTGGCCTACAGACTAGCATTACCGCCGAGACTAGAGGGTGTCCATCTAGTCTTTCATGTATCTCAGTTGAGAGAGTACATCCCGGATCCGAGACACTTCATCAGCCACGAGGATCTGACAGTTGAGCCTGACCATACATTTATAAAGTACCCAGTAGCTGTCTTGGAGCGCAGTACTAGACGCCTGCGGTCCAAGGAGATACCTATGTTGAGGATCCAGTGGTCTAGGAGTGGAGCTGATGAGGCAACTTGGGAGACTGAGGAGAGTATTAGACGTAACTATCCCGAGTTCTTTGCGGGGTTAGAGGTTACTCCTGTTTTGACGAGTTAGTACTCGGATGTTGTGTTGTTTGACCTTTCATGTTTCTATATGGGATTGAGTGATTCTGTTTTATGTGATACTTGTCTGTTTTGATGGTTGAGTAGTTGCATGGTAGAAAATGAAAATGTCGAGAAAACTAAAATATACCAAAGGAATTGTGTGAGTAAGAGGAACATTCTAAGTTTTGGGACGAAACTTCTTTTAAGAGGGCACTGATGTAATAACCGAAAATTTAAATTTCCGGTAAACCGAAATTAACCAAATCTCGATACGTCAATCTTAAATAAATAAATAAATAAAATAAAACGAGTTTAAATGTTATCATTTTATGTGACTTTAAGTCACATAAAATGATGAAACTATGTAGCCAGAAATAATTTTTTACGCACCTTTAGAATACAATAATAATTTATATTATATGTAATTTAGTTCCGTATAATATAAAACGAGTAACGAGTTGCGTATCCGTATTTAATGAGAAAGCAGGCTGGATGTAACCCACTACGAGGCCCAATTATCAGCCCATCAACCCATCTCATAAACTAATTTTACCCTAATTCCCTCTTAACCCTAATCCTATCTAATTACCCCTCTAACCATATATTGCCGCTCCCGTTTCTTCTCTCTTCTGGACGATCGAACAGCGGCCGCCAACACAGCCTCCGCCTCTATCTGCAGACGCCACCTGAGCCACTACACCGTCCTCGTTCGCCGCCTCCTGTCGACCACCAGGTGAACCACTAGCCTCTATTCCATCTCTCTCTCCTCTGCGTAAATTACCGCTTACCTGCTGATCTACATACCAACAGCAGCACCTTCGATCCAGCAGCAGTGCACGCCACCGGAGCCGCCGCTGCACTGCTTCTCGTCGACCGCCAGACCACACCGGAAGCCTGGTAAGCCCGCCGCCTTCTCCCTCCTCGCCATTCTTCTTCTCGGCGTTAGTATTGTTAACTCTATGCGCTGCTTCTCTTCGGCCGGCAGGGACCATCCGCGCCGCCTCGCTTCGGCCCTGCAGCAGCTCCAGAACCACCACCGAGCCCTCTGTTGATCGAGACTCACAGCAGCCTTCGGCTTTCCCGCAGCAGTAGCAAATCGACCACCAGGGAGGCCGGCGGAAAGCTAGCACATCGGCCGCTGGACTGCAACTCCGGTTCTTCTCCCTCCTGTCCCCTGCGTGTATTTCTTGTGAGTTGGAAACGTATATAAACTGAATGTAATACGTATATAAACTGAGATTTAATACGTATATAAACTGAGATTTGATTACGCATATGAACAATAGATTGGAGGTAGTACGGGTATGCAGTTCGGTAGGTTAATAAGCCTCTGTTGTACAATAGTGTGTGTGTGGAGATAGTTTTATAAGTATGTTTAGGTGCTGAATAGGTAATTGTGTATATGTATGGGAATGCTGAACATATAAATGTATCTTTACATTTAGAAGGAGTAAGTTTGTATATTAAATACCGACATGTACGTATAGTTGGAAGAGTTCGTGATACAGTTATATATAAGAGTATATTTATAAGCATAAATATAGAATATATAAAAATGCGAGTATATATATATATATATATATATATATATATATATATATATATATATATAAGTACGAGTGGGGATTTATGAAATTATGTAGAGATAAGTAAGTTGAGGAGAAGGAAAAACATGTTGACGGTATTATGTATGTAGTAACATAATTAGTAACCGGAGAGGAGGAAGGTTATCCTTCTTAGGGTTGTCTCGAGTTTGACCTTATAACCTATAAGTAGCTATCCGAGAGACATAATTTTGGAAAAATAAGATAAGGAAGAAATTAGTAGAATTTAAGAATAAACTTCGGGAATTTACGATACCAAGGGTAACATGGTCTTTTACCATAAGAGAGCTTTTCCGTAATTCCTTCGCATGAGGTTGGACATCGAGATGTGATTTTGATACACATGCCTTATTTGACATGCGTTTGAGTTACCACGAGTACGAACTGTTTGAGACGTGTTAGAGTGTATTTTGACTAAGGTAAGTCCTTGCGACTTACTTAGCCAGTTTCTGGATATTAGTTGAGTGGTAGTGGTTGTGTGTGTTATGTGCGTGTTTTAATAATAATAACTTGCTAGGACGACCGTTATTATTATATTTAAGGCCCAAGTGTATGTATAACGGGTCGTGACATCACTGCCCAGCTCTGACAGGAGACTGGGAGGTTCTCTATACCCAGACCAGGCAGGTACAAGGTGAGATGCATCCGATCCATTCCTGATGGTTACACGGGGGCGGAGGCGAGGTTTGGGAATCCGTCGTGTCACAAAATAAGTATCATTAGCGTGAAAGAGTAACTTAACTCAAGATAATAAAATGGACTTGTTTGAAAGCATGATGGGTGTTTATATTTTTATGTGTGTGTGTGTGCTACTATTATTCTTCTAATATTTAGATAACTAGCTAACGATTCCTCTTGTTGTGTTTTTAGATTTACCGCAGGTTAGACCAGCAGCTGAGTGATCCGGAAGTAGTGGTCAGCCGGGTCTCCGTACTCCTTAGAGTGGGGGTTGGGGTTGTGTTTGTCTTTTCTTTCTTTTGGTTAAGACAGTTGTTCGTTTCCTTTGTTTAAGTACTTTAGGCTGCTAGACCGTGTTGCATTCATTACCGTTAAAATACTATTTTATGAATTTTGGTTTCTCCTTATTTGTGTCTTGTTGCAAGATCCTAGTAAAATTGTTGTCAAACTGAGGTCGGGACCCATTGTGAGGTCCTAACCAGTAACGTTCCGAGTTTTGAGAATTCGGGGTGTTACATCCTAGAAGGCAAAGATTTTTTCAAGTATAATATTTCTACGGCATCACAAAGAGATTTAGCAAAGGTGTAACTTACAACCTGACGAGCCACGTCGTCAGTTAACCTAATCATGATCTCAGCATGGGCCTGCTCACTCATCTCCTTTTTCTTTTCTTCGGACATCATGGCTAGGTAGTCTCCTGTGATGACTTTGAGGCATTTCTCTTTGGTGAGAATAGCCCTCATCTTCACCTGCCACATGGTGAAGTCACCACTCCCATCGAATGGCTTCATCCTTATTGTGGAGTTTGTCATGTTTCACCCCCTGCAAACCACAAACAAAACGGATTAGTATCTACTATGGATGGGGAATACAAAAACAAGCAGATCTCACACACAAAGGGGTAACAAAATACACTAGTAAAAGCAACCAAGGAACAAACGAGTGTAAAACCAGATCTTTCAACACAAAGAAAGACAATACAGCGGAAGACAAGATTAGATACACATAACAATCAACACGAATCGATTTTTCAAAGAAAAAAGAATATCACAGATGCTCTGATACGAATCTGTAGTATGATTATTATGCGATCAAACAGTTATATATCAAAAGAAAGATCGACACACAAGTTGATTACGCAGTTCAGGTGTTAAAAACCCTACATCTGCGTAACCACAAGAGGGGAGGTCCGATCCCGGTTTTTACTAGGCATTCAAGACGATTACAATATAGGTTCGATTACAAAGGTGCACGCAAGATCAACATGTAAAAGACCTATATCTAGAACAAGCAAGAACAAGGGAGTTACGAAGAACAAGGTATAGAAATAGCCCTTGTGAGGCTAAGCAAAGTTGTATGTCAAGCTTTGCTATCTTCAATCGGAAGATCTTCTTCTAGAGAGGTGTAGGTGAGGATGACCGTCTCAAACCCTAGCAAACCACCTCCGACTTCTCTTCGATCGCTCTCTCTCTCTCTCTCTCTCTCTCTCTCTCTCTCTCTCTCTCTCTCTCTCTCTCTTTCTCTTAGAGGAACTTCTCTCTTTCTCTTAGAGGAACTTCTCTCTTTTCTCTCAGCGGCAAGGGCTGCAGTCTCACTTAGGGTTAGGGGAGGTAGGGTGCTGCTTCTATACCTCCTCTTCAAAACCCAAACGCATCGTTTCATTTAAGCGGTTCCGAACCAAGCCAAACTTCTGAAGATAAACATCACAGCTCGAACCCGGTCCAATCAAATAACACAAGTTGTTGCCCAGAAGACAACATCTCATGCAACAAGGCCACCTTCACATATCAGAGATAAGGAAACAACACGTGCCACAGCTTCCTAGTGAGTCCAAGCCACCAGGGTCCAATGAACCGGCAACGAGTGCTACACTAGTCAGCTACAACAAGCATCAGTAACCTCATTCTAACCAAACTAGATCTAGGAGCTATTACAAGTCAATACTATTGCGTGCACTTATGTAATTTATCCTATACAAACATGAATTACAAAGTTAACATAACCTCTCGTGAATTATCAAAGACTAAAGCTCTAGTACATCTTGGAGGATCATCCAAGCATATAAGCCAATGTCCAAGTAGAAGGCAAAGTTGACTACCGGATTTTCTTCCCAAAATATATGACCAACTTAATAGTCCAGTTCCGTGTGATTAAGCTTGACACCTATGTATCAGGTTAAAAATATTGCATAGCATCCACCCCTCTACCAATAAGATTGAGAATCAACTTCATCATATACAAGATTCAGCCGGTAGATGAGTCCCCATAATTCAACTACAGGTGCAGAAGTCAATCCGGTATTTGTTGAACTCGAACTTTTGGCCATAGGTTTTCTTGGATCGTCAGTGGTTCCAGGTAAACAAATTTTTACCAAATGATTTATCCCCTATATAGAAGCTTGTACTATTA
Organism: Fagopyrum homotropicum; assembly: GCA_033239125.1. NCBI lineage: Eukaryota > Viridiplantae > Streptophyta > Magnoliopsida > Caryophyllales > Polygonaceae > Fagopyrum > Fagopyrum homotropicum. The sequence continues at coordinate 137,058,956 of BSWB01000001.1, read as the reverse complement.
TGTTGTCGAATAATAAATTTTATTCCTCCCCATGCTAACATCGGCCAAGTATATATATAAACGCAAAAACTTATATTGCAAGGTGTTAAGATGAATTTGAGCTCAACCCCATCTTGAATTCTTTTCTTCTCTTGGTAATAGTTTTCATGTATTACTCTCCTATTTTGTTCAATTGTTTTTGTTGTAGTTGTTTTGCATTTTCTTGCTAGATTGATTCCCGTTGTTATCCTTGCGTTTTTACATGTTAGATTTTGTTAATATGCCAAGGAAATATGGATATTGCTATTTGATTGGTGATATTCCTTGTAGGATTTTTATGACGCTTCTTTGGGAGTTGGGACTTTGGATGAATCAAGGTTTTACCTTATATGAAATGTATTTATGTCTTTCCTTAAACTTTAGGCTCAATCGTTGGTTTTAGCTTGACTTCCGATTGCATATATTTAACATTTAATAGAAGACAACCGCAGTTCGTTGAACAAGTAGATACGTACTAGCATTTCCTTCTTTTTTTTGTGAAAATTTAATTGTATTGAGAGAAGGATATACATAAGAGTTTACATATCAAGATCATAGTTCCCGGGAGATTAAGAAGCAATAGAGGTAAGAGCAAAGGGGAGCAAGAGAGGTTAGGCAAGCTGAAGGTTCAACAGACGCGCAATATGAAGAGTTGAGGACGACCTATCCTTCCAGTTATACTCGAAGTAGAGCTTGATCAATCTGATGATCTCTCCGGCACAATCCACAACTCTTGTGAAGGTGTTATTGTACAAGATATTGTTCCTAATAATCCAGACGTGGTAAATAAAAGAAGTGATGGAAGCAATCCGAATACTATCCAGCAAGTTAGGCTTATGGTGAGTCCAAGAATCAAGCCGAGTCCAGAAGTTGCTAAGGTATGGGGATGGGTAAGGGATCTTGGTCCAGCGGGATAAAATATCAAGAACAAGAGAACCATAACTGCAGAAGGACCAAAGGTGGTCATCATTTTCAGCCGAGCTATTGCATAGCTTGCATATGTCATTGTCAATCATGTTCCAAGCCTTAACTTTTGCAAGAGTGAGAAGACGTCTAAAAGCAGATAACCAGGAGATATAGCAGCACTTAGGAATATTGGATCTGAACCAAACGGCCTTGAAGGGATTGAGTAGCACTTGAGGGATTTCAGGTTTGAAAATGGCGTAAGCTTTTTTGTGGGAGAAGTTACCATTAGGGTTGGACAGAGCATCGCTTCTCCGGCTACCAGGGGGAGGATGGGGAATCTCGTCCTTGATTTTGAGCAAGCTTTTCCTAAAGAAGTTATGGTGGGACTTGGGGCTGCATCTCCAGATACTTCTACTGCCCTTGATCAGGTGACGATCAGTCCATAAGGACCAAATGTTACTGCTTCCCCTATCAATGTCATAGATAAGCCGAACAAGGGCAACCTTCTTCCTGGCAGTAAGGTCAGGGAAACAAAGTCCAGCGTTAGCTTTAGGAGTACATATCGAGGGCCAAGCGACCAAAGCTCTACTGCTACTCTCAACACCCGACCAGAAGTAGGAACGGATGAGGCCATTGATCATGCTAATAACCTTAGCATGAAGAAAGAACATGGAGCTCCAATAGTGGTTAATTGAGAAGAGAATGGATTTAACGAGTTGAGCTCTACCAGCGTAAGAAAGGGACTTAGCACTCCAAGATTGAATTCTTTTGGTGACCTTGTGGATCAAGGGAAGATAGTCATGAACCACCAGTCTCATGCTCTCTATGGGAACTCCCAGGTAGAGAAAAGGAAGAGATTCAATGGACGTGCTAGTGAGATTAACCGCCCTATCCTGCTCAGTATCACGCATTCCACCGGTGAAAAGGACGGACTTGGAAGGGTTGATCATGAACCCAGAGACAACACAAAAACGGTCAAGCGTTTTTTTAAGAATCTTGATGGATGGAAGAACGCCCCTATAAAGTAGTAACAGATCGTCGGTGAAGGTAAGATGAGTGATGATGGGGGAGGAGCACTTGGGGTGATAGTTAAACTCTGGGTTTGAGGTACTCTTCAGAATCATCATGGAAAGAAATTCCATAGCAATAACGAAGAGAGGAGGTAAGAGTGGGCAGCCTTGGCGCAAGGCACGTCGCCCCAAGAAGTGTTTTGGTGTAACATTAATAATTTTTATATTCCTCTACGTACATCTAATGTATCTAATACAAAATACTCAAGTAGGGAGAATATGCAATTTTAGCTCCTACTCTTATTGCCAACAAACAACAGCCTCGAGTAGAGCAATGACTCCAATTTGGTTTCTTTCAAAGCATTCTTGGATATCTCATTTGTGTAAATAACGGAAAAACTATGGATTGCGATTGTGTGGTGAGTTGTTTGTTTGCTTGAGTGTACAATAATATCATATTTCTTCAACTTCTTTTGTGGGATCGGTTCTTCCTTTTCGCGAATGAATGAAGGCAGCCCTTAGCCTTCCCACATCTCTTTCAACACGGAGGTCTTCCTTTGTCGGAACCCTACCCTCTTGCAGAACAAACCTACCATTTCGACGATAAGACTTGAAGCAAACTGCAGGCTTGTTCATTCGACGTAAAGAGGAAATTGGGGGAAGGGCCAATTTTATGCAATGTTTAGTATTATTATTGATTGTTGTCAACACTTTTTGCATGATTGTAATGTTTCCTTTCAAATCCTCGCCGTATAAGCCGAACCCGTCATTGACTATCCCTAATCTTTCTGAACCGACAGGTAGCCTTGGAGACTTCATCCTTGTGGGATGATGGTGATGTCGATCAGAGGACCAGTCGATGTCTCGGGGCTTTTACTCTTTTAAATAGATTTTGTAGATGGATTCCAAGAAATCAAGGAACATGGATTTGAAGACAATGATTTTCAGGCAATAGGATTCTAAAATGTAGGTACATACAACAAAAAGTGTCTAACATTTGTCGGTTTTGGAAGACAAAGGCTGCGATGGCTAAATATAGTATAAAAGAAAATTCCAAGATTCCTAATTGTTATAAATCCATTGATTTATATGACCTGAACTTTGATTCCGGTAAAGACGTTTGCCTTAATCTAGAGGATTCTTAATTGTTATAGTTTAACCGGTTTTTGTTATCTTTTTGGCTTTTCTGTAAAAGCGTGATTTTTTGGGTCTTCGATCTACTTGTTTGCTATGTTCTTAATTGATTTTACGTTTACCCTTTGCAACTACGAGAGCGTCCTTGGGTTGGGTCGAACACAATTTTTATACGCTGATATGCGGTAAAGGCTATATTTACATATTTCGCTGATTGATATTCATTATGTTCATATACTTGGTTATATATTAATTTGTTATAGTGGTGATGCATGTTTCCTTAGATTGCTTGCTTTATTATAGTTTTCCTTCGTCATGATTGTTTGCTTTTTTGTCCTTTTGGCAAATCATAACCACTTTCAAAGCCTATATATTTCTTCTTTTACTCTTTCTCATCCATCTTTCTTAGCATAATTGCATACTTCACATTCAATTAAGACGTGATCCTCATGAATTCGACACTGATACTACGACTGATCTCGTTGCACTTACGAGTAGGGTTATAGTCCATCAAGGACAAAAGAGATATGGTGATATGGGGTCACCTTGTCGGATCCCTTTTCCAGTGTTGGAATAATAAGTTCTCACATCTAAAGTGGAGATATTCCGAGCCTAGTATATAAGGTCAATGGACTACTTTTCCTATTGTCAATTGGTTTTAGGAAACCTCGTTGGACTTATGTGTGGGGCTTGGGTCTAATGCTCATGCTTACTCGTATGCACAAGATATCCACTCTACAATTCGTTTGTACCGGACTTTAACATCCACATATTTGGAAGTGATTAGTAATCTCCCGTTCTAGAGCAATTGCATCCGAGTAATTCCTATGCATTCCTAAACCATCTTTTTTATATACGGTGGAAAACCTACGAGTTTACTAGATTCCTCTATGAACTCGCAACGGACTTTGTCATACGCTTTATCGATATATAACTTTAGCAACATTTTCTTCCCGGTTTTATTTCTCTTCACTAGGTATATTTGATAGGACAAAACCTACTCCGCAAGTGTGGCATAATCAATTATAGTAACTTAGTTCCGAATGACAAGAACTATGTCGATATTAATTGCAATTTCAAGTCAATTTAACTAAGTGATGAGGGATGAAACGTAATCCTTAAATCTCACAAATAAATACAAAATTCATCATAGTATAGGGCAAAAATAGGACACAAGGAAATAATGTAATGATTTATATGATTAAAGTGAAACCCAACATATATAAAACGCACAACAGAAAACATAAGGCAAGGGATTGAGTCGACAAAAACAAGAACTCGATTCGATCAAGAAAGAAAGTATATGAATCGAGTAGTAATATAAAAAAAACAAAAGGAAACAACAAATGCTCAAATATCGAGTCGATCGAAGGGTATCAGTCGGCTGAATCGGAAATAGTAAAGGGGATAAACAAAAAGGGTTTCTATCGTGTTGTCCAATATCAGGAATATCAAGGAATAATAGAAACAATAGGTTGACAACAAAGGCATTCTAAAATCTAAATAGATTATAACAATGCATAATCAATCTCAATTAATTATAATCATATCTCAAAATCATATATATCTTGTTATGAAGAAGACAACCATGAAAAGTATAAATTGCGCACATCTCACATCTTGTAGTTAACACCTTGAAAACAAATAGAAAAAAAAGCACGTCTATGCGCAATCCTCCTAGTTCTTGCAATAGACAAACTATAGACTACCATAACACATGAATTAATAAAATAATCAAAGGGACATAAATCATCATTAATATCATAGATATTTCAATGAAAATTTGGGCTCTCTAAACCCCGAAATAATAGAACTTAGTAAGATATAACTTATAAAATTTCTCCTTTGTTAATCAAAGATGAACAATGTCGATCGAACCAATTAAGATTTGAGGTTAATCTTGCTAAACTCTATCTTTATGAGAAAATAAGTCTATAAAGTCTAATTTTATCATCAACTAACAAAACTTATAAGGAAAGATAAGGAAAAAAAACTGTGTGGTGGGGGTGGGGAATAAATCTTTCAATATGATGCTAACGTGGGATCGGTTGGCGACTCGATGAATGTTGGGGATTGAATCGACTTCGTGCAAAATGCAGCGTCTGAAAGATGTCGTCACATGCTCGCAAAATGGGACCAATAGACCGCGGGAATTGAAGAACCTTAGTGTCGTGTAGACATTCATCCGATAATAACTTCATTTGTAGATTTGAAAGGCCATTAATGCTTGAAATCTCACGAAAACACGAGTTGAACAATATAATTGCTTCGTCTCGTAGGATACAACTCTCGAATATATGATCCAAGTATTTTATTAAAAGATCGATTTGTATCTGATCTTAGAGAATTTGGATATCCAATAAACTATGGTGTGTACTGAACATTTGAAGTCTCACTCTGTATATACTTTCAATGTTTGCACATATAGAAAATAGATACACGTTAATCAAACACAATCATTAAAAAATAAAAAATTGCATTAGCAAGCTTGCGTTCAACATCCCAGACTGCAGAGACGTATGAGCTGTGGTGGACGTGAAAGCACGTACGAACAGCAACATGTATATTCGTCGGTACGTGCACCCAAGTATATACATTTTCTAATTTTTAATTAGTATTATGTTATAAGTACGTCTTAATAATTGCATGTTTTCCTCCAACCTCAACAAACCCTAGATTGACCTATTTTCATCTCTTCCTGGATCGCGAATGGAGACGCCTTGGTCGACGGTGATTGTTGCCGTCGGAGTAATCTCGATAGCCATAGTCGCGGGTCAAGGGCATGGGCTTAAGGTTGGGTTCTACAATGGGAAGTGTAAAGGGAAGGATGTGGAGAGCATAATCTTTGACGTGGTCAAGGCAAGGTTCAGTGCATCTGATACTGTGGCTGCTCTTCTTCGTATGCAGTTCCACGATTGTTTTGTGCGGGTACGATTCGATTCTTTGTATTGATCATTCAATTAAGAGCATTAGAAGTAACTTGTTGTTGGGTTGTTGTAATAAGTAGGGTTGCGATGCGTCGATTTTGCTAGAGGGCAAGAAGAGCGAGAAGACTGCGGGGCCGAATGCGAGTGTTAGAGGCTATGAACTCATTGATGCTGCTAAAGCTGCAGTTGAGAAGGTGTGTCCCGGCGTCGTGTCTTGTGCTGATGTTATTGTTATTGCCACCAGAGATGCGGTATTGTTGGTAGGTATCGCTCTTATTTATATATTTATATCCGGGCTCGGGATGGGTTCTCGTACGGACTTTATAAAATTTTAAGCCCGTTTATTCGGACCCGGGCCTATCTACCGGGTCTGAAATGGGTGTCATACCGCACGTGTGGGCCGGACTTGCGATTACCTTTTTTTTATTTTTTAAAAATTATTTTTAATATGATTTTGAATAAAAAAATAAATTATATTTAAGATATTTTATATAAAATATATTAAATTTATTATAACTATACAAAATATATTATATTTATACTTAATATTTATAATAAATACAATATAATATAGATTTTTTTTTTATTTCCTACCCGGCCGACGGGTCGGGCTTTTCGTTCCAGTCAGGCCTATAGTGGTGTCCAGATCAACCCTTTGTTCATACCCGTCCGTTTTTCCTTTGTTCATACCTGGCGAACTTTTTGGTCTAGTCGGACTTCTTCCTTTGTTCATACCCGTCCGTTTTTCCGGGTAGGCTCCCCAAATATGATCAGGTCTATGTGAGGCTAATAGAGTAGTCGATGTTTTAGCTTGTACTCTTTTAATTTTTCGTTGTGACTCAATGTATTGATCGTTTATACTTTTAGCTGCATGGAGGGTACCAGACCTCATTCCACCAAAAAAAGTGTCCCAAAAATAAATTAGGGCTAAAATTGTTCTTTTTTTTTAATTACAGTAAACAATATATTAATCGTTTATACTTTTTTATCTTTTAAAAAATAAACGGACAATTTTGATAATTAGACCTTTTTGAAAAACTAGGTTTTTTAATGTTTTAATTAAGTAAATGTACCCAACCTTTTATATTTATTTTCAAACTCTACATACTATTCTATCATGGGGTACATTTACTAAACACAAAACTAGAAAAAGTAGAAAAAGGCTAATAAACCAAATTGTTTCAAAATAAACACTATTTCTTAAAAAATAAACGTTTATTTTTATACATAATTTGAAAAAACAAACAAACATTATACTACATAATAAAATGACAATTATATAAATTTATTATCACTCGTTACGAAGATAATATCAAATATAAACTAATATAAAATAATGAGACAAACCAAATGTTGAATTTGAGCTATTTCATATTACAAAGTGTTTGTATTGCTATAGTCATCTAACTGTAGGTCAAAATTGGCAGCAAAGTGGGCACAAATATGAAGTGGAAACAGGAAGAGAAGATGGACGAGTTTCAATTGCTACCGAAGCCAACGCTAATCTTCCTTCTCCATCAGTACCAATACCTACAGCTATTACCTTGTTCGCTGCAAGAAACCTCACTGTACAAGACTTTGTTCTTCTCCTAGGTACGTACGTCTACTCTTAATAAACCAAACATTAAAAGAAAATTTTATATAGCTACGTTACTAAGTGTCCGTTTGATTGGAGTGACGAAATGAAAACGGATGGAACTAGTAAAGGAAAAAGAGAGGAAATGAAATTGATTGGATTAATTTCAAGTATTAAAAACTTTTGAACAAGCTTAATTTTGATTAATTTAGGAATCATAGCGCTTCCAAACGAGCCCTAACATCATGATTGTACATGCAGGCGGCCACACGATCGGAATCACACACTGTTCCTTCGTGCAAACCCGACTCTACAACTTCCAAAACACCAACCAAACCGATCCATCCATGAACCCGACATTAGCCGGGTCTCTAAAGAAAACATGCCCTAGTGACGGAAGTGGTGCATCCAACCCGATCTTTTTAGACCAAACTGAAGGGAGCGAATTTACAATCGACACTGGGTTCTACAAGGCGATCATACGAAATAAAGGCGTTTTGCAGATCGACCAGCGGATGGCCGATGATCCGCTTACTAAAGATGTTGTTTTGAGGCTCGTGAATGAGGATTTCGCTGTCAAATTCGGTGAAGCCATGGTTAAGCTCGGAAGAGTGCCGTTGAGCGGCGGGAAAGGGGAGATCAGGAGAAGTTGCCGAGCCACGAATGCGGGAAAGGGTTGGCGCCCAAGAAAAAAGTATTTTTCATTGTAGTTGTTAGTTTAGTTGTTTTGATGCTTATGAATCTTAGTTGATTCGTTGCTTTGGTTATATTCTTTTGTCTGGCCCTTCACCGTATGGTATATACATTTGGTTTTTTTTCATAGAGAAAATTTATGCGTTTGTTAATGATTTGTTATTTAGTTTCAGTGGCAGCCGCAGTTTTTAAACGGGGACGAAAATATATATCGATAAAAATATTTATGAAACAAAATAGCGATAAAAATAAAGTCAATACTTACGCAGTTTTGACTACAAGTCTACCAAACTCCTCGACGTCTTTCCAAAACTCTTCCGCCAAAAATCATGTGAGAGAGATTGACAAGGACCTCTAACACATACTCTCTCCTCACTTCATCTCTAGATGAGGCATCATATTCTTCCATAGCTTTGCGCAATCCCGGATCACTAATTACTTCATTACTCATATTTCTCATTCGAGGTCGTTTTTCTCTCATATCAACACTAGACTAGCAAAATCATCATCATCAACTTCATCTCTATGAACACTTTCACTAGCAACATCATCTCTAGTATCATCTCTAGCAACATCACTTCTAACAACCTCATCTCTAGCAACATCATCGACATCATTCACATTTACATTATCAACATTTCGAGGTTTTTGAGGAATGGAGGCCGAATCAATACTCGACAAAGGGGTCGTTTTTTGTCCAAATAACAAATTTATCCATTTCCTAAACAAATCAATTAATCAATTACAACTAAAAACAATTCAAAACTCAAACCCTAACGGAAAAAATCAATCAATAAATCATCATTCAATTCAACAAATTCAACAATCAATCATCCTCCAAACATCTAAATTAATCTAATTCATGCCTAACAAAAATTACAAATCAATTTTCAACAAAAAAAAACAACAATTTAAAACAAACAAAAAAAATCAGAATGTTAGGTCAATGAGAAAGGGGATTTACAGTATTGGGGACTGAGGCGTTGAGTTGTGCAAGGCCGGGGCCGGGTGGAAAGACAGCGGAGTGGCTCGCTGGAGTCGCTGGTGTAGACTAGGCAGTGGAAAGAGGGAGTACACTGCGCTACGAAAGTGCAGAGCCTGCGAGAGTGCGAGTGACTACGAGCCTGTGTGGAAGGAGGGAGGAGATAGTTGACCGGCGAAGCCGCGAGGCCCGCGAAGGTATCGTCGACGAGAACTCGAGAAGCTGGAGTGTCGGACTTCGGAGGAAGATGGGAGACGGCGACTGTGTCTCGCGCTCTTCGTAAATATGGGAACCAGCCAACCAACCACCCTTTTCTAATATTTTTAGAATTCTCCACAAAACGACATTGTTTTGTAACAAAAAATTATTTCTTTTTTTTTATTTAATTTTTTTAAAATTTTTTAAAATTTTTTTAAAATTTTTTTCTTGGAGGTTGGGGCAGCTCTGCCTCAATTTAGTTTATGGGTTAATATGATCCATATGTTTGATTATAGTTTTTAGGAAAGAGAGGTCAATGCTCTTCAAAAAATTCAACGCTGTAATATTTACAATGCAAATCTTCATTCTTTCAAATAACACTCTAATAAATTGTACAAAAACTTAATTTTGAACGTAGACGAACATCATAGGTCTATCATTAGCCAGAACAAAATCTACAAAAAAAAAATGTATATACCGGAACAATTTAATAAAACTCATACCTGACTCTAAAAAAAATACTACAGAATTAACTTTACTATAGTATACAACCCAAAGACTCGTACAGAAGCCCAAAGCCCAATATAATCTTCTATATATACAAATCATTGTAACAATGAATACATACAAGAAATATATAATATATTCAGTTACATAACATTCTCTATGGTATCAGAGAATACCATAGAGAATATTCGTTCAATTAATAACCTCCTTCTCTTTACTCCGGGCATGAGTTAGCTACCCTATGATACTCCACACTACAATGACACTGATATAGTCTCTATTAGAGATGGCTCTACTCTCCCAATTCAGCCGTTCCAATCTCTTCTCCTCTTCTCTAACTCCCTCTTCTCAATTTTTCTTGAAAAACATTCTTCATGTTCCTTCAATTAATCGCAGTCTTCTCTCTGTTCGTCAATTTTGTAATGACAATCATGTCTACTTTGAATTTCACCATGACAGCTTTTTGTGTAGGATCGACGAATCCAGGATCTTCTTCTTCAAGGCACCATTGAAGATGGCATGTATGTCCTTCCACTATCTACAAAACAACTCCCAATCAAGGCAAACCTTACCGCCATTAACACCTCCATCTTTGGCACTCACGCTTTGGTTACCCTTCCATTCGCACCACAAATAAGATGCTCCGTTCCCTTGACATCACCTGCCCTAACATCCCATATGACACATTCCGTTGCTCTGCGTGCTCAAAGGCCAAGGCCCACAACCTTTCACACTATCCCTCTCAGTCCAGAGTGGACCATTCGTTTGAGTTGTTTTTTATGGACCTATGGGGCTCAACCCATTTACCTTCTTCTAGAGGCCACAAATACTACTTATCCATTGTAGATAATTTTAATTTTCTTTGGATTTTTCCACTACCAACTAATATGTTCAAGCCTTTATCCATTTCATTGAAAACTTCTTTTCCTCCAAATTAAATCGATTCAAACCGATGGTGGTGCGGAATTTACCCATTAAAACCCTTCTTTGCCAAAATGGGAATCAATCATCGTATAACTTGTCCATACTCTCACCAACAAAATGGTAGTATTGAAACCCAATATCGTCCTATTGTTGATACTGGCCTAGCCCTACTTGCTCATTCTTCCATGCCATTAACATTTTGGGATTATGCCTTTGAAACGGCGGTCTATCTCATAAATCGTTTACCTACCCCCACATTACATAATTCATGATCCCTTTCAAATCTTACATGAAAAAAGACCCGATCTTAAGTTTTTGCGAGTCTTTGGTTCCCTTTGCTTTCCTAATCTTCGGCCATATAACTCACATAAACTCAACTTCCGATCAAAACCGTGTGTCTTCCTTGGTTATGCTCCTCATCATCGAGGATACATATGTCTTGATCATATAAATCACAAGATTTACATCTCATGAGATGTCATCTTTCATGAGGCCCAATTCCCCTTTTCAGCTAGCCCTTCTGTGGCAGCCCAAGGCCCATCTCCGTCCCTTTTACATTGGCCCATTATCCAATCTTCCGCTTCCCCACAACCACAATATAACCCCTCTCTTAAGCCCACACACCATTCTACCCCTCCAAGCCCATTATATCCTTTGCCTGACCCATGTCTGTCTAGTCCAATTGAACCCAACATCTCACCACAGTCAAACCAGCCCATACTCACATCACCTTCACCAACCTCCTCCCCGGTACAAGAGCAGCCGTCCTCCATCTCCATCCCTCCACAACGCAACATTGCTACAAGATTGCACAATCAAATCTTCAAACCCTTAGTTCGAACGGATGGCACAATTCATTGGCTCAAACCCTCTCTTGTATCGACCACAACCATTCCAGAGGAACCTTCATCTTTCACTCAGGCTGTTCCCTCTCCAATATGGCGTCAAGCCATGTCTGATGAATTTCATGCCCTGCTATCCACCAAAACTTGGTCCCTTGTTCCACCTTTTCCAAAGATCAATCCCCTAGGTGTCAAATGGGTGTTCAAAACCAAACGCCATGCTAATGACACCATTGACCGATGAAAAGCTCGTTTGGTTGCCAAAGGTTTTCACCAGATTCATGGAGTTGATTTCTCAAAGACCTTTAGCCCCATAATCAAACCCTCCACCATCAGACTTGTCCTATCTCTTGCAGTTATGTCAAATTTTAGTGTTAAACAAGTGGACATACAAAATGTCTTCCTTCATGGTGACTTGACTGAGGAGGTGTACATCACACAACCACTTGGGTTCATCAATCAACAATTTCCAAACCATCTCTGTAAGTTGCACAAATCATTGTATGGCTTACGCCAGACACCTAGAGCTTGGTGTTTTAAGTCGATTGATATCCTACTTAGTATCGGGTTTACACCATCCATGGCAGACTCTTCTCTCTTTACTTATCGACTACACTCTGACACTATATTTGTCTTGGTGTATGTGGATGATATACTTGTCATTGCCTCCTCTCCAAAACTCTCCACTCAATTCATCTCTTCTTTGTCTTCTATCTTCCTTGTCAAAGATCTTGGTAATCTTCATTATTTTCTTGGCCTTGAGGTCACTCGATCTTATCTGTTTTTTTCTTATCTTAAATTCAGTACATCTTCAACCTTCTTCAAAACATAAAAATGCAACACTCTAAACTTGTCTCTACGCCAATGGCAAGTAACTGTGACCTGACCTCTCCTAATTCACCTCTCTTTTTCAGACCCATCTTTATATCAAAGTGTTTTTGGCAGCTTACAATATCTCTCCTTCACTCGTCCGAATATCTCCTTCTCTATCAACAAGGTTTGTCGATGTATGCATAAACCATGTGAAGTTCACTGGCAAGCAGTTAAGAAAATCCTTTGTTATCTAAATTCTACTCCTCATCTTTCCCTCCACTTCCATAAACAATCTCACCCTTTCTAGATACTTTGATAGACGCTTTACAATTGCTTATTGTATTTATTTTGGATCATCTATGGTCTCGTGGTCTTTCAAAAAGCAACCGGAAATCTCCTGCTCCTCCACCGAAGCTGAATATCGAGCACTGAGTCAGACTTGTTGCTAACTTATTTGGCTGCAGAACCTTCTAGTAGAAATGGGCATTGCTCTTCACAACCCCCATTCTTTGGTTTGACAATTTAGGCACCACGTACTTGGCAGCCAATTCAGCATTCCACCATCGAACCAAACACATTGATCTGGAGTATCACTTCGTACGTGAGCGAGTGGCAGCTAAAACCCTTCAAGTTACGTTCATCTCCTCGAATGATCAATTGACGAATGCACTTACCAAACCATTTTCTTCCGCTCGCTTTGAGCTGCTACGAGCTAAACTGTCTCTGAGCCTTTCTAACTCGAGGGGCATACTAGAGTATACAACCCAAAGGCTCATACAAAAGTCCAAACCCAAATTTAATCTTCTATATATGCAGATCAATGTATCGGTGAATTCATACAAGGAATACATGATACACTCAGTTACATAATATCCTCTAAACTTCTCGTCTAATAAATGAGTCAACGTAGTCACTAATAGCAGAAATTAATCTTTAAAATAGATTTAATAAATATGGACATCAGGTAAATAAGTTAATCAACAATGAAACAAATGGAATATTGAAGTTTTCATACTTAATTTGAAACAATTACCATTCTTGTTAGAGATTAGACCCAATATATTGGATCGTATGTTAGGAGTATTTATATTTGTTGGTTTATCGTTTCAACGCTTTATTTTGACATATAAATAATATTTAACTCTTTATTTAGCTCCTTACCCTTTGTAACATAAACAAATTTTTTTAATTTTTAATTTTTTAATCATAATTCTTTGGTTGTTTCCCTGCATTTTATGTGGAGCTCATTTACAGGGCCGTCCAATGGGGAGTTCAAAGAGCTCAACGGAACAGGGCCCCCGATTTTAAAGGGCCTCATATTTTTCATTCTTTTATATATTATTACTACTAATAAAGATTTAGTATCTAAAAACTGCCATATGTTTTCTTTTTATACAAATATAACACAATATCTCTCCTATTTTATCTACTATTTCTTTTTTTAATCAAATTTGTTTAAAAAAATCTTCTAACTTTTCTTCTCCTAAATTGATTGTTCGTTTTCTTTTATATTTTGCAGATTATCAAATCGACATCTTCATACCTAAACCTAAACGCAATTCCAAGTGCAGATCAGCAAATCAGTTTCACAACATCATTTTCACCCTCTAATCTCTATTCAGAAGATTATGAACTCGAATATTTGTTTACACAAAATTATTTGCTTCTCTAATCTCTATTCTGAAGACGACAAACTCGAAGATCCGTTTACACAATTCATTGTTTCTATATGGAAGAATGAAGATTGAACTAGAAGTTGTGAAAGATTAAATTAGAATTAGGGGTTGAAAGAAGACGAACTCAAAATTTTATTTTAAATTGGGTAATATTTTAATTTTGAAACAGGGTCACCAAAATTCATTGGACGGCCTGCTCATTTAATCAGGAATGGGTGCAAGCACTGAACCACCATGCACTCGCACTGCACATTTTTCCAACTACGTGCGTACCAACACATGCACCTTGCTTATGACTGCAACGTCAGTACTTTACAATAATTATGAATGATATTATTTGGGAGTAGAAACAACACGACAGAGTCGGAGACCGATTCCGTTCGGGCTGGAGCACATTGCAAATTCGTCCCAATGGGAGCAGGCGGACTCCGCCTGCGCGCCTATGTTTGCAATTTCACTTTGTGATTTCAGTTATGCATTGTCTTCAGCTACCAATTGAGATTTGGAAAACAACACTTTTTAGGGCGGAGACGCAGTCCGAGTCCGCTCCACCTTGGGGCGCATCTTGATTGCGCCTCCGCGAGCGCTAGTGCGGGGGCGAACTCCGCTTGTATCAAGGCGTCTACCCGCCTCAATAGTAAGACTAATAATTATTTGAGGATAACTATAACTTTTTGCTCACAACCAAAACATAGCTGGAAGGTTATCGTCGTATAAGTATTCTGTTTGATAATATAAGATTATATAGATGAAATTAAAAAAGATAATTATTTAAATTAATTCTTAATGAGATGAATTTGTTTAAGAAAATAAAGAGACGAGTAAAAATAAGTGAAATGAGAGTTTGATAAAAGGTATATGATTGTGGGTATAGTTATGAAAAATAGGTATTAAATTTTTTTAGCCTTCATAATCCTTATAATCAAAGTTCAATAGGAGTACACAATTCACATAATCTAATTCCCTTAATCTCTATATTTTAATTTCCTTCATTCGATCTCTTACCAAATGAGATTAGTAGGGGTCTTATACGTGCCGAGTCTTAGCATGTTCAAGCCCGCTCGTTTATAGCCGAGCCCAAATAGTCCGCCTAAAATAATCCTAATGTAGTGTTATTTTACCCGAACAAGCCGAGCATTAACATGATCAAGCTTGACTCGTTTATAGCCGAGCACAAGTAGTCCGTCTATAATAATGCTCATATAATGTTATTTTAGCTGAACGGTCCGAGCCCGATCTGAACTTTGGACGAGCCTAGCTGAGTAGCTTGTCTCATGTTATTTCCCCTGCATTCCCTTACCCTCATGGAAACAAAGTTTTTCATGTAATATCAAGACAGGATAATTTATACAAAATATTTATATCAATGAGAATATATTTATATTTATTTGTAAATTTTTGTAACGAACATATTTATATTTTTATCAATAAAATTGTAAAAATATTAATACAAAAATTGCAGATATTGTTTATAATACAGTCATTGTATAAAATTCACGTTTTAACACCCCGTAGATAATAACCTTGGATTCCCATAATCCCATATGAAATTTAGCATGGTTTTCCCGTAATTTTGATCAAACCCTATCTCAAGGGTATACAATATTTATCGAGTGGTCGAGCTCCAGCTAGTTCGATGAAGTCAGCCAAAGTAGCCGTTGCAACCAATGACCATGCTGACCATGCCCTCATCTTACAATTACGGTTTTTTTACAGCACAATTACTGTTGGCTACAATCCAAAACCTCACCACTCGAATATTACGGTTCAATGATGACATCCCCAACATTTAATATTAACCATAAAAATTAATAATCACATTAAATAGTCTATCCCCTTCTTTTTCTCTAATTGATGAACATTTACATTTTTAATGAGAAGGAAAAATATTTTAATATTTTAATTTAAAAATTAAAAAATCGATTCCTCGAGCTCACACACTAAGGGCCCGTTTGGTTCCAACTCCGAAAACGGAAACGGAATGGAAACGAATTTAGTCCATATGTATATCCATATTCATGAAATTCTATGGAATCATTCCTTGTGTTTACTTGCAAAATGCACTTGTCTCCACATATTTTGTTACCCTATAGGGTATCAAAAGTAATCAAATTCAACCTCAATTACTTCAAATCACAAGGAATGATTCCAACAACTTTCATGAATAAGGGTATACATATGAACTAGATTCATTTCCATTCCGTTTCCGATTCCGGAGTTCAAACCAAACGGGCCCTAAATTGATCACATACAGACAGATAACACTGATGTACATACACATCATTATTTTGTTATGGGGATTACAAAAAAGATACTTTGTAGGTACATACATTGTAAAGTATAATTCAATATCGATTTCAGAAAGTAAAGCATTCTTTGCTAAAGAACCAACAATACGTAACCGATTTGGAGTTTGAAATTACCATGCAAGCTGTGAAAGTTTTGAATGTGATGAATGGCTCTATAGGTAAAACTTGGATAATTGGTCGACATACTTGTGACAAATTTAATTAAATGTGCGAGGTTATTGGAATGTTTCGCGCGCATTTGTTAGTACCAAATTATATGTCACGTGCAACACCGGTAATGATAACCTTACCGTTGTTGAACTAATTTACGCGCGACAACTTTTTTGTATGTTAGGTATCTCATATCATATCGTTACGGAAATGTTTCGCGCGCATTGGAGACTACTTGATTTAGTAATTTGTTGATACCCAGATAGTTCAGCAACTAAGCCGGAGGTGGTCGACGTACGTAGTAAAATGATCAACAAATTTATAGAAAACCCTAATTGCATGCGACTTTCAAATGGTAAAAAAATTACAAAAGGCAACGCATATGTTGATGTATTGCTCGTACACCAAACTCATGGATGTCACCAGCGCCCGCCTTATTAACATACGAAACCTACGATGAAAATTGAAGCAAATATAGTGAAAAATGTAAATAAAACGGCAATATTCATCAAATCCCAAGAGGATGAAAAACATAATTTTTTTGCATGCATGGTTTCGCAGGATCCAAATCAGTGTCTTGGTGGACTCCTGTTCAAATCAATTGATAGATTAGAAGATTCTTCTTCATCGTCATCATCCATCTCAAAGATTGGTTTGTTTAGATCGATTGACAAGCGAGAAACTTGATCATCGTCAAGATTCTCTTCTTCCATCACGGCCTCAGGGATGACAATCGCTTGCTCTTGATTAGCAGTCTGATCCACAAGGGCAACCATCTGACACGGGTGACTAGAACTCGATTCTCCTTTACATTTCTTTGAGGAAGAGGATTTGTCATTATGGATATGAAGATGCCCAAACATGGCTTTTGGAGAACCAAAAACCTTCATACATCTAGGGCATGTACGATCCCTCAACTCAAGTGAGTCGATCTTCCACGGGTGCCACGGTAGACCACCAACGCCTCCGGCCACCGCCACTACTCCAACTCCTCCGGCCACGCCTGGTGGCGGAGGAGGGGGAGGCGGGGGCACACCGTAAACTTGGTTCCTATCCCTCTCTCTATGGACCCACAAGTGGCCATACATGGCCTTGACACTATCAAACTGCCTAAAGCAAACCGAGCACGTCCGCCGCGCAATATCCGCCGCCACCAAGTCTGCCTCTCCCTGCGGTGGTGGTGGTGGTGGTGGTGGCGGCGGCGGAGGAGGAGGAACGCGGGGTGAACGGCTCCGTTTTCTCTTGGGCG
Source organism: Fagopyrum homotropicum (assembly GCA_033239125.1). NCBI lineage: Eukaryota > Viridiplantae > Streptophyta > Magnoliopsida > Caryophyllales > Polygonaceae > Fagopyrum > Fagopyrum homotropicum. Next base: position 137,041,042 of record BSWB01000001.1, on the reverse strand, counting down.
AGTTCGATTTCTTGGATCCTCCGTTCTCAGGGGATTCGCTCATAGTTATTTTTTACTTGATTTAGTAAAAAATTGTAAAATTGTGAGTAGAAGTTTTTGGACTCCTTTATATAGGCCGGTGAGTAAAAATGACAGTTGGAGGGTCGGTTAGAGGTCCGGTAATTTGCGAGCCGGGGTAATCCGCTGTGGTCTATATGGGTCAAAGTCGTCGGATGAGAATTCGAACTAGTGCTAATATCCGTTGATTACACAAGTGATCGGACGGTAGATTGAACATTTTAGTGTTTTGTGTTCTTATTAACTTTGATAAGCCAAACCGTCCCTTTGGTTGGTTGGGGAGGAGAAATGCAATTAAAACATTGGGCTTGTGGAAGATGGCCCAATAAGGATAAAATAAGCCCAAGACTGGCCCATACTATATGAATTGGACCGGCCCATGTACACGTACATTTACCCCGTTTGGCTCCAATTCAGGAAACGAAAACGTACATAGATCATATATACACATTTTTTTATCAATATCTTAGAAATATTATGAATTTTCAAGTGAATAACGTAGGATTTCATGAGTTTTAATACCGTTTAGGAAAATAAATATAAAATAAAACAACTTTTTGCATTGAGAGTTGTAAAAATTAATTTTTAAATGAACAATAACGTACAGAATTTTTTAAAGTTGCAATCAAACAACCCTTAATCCTACATTGTAGATAAATCACGTATTATTTTTTATTATTTTAGTTTTAGGTTGTTTTATTTCTTCTAGGGACAAGGTTCAAATTAGTACGGTTCATTCAGAATGAAAACACAGACGTTGGAATAACTATGGCTGTGCAAAATCGGACCGGAAAACCGGACCGGACCGGTCCGGAATTTACGGTTCGGTCCATAGACCGGACCGGAACCGGTCCGGTCTAAGGTCCAGGTTTTTTTGAAAATCCGGGTTACGGTCCGGTCTGGTTTTTGGACCGTATAAAACCGTAACCCGGGTTGGACCGTAAACTACGAATTTTCGGCCCTGTCCGGTCCTGTCCGGTCCAGTTTGGTCCAATCCGATCCCGTTTTGGACCGGAAAACCTCACCAAAATTGCACAATTAAGGTACAAACCGGTCCAATCCGGTCCGGTCTGATCCGCAATATTCAAAATTAAACAATTTATGTACAAACCGGTCCAACCCGGAACCGGACCGGTCTGGACCGGACCGTAACGGTCCGGTCCCGGTCCGGTCTACGGTCCAAGGTTTTCTTAATTTACGGTCCACCGGTCCGGTCTGAACCGTATGCACAGCCCTAGGAATAACACGTGTCAAATTATTATTTTAACAAACACTTTTTAATTAGGGTTTTTACTATTGGTGTCCTCAAGGTTTGGACTTATCCTCTTGTAGACCTGTATAAAACCGGGCCGGCCCGTCCAGCCCGCCCGCCCGCCCGGAAAAAAACATGGGTATGGGCAACAAGTTTGGCCCGTTCGGGCCTGGCCCGGCCCGGCCCGTATTTTGATGGGACGGGTACGGGTAAACATTTTGGCCCGCGGGCTAACCCGGCCCGGCCCGTATACAATTTTATACATATATTATATTTTATATATGTGTATACAATTTATATTGTTTGAGTGTCACATATTCGAATTGTTCATTTAGTTTGTTTAGAGAATTTTGACGAGTTATATTCATTTGTAACACAAGATTATAGGATAGCTTGACTGTAATGGTACTTATTGTTTTTTAGGTATTTGGACTTGTTCATTTCTGTGTATTGATTGTAATTGAACTTGTTGGTAGTACACTATGCAAGTATAATTGGATTGAAAGTGTGTATTAAATTTATTATATGACTTGTTTTGAACGATAAATTCCGGGAAAAAACGCACAAGCAAGTACATACGGGCCATCCGGGCCGGCCCGGAAGCCCGCCCGCTTTTTACATGGGTGGACATGGGTAGCATTTGTGGCCCGGCCCGCACCTTATGGGTAGAGTTTTTAGGTATGGTCCGGCCCGAACCCGGCCCGAGCCCGGATTTGTACAGGTCTATCCTCTTGATATCTACCAAGTTTCAAAAATCCTCTTAATACCCTCATGATTTTATTTATTTCCTCTTTATACCTATTCTCGTTAAATTACATTAAAAAGTCATTACAAAATAACAAAAAATCAAAAAAATAAATTAAAAATTAATTATGACCTCATTCAAAAAATAATCTAATAAATTTATGATAGAATTTGTTTTTATATATAAATTTATATTTTGAATTAATGGTAATATTTATTTCATGAATTAAAATAATTTCTTTATCTTAGATTTAAAATAAAAAAAAAAAAATATATATATATATATATACAATTAAATTAAAAAAAAAAATTTAAAAATAATTTTTTTTAAGGTTCCAGAAATTTAAAAATATAGTTTTTTTTAATTTAATTTATATTTTAATTCGAAATTTAATTAAAAAGTTATATTTTTTTAATTTAAGAATCTGTAAACTAAAGAACTAAAAATATAAAATAAAATAAAATTTGCAAATTAAGATATTATACAACTTCAAAAAAATTTTACAATAATTTTAAATTTCTAGACTCTTAATTTTTTTAATTATTTTTTAATATATATTTATTTAAAATCCGAAATTAAAAAAAAATTTGTTTTCATTAAAAAATAAATTTATCTTTCATTTACTTTTTTAATTAAAAATATAAAAAATATAATTCTATTATGAATTTATTATTTTAATATTTAATGTGGTCAAAATTAGTTTTAAAATTATTTTTTTTGATTTTTTAATTATTTTATAATGAATTTTTAATGTAATATATAAAGAATGGTTACAAAGAGGAAATAAATAAAATCATGAGAGTACCAAGAGGATTTTTAAAACTTGGTGGATACCAAGAGGATATGTCCAAACCTTGAGGGCACCGAGAGGAAAAATACTTTTAATTAAGGCGGACGATAGATTTACCGGCGAAAGTCAATATTAGTAACTTAAACTACCACACGTACTTTCGTTTTTTCAGCCCTGCAATCTAACTACGCTTGTGGCGTGCGTAGTCGGAGCCGATGCGAAGTCCAAAGGAGTCGATGAATTACAGTTGAAGTTGAATTTTAAAAAAAAAACTCCAACTACGTTATTGGCAAGCGTAGTTGAAGTGAAATTTTTTTTTCTGAAAAAAAGGAACTTCAACTTTGACCCCCATTACCGAAGTTGAATTAAAAAAAAAAATTTCAACTAAGCTATTGGCAAGCGTAGTTAGAGTGAATTTAAAAAAAAAAAATCAATTTTGGTTCTCATTATCAAAGTTAACTTTTAACACCTTAACTACGCTTTTGACAAGCGTAGTTGAAGTTTTTCTTTAAAAAAAAAGCCCAACTATGCACGCTATTACCGAAGTTATAATTATTTTTAAAAAAAAAATCTTCATCGGCTCCAACCGGCTCAGGATGGCTCTCCATCTACGCTTGTCAAACGCGTAGTTCGAACCCAAATGCGAAAAGCAAAACCACGCACTTCGCTTGCGTAATTGTGGCTACAAATACCGTTTTACGCCGGTACGTCTAAAATTCCCGATAAATAAAATTATTGATATAAATGGTTTGTTCGGTTTTACGAGAAAAGTTTATAATTGTATTTGATTGGTTCGAAAACTTTGTTCGATTCGTTCAGAATTTGTATAATATCAATTATTATATTTATTATAATTGGTTCATGCATTTATTTTTTTATTTCTTAGTTACGCTTTTATGTATTTTAATTTGTATATTTTTGAATTGATAAATCACTGAACTAGAAAATATACAATATAGTATTAACTAATAATATAAAATATATGAGCAATAGAACACTCTATATAAAATAATAATGTTAACTTTTTTTTTTTATATATTCGTTTTGGGACCAAATGACGTGGAGGGCACACGTCCGGTGAGCCACACATACAAGCATATAAAGTTTCATCCTAAAACCAATTGATAAAGTAGAAATAATTTGGTTTACTAGTCTTTTTCTAGTTTTATATTTAGTAAATGTACGCCTTAAGTGAAAATTGTGTAGAGTTTGAAAATAAATACAAAAGATTGGGGTATATTTACTTAATTGAAACATTAAAAAGCCTAGTTACTATTCTAGTTTCTCAAAAAAGCTTATTTACCAAAATTACCCTTGATGGTAAGAGGAGTAGTAATATGACTTATATGTCAGGTTCACACAATCTCGCATTGTCGATGTGGGACTTTCCATACATCTCAACAAATAGTATAAAATTTGTGCTCTAGTAAATGTTAAAACAAAACCGTATTGAGAAAAAAAAAATGTGTTTCATAAACAATATTTGAGAATAGTGCAAAAAGATACGGACTAATTGTGTAAAATAGGTGAACCAAATTTACAAAAACTTTAAATCAACAATATAAAAAGTTTGAACTAAATCGTAACAACTATGATGTTTTTTCAGGAAAAAATTATATAAAAATATGATTATTTTTTTTTACTAGAATATCATCTTACTACACGTTTTATACGCTAACGGTTTATTTTTGAAAAATTTGAATGTTTAGTTCTTTTTCAATTTAGCAATAATTTGTGTTTTATCAACGTTCAATTAATCAATAATTTATGTTTGATTCAGAATAATTCCGTTTATCGAAAATGATTATTTGCGCTTCCAAACGAGCCCTTAGATGGACCAACTCACAAGTAATTCTTTAATCTAAGTGTCCGTTTGGTTAGAGTGGTGGAATGAAAACGGAACGGAATCGGATATTGAGTAAAAGGGGTAGGTAGGTAGATAGATATTGTATCAATGAAGAATCATTAGGCAATTATGTATCATTGAGTAGAGAATAGGCCCTTCTCAATTTTTCTAGAAAAGATAAATTACTCAATAATTAAATATCCTTCCAAAATTAATAAGATCATCTCTCTTAATTAATTTGGTTGTTTGTAATTAAATAAGAAAAAGGATATTTTTTCCTATAATTAAGGAGACAATTTCTTTAGATCTCTGTTTCTTTCAACGTGCGTCCCAAATCACGATCATGAATATTTTAAGGGGAATAACCACCATTTTTCACAAAGAAGTTTTCATCATCGTTAAACATCGTTGATTCTGTGCGTTTGGTATGGAATTCAGTTTATGAATTTACAAAAATCGGTTGTGTTTGTGTTAAACTAGCGGGATACGGTTACTAAGCATTTCGACGAAGAGTTCATTACAATTGACGATCGGTTTCTGCAATCTGCTTCAATTTGGTGTCAAAATCATTGATTGCTGTTTTTGCGTCCAAATCTGTAAGGTGAGTTTTGTATTTCATGTTATGTATCACGATACAAGTTGTTGTTCAACCTTTTCGCCTTTTTTTTTCATGGGTGGAGACGGAACTGTATTTCTGTGCCATCGTCTTTGTAATTAGATTTGTGTTGTTTAAGAAAATTATGTACAGATTTGTGTTGTCTGTGAAAATTATGTACATATTTGTGTTGTCTGTGAAAATTATGTACATAATTTGTATCCTATGAAGGATTTAGGGAAAAATGAATTTATGTACGAAATGATACGTCCAGGAAAATTCATGTACATTAATGTAGGAATTTCTGTTGACGACGAAGAAGGATTTAAGGAAGAATGAATACATCTAAATTAATGTAGAAAATTATGTACAGATTTGTGGTGTTTGTGAAAATTATGTACAGATTTTTTATGTATGTGAAAAATATGTACAAAATTTGTATCCTATGAAAGATTTAGAGAAAAAATAAATTTATGTACGAAATGTTAAGTCTTGGAAAATTATGTACAGATTTGTGTTGTGTGGGAAACTTACATGGATTGCTTCAGATTATACAACCTAGGACTCCGATTGAAGGTTGAAGATGAAGAAGGCGAAGAAGGAGAGTTCTCTTCGAGTTGCGTCTGAAGAATCTCCACGAAAACAATGACGCTCTTTTTTCGGAAGGAGTTGAGACTTGAGAGTGGAAGTTGAAGAGACGATTCTCGTATCTTCAATTAATATTCAGTTGCCTTTTAATATAATTTACCTTTTAAACAGTTATTTATCCCTTTTACAGAAAATACCTTACGTAGATTGTCTTATTTCAGGAAATTTCTATTTCATTTATAATTTTTTTTTTGCTAGAAAATGGAGGGATCTATATTGTATCTATGATACAAAATGAGCTTCTCTACACCAATTTTCTCAATCAGATAAAGGTAAGGAAAGAAAATGGAAATGATGAGATTACTTTCATGTTTTAAAAGAACTCTAAATAAATATAGTTTTTATTGATTCAAAATCATTTCGTTACAAAAAATAATTTTTTACTCTTCCAAACGATTCCTAAAAGTGTATCACATAATCCTGGCTAATGAGATTTTTATTAATTACCTGATCGTAGGAATGAAAACCTTGAGGAAAATTGTCCAAAAAAATTGATAATAATAACCTTAAGGCAAGTAGTAGAAAATAAATTAGTGTCAAAGTGAGTGAGGGCAAACAAGAATGATTAAAATAAATGAAATGTTGTGTACAATATTATTATTCCGCCTTAAGAATATTCCATAATGCTTGTGGACATTAAAGTATATTGGACAATTTTGGTAACTAGGCCTTTTTGAAAAATTATAATAGTAATTAGACTTTTTAATGTTTCAATTAAGTAAATACACCCCAACCTTTTGTATTTATTCTCAAATTCTACACACTCTTCTCTCAAGGAGTACATTTACTAAACACAAAATATGAAAAAGTCTAGTAAACCAAATTGTTTCAAGTTATATTTAGAACTGACATTTAATACAAAATTTCAATTCTCTATTCTTAGAATCAAGTTAATATAGTATTATTACTGGCAATTTGTGTATTCTTTATAATCGTCTTTTTTTTAATGGATAAAAATATATACATGAGAGAATTCTAACGGCTAATAAAAATATTTACAAAAAAAGATCCTTATGAGAGTCCTAATCATATAATAAAAATAAATATAAGATTACAAATAAGAGAATTTTAAAAAATAATTATAAAAGATAGCCTAATTAGATACAACGTTACAAATATATGTTCATATTCCCCTTTAAGTTGAAGCATGAAGATAACAAATATCCAACTAGACCGATACTAAATGAAATTGAGCATGTCCAACCACCTTAGTTAAGTTGTTCGCTAGTTGTATAATAGTGTGAATCTGATGAGTAGAGACGACAACGACGATCAGATGATTTCGGACAAAAATGACAGTCAACCTCTCTATATGTTTAGTGTGCTCATAAAAAACGGTTTGAGAATGATGCGAAGTGTAACACCCCGAATTCTCAGAACTCGGGACATTACTGGTTAGGACCTCACAATGGGTTCCGACCTCAGTTTGACAACAACATTACTAGGATCTTGCAACAAGACACAAATAAAGAAACCGAAATTCATAAAATAGTATTTTTAGGGTAATGAATGCAACACTGTCTAGCAGCCTAAAGTACTTAAACACAAGAACGAACAACTGTCTTAACCAAAAGAAAGAAAAGACAAACACAACTCCCAACCCCCACTCTAAGGAGTACGGAGACCCGGCTGACCACTACTTCCGGATCACTCAGCTGCTGGTCTAATTTGCGGTAAAACTAAAAACAACAACAAGAGGAACCGTTAGCTAGTTATCTAAGTATTAGCAGAATAATAGCAGCACAAACATACACATAAAAATATAAACACCCATCATGCTTTCAAACAAGTCCGTTTTATTATCTTGAGTTAAATTACTCTTTCACGCTAATGATACTTATTTTGTGACACGAGGGATTCCCAAACCTCGCCTCCGCCCCGTGTAACCATCAGGAATGGATCCGATGCATCTCACCTTGTACCTGCCTGGTCTGGGTATAGAGAACCTCCTAGTCTCCTGTCAGAGCTGGGCAGTGATGTCACGGCCCGTTATACATACACTTGGGCCTTAAACATAATTATAACAGTCGTCCTAGCAAGTTATTATTATTAAAACACGCAAATAGCACACACCACCACTATCACTCAACTAATATCCAGAAACTAGCTAAGTAAGTCGCAAGGACTTACCTGAGTCAAAAATACTCTCTAACACGTCTCAACAACCCGTACTCGGGGTAACTCAAACGCCTGTCAAATAAGGCAGGTGTATCAAAAACACATCTCGATGTCCAACCTCTTGCGAAGGAATTACGGAAAAAAAAAGATTCCCATACGGTAAAAGACCGTTTTACTCTTAGTGTCGATAATTCTCCGGGTCATTTCTTGACCTCTAATATTTCTTTTTGAACACTTTTCTAATATATGATTACTTCCAAAACAGCTTACTAAAGTTATAATATTAATCTCATCCACTCGTCATCTAGAATCACATTACTTCATTCTCGGGTATTATCTAATCTTATATATATATATATATATACTTTCGTGCATACTAACCTTCCTTCCAATTCTATAAAATCCGTAACTCTTAGGTATTTAGATATATATATATATATATATATATATATATATATATATATATCCACATACTTTGTTTTTTTTCACCAACTCACACCCATATGTATACTTTTATTTCATATAACATATATACGTATATTTATATACTCGGCATACACTCTCCTATATAAGTTCACACCTGCTCTTACTAACCTTCCGTATTGCATACCCGTACCACCTCCATTCTATGGTTTATATATATGTCATCAAACTCAGCTATATACGTATTCCTTCAATTATATACGTATTCCATCAATTATATACGTATTCCACCAATTATATACGTATTCCATTTATTTATATATACATATATAATCTCGCAAACTCGCAGGGCAAGAGGGAAGGAGACCCGGAAGTGATCTTACCGGGACTGCAGTCCGGCGGCGAGGCTGGTGTTCCGGCGGTCCCCCTGGTGGTCGGCGGACGACGAGAAGGCTGCGCGGTGGCTCCGGTGTGGCGGCTAAGGCCTGCAATCGCGGCTGTGGAGGGAGGACGTGTTACGCCGGCAACAGAAAAAGGGAAGGAAGAGAGAAGGGTGGCTCACCTGGCGGTCTGCAGTCGCCGGCGAGTGAGGAAGGTCGACGAGAGCAGTGGTGGCGGCGTCTCCGGTGGAAAACGAAGAGAAGCAGCAGCGTCGTCGCTTTCTGAAGAGGCGGAAAGGTGAGTTTCGGACAGAGAAGGGGCGGAAGGAGGAGAGGGAGGCAGTGCGCTTACCGGACTTGACAGAAGGCGGCGCAGGACTCGGCGGCGGCTCGGTGGCGGTTCCGTAGGGGCTGTTGTACATCCGTTTGCAAGAGGAAGGGAGAGGCGGTGAGTTGCAGCGTGCAGAAGGTACGGGTAGGAGAGGTAAGCGGCAGCAGCGTAAGAATAGGATTAGGTTAGATTAGGTTAATTTTAATTAGTTTAATTATATTATTTTCTTACGAATGGGCTGGCTGGCTGGGCCGGTAATTGGGCCTAGTAGCGGGTTATATCCAGTCTCTCTCTTTAAAATAGGATCCGGAACTCGTTAATTAAGTGCGGAAAATTTATATATAATACGGAATTAAATTCCGTATTTTATAACTTATTATTATTCCTATTTTAAAGTACGTAAATTAAATTCCGTATTTTAATTTATGTACTTATTTATTTATGATTGACGTTTCGGAAATAGGTTAAATTCAGGTTTAACGGAGTTTCAAAATTCCGGTTATTACATCAGTGCCCTCTTAAAAAAAGTTTCGTCCCGAAACTTGGAATAATTCTCTTAATCGCGCATTCCTTTGGTATATTAAATTTTCTCGACATTTTCGTTGGCTACACGCAACTACTCAATCACCAAAAGTAGACATGCGTCACATAAAACGTAATCACTCAAATCCATATAAAAACCTGAAAGGTCAAACAACACAACATCCGAGTACTAACTCGTCAAACAGGAGTAACCTCTAACCTCGCAAAGAACTCGGGATAGTTACGTCTAATACTCTCCTCAGTCTTCCAAGTGGCCTCATCAGCTCCTCTCCTAGACCACTGGATTCTCAACATAGGTATCTCTTTGGACCACAGACGTCTAGTACTGCGCTCCAAGACAGCTACTGGGTACTCTACAAATGTATGGTCAGGCTCAACTGTCAGATCCTCATGGCTGATGACGTGTCTCAGATCCGGAATGTACTCTCTCAACTGAGATACATGAAAGACCGGATGAACACCCTCTAATCTCGGCGGTAGTGCTAATATGTAGGCCACCTCCCCAACTCTCTCTAAGATCTCAAAAGGTCCGACATATCGGGGACTCAGCTTTCCCTTAATGCCGAAACGCCTGACTCCTCTCGTAGGTGACACTCTCAGCCACACCTGGGCACCCACTCTAAACTCCAAAGGTCGACGCCTTTTGTCGTCGTAGGACTTCTGACGACTCTGAGCTACTAACATCCGCTCTCGGACTAGGGCAATCCGAGCGATGTCATCCTGTATCTGATCTGGAGCTACTCCATCAACTCTGCTGGGCTCATCCCAACATAATGGTGTACGACATCTCTACCCGTACAAAGCCTCATAAGGAGCCATCCTAATAGACGCGTGCCAGCTATTATTATACGAAAACTCTACCAGTGGAAGATGATCTGGCCATACCTGTCCCCAATCTAGTACACACGCCCGAAGCATGTCCTCCAAGGTCTGAATGGTCCTCTCAGACTGTCCGTCTGTCTGTGGATGGTAGGCGGTAGTAAAGTAGAGACTCGTCCCCAAAGCAGTATGTATCTGCTGCCAAAATCTTGAGGTAAAACGTCCATCCCTGTCAGAGACGATAGTCCTCGGTACTCCATGGAGTCTCACAATGTGTCTGGTGAACTCCTCAGCCAGACGACTCACCGGCCACGTTTTCTTGATCGGAATGAAACGTGCGGTCTTCGTCAGGCGGTCTACCACTACCCAAATAGCATCAAATCCTCTGTTGAGTCTCAAACTTGTGACAAAATCCATAGATATATCCTCCCACTTCCATTGTGGTACTGGAAGTGGGTGGAGCTCTCCTCCAGACATACGGTGCTCAATCTTGACCTGTTGGCAGGTCGCGCACTGAGCTACATACCGAGTCACATCGGGCTTCAAACCACCCCACTAGAAGGACCGTCTCACATCCTTGTACATCTTACTCGCTCCAGGATGTACTGAGTATGGGGTAGCATGAGCCTCATCTAGTATCCTCTGTCTCAGCTCACTGTCTGACGGCACACAAACACGATCCTGACGTCTCATCACCCCATCTGCACCAATAGTAAACTGTGGGGCCTCATCTCGAGACATCCTATCTCGGATCCTGATCAAAGTCGGGCAAGTCTCCTGCTTCTGTCGGATCTCATCCAACAGATCAGGAAGTAACTCCATGGTAGCCAGCTGACCATCAGTATCGGGAAACTGAATCTCTATCTCCAACCAAGCCAAGTCCCTCTGCAACTGTGGCTGTACCGTCAACCGGGATATCGCCCTCTCCCTAGGCGTCTTCCGGCTCGAAGCATCAGCTACCACATTCACCTTTCCGGGGTGGTAAAGGATCTCAAGGTCGAAGTCCTTGATCAACTCTAACCACCGCCTCTGGCGGTTATTCAACTCTCTCTGAGTGAATATGTACTTCAGACTCTTATGGTTTGTAAAGATCTGACAGGTCGCCCCATAAAGATAGTGTCGCTAGATCTTAAGAGCATGGACTACTGCAGCCAACTCTAGATCATGTGTGGGGTAGTTCTCCTCATACGTCTTCAACTGTCGAGACGCATAGGCTATGACCTTACCCCTCTACATCAAAACATACCCCAAGCCCAGCTTGGATGCATCACTGTATACCACAAAGTTATCAATACCCTCAGGCTGTGCCAAAATCGGAGCGGATGTCAATCTCCTCGTCAGCTCCTCAAAACTCTGCTGACACGGCTCAGACCAGACAAACCGAGTGGTCTTCCTCAGAAGACAAGTAAGTGGTCGGCCAATCAAAGAGAACCCTTCCACAAACCGGTGGTAATAACCTTCTAAACCTAGAAAGCTGCGAACCTCCTTAACATTCTTAGGAGGTTGCCAAGAAGATACTGACTCGATCTTCGCCGGATCGACCTTAATACCCTCAGCAGTCACTACGTGACCTAAGAAAGCCACCTCTGACATCCAAAACTCGCACTTGGATAGCTTAGCATACAACTGGCTATCCTGTAGAATCTGCAATACTGTCCTCAAGTGTCCGGCATGCTCCTCTCGACTCCTAGAGTAGACTAGGATGTCGTCAATGAAGACCACTACAAACTGGTCTAAGAAGTCAATGAATATCCCATTCATCAACTCCATGAACACCGCTGGTGCATTAGTGAGCCCAAATGGCATCACTACGAACTCATAATGACCATACCTAGTCCGGAATGCCGTCTTAGGTATGTCCTGATCTCTCACCCTCAGCTGGTGGTAACCTGATCTCAAGTCTATCCTCGAGAACACAGACGCTCCATGCAACTGGTCCAACAGATCATCTATGCGTGGCAGTGGGTACTTGTTCTTGATGGTTACCTTGTTCAGCTCTCTGTAGTCTATGCACAGCCTCATCGATCCGTCCTTCTTCTTCACAAATAACACTAGCGCGCCCCAAGGAGACACACTAGGGCGTATGAAACCCTTCTCTGCTAGCTCCTCTAACTGCTTCTTTAGCTCAAGCAGCTCTATAGGTGCCATACGGTACGGAGCCTTCGAGATAGGTCTCGTGCCCGGCTCCAAGTCGATGCTGAAATCAACGCTCCTCTATGGGGGTAGTCCTGGCAGGTCGTCGCGGAATACCTCTGCAAACTCACATGCAACAGGTATCTCCTCTATAGTCAGGCTCTTGCTTTCCTTTATGGCATAACACCAGAAGGCTTCGCAACCCTGTGCTATCAGTCTCGCTGCCCTCACTGCACTGATAACTGTGCCTGACTTTCCGAGGTCCCAACCTCAGAATATTACTCTATGGCCCTCCTCCGTGGAAACGGTCACTGTCCTCCTACCAATGTCTAAGATTGCTCCGTGTTTCCTCATCCAGTCTATTCCTAAAATGACATCCTCATAAGCTAAGGGCATGACTAGAAAATTGACTAGCCAGTCTCGATCTCCCATGCGAACAGGACATCCAAAGATCTCTCTAGTCCCTCTTACCTTACTCCCATCAGGTAAGCCTATCATAAAAGGTATCCCCTCTACAGTAGCTAAGGACAACCTATCTACGCATGCATCAGATATGAAGGAGTGTGTAGCACCCGTATCAAATAAAACTCGTACAGGTAAGTCATAAATCTGGATCGTACCTGTGGCAGTCGGTGCATCTGGCTGATCAGCATCTCTCAACTCAAACACTCGGGCCTGAGTTCCTCTAGTATCAGCCACACTACCACGTCCTCTGCCCCGACCTGATCCCTGCATAGCACTCTGTGATGGTGTGTGTCCTGGAGCCCTGTAAGTCTGCTGCTGACCAGGAGCTCGGTACTGCTGCTGCTGACTCGGAGCTCGGTACTGTGGCGGTCTCTGTACACTCCTTGATAAGCCTGCAGGAGAAGAACCCTGCTGAGATGGAGCCTTGCCCTGACGGTAGAATGCAGCTCTATGTCCAACCTTTCCGCACTAAAAGCAGGTCACTGCCGGCTTCGTGCAGTTCGATCGGATATGTCCATAGCCACTGCAGTTTTGGCACTGCAAGCCACCAACTGAAGTCTGATCAGTAGCTGTATGGCTATGTCGCCCCTGAGTCTGTCCCCGTCCAAAAACAGCTACTCTTGAACTACCACTAGCATAACCTGTCCTCTGCCGCTTATCCGGCCTGTCTGACTGAGCAACTCTCCTCGACACTGGTTTGTCTCTCTCATAAGTAGACGCTCTATCCTGATAGTCTGATAGAGTCTCACAGCGGAATCCTGCCAGATAGGAACGAGTGCTCTCTCTCAATCTCCTCGAAAAAAGATATACATGCTGCTCCTCAGGAGGTGCAGCTGGTCCAAGCAGTGTCAGTTCCTTTTGGAACTTCTTGATGGCAGCAACAATCGGAATGTCCTCAAATCCTGCCTCAATGAAGTCCCGAAATCTCTCTCTCCTCAACGAGACAGGGCAATATCTGTCTCTAACAATGCTCCTCATCTGCTCCCAACTGGTGACTCGACTACGCATGGTCCGCCACCAGGAATGAGCATCTCCAGTGAAGCAGGTCTGCACCAAATCCACCTGCCGATCCTCTAGGCAACGTATTGCCTCTAACGCAGTCTCTACTTGTCTAATCCAGTGCTCCACCTCCAATCCTATCTCTCCACTATATGAGGGGATCTTCTGAGAGTTGAAAGCCTTCAACCACTCATCCGGCCTCGGTGCTCTAGACCTAGTAGGAGCTCTATCAGCCACAACCCTCCTCTCAGGTACAACTGGTACCTGAGGTACTCCCTGTGTCACCTGGACAGATCTAGCTAGTACTGGTGGTACTTGGGTAAGTCTCTCTGTCCTAGCAGCCTCCTCCATACGCTCAACGTATGCTCGGTACTCTCTGTACTCAGTCGCTCCAATGGAAACATGTCCTGACTCCGTCGAACGTGCTCTCTGTGCTCTAGACCTAGCAACGGTCTTATTCCTGACCTCAGGACCTACACTCTCAGCTACCTCCTCCACTCCAGCCTTTGGCATGATCATTGCTGGTGGATCCTCTCGAGGAGCTCGACCTCGACCTCGGGCTAGTGGAGGTCTACCTCCACGGCCGCGTCCTCTAACTGTAGGGGTCCCATCTCCCCTACCTGGTCTAGCTGGAGGGAGAGGTGGACGACCTCTACCTCGAAGAGTAGCTAGCGTAGCTCTAGTACGTGCCATCTGCGCGAGGAACAATGACTATAATTACTACTAGCTAAAGGTCCAAAAAGTCCATCTACAGTAAAACCTAAAGTCCATACTAAGCATATTGAGATCCGCGGTAGTAGTGGTGGTCAGCCGTACTTTTCTATTCCCAACCAGACTATGCATGCATTTAAAACCAAAAATTTTCTTTTTAAAACTCAGACCCCTTTTCGGGTTCTGCTTAAAACTTATTCGGTCTTTCAGAAGATTTCAAGTGCCATTGTTGCCAACCTAGAGCTCTGATACCATGTTGTAACACCCCGAATTCTCAGAACTCGGGACATTACTGGTTAGGACCTCACAATGGGTCCCGACCTCAGTTTGACAACAACATTACTAGGATCTTGCAACAAGACACAAATAAAGAAACCGAAATTCATAAAATAGTATTTTTAGGGTAATGAATGCAACACTGTCTAGCAGCCTAAAGTACTTAAACAAAAGAACGAATAACTGTCTTAACCAAAAGAAAGAAAAGACAAACACAACTCCCAACCCCCACTCTAAGGAGTACGGAGACCCGGCTGACCACTACTTCCGGATCACTCAGCTGCTGGTCTAACCTGCGGTAAAACTAAAAACAACAACAAGAGGAACCGTTAGCTAGTTATCTAAGTATTAGCAGAATAATAGCAACACAAACATACACATAAAAATATAAACACCCATCATGCTTTCAAACAAGTCCGTTTTATTATCTTGAGTTAAATTACTCTTTCACGCTAATGATACTTATTTTGTGACACGAGGGATTCCCAAACCTTGCCTCCGCCCCCGTGTAACCATCAGGAATGGATCCGATGCATCTCACCTTGTACCTGTCTGGTCTGGGTATAGAGAACCTCCCAGAGTCCTGTCAGAGCTGGGCAGTGATGTCACGGCCCGTTATACATACACTTGGGCCTTAAACATAATAATAACAGTCGTCCTAGCAAGTTATTATCATTAAAACACGCAAATAGCACACACCACCACTATCACTCAACTAATATCCAGAAACTAGCTAAGTAAGTCGCAAGGACTTACCTGAGTCAAAAATACTCTCTAGCACGTCTCAACAGCCCGTACTCAAGGTAACTCAAACGCCTGTCAAATAAGGCAGGTGTATCAAAAACACATCTCGATGTCCAACCTCTTGCGAAGGAATTACGGAAAAAAAAAGATTCCCATACGGTAAAAGACCGTTTTACTCTTAGTGTCGATAATTCTCCGGGTCACTTCTTGACCTCTAATATTTCTTTTTGAACACTTTTCTAATATATGATTACTTCCAAAACAGCTTACTAAAGTTATAATATTATCTCATCCACTCGTCATCTAGAATCACATTACTTCATTCTCGGGTATTATCTAATCTTATATATATATATATACTTTCGTGCATACTAACCTTCCTTCCAATTCTATAAAATCCGTAACTCTTAGGTATTTAGATATATATATATATATATATATATCCACATACTTTATTTTTTTTCACCAACTCACACCCATATGTATACTTTTATTTCATATAACATATATACGTATATTTATATACTCGGCATACACTCTCCTATATAAGTTCACACCTGCTCTTACTAACCTTCCGTATTGCATACCCGTACCACCTCCATTCTATGGTTTATATATATGTCATCAAACTCAATTATATACGTATTCCATCAATTATATACGTATTCCACCAATTATATCCGTATTCCTTTCATTTATATATACATATATAATCTCGCAAACTCGCAGGGCAAGAGGGAAGGAGAACCGGAAGTGATCTTACCGGGACTGCAGTCCGGCGGCGAGGCTGGTGTTTCGGCGGTCCCCCCTGGTGGTCGGCGGACGACGAGAAGGTTGCGCGGTGGCTCCGGTGTGGCGGCTAAGGCCTGCAGTCGCGGCTGTGGAGGGAGGACGTGTTACGCCGGCAACAGAAAAAGGGAAGGAAGAGAGAAGGGTGGCTTACCTGGCGGTCTGCAGTCGCCGGCGAGCGAGGAAGGTCGACGAGAGCAGTGGTGGCGGCGTCTCCGGTGGAAAACGAAGAGAAGCAGCAGCGTCGTCGCTTTCTGAAAAGGCGGAAAGGTGAGTTTCGGACAGAGAAGGGGCGGAAGGAGGAGAGGGAGGCAGTGCGCTTACCGGACTTGACGGAAGGCGGCGCAGGACTCGGCGGCGGCTCGGTGGCGGTTCCGTAGGGGCTGCTGTACGTCCGTTTGCAAGAGGAAGGGAGAGGCATTGAGTTGCAGCGTGCAGAAGGTACGGGTAGGAGAGGTAAGCGGCAGCAGCGTTAGAATAGGATTAGGTTATATTAGGTTAATTTTAATTAGTTTAATTATATTATTTTCTTACGAATGGGCTGGCTGGCTGGGCCGGTAATTGGGCCTGGTAGCGGGTTATATCCAGTCTCTCTCTTTAAAATAGGATCCGGAACTCGTTAATTAAGTGCGGAAAATTTATATATAATACGGAATTAAATTCCGTATTTTATAACTACTTATTATTCCTATTTTAAAGTACGTAAATTAAATTCCGTATTTAATTTATGTACTTATTTATTTATGATTGACATTTCGGAAATAGGTTAAATTCAGGTTTAACGGAGTTTCAAAATTCCGGTTATTACACGAAGGGTTGTCCGACTATCACAGTACAAATGCATAAGAGCATGATGAGCGACACCTAAACATCTTTCTATAAATAAGGTTTTTCAGCCATTAGGTTTTTCATTTGAAAGTTTTGACAAACAATTCGAACTTTGTACGTTGATCGACCAACCATCCCACCAATCGGTCGCCCGGTTTTTCCTCTCCGATTAATAAAATTTGAATTTATGTTAAGGTATGTCTTGCTAAATTGATTCATTATAGGTCGGGACTCGGGACAACCCAATTGTACTAATCTATGATATTTATAATGATCTACGTCTCTTGAATTTTTATTATGAGACTTATGCTATATAATTTTGGATTGTTCTACGTAAAATGTGAAAGGCGAGTGTAAAACACTCTATATTTTTTGTAATTTATTTTTCATTTATCCGAGTTAAATATATTTAGAACAACGTTATACCTTTATTTTTTTGACCTACTAAAATCATCTAATGCTTATCATAACTAATAAATAATTACTTATCATTGATACATTTATATATTAAAAAGCAATAACAAAAGAATAAATAATAACACAATAATACATATAATCCATAGTTATTCAAATCTCATACAAGGTGCGAGTACTACCCTAGTACTAAAATAAAAAGTAAACCTTTTAATTTTAATAAAATATAAAATTTTCAGTCTTAAAAATGTTTATAAATAGAAAATGGCATTATTTAAGATTTTCAAACTAAATTAAATTATTTTTAGTAGATAAAAAGTTAATTATTTGTAATTTTATTTAAAAAAATATTATGAATGATGGTTACACAAGAAAAATATCTTATAACAAAAGGTTAACTTACAAAGAGACTTATAATATGTATACTTGTATAGTAAACCAGAAATTAGACCCGGAAAAATTTTAATATCATTTTTAATAGAATAAGTAGAATTAAAGTATAAGAGTAAAATCTTATATGGACTGAAAGTTATTTATATCATTTTACAGAAATCTATTCGGACCGAAAATTATCGTGTCAATAATTAAATTACTAAGTTTACAATTATCATAAACTTATCTTTAACAGTTAAATACATCTTATATTAAACATGAGTGATAATAATTAACATTAAAAATAGTCGGTGTACATATGACTAGTTTATTTCTTAAATTATCCTATTTGTAGGTAAATTTTACCTATTTCCTCTTGATAAATCATGTAAAAATTTATGAAAAAATTTGACCAAATAGACCTTTTCTTTTTTCATTAGGTTTGTGTACCCTTTCAATTTTGAATCCAATTTTGCTCACCCCCATTTTTTAGGGGTCCCACCAATAAAAAACAAGTATCCTAAATCATGGTTAGTTTATGGGTTTGAGTTAACTTAAATAAAATAAAGATAATAAGATAATTAAAAAACACTCTAAAATCTCCTTCCGTGTACGTTTTATTTTGTTATCTTTGCAAACCCTTTCTCTTTCTTCTTCTCCATACGTACAGAAAAACGTTGCCAGAGAAATACATCAGCGTCGACCACATCGCTAGAGGAATACGGTGCCACCGCCGGAGTATTACGGTGCCGCCGCCGAAGACTATTTCAGCTCTTATATCGAACACGAAACGGTAAGGCACCCTTGAACTCAAGTTTAGCCCTAATTTGATGTTCTTTCCTTTGAACTCGAATTAGTTGTATGTATGTGTGGAATTCGAAAGGATTTACATGTTTAAGGTTCACCATTATTAGGTTTATCATTGTTGCTATTAGCTTTGCCAATTTAGTGTTATTATTCCTTTGAAAGGAGGCTGACAATGTGCACAAATTAGAGCTATTATTTTCCAATTTACTTTGACTCCCTTAAGTGATTAATCAAATACTAATTTAATTTGTCCATCTATGATGATCTTTGAGGCTAAAAGAAGATTTCAATCCCAAAAAGAAATGTGTGTGCATGTTGTTTGGAAATGCAGGAAGTGGCTGTGTTGAGTTGTGGTTCTCAACTACTACACATGACCTTGGTAGAATAATGGGGGTTTTGGCTTTGTGTTGTGGTTCTCATCTTTATAGTAGATTGAATATGTTGCAATAGATTGAATATTGCTTTCCCTTGGGATTCCTGTTCACAGTAGATTAAATATGGGGGCTTTAACGTTTACTTTCTAACAATTGCCTTGACATATTGCTTTCCCTCGTGTTGTGATTGAATATTGCCTAGATTGCTCAAGTCTTGTTCACATGTGCATTGATAGATTGAATATATTGCAACGGTTCTTATACATAATCATGGAAAATAAGCCTCTTTTTAACATTATAATTTTTCAGATTTTGTTTGGACTAAGTTTGCACGAGAAGATTGCCCAAGTTTTGAAAGCAGCTGCAACATTTTAACATTTACTTTCTAACAATTACTTGACAGCTTGACAGCTTGATTGACCAAGTCTTGTTCACATGTGCCTTGACAACTTGACTTGTTAACAATTGCTTTTATTTTGCTATTGAAGATAGAAAAATCAAATGATAACTTTAAGTCTATTAGCCCATTTGAGCGGTGTGATGATATACACATTGATGTGGGTTCAAATCCTACATAGGTTGCAAAAGATTTAACAACATTTGCAACTGATTTCAAAGATTTCTTAATTCTTAAATAAGTATCGACCTAAGAAGTCGAGTTTCATTTAGATTAATCGTTTTGGCTGACCGTTTTTACATATATGACAAGTAAAAAAGCAATAGAAACTAGAATGAAGAGTGTAGTAGTAATAAATGTGAGAATATTTACTTCCATAATCTAAGTGGTTTTTACGTCACAATAACTCAGGATTTAATCCCATAGAGATAATAAAACTTTCCCCTGTAAATTCAATATCATGAATAACAATATATGGGCTATCAAAAAACTCCGCCGTCGCGAATTGAATGGTATATGAAAATAGTTTACAACTGCAACAGTTGACAACAACTCCTATGTAATTTGTTGTTGAACTTCTATAGTTGGAGCATTATAGATGAAAAACAGTTATATACTTAGAAAATAACTAAAGAAAAGATAGTCACATAATAAATGGATGTTTCTACCATGATTCATAACAAAAGACAACAACTCTGATAAGACATAAGACACAGAAATCAACCATGATAACAACTTCATAAGTCAGCTTATGTGCAACTACTCCAAAAAACATATGCAACAGTAGTGGTGCTCAAGATGTTGATGAATGTGGAAGTTGTGGATGGTGAATTGATCCTCGAGGCCTTCATTAGAGGATAGGCTATCAAAAGTTTAAATTATATTAAACACCTAAAAGCTAAAAGTGTAAATAACAAAGAAAGATAGCAGCAAAATCTAGAACAAATTTGTGAATACATAAGTGAATAGTCCAAAGATCCTTGACTTATTTCTTGGATATTGTAAGGATAATGCAAGAGCGTGCCTTGAGAATAATGTTGGGGGGGGGATGCCATGATATTGGAGTCCGTAAGAATAATGGAAGGGAATGCCTTGAGAGCCTAAAGGTGTTGGGAGTTCATGACGAATGGATGGCGTGTTAATTAAACCTGATTAACCAATCCAATTGAAGTGTTGATATTCTCATGTTCATCAGGTTCCTGAAAATCTACATATGAACAGTACAAAGAACATGCCAATTTGATAAGCAATACAAAGAGAGTCAAATTTTAAAATCTACATATGAATAATACTAACCTTTTTTCTTACGTGAAACTCTTTTTTTTCTTTGGCATAGAATAACCTTTGTCAATCCTTCTACGTTTTTTACTTTCGGATCACGCAAAACTAGATTTGCATTATTTTCATGCACTTCATCATCAGAATATAAGCAAGTACCATTATCACATTCTTCTCCGATTCGTGCATTACCATACAATTGTGTCTCTAACTCCAACAACTTAGTCTCCACCAAAGCTGATGATTGCTTATATTTAGCACCTTTTGTTATAATTCTTTATGCTAAATGAGACAAGTGACTATACTGAAGTGCAAAAGATGTCGTTCGATCACTTAAAGTTTCTTCCCCATGACCTTGAAAATGAACTCCCTTTCTAGCATCTCGCCTCCATCTTTTTAAGAAGTATTGGGATGGTATAGTTGACAAGCCTAACTCACGAAATAATTTTAATGCATGTGCACAAAGAATGCCATCAAACTCAAATATTCTACAACTACAACAAACAAATTTGTTTGAAGTTGAATAGATGACATACCTTCTCAAGTATAGATTACCAGATCTATGAACCACATATATTTCTGTTATGCCATCATCACTCTCTTTTTCTAACACCAGGTCCAAACATTTTCGGTACTCACCTTGAAAACAGTTGAAGGTAGCTTTGGTGTATACCTTAGCAGCTTCACATTCCACCTTCCAATTAGACAAGAGTTTTCGCTTCTTCTGTGTAGTTGCAACTTCTGCAAGCAACTCTTTTTCTCGCCGATCACTTAAAATGCGCTCATAGTGTATAACACACTCGCACAATATAAGGTTCTTAGAGAAGAACTTTTTCAAAGTCTTGTTTATACTTTCACTTATCTGAGTTGTTGTCATACTTGCAAAGCGAATTAAATATGATGGAGTTATATTAAGACTCAAACCAACTATAACGTCCATCTTAAATATACAATACACTATAATGTAATACACAACGTACACCACAACAAAGTTGTACCTGCACAAAAGGTTGAACGTCCATAGATTTGTGCCCATTTCTCAAGAAGAGCATACAAATCTTTTAGCCACTCATTTTCTTTCAAATCATAATTATGGAGTAGATCTTTCCAATTTGATTCAAACTCTTCAACACTCTCTAGATCATATATACACCTCTTTAAATCTTGTGAAAATGTTGAGAACTTTTGGAACACATGATTCAAGTACTTGGAAGCATTTTGATATATGTGCCACAAGCAAAGACGATGATGAGAATCGGGTACCACTTGCCTCATTGCACTAGCATTGCTGCAACTTAATCTGTAAAGATAGTCTTTGGTTCTTTTCCTCCCATAGCTTCTAGGAAAACATCAAAAAACCATTTGCATGTATATGTGGTCTCCCCATCTAACAAACCACAACCAAATAAGGTTGTTTGGCCATGATGATTAACCCCAAATATTGGAGCACATATCATGCTGTATTTGTTGGTTTTGAAGGTTGTGTCAAAAACAACAACATCACCAAATATAGAATAATCAAACCTTGATTTTCCATCACAAAAAAATACGCCACATAATTCATTCTCAACATTAGTTCAAATTGCATGAAAGAACAACGGATCCTCCATTCACTTTTTCTTAAAGTAATCGAGCAAACATTTAGCATCACCATTCTTCATAAACTTTGTCCGCCTTCGTTGAATGAAGTTATTGCAATCACTCTAAAGGAAATTCAAATTTCCTGGTTCCCCCGCTTCAACAGACATGTATGAAAATATTTGTGATGGAGTGAGCCCGGCATGATGTATTTGATTTATCATACTCCTTTGAGAATGTTCTTTTTTTCTTTGTGACCTCATAGCATGTGAGCTAGAACAAGGAACGAGACCGTGGTTATGACCAGCTTCAAACATTGTGACAACGAACTTTCCATCTTCATTGAGTTTGATCTTAAGCATTGCCTTACATCCAAATCTTGTTTCTTCCCTTTTCTTTTTCAGGAGTATTCTTTTTTTGGTAGAATCCTTCACAAGAGCAACAAAACTCTCTGCTACGTATGACTTTTGTATTCTTGAATGTATTGCTTCTCTTCTTTCGTACACTAAATCCGACAACTCTAGCATATGAATTGTAATAGTCATATGCATCTTGATCGCTTTCAAAAGTCATATTAAGCGTCGAAATATTTAAAACATCATCTTCCTCATTTACAGCCAAATTACTTAAGTTTTTCAAATCTACATCCAAGTTTTCATCATCGCTAAGGTCTTTTGAGCCATGGCTAAGTTTGTCAGAATCAAATTCTACTACATCATCCATCTCACCGACTATCGCATTGTCTACGATTACTCTGTACTCATCTTCACCACATTCTTTGTCTTCATTATCCATGATCACTATGTCTCAATATTAAGCAACTGCAAATCATTTTTTTCTTCAGTTCAACATTAGTAATCCAATTAGTTAAGCAAACAAAAAATGAAGAACCACTACCAAATTAGGGATGTCTTCAAGTTTAAGGGTTCACTTACTAGTCCGATTTTGAGAGATGAACTTGAAGAACACGTGTGGTCGATGCCGATGTATTCCTCTGGCAACGTTTCTTTCTGTACGTATGGAGAAGAAGAAAGAGTAAGGGTTTGCAAAGATAACAAAATAAGACGTACAGGGAAGGAGATTTTTGAGTGAATTTTTAATTACCTTATTATCTTTATTTTAATTTAAGTTAACTTAAACTCATAAACTAACCATAATTTAGGATACTTATTTTTTATTGGTGGGTGATATTAGGGGTGTTCATTTCCGGATATCCAATTTTTTGAGTGAAAATGGTATCCGGATCCGATCCGGAAGTTACCGGATATCCGATCCAAGAAGAATAAACGGATCGGATATCCAACAACGGATATCCGAGTGATCCGGTTAAGAAAAAAATCTGCATTTGTAATTTGCAGATGCTGTTTACAGCAAATCAGCACCATGAATCAGTAAATCGACACCATGAATCTGAGACTAGATTGAAGAGGTATGAGTAACAACAAATCAGCACAACACGATGTAACAACAAATCAACACCATGAATAAGTAACATTCAGATTGAATTTTACAATGTAAAAACTATAAATTACTAACAACAAATCAAAGAGATTGAGGATCGAAGCCTACAGGTCGGGACTGTGACAAAGTTGCAGCAAATCGGCACAACAAAGAAGACGAAGGCAAAGGACGAGATAGTAGAAGAGAAAGGATGAGCGTCTACAGTGCAGGCCGAGGGATTGAGCGTCTACAGGTCGAGAGTTGAGCGTCTGTAGGTCGAAGACGAGGAATTGAGCGCCTGAGCCGACGAAGGCGAGACTACGAGAGAGGTTGCGACTTGCGACTTGCGAGAGACGGATGGTCGAAGTCGTCGGAGACTCGGAGCCGACGCAAGCGAGAGAGGGCCGAGAAGTTTAGAGATTGTCGTTGTCGCCTCCTTAGAGAGTTACGAATAGAGAATTAGAGAGTCGTTGTGGGAGTCGTGGCCTGTTGAATGTCGGCTGCAAAAAAAAATAGGGTTTCTGTATAAAAAAATTGCAAAAAAAAAAAGTTGGCGAGGAGACTCGAACATTAGACCATCAAAAAAAACGAAAGAATCTGGCACTCCATCTCACCAACTCAGCCACTTGAACATTTGTAATATAATTCCATTAATGTTAAATATATACTCGGATAACGGATATCCGGGTATATAAAAAATAAGATCCGTATCCGATTTGCATATCCGAAATTTTTTGCCGGATCGGAGCGGATACGGATATCTTTTTGTCGGATCGAGTAATTGTCGGATATCATTAAGTCGGATTCTCGGATTATTGGCGGAGCGGATAATTTCTGAACACCCCTAGGTGATATCCCCCCCCATTTTTTGGGGTGAGCAAAATTGAATCCTTTTTACCACTTTCATTAAATTGAAGTTGAAAGGTAAAAGGTTTGATTAGGAGTATATTTACTAAACATATTTATATCATGAGCCTAGTTACTACAAATAAATCTCAAAAAGGCTTACTTAGCTAATTTGGCCAAAATTTTTTAATTTAACTCGAAACACTATTTATAATTAATTTAAATTAAATAATTTCTCATTTTGTTAGAGAAAAAACAAATACAAATACTTAACATAAGATCGCAATTTTGTCTGCAACGCTGTTGACTTTCCTAAAAATATGGTATATTTGTGTAACACCTCGAATCCGCGGGATTTGGAGCGCTACGAGCTAGGATCTCACAATCGATCCTGACCCTAGCCGGAAAACAAGTTCACTAGATCTTACAACAAGACACAAATAAATATAAAATCAAATACATAAAATTGTAGAGTCATCCATCAAAACATATACAAAACCACAACCGAGTACAAAACGGCAACAACATATACATTGTGTACATAAACATCCCCAAAATCCACCCATCCTAATGTACGGAAGCCCTCGGTTGATCACCCAATTGGATCACTCTACAGTCTTCATATCATGCAAAATATCTACAACATGGCATAAAACCGTTAATAGTTTATGAATAAGAATAAAGGTAATAACACATACAATCACATCATCACATCATCATATGAAATGCTCACACACATATCCTTTTATTATCTTCATTATGTTATACCATTACTAATTCAACTTATTTTGTGACATGAGGAGCACCCAAAACCTCACCTATGTCCCCTTTCACCACACAAGTTTGGAATAAGGGATCAAGCTTCCCCTCCCAGTGGACTGGTCGTAGAGAACCCCCTCCACTCTCGGAGATCTTTGGCAAGTTGTCACGACCCGGTTATAATGCACTTGGGCCAATTAATGTATATATGTGGTCATCCTAGTCCGGTTAGGTTATCAATGTAACATTCATTTGTACACACACCACTATCACAATCACTCAAACTCATAAATGCCAGCTAAGTAAGCCCGAAGGACTAACCTATCACAAGGTAGTCCTATACCCTGTGGTCACAGTTTCCCCTCGAGAAAACGATCAGTGCATGCATCATCAAGGTACAAAATATCAAACACTATTAAGGTTAGGAGATTTCACCTCCTACACCCCAAGATCATACTAGATCCCAACCCATAACTAAACCTCGATATCTCATCACAACTCACAAATGCCTAAGGCATTACCTCAACATATAACATCATTAACTCATCATGAACAACACTATCAAGCCCTCACAACTCAACTATAGCACAAGGGAAAGGAAGGACACATACCACACTTGGTATGTCCTGGACAAAGACACACTTGTGTAAACAGAAAGGCGCAGGAGTGGTGATAAGCCGCGGCCTCGGTGGCTCCCAGCCGTAGGGGCGGTGACACTCTTCAGCTGCAGGGGCGGCACAAGCAATGCACGGGGGCACCTACACAGCAGAGGGGCAATTATCTGACTTCTCTTTGATCTCTCGCTCGACTTCCTTCTCTTCTATGGTACCAAAGACAACCATCAACATATACACATACACATATCAATATACATGTCCTGGATGGGCATACATAAGATCAACTTGTGAGAATTAAACCAAGAAGAAGAAGAAAACGAAAGGAAAGAGGAGGAGGATGAGAAAGAACCTACCACTTGCAGAACATAACCAACACTCACAAAGTTGGCCTCTCAAGCCACAACAATCATCAAGCACACACGTTCCTCATCATCTCATCCATCAACATCAACAACCAAAGCTCACACTAGATGGTAAACCAAGAAGAAATCAAAGAGAAACCAAGAGAAGAAAAGAAAAGAAAAGAAAAAAGAGAACGTGGGAGAATAGAGTGAAAAGAGAGTCTATAGTGAAGGAAGAAACCCTCATCCAGAAGGGAAAAATGAGACTTATAGAGAAAGAAAAGGTAAAAGCATGACGGTCAACGAAGGCGGCGCCCGACATCAAAACCGCGGGGGCGGACCATCAAAGCCGCGGGGGCGGCACAACACATGCGGCCAAGCCAAGGCGCAGGGTCGGGATCTCTAAAAGACTAAGGATATTACATCATATTCCCCTAAAAAAAGTTTTGTCTTGAAACTTGAACAATTCCCTAATCCTCTCGGACCTATACGTCAAGGTATAAACACTCTCTCTATCGGAGGTATCAAATCTCCGCTCAAAAGGTATCAATTTATGGAAATCTATAACCTCAAAGCACAAGCATGGAGGAATCATCCACTCCAACATCATAATCACAAACAATACCCAATGGCATAGAGGAAAACTATCTGTAGCCAAATCATAACCACAACACAACGGCATGGAGGAAAACCATCTCCAGTCACACCGCACTCATAACACAAGGGCATGGAGGAAAACCGTCTACAACCAAACTATATCCATAACACAATAGCATGGAGGAATAACCATCTCCAGCTAGACTATAACCCTATATCGATAGCGTGGAGGAAGAACAATCTCTAGCTATAACCACAACTCGCGCTAGCAAAATAAGATCTAACAAGATCATTCAACACATATCACAGCTAGCACGACAACACATCATAACACATGAACACATAACTTACCAAGATAGCACTAAGATCTACTCATCGATCCTATAGGTGCATCTATCTCAACATAGAACTTTTGATAATTCCTCTGAATTCTATCGTCTATCTCCCATGTAGCCTCATCAGGTCCTCGTCTCGACCATTGTTTCCTCAACATAGGAATGTCCTTCGAACGCAAGCGTCTCACACCCTGTTCCAAGGATGCAACTGGATGCTAAACAAAAGTGTGGTGCGCCTCGACCACTAAGTCATCATAACTGACAATATCTCTCGGGTCTAGTATGTACTCCATCAGCTAAGACACATGAAACAAAAGGTGAACACCCTCTAACCTCGAGGGTAAGGCCAGTCTGTATGTTGCTATCCCAAATCGATCCAAAATCTCAAAAGGTCCGATATATTGGGGGCTCAACTCCCCCTTATTGCCAAAATGTCTGACGTCACGCGTCAGGGATACGCTCAGCCAGATATGAGCTCCAACCCTGAACTCTAGAGGCCTACGCCTCTTGTCTGCATATGACTTCTGGAGACTCTGTGCAGCTATCATCCACTCTTTGATCAGTGTCACATGGGCAATATTATCCTGAATCTGCTCAGGCATTAAACCACTAACACTACTAGGCTCATCCCAACATAACGGCGTACGATATCTCCGCTCATATAGTGCCTCACAAGGGGTCATCCCAATCGATGCATGTCAACTGTTGTTGTATGAAAACTCAACCAATGGGAGGTGATCTGAAAAGTCCTCTCAACATATCCTCCAAGGTCTGAATAGTCCTCTCTGACTGACCATCTGTCTAAGGATGAAATGAAGTCGTGAAATGCAAACTAGTCCCCAGGGCAGTCTAAATATGCTACCAAAATCTTGAGGTAAATCGCCCATCTCGATTTGAGACGATCTTCCTCGGCACCCCATGGAGTCTCACTATATGCCTAGTGAACTCCTCAGCCAACCGGCTCACTGGCCACGTTTCCCAAATAGGGATAAAACATGAAGTCTTTGTTAGTTTGTCCACAACAACCCATATGGCATCAAAGCTCCTGCTCGGCCTCAATCTAGTTAAAAAGTACATGAAGATGTCCTCCCACTTCCACTACGGCACTAACAGTGGATGGAGCTCTCCTCCGGGTTTGCAATGCTCTATCTTGACCTGCTAATAGGTCACACACCATGTCACAAATCTGGCCACATTGGACTTCAAACCTCCCCATCAGAATGAGTGTCTCACATCCTGATACATCTTACTTGCACATGGGTGCATTGAGTAAGGTGTGGAGTGAGCCTCCTATAGAATCTTTTGTCTCAGCTCCGCATCAACGGGTACATAGACACGCTTGCGGCATCTCCTCACTCCATCTACTCCTATGGAGAAATGTGGGGCCTCACCACGAGACATCCTATCTCGGATCCGCATCAACGTCAAGCAAGTCTCTTATTTATGCTGGATCTCGCCCAACAAATCAGGTAGAACCTCTAAAGCAAATAAATGGACATCCTCATCAAGAAACTGGATGTCCATCTCTAGCCACGCTAGGTCTCTCTATAATTGAGGTTGAACCGTCAGTCGTGCAATCGCCTTCTCTCGAGGCATCTTCCTACTAAGGGCATCGGCGACCACATTTGCCTTCCCTGGGTGATACAAAATCTCAAGGTCAAAGTCCTTGATCAGCTCAAGCCATCTACGCTGGCGGTTATTCAATTCCCGCTACGTTAAAATATACTTCACACTCTTATGGTCTGTAAAGATCTGACATGTAGCACCATACAAGTAAGGCTCCAGATCTTCAAAGCATGAACCACCGCGGCCAACTCTAAATCATGCGTCGGGTAATTTTCCTCATACGTCTTCTACTATCGAGACGCACAGACAATCACCCTACCCCGTTGTATCAAAACACATCCCAAGCCTAGCTTGGATG
This sequence comes from Fagopyrum homotropicum, assembly GCA_033239125.1. Classification (NCBI taxonomy): domain Eukaryota; kingdom Viridiplantae; phylum Streptophyta; class Magnoliopsida; order Caryophyllales; family Polygonaceae; genus Fagopyrum; species Fagopyrum homotropicum. The sequence continues at coordinate 137,011,471 of BSWB01000001.1, read as the reverse complement.
CGTCACTATATACTACAAAATCCTATGTGCCCTCCGGCTGCGTCAAAATGAGAGCGGAACTCAAGTGTCTCTTCAACTCCTTAAAACTCTGAGTACACGGCTCGGATCATATAAACCGGGTAGTCTTCCTCAAAAGACTGGTGAGCGGTGGGGCAATCACAAAGAATCCTTCCACAAACCGACGGTAATAACCGGCTAAGCCAAGGTAGTTGCGTACTTCCTTGACGTTCGTCGGTGTCGTCCATGCTGCTACAGACTCGATCTTTGGCGGATCAATCTTGATCCCCTCGGCGGAAACAAAGTGACCCATAAAGGCTACTTTTGGCATCTAGAACTCGCACTTAGAGAACTTGTCATACAATTCTCTATCCTACGAAACTCGCAATACAGTCCTCAGATGTCCTGCATGCTCCTCTCTACTATGAGAGTACACCTGGATATCATCTATGAAGACGAACACAAACTAATCTAGGAAGTCGATGAATATGCCGTTCATCAACTCCATAAATATGGCGGGCGCATTCGTGATCCCGAGTGGAATCACTACAAACTCGTAGTGACCTTATTGAGTTTGAAATGCCGTCTTATGCACATCCTGATCTCTCACCCTCAGGTGGTGATATCCCGAGTACAAGTCAATCTTGGAGAACACAATCGCTCCCTTAAGTTGATTCAACAAGTCATCAATGTGGGGCAAATGATACTTGTTCTTGATAGTCACCTTGTTCAGCTGGTTGTAGTCGAACCACAGTCTCAACGATCCATCCTTCTTTCATACGAAGAGGACAGATGCACCCCATGGGGATACACTAGGGCGCATAAAGCCCTTCTCAGCCAACTCCTCGAGTTGCTTCTTCAGCTTTAACAACTCAATAGGCGCCATAAGATATAGGGCCTTCGAGATCGGTCTCGTCCCCGGATCCAACTCTATGCCGAAATCTACACTCCTTTAAGGCAGCAAACTAGATGGTTCGACAAACACATCCGTGAACTCGCAAACCACGGGGATATGCTCTAACATAGGACACTCACCCTAGTTCATGGCATAACACCAGAAGGCCTCACAACCTTGTGCAATCAGCCTCGCCGCTCGGACTGCGCTAATAACCATACCCGTCTTTCCAAGGTCTCAACCTAGGAAAATCTCTATAAGAACTGACTCGGTAGAGACCGTCACGGTCCTCCTACCTACTTCTAACACGGAACGATGTCTATCCATCCAATTTATACCCAAAATAACTTCCTCATGCCCTAGTGGCAAGACAAAGAAGTCAACTAACAAATCACGTTTTTCTAAATATATAAGACAACCATGTACCTCTCGGGTACCTCTCACGTTACCCTCATCGGGTAACCCTATAACGAAGGGTCTCCCCTTTATCGTATCTAAGGTCAGTCTATCAACACATACATCAGAAATAAAGGAGTGCATAACACCCGTATCAAACAAAACTCTAACAGGTAAACCATTAATCAGAATGGTACATGTAGCAATTGGCACTAGCGTCTCCTTAGCGCTCCTCGACTAAAAAACTTGACCTCGAGCTCTTGTGATATCGGTAGTACCTCCATCTCGACCTCTACCTCTACCCGGTCCTAGAGCGGAACCCTGAGTAGCAGGATGGTCTAGGACTCTTTGTTGTCCTTGCACTTGATGCTGAGGCGGCCTCTGCCCACCTCATGTTGCACTAGAAGGGGGAGAATCTTGTTGTGACGATGCTTTGCCTTGCCGATGGTAAGTAGCTCGATGTCTTAGATTTCCACAAGAGAAGCAAGTCACTAGTGCCATCGGGCAATCAGCTCGCATATGCCCAAGCTCTCCCCAGTTGAAGCACTACTGTCCTTGCTCATAAGTCTGTGTTGACACTAGGTAACTCGAGCGGCCTTGAGTCTGGCTTCACCCGTACCCTAATGCTCTTGCACTGGTCAGTCCAATACGTTGCCTCTTCTCAAACCTTCATGTCTGAGAAGTCCTCCTCTGACTAGCTCGCTCACGCTCGTAAGCCGAGGCTCTATTCTGATAATCAATCAGGGAATCATAGTGAAAACCCGCCATATAGGAAGGGGTACTCTCCCTCAGTCGGCGGGAGAACAGATACATGTGCTGATCCTCTGGAGGTGTAGTTGTACCTAGTGGTGCCAACTCCTCCTGGAATCTTCTGATCACCTCCGCTATCGGGACATCCTCAAAACCGGCCTCAACGAAGTCCTGCACTTTCTCCCTCCTCAGTGAGGTTGGGAATTAAGAAACGCTCTCTAATCATACTCCTCATCTAATCATAACTGATGACTCGACTCCGTAGGGTCCTCCACTAGTGCTGAGCTAAATCGAGGATTAGAGTCTGTACTAACTCTATCCGCCTGTCCTCTGGACATCTAATAGACTCAAGGGCTGAGTATACATGCCCAATCCACAGCTCAACCTCAAAGTCCACCTTTCCAGCGAAATGGGTTACTCCCATCTAGTGAAATGCCTTCAACCAGAAGTCTAGTTGTGGCCCTCTCGACTCCTTTGGAGCTATAACAACCTCAGTAGCATGTGCCGGTATAATTGGCACTTGAGTAGCTCCCTGGGACATCTCAGATGATCCCACATGTGCTTGTAGATGATAGCATGCATTATAGTCTATATTTTGGGACTTGTTTGGACGTTTTATCTTCAATAATTTGCATGTATGGATGTATATTATGTGATTATATTGTTGTTTCATCTACCTTTATGGGAATCGAGGTCTACACCTAGTTTCGTTGTAATCGTAGGTAAAATGGCACGTTTTGAATCGAAATGGAGCTAAGGAGTTATAGGAGCTTAAAGAAGAACTCAGGAAGCAAGGAATTTATGAAGAAGATTTACTTTGGACCAGATTTGAGAGATTTCACATTCAGTTGAGATTCACCTCGGTCAGCTACAGTGTCACCTCGACCGAGGTGATCTTGAGGAGCGCCCCGACCGAGGCGAACACCCTGTCGCCGGCGAGATCATATTTTTTGGCCGAGATTTTTTAATTATGGAAAGAAGATATCTTATATTTTTGGGCTGGATTTCTGGAAGGAAGATCTTATTTTTGGGAGATCTATTTTAGAGATATGATATATTTTATAGGAAATTATCTTTTTAAGATATTATTATCTTTGGAAGATAATCTCTTATATAAAGGGTTGGATTTTCCCAATTCAGCCATCCTCTACACCATATTCTACACATAGCAGTTAGGAGATTTTCTAGAAGCTTTGAAGGAAGGAAGATTGAAGATCAATCAAGGAAGGATTGATAGTTTGGAGTTAGCTTTAGAGGGATTTTGTAAGACTTTCTTAGATTCCCTTTGGTTTATTATCTTGTTTAATTTGTGATTTGAGGAACGATGATTTGTTACTATTCGATTTAGTTATTGAAGCCTTTTTTTTAAGGTTTTATTGTTCGAATATTTATTCCTTTCCCTTTTATTTGATTATTGAAATCATGATGATGATTGGCTAAGCTTTTTTGCGATTCTAGGGTGATTGGCTGAAAGTTGTGGGAAAGACCATGATAGAATGATCTTAATCCCAGCAGGACCTTGAAAGTTCAAGTCTTTAACTTTAACCCTAGAACACCTCGCTCAGTCGATGAACATCTAGGCCAGGGTGGAACTTGACTGAACGAGGTGACCTTTTTCTAATCCGAAACTGAGAGTTAAGTGTTCTAGTTTGCCAAATCCTATCCTTATTACACCTTTCCTAGTTCAATGCAAGCCTAGGATGAGACTTACCCGATGATTCCTTAGTTTGTTTACCCAAGATCATAAGTGTAGCTAATAAAGGTTTGTCCTTTATTGGGGTTTGAGTGTGCCTTCATCCCATCTTTGTGAGTTAGCCTAAGACTTACCCGGTAAAGGTTGATTCTATTCCCTTGGGTGGTGTGTTGATTTGAGATTATAGTTCCTTTCCTTAGTACCTTGAGACTTACCCGGTAATAGGTGCTTTGGTTTGGGATAGTGAGTAGTGAGACTTACCCGGTGATCTATTCCCACCTTAGAAACACCTTCCCTTAGCAAAATCTCAGCTTTGTCCGCATTATCCTTAGAGATCTTGAGTCGGAACCACAACTAGATGCTTTAATCCCTAGAATCCACATTTCCCTTATTTGACCTTATTATCATCTTTGATTTACTTTAATTGCTTTGGTTAGTTGCAATATTTGACAACCTATTATGTGCTTAGTTTCACCTAAGTCCCTGAGATCGACCCCTGGAATTCTTGCTTTTTATTACAATTGATCCGTACACTGCGGGTTCGCATCCTTGTTTTAAGCATATTTATTGCGATATAAATTTAAAGCTTGCACACACCGTTTGGAGCGAACAAGTTTTTGGCGCCGTTGCCGGGGACTGTTCTTGTTTTTTCTATTGATCTTTCTGCTTGAGTGTTCTTGTAGGTGTGTGTTCTTAGGTACATACGAAGTTCTCGTTCCGGCAACGGAACAGAGTTTCGCCAAAGAACAAGTTTTTGGCGCCGTTGCCGGGGACTTGGTCTAGACCAAGCCGGTTTCGGTTGTTTTTCGGGGCTATTGCCCTTGTTGCATTTGACTACTCTTTCTATGAGTTTTGTAGTTTTCAGGATTTCCGATGGCTACATTTGATTCAGCCTGGATAGCAAGACAAAGTGCTAGGGCGGACCATTATGAGTACTTGGAAGAGAAATACTCCTATTGGTTTGACAATGAAAGGGAAAGAAAAGAGGCCATTGAAGAGGAGCTCGCGATATGGGATGAGCTGAATGTCCCTAGAAAGATTTATGAGAAACCACTTGAAGATTCGCTTGAATCAAAATGGGAGAAGATGATGAAGAAGTTGGAGGAGCTCAAGGAAAGCACCCTATCCTATGCTAAGCCGAAAGAGGAGCATAAGGAAGTACTGCAAGTTTTAAGCATTCCTCCAATCGAACCGGAAACTTATCCTGAAGCTCTTGAAGAAGAGGAAGAAGTGGAAGATCTCGATCCAACTGCTGAAACATCGGCCGAGGTGGAAGAGAGATCGGCCGAGGTGGAAGAGAATCCAGCTGAGTTGGGAAAGATTTCATGTGTGGATTATCACCCTGACGTGAAACTTGTCCCAATATTTGAAGAACTTTATAAGGTACTTGCTCCTACTCCTTTTAAAGTTCTAGATTTCTTCAGGGATGCACCGAAGAGTTGGAGGTCTCTTCCGAAAGAACCTCCTAAGATCAAGATGAAACCTCCCTTGAATTTGCTGAAAGTACATGCTCCTTGGACTGAAAGGAGTGGAGTTAACAAACGCTTCACCGCTAAGGCAACGAAGTGTTATTTGTTCAAGTATGGGGTCACTCACGTGACAAAGACCTTGTACTATCCCCAAGCTGGAAATGGGGGAGCTAAGTGGATTCGCGAGAAGGTGATTTTCCGATCTAGGAAGGGATGGGATACAAAACTGAGTTATGTCCCACGGAAGAATAGGAAGACCGGTAGAATTCTGGTAAGAACTAAACCGTACAAGCTTGTACGTGGGAGATCCTACCATTTACCGGTGAAATTAGGAACCGGAACCTTCTTGGAAGAGTTTTATGATGGATGTGATGAGCACTCCAAGATATTTGACGTACATTGAGTAAATCCATGAGGAAAGGTCCAACTAGCGACCTTAAACCAAGCGCTTCTTGGGAGGCAACCCAAGGTACTGCTTTCTTTTCCCTTTTCTAGTTTAGTTTTAGATAGTTTGCTTTGTTTTGTTTTTTTGCATCCTCTAGACAGGAACCAGATACTTTTTAAGGAAGGATTACAACTCATGAGCTACACTAGAAGGACAGAAGTTCGAGAAATTGAGATGACGGAGCTTGACTGAGACACATCTCGGGTGCAGTCACAGGACCTCGACCGAGATGTTCTTCGTCAACCGAGATGATCTTATCTGGGAGCTGTTTCTTATTTCTTTATGCAGTTCAGCTATGTCCGGTGAGTTTTCTGTTCTTCTGACTTATATTTAACCCATTGGGACAATGTGTCCCAAGTATGGGGTATTTGTATGACTCTACCGGATATTTATGATCTTATTCTGCTTTACTTGGCTCTATGGGTTTATTTGCCATGCATGCATACATGTTTTTTTTGAAAAAACGTCAATAACTGGTTTAAAAAAAAAATTTATGACCTCGACCGGGATGATTCTGGCCAAACAAGGTAAAGCACCTCGGATGACTTAGAACACTTCGACCGAGGTGGTTTCTTAACTGAGAGATTTTTTGAAACGTTTTGTGCTTCTTTTCTGGATATGACCTCAATGATGATTCTGTTTACAGATTGGTTTTGAAATCTTTATATGGTCGAAAGGTTTTATGATATGTTTAAGTTGCAAAATGCTTTGTTTGAAGTTTTGGCATATTTAATACTTTGTTTTTATCAAAATTATGTTGAATTTGAAGGTTGACACCACGTGATGAGTTCTATCACATTCTTCCTGGGATGATTAAGGCAATTCATTCTCTTCTCTTCTTCTTGATCATTCTTAGTCCCTCATATACATATTTGCCTCCCTTTACCTATCTGGGAATTTGGAAGCAAGCAAGTGAAAAGTAAGTGAAAGTGAAACCAAAATCCTTTTGAAAAGTCTGGCCCCTTTTAGGTTTTGTTGTTTATCTATTCGGCCTTTATCACAGATTGCAAGTGTCATTGTTGTCAACCTAAGGCTCTGATACCAATTTTGTAACACCCTGAATCCGCCGGACTCGGAGCGCTACGTGTTAGGATCTCACAATGAATCTTGACCCTAGCTTGACAACAAGTTCACTAGATCTTACAACAAGGCACAAATAAATATAAAATCAAATACATAAAACAGTAGATCATGTATCAAAACATATACAAAACCACAGCCGAGTACAAAACGCTAATAATATATACATCTGTGTACATAAACATCCCCAAAATCCATGCATCCTAATGTAAGGAAGCCCTCGGTTGATCACTCAACTAGATCACTCTGCAGTCTTCCTATCCTGCAGAATATCTACAACATGGTATAAAATCATTAAATAACAGTTCATGAATAAGAATAAAGGTAATATCACATACAATCACATCATCATATGAAATGCTCACACACATATCCTTTTATTATCTTTATTATGTTATATCGTTACTAATTCAACTTATTTTGTGATACAAGGAGCACCCAGAACCTCGACTTTGTCCTCTTTCACCACACAGGATTGGAATAGGGGAGCAAGTCTCCCGTCCTAGTGGACTGGTCACAAAGAACCCCCTCCACTCTCGGCAAGCTTCGGCAAGTTGTCACGACCCGGTTATAATGCACTTGGGCCAATTAATGTATATATGTGGTCATCCTAGTCCGGTTAGGTTATCAATGCAACATTCATATGCATACACACCACTATCACAATCACTTAAACTCATAAATGTCAGGTAAGCCCGAAGGACTTACCTGTCACAAGGTACTCCTATACACTGTCGTCACAATTTTCCCTCGAGGAAACGATCAATGCCTGCATTAGCCAAACACACAATATCAAACGCTCAAGGCTAAGAGATTCCACCTTCTACACCTCAAGATCATTCTAGATCCCAACCCATAACTAAACCTCAATATCTCATCACAACTCACAAATGCCTAAGGCATTACCTCAATATATAACATCATCGATCAACTCATTATGAACAACACTATCAAGCCCTCATAACTAAACTATAGCACAAGGGAAAGGAAGGACACATGCCACACTTGGTATGTCCTGGGCAAAGACGCACCTGCGTAAATGGAAAGGCGCAGGAGCGGTGACAAGTCGCGGTCGTGGTGGCTCCCAATCGTAGGGGAGGCGACACTCTTCATCCGCAGGGGCAGTACTAGCAATGCGCGGGGGCGGCTACATAGTAGATGGGCGATTCTCTGACTTCTATTCGATCTCTCGCTTGACTTTCTTCTCTTCTATGGTGCCAAAGGCAACCATCAACATATACACATACACATATCAATATCCATGTCCAAGAAGGGCATACACAAGATCAACTTGTGGGAATTAAACCAATAAGAAGAAGGAAAGAAAAGAGGAGGAGGAAGGGAAATAACCTACCACTTGCAGAACAAAACCAAGACTCACAGGGCAGACCTCTCAAACCCTAACAATCATCAAGCACACATATTCCTCATCATCTCAGCCATCAACATCCACAACCAAAGCTCACACAAGATGGCAAACAAGAAGAAATCAAGGAGAAACCAAGAGAAGAGAAGAAAAGAGAAAGCATGGGAAAAAAGAGTGAAAAGAGAGTCTAGAGTGAAGGAGGAAACCCTAATCTAGAAGGGAAAGATGAGACTTATAGAGGAAGAAATGGAAAAAGCATGACGGTCAAAGAAGGCGACGCCCTACATCAAAACCGCGGGGCGGCACCGCACCTGTGGCCAAGCCAAGGCGCAGGGGCGGGATCCCAAAAAGACTAAGGATATTACACTTTCAACCTATGTGAAACAAGTTAGAATAAAAGAAATGCATGAGATAATAAGTTGGATTTCCCATGCTTGCTTCCAAGTATTTTTGATTGAGTTGATAATTGGTGAAGTTTCTCCTTCAACTTTAATGTTTTTTTATCTTCATTTCCCTTGCTTTCAAAAGTCATCATACGCTTCTACGTGTAGGTTAGAAGTGTATCCACATTGTCCATAGTCATGTGCAATTACCGATGCATTATGATCCTTTAGAATGTAGTCAACTGCACACCGATAATTGCTTCTTTTCGACCCATCAAGTTGTGGTTAGATGCTTCATGTCATTGATTTTGATCAATGTATCTTTCTAGTTTTGCTCTATTGTGTTTTCATTGTTCTCTTGTTAAAGTTCTTAGAGGTGGTGTTCCACTCATAAATTTGACTAGTTATTAGTTGTTTGATCTATGTTAGTATTTTATTATTAGTGGCATTTCGATTTCTCATATACCAAGCATTCCACCATGAAACAACTATTTGTACCACAATTTTATCATCAAACGTTTATCATACAAGCGATAAGATTTTCGAATTTTTTTTACAAGATGTATCTACATTCCTTAAGTAATCTTGTACTTTGGCATCGATTATATTATTGACGGTGTAAGGAAATTTGATGAAAACGTGTTTGGCGTTCTCGTACGGGTGGTGACATAGTACACATTTATGGGCAATGAAACTTTTTACTTTTCAAGGTTTTAGTTTGTGGGGAGTCCATCTGTAGATAGTTTCCACATAAAAAAAATTATTTTTGAGATTATATTCATATTCCAAATCCATGTGTTGTCGTATTGGGTTATTCCTTTGGATTTGTTCAAGAGTTATATTGCGACTATGGTGGAGAACCAACCATTTTTGTTAGGGGCCCAATATGTGTGTGTGTATATATATATATACATATATATATACACACACACACACACACACACACACACATATATATATATATATATATATAGAGAGAGAGAGAGAGAGAGAGTATAGATCCTATGAGAACACCCCTAACGTGAGAACATGAGAACATATTCGTAATTATTATCAATTTTGTTACGAATGTGTCATATCGTTTAATGTATTATTCGTAGTTATTGTTGGTTGAGTGGATTATTCGTAGTTATTATTATTTTTGATATCTACTCTAAATCTCAACCCTTAATACTCACATCCAACGGTGTACGATTGTTCTCATGTTCTCACGTTAGGGGTGTTCTCATGGGAACCACACCCTACATATATATATATATATATATATATATATATATATATATATATATATATTGTCTTGGATGTTACAATACGCAAGTCTGTATCTATGAAGATAAACTAGGCCCATTCAAATTTTATAAAAAAAGATATATAAAAATAAAAAAAGGAGATTAAGGAAATTAGAAGATCTTTCTCTCTCCTATAAATATAAATTAGAAGATTTTTCTCTCGTCTATAAGTATAAATGATAGCATGTATTATAGTCTATGTTTTGGGATTGGTTTGGACGTTTTATCTTCATAAATCTGCATGGATGTATATTCTTGATCATTATGTTGTTTTGTTTACATTTGCAAGAATCGAGGTCTACACCTAGTTTCGTTGTAATTGTAGGGAAAATGACACGTTTTGGAGCAACATGAAGCCAAAGGATTCAAGGAGTCATTGGAGCTACATTTTGGAGCATTGAGGAGCTACAAGGAAAGCATAGGAACCATGGAAGTTGGACAGAAGTTTGATTTTGGACCAGTTTTGAGAGATTTGTACAAAGCTGAAGATCATATCGGTTGGCCACGGTACCACCTTGACCGAGATGTTTTACTGGGCTGGATCGAGACGCACGACCCATGACCCATAAGATCTTTTATTTTGGCAAGTGATTCTCCTATGTATAGGAAGATATTTTTTGGATGGAAGAAGATCATTGAAGGCTGGAAATTGATTAGTTTGGAAGATATTCCAAGGAAGGAAGGAGGTTGAAGGAAGATAGCTTTGAAGTGAAAGTTGAAGGCTTTTGAAGGAATTTGTAAGGTTTTCTTAGGATCCTTTGTCATTGTGTTTTGGTTTGTTATTGAGGAACACAATTTGCTGATTGTTTGGATTGTTTGTTTGTTTGATTGAGTGATTATTGAGACCTTGGTGTTAAGGTTTTATTTTTTGGATATTGCTTCTTTTCATATATATTTTATTGTTATTGTCATGATGATTATTGGCTAAATTCTTGTGCGATTCTAGGGTGATTGGTTGAAGATTGTGGGAAAGACGATGAAAGAATGAGCATTTACCTTAGTGGACCTTGAAAGCTCGAGCAAAACTTTAGCTGAACCTCACCTCGGTCGGTTCATAGAACATTTCGACCGAGAACGGATATGAACTGAGCGGGATGTGACTTTATCTAATCAATACTTGAGTTTAGGTTATAGTTTGCCAAATCCTATCCTTGTTGCACCTCTCCTGGTCCATACGCAAGCCTAGGATGAGACTTACATGGTGATTCCTTTGCTTGTATACCTACGATGATGAGTGTTGGGTAATAAAGGTTTATCCTTTATTAGGGTTTGAGTGTGTCTTCATCCTACCTTTGTGAGTTAGCCTGAGACTTACCCGGTAAAGGTTAGTTCTATCTCCTTAGGTGGTATGTTGGTTTGAGATTATAGTTCCTTTCCTTAGTTCCTTGAGACTTACCCGGTGAGAGGATCTTTGGTTTGAGATAATGAGTAGTGAGACTTACCCGGTGATCTATTCACACCTTAGAAATACCTTCCCTTACAAACCTCAGCTTTGTCCACATTATGCTTTGAGATCTTAAGTCGGAACCACAACTGGATGCTTTGACCTCTAGAATCTGCATTTTCCTTTATCTGATTATTACATCATCTTTGATATCTTTGTTTTGTTGCTTGCTTGCTTTTGATTGATAACCTGATATAATGTGCTTTGTTTCACCATAGTCCTTGTGTTTGACCCTGGAGTATTTACCGTTATTACAATTGATCTGTACACTGCGGGTTCACATATTGTTTTAGGCTTATATTTTAGGTTATATATTTAAAGCTATATCATTCACAATTATACACACGTCTGAGAGCGAACAAGTTTTTGGTGTCGTTGTCGGGGACTTGGTCAAGACCAAGTCCGGTATCTGGTTGTCTTTTAGGGTTGCTGCCCTTGTTGCTATTGATTGCTTTACTTGAGTGATTTTTCAAGATCTTTCTTTAGTTTTATGCGAAGAACTCGTGCTGGGAAAGAAATCGTTCCCTACGATCCCGAACCAGAAAAGACATACAAAAGGAGATTGAAAGAAGTTAAGATGGCTAACCAAGATAATCGAGATCTTGAAGCCGAGTTGAAGGATGCTTTAGAACAACTTCGGTTGAGTAACGAAGCTTTACAAATAGAGAGAGAGGAGGCTCGTGCAAGGACAAAAGAGATCTGAGCTGACATGGCCGAACTGCAGGCACAAATATGACCTTGACCGAACTAGTTACTGGACCGAGGCCGGATCCTAACCTAGTTGCACCGGCCGAGATACATCCACCACCTTGGTTGCCAGCTATGGTTGACCGAGGTAACTTGTTCGCTGGAGCACCGCAAACCCTTGGTCAAAGGATAGACCCAAATCAACAAGTGTGGCATCCAGGAGTTAATCTAGGAGATCCAGCTGAGCATGACTACGATCTTCGACCTAAACTCCTCACAATGATTGGACAATGTCAATTTGGAGGCATGGAAAGAGAATCTCCACATCAACACTTGCAAAACTATGAGATTCTTATGGAAACATTGAGACCATCAAGAGTGGAGAACAACAACTACAAGTTAAGGTCTTTCTACTTCTCTTTGAAAGACAAGGCGCTTGCTTGGTACCAATCTCTTCCAGCTGGGAGAATTACCACATGAGAAGATATGACTACGGAGTTTCTAATGACATGAATTATAACCATTATAATCATGTATATTGCAGAGGTTTTACCACACTTTACCTTGTGTTCGGAGAGATTTGTGTACCTTTAGAGTTTATTTCATTTATATTTCGGAAATAGAGGTCTACACGAGTTTTGGTTGAATTATAGGTAAATTTGGTGGAATTGGAAGCAAAAGTGGAGCAAAGAGTATCTAAGGTCAATAAGGAAGCTTAAGAAACCTTGGAGTCATGAAGAGCAAAAGAAGTGCATAAAAGGGTCACAAAAGGAAGGAAGGAAACAAGTCAAGAGACGAGCACTTTCTGTTGACAAAAATCGAGTGGTTTAGGATAAAATTCGGACGATTTTTCTATGAAGAATCGGACGGTTTTTATTGCCTTAAATCGATCGATTTTCTTCAGTTTTCGCCTAAATATATTACGATCAAAAGCCCATCACTTGTGGGCCTGAGAAGTGATATGCCAACCGGCCCATTAGTGAGAAAGTATACATTGGAACACTAGGAACAAAAATCGGGGGTTCGTAGTGTGGAAGATTTACAGGATTGGACAGAATCAAAGGTTCTTGGAGGGAGGATTGAAGGAAAGAAACAAGAAGTCAAGATTCAAGGAGATTTGTGAGATCTTTTGTTTCCCTTCTTGTTATTGTGATTTGTGAACACATTGATGAGTGTTTTGAGAGATTATTTGCAAGATTTTTGAGTTTTGATTACAGATTTTGAGATTCTTTGGTTTTTATGCGAAGCTTGAGTTTTATTTGGTTTTCCTCATTCAATCTTAATTTTGATTTGAATATGAAAATGATTGGCTAAAAACCTTGTGATTCTGAGGAGAATAGTTGATGATTGAGGCTTAAATGATGATAGACTGAACTCATTTAACCAATTGGACCCTGAGAGTTGTGATTTAACTTTGCGACAACAGATAAATCGATCTGTTCTTGAGTAAATCGACCGATTTTATCAAGAACTGGGCGATTTTTCCTTCTGACGTTCTTTAATTGATTTATCCTTTAACCAAAGTTAATCCTTGCCTAAATCCTTATCTTTCTTAAACTTTTTAACCCTTATTCAAGTGTGAGAAGAGACTTCATCATTGATTCTTCACTTGATAACTAAAGTAGTAAGATTTGGGTAATAGAGAGACTCAACATCCTCTATTAAGGTTTGAGTGTGCTTTCTATTTTTACCTTCGAGAGTTATATCCTTTCTATATTGCAGCCTCGACAACCTTTATAGAGAGAGCCTTTGGTTGAGACATATGGGTTTTGAAACTTCACCGTACAAAACCTTCTTTCGAAACACATAACCATGGCAAAACCAACTCTGTTCTTTGATCTTTAGAAGTCTCTTGAATCGAAAGCCGCAGTCGGATACTTGAATCCTTGGAATCATTTGTCTCCTTTATATTTACAAAAGCTTTTGCACTTTGCCAAATATTTCTAAATCGATTTTATTCTCACCAAATCTCTGAGTTCGACTCGGAATTTCTTGCCTTAGTATAGCTGATCCGTACACTGCGGGTTCATTTTTGCTTAAATTCTAGATATAAATTTTAAGACTTTGACGCACACACTTTCGAGCGAACAAGTTTTTGGCGTCGTTGCCAGGGATTTGATCTAGACCAAATTCGGTTTTCGGTTGTCTGGCTTGGGAGCTTTTTCTCTTGTGATTTGATCGATCTACTTGAGTGATTTTTTCACGAATCTTTAGGTATATCCGAAGGTCTAGATCCACCAAAGACCTCGTTCCTTTTGATCCCGAACTAGAGAAAACTTTGAAGAGAAAGCTAAGAGATAAAAAGATGGCTGAAAATGATGAGAGGAACATCCAAGAGGAGTTGGATGAAACACGAGCTCAACTCAAATTGAGTGAGAAGGCTCATTTAGAGCTGAGAAGAGATACCACCCGTAATCCCTCGAGCTGAATCATCCGATGATGATGACATGCCAGAATTGGAAGAGATACCACCCGTAATCCCTTGACCCTATGCTGATCCTCGCCCTCGTGCTAGAGAGGCGAGAGTTGCTGACACTAGTACAGAAATAGCCTCTCTCAGGGGTAATTTCTCAGGGGTTAATAAAAACCCTTGTAATTTTAAAACACTCTAGGGGTTTTTTATATAACCCCTGAGAACATATTATGTCGATATTTTTTAATTTTTTAAATATACTCTCAGGGGTTTTATTTAACTCCCTAGAAAAAATCTCGTTAAATTTTAAATCAAATCGCGTAATCTATTATTATCGGAGGGTAAATCATAAAACTGCCTTAAAAACCCTAATATCTTTTATTCTATTTTTTTTAATCTTCCTATTCTCTCCATATCACAACCATCGTCTAATGTGAGTCTTCAAACCGATACCACGCCGCGACATTGATATCGTCTCCAAGCAATTGAAATTGTTCACCAGAAACTCGTGTGTCGCCTCCCACCTTCAAGAACCGCGAGAACTTGCCGTCTCCATCTTCAAGCAACTACAACCCCGGCGTCGACCTTCCATCTTCAAGATTGGCCGGCTTCCAGTTTAACCACCACCAGATACTGATCTTCAATCAATCTGCTGTGGCGCCGGAATCCTTCGAGCATCAGGTTTAATTTCTTTCAAATCATACAATTTTAAGTTCTTTCAACCCACTTGTGCATTCTAGTTTTGCTCTTTTTCTGTCTTGTTTAGTATGTCTCTACAAAGCTCTTTTGTTCTATCTCATCCTCGTCTTCGATTTAATTGAAAACCTGTTGATTTTTTAGAACTGTTGTGGAAAATTGGATGATTAATGGATCCTTCCAATTTGTTGATTTTGTAGACCTAGTATGAGAATGTAATAGTTTTTTGTTCTGACTAAAGATTGCCTCCTTTCGTGCAAAAGTGAAAGCAACTTTTTTTTGAGGTGAACGAGGATAAAGTCTAGCAGCTTCTGGAATTTAAGTTTAGGATGTTAGTTTTCTATTTTGAGGACGAGGACTTGTATTTGTAGGTTCATAGTTGATTTTGTTATCTGAATAGTTGCTCTCTTTGAGCAGCTGTATATATTGGGCAATGTGATAGAGCTTAATGGGTCTCATATATGCAAAAGTATGTACTAGTCAGTTGCAACAAAAAAAGATGAAAAGTCAAACTTAATGAATTTGAGATGCTCTTTAAAACATACTCTACCATATTGTCTAGTTTTGAACCACGCGAAGCAATCTTTGCTGACCAAAATTCAAATGGAGCAATTTGACTTGTAAAAACAGACTTAGATATCACTACAATCATTTTCAATTAGTTTACTTGTAAAACTGACTTTTAAAAGCAACAAAAAGGGCAAACAAACAATAGTTGAATGATATAGTGATAAGGACATAGTGTGGGAATGAATTATAGTATCCTCCTTATTGAAATCAGCTAAGAATAGTGTGCTTAGCACTAGGTCATGTTGCAAGCCAATTTCAAAATAATGACTCGATTACAGGACATTCATCTAACATAGTGTACAAGGTTCACCTAAATATTTTCTTTTTATTGTTCCTTCAAATGCAAAATTAGCTACTATGTTATTAACTACTTTCTTCATTTATGCTTCAATAATAATATATACTTAAGAATTCATATCTTCATTCATTTGATCATAATTGAGCACTGTTCGATTTCCTTGCAATCAATATGCCCACTTTGCTGCATCATCTTCTTTGCACTTTCTTTCTATTCTATTTCCTTTCTATTCTATTAAATGCTCAATTTGTTCTATCCCATCCTCGTCTTCGATTTCCTATTCAGTCTCAATCTTATCGTCACTCTTTATTGTTACACTACTTCCTTTCTTGACATCATTTTTGCTATTTTGTGCCCATATGCAGGGGCTTAGCAAACAAACTCAGCTCGAGTTCAAAAAGAGCCACTCTCGCAAGATTTCTCATTAGTTTCCAAGCAAGACGGTGATTCGAGAAAAAATTGGTAATGAGCCAAACAAGTTCTTTTTATTTTACATATAGTCAGTCATCATAATATAGTCATCACCCTCTATCAATGTATTCATAGGTAGTAGTAGAGTGTTGGTTGAGTTGTTTTGTCATTCAATGTGCCATGAGAATGAAAGCTTCTCATAAAAAAAATTATTTTAGTTGAAACAAGTCCGTGCTTACTTAGAGGAAAATGTAGACAGGATAAATCATACCTAGTTTCCCAAGATTGATTGCCCCTTTGAATGGATTGTCCTATTTTAGACACATCAAATAGACTTCATGTTGTGATATATTATATTAGAGCTTCTACCAAGCTTAAATTGCCACTTTGAATGGGCTGTCTTATTTTAGACACAGCAAATAAACAACATCGTTCATATTTGCTTGATGGAAGAAACGACGTGTATAAGGCGAATGGATGGAGACCTAGTATAGTTATCACGTGGTGTGGGTCATTATGGACCCTCTGTTTTCTAGGCGGGATAATAAATGATTTCCGTTTAGTTTTTGTAAATTTAATGCAGTAAATAAATATTCATTCAGCGGGTATAATTTACTTACTAAATTTGTATCAAATTTATGGAGGATGTTGTTTTAAAGTGAAAATCCACGGCAGAGATCATGGATTCACGATTGACTTGCTATTGTGCTACCTTTGTTGATTGAAATCCTACATAATCATAAGATATTGCCTCAAAAAATAAAATCATTTGAATTTAGCTTTTAATAATAGATTATTAATATAAAAAAATCTCAGCTTTGGTCATATTTAGAAGGACATCTTCAGATGTATTGGTATTATGGGACCACTTCATGTTTTATTATCTGACTTCCCCATATCTTGAATGTTGTAGCTAGTTATGATGGCGACAAGTTTTTTACACTTCAGGATGGAGTACGGAAGGTGAGTTGTTAACTGTGGTCAAAATTGGCTTATTAGTGTATATGGTTATCATGGTGCATCTTCATTATTCACCCTTCATTATAGGATTTCTCTCTTTATAGTGAATTCTCTCACAAGCAGGGGTGCACGAGTGGTTTAAATGGGTGATGGATGGTTAGCAGTTCCCAAGTATTGGAAGTTTGGAACAATAAATGAATAGTTTGCCAATAGATACACACAAGAGCTATTTTATGCATTACTTCAAGCCATTTCCTGCTTGGCTCCATGTATTTGTATACTCCCCATTTTAATGTTTTAAAATTATTTTTCTTGAGCAACACTGTAAATTGTTAACCGGTTCTTTAAAATTAAGAACTAATTACATGGCCGAAGTTGGTTAATAAGCACCCAAATTACACCAATTTTAATTTGATCTTGAGTAGCCTGGGAACCCTGTGCTCCCTTCCTATTACTCTGCACCTGACCTTAACAAAGAACTGTGCTAGCCTATATTGGGAACTATCATCTAGAAGCAAGAAGTTCTAGCTTATTGTTCTCATTTCCAGGATAGGACCTTTTAATGAATTCTTTTTCCTCCACTTTTCAATAATTTATCCGTTTCTAACACGTGTCAAACATTTTAAGCAGGCTACACCCTTGCTTCTCACAGTAGTAGTAATTGAACTGAGTGATATTGCTTTTGCTATAAGTTCTCTACTCCCTTTTTTATGATAGTATTTTAAAATATTGCATCTTCTCAAGCTTTACAGAACGCTGTTTATAGTTGTTAAAAACATTAGCTTGTAAACTTGTCTCTTTATGAAGGTTGACTCTATACCAGCTTGTAAACTTGTCTCAGCTTTGGTCATAATTGAGCACTGTTCGATTTCCTTGAAATTAATATGCCCGCTTTGCTGCATCATCATCTTTGCACTTGTTTTCTATTCTATTTGCTTTATATTCTATCAAATACTCAATTTGTTCTATCTCATCCTCGTCTTCGATTTCCTGCTCAGTCTCAGTCTCAATCTTATCGTCACTCTTTATTGTTATACTACTTCCTTTCTTGACATCAATTTTGCTATTTTGTGCCCGTATGCAGGAGCTTAGCAAACGAACTCAGCCCGAGTTCAAAAAGAGACACTCTCACAAGCTTTCTCATTATTTTCCAAGCAAGGCGGTGATTCGAGAAAATAATTGGTAATGAGCTTTTGCTATTACCCTTTATCATTGTATTCATAGGTAGTAGTAGACTGTTGGTTGAGTTGTTTTGTCAAGTGCCATGAGAATGAAAGCTTCTCATAAAAAAAATTGTTTTAGTTGAAACAAGTCCCTGCTTGCTTAGAGGAAAATGTAGACAAGGATAAATCATGCCTAGTTTGATGATAAGATGCACCTAGCAACGTGGAAGTATACAGAAACTGAAAATATATATCAATATAAAAAACAGAAAGTTGTCTCCATATACTTCAATGCATTCTACTAATACAGATAAATAAAAATTGTTTTCTTTTCTAGTGTCATTGTTATTTTCTTGGTGCAGAGAAATAAAAATAACAAGAATAAAACACGTTGGGTGAAAATTATGGTATGTTTACTTATTATATGATATTTTGTGTTTTGGTTTGGAGTTATTATATACGATTATATGCTTGGTTTGCTTTACTTGTAGTGTCCTAGACAACCACCAAATGCTCGTGATTCTAGTTACTATGTATGCCGTTACATGCGGGAGATAATTGATCATCAATGTACTGTCATCCCAATAAATGTAAGTGTTTGAGAAATTTACCCTTGAGAATATTATATTTTAATATCTGAGTAATTTTGTTTAATTACTACTAAGTCAATGTCATGTTTTTACAGTATTTTCGAGATGCACCTAGCTTATATGACAAGAGACTCCTTGATGAGCTACGAGAGGAATATTTACAATATTTGGACACCCAACAATAAGTTTGTAGGATGGCGTGATTAGAATGATGAAATGTTGGTGTTTGATGCAAACTGAAAGGATTGTGACATTGTTTATTTTGTTACATATACTAAAACACGAAATCTTCTTCTTCTTTTTTTGTTGCTGCAAATTCAAAGTATAATGTATTTTCATATGGATTATTGATATTGGATGTTGAGAATTTAATAGATGAAGTGTATTTTGTTATTATGACCGAGTTAGTGAGAATATTGAATTTATATTAAAAAATATTGATGTTTTGATTAGTAATAAAATACCCAAAATGAAACCGATAATTGCTTCTATTTAATGAAAGCCCCGTAATTTAAAAAAACAATCATGAAACATCTCTCAGGGGTTTTTTAAAAACCCCTTAGAGAGATGTTTCTCAGGGTTTTAAAAAATCCCTAAGAGAGATATTTCTCAGGGGTTTTAAAACCCCTGAGAAACATCTCTCTCAGGGGTTTTTAAAAAACTCCCGAGAGACATCTCTCTCAGGGGTTTTTTAAAAACCCCCGAGAGACATCTCTCTCAGGGGTTTTTTAAAAACCCCCGAGAGACATCTCTCTCAGGGGTTTTTAAAAAACCGCCATCCTTGCCTCTTATTTTTCAAAGGTTAAAAATAACCCCTGAGAAATATTTCTCAGGGAGACGTATAAAGGGGAAGGAAAAACCGCCTTCCCCTTCAATAAAAAACCCCTGAGAGATGCCGTTTCTGTACTAGTGTGATGTCGTGGCTGAACCATGAACCCTTGGGCAACGAATGGGCCCAATTCAACAACCGCGCCGTATAGGTGTGAAGCTAAGGGAGCAAGATGATCATGACTTTGGGATGCATCCACAAGTCATTACTATGATCCGCCAAAATCAATTTGGTGGGATGGAAGCTGAATCTCCGCATCAACACTTGCAAAATTTCAAGATTCTCATGGAAACTTTAAAACCTCAAAGTGTCAACAGCAACAACTACAAGTTGAGACCGTTCTTCTTCTCCTTAAAGGACAAAGCCTTACCTTGGTATAAAGCCCTTACGGCTGCAAAACTCAATACATTGGAGGACTTAACTTCGGAATTTCTCACCAAGTTCTTTCCGCCATCCAAAACGGCGGAACTGAGAGGTAAGATAAATGCTTTTTCTATGAAACCTAACGAAAGTTTGTTTAAATCTTGGGAAAGGTTTCAAAATCTTCTATTGGATTGCCCACACCATGGCATTTCAAAGCTGGAATTGCTGGAGATCTACTACAAGGGATTGGATGTGGAGACACAATTCAAACTTCAATCTCTTTCTTGTGGTACATTCGTGGATATGAGAGAAGATGATGATTGGGACTTCATTGAGAAGCAAGCCCAAGTAATTAAGAAGTATTCCCATAGGAAAATCAATGGTGGGAATCAGAATTCGGGAGATCCAGGAGCAAAGTTAACTCAAGCTGGTCAGACTCAAATTTTTTCCCTCAACAATGAGATTAAAGAGCTGAAGGAAGTCATTAAATCTAGCCTTCAAAGGATGAAGGAGCACAATGCTAAATATCTAGGAAGGGAGTATAATAATCAAGGCAATAGGAACAACTACTGGAACAATAACTGGAGCAACAACAACAATAACAGGAGTTCCAACAACCATTGGAGATCCAACCAACGAAATCCCGGTACTCTCTATTCACATGCTGAAAATGCACTAACATCACTCCTTCTTCTTCTACTCTGAAAACTCCACCTTGATTAAAATGTTTTACAGGTGTTGATGGAAGACTTAACACAAATGTAGTAGTTGGATATACTAACACTGTATTGATTATATTCTCTAGATATTTGGTTGGTTTGAATTCAGTGCAGGTTTTTTCTAAATGTCAAGGGCCTTGATATGGGTTTCAAGGGCCTTGAAGTATAACTCAAGGACAAGGGAAGATAGCGTTTACAAAGGGACGAATTCAAGGACCTTGGAGTTATATATGCATGAAACGAGGATTCAAATGAGTTGAAGATTTTTCAGGAAGATTCTTTAACAGAAAGATCTCATCAAACCGAAGAAAGATCTCAACCGAAGATTAGAGAATCTTCTCAGAAGATTTTCTAAACAAAAAGCGGCAAGAATAATATGTTCTCTCTCTCGATTCAAAAGGCGAGAAGATCAAGGAGCTAAGGGCTCGACGTATTCTCAGGAGCTGAAGATTTGCAACGTCTGCCTTATCTCGAAACAAGAAACGATCTTCATGGAGAAGAAGATTCATCTTCAAACGGTCATCTCTACAACGGCTAGAAGACCTCTCCATAGAAGAGTATAAATGAAGATGATGATCGAAGGAGACAATACACAAGCTTACACAGGAAAACATCTTTACATCTTCTAGCAACCTGATCATCTTCATTCGTTGTTTTTCTTTCTCTCATTCACACTAAAGCTTTATCCTCTTAGAGAGAGAAAACATTAGAGCTCCATTAGAAGATCTAAATAGTGTTATACTAGAGTGTGTGTTACTCTATGAAGTAACTAGGCTATTATAGCTAGGTTAAGAGTTACAGCTAGATCGTAGCATTGGCTACATTGAGAGAAGAAGGGGATTTCTTCTAGTTTGTATTTAGAGCCGAACTTCGTAAACATATCCTCGTGTCGATCTTTTCAATTCCGCACCATATATACTTTACTGTGACTAACTTTGTTTTGCAGGAGCAAGAAGTCAAGGCACTTGAAAGGAGTTTTAAAGCCCTTGAAATCAAAGTTTCACAAAGAGCACATATTGACATCAAGGCCCTTGAAAGGAGTTTCAAGGCCTTGAGATTTGGTTTGCGAAAAATTTCCATACTCTATTCAAATCCCCTTCTAGAGTATCTTTTAACCTTTTATTTCATCTACCGGTTCTTCATACTCCTTTGAAAAGCCAAGGTCAAGCGTCGAATGGCTCGAGCAAGCCGGAGAAGGATAGGTTCGATGTCATGATGGAGAACATTTTAGGGAAGCTCCAAGGAATGGAAAGTCACATTACTTCGATTGATAAAGCACAAAAAGCTTTAGAGAATCAAGTATTCAACAAAGCCGGAGAGGTTCCTAGAGATCAAGGGAAGCTTCCCAGAAAGACAGAGGACAACACAAAGGGGCGAGTAATGGCGATTACTACTAGAAGTGGTAAAACAACCACCGATCCACAACCCAAACTAGTTGAAGCCCCCGTTGAAAAGGAAAAGGAAAAAGAGAAGGATATGTTCCTCCTCCCGCTTACAAACCACCTCTACCTTTTCCCCAATCTAGAGCGAGAGCACGCCTAGACAAACACTTCGGTAAGTTTATTGATCTAATGAGTAAGATGCACATTAATATACCTTTTATGGATGCAATTTTCGGTATGCCAGCCTATGGGAAGTTTCTAAAGGAAATTCTCTCTAACAAGAGGAAACTAGAAGATTTTGGTGAAGTTAAGATGAGTATGGAGTCATCCGAACTTATCAAGACCATGACGGAAAATATGCCACCTAAGTTGCGTGATCCAGGATCATTTTGCATACCCATCACCTTAGGGGAAGTCACATATGATGCGCTTTGTGACCTTGGAGCAAGCGTTAGCATTATACCACTTGCTTTGTGCAAGGCGGTCGGTTTAGAGGAACCTAGACCGGTGAAGATGACACTCTGTATGGCTGATCGTTCCATAACTAGGCATGTAGGAATCATAGAAGACATTCCCGTAAAGCTTGGTAAGTTTTACATTCCTATAGATTTTGTCGTCCTTGACATTCCTGCAGATTATCCAGTTCTCATCACTCTTGGGAGACCATTCCTTGTAACCTCCGGATGCATGGTTGATTGCAAGAATGGGCAGCTATCATTCAACATAGGGGAAGAGAAAGTGGAATTTGTACTCTCCTCTTTGATAAAAGAGCCAGCTGTAGGAGAAGATGTTTTTAACATCTTTGATGAGGAAGAGTCTAGAGAAGTGGTGAATTCAATCTTGATCAAAGATCCACTTCAAAAGGTTCTTAGCATGAGTATCATTGAAGAAGGCGTGGAACATGATTGTGATGATGAGATTCGAGCATTGGAAGATGCAAAGGAAGAGCCAGAAGCAAGATTTGAGGAGCTGAAAAGAACTCCAAAAGAAGCTGAAAAAATTGACTCACACATAATAAATCGCCCGATTTTTAATGATGCAAGTCGATTTTTGTCAATAGTAAGAAAAATCGAACCAAAGATCGACCGATCTTCGTCAGGAGAGGTCGATTTTCCGGTGAATTCTCCGACTTCTACAGATTCAATTGCAAGTATTCTAAACTGTAGTAGCACACTTCCTCAACCTTCACAGACTTCTCCAATGACACTTGAGGACCAAGATTCATCAATCAAAGCACCCCCTTCATTGGAATTGAAACCCCTTCCTACACATCTAAGGTATGCACTCTTAGGACCTAACTCAACATATCCTGTTATAGTTAGTGCAAACTTGAGCAACGATGACCTTGAGAAGCTTATGAATGTTCTAAAACAACACAGGAAAGCACTAGGCTACACCATTGATGATTTAGTAGGCATTAAACCTTCTCTTTGTATGCATAAGATCTTAATGGAAGAGGATTACAAACCTTCACGGCAACCTCAACGACGGTTGAATCCGATCATGAATAAGGTCGTGAAGAAAGAAATCCTTAAGCTACTTGATGCCTGTATCATCTTTCCTATTTCTGATAGCAAGTGGGTGAGCCCCGTACAAGTAGTTCCAAAAAAAGGAGGCATAACCATTGTTGCTAACAAGAACAACGAGCTCATTCCTACAAGGACAGTTACGGGATTTAGAATGTGCAACGACTATCGTAAACTGAATGTAACCACAAGGAAGGACCACTTTCCCCTTCCCTTCATTGATCAGATGTTGGAAAGGTTAGCTCAACACTCTTACTTATGTTATTTAGATGGATACAGTGGTTTCTTTCAGATTCCCATTCATCCGGATGATCAAGAGAAGAAAACTTTCACGTGTCCATAGGGTACGTTTGCCTATAGAAGGATATCATTCGGTTTATGCAATGCTCCAGCCACCTTCCAGAGGTGTATGATGGAAATTTTCTCAAAATATGTAGAGAATATCATGGAAGTATTCATGGACGACTTTTCGGTATATGGTTCTTCCTTTGATAACTGTCTCTCTAACCTTTCCCTTGTTCTTAAGAGATGCGAAGACACTAACCTAGTCTTGAACTGGGAAAAGTGTCATTTTATGGTCACCGAAGGAATCGTGTTAGGCCATTTGATTTCTAATAGAAGAATTGAAGTTGATAGAGCTAAGATCGAAACCTTAGAGAAGCTACCTCCCCCATCTTCGGTGAAAGGAGTTAGAAGCTTCTTGGGACATGTAGGTTTTTACAGGAGGTTTATAAAGGATTTTTCTATGATTTCGAAACTTTTGACTAATCTTTTGATAAATGACATAACTTTCGAGTTTTCGAAAGAATGTTGTGATGCCTTTTGCAGGATTAAGGAAGCTTTGATTTCAGCCCCTATCATCCAACCACCCGATCATACACTTCCTTTCGAGATCATGTGTGACACAAGTGATGTAGCAGAGGAGCTGTACTTGGACAGAAGAAAGATGGTCGTACTCACGCCATCTACTATGTTAGCAAGACGCTAGACGAAGCTCAACTGAATTACGCTACAACGGAGAAAGAGCTTCTTGTTATAGTTTATGCATTTGAAAATTTTCGTTCCTATCTTGTAGGTGCGAAAGTGATAGTCTACACGGATCATTCAGCAATCCGCTACCTATTCACAAAGAAGGACGCAAAGCCTAGGCTTCTAAGATGGATCTAACTCCTACAAGAGTTCGATCTAGAGATCCGTGATAAGAAGGGCTCGGGGAACTCAATCGCCGATCACCTCAGCCGTCTCCCATACCTCACCAACAAGACGAATGAGCTCCCTATTGACGACTCATTCCCCGACGAGCAACTGCACGAGATTGAAGAATGTCTTCAACATATCTCGAAAGGTAATGACCCATG
Organism: Fagopyrum homotropicum; assembly: GCA_033239125.1. Lineage (NCBI taxonomy): Eukaryota > Viridiplantae > Streptophyta > Magnoliopsida > Caryophyllales > Polygonaceae > Fagopyrum > Fagopyrum homotropicum. The sequence goes on along the minus strand of BSWB01000001.1, from coordinate 136,986,299 downwards.
GTTTGTTGACATTGTCGATTACCTTGTTTGTCAGGAACTCCCACCCAGACTCTCATATGCTCAAAGGAAGAAATTCTTTAGAGACGTCCGACACTTCTATTGGAATGAACCTCTACTCTTCAAGAGAGGTCCCGATGGTATGTTCATAAGATGCGTTTCGGAAGATGAAGTGGTAAGCATTATCCTCCATTGCCACTCCTTACCTTGTGGAGGACATGCAAGTTCCCACAAGACATGTGCTAACGTACTCCAATCTGGTTTCTTTTGGCCTACCTTATTTAAAGATGTGCAGAACTATGTTGTTGCTTGTGATGCTTGTCAAAGGACATGAAATATTTAAAGGAGGAATGAGATGCCCCTCAACAACATACAAGAAGTAGAGATATTCGAAGTATGGGGAGTAGACTTCATGGGACCATTCCCATCATCTTGTGGGAACCAGTATATACTTCTAGCCGTGGACTATGTCTCAAGATGGTTAGAAGCAATCGCTTCTCCAACTAATGATGTAATGGTAGTGGTGAAGTTCTTCAATAAAACGATCTTCCCAAGGTTTGGGACTCCCCGAACCATCACTAGTGAAGGAGGAACGCACTTCACAACCCGTCGATTTGAGGCTCTATTGGCTAAGTATGGGGTAACCCATAAGATCGCCACACCCTACCATCCGCAAACAAGCGGAAAAGTTGTGATATCCAACAGGGAGATCAAAGGAAATCTAGAGAAGACGGTCTCTAGAACAAGAAAGGATTGGGTAATGAAACTAGATGATGCATTATGGGCGTACAGGATCGCTTTCAAGACACCCATAGGAACAACACCATACAACCTTGTGTATGGGAAGTCTTGTCACCTGCCTGTAGAGCTAGAGCACAAAGCATATTGGGCCGTCAATTGGCTCAACTTCATCATGAAATAAGCCGGAGAAAAGCAGCTATTGGACATCAATGAACTAGAGGAGATCCGCTTGAATGCGTACGAGAACGCAAGGATCTACAAGGAAAGGACGAAGCGGTGGCATGATAAGCATATCATCCCAAAGGACTTGAAGGAAGGAGATCTCGTTCTCCTATTCAACTCAAGACTTCGACTCTTTCCAGTTAAGCTTAAATCCCGTTGGACAGGACCTTATGTCTAACTCCTCCATATTCTTCTTCTATTCCATTGAAGAGTCAAGAGCCGTCATCAAGCTCATCCCAACAGTCTAAGGAGAAGATGGACGCTATGCTGGAAGCAATTATGACCAAGCTAAACGCTATGGAGAGTTCTATGAACACATTTTCGAAGACACAAATGCCGTAGAACATCAAGTTTTCAACAAGGCTAATGAAGCACCAAGAGATCCGGGTAAACTCCCAGGAAGGACAAAAACAACCCAAAAGGGCAGGTCATGGCAATCACCACACGAAGTGGATTGAAGAAAACTGATCCAGTACCTCGTTCGGACCACGGCCAGATGAAGAACACCTCGGTCGAGGTACAAAACGAGAAGGAGCCCCAGAAAGCAAAAGACAAGTATGATGTCTATGTTCCACCACCAGCTTACACACCTCCACTCCCGTTCCCTCAGTCTAGGGTTGGGCACATCTAGACAAAAACCTTAGTAAGTTTCTTGACCTTATGAATAAGCTACATATTATCATCCCTTTCATTGATGTTATCCTAGATATGCCCGGCTATGGGAAGTTTTTGAAAGAGATCTTGTCAAGGAAGAGGAAGCTGGAAGACTTTAAAGAAGTGCGGATGACCTCTAGATCTTCGGAGCTCATTCAAATCATAAAAGAGAAAATGCCACCCAAGTTAAGAGACTCCGGTTCGTTTTGCATTTCCATCGAAGTTGGGGATGTAGCTTATGAATCACTTTGTGATCTAGGAGCTAGTGTGAGCATCATTCCTCTAGAACTATGTGTGAAAATCGGTCTTGGAGAGTCAAAGCCCGTGCAGATGACTTTGTACATGACGGATCGTTCCATTACTCGTCCCGTTGGAATTTTAGAGGACATTCCCGTCAAGCTAGGTAATTTATACATACCTATAGACTTTGTTGTGTTGGACATTCCTGCAAATTATCCTATTCCCATCATTCTCGGACGACCATTTCTTGCAATATCGGGTTGCAACGTGATTGTAAGAACGTCAAGTTGTCATTCAATATTAGTGAAGATCATGTGGAGTTTGCACTCTTAACCACAATGAGAGGAGAGCCTTTAGAGGATGACATCTTCAACATCTATGATGAAGAAGATTCTAGAGAATTGGTGAGCTCTATCCTAGTTAAAGATCCTCTTGAGAAAGTTTTGAGTTTAAGTATGATGGAGAATTGTGCAGATGTTTTGTGTGATGCATATGTACGAAGCTTGGAAGAAGATCCAGGAGTTGGATTCGACAAACTCATTCAGGAGACGAAAAGCACATTAGGTTTCAGTCACCCCTCCAGTACCTAGACCAAAATGGTTTCCAAAGCACGCGAGGTGCCCTTCTCTGAAGATCACCTCGGTCCATCACCTTGATCCATGACCGAGACAGATTCCAAAGCAAGCGAGATGGTGTCAATTGAAGATCACCTCGGTTCACCACCTCGGCCCAACCCTAGATGTCTCGACCAAGGTTCACCTGCAGAAGGAGGTATGGATCCACCACTTAAAGCACCTCCTATTTGAGAGCTTAAACCACTTCCAACTCATGTGAGTTACACTTTCCTTGGTCCGGATTCTACATATCCTATCATTGTTAGTGCTTCCCTTGTTATTTAAGTTGATGCATGTGTTGAGAAAACATAGAAAGGCTTTGGGTTATACTATTGATGATCTTTTTGGTATTAAGCCTTCTCTTTGTATGCATAAAATACTGATGGAAGATTGTAACACTCCAAATCCGCGGGACTCGGAGTGTCACATTGGGCTAGGATCTCATAATGGATCCTGACCCTAGCCTGACAACAAGTTCACTAGACCTTACAACATGGCACTGACAGATACAAAAACAAATACATAAAACTGTAAAACTGTACAATCAAAAGGTAAGACAACATAGTCGAGTATATAAACCAACATCCTCACACAGGAGGTAACAAAAGATCATCCTCACACAAGAGGGAAAAGGTAAACAAACCCAAAAGCCCACAACAATCTATGTACGAGAAGTCCTCGGCCTGCCACTCTACTAGATCACCCAACAGCATGTCTATCCTGTGGGGCATCTACAACATGGTAATAAACCATTAGCTATCCATACACATATATAGAGTAATGCATAAGCACAAACACAATCAAGGAAAGATAAACACATCAGCATGCTTTCACACATTTACCCATTTTATCATCTCAATATAATGGTCATTCACTCAAATCGTATATATAAATATATCTGAAGCTATATGACACGAGGACCGATACATCCTCACCTCTGAGCCTGCTAGCCAGCTGCACAAGTATCGGTCACACAATCCGTGTACCCTGTGGGAGTGGATTGTGCCCTTCCTGTAAAGTTAGTCTGATCTGACATCAGAGAACCTCCCAGACTCCACGGCGGGATGAAAGGGAAAGGTTATCACAGCCACGCATACGGGGCAATCAATAAAACATAGGTCGGTATAAATGACATCTCATGCTATCATAGCATACATATAAATCACACACCACTCATGCAACCACCCAATATAAGGATAGCAGCTAAGTAAGTCCTACGGACTTACCTCAACCTCGTATAAAGCTCAAATACAACTCGATCACCTCAACACTAGAGGAACAACACAGCCTATAGACAAGGCATAAAAATATGTCACATCTCTTATCAAGCAAAGGGTCACACCTAGACCCAAAGGGATCCATAGGGATCATATACATCCTATAACCTCGAATAACATGCTAAACCTTAAAGCCACATCAGGGCACATATCCAACTCATGATATCATCATCAAACTAAAAGCCCATAATTACCAGAATAATGTAACGAGCATAATGGAATTTTCAATTATCCATTTTAACAAACTTAAGGTCAATTTATACCAACCCGAAATACGGAAAACGAATAAATTCAAAACTTATTCGTTACTAACCCGATATACGATCCGGAAGAAGCTACGGACTCCTAGCGATGCAGGGAGTAAGAGCACGATAAGAAACTCCGCGTCCGATGACTTGCGGTGGTCGTCGGTGTTCCGATAGCGGTAAACGGAAGCTTTACTAAAAAGCTAACAAACGGGAAATAACTTTGTACCGCGATGTAGAGGACAAGATAAGGGACTCGTTGGTGCAAACGGATTTGAAAATAGATCGAAAGTGGAAGGTGAGTGAGAGATCGTAAGTAAGTCGGCGTTCTCTCGCTCGCATCCTCTGAAGTTCGAACAAGAAAGTGAAAGGTGGGAGATGAAGTATGCAGCCGCCTCCTCTCATACATATACATATATATATATATATATATATATATATATATATATATATATATATATATATATATATAATATATAATATGCAATTGTTGTACACCTCCTCAATCCTTTACAATATCAATTATAAAGTGAGATTGAAATGAAAGTCATGCAGCCGAGTCTTTATATAAATATATAATCTTAACCCAAGATATTTAATTAAAATGCGGTTAGAACTTCGGGTCTCCAAATTTTATCAAATTGGAATAGAAAATCCGGAATATTATCGGGATAATTAATCCATAATTATCTTGTAAAAGGGGCATCCTTAAGCCGCATTTCTTAACCGCTAAGAATCGGAATAGCGACTCTTTTGTCCGTTTCGTCTTTTTATATTACTTCATATCTAGGACATATCTGATATCCCGATCATTTTTCTCAACTGCAACTTTAATTATTGGAGCTCTCAAATACTCCAAATCACACCGGTTATTACATCATATCCCCCTAAAAACAAGTTTCGTCCCAAAACATGAACAAACCCAAATCCTCTCAGACCCATATGCAGAGGTATAACTCTATCTATTGGAGGTATCACATCTCCGCTCAAAAAGGTCACAACCTAAATCATTCAATAACCTCGAACCCAAGCATGGAGGAATCATCAACTCCAAAAAAAAAAGGATCATTACGCTTTCCCAAAGGCATAGAGGAATCACATCTCTTGCCATACCACATCACAAGGCATAGAGGAAGCACATCTCTAGCCCAACCATAATTGTTTACAACACATGGAGGAATAACATCTCCAATAAACTATGTCCATCAAGGTAGCATGGAGAAAAGAACCATCTCCAGCTGAATCCTAGTCACACTCAAATAACATGGAGGAAAGAACCATCTCCAGCTATAAACATACATCATACTCAAATAGCACGGAGGGAATAATCATCTCCAGCTATAACATACATCATACTAGCACAACAAGATCTAACAAGATCATAAAGCATATCATAGCTAGCATGGAATAAACACATCAAGGCATGTAAGCACATAAGCACATAACCACATATTCACCAAGATAGCACTAAGATCTACTCATCGACCCTAGGTGCATCTATCTCAGCATAAAACTCTGGATATTTCCTCTGGATACTATCCTCAGTCTCCCATGTGGCCTCCTCAAGTCCACGTCTCGACCACTGTATCCTCATCATAGGAATGTCCTTCGAACGCAAGCATCTCACACCTCGTTCTAAGACTGCAATAGGATGCTCAGCAAAGGTGTGGTCTGGCTCCACCACCAAATCATCATAACTCACAATGTGTCTCGGGTCTGGTATGTACTCCCTCAACTGAGACACATGGAACACAGGGTGAACACCCTCTAACTTCGGAGGCAATGCTAATCTATAGGCTGCCCTCCCAACTCTATCCAATATCTCGAAAGGACCGGCATATCGGGGACTCAGCTTCCCCTTTATGCCAAAACATCTTACGCCACACGTCGGAGACACTCTCAACCAGACCTGAGCTCCTACCCTGAACTCTAGAGGCCGACGTCTCTTGTCCGCATATGACTTCTGGCGACTCTGTGCAGCCAGCATCCTCTCTCTGATCAACGCTACTCGAGCCATATCATCTTCAATCTGCTTTGGCACCATCCCACTGATACTGCTGGGCTCATCCCAGCATAAAGGTGTACGGCACCTACATCCATACAATGCCTCATAAGGAGTCATCCCAATAGATGCATGCCAGTTGTTGTTATATGAGAACTCAACGAGTGGGAGGTAATCAGACCATCCATATCCCCAATCCAACACACAAGCTCGCAACATATCCTCTAAAGTCTAGATGGTCCTCTAATGACTGACCATCGGTCTTGGGGTGAAACGCAATCGTAAAGTGTAGACTCGTCCCCACAGCAGTCTGAATCTGCTGCCAAAACCTCGAGGTAAACCGTCCATCTCGATCAGAGATGATTGTCCTCGGTACACCATGGAGCCTCACTATCTGTCTAGTGAACTCCTCAGCCAATCTGCTCACTGGCCACATCTCTCTAATGGGAATGAAACGTGTCGTCTTCGTCAATCTATCAACCACGACGCAAATGACATCAAAACTCCTACTAGGCCTCAAACCAGTCACAAAATCCATGGAGACGTCCTCCCACTTCCACTGTGGTACTGGCTGTGGATGGAGCTCACCTCCAGGTCTGCAATACTCTATCTTGACCTGTTCACAGGTCGCACACTGAGCCATAAATCTGGCAACATCGGGCTTCAGCCCTCCCCACCAATATGAATGTCTCACATCATGATACATCTTACTTGTACTTGGATGTATAGAGTTAGGTGTACAGTGAGCCTCCTGTAAGATCCTCTGCCGCAACTCTGCATCAGCAAGAACACAGATACGATCATGTTGCCTCATCACTCCATCAGCTCCAATGGAAAATTGTGGTGCCTCTCCACGAGACATCCTATCTCTGATCCTCATTAGGATCGGGTAGGTCCCTTGCTTCTGCTGGATCTCATCCAACAGACCAGGTAAAATCTCTAAAGCATATAACTGGGCATCCTCATCGGGAAACTAGATGTCCATCTCTAGCCATGCTAGATCCCTCTGAAGTTGAGGTTGAACGGTCAATCTGGCAATCGTCTTCTCTCGAGGCGTCTTCCTACTCAAGGCGTAAGCTACAACAGGTAAACCATGAAGCAGAATGGTACCTGTAGCAGCCAGTGTAGGTAGATCCTCTACACTCCTCAACTAAAAAGCTCGCCCTCGGGCTCCTCTAGCATCACTGGTGCCCACATCTCTACCTCTGCCTCTACTCGGTCATGGAGCACAACCCTGAGTAGATGGATGCTTTGGGACTCTCTATTGTCCTTGTGTCTGCTGCTGAGGTGTCCTTTGACTACCTCCTACTACACTAGTAGGGGAAGAACCCTACTGAGATACAACTCCACCCTGCCTACAGAAGGCAGCTCTGTAGCCTGGTCTACCACAAGTAAAGCAAGTCACAACTGGTCTGGGACAATCTGGCCTCAGATGGCCAAGGTCACCACAATTGTAACATTGTCTTCCCTTATCTGCAGACAGTGCAGACGTAACTCTGACGTCTCTAGTCTCGTTTAGAACCAGATGCTCTTCCAACTCCACTGGTTTGCCCAGTGCGCTGCCTCTTCTCAGACTGTCCCATCTGAGAAACTCTCCTCTGACTGGCTCGCTCTCTCTCATAAGCAGAAGCCCGGTCCTGTTAATCAGCTAGGGACTCGCAATGAAATCCTGCCATGTATGAACGCGTGCTCTCTCTCAAACGACGAGAGAAAATATACACATGCTGGTCCTCAGATGGTGTAGTTGGACCCAGCAAAGATAACTCGGTCTGGAAGCGGCGGATGGCATTTGCAATAGGCACGTCCTCAAAGTCGGCCTCCACAAAATCCTGCAGCTTCTCCCTCCTCGGTGAGGCAGGGCAGAACTGCTCCCTAATCATGCTCCTCATATGATCATAACGGGTGGCTCTGGTCCGTACAATCCTCCACCACTAGTGTGCAAGGTCACGGAATAGAGACTACACCAGCTCTATCCGTCTGTCCTCAAGGCACCTAATAGACTCTAAAGTTGAGTCTACATGCCCTATTCACACCTCAGTCTGTAAACCAATCTCTCCTGAGAAGTGTGGCACTCCCTGCTAGTGAAATGCCTTCAACCAAGCATCTGGTCAAGGCCCTTGAGTCTCCTCCACAGCTCGAACTGGCTCTACAACACGTGCAGGTGAAACTGACACCTGTGTCGCTCCCTGAGATCTCTAAGAAGATCCCTCATGTACTGGTAAGTTTGGGGCCCGTCTGCCAGCCCTGATGTACTCCTCAAAACGTCGGAGGTACTCTCTAAACTCCGGCCCTCCCATGGAGACACGATCAGCATCATCAGACTGAGCTCGATATGAATGATGTCTCATAGATCCACCACTCCTCGTCTCTGGGACGACGCTCTCTGCAACCTCCTCGTGTATCTCCTCAACCACTAGTGGATCAGCAGCAAGAACTGGTCCCTCACCTACCACACCCGGAGGACGGGGTGGCATACCTCTACCTTTGCCTACAGCGACAGTAGCTCTAGTCCGAGCCATCTGCGGGGTATGCACACCTAACTTATAAGGCTCTATATAGTCCATATGTATATATATATATATATAACTATATATATATATATATATATATATATATATATATATATATATATTTAACACATACACATACATAATCCATAATACATATATACATATCTATATTGCACAGATCCATAGTAGGAGTGGCGATTTCTCGCACATCTAACCCAAAACCATACTTAAAACCAAAATCCTTTTAAAAGGTCAGACCCCATGTGGGTTCTTTTTTATTTTACCTATCAAACCTTATTGCAGGTAGCAAGTGCCATTGTTGTCAACCTAAGACTATAATACCAACTCTATAACACCCCAAATTTGCGGGACTCGGAGTGCCATATTGGGCTAGGATCTCACAATGGATCTTGACCCTAGCCTCACAACAAGTTCACTGGACCTTACAACATAGCACTGACAGATATAAAAACAAATACATAAAACTGTAAAACTATACAACCAAAAGGTAAGACAACATAGCCGAGTATATAAACCAACATTCTCACACAGGAGGTAACAAAAGATCATCCTCACACAGGAGAGAAAAGGTAAACAAACCCAAAAGCCCACAACAACCTATGTACAAGACGTCCTCGGCTTGTCACTCTGCTAGATCACCCAGCAACATGTCTATCTTGTGGGGCATCTACAACATGGTGATAAACCATTAGCTATCCATACACATATATAGAGTAATGCATAAGCACAAACACAATCATAGAAAGATAAACACATCAGCATGCTTTCACACATTTACCCATTTTATCATCTTAATATAATGGTCATTCACTCAAATCGTATATATAAATATATATGAAACTATGTGACACAAGGACCGATACATCCTCGCCTCTGAGCCTGCTAGCCAGCTGCACAAGTATCGGTCACACAATCTGTGTACCCTGTGGGAGTGGATTGTGCCCTTCCTGTAAAGTCAGTCTGGCCTGACATCAGAGAACCTCCCAGACTCCACGGCGGGATGAAAGGGAAAGGTTATCAAACCCACGCATATGGGGCAATCAATAAAACATAGGTCAGTATAAACGACATCTCATGCTATCATAGCATACATATAAATCACACACCACTCATGCAAATACCCAATATAAGGATGGCAGTTAAGTAAGTCCTACGGACTTACCCCAACCTCGTATAAAGCTCAAATACAACTCGATCACCTCAACACTGGAGGAACAACACAGCCTATAGACAAGGCATAAAGAGATGTCACATCTCTTATCAAGCAAAGGGTCACACCTAGACCCAAAGGGATCCATAGGGATCATATACATCCTATAACCTCGAATAACATGCTAAACCTTAAAGCCACATCAGGGCACATATCCAACTCATGATATCGTCATCAAACTAAAAGCCCATAATTACCAGAATAATGTAACGAGCATAATGGAATTTCCAATTATCCATTTTAACAAATTTAAGGTCAATTTATACAACCCGAAATACGAAAAACGAATAAATTCATAACTTATTCGTTACTATCCGGAAGAAGGTACGGACTCCTGGCGATGCAGGGAGTAAGAGCACGGTAAGAAACTCCGCGTCCGATGACTTGCGGTGGTCGTCGGTGTTCCGATAGCGGTAAACGGAAGCTTTACTAAAAACCTAACAAACGGGAAATAATTTTATACCGCGATGTAGAGGACAAGATAAGGGACTCGTTGGTACAAACGGATTTTAAAATGGATCAAAAGTGGAAGGTGGGTGAGAGATCTTAAGTAAGTCGGCGTTCTCTCGCTCGCATCCTCTGAAGTTCGAACAAGAAAGTGAAAGGTGGGAGAAGAAGTATGCAGCCGCCTCCTCTCATACACATATATATAATAATATATAATATGCAATTGTTGTACACCTCCTCAATCTCTTACAATATCAATTGTAAAGTGAGATTGAAATAAAAGGCATGCAGCCGACTCTTTATATATATATATATATATATATATATATATATATATATATATATATATATATATATATATATATATATATATATATATATATAGAATCAGACTCCCATGTAAACAACCCCTATAGTGTACAATGAGAACAAATCTAATCCGTAAGATTAGAATAATAGATGGTCAAGATTAACCATAATAAATAGGGGGAAAAAATAAAAATAAAACAAATTAGAATGACAATGGGGAATTGGTTGCGCGTGAAAATCAGTTTTCACCCAATTTGCTCCATTATTATATATAAAAAGATTTGTTACCTTATCTGACCCTATAATCTCTCATTCAAATCTTCCATCATCTCTCAATAACCGATTATTTGTGAAACGACTCCAATGGAGAGCAAGGGTGATTCAACGATGATTAGGGTTGCTGTCGTTCGTCCAATGAAGGCACCACCGTCGTCTCCAAACCATATTTGGCCGGCCGGTTTTCATCGCAGATCCGGACTTGAACGCCGTGGCTCTCCCTCGAATGCTTCAGGTGACCTTCCAACATTCCTTCAGTCTCGTGCATTGCAACTCAACCGTATATGAGACCAAATTCGTCTCGCTCACCATCAATTTCGTCTCGCTCACCATCAATATTCGCCATGGTTCTCCCTCAAAAGCCTAGTTTTCCTTCATCCTCGTAGTCTCGTGACGATATTACATCATTACCATCAACAATCTTGTTATACGACTCCAAATTTGTCATCATTGCAGACCAACCGGAATCCATGGTTGTCCCCATCCTCAACAGTACAAGAGAAGCATATGTTATTGGATTTGTATTCATTGTTTATTGAGTTCTTATTCGTTAATGTATGTTAGTGTATTTAGCAAAATGAGAAGGGCATTGATTTTGCTTAGATTAAGATTCAATATGTTTTTGTGGTGCTTGAAACCTTCTTTGATCTGATGAACAAAATTTGTTATTCCATTGTCATATACATGAAATTATTGTACTTTAGTTTTTATTCGACACTAAATGCTATAAATATTCCGTAGTTATATGTCTTTTATCCGGCGATTTGTGGTGGTTTGTCCGTGTATGTGCGACAAGTTATTGGAAACAATTGAACAACTAAATTTTGCAACGAATATATTATATCATATGTACGAATATATTTAGTAACACTAACGAATATTTTAAGTAACATGGACGAATATCTTCGTATACATATATGTTCGCGAATTGTCCGAAGATTGAAACATTGGTCTCTTCAGATTATGAGCGAATATTTTTCACTATATAAATAAATATTTATGTACCATTGAATATTAATTTCAGTTATCAATAATCGACTAAAATTTGTTAGACATAAACGAACAATATCGGTATCATGAATGAATTATTAATAGTATATTGACGAATATTTTCATGAACATAGACGAATACTTTTGTACAATATTAACTAGAAGAATGGAGATGATAATTGAATTGATTTAGAAATGTTGTTGATATCAACTATGGTGAATGATCAATTGAGAAATGAAAAAAAGGGCAATATGAATTCACGTTGAAAACTAGAGTTGGATGTAAATGTGAAGATTTGGATAATAATAATTAGGGAGAGAATCTCTAACTGCCATATTTGACTATAATTACTATGGAGAGTGTAATGCATCCTCTTTAATTGGAGAGTGGAGTAAAATATTCCCTAAAATTTAGTTTAATTAAGACCATTAGATCAAAACAATCATATGTTTAATGTGTGTTCTCATTGAACACTATAAGAGGTGTTTACATGTGAGCCAAACTCTATATATATATATATATATATATATATATATATATATATATATATATATACTCTATATATATAGTCTTAACTCAAGATATTTAATTAAAATGTGGTTAGAATTTCGGGTCTCCAAATTTTATCAAACTGGAATAGAAATTTCGGAAAAAAATCTTTAATTAATCCATAATTATCTCGTAAAAGGGGCATTCCTAAGCCGCATTTCTTAACCGCTAAGAATCAGAATAGCGACTCTTTTGTCCGTTTCGTCTTTTTATATTATTTCACATCTAGGACATATTCGATGTCCCGATCATTTTTCTCAACTGCAACTTTAATCATTGGAACTCTCAAATACTTCAAATAACACAGGTTATTACAAAGATGATCACAAGACTTCACCAAAACCTCAAAGACGGTTAAATCCGATAATGAAAGAGGTTGTGAAGAAGGAGATTCTTAAGTTGCTTGATGCAGGTATCATATTTCTCATATCGGATAGCAAGTGGGTGAGTTCGGTGCATGTAGTTCCCAAGAAGGGTGGGATGACCGTTGTAACCAATAAGAACAACGAATTGATTCCCACAAGGACCGTTACAGGTTGGAGGATGTGCATTGACTATAGGAAGTTGAATTTGGCGACAAGAAAGGACCATTTCTCTCTTCCATTCATTGATCGAATGCTTGAACGGTTGGCACAACACTCCCATTTCTGCTATCTAGACGGTTATAGTAGCTTCTTTCATATCCCTATCCATCCGGATGATCAAGAGAAGACCACTTTCACTTGTCCATGAGGGACATTCTCTTATCAGAGGATGCCATTCGGATTGTGTAACACGCCCGCCACTTTTCAGCGTTGTATGATGGTTATCTTCTCCGAGTATATTGAGGAGATCATGGAGGTATTCATGGATGATTTTCGGTATATGGCTCCTCTTTTGATAATTGTTTGGCTAACCTTTCCCTAGTGTTACAACGTTGTGAAGACACTATCTCGTTTTGAATTGGGAAAAGTGTCACTTCATGGTTAGCGATGGAATTTTTCTAAGACACCTCGTTTCCAACCGAGGTATAGAAGTCGATCGAGCTAAGATCGAGACTATTGAAAAACTTCCTCCACCTTGTTCCGTTAAAGGTGTACAGAGTTTTCTAGCACGTGCAGGTTTTTATAAGAGGTTCATCAAGGATTTCTCTAAAATCTCTAAACCGCTCACTAATCTTTTGAATAAGGATGTTGTTTTTGAGTTTTCGCATGAATACCTTGATGCTTTTTACAAGATAAAGGAAGCATTGATCACCGCTCCCATCATTTAACCCCCTGTTTGGACCTTGCCCTTTGAGATCATGTGTGATGCTAGTGATGTGGCCGTAGGAGCGGTACTTGGACAAAAGAAGGATGGCCGGACAACGCCATTTATTATGCTAGCAAGACGCTAGATGAAGCTCAACTGAACTACGCCACCACCGAGAAGGAGCTTTTGGTAGTTGTTTATGCATTTAAGAAATTTCGCTCTTACTTAGTGGGAGCGAAAGTTATTGTTTATACTGACCATGCAGCTATTCGATACTTGCTAGCTAAGAAAGATGCAAAGTCACGCCTTATTCGTTGGATTCTCTTAATTCAAGAGTTTAATTTGGAGATTCACGATAAGAAGGGGCCCGAGAATTCCGTGGTGGATCACCTCAGCCGGCTACCACCTATCTCACTCGAGAGGGACGATTTACCTATTGATGATTCATTCCCCGATGAGCATTTGCATTTTGTAGAGAAATGGACGGAACCTTTTGTCTTTCCCCATGGTGCAGTTGAAGTATGGGGTGAGGCTACCACCTATCTTGCTTGAGAGTGAGGTACGGTCCAGCTAGCGACCTTAAACCAAGCGCTTCTTGGGAGGCAACCCAAGCAATTTCTTTCTTTTCCCTTTTCCAGTTTAGTTTAGATAGTTTGCTTGTGTTTTGTGTGTCCTCTTAGACAGGAATCAGGTGTTCTCTAAGAAGAAATTACAACTCAGGAGCTACATGGAAGGATTGTTCAAGAAATTGAGAAAACGGATTTTGACCGAGACACGTCTCAGGTGTTGTCAAAGCACCTCAACCGAAATGTTCTTCGTCAACCGAGGTGCCGTTATTTGACAACCACCTCGTTCCATCCAGAAACACCTCGACCGAGGTGAAATCAAATTCTACGAGGGGTATAAAAGGAGATCGACTTTCTCTCTCCTCACAACACTTCTTCTCTCTTTGCTCTCATCTCAACCGCGGCTTCCCTTACTCCCAAATCCTCAAATCTCGATCGTTTGCAACAATTCTTGGATCCAAATCATCGAGGGAAGCACGAGAAATAGTTTTCAAGCATCAAACAACACAAAAATTCACTACAATCTGCGCATTTTAGGTATTTTGCTCAAAACCCTAACTTGGTTCATTTCTCTCGATTCTGCACAGATTTGGCATTGTTTGTTGTTGATTGTTGTTGAGAAGCGCATAAGTACCCCATAGGAAGCAAGTGATAGTGAAATTTGGGGGAAACGCTTACAGTTTTCGAGCCTCGATCGATCAGTGCTTCGCCTCGGTTGCTTTTCCTGTGTCTCGCCGAGGTGTTCTTGAGATCAACCGAGGTGCTTTTTAATTATAGAAAATTTGAGGAGATCTGATCATCATCTCGCTCTTAGGGATAGGCCTAGCAGTTCCCGACACTCCTCTCATTCCCCTCCTCCACAACCCATTGTCCCTATGATTCATGAGCGATTTCAGAAAGACTTAGACCGGATTTGTGGCCGACCGATTGTCGCCCCTAGGTATGTCGACATTGCTGATTTTGAGTGCTTGCACGTAGTGGTGGAACTGCAGAAGTTGGTCTCCATGGTTGGTTTGGACAGCTTCATGGCTATCCGAACGATGGCTTATTTGGAGCCGATGTTCGAGTTTCTGAGCTCAATGATTTACATGCCGGAGAACAAAGGGATCATGTACCGGCTGCTGAACAAGAACTACATCGTCCCCCTTGAAAAGTTTGGGGAAATCTTTGGCTTTCCCTTCCCCACAGCTATAGACTTTGCTTCTCGAGTGTAGGCTTGTAGTTTCTAGGTGAGTATTGCTCACGTCACCTCCCACCGTGACAGATGGCAGCCCGGGGATTCCCGGGAGCGCATTATTTTTCATATGGCTTTTCGCATTGCTCACTGTATCTTCAGTGAGATGCTTCTGGCGCGTAATGAGACGCCCGGTCCAACAGGGGGAGCTGTTCAGCTTATTTTGTATGGTGACTAGAGGTATCCCGGATTTTGCTACTATGCTTGTAGAGGATCTACACAGAGTGAAAGGGAAGGCAAAGGGAGATATTTGTTGTGGCAGCCTTGTGACTCACATTGCTACGTATATGGGGTTGGACCTTTCGGGATGCACTTTAGTGGCGGCGGCGAAGCCGCTGGTTTACAAGAGTTCATTACACGTCGCATCCTCGTTCCCCGCGGTCTTGGCACTCCTTGTGTGGTCATGCCGTGGGAAACGAAGTTCCCGAGAGGTATTGTCTGGTTATCCCAGTTCTCGGTCTATGACCATGGGAACTAGTTTGTTGTCTGGTTTTCGATCATGTAGGAGGACGCTGCTACTGAGGCAACAGGAGGATATGCAGATGGTGATGGTATTGGTGGAGCTGCTGCCATGGATATCGGTACTAATACCGGAGGACCGAGCATTCCCACTGTTGACCTTGATGATGAGGCCACGGAGGACGAGAGAGAGGCACCAGCACCACTAGCTGACATACCACTGCCACCCCAGTAGAGAGTTTGCCGGCGTTGTGATTCTGAGGCATATAGCATGATTGATGATCTGACGAGGCTGATGATAGATTCTTTTCAAGCACTCCGGACTGACATTTCCCAGCGCTTCGATGCTCATACTCGATCTATTGCGGGATGGACTCAACGCATGGAGGAGAGTCGGCACTATCAAAGATAGATGATGCAGCTCCAGTTCCAGCAAACAATGGGATATCCTTTTGAACCGTCCCTATATCCCTACATTCCACCACCACCACCGCCAGCTGATGAGGATTGATCATATTATGGAGCGTTTTCATATGTTTTATGCAGTTTTGCGTTTTTCCGGTGAGTACTTTTTTCCTAACTCTTATTTGACCCATTGGGACAATGTGTCCTAAGTATGGGGTATTTGTATGACTTGCTTATGGTTTGTATGACTCTTGTTTGACTATCGGATATTATCTTATTTGGCTTATATTTCATCTACATGCATTGCATACAGGTTTCTGTTTGAGAAAAACGTCGAAAACTGATTTGAAAAAACTTGTTTGGCTCGACCGAGACGTTTTTGACCAAACGAGGTCGTGATAACTGAGAGTCATCTCGGTTGAACACCTCGGGCTCTGTCAAATCACCTTTACCGAGATGGTTTTAAAACTGAAGAAATTTTCGAAACGTTTTGTGCTTCTATTCCAGATATGACCTCGATGATGATATTTGCTTGCAGATAAGCTTTAAAATCTTTATATGCTCGAAAGGTTTTATGATATGTTTAAGTTGCTAAATGTTTTGTTTGAAATTCTAGCATGTTTAATATTTTGTTTTTATCAAAATTATGTTGGATTTGAAGGTTGACACACATTATGAGTTCTCTCACATTCTTCATGGGACTTCATTTCTCTCCTTCTTCTTCTTAATCATGCTTTAGCCCCTCATATACACATTTGCCTCCCTTTACCTATCCGGGAATTTGGATGCAGTTGATGAAAAGCGCGTGAAGTAAAGTTGAGATTGTGGTTGAAAGTGTTAGAAAAAAATTAGGTTTGGGGACGTTGATCTTAATGATGAGTAACTCGGCACCATTCACAAAGCCGGGTGTTTATATCTTGCCAAAGTTAGATTGATCGATAGTCCTAACGGGTCATGGTATGTGCATCAAGGGTTTGAGGCATCTCGAGAAATTGATGATTGTTGATTTCCTAGGCTTCGGTTATTGTGCACCTCTGTCCATGTTCTCAAAAGTAAAGTAAAAAAGTGAAAATAAGCAAAGCTTATTGGTGGAGGATGTTTGTGATTCAAAGAAGTAAAGTGAAGATCCTATTTCCGGATTCTAGCACCACATTACCCTATATACATTCCACCCTAGTACGTTTCTTGACCTCTTTTGAAAGCCCTTGAGACCTTGAGTATGTTGATTGACTTTGTCGTTTAAACTGGATTATGCATGATTGATTTCGATAAATATGATTTATTATGCATTCTATGATTTTATGCAAAGATGATCAGCTTTCTTATGTCTATAAAATGTTTTGACCATGTTTTGATTTTATTTGCTATGAAGCATTCCCTTAGGGTGATCTATGAATAGGGCACACCACCAAAAGGTTTTGTAAAATGTTTTTCATTGATCTTTTTGATGACTTATAATCCATTCTATCTTATATCTATGATTTGAATCTTGTTTGGGACAAGCAAGTGACAAGTATGGGGTATTTTGATAGCATGTATTATAGTCTATGTTTTGGGATTGGTTTGGACGTTTTATCTTCATAAATCTACATGCATGGATGTATATTCTTGATCATTATGTTGTTTTATTTATATTTGTAAGAATCGAGGTCTACACCTAGTTTTGTTGTAATTGTAGGGAAAATGGCACGTTTTGGAGCAATATGAAGCCAAAGGATTCAAGGAGTCATTGGAGCTACATTTTGGAGCATTGAGGAGCTAAAAGGAAAGCATAGGAACCATGGAAGTTGGACAGAAGTTTGATTTTGGACTAATTTTGAGATATTTGTACAAAGCTGAAGACCATCTCAGTTGGCTACGGTACCACCTCGACCGAGATGTTTTACTGGGCTGGATCGAGACGCACGGCCCATGACCCATAAGATCTTTTATTTTTGGCAAGTGATTCTCCTATACATTGGAAGATATTTTCTGGATGGAAGGAGATCATTGAAGGTTGGAAACTGATTAGTTTGGAAGATATTCCAAGGAAGGAAGAAGGTTGAAGGCTTTTGAAGGAATTTGTAAGGTTTTCTTAGGATCCTTTGTCATTGTCTTTTGGTTTGTTATTGAGGAACACAGTTTGTTGATTGTTTTGATTATTTGTTTGTTTGATTGAGGGATTATTGAGACCTTTGTGTTAAGGTTTTATTGTTTGGATATTGCTTCTTTTCATATATATTTGATTGTTATTATCATGATGATTATTGGCTAAACTCTTGTGCGATTCTAGGGTGATTGGCTGAAGGTTGTGGGAAAGACGATGAAAGAATGAGCCTTTACCTTAGTGGACCTTGAATGTAACACCCCAAATTCTCAGAACTCGGGACGTTACTGGTTAGGACCTCACAATGGGTCCCGACCTCAGTTTGACAACAACATTACTAGGATCTTACAACAAGACACAAATAAAGAAACCGAAATTCATAAAAAAATAGTATTTTTAAGGTAATGAATGCAACACTGTCTAGCAGCCTAAAGTACTTAAACCAAAGAAACGAACAACTGTCTTAACCAAAAGGAAGAAAAGACAAACACAACCCCAACCCCCACTCTAAGGAGTACAAAGACCCGGCTGACCACTACTTCCGGATCACTCAGCTGCTGGTCTAACCTGGGGTAAATCTAAAAACAACAACAAGAGGAACCGTTAGCTAGTTATCTAAATATTAGCAGAATAATAGCAGCACAAACACACACATAAAAATATAAACACCCATCATGCTTTCAAACAAGTCCGTTTTATTATCTTGAGTTAAGTCCTCTTTCACGCTAATGATACTTATTTTATGACACGATGGATTCCCAAACCTCGCCTCCGCCCCCGTGTAACCATCAGGAATGGATCCGATGCATCTCACCTTGTACCTGCCTGGTCTGGGTATAGAGAACCTCCCAGTCTCCTGTCAGAGCTGGGCAGTGATGTCACGGCCCGTTATACATACACTTGGGCCTTAACATACTAATAACGGTCGTCCTAGCAAGTTATTATTATTAAAACACGCACATAACACACACAACCACTATCACTCAACTAATATCTAGAAACTGGCTAAGTAAGTCGCAAGGACTTACTTGAGTCAAGATACACTCTAATACGTCTCAACCAGTCCGTACTCGTGGTAACTCAAATGCCTGTCAAATAAGGCATGGGTATCAAAATCACATCTCGATGTCCAACCTCATGCGAAGGAATTACGGAAAAAGCTCTCTTATGGTAAAAGACCATTTTACCCTTGATATCGTAATTTCTCGAAGTTTAAATTAGAAAACTATCAATTCCCTTTGATAGTTACACCAGTTATAAGTTACACTCTAAAACTTTTCCAAGAACCAAAATCCTCCTTACTTCCCTATTATTACTTTACTCTTTCAAACGTATGTATACCTAGGTACACACTTTAACCTTTACTTCCATTTCATATTAAAACCGTAACCATTCGGCATTTATATATATATATATATATATATATATATATATATATATATATATATATATATATATATATACATGACATTTCCGCAACTCCCATTCGTATGAGTAGATTTATATATATATCGATCCACATGTATAACTTTAATTCACTTAGGTATACTTTTATTTTCATATAATATATATACGTCTATTTATATACTCGACATACACAACTCCTATATACACTATACTAACTGATACTTATTTTTATAACTTCCCGCTTCTACTTCTTATCATATATACATGTATACATTGTACTGCATTCATACAATTCCAATTATATATATATATACAATTTCAACAACTTAAACAGCACCGAAAACATGTATATTTTGTACTTCTCATCATATATATATATATATATATATATATATATATATATATATATATATATATATATATATACACACATCACAGTGTACTCACAACTTCAACAGCGATCTACGACCGGCACCGGCGCAGAAGTGTAGAGGTGGCAGGGAGGAAGTCTTACCGGCTTCACTGCGGTCCGATAGGGAGGTCCTAGGCGGATGCAGTCCGGCTGAAAGACAGGGCGGGGTACTAAGCCTACTGCAGCGGAACAACCGAAGGTTGCGGTGAGTCTCAAACACAACGGGAGGAGGGAAAACGACGAGAGGGAGGAGAGCAGCACTTACCGGCGTTGACGTGCGGAACTGCAGGACGACGACTGGGCTCGGCGGCAACACGGCGGTCGGCGGCGAGGCCTGCAGTCGAGGTGGTGAGGGGAGTCGGTTCGGTACGGTAAATCGAACGGAAGAGGGAGAGAAGAGATTGGTCGAGGGGCTGCTTACCTAGGCGGTGGTTGGCGGCGAGCAGGAGAGGCAGACGAGCGCGGCGCGGCGCAGGCACGGTGGCGGCGCTCCGGTAGAAGGCGGAGTGGTGTGGTTCGGCGTCTCCAGTGAAGTGCGCAGCAGGCTCCTTCTTTTCATTCGACGATTGCGAGGAAGGAGGCAGGCGGCACATACGGTAAGTTAGATTAGGGTTAGTTTAATTAGGTTTTTAATTAAGGTTTAATGATGGGCTTAGGAATGTGGGCTGATGGCTTGGGCCTAGGGTTGGCCCAAATTGAGCGGTGATCTCATGAAATAAAAGCGGAACTCGTAACTCGTTAATTATGTGCGGAAATTATATAATACGGAATTAAATTCCGTATTTTATAAATTATTATTATTATTCATAATTTAAGTGCGTAATTTATTTCCGGTTAAGAGTTTTCGTCATTTTATGTGAATCTAGGTCACATAAATTGATAGAACAAAACTTGTTTTATTTTATTTTATTTATTTATGATTGTTGCATCGGAATTTGGTTAATTACAGTTTACCGGAACTTTAAAATTTTCGGTTATTACATTGAAAGCTCGAGCAAAACCTTAGTTGAACCTCACCTCGGTCGGTTCATAGAACATCTCGACCGAGATTGGATATGAACTGAGCGAGGCGTGACCTTATCTGATCCATACCTGAGTTTAGGTTATAATTTGTCAAATCCTAACCTTGTTGCACCTTTCTTGGTCCATATGCAAGCCTAGGATGAGACTTACCCGGTGATTTCTTTGCTTGTATACCTACGTTGATGAGTGTTAGGTAATACAGGTTTATCCTTTATTAGGGTTTGAGTGTGCCTTCATCCTACCTTTGTGAGTTAGCCTGAGACTTACCCGGTAAAGGTTAGTTCTATCCCCTTAGGTGGTATGTTGGTTTGAGATTATAGTTCCTTTCCTTGGTTCCTTGAGACTTACTCGGTGAGAGGATCTTTGGTTTGGGATAGTGAGTAGTGAGACTTACCCGGTGATCTATTCCCACCTTAGAAATACCTTCCCTTGCAAAATTAGCTTTGTCCATGTTATCATTTGAGATCTTGAGTCGGAATCACAATTGGATGCTTTAACCTCTAGAATCTGCATTTTCCTTTATTTGATTATTACATCAACTTTGATATCTTTGTTTTGTTGCTTGCTTTTGATTCACAACCTGATATACCGTGCTTTGTTTCACCATAGTTCTTGTGTTCGACCCTGGAGTATTTGCATTTATTACAATTGATATGTACACTGCGGGTTCGCATATTGTTTTAGGCTTATATTTTAGGTTATAAACTAGTTTAGTGTCCGCACCTTGTGCGGTTTGCCTAAATAAAAAATATTATATTTTTACTTCCATGCATCATTTATTTGATATTAATCTATAAAAAAATAATTTTTTATTAATAAACATGACTAACATGTGAGGATTAATTATATTTTTTAATAAATAAAAGAAAATAATTTAAAATCTATTACAAAGATTATTGTTCGAGTATTATATTTATATCTCAATATATTATCACTTTTGCTTTATATTTTGATTTATTTTTTAAATTTAAAAAATGTGTCAAATCTTGTTAGAAGATTTGCGTGAAATTTTTTCAACAAAATCGAATTATAATATATCAGTTTGTTAATTTTGATTGGAAGATAAGTAGATTTAATTTTTTTAATTTTTTTTTCAAAATTGATGTGGCATGATGACTGTTTACAAATTTTAATAAAAAAATTTCTTAAAAAATAGTTAATGGCAAATTTGTAAATATATTGTGGCAAATCTGTAAATAAATTGAAAAAATGATGACGTGGAAAGCCTTAGAGGTTGACACGTGGACAAAATGGGTGCTGCTTTAGTAATATATATAGATTTAAAGTTATATCGTTCACGATTACACACACATCTGAGAGCGAACGATAAATTAGAATATATTTCTCTCTCCTATTAATTATATTCAATTTTGTTAATTAGGGTAATAAATTATTCTTCTCTCCTCTTAATTATATTTAATTTTCATGATGTACAATATTATTACACAATTCTAATTACATAATATTAATATATAGTTTCAATTACACAATGTTCATATACAATTTCAATTATACAGTTTCATTTGTTATGTCAATTTATGTAGTTAAACCATTCGGTCGTTTTACAATTACACAAGTTCCGTTTGTTTTTGTCATGTACACAAGTCTCTCATTTACACAAGGTTTGGTTACACAAGTTTGTCATTAACACAACGTTTGGTTACATAAGTCCGTCATTTACACATGTTTTTGTTACATAAGTCCGTCATTTATACAAGTTTTGGTTACACAAGTCCGTCATTTACACATGGTTTGATTACATTAGTTCGTCATTTACACAAGATTTGGTTACACAAGTCCATCATTTACACAAGACCGTCATTTACACAAGTCCGTCATTTACACAAGTCTCTCATCAAAGCCTTAAACCTCTAGCCTCCCTCCGACTCCTTTCCGTGTGCGTAGTACCTTCTCCCAACGATATAGAGTTGTAGGTGGTTCCAATGGTTATAAGCGATGGTTGCGGTGTTTGTAGCAGTTTCGGCGAGGGTTTCCAGAGTCGTCTTCTCCGATGGTTGTAGGCTCGCACTTCAAGCAGATCCTCGCAGCCTTCAACAATGGTGGGGTTGGGCGGTCCTCGAAAGAGAAACCTTACCAGATCTGCATTCACTCGACGACATACAGAAGACGAACCACACACATAAGCGAAAAGAGAAGAAGTGCAAAATCGAAAGAGAAACCATACTAGATCTGCGCTCAATTGAAGCCTTGCAACCGCCTTCATCAATGGCGGTCTCGCCGTGCATGCACCTTTCTTCGATCTAGTTGTCTTCTTCGACCAGACGGTTTCATGCGGTTCCGAGCGGTTTCTTCCAATCGAGAAGCATACGGCTTATTGGCGAGACGACCCACTGGCAAAAACCCTAATTAGGCGATTGAGGTGATTTTATAAGGGTTGCCAAAATTTTGTTATTCGATTTCCTTATTTTTAGCATAATTAATATATTCTAATATTTAATTATCTCTCCTTAAAATCGGTAACTACCTAATAAAGATAATCTTAATATCTAATTTAGCTTTTAGTATAATTAATATATTTTAATAATTAATTATCTCTACTTAAAATTGGTAATCTATATATTTTACTAAAACAGAACCCCCTTCGTCCACATGTCGCGTGTTAAGGCCATCCACATAAGCTTTTTTCCAAATTATTTACAATATTGTCACAAGATATTTACGGATTTGCCATAATATCTTTCATAATTAAAAAAATTTATTAAAACCAATAAACAATCAGCATGTCAAATCATCTTTAATCTAATAAATTATCTGCCACATCAGTTTTACTCAAAGATTACTTAAAACAAATAAATTTATATAAAAAAATATAATAAAAACATATCCAGATTTTATTTTTATAATTTTTAAAAAATAATGTAGGCACATTTTAATTTACAAAAATTATTTTTTGAATTCATTTTATAATTTCGAATTTTGTATATCATATTTTGTTTTCTTATTTTAAATTTTTGAAAATTTTGGTTTAATTATTTATCTTAATTTTTAACTTCATATATATATATATATATATATATATATATATATAATGTTTTTGTTTTCTTATTTCTAATTAAAATTATTTCCTGTTAAATAATTAATAATAGTTAACAAATTTGATAAAATATCTTAACCGATTCCACGTAGCTTTAAAAAAACAAATAAAACAATAATTAAAAACAATTTTTTTTAGAAGATTATACCGTGTATTTTGTTTAACATAATAGACAATTTCTTTTCTCTTTAATTATCATGGATAAAATCAAACTAATTTGATGCGTGTTTTTTCGATAACAACAATAAATTACAAACAAAACAAAAAAATCAAATCTTTTTAGAAGAGAAGATTGTGTAGTTAGTTCAATGTATTATAACAATGTATTATAACAATCTCTTTCATCTTTATAAAAATATGTTAAAATTTATTGAAACATTTTGGTTTACTAGGCTTTTTTTAGTTTTGTGTTTAGTAAATGTACCCCTTGAGAGAAGAGTGTGTAGAGTTTGAAAATAAATACAAAAGATTGGGGTACATTTACTTAATTGAAACATTAAAAGGCCTAGTTACTACTCTAGTTTTTAAAAAAGGCCTAGTTACCAAAATTGCCCAAATTTATTTAAACAAAGTCGGCACAAGGTGCGGGCATTGAGCTAGTTGTCTCATAAAGATCATCTTAATAACTAATTTACCTTTTAGCATAATTAATATATTCCAATAATTAATTATCTCTCATTAAGATGCCTAATAAAGATCATCTTAATATCTAATTTATCTTTTGTAAAACTTGTTGAATACTAGGGGCATACTTTGTATCTTAGATACAAAAAAGGTTTTTATACACCAATTATCTCTTTATTTTTTTTATGGTCCCATTTATCATTTGTAATACGTGAACTTATTTTTTCGTCCTCGTTTATTATTAAGTCTTTGTTTAAGGCACTACAAAAAAAGTTTTTATACATCAATCTATTATACATACTAAAAGAGAGTGCATGATTTGATGACGTGGCACGTTGTGGAAGCAACAATTAAATGGAGCTCCCACAATTTTTTGGCCAATAAATCTTTATTTTTTAAGCTAGAAAATCTTTTTTTACTAAACTAACATACTGTTATTCAAAACTGTACGTAACTTTTTTTGTTGGAGATTCTCCAAGATTTTATAGAGATTCTCCAAGATTTTATAGGCCAATAAATCTTTATTTTTTAAACCAAAAAATCTTTTTTTATTAAACTAACACGACTATTATTCAAAATTATACGTAACTTTTTTTTTTGTTGGAGATTCTCTAAGATTTTATAGATTATAGCCAAATCTCTTTTTTTATTTTTGTTATTTAGAATAATTATTAATCAATATCAAATATCTACCGAAATCTTCTTTTTTACGTTCTTATTAGATGTTTGAAATTTCCACAATACACTTCCTACGATTTTGTATTCTATAAATATTCAACTCCATAACATAAAATTGTATCCGCTGCTTTCTTATTCTTCTCTTAACCTATTATCGGCTGATTTGCAATTCTTCTCTTAACCTATTATCATCCTCATTGATTCGTTCTCATAGAGGTATGTGCTTGATGTACTTTGTTTATATATAAATAGTTTGATTCTCAACTTATCATAATTGTTTGTTTGTAAATTAAATTTTGATTTCAGTCTGTTGTAATTTCATAATTGCTACTACCCAATTTTGTTGTTCAGGATCTGATTTATCATTCCCATCTTTTTAATAATATGCATTGTCGTTCTTAGTGCATTGCAGAAATCGTAGGCTTTCAAATTTTGCTGTTCAGGATCTGATTTTCGGTCAATTTGTAGACACGGACTTTCCCTACCTAAATACCTGATTATTATATTAGTTTTCCAATGCTATTAGACTGTTACAATTTCGAATTAGGTTAACTAAATAATTGTAAATATTTTAAAAAACTGCCTCCGAATTTGAAAAAAGCAATGGCGAGAATGTTTTTGTTTTCGATCGTATATATGTACATCAAATATCACTAATTAATTGTATCTTAAATGTGTTTTCTTTCTGATAACATATTAGTTTACTAACCAATCTGTTTGAAAAAATAATATCATATTTTATTTTCTTTTCAAAAAATGTTTTTAAAATATATGATAGCATCCTAAATCTCTATACTGATTTTAATAACAATGTTTTTTTGGTACGGTTTACAAATTTATACATTATTTTGATTGTAAAATCTTTTTTTAAATTTTTTTTTATCGATTTGGTTATTGTTTTTGAAAATAAAAGTCAACAAAAATTTTTTGAATAAATTAGATTTTGAAGTCAAAAGATTTCAAAAACTCATCGGATTTTTTTTCCTTATGAAAAATAAATTTTCTAATTTTATTAGTTCAAAAGATTTTAAAAATAGTGTTAGTTTAAATGTTTTTAAAATATAAAAAATTCAAAAGTGATCGCGGCACAAATTATTTTCTTAACTAATATTGTAAAAAAATTAATTCAAAAAGTTAAGTATATCACGTTTGATACTTCTCCTGTACGTTTGATCAAATTATAAAATATCAAAATCTAACAAAATCTACTAATTTCACAATTTTTTTCTCTTTTACTTCTCCTCCACGTTTTATATCACACTATATATGTGGATAATACCTCATCCTTTTTCTGACAGTTTTTGTCTTCCAATATTGATCATATTTCTTCATCTTTTCCAGGGTTATGATAATTTGAAGATCGAATTTTTCAAAGTTGCTTTGTCTAAATTTTCAGGTTATCCCTACGTTTTCAATTA
Organism: Fagopyrum homotropicum; assembly: GCA_033239125.1. Taxonomy (NCBI): domain Eukaryota; kingdom Viridiplantae; phylum Streptophyta; class Magnoliopsida; order Caryophyllales; family Polygonaceae; genus Fagopyrum; species Fagopyrum homotropicum. The sequence continues at coordinate 136,959,397 of BSWB01000001.1, read as the reverse complement.
TCACACTCATTCTACTATTGTTTATTCATTCCTTAATTTGTTTTCAATAACTGTTATTTCAACAACTTTGGTTTTCACTATTCTGTATTTATGAAGTCTCTCGCCTTCCGTCTTTCTTCTCACTTACCTAATCGTTAACAGATCTTTCGAGATCCGCATGCGAAGATCCATCAATATTTAAATATACCCGCACAAGGTGCGGGATATAAACTAGTTATATCCCTAAAATCATCAAAACAACTTTTGATGATTTGGAAAATATGAGTATATTGTCAACAATAGGAAGAAACGAGATTATTGTTCCCCGCTCTCATGATTGGAAATCAAATACTTTTCCGGTTTTCGTTACTAGCTTTTTGAATATTCCTAGCTAGTACCTCAACTCCTAAATTGAATATTAGTGTTGATAGCGGATCCTCTTGCCGAAGACCTCTTTTAGGGTTTAACATTTTGGCCGGGCTATCGTTTATCAAGACGGAGTAGAAAATTGTAGAAGTACATTCCTCAATCCAACCTATGAATTCGCTTGGGAAGCTAAAATTTCTTAGAATTGCCATGATAAGGCCATTCGACCCTATCATAAGCTTTTTCCATATCCAGTTTGATTGTCACATAACCTACTTTTCCTCTTTTGGATATATGAAAGATTTCACGGACTATCAATATGTTACCATGGATCGATCCGTTTAGGTGAAAACAAGTTTGTAGTGGGTGGATGAGTTTTGGGAGCACCTTCTTTGTTTATTTGTCAATATTTTAGCGATAAATTTATATATTGTTGACCATAGGTTATGGGTTTGTATTTGGTTATTATAGAGAAATTATCAGTCTTTGGGATCAAAGCGATGAAAGTATGATTCATTTGTTTTACAATTCTTCTAGTTCTATAGAAGCTATTGACTGCTCGGGTTATAGAGGGGCCTATAACGTGCCATTATTTTGGAAAGAAAGCAACTAGCACTCCGTCCGGCCCTGGAGATTTAACGCTTCCAATTTTGAAGATTGCATTTCTTATTTCCTCATTTATAAAGGGTTTGGTTAATTTCTTATTTGTTGTATCTGATATCTCATGTTGGATGATCTCAAACTATTTGTGGAGTTCAGTTGAATTGATAGGGTAGCTTTGAATCTTGCTTCACAATCTGTGAGGAATTCGTCGCTAATTGCTTCTTCTAAAACTAGTACGGTTCCATAATCTTTTCTATAATTAAAGATATATTCTTATGGTTCGTTTTTTATGGAACTTTGAACTATCTCTGACACTGAGTGAGTTTGATTTTGCTCACTACATCCAATAGCTCCGTTGATATTTAATCAAACACACACTCTCTCTCTCTCTATATATATATATATATATATATATATATATATATATATATATATATATATATATATATATATATATATGCTAAAGTAAACTACAGAATGCTGATGTGGCACACTCAGAATTCAGTATTTAAGCTAAATAACCATATATTAGTAAATTGTCATTCTTCTAAAATTATTTTCTTTTAAAATTATTTATTTTTAATAACAGTATCCACCAAATCATCAAAACCATGAGATTTTGTGATTTACAATTTTAGAATATTACCTTTAAACTTATCTATTTTAAGACTTTTATAAAATTATTTATTTTTAAGGTGATATGTTTTTCAAATTATTTTAGATACATTGCTTGTTTATTTCAATAACAACAATAATTATATTGGTATGATAAGGAGAATTTTATTTTTTAAATTTAATTTATTTTTTAAATTTAATTTTTTTTTCAAATATTTATGTAACTTGACTAGTAATGCAAATTTGTTTTACTTGTATGTATTAAAAATATCCATGCACGGAACGGGTATTGCTATTGTGAACGGGACGGACCTAACAGGATGAGTAAGTTAATGTTCATCCCGTCCCAAATATTTATTAACGGGACGAAATTGCTATTTTTATGAAATTTGGGATTAAAAAGGGTTAAAACAAAGACATGATCAAAATTTATTTTCACTAATATATATATATATATATATATATATATATATATATATATATATATATATATATATATATATATATATATATTAAAAATAGCCGTGCACGTTTAAATATAAAGTCACGTTTTGTCTTAATTTGATTGTGATTCTTATGTTTTTCTTTTATTTATGGCAGTGTAGAATTTTCGTTGTTATCCGGAAATCTGATTTTAGATAATTTTATTTGGTGGTTTGTCGTAAAAGCGGATCCGTAAAGATCCTGTAAGATCTTGTTTCCGTATTCCGTCTTTTTATTCACTCTTTCTCTCTCTCCCCTCAAACTTGCCTCGCCTGAGCCCTAGCCGCCACCTCCAATATGTGCAAGAACAGCCAGCCGCTCTGGTAACCGACGCCAGGAGAGTGCAACGCTCGGCCTCCGGGAACCCTGCTGCACAACCACCGTTACGCAAACCCCATCTGCCAGCCACTCCCCGCGAACGTCGTTCCGAAGTGAAATCGCCAATCACCCAGGGAGCCGGTCTTTCCGCCAAGCACGTGCGCTGCCGTCCGCTGAATCGGTGGTACGCAGGAGTCGCCGCCGGGTCCTCGCCGCTGCTTCGCCGTTTCTTTTGTCGTCGGTTGCTGCCATCCGACCACCATCTTTTGGTCTTTTTTTGTCCCCAAACTACCATCAGTCTCATGTCCTATTGAGCTTATTTGAAAATTCTCTGGGTGAGATGTTTGATGCAGAATTTAACCCTAATTTTGTGATTTGTGACTTTAATTAAGGACCTGTTTAGCAAATTTTACATTTTTTCCCAGTTTTATAAATTAAATGGGTGTATTTGGGATTATAGTTTATTTTTAAATTTATAAAACAGTTAAATTTATATATTTTATTCCGGTAAGGATGTTTACTTGGGTTTTTTTGGGTTTATTTTAGTTCAAAATACTTTTTGGCTCTATAAAAATTAGTGAAAATTGTTTAAAAAGTACTTCATCTTTTAGACTGGCTAAACTTTATCATTGTGAAAACCGTCAAGTCGTCAACCACTTTCATTTGCTCCTTCAATCAAATAAGTGACAGCTTCTGGAGGGTACTAATCTTTGGTCGGACTCAATAGGTGAGGTATCATTATGATAGTTTAAACGATATGCACTAAATTTTGGGTATAATGAAATTATAAATTCATCCAACAAAAATAAGCTTGGATTCTCGAGGTTATTTTTTACAAATTTATAAACCCGAATAAACTCGTTCAAAAATAAATCTGTTCACAAGTAAACACTAACAAAAAACCCGGATTTATATATTAAATGAAAGGTTTATAAACATTTTTTAAACAAGCCCTGAATTGGGCATTCTTCGTGTAATTTTAGTTAAAATTGTTTGATTTCTTGATTAAATGTATATAATTGTTTATTTTGTGAATTTTGGAGATTTTGTGTACTTTTTATGTGTAATCGTAAGGGTTTTTATGTTACAAGTAATTGTTATTCGTGTTGATGTAAATTAAGTTGTTGAATGTGGAATTTGGGGGTTTGTAGTGAGAGTTATGGTTTAGGGCTATCGGAATGTAATGGTATGTTTTCATTGTAGTTGTGATCAATGAGTTTGGTGAATTGCAAAATGGATGTAAGGTTTAACGTGTAATCATTGTTGTTTGTTTATGTCGAAAATGTTGGATTGTCTATGATCTTTTCTTAGTCGTTATGAATGAAATGTATGTCAAGAGTTGGTGACGTGTTTTGAGGTTGTTATGTATATATTAGAGAAAAGGATGATATTGTAGGTAGGTTGTGATGTGTTGAGTATGGATATCCGTGGACTGTTTTAGTTTAAGTGTTGACATATATATATATATATATATATAGAGTATGAATCCTATCAGAACACCCCTGACGTGTATACATGAGAACATATTCGTAATTATTATTAGTTTTATTACGAAGGTGTCATATCGTTTAATGTATTATTCGTAGTTATTGTAAGTAGATATATATATAGAGTATGAATCCTATGAGAACACCCCTGACGTGTATACATGAGAACATATTCGTAATTATTATTAGTTTTATTACGAAGGTGTCATATCGTTTAACGTATTATTCGTAGTTATTGTAAGTAGATATATTTATCGAAAATAAAATTTCCCCCCCCCCCTAAAATCCTGGCGGCCGCCACTGCACACTTGTCGGTTTCCTTTCCTTCGAAGGTGGTCTGTTCAGTCAATCATCGATGGTGTCTTTCTTATGCCTACGTGTTTTTCATTATATATTACACAGTTTCACAAAATGTATAAAGTTCAAAACATACAGATAGTAAATGATACTATGTTTATTCTCATAAGCAAGTTTACCATACTTTGAGCTTTAATTTTGCCAGGTGGTTAGGTCAGTGGTACACTTTGCTCTCATTCTGTATCGTTGTTCATATAGGGTGAGATATTCATTTTTCCTTGAAAGACAAATAGCAACATTGCTAGCAACATAATGATCAAAAGTAAAGAGAAAGCCCATCTCATTTTTAGATAGAGCATAGCAAATTGCAATTTGCAAGTAATACCATTTGTGCAAGAAACTCACACTTTGCAGGTTTCATTACAATTTGAGTAGACATTTCAGAAAAGGCATTTAGGCGATCATACCGATCGTCAAACCTAAGCCTTGCCATCGACAAGACTGTCAATTCAGCATAACAAAAGGCTAAGCCAATTTAATCCCATCTTTTGCCAAGAAAGTGAAATTATAATACTCGGTTACATTCTCACTCATCATGCTTGGTTAGCGGAATAAACTACGGACAAAACAAAGAGACAAAAGAACCAAATATCATTTTAAAAAACAATCGTATAACAAATAGCAAAGACAACCAAACCTGCTTGGTTAACGGAATCAAGTTTTGTCTGATTAGTACACGAGAATAAAAGCTATAAATTAACAATTACGCAAATGACATCTACACATCATAGTATCAAAATGCCTAAAATCAATCTACTGAGATTGATTCCACATACCTGATAAGCATTAACAATCTACAAAGCATGACAGCTAGATCCTGATTATTGAAAGTGAAGTGTGCCACAGCATTCAATTCTGAAACTAACAAAAAGCATGGGTAACAAACTCAACAAAATATTTTGGAAATTAAAGTGCCATAATTCTAATAACAAGCCAAGACCAAAACTAGAAGCCTTCTATTGTTCCACAAATTATCATTGTATGGCCTCTACTTGTGCTGGTCAATAAATATTTATCGCCCCGAGAAGGATACCTGAAGTACTTGTCAAATCAGACAAATCTAGAAAGATGAATATCAAATGGATCTGTTTATTTTAATTCAGCAGGGCATCCATGATAAGCCGCTAAGAGGGTGAGAACCTGCTATCTCGGTTTATGGTAGCTCAACAAATTTTTTTAGCAAATTGAAGTGTCATTAATCACGATTCTAATAACAAACAAAGACCAGAAATTGAGAGATTTTATGGCACTTATCATTCTGCACATGGATAAAATGAACTACCAATAAACCAATAGATATACCATATTGAACATATACCTCATATTTGAGGCAATCTGAAAATACATGTTCAGAAAGTGCTACCTGTTTGCACCTTATAGGACCAGAACTAACCTCATCTGTGCTGCCGACTATCCAGTGCAATAGAACCAATTTGACAGAGTATGTGCTAAATGTTGGCAACCCATTTGAAACTGCAAAAAAAGGGAACTGAAGTGTTTTGACTACATAACAATTTTTAGACCAACTTACTCCAGAATCCAGATCCAACAAAATGGATAGGGAACAGATTGAGACTCAGTGTTCAGAGATTGCCCTCTAAATAAGTATTAATAAACTGTGAAGGGGATTTAAAAACAAAGAAGGGTGCATTTATACATCGGAAATCAGAGTGATGACTTTTGACTTCCCCTAAGAATGGCTGCCTGGCATGACATGCTAATTACATAAATTTATGCTGGTATTTCCACACCAGAAAAGGAGGTTAAGTACTTTAGTATTAATATGCAAGTACATGACTTAAGCTGCACTGAAAGTAACTATAACTAGCTATCCCAAAGTCTTTGTAACTGCTAGATAAAATGATTTTGAAATTATGACCAACTAATTTATGAAGCCTGAGTAAGCTAATCACGAAGTACAGAAAACAATGACCATGTTTTTCAGTATATCATTTTCCCTCGTAGATATATAACCTACAGTAATCAAATAGCTCTAGAGTGTTGGACCCACAGGAAACTCACTTAGTCACTTTTAGGAAAACAAAAGAAGCGAGCACTTTGTACAGCCAAGCCCAAGCCGTAACAATGGCTCAAACATATCCTCCACCCTTGGTCAATTAACCAATTCCCTATGGTCCGTACTTGCCCAACCCCTCACAAGTCTGTAGGCATCATCACAAAGAAGGTTGTACTTAACAAAATAATGCAAACTTTTGTCTTACGATAAGAAAGAGATGGGGGTGGGGGTGAATGACAAATGCTAGACAAGAATCCGTGTAGAAGAAATAATATACTTCCCCATCAGCTTGTTTCCCACTAAATTCAAATTCTTGATTGTTTCCCACTAAATTCAAATTCTTGATGTTCCCAAATGGTTCCCTTTAATATGTAACAGGAATTTTCCTCGTTAAGTGCAGGTAGAACACTACTGAAGAGTCAGTACACCTCTGCCAGAAATTTGAATGTTCAACACTATGGGAGAAAGAAGTTAGAATGCAGTTGCTAATATAAATAGCTTGTATCGAGAAGTTGAAAGGAAGAGAGAAATTGACCTCAACAGGTTAGATAGTAGATACATCTCAAGTAGACTCTGTAGTATTACACTTATTTAACCATGCTCATCAAGTGCAGCAATTTATAAAAGATGCATTTCTTTAAACTTGCGAACAAGAGTCCACGTTCTAATTTTTCTGATGTAAAAACAGAATCATTTTCTGCACATTTGACTTTCTAGTGGAATGCCAAAGCTACATGGACATGATTCTATGGTACACCGCTATTCCCTCATGGTCCGTTGTTATGGCAACTAAATGTGATTGCACATGCAAACCGCATATTCAAAGTTCACAACATGAAATTGGAAACAAGTTTTCTGGTTACAATGAATGTATTAAAGCGTTTTTTCGTGAATGGAAGTAGTAAATTGATGTACAAATCCCTAATAGCGCTGTGGAATGCCAGGAAAGTAATTCAATGTATCATTACCAGGATTCATATGGCCATTCATCATTCTGTACAATACAATGATCAGAGATGGGATAATGTTGAACAAAATTCCCAACAGAGACTAGACTATCAAAACCAAATCGAGAGTTCATTCCTCTTAAATGATATTTCCCTACTCGCAAGGGACAAACCATGGTACAATTCATGAATAATGGAAACTGTAGACCAGAAAGCAAGCGAAGGTCGAATCTAACCCTAGCAAAACAATGCAACTCTAGATAACTAGAACCGGACCGATCAATCAATCAATCAAGAAAACCTGTTTGCCGAAACACCGCGTTCCGAACCTGGCGAAGATCTCGCCCCTTCAACGTTCTTCCGGCGCCTTCTAAAACGGAAGACGAAAGAACCGGCGATTTTACGGACTGCTTCGCTACTATCTCGTGTGGAGGCAACATCTCTCCTTCATCCTCCTCCTCGAGATCATCGTTTTCCTCCAACAGTCTCCCCTTCTGGCGCCGATCATAATCATTTCTCATCATCAACGGGACGTTCATTGGAGCAGACTGATACTTAAGCGATGCAGAAAACGTCCGTTCAGGCGGAGGCCGAGGGATCACCGGGATCATTCTTGATGTAGATGAGGGAGACAACGCCGTCGCCGAAGACGGTGTAACAGAGGAGTTCTTGTGATTGAAAATTGACCGCCTGTTGCTCCTCTCCTGCTCCAACTCAGGAAGCGCTGCAAGAATACCCAGTATCTCAGCTCGGCCGGACGATTTGGAGGTGGAAAGTTGGCCTCGTGTCCCAATCGGAGCAGAGGAGGAACTCTGACCAGAAAATTCAGGCGATTCGCCGTTCCAGAATACGTCGTCTTCGCTCAGCTCATCGCCGGCGGTTGTTGACGGCGGCGACTGTGAGAAGAGGGTAAGGAACCGATCGGCGGAAGACTGTCGCCGTTGACGGGAGGAAGGACCATTTGCTTCCATTAAAGAGAGATCTGGACCTAAGCGGTGCAAAGAGAAACAGAATGGTGATTTGGTGGTGGGGGTCAGGAGGCGGTGGGTGTTTATTTTATAGTGGGGTTTTAGAAAGAGAAAGGCTGGCAACTCGTGGAGGTTACGGTCTTATGGGGAGAGGAGGGAGAGAGGTCCGGGTAGGTGTAGAGCTGTAGATGGGCATATTATGAAATGTGAATCTCTAGATGGCCAGAACTGTAATTTAACAAAATTTGTGTACATTGTTTTGGATTTTTCCAGGTGAAAAATGTTAGTACGAGAATTTTAGCAGTTTGGGTGTAGCCCTATTGAGGGAGAGGCGAGCATTTCCGAATATTCGATCTTATCAGAAGTTTCGGATATAAGATCTGACATTTTTATAAATGTTTGATCCAAGTGCACCGTGTATGTGACGGTTTTATCCAGATCAGATATTCGATCCAAAGATCATATCAGAATATCCGATCCGAGTATTTATTTTTTGACTAGTCGGATATATCCGTCCGATACGACCTTTTTCTCCAAACATCGATCTATATCCGATCCGATAATCCGAAAAATATGTCCGGATCGGATCAGACTTGCATCCCAATTGCCGGATATTTTTGGATTCGGATTTGTCCGGATCGTATCTTTGGATTAGCGGATTGAATTAGTAGTATTGGATTAGTCCAGATCCGACTTTCATAAAAATTGTCGAATCTGATATCTGAGCCTTCTAATCGGATCAAATATTCGGAAATGCTAGCCGGACCTCTCTCCCAGATACCAAATTGCTAAAATCCTCGTACTTACATTTTTCACCCGGAAAAATACAAACCATTGTACACAAAATTTGTTAAATTACAGTTCTGACCATCTAGAAATTCACATTTCATAATATGCCCATCTACAGGCTCTACACCTACCCGGACCTCTCTCCCTCCTCTCCCCATAAGACCGTAACCTCCACGAGTTGCCAGCCATTCTCTCTCTATAACCCCACTATAAACATAAACACCACCGACTCCTGACCCCCACATCCAAATCACCATTCTGTTTCTCTCTCCACCGCTTAGGTCCAGATCTCTCTTTAATGGAAGCGAATGGTCCTTCCTCCCGCCAGCGGCGACAGTCTTCCGCCGATCGGTTCCTCACCCTCTTCTCACAGTCGCCGCCGTCAACGACCGCCGGCGATGAGCTGAGCGAAGACGACGTATTCTGGAACGGCGAATCGCCGGGATTTTCTGGTCAGAGTTCCTCCTCTGCTCCGATTGGGATACGAGGTCAACTTTCCACCTCCAAATCGTCCGGCCGAGCTAAGAAACTTGGTATTCTTGCAGCGCTTCCTGAGTTGGAGCAGGAGAGGAGCAACAGGCGGTCAATTTTCAATCACAAGAACTCCTCTGTTACACCGTCTTCGGCGATGGCATTGTCTCCCTCATCTACATCAAGAATGATCCCGGTGATCCCTCGGCCTCCGCCTGAACGGACGTTTTCTGCATCGCTTAAGTATCAGTCTGCTCCGATGAACGTCCCGTTGATGATGAGAAATGATTATGATCGGCGCCAGAAGGGGAGACTGTTGGAGGAAAACGATGATCTCGAGGAGGAGGATGAAGGAGAGATGTTGCCTCCACACGAGATAGTAGCGAAGCAGTCCGTAAAATCGCCGGTTCTTTCGTCTTCCGTTTTAGAAGGCGCCGGAAGAACGTTGAAGGGGCGAGATCTTCGCCAGGTTCGGAACGCGGTGTTTCGGCAAACAGGTTTTCTTGATTGATTGATTGATCGGTCCGGTTCTAGTTATCTAGAGTTGCATTGTTTTGCTAGGGTTAGATTCGACCTTCGCTTGCTTTCTGGTCTACAGTTTCCATTATTCATGAATTGTACAATGGTTTGTCCCTTGCGAGTAGGGAATATCATTTAAGAGGAATGAACTCTCGATTTGGTTTTGATAGTCTAGTCTCTGTTGGGAATTTTGTTCAACATTATCCCATCTCTGATCATTGTATTGTACAGAATGATGAATGGCCATATGAATCCTGGTAATGATTCATTGAATTACTTCCCTGGTATTCCACAGCGCTATTGGGGATTTGTACATTAATTTACTACTTCCATTCACGAAATAACGCTTTAATTACATTCCTTGTAACCGGAAAACTTGTTTCCAATTTCATGTTGTGAACTTTGAATATGCGGTTTGCATGCCCAATCACATTTAGTTGCCATAACAACGGGCCATGAGGGAAGAGCGGGGTGTACCATAAGATCATGTCCATGTAGCTTTGGCATTCCACTAGAAAGTCGAATGTGCAGAAAATGATTCTGTTTTTACATCAGAAAAATTAGAACATGGACTCTTGTTCGCAAGTTTAAAGAAATGTATCTTTTATAAATTGCTGCACTGGATGAGCATGCTTAAATAAGTGTAATACTACAGAGTCTACTTGAGATGTATCTAACCTGCTGAGGTCAATTTCTCTCTTCCTTTCAACTTTTCGATACAAGCTATTTAGCAACTGCAGTCTAATTTTTTTCTCCCATGGTGTTGAACATTCAAAATTCTGGTAGAGGTGTACTGACTCTTCAGTAGTGTTCTACCTACACTTAACCAGGAAAATTCCTGTCACATATCGAAGGGAACCATTTGGGAACATCAAGAATTTGAATCTAGAGGGAAACAAGCTGATGGGGAAGTATATTATTTCTTCTACACGGATTGTTGTCTCGGGTTTGTCGTATTCCTTCACCCCTTTCTTATCTTAAGACAAAAGTTATGCTAAGTACCACCTTCTTTGTGATGATGCCTACGTACTTGTGAGGGGTTGGGCAAGTACTGGACCATAGGGAATTATTTAATTGACCAAGGGTGGAGGATATGTTTGAGCCATTGTTACGGCTTGGCTGTACAAATTGCTCGCATCTTTTGTTTTCCTAAAAGTGACTAAGTGAGTTTCCTGTGGGTCCAAGACTTTAGAGCTATTTGACCTACGGTAGGTTATGTATCTACGAGGGAAAATGATATAATGAAATACATGGTCACGGAGATTGGAGAGGCATAATTGTTCACTCAAAATCTGTGTAGAGTCTGACATACCAGTGGCAAACCCTTGTCAAATTCGTATATTGAGTATCAAGTATCAACTTGAGTTTCGAGGCCTTGTGTATATGTTCATGATTCAAGTGTATGTTAGATTTTGTAAGTATACGTAAATTGAATGAGTTGTATTGGGCTTGATTGGGGCTAATTTTAAACAGCATAAGGTCTTTAATTTTAGCTACTGATATTGTTCATTTTCAAGCAACTTATGTTGTGTAGTGTGTACTTGTGTGTAATGGAATATCTACAGAGGTTTAAATGAGCTTTGTTGTTTTCAGTCCTTTGTGATTAGCTTAATTAGGCTTTATAAATTAGTTGGTCATAAATTCAAAATCATTTTGTCTAACAGCTACAAAGACTTTGGGATAGCTAGTAATAGTTATTTTCAATGCAGCTTAATTAATTTACTTTACATATTAATACTAAAGTACTTAACCACCTTATTCTGGTGTGGAAATACCATAATAAATTTATGTAATTAGCAGCATGTCCTGCCAGGTAGCCAGTTTTGGGGGAAGTCATCACTCTGATTTCTGATTTATAAATACACCCTTCTTTGTTTTTAATTCCCCTCCACAGTTTATTAATAGTTATTTAGAGGGCAATCTCTGAACACTGAGGCTCAATCTGTTCTGCTATCCATTTTGTTGGATCTGGATTCTGGAGTAGGTTGGTCTATGATTGTTGTGTAGTCAAAATACTTCAGTTCCCTTTTTTTACAGTTTCAAATGGGTTGCCAACATTTAGCACATACTCTGTCAAATTGGTTCGATTGCACTGGATAGTCGACAACACAGATGAGGTTAGTTCTGGCCCTACAAGGTGCAAACGGGTAGCACTTTCGGATCATGTATTTTCAGATTGGCACAAATATGAGGTATATGTTCAATATGGGATATCTATTGGTTTATCGTAGCTCAGGTTATCCATGTGCAGAATGATAAGTGCCATAAAATGCCTCAATTTCTGGTCTTAGTTTGTTATTAGAATCGTGATATATGACACATCAATTTGCTAAAGTTTTTGTTGAGCTACCATAAACCGAGATAGTAGGTTCTCACCCTCTTAGCGGCTTATTAAGGATGCCCTACTGAATTAAAATAAACGGATCCATTTGATATTCATCTTTCTAGATTTGTCTGATTTGACAAGGACTTTAGGTATCCTTCTCGCTGTAAACTAGGGCAATATGTATTTATTGATCAGCACAAGTAGAGGCAATATGGGCATCTTAGGGTGTATGGTGGGCTGGTAGCTCAGCTAACCACATGCACAGTGATAATTTGTGGAACAATGAAAGGCCTCTAGTTTTGGTCTTGGCTTGTTATTAGAATTATGGCACTTTAATTGCCAAAATATTTTGTTGAGTTTGTTACCCATGCTTTTTCTTAGTTTCAGAATTGAATGCCAATATGCGGCACACTTCACTTTCAATAATCAGGATCTACTGTCATGCTTTGTAGATTGTTAATGCTTATCATATTTGGAATCAATCTCAGTAGATTGATTTTAGGCATATTGATATAATGATGTGTCGATGTCCTTTGCATAATTGTTAATTTATAGCTTATATTCTCGAGTACTAATCAGACAAAACTTGATTTCGTTAACCAAGCAGGTTTGGTTGTCTTTGCTATATGTTATACGATTGTTTTTTTAAATGATATTTGGTTCTTTTGTCTAATTTTTTTGTCTGTAGTTTATTCCGCTAACAAAGCATTAATAGTGAGAATGTAACCGAGTATTATAGTTCACTTTCTTGGCAAAAGATGGGATTAAATTGGCTTGGCCTTCTGTTCTACTGAAAAACAGAAAAGGTGGAAGCCAAAGGGATGCTTTAATGGTATCTGATAAAGGAAGGAAATTTTGTGGGTAGATCATGGGGCTCCCATCTTTTTGGCTTTGCCTTTTGTACAGCTGCATATGGCTTGGATAATAGATGGTCCACCACAAGGGAAAAGGAAATGTTACTCTTTCTACTGGATGTGCAGGTAACTGCAGTGCTTTACATTCATCCATAAATAACAACTGCCAACTGGTTCATTTATATTGCCATTGTTCATTTGTAAACTATTGATTTCACCTTGCAGCTCCTCCTTGTAAGTAGGGAAAACTACCATTCAACTATATTTTATCCTTGAATTTTGTTGAATTCTGATGTGCTGGATTCAATAAGTAAATGTGCATACTTTTGAGTTAGAGAAATCACTTGCTCATTTGGAAACATCTTGAACTAGTTCCATTTCTTACATTTGTTGTCCAATTTTGGACAACGGGCCCCTTGGGGAAGAAACTTATTGCTCAGATGGGCAACGGATATTTAGGAAAAAACATCACCAAAAATTTGATAAAACTATGATAAATTTTTGTTTGGTTGATTAAAACAAGAAAAGTTTTGCTTTACAGGTTAGTTAAGATTCACAGATTTGGATGTGGTTACCTGTTAACCCGTGATTTGACTAATATTTTGTTTAACCAAAACTAAACCAAACTGAAACTGCATAACCGCTCTATTTTCTAAGGTTTTACTATATTTCACAAACTGACTTGTGGTTAAGTGACTTTGGACACAATTTCCATAGCCAAATGATATGTGAAGGGGACTGAATTTTGAGTATGAACTTCCATATGAAATGTAAAAGTAAACCATGTGTACTTGTTCCCATTAAAGATATCTCACTGGTCATGTAATCCAAGAGGTAATATTTACACTTCTTTAATGCCCGCCCAACTAATTTGTTCAGGTTTTAGGCCCGCTGTATTCACTATAACCATTTCCCCTCTCTGACCTGTCTAGTGAACTTCCACCTATTTAATAAGCGTTGCGATGCTATCTTCAACTCATTCACACTCATTTCTTCACTTTCTACTCATCAGCTAGTTGCAGTTCATACAATGGCACTTCTTCGGTTCACTGCAGCACTTGCCATCTTCCTGGTTTTGGCTACTGCAAGCATGGAGCTAGCTTGGTCCTTTTCTGCCAAGGGCTCGGTCTCCTGCGTTGATTGCAGTAACAGTTACGACTATTCAGGTTCGGTTTTCCTATCTACCCTCGTCCTCGAGGAAGCAAAGTTACTTAAATTAAATTGTTCTGTCCATTTTTAGCTTTATAGTGTTGATGTAAGGGTTCACCCTTCTCAGCTGCTCGTAGTTCATAATATTCTATTTTGATGCTCTGAAGATGGAAGTAATAGAACAACTGCACCCTCTTGTAGTTGTCCAATACATAGCATGTCTTAATATCCCAATCATAAACAAGCAACTAGTCTATAGTAAGGTTGTTGGGCAACTCCCAAAAAACATTATATTGGCTTATAGTGGGATTTATCGTCGAGTCTAAACTGACCCGATTCACAAGTATGTAAAATGTCAGCTGAAGTATGGCTTTGAAACAGGTATCAGGCTTTTAGTCAAATGTGATAGCATGAAGAAGCCTGCAGTGGCAATAACCAACCGAGACGGGGCCTTTGAGACCAAACTGCCGTCCAATAATCGTTTTCCGGTTAACTGTAGAGCCAGACTCTTCGGTGGTCCCAAACAGCTTTATGTACTGAATAAAAACATGGTGTCAAACGTAATCAGGGTTAGTGACCAAGCTAACACCTACACCACTAGCAAAACCCTGACATTTGCAAGCTCTTGCTCAACGCTGAAGGAACTCGGAAATTGCCGTTCACCATTTGGTTCATCAAAAACCGTTGATCTTCCTGTCCCGCCGGAATTCGGGCTACCACCAACCAGCTATTACCTTACTCCCTTCCTCCCCATCATAGGTATACCATGATTCATTATCTGAGGTATGGAGTCCTCTTAAGCTCAAGGTAATTACTATGTTTGTGTCAAGAGGGATGAATAATCCTCGTTAGAAATCAACTGAAGGAGATGGACTTTCTATGTGTGTTAAGAGTATAGCTATTTCGATCGTCGTATTCGTATATTTGTAAGTCTAGATTTTTTATTTCATTTTATGGTTCTTAATATTGCAACAGTATTAGCAATATAGCTCTCAATGTAATTTTCATGTAGCCGATGTTCTTGTAAGATGTCAGTCTCTTTTCCAGTCTATAATGTGATGTTTTCTATTGATTTCTGAAAGAGCTGTGTAACGTTGGGATGAAAATAGATAAATTACCAATACTCAGTTGGTCTAGTGGGATGTGGTGCTAGACTCCTTAAGTGGTTAGTCTGGTGCCGGCAGCATGTATGGAAAAACTGATATTGGGAGGGGGATTGCCGATCGAACCGGGTGTTCTAATTAACTCTTCAAAAAAAAAAAGAAAATAGATAAATTTAAAAAAAATCTAAACAAATAATAAACATTTCCATACATATGGAGGGAGAATAGATAAAAGATGATCACCGATGTACTTGAAAATGACAAATAATTAAGATTTTCTCACTTAAATGAAGTTCAATATCAACCCAAATCCCTGAAAAAGGTTTATGATAAGTACTCGTTTAGTTAGACGGTGAAATGAAAACGGAATAAATAAACGGTTAAGAAGAAGAAAAAAATGAACTGGAAATAATTTACTTTTATGCGTTAAAAAGGCATCTAACATTTCATTTTAGTTAATAAATATATTATTCCATTTTAGTGGATAAATATATTTATTCGATAATATTTCGTTTTCGGAAAAATTCTTATCCATTCTAAACAAACCCAGGATATTTTTCCAATCATATAACATAAGTAATACTACACCATACTACCATAGAATTACTCTATAAGACATAAAAACTAAGCGTAAGCAGTAAGATAATGATAAGTTCTCTGACAGGGTCATGTAATTATGGTCAATTCAATTTATTGACATAAATTTGAGTAAGCATATCTCACCGGTTCAAATCATATCACTGTTGTAGCATGCCCTACAAAATCCAGGATAGGGTCATTGGTTATTTCGAACCAATAGTGTTATGTAATTGAGATTTTGGATCTAATACAAGGCATTTTTATTGAGGCCTTTTGAGGGTATAAAAGATATATATAAGGCAGCACTATTATTTCATACATGAGGAATATAGACAAAAAAATCTGCATTTCTCTACCTTGGTTACTATGGCAACAAATCACTTGGATAGTTCAGTTTAAATCTTGCAGCGCCATGTCCAAAGCTTAGTTCCGTGGAAGAAACCTCTTGACCCTCAGTCCATATGCTTTGTAATACAAAAGTGTGATTGGGATAATCAATAAAATGTCTCCTCGTCTTGCGGGAATATAAAATTCAAGTCATCGTTATCTCTATAAACTTGAACCAGGGCAGCTGCCTTGTACGCGAACATCCCCAGCATTGCTGGAACAAGCTGGTAAAGGGAAGAACTGTCGTGCTTAGCTCAGGCAGTCGGGTGTCATTGTTTTCAACTTAAAATGTGATTGATGAATTACCTGGAAATCGAAGAAATCATTGGTTGAAAACCGATGGAAGAGCGCCCACAATCCGAATATTGCTGCAGGAATCACTAGTCTTGGAGATGAAAGTGCCATACCACTACCTTTGATTGTTTTCTCGAATGAATCCGACACGTCTTCACTTCTTATACCAATTCTGGTTACAAATAACAAGATTATTAGCCATGTAAAATGGACAAAATTAACTAGCCAAGTAAATTGGTACACTGTAACACTACTCTTACGTTTTGGCTTTCTTTTTCCTGAATATTTCTGGCACGGAATCCCTGGATAAGTTGTCAGCATGCTGGTAAAGGAGCTGGAGGTACAAGCAACTGGATTGAAAATTATAATTAGTTCATATACTCGTCAAATCCATCAAAAGATTTTGAAGATCTGGCCAAATGTGCCCTGTGTAAAATGCTATCAGTTTAAAGTTGCTTATGAATTTAGATAAGAGGACTGCTCTTCACTAACCTGAAAGCAACTCCTGCAGCATAGCTCACTGCAGCCTATGCAAGGAGCAATAACAAGTTTTGGTCAGTTTGCAATGCGAGTTCTCAAATATGGGAATTGATTTCTTTCTTGAGGAAATGATCTAAAGACTTGTTCTTAGTTGCCACCAAACACCAAAGTTCTTTTTTTTTTTACAACACAAGCTGCTATTTAAAGGTTAAGCTGTTCATAGATCAATGACTGAAAATCTTGAAAAGACTTGGTCTTGTAAAAAGGAGCTAACTGGTCTATATCTGATCTTTCGATGATGCCTCACAAACTATTACCTAAGCATATGATTAATCACATTCCAAATACAGCTTAGATGATCAATTCAAATTTCACCTTTACTGAAAATACCACCAAACAATATCCAGTACATGCAGCTCCAATACCAACAGTCAAGAGCAGCAACTCCTTCTTAATCTGTCCAAACAATACAATATTACCAATTAATTCCATACTGAGTACAAGTTAAAGAATATCCGCTCCCTTCACTACGTATGACCCACTCTACTACAACCCAACATAAAATGTAAGGGGGCATGTTTCATGCTTTTCACTTTTTCAAGTATTAAGACCTTTATAGAGGATAAAATTGGAAGGGAAAAAACTTTTTAGCAGTATAGCAGGAGGATTGGAAATGCAAGCAGAAACCAGATGAAGCAAACACAAAACAGAATATACTAGTGTCCCCACAGTCGAGAAAGTTTCAAAAGACTTGGCATGAAGATCCATTTGCTTATTTTTTTGATAAACATTCATTCAGCAATCTGAAACTATAGCAGATAAAAATAATTCAATTTCCATAGTATATGTCATAGTTCAGAAGGCACACTATACTGTATGTAGTATAACTCTCTGATAACAACAGATCAGTAATGGATGAAGACAATGCTGCATATCATAGAGGAAAGGGAAAAAGAGAATATTAAAGAGAACAATAGCTAAAGTATCATCAAATGCGCAATAATGCAAAATAAACAGGCAGCCAGAACATATCCCCACAAATTAATGCTACGTTTATTGAAGTGAAGGATCATACAGCTTCATACATAAGAATGCTCAGTTTCTTCCTTCTTTCACGATCATCCTGCATTTCCTGGTATCATACAAGTGTATTTATAAGTCCCATAATACAAGAAGACCTCAATTGATGATACCAGAAATGAAAAACAACAGCAAACATACCTTTAATGTAATTTTCTTGTTAACAGGTGCAGGGTTTTCCCCCATCAACCACTCTTTGGTTGCTGCCAACTTAAGAAAGCCGCCTTCAGACTCGTCATCCTGTACCTGGTATGAGTGAATTCAAATTCAGAGAATATTCCAAAAGTCATGTTTGGTATTATATTTCTCATTTTCTTAAGATTATGGAACACTGGATATGTGAAAGGTGCCTTTTGATGCAACATCTGATTTGAATAAAGCAATTTCAACCTCTTCCAATGGTTGCGTGGACTCAGATTCCACAAAACTTGTACCAGGGGCCTGCCTCCAAAATATAGTATTAGAGACTTTTGTTATGAAATCACCATTCAACTCTCTATCCCTGTAAAATGCTTGCAAAACATCCTCTTCCACATTTTCACCAGCTGGAGACAAAAATTAAGACAACACCAGATCATCATTCATCATATAGAGAAAAAACTGAAAAGGATGTCAAGAAATGGAGTGTTGGTATTCCAAATTGCACTAATACATTCAAAATGTAACATTTTATCTTATGCTTGTCAGCACACACTACAACTAGAAGTCTAAAACATTAATTGGGTGTACTAACAGGTCTCAATTTCTATGATTTTCCATTACAGTGGCTACCTCGGAATAGAGATATGCATAGTTGCTTTACCAAAATCAACATGATTCAGTACATCTACTTTAAGCACAATGGGGGCCTTAACCGAATTCAGCGCTAAAGTTTGATTAATTCCTAAGATTTTCAAAAATTATACTCCACAATCACTTCATAAACTGCCTGCCTCAGCCAATGTTGATCATCATTGATCTACAGATGCTTACACGGCAAATGTTGATCAGTAACAACTTTGATTTCACAAAATATTTTGAAAAATTATAATTGAAAGATGACGTGGTTGAAAAATGTAAGAAAGAGACCTGAAGGAGGAGTGCTGAGAGCAGACACGGTGACGGTCGGGGTTGTCAGAGCAGGAAAGGGAGAGAAGCTCCGAAGAAAACGGCGTCGCCTTGGAAGGAATGGAGCTGGTTTACAGGTAGCGGTGGTGAATGCGAGCCAGTGAACTCTCCCACAGGTAGCCATAATTTCGATATCGCCGTTCGCTTTTGCCG
This sequence comes from Fagopyrum homotropicum, assembly GCA_033239125.1. NCBI lineage: Eukaryota > Viridiplantae > Streptophyta > Magnoliopsida > Caryophyllales > Polygonaceae > Fagopyrum > Fagopyrum homotropicum. The sequence goes on along the minus strand of BSWB01000001.1, from coordinate 136,939,966 downwards.
GAGATAATGGCGCGGGTAAGCAAAATATCTACCGCTGACAACTACAACGATTGGAGTGGATTTTATCGGAAAGCGGCTGGAGAGGAACTGCGCACCGATGCACCACACGTGGCTGCATCCATTTATCACTTTATAACATTTTGGGGAAATTACACAATTTTTCCAAACATTTCTTCTTGGTCCTAAATTACATAACTTTGTTTTAAATAGACGGCTATTTGTAATATAGATAATGGTTCAAGTGAGAATATTTTCTTACGTTTAACAACCAACTGAACTGATTAATAAAGATACTTAGAGCACACTTAAAATTAATTTTAACCGTTTCTTCGCTTTTCAATTTTTCGTTCTTTGTCATCATGAAAACAACCTAAATTTATAAACATTACTTATTTTTAACATACATATTATATATATTTTTTTTTTATTTTTTTTTTATCATTGAAACCACAAAAGAATTATATTAAAAAAAATATGAACTAAATACTATACCCTGTGATTTAATATAAAATTTTACGTAAGACAATTTAAAATTTAAAAATTCATAAATTTAAAAATTACACTACAAAAACTAAAAAAATTACATAAACTAATAATACAAATGACATTAGACTAATAATACTCAAATAAATTAAATAGTTATCTATACAAAATAGAACAATGTTCGAGTAGACGATACTCATCTACAAAAACTATCAAATATTACATAAATTAAAATTTTCACACTAGATGTAATATTGAATACAAGTAACAAACAATAACACCACACAATTTTTACACTCACGTTAATAGAATAAAATGCTTATATAATATATAGTCTATTTTTATTTTTTTGGTGATAAAACATAAAGAATATACTAAATAAATAAATAAATAATAATAATAATAATAATAATAATAATAATAATAATAATAATAATAAAAATAATAATAATAAATTTACGATCAAAATTTAAACTTTATAAATAACATGATAAATTCAAATTACAAGTATAAAATCTGATTTGAAATGGGAGGTAAGTTACACATTAGTATGTGAACTCAAGTGGAGTTCACATAGGTGCAAACACCACAAACATATTAATATTTTAATTAAAGTGGGACTCTCCCTTTATTCTCATCTTAAGGTGTTCCACTATGAAACTAAAGCTTAGGTGGACTTAAATAGACCACAAGAAGAGTCTAATGTGGATACTCTAAGTGTTCGTGGGTATGAAACACTAAATTATAATCGATATATACACTCTCAAAAACTAAATATGTATTTATATACAAAAAGTGACATCATCATCTTTACAAAAAAAAGGTGACCCGCAAAGAGGATTACGACCCGTTGTTGCCGCTTCTTTGTAATTTGGGAGCGGATATATTGGCTAGAAATATACAAAAAGTGACCAACGATTTTCCAAAGTCTTTTGGCTTCCCTAGGTGGAACAATTATTCTTTTTTAGCCTTTGTAGATGACATCATCATCTTCACAAATACTTGGCAGATGCAAGCAACAAAATACTAGCAATCTTAACAAACTATTGTGCAATTTCTGGACAAGTAATTAACTATCACAAATCGGATTTCCAAATTATTGCCAATGTAGACTCTAACAACAAAAGAATAACATAAACGCAATCAGGCATCTCAGCTTCTAGAAATTTAGAACAATATCTTGGGTGCTCTATACTCAACGGAAGAGTGAATAAAGACATTTTTAATACTATTATTAAAAAATCAAAACAACAACTTACAAATGGAAAGCTTCTTCTGTTTGAGAAAAAATGTGTATAAACTCCAAAAACATTATTTCATTTAATTTTTATGATATTTTAGTTTGACCCTATTTTTTACTCTCTTGAATCGAAACAATAATAATACAATATATATTTAAGGTTTTTTTTATTAATTGGACTGCAATCGGATTTTTAAGGGTTGCTTAGGTATATCTTTGACTTTGAAGAGAATCAAGCCTCACGTAGTTCAGTTGATTTCATGCATCAGAGGATGTAATCACCTTCTATGAAAAATTGTCTAAATATAACTCAACTATCATTTGCATGATTTATTTCCATTCATGCATCAAAGGGATAAGATTAAACCCACTTTCTATGAAAGGTTTTTTTAACTCTCCTAATATTATGTGCATGATTAGAATTTTTTTTTATTTACTTTGATATTTTATAAATTTTGGATTTTTTAGTTTTATACTCTAATTTTATGTCATTTTGACTTTATATAAAAAGTATGCATATTATTTAACTCTTTTGTCGTTGAACTCGACGAGCAGATGCTTTATATCGAGTTCAAAAATATTTGAGAAATTTTTTTTTAAGTCCAAGACTCGACTTTAATTATACGTTACTTGGACGGTGCGACTGAATTCAATTTAATTTCATATCGGATTTCCTACGTAGCTCATAACGAGCATCAAGTCATAGGTTCTACACATTTATTTTATTATATTTTAACTCTCTTTTTTTTTGTTAAAATTAACCCGATAAATTTAATTAGAAAGACGTTGATCGAAAATTTTAAATAACCTATGGTCGTGTGGGTCATTGCTTAACTTATACAATTTAAGTTAGATCAAAGTCAATTTATTAGAGTAATTCAATTACAAACAACTTAGTACAAGTAGTCACAATATATGATATTTTTTACTCAAATAAAAATATTATATAAAATAATTATCAAAATATCAAATCCTAAAACTTACTTTTCAGTATAGCAAATTTTTTGACAAAAAGTAAAAAAACAATATTGATCCGCGTATTTTTTTAATATATTAAATTTGTATAATACAAAATAAAATAGAATGATAAAAAATAGAAAATACGAGTTATGAGACTCAAACACGGGATACAAAGGACAATTGAAAAGTAAAGGGTCCTTCGAACTACTATACCATGAGGAGTTCATTGAATATTCTTGATTCTGTATACATTTATAACCTAATTTTCTTAAAAATGAAAACAATTATTGATTCTATTAAATTTACCGGTTGTTCATTTACAACTTTTAGATTTATAAATTATAATCCTATGATATATATGGATTAAAAAAAATTAAGTAATTGAAATTTTTCTGAAGTTTATTTATTTATTTATTAGAAATTAATAGTTTATATATAACTGATTATTTTGAATATCTTTTATTCTTCTTATATTTTAGAATAAAATTTTTGTGATTACATAAATTTTCAAGGTGTAATTAAGAATTTGGAAAAATATTAAAATAATTAAATTTATATAAAATTATCGTTAATTAATATATCTATTTTATGAAAAATTGTATAAGAAGAAAGCATCAAGAATCAACAAAATTAATTATTTTTGGATGGTTTATAAATTCATACTTTATACTTTGAAAATATATGCACAAATTTTAATTCTAAAAGATTTAAAAAATAGAAAAAGCATTCACATAATAAATTATTATATATATAATTAATACTTTCAAATAAATAAACCTAATAAAAAAATCAATCATTAAGTTTCAAACGGTATCATGATATATATCTATATATGATAAATTATAATTTAAAAATCGTAAATGAACTACCGGTAATATTAATAAAATTAATAATTATGTTCATGTTTTTAAGAAAACAAACATATAAATACATACATAAACAAGGATGTTCAATGAAGTCAACGTGGCATGCCTAGACTCGTTCTTGGAGACCTATTTTTGCATGTCTAGGCTCTTGATCTTCCTATTTCGGATGATTGAGTATTTTTGTATAACCGATTAAATATCTAGTAAAATAATAAAACAAACTTATTTAATATATATATATATATATAAGAAATCGTAAAACTGATATGTGTTTTTTAGGGTAAAATGAGGGAGTAGGTAGTTTTTATAACCATGAACATATAAAGGGTCCCAAGTTAAAAATGTGTACAAATTAGGTCCCTCCATATTATATAAAAAATATATATTAAAATAAAAATAGGATATTAAGGAAATCAGAATATTTTTTTCTCTCCATTCAATAAGCAATTAATGATTATCAAACGGGTAGTAAATATCTCAATAAGCCGTAAATCAAGGGGAAGATTCTCTTACCCTCATCGTCAGGTTGTTCATCCTTGCGTTCTTCTGTACATATTCTAATTGACAACATGACATATGTACACACAAAATATGTTTGTGTAGCATCGTCTGGTTGGTAAATTACAACGAAGTTTGTTCAACTGTACATATTCTAATTGACAACATGATATATGTACACACAAAATATGTTTGTGTATCATCAATACCTGTCCAAATGTACACAACTTGCATATTTGATACATACGAACACAATAGAAGTCTGTATTTCAACACATCCAAAATATCAAATGTACACAAACTACATATTTGACACATAGCTATCACAAAATTTGGTCTTTAATATGTAACACCCCAAGTTCTCGGAACTCGGGCAACTACTGGTTAGGACCTCACAATGGGTCCTAACCTTGGTTTAACAACAATTTTACTAGGATCTTACAACAAGGCACAAATGTATTTAAAACAATTTTAAAACATAATATTTTATCACATGAATGCACACACGTGTCAGCCTTACAAAACATATACATGTATGTAACAACATACCGAAAGAAAGACTCCCCCTTCCCCATCTAATGAGTACGTGGACCCGGTTGACCATCTTTTCCGGATCTCTCTGCAACTGTCTATCTCTACAAAAACTACAACACGGAATAACCGTTAGCTAACAATCCAAATATAAATGGAATAAGAATAGCACAAACACACTCAAGATAAAGTAAACAATCATCATGCTGGCACACAGACCGGTTATTAGCTAATAGTTAAGTGATTCACTTTATTCCATTTTACAGTTGTGGCACGAAAAATCTTAAGAGTTCTCGCCTCCGTTCCTTATCCAACTGGGTCTAGGTCTAGCTTACCTCCACCGGTAGCATCACTACAAACCGAGTGTGGACTAGTTCCTAGAGAAACCCCCAGCGCCCTCAGGCTAACTGAGCAGAATGCCACCGCCCGTTACTCTTAGGCCAAAGTATAGGTTGGTACATAATTATTACTAAAATATAACTATAAACATCTCATTCACACACCACTACCATTATTCGCACTCATATCTAGAAGTTAGCTAAGTAAGCCCAAAGGACTTACCTGAATCAATCTCGACTGAATAAATCTCAATTCGGTCTACAACCGTGGAATACTCCATCGCCTGTTATACAAGGCAAGGGTGTCAAACTCACATCCCATATCTCTTAGAAGTTATAAACTTCTAATACGTACAATCTCAAGAAGAGAATTTACTAAAATGCCCTCTTAAGGTAATATGACTATTTTACCCCTGGTCCCGAAAACTCTAAAATAATCTATAACTTAGTTCCAAATTCTCCTTTGAAACCTATTTTTATAATCTAGTTCTCACGAGATAGTTTGCAAAGGATTTATAAAATTAACCCAAAATTCTAGATTTTCAAACGAGTCGCTAAGGTCCGACTTTTACTTAAAATACGAGGCTCGGATAAACATATAAAAATTCCAAATTAAATCTCTAGGTCCTCTATGATATACATACTACTCATAGGAGCAAAGATCTCTCGAAAACACTCAACAACACTCTTACAAGAATCTCCAAAGATGGTTCCAAAAATCCAGAAATCTATACTTAGCCAATTTCTGAGTTATTTCCCAAACAACGCAACTAGCCTACTTTGAGCTTCTATAGATCTAGATCCGACCGTTGGATCGGTCTCAACTTCTGATATGTTAAACTATGTATATCCTTCTATGTCATACTAAACATTGAACGGTGGATGATGTCTATAAGGTATCGAAACACATGATCAAAGTTGACTGTACAATAATAGTTTCAGGAAACTAAAACAGGGGTGCAAGGGTCTAGGGTTCGAGTCTCACCACTGGTCTTTTTTCTGGAATTGCAAAAATTAATACAAGTCTGGAGTTCGACACTCCTTGACAACTATTCTCTGATCTATGTTGGTATATAAGGGCTCCTTGGTCCGAAACTCATCCGCCAGAAAAATTGAGGAGTAGGTGATGAGGCGAAAAGTCTAGGTCCGGGTTCTTACATCCGCTTGACTCGCAAGCAGTGAAGGTATTCTCTACTGGTCGCCCAAAGAGACGTTTCCTCTTGATGACAGGGCGACATGGAAAGGAGGTACAGACTCGTATTTGCTGCAGTCCTGTCCCGTCCCTTGGCAACATCAATTAGGCAGGAGTGGTAAGGCTACAATGGACTGTGGGTATAAGACAGTGACTTGCAGATCACAAGAAGGGTGGAATTGAAGTACCTATGTTTGATGTCCTTTGCTGGATGTCATGACAACACAGAAACAATCTTGTCTTGTGTATCCGGCCACGGGGAAGCGCCAATCTTTCATCGTTAACCAGTCCCGTCCCCGGTTCATGGTGGCAACGTACTAGAGAGTAAGACAACGGTCCTGCGCAGGAGAAGAAGGACGTCTGCACCTGGGTGGCTCCGTCATCAGCGTGTAGGAGGAAGACCATCTACTAGGGATCTCTTGGCTTGTCGATGAAGGTGGTTACGAGATCTGGGAAGGCAGCATGCACGTAAGCACAAGGCGACTAGAGAGGTGGTGGGGATGGCTGATAGCAGAGGCTAGAGAAAGGCGTGGAAACTGTTGTGCCAATGGTAATTCCAGTCGGGTAGAGTTGAACCAGAAGGTAAGGTTGCGTAAGTGAAGGAAAAAGATAAAGAAGGAAGTGAGGCTATGTTGGAGTAACGAAGGAAAGGAAAGAGGGAGTGAATGTGGACGTAAGGGGATGGTAACGTGCAGGCGTTAAGGTGCTGAATTCACGCGATGAAGATCTGCAGATCTTCAGCGTTACTCCATCAGCTGTTGACATATCCAAGCGACAACCTGGTGGGGCTGGACGGTAGGCTGTTGTGGGCTTTGTACTGGCCTTTCTCACGGTTGGGCTGAAGCAAGCTACGAGAAGTGGGCTCACTAGGAAGTTGCGTTAGGGTTGTTGGCTGAAGTATTTTGGAAGTGAGTGGGCTGAAATAAAAGAGGGAGAAATGGGCTGAAGGTTTAGTTCAAGGTCTTGTCAAAAGTTTGTCATGGCTTTGTCCTAAGCTTGTCGGTGACGTTGTCATGACCTCGTCATGACCTTGTCAAAACTTGTCGGGTGGCATCGTCGTGACCTCGTCATGATCTCGTCTAGGATGTGAACTCATGGTTGACATTTAGGGTTTAAAGTTAATTTGTTATCATTTTATGTGAGAAAAAGGTCTCACATGAAATGATAGAATTTGTGATGAAACCGGAATTTAGGTGAAAAGAAAAGTTCCTCGAATAAAAATCCGGTTTGACTCGGAATTGATTGAAGAAAGAATTCCGGATATTACATAATAGGCATTCAAATCGATTGATAGGTTATAGTGGAATTTCAAATATGTTTGTGTAAGATAGAGCCGTCTTCTTCGAAAACCTGTGTACAATTGACGAAAATATCATATCTGAAAATGATGATCGAAGATAGGCGAAAATGACGGATTTTTGCTTTGAGTTTTGTTTCGGTTATACCTGTTGAAGACAACCGTTGAATACTCAATTGAAATCGGATGTTGATGCTGAAGAATGAGTTGAAGAAGAGACCTGAAGAAGAATGGCGATGGAGAATATGCTTTCGACTTTAGAGAACGATTTTTGTTTTGAGTTTGATTTCGGTGAAAATGGCGAATTTAAGAGATTTTGAAATCTCAATATTACGGTTACCTTTTTTACGTTAACCGATTTCCTAATTTTTAGGTTATTTAATATATTTTAACAATTAATTTTCTTCCATTAATATTGTAACCGCCTAATAAAAATATTCTTAATATTTATTTTACCTTTTTTTTTAACATTTGTTAAATGCTTGGGGCCTAGTTTATTTTCTATAAAAAAAGTTGTCTTACTAGCTTAATCTTCTTTTTTTTTTTATGGTATATCGTTGAAAAGAATTTTTTTTCTTGATTCACAAAAGATCTTTGTATATTAGAATATAATTAGTTAAAGGAAGATTTCTATGATCCTTTCCTTTTCGTCAAATTAAAACAGATCAAAACCAAATCTTTTTTTTTGATTTTGAAATAGGATAGAATCTAGAAAGATAGTTTTTTCTTATTTTTATTTCTCAATGTGATTTATAAATCAGACATTAACCGTGATTTCTTTACTCCTTATTGGCTTTAGTTTTTGGCAAACACACACAAAGAAGATGAACAAGGTGGGTTAATTTTCTTTTCTTTCAAGAAAACCCTCTTTTTTATATATCACTGTCCACGATCAATTCTTATTGTACTCTTTGTATGAACGTTCGCTTACGATATCTACATACATATACATGAGATATGCAGCCATCGAAAGTAATTACTTTCGAGTTAACTGTTGATTTGGTGTGGCGGTCAAAAGTAATTACTTTCTGTAACACCTCAGATTCTCAGAATTCGGGAAGCTACTAGTTAGAACCTCACGATGGGTCCCGACCTCAGTTTGACAACAACTTTACTAGGATCTTACAACAAGACACAAGTAAAGAAACCCGAAATTCATAAAACGATGGTTTATATGATATGAATGTAATAACATACGTCTAAAAGCCAACAATACTTAAGAAATTAAAAGTCTAACTGGCATCATACTATAAAGGAAACATCAATATAAAACTCAACCCCATTCTAGGGAGTACGGAGACCCGGTTGACCACTACTTCCGGATCACTCAACTGCTGCTCTAACTTGTGGTAAATCTAAACAACAAAATAAATCAACCGTTAGCTAGCTATCTAAACGTTAGATAAATGAGAATAGCACACATACACAATAGCAAAACGAAACACACATCATGCTTTCAGAGAATCCATTTTTATATCATCTTTACTTAGGTCATTCACTCTTACTAATGATACTTATTTTGTGACACGAGGGATTCCCAAACCTCACCTTCGCCCCCGTGTAACCATCAGGAATAGATCCGATGCACCTCACTTTGTACCTGTATGGTCTGGGTATAGAGAACCTCCTGATCTCATGTCAGAGTTGGGCAGTGATGTCACCGCCCGTTATACATACACTTGGGCCATAAAAATAATAAAGGTCGTCCTATACAAGTTATACTTATTAAACAAACAACACACACCACTATTGTCATTCAGCTAACATCTAAAAACTAGCTAAGTAAGTCACAAGGACTAACCTGAATCAGATCTCAAATCCCGTTATCTCAACTCGGTCTGTAACCGCAAAACTCAAACGCTTGTTATGAAAGGCGAGTGTATCAATAATGTATCCCACTGTCTTAAAAGTTTCCAACTTCTAAGATACTTTAATCAATCAAGAGAAATTACTAAATACTCTCATAAGGGTGAATGACCATTATAACCCTAGTCCCGAAACTTTAGAAATTTCTATAATAAAGTTTCAAACTATTCTTTGGAACTCAAATCCCTAATCTAACTCTCAAGGAAAAGTTTGCTAAAGATTTAGAAGAATAAACACATTCTTTACTTTCCTAAAAGTCGTTAAGGTCCAACTTTGGCTTAAGATACGAGGCTTGAATACATTATAAAATTTCCACAAAAATTATCTAGGTCATCTATGATAGGCATGCTACTCATAGGATTAAATAACTCCCAACAACTATCAACAACTACTCCTACACAAAAATCCAAAGATGGTTCAAAAACCAGAAATTTCATACTTAGCCAAATATCCACTGTTGTAAAAACTGTCCAACTACTATACTTTGGGACATCCTAACTCTAGATCCGACCGTTGGATCGACCCCAACTTTTGATACAACAAACTATGTATAACCATCTACAATCTATCAAAAATTGAACGGTGGACTGCTTTTCTAAGACAACGAAACATAGGTTCTGTAAGAGCCTAGTTGCTGAGTTGCTGAGAGAGTGAGCAGAGGGCCAGGAATTAGCCTAGACCGTCCCTGCGTAACCCAGAGGGCTCCCCTGCGGTTTGCCTGGGCCGCCCCTGCGGCTCACAGAGTCCGCCCCGCGGCTCTGTGTGTTGCAGCCGTTTTCTTTGACCCTTTGACCCGTGCTTTACTCTTTTTACCCCCTTTATATACTTCATCTTCTCCCTTTGATGAGGGTTACCATTCTCAGCTTCATCTCTCTCTCTCTCTCTCCTTACGTACATCTTCTTCTCTCTTCTCCCTTGGATCATCCTTGCTTGATCTTCCTTGAGTTTTGTTGGGTTTGTGAGAGATCTTGCATAGTTTTGCTTGGCTTTGGTGTTGATGAAGTTGATGTGCCTTGTTGAGCCAACTTGAGGTGATGATGGTGTTGTGCTGATCTTCTGGAAAGCTTAATTGGTAAGCTTTCATGGCTTTTCTTCTTTCTTTCCTCTTTTCTTCATCTTTTCCTTTCTATCTTTAGCCTAGCTTAGTTTCCTTAGGCTTAAACCATGATCCAGCCATGTTTTGCTTGTGTTGATGTATATATATGTATGTCCTATATGTATGTTGCTATTGGAGTGAAGAAGAGTAGAGAATCGAAGGAAGAAGTGAAGAAAGAGCTAAGGTGGTGCCTCCTGCTGTCCAGCCGCCCCTACGCCACCTTGCATCCGCCCCTGCACCGGCCAAGATCCGCCCCTGAGCCACCAGTGAGCCGCCCCTGCGCCACCTGCATCAACAAGGGTCTTCTCTTGGTTCTACAGGTGTGTGTGTACTTCTAGGCTTTTCTTAGGATGCCTTTGTTCCCTCCTTTCCTAGTGTGAGAGTATAGGATCATGCTAGAGGTGTGAGGATGTGTTTGGTTGAGGTTATGATTGGTTTATGCCTTGTATGGCTTTTAAGGCTCATTAGGTTGTGAGTTTAGGTTGAGGATGATCCTATGGATCCCTTTGGGTCTAGGTGTGACCCTTGTGTTGATAGGAGATTGATATATCTCTTTATGCCCTGTTTATAGGCTGTGTTTTCCCTCTAGTGTAGAGGTGATCGTGGTTGAGTTTGATCGAGGTTGAGGTAAGTCCGTAGGACTTACTTAGCTGCCATCCTTATATTAGGTGTTTGCATGAGTGGTGTGTGATTTGTATGTTTGCTATGATAGCATGAGGTGTCGTTTATACCGATCTACGTTTTATTGATTGCCCCATAGGCGTAGCTGTGATAACCTTTCCCTTTCATCCGCCGTGGACTCTGGGAGGTTCTTTGATGGCATGCCAGACTGACTTTACAGGAAGGGCATAATCCACTCCCACAGGGTACACGGATTGTTTAACCGATACTTGTGCAGCTGGCTAGCAGGCTCAAAGGCGAGGATGTATCGGTCCTCGTGTCACATAGTTTCATATATATTTATATATCCGATTTGAGTGAATGACCATTATATTGAGATGATAAAATGGTTAAATGTGTGAAAGCATGCTGATGTGTTTATCTTTCCTTGATTGTGATTGTGCTTATGCATTACTCTATATGTGTATGGATAGCTAATGGTTTATTACCATGTTTTAGATGTCCCACATGATAGGCATGTTGCTGGGTGATCTAGCAAAGTGGCAGGCCGAGGACGTCTCGTACATAGGTTGTTGTGGGCTTTTGGGTTGTTTACTATTTCCCTCCTGCGTGAGGATGATCTTTTGTTACCTCTTGTGTGAGGGCGTTGTTGTTTATACTCGGGTATGTTGTCTTACCTTTTGGTTGTACACTTTATACAGTTTTATGTATTTATTTTTATATCTGTCAGTGCCATGTTGTAAGGTCCAGTGAACTTGTTGTCAGGCTAGGGTCAGGATCCATTGTGAGATCCTAGCCCAATGTGGCACTCCGAGTCCCGCGGATTCGGGGTGTTACAGAGTTGGTATCAGAGCCTTAGGTTGACAACAATGGCACTTGCTACCTGCAATGAGGTTTGATAGGTAAAATAAATAAAACCCACATGGGGTCTGACATTTTAAAAGGTTTTTGGTTTTAAGTATGGTTTTGGGTTAGATGTACGAGAAGTCGCCACTCCTGCTATGAATCTCTGTAGTATAGATATGTATATATGTATTATGGATTATGTTTGTGTATGTGTTAAGTATATATATATATATATATACATATGGCCTATATAAAGCCTTATAAGTTAGGTGTGTATACCCCGCAAATGGCTCGGACTAGATCTACTGCCGCTGTAGGCAGAGGTAGAGGTAGACCATCCCGTCCTCCGGGTGTGGTAGGTGAGGGACCAGTTTCCGCTGCTGATCCACCAGTGGTGGAGGAGATACACGAGGAGGTTGTAGAGAGCGTTGTTCCAGAGAAAATGAGCGGTGGATCTAGGAGACATCATTCACACCGAGCTCAGTCTGATGACGCTGACCGTGCCTCCATGGGAGGACCGGAGTTTAGAGAGTACCTCCGACATTTTAAGGAGGATAATAGGGTTGGCAGACGGGCCCTAGATTTACCAGTACATGAGGGATCTTTTGAGAGATCTCAGGGAGCGACACAGGTGCCAACTGCACCTGCACATGTTGCTGAGCCAGTTCGAGTCCCAAAGGAGACTAGAGGGCCTCGACCAAATGCTTGGTTGAAGGCATTTCACCAGTAGAGAGTGCCACACTTCTCAGGAGAGATAGGGTTACAAACTGAGGTGTGGATAGGGCATGTAGACTCAACGTTAGAGTCTATCAGATGTCCTGAGGACAGACGGATAGAGCTAGTACAGTCTCTATTCCGTGACCTTGCACACCAATGGTGGAGGAGTATACAGACCAGAGCCACCAGTTATGATCACATGAGGAGCATGATTAGGGAGCAGTTCTGCCCTGCCTCACTGAAGAGGGAGAAACTACAAGATTTTGTGGAGGCCGGCTTTGAGGACGTGCCTATTGCAGATACCATCCACTGCTTCCAAAAGGAGTTAGCTTTGCTGGGTCCAGCTACACCATCTGAGGACCAGCATGTGTATCTGTTCTCTCGTCGTCTGAGGGAGAGCACGCGTGCATACATGGCGGGATTCTATTGCGAGTCCCTAGCTAATTATCAGGACCAGGCTTCTGCTTTTGAGAGGGAGCGAGCTAGTTAGAGGAGAGCTTCTCAAACGGGACGGTCTGAGAAGAGGCAGCGCACTGGGCAGACCAGTGGAGTTGGAGGAGCATCTGGTTCCAAACGAGACCAAAGACGTCAAAATTACCCCTCGTCTACACTGATTGCAGATAAGGGTCGACATTGTTACAACTGTGGTGACCCTGGCCATCTGAAGCCAGATTGTCCCAGACCAGTTGTGACTTGCTTTACCTGTGGTAGACCAGGACATCGAGCTGCCTTCTGTAGGCAGGGTGGAGTTACATCTCAGCAGCAGACACAGGGACAATAGAGAGTCCCAGAGCGTCCATCTACTCAGGGTTCTACTCCAGGACCGAGTAGAGGCAGAGGTAAAGATGTTGGCACTAGTGATGCCAAAGGAGCCCGAGGGCGAGCTTTTGAGTTGAGGAGTGCAGAGGATCCACCTGCACCGGCTACTACAGGTACCATTTTGCTTCATGGTTTGCCTGTTAGAGTTTTGTTTGATACTGGTGCTACGCATTCATTTATTTTTGATACTTGTGTTGAGCGTCTGAGTTTAGCTACCATAGAGGGGATACCCTTTACTATAGGGTTACCTGATGGTAGTCGGGTCAGAGGTACCCGTGAGATACGTAGTTGTCCCCTTCGTTTAGGGACTTGTGTTTTACTTGTTGACTTCTTAGTCATGCCATTGATTCATGAAGAAGTCATATTTGGTATGGATTGGATGCGTAGACACCGTGCGGTTTTAGATGTTGGTAGACGGACTGTTACAGTCTCTACCGAGGTTGGTCAGATTGAGGTCTTCCGAGGTTGGGACCTTGGGAAGACGGGTTATGTCATTAGTGCCGTACGAGCAGCTAGATTGATTGCACAGGGATGTGATGCCTTTTGGTACTACGCCATGAAGGATGGAGAGAGTCCGGCTTTGGAGGACATTCCAGTGGACTGCGAGTTTGCAGACGTATTTGTTGAGCCGTCGAGCTTGCCGCCTCAGAGGAGTGTGGACTTTAACATAGAGTTAGAGCCTGGTACGAGACCCATCTCGAAGGCCCCATATCGTATGACACCTGTCGAGATGTTGGAGCTGAAGAAGCAACTCGAGGAGTTGGCTGAGAAGGGCTTCATACGCCCTAGTATTTCACCATGGGGTGCACCTATCCTCTTCGTGCGGAAGAAGGACGGATCTTTGCGGTTATGCATAGATTACAAGGAGCTGAACAAGGTGACCATCAAGAACAGGTATCCATTGCCTTGTATTGATGATCTACTTGATCAGCTTCAGGGAGCTACAATTTTCTCCCGGATCGATTTGCACTCAGGATATCACCAGCTGAGGGTGAGAGAGCAGATGTACACATGACAACATTTCGTACCTGTTATGGACACTACGAGTTTGTAGTGATGCCATTCGGGGTGACGAATGCCCCAACATTCTTTATGGAGTTGATGAACAGTATATTCATCGACTTCCTTGATCAGTTCGTGGTGGTCTTCATTGACGACATACTGGTATACTCTCGTAGCAGAGAGGAGCATGCCGGTCATCTGAGGATAGTTTTGCAGATTCTGAGGGATAGAGAGTTGTATGCTAAGCTCTCTAAGTGCGAGTTATGGATGTCTGAGGTTGCTTTCCTTGGGCATATCGTCTCCGCCGACGGGATTATGGTTGACCTGGCGAAGATTGAGTTTGTTGCTGCATGGACGACACTGACGAACGTCAAGAAAGTGCGTAGCTTTCTTGGCCTAGCCGGTTATTACAGACGCTTTGTGGAGGGATTTTTTGTGATTGTCCGTCCACTGACGAGTCTTTTGAGGAAGACCACCAGGTTTGTGTGGACCGACCAGTGTGCATAGAGTTTTGAGGAGTTGAAGAGACGTTTGACTTCTGCTCCTATCTTGGCACATCCAGAAGGTTCTGATGATTTTGAGGTTTACAGTAATGCATCCAAGCTAGGCTTGGGATGTGTGTTGATGTAGAGAGGTAAAGTGATTGCTTATGTATCTAGACAGGTGAAGACATATGAGGAGAACTACCCAACTCATGATCTGGAGTTGGCAGCGGTAGTTCATGCTTTGAAGATCTGGAGACATTACCTGTATGGTGCCACATGTCAGATCTTCACAGACCATAAGAGTCTGAAGTATATTTTCACGCAGCGGGAGTTGAATAACTGCCAACGTCGATGGCTTGAGTTGATCAAGGACTTTGACCTTGAGATTTTGTATCATCTTAGAAAGGCGAATGTTGTAGCCGACGCCTTGAGCAGGAAGACGCCTCGAGAGAAGGTGATTGCCAAATTGACCGTACAACCTCAGCTTTAGAGAGATCTAGCTTGGCTAGAGATGGACATCCAGTTTCCTGATGAGGATGCCCAGTTATATACTTTAGAGGTTTTACTTGGTCTGTTGGATGAGATCCAACAGAAGCAAGGGACCGACCCGACCTTGATGAGGATTAGAGAGAGGATGTCTCGTGGAGAGGCACCACAGTTTTCCATTAGGGCTGATGGAGTGATGAGACGTCATGACCACATCTGTGTTCCTACCGATGTAGAGTTGAGACAGAGGATCTTACACGAGGCTCACTGTACACCTTACTCTGTACATCTAGGTACGAGTAAGATGTACCATGATGTGAGACATTCATATTGGTGGGGAGGGCTGAAGCCTGATGTAGCTAGACTTGTGGCTCAGTGTGCGACCTGTCAGCAGGTCAAGATCGAGCATTGCAGACTTGGAGGTGAGCTTCATCCACTGCCAGTACCGTAGTGGAAGTGGGAGGACGTATCCATGGATTTTGTGACTGGTTTGAGGCCTAATAGGAGTTTTGATGCTATTTGGGTTGTGGTTTGATAGACTGACAAAGACAACACGTTTCATTATATCAGAGAGACGTGGCCAGTGAGCAGATTAGCTGAGGAGTACACTAGACAGATAGTGAGACTCCATGGTGTACCGAGGACGATCGTCTCTGATCGAGATGGATGGTTTACCTCGAGGTTTTTCCTGCAGATTCAAACTGCTTTGGGGACGAGTCTACACTTCACGACTACGTTTCACCCCCAGACAAATGGTCAGTCTGAGAGGACCATCCAGACCTTGGAGGATATGTTGCGAGCTTGTGTGTTGGATTGGGGACAAAGATAGTCTGATTACCTCCCACTTGTTTAGTTCTCATACAACAACAACCGGCATGCATCTATTGGGATGACTCCTTATGAGGAAATGTATGGACGTAGGTGCCGTACACCTTTATGCTGGGATGAGCCTAGTAGTATTAGTGGGATAGCGCCATAGCCGATTCAGGATGATATGACTCGAGTAGCGCTGATCAAAGAGAGGATGTTGGCTGCACAGAGTCGCCAGAAGTCATATGCAGACAAGAGACGTCGACCTCTAGAGTTCAGGGTAGGAGATCATGTCTGGTTGAGAGTATCTCCGACGCGTGGCGTCAGACGTTTTGGCATCAAGGGGAAGCTGAGTCCCCGATATGTCGGTCCTTTTGAGATATTGGATAGAGTTGGCAGGGCAGCGTACAGATTGGCTTTGCCTCCGAGATTAGAGGGTGTTCACCATGTGTTCCATGTGTCTTAGCTGAGAGAGTACATACTAGATCCGAGGCACATTGTGAGATATGATGATTTGGTGGTGGAGCCAGACCACACCTTTGCCGAGCATCCTATTGCAGTCCTAGAGCGAGGTGTGAAACGCTTGCGTTCGAAGGACATTCCTATGATGAGGATATAGTGGTCGAGACGTGGACTTGAGGAGGCTACATGGAAGACTGAGGATAGTATCTAGAGGAACTATCCAGAGTTTTATGCCGAGATAGATGCATCTAGGGTCGATGAGTAGATCTTAGTGCTATCTTGGTGAGTATGTGTTTATGTGCTTATATGCTTTGATGTGCTTTCCATGCTAGTTGTGATATGTTTTATGATCTTATTAGATCTTGTGATGCTAGCATGATGTATGTTATAGCTGGAGATGATTATTCCCTCCATGTTATTTGAGTATGATATATGTTTATAGCTGGAGATGGTTCTTTCCTCCATGCTATCTGAGTTGATTAGGATTCAGCTGGAGATGGTTCTTTCCTCCATGCTACTTTGATGGACATAGTTTCAATGGAGATGTTATTCCTCCATGCGATGTATATAATTATTTTTGGCTAGAGATGTGCTTCCTCTATGCCTTGTGATGTGGTATGGCGAGAGATGTGATTCCTCTACGCCTTTGGGTAGCGTTATGGCCTTGTTTTCTGGAGTTGATGATTTCTCCATGTTTATGGTTGAGGTTATAGATTTGTATAGGTCCTGACCTTCTAATCGGAGATGTGATACCTTCGATAGAGAGAGCGAGTTATACATCGGCTTATGGGTTCGAGAGGTTTTGAGATCTTGTAAGTTTCGGGACAAAACTTGTTTTTAGGGGGGTGAGATGTAAGAGCCTAGTTGCTGAGTTGCTGAGAGAGTGAGCAGAAGGCCATAAATTAGCCTGGACCGCCCCTGCATGACCTAGAGGGCGCCCCTGCGGTTTTGCCTAGGCCGCCCCTGCGGCTCACAAAGTCCGCCCCCGCGGCTTTGTGTGTTGCAACCGTTTTCTTTTACCCTTTGACCCGTGCTTTACTCTTTTTACCCCCTTTATATACTTCATCTTCTCCCTTTGATGAGGGTTACCATTCTCGGCTTCATCTCTCTCTCCTTACGTACATCTTCTTCTCTCTTCTCCCTTGGATCATCCTTGCTTGATCTTTCTTGAGTTTTGTTGGGTTTGTGAGAGATCTTGCATAGTTTTTCTTGGCTTTGGTGTTGATGATATTGACGTGCCTTGTTGAGCCAGCTTGAGGTGATGATGGTGTTGTGATGATCTTCTGGAAAACTTAATTGGTAATTAAGCTTTCATGGCTTTTCTTCTTTCTTTCCTCTTTTCCTCATCTTTTCCTCTCTATCCTTAGACTAACTTAGTTTCCTTAGGCTTGGACCATAATCCAGCCATGTTTGGCTTGTGTTGATGTATATATATGTATGTCCTATATGTATGTTGTTGTTGGAGTGAATAAGAGTAGAGAATCAAAGGAAGAAGTGAAGAAAGAGCTAAGGTGGTGCGTCCTGCTGTCAAGCCGCCCCTGCGCCACCTTGCAGCCGCCCCTACGCCGGCCAAGATCCGCCCCTATGCCACCAGTGAGCCGCCCCTGCGCCACTTGCATCAGCAAGGGTCTTCTCTTGGTTCTGCAAGTGTGTGTGCTTCTAGGCTTTCCTTAGGATGCCTTTGTTTCCTCCTTTCCTAGTGTGAGAGTATAGGATCATGCTAGAGGTGTAAGGATGTGTTTGGTTGAGATTATGATCGGTTTATACCTTGTATGGCTTTTGAGGCTAATTAGGTTGTGAGTTTAGGTTGTGAGTTTAGGTTGAGGATGATCCTATGGATCCCTTTGGGTCTAGGTGTGACCCTTGTGTTGATAGGAGATTGATATATCTTTTTATGCCCTGTTTATAGGCTGTGTTTTACCTCCAGTGTAGAGGTGATCGTGGTTGAGTTTGATCGAGGTTGAGGTAAGTCCGTAGGACTTACTTAGCTGCCATCCTTATATTGGGGTGTTTGCATGAGTGGTGTGTGATTTGTATGTTTGCTATTATAGCATGAGATGTCGTTTATACCGATCTACGTTTTATTGATTGCCCCGTATGCGTGGCTGTGATAACCTTTCCCTTTCATCCCGCCGTGGAGTCTAGGAGGTTCTTTGATGTTAGGCCAGACTGACTTTACAAGAAGGACACAATCCACTCCCACAGGGTGCACGGATTGTGTGACCGATACTTGTGCAGCTGGCTAGCAGGCTCAGAGGAGAGGATGTATCGGTCCTCGTGTCACATAGTTTCATATATATTTATATATCCGATTTGAGTGAATGATCATTATATTGAGATGATAAAATGGGTAAATGTGTGAAAGCATGTTGATGTGTTTATCTTTCCTTGATTGTGATTGTGCTTATGCATTACTCTATATATGTGTATGGATAGCTAATGGTTTATTACCATGTTGTAGATGCCCCACAGGATAGACATGCTGCTGGGTGATCTAGCAGAGTGGCAGGCCGAGGACGTCTCGTACATAGGCTGTTGTGGGCTTTTGGGTTGTTTACCTTTTCCCTTCTGCGCGAGGATGATCTTTTGTTACCTCCTATGTGAGGGCGTTGTTGTTTATACTCGGCTATGTTGTCTTACCTTCTGGTTGTACAATTTATACAGTTTTATGTATTTGTTTTTATATCTGTCAGTGCCATGTTGTAAGTTCCAATAAACTTGTCGTTAGGCTAGGGTCAGGATCCATTGTGAGATCCTAGCCCAATGTGGCACTCCGAGTCCCGCGGATACTGGGTGTTACAGGCTCAAAGTTGACTGTTACATTGATCTTCTGAAAATCAAAAAGAGGTACAAAAGATTCATGGTTCGAGACTCACTACCTACAGATCTGAAGCAAGAAACAATACCACACGTCCTGGGTTCAATTCCCTTCTTGGGCTTAAGTTGTCCTAAAGCCTGGCACACCAGTGATCGGAGGGTCGAAACCCAAGTTTCCGATGGCTGAACGAGGGGTGTCCATGTTGGAGAGATCGAGGAATGGATCGTTCGCTTTGTCCTCGGATTGCCCCTACTATGCGGAAGGATGAAGTCTGCCCGTTATCCATCCCGATGTAGTCGATACGTCTACGAGTCAAGGGAACGTCTGGTTGGAACAAGAGAGGATCTTGCTGCAGTACATAGAGTTATGACTCACACACAAGGTATGGCGAAAGAGGGGAAGAAGATGATTAGAAGGCTCACCGTCGGTGTCACGTCTGGGGAAGAGAAGGCATAAGCTTGTATGATGACGACAGTTCGATGAAGTGCTTTGTGGTTGTTGAAGATGCAAGAGAAGGATGACGGAGGCTTGGGAGCACGTTGTTGCTTTCATGGTGGGTAGGAGAGTGAGAGCAGCAACCGGCTAGGGTTGTCCAGGGTAGGAGGTCTCCTGTTGCTTCCACGCTTGGCGACGGCTGGAGAAGGAGTGTTCCGGGGCGCCGTTGCTGCCACGGTTGAGGCAAGGTAGGTCACACAAACACAAGGTAAGAGGAGGAAGACGGCTTGCACATCTACTACAAAAAGAGCATGTTTCTACCCTTACTATACCTAGAGGTGTCAGGATCACGCTGCAGAGTCACTCAAGGATGGTAATCTTCGTGGTACACCATTCCAAGATCCAAAACCGAAGATGCTAATGTGGAAGATTGAAAAAAGGCAAGTGTATGTTGTACCTTAGGCTGCATGAATGTGGACGTGAAGAGAGGTTTATACGTGCAGCAATCATTGGTAGTTTTGTCTTGGTGAAAAACGCATGGGAAGAGGAGAGGAAGTGTTTTAAAGTTGGGCTGGCCGGCCTTCCTGCACAAAGGCTGCTCAAGGATGACGGCTAGGGTTTCTCTCAAGTTATCCAACAAAGTGGAATGCCAAGAGCAAATCCAAGGAGGCCGGTGGGCTGCATGCATGGGCCTTGTCCTTGACCTTGCCATGGCCTTGTCGTGACATAGCCTTGGGCTTATCTAATGGGCCCAGAAGGCCTTGTCAAAGCTTGTCAAAAATTGACTCTTTGCCCTTTAGTCTTGCAAGAATAAATTCTAAGGATGATAGATTTGTTTTATGTGTGCATAGTTCCACCTAAAATAGTGAAGTGTGTTGATTAATTATTCTCCGTACTATGTAAGAAGATTTAAACTGGTTGGAAATCCGGTTCGACTCGAAAATAACGGAAATAAATTTTCGAGTATTACATCAGTACCCCCTTAAAATAAGTTTCGTCCCGAAACTTAGATAAGGGCATCTAATCAAAAGACTTACTTAAAAAGAAGTATCTAATTCCATTTCTACTAAAATGTTCACTCCCACTACCAAACATGCAAGAACTTCTCAATCATCATAATCAGACAACATATAAAAACACAACTACTCAATCCAATGTATAATCATAAAAGTGACACAGAACCACATCTGAGCACTAACTCGTCGGTATAGACGTATCGGCTAACTCCGTAAAGAGCTCGGGATACTACGTCTAATGCTCCTCTCTCTCTCCCAAGTAGCCTCATCGGCTCCTCGTCTAGACCACTGGAAACTCTATAAAAATTATGATCCGGCCCAACTATGAGATCATCATAGCTTATGACATGTCCAGGCTCCCGTATGTATTCTTTTGAATGTTACACGTGAACACTAGGTGTACACCCTCTAGTATGGGTAGGAGTGCTAGTCGACTATTATCTTCCCAATCTTCTTTAAAATCTCGCAAGCTTACATTCCTTGACTTACTTTCAGTTACTCTTGGTGACTTTCCGAAAATGACTACTGTTAGCATGAAATATTGTGATATTTTAGGCACGTTTTCTAAGTGTATTTGATTCATATTGATAGTCATTGATTGAGCATCGATGCATTTGTGAGCTAGTTTGTCTATAATGTCGATATAGAGATCTACACAAGCTTTATGTTGATTATAGGTGATTGAGAGCTATTTCCGAACGGAATCGAGCAAGGATGGAGTTGTTGAGCAATGTCCATGGATTGAGGACATTCTTAGGAGCAAAAGGAGTGTCAACTTGGAGAATGCACGAGGCTAGGGAAGAATCACGTTCTTGCCCTAAACCACGCTCTAAAATACGGCCGTACTACTTTCCACGTTCAAGTCCACGGCCGTGGAACCTTAGCAAGTGAAGCGTGGTTCATTCCAGTAACTTCTACGGTCGTGGAATCATTGGTTCAAACCGTATTGATTTCCACGCTCTAAATTACGGTCGTGGAACCTTCCACGACCGTGATCTTGACGATCTTTTTTCGCCACACTTTAAGCCACGATCTTTTAAAAGATTGGGCCGGGCCGATACTTTATCTTACACTATAAAAGGACGGACGAAGGGAGATTCCGTCACCTCCGCTTAGAGATCTTTGCAACCTTTTGCTTAGACCTACCTTCGCTGACGCATCTTACACTTGCGTTTAGAATTGCCCTTATTTCGCTTTTTGGCGGAAGTTGTGTTTGAGAGATTTTGGTGCAGCGCTATTGTGATTTCCGGATTGACGGAAGATCGAAGATTCGGAAGATTGTTCGCAAGAAGATTTCTCTTCTTGTTTAGGTTTGATTTAGAAGATGGATTGACATCCCGTTCTTCCTTCTTATCTAAGATTTGTGTTTGTTTGTGTCATTCCGAATCTAGTGACGATTATTGCTCTTGATTGTGACTTTGAGATTGATTTGAAGTTTATTGAAGGTTTTCGGAAGTTTTCATCTTTCAATCTTTTAATTCTTGAATTTGATATCAATATGACTGTTGTTGGCTAAAAACCCTTAACAATTCTAAGGTGAAGGGTTGATAGTTGTGGCTTAGATGATGATAGATCGATCGTAAACGGATTGGACCCTGAGAGTTAGAGAGAATCGCCGACGAACCCTAAATTACGGTCTGTTCTTGAGTCCACGACCGTGGAACCTCAAGAACTAACCGCGATTTCCCTTAAGTTTACGAACTTGCTTTTACTTTAATCCAAAGTTAAAGATTTGCTTTAACTTAGTTTAGGCTTGTCCTTTCTAGGTGGTAGTGAAGCCTCAACAACCTCTACCTCGATTGTGAGTGTCACAACCTTAATCGATTTAGTTAGTCTTGATCCTTGGATTACAAGTTTGGGTATTTGACATTAATTCTTACCTTTAGAACCTTTCTATATTGAAGCCTCAACAACCTTTATAGAGAGTGTCTTGTAGGTGAGTCATATAAGGTTTTTGGAACTTCACCGTACGATTACCTTACATTAGCATACCTTTGCATATCTTAACCCTGTCCTTATATCATTAGTATATCTTGAATCGATTGCCACGGCTGGATACTTGGATCTTTAGGATTGTTGTTTTCCCAATATATTGCAAAGCTCTTACATTTACTTGCTTGATAATCTACAATTGAATTTGTTCCCCCCAAATCCCTGTGTTCGATACTTTGGAATTCTTGCTTAACTACGTCGATCCGTACACTGCGGGTTCGCTTGCTTGATTTCTAGTTTTATATATTTAAGACTTATTTGCACGCACGCTAAGTGGCGAACAAGTTTTTGGCGCCGTTGCCGGGGATTTGGTCTAGGCCGAATTCGGTTGTCGGTTGTCAAGCTTGGGAGCTTCTCCCTTGTTGTTTGATATCTCTTTGAGTGCATGCGCAGGTCTAGGAACACCGAAGATCTCTTACCTCTTGACCAGGAGCTTGAGAGAACTTTAAGGCAAAAGCGCAAGGAAAAGAAGATGGCTGAAGAACACGAACGTGATCTTCAAGCGGAGTTAGCGGAGAAAGAAGCTCAACTCCAATGGAATGAGAATATTCGCCGGGATGAAATGGATCGTCATCAATCTCAAGTTAACGATCTAAAAGATATGATATTTCAGATGAGGATAGAACTAAGCAACCTCAAGAATAAGGGAAGCAAGAAATCCTCAAGGAGATCATTAAGGTCGAATAGGGGTCATTCATCCGCTGATGATAGCGACTCCTCCATGCCACCGTTAGAGGAGATTGATCCGAGGATCAATACGAATCCATTCGCTCCACGGACGACCGCAAACCGACGCATTCCGCCTAGGAATGTAAGGGTGAACCGTGTAGATGGTGAGCCAAGGACTCTTGGCCAAAGGATGGATCCAACGCAGCAACCACGCCGTTTAGGTGTGAACTTTGATGTTGATGATGTACAAGGGTTTAGCTTCAACCCTCAAGTTATTACTCTTGTTCGCCAAAGCCAATTTGGCGGGACAAGCGCTGAATCTCCACACCAACACTTGCAAAACTTTGAGTGTATGATGGAGACAATGAGACCGAAAAATGCAACTACCAACAACTATAAGCTCAAGCCTTTCTTCTTCTCTTTGAAGAGGAAAGCATTATCTTGGTACCAAGCTCTTCCTAATGGGAAACTAGACACATGGGAAGACCTTTCTGCGGAGTTCCTCACTAAGTTCTTTCCGCCATCCAAAACGGCGAAACTTAGAGGTAAGATTAATGCATTTACCATGAGATCTAACGAAAGTTTGTTTCAATCTTGGGAAAGGTTTCAGGATTTGCTTTTGGATTGCCCTCATCATGGCATATCCAAGCTTGCATTGTTGGAGATTTATTATAAGGAGCTGGATATGGAGACACAATTCAAGCTCCAATCCCTCTCATGTGGTACATTCATGGACATGAGAGAAGATGACGCTTGGGATTTCATTGAGAAGCAAGCAAGAGTCATAGAGAAGTATTCCCACCGGAAAGTGGAGGGAAATCGTGTGGAGCAAGGAGCGAAGCTCGCACATGAAGCTCAAAATCAAATTTTCTCCCTCAACAATAAGATCAAGGAATTGAAGGAGGCAATCAAGACCAACTTTCCAAAGCAACAAGGAAAGGATGTTGGCTATTTGGGCAACAACAACAATGGCGGTGAGAACACAAACCGCAACAACAACAATAACCGGAACAACAACCGGAATAATTGGAATGACAATAACAACAACCGGAACAATTGGAACAACAATAGGGGTTCGAACAACAACAATTGGCGCTCCAATCAACAAAATTCCGGTAACTCTTATCCTTCCAATTCTAATTCACTAACTCCACCTTCCTCTTCCTCTACTCCTTTGAAAAGCCAGGGGCAAACATCTAATGGAGGAAACACTTCGGGGAAGGAGAAGCCCGATCCCATGTTGGAAACAATCTTGGGAAAGCTTCAAGGGTTGGAGAACCGCATTATTAAGGTTGACGATCAAATTTCTAAGGTTGATAAAGCTCAAAAGGTTTTAGAAAACCAAATGTTCAGCCAAGCGGAGGAAGTTCCTAGGAATCAAGGGAAACTTCCAGGAAAGACGGAGGACAACCCTAAGGGAAGGGTGATGGCAATCACAACTAGGAGCGGAGTGACTACCACCGATCCGCAGCCTAAGTTTGTTGAAGTCTCCGTTGAGAAAGACAAAGAGAAGGGGAAGGAGAAGGAAGATGTCTCCGTTCCTCCACCGGCTTACAAACTTCCCCTACCATTCCCTCAATCTAGAGCGAGAGCGCGCCTAGATAAACAATTCGGTAAGTTTATAGAACTCATGAGCAAGCTACATATTAATATACCTTTCATTGATGCTATTGTAGGTATGCCGGCTTATGGCAAGTTCTTAAAGGAGATCCTCTCTAACAAGAGAAAGTTAGAGGACTTTGGAGAGGTTAAGATGAGTTCGGACTCTTCGGATCTCATCAAGACTATGAAGGAGAAAATGCCTCCAAAGCTAAAGGATCCGGGGTCGTTTTGCATTCCCATAGGAGTGGGAGATGTCACATTTGATGCTTTATGTGACTTGGGAGCAAGTGTGAGCATCATACCACTTGCATTATGTAGGAAGATCGGTTTAGGCGACCCTAAACCGGTGAAGATGACGTTGTACATGGCGGATCGATCCATTACTCGCCCCGTCGGTATTGTAGAAGACGTCCCAGTCAAGCTAGGTAAATTCTTTGTTCCTATTGATTTTGTTGTGCTTGACATTCCTGCAGATAGTCCGGTCCCGATCATACTCGGAAGACCGTTTCTTGCAACTTCCGGCTGCATAGTCGATTGCAAGAATGGTAGACTCACTTTTGATATAGGAGAAGAGAAAGTAGAGTTCGTTCTTTCCACTCTACTAAAGGAGCCCATCTTTGATGAGGATATATTCAATATCCAAGATGAAGAAGGGTTGTCTAGGGAGGAGGTAAGTGCTATTCTCTTCAACAATCCTTTACAAAAGGTTATTACTATGAGTGTAACGAATGTAGAGGAAGAAGAGGAGTGCAATGAGGCAATTGAAGCCTTAGAAGCACAAGAAGAGGTTTATGAAGTGGAGTTTGAAAAACTTCACGATGAGGCAGAAAACGTGAGAATCCACGGCCATACACTATATTCCACGGCCGTGGATTTCACCAACAAAACCGTGTCCCACTCCAGAGGGTTATACGGTCGTGGAGAGAACAGAGCAACCGTATTCCCTTTCCACGCCCTAAACCACGGCCGTGGAGAACGTAAGGAAACCGTGATTCTGGCCATGGAAGAGGATGATCGAGCCACTTCTTCAACTTCTTTCGATTCTTCTCTCACACATTCTACACCCTTAGACACTTCTAAGGAAACATCAGAAGCTCCACAAGAACCATTGGAAGCTCCAAAAGCAATGGAACTAAAGCCACTCCCTACTCATCTAAGGTACGCTTTTCTAGGATCTAATTCTACCTTTCCGGTTATTGTTAGTTCCGATCTAAGCATAGATGAACATAATGAACTCATGGTTGTCCTTAGGAAACATAGAAAAGCTTTAGGATATACTATTGAGGACTTAGTAGGAATCAAACCTTCCCTATGCATGCATAAAATACTAATGGAAGAGGACTTTAGGACTTCAAGACAACCTCAAAGGCGGTTAAACCCGACCATGAAAGAGGTTGTCAAGAAGGAAATTCTTAAACTTCTTGATGCAGGTATCATCTATCCTATCTTCGATAGTAAGTGGGTGAGTCCGGTTCAAGTAGTTCCAAAGAAGGGAGGAATGACGGTCATCACCAACAAGAAAAACGAACTCATTCCTACCCGAACCGTAATGGGATGGCGGATGTGCATAGACTACCGCAAGCTTAACAATGCAACGAGGAAGGATCACTTCCCATTCCCATTCATTGACCAAATGCTTGAAAGGTTAGCACAACATTCACATTTTTGCTACCTTGACGGTTATAGTGGTTTCTTTCAGATTCCGATACACCCGGACGATCAGGAGAAGACCACATTCACGTGCCCATGGGGTACGTTCACTTATAGGAGAATGCCGTTCGGGCTTTGCAACGCCCCAACCACCTTTCAAAGGTGCATGATGGCCATCTTCTCCGAATACATCGAGGAAATCATGGAAGTCTTCATGGATGACTTCTCCGTATACGGTTCCTCTTTTCACAATTGTCTTTCTAACCTTGCTCTTGTTTTACAAAGGTGTGAAGACACTAACCTAGTTCTTAATTGGGAGAAGTGTCAATTCATGGTTAAGGAAGGAATTGTTTTAGGACACCTAATCTCTAGTAGAGGGATAGAGTTAGATAAGGCGAAAATAGAAACTATAGAGAAACTTCCTCCCCCAACTTCGGTGAAAGGGATAAGAAGTTTCCTAGGACATGCTGGATTTTATAGACGTTTCATTAAAGACTTCTCTAAAATATCAAAACCGCTCACTAATCTATTGATGAAGGATGCAGTTTTTGAGTTTTCGCAGGAATGTTTGGATGCGTTTAACACAATTCGACAAGCTCTAATTTCAGCACCTATTATCCAACCTCCGGATTGGACTCTTCCCTTTGAGGTTATGTGCGATGCTAGTGACGTAGCTATAGGAGCTGTTCTTGGACAACGAAAGGAAGGGCGAACCCATGCCATATACTATGCTAGCAAGATGCTAGATGAAGGGCAACTCAACTATGCCACTACCGAAAAGGAATTTCTAGCCATTGTTTATGCTATTGACAAGTTTCGCTCTTATCTTGTAGGTGCAAAGGTGATTGTCTACACGGATCATGCTGCGATCCGGTACCTCCTTGCGAAGAAAGATGCGAAGCCAAGGCTAATTAGATGGATTCTTCTCCTACAAGAATTCGATCTAGAGATCCGTGACAAGAAGGGTTCGGAAAATTCTGTTGCGGATCATTTGAGTCGCCTAACACATCTAGAGGACGACCATTTACCCATCGATGACTGTTACGCTCAGGATGTGATACGCAATGGGTTTTAAATTTATACTCGTTATATTTATCCTAACTCCTAGCGAAACCCGCAGTGTACGGGACGTTTGTAGTAGGGATAGTATTCCGAGGTCGAACACAAAAACTAAGGTGAGATTGATTCGATTTATGATCAAGTCTAGTGAAGATCTAGTTCAAGAAAAGAGAAGGAAATAAAGAAATGAAAATCTCAATGTTTTTGGGAGGTTTTAGGTGATAAATCAAGGATCACAAATCATGCGAAATGTAATAATCAACTAAGCTAACAAATCAACACAATCAAACAAACTAAACAAGATAAAACGAGATATAGATCAAAGATAGGGAAGCGGATTCTAGGGGTTGGAAGTTCCGGTTATGGCATAGGACTCAAGCTATCTATTCTTTCCTTGGATTAACTATGATATGTTGGGGTTAAATGTTTCTAGATTGGGATCAATCACCGGGTAGGTCTCATGGTCCACTAGGCCATCCCTAAGGTCTCATTACCGGGTAAGTCTCTAAGAACCTAAGGGAAGGAATTCTACACAAACCGGATTGTTACCTAGAGGTCTAACCTACCCTTACCGGGTAAGTCTCGGAAGGGTCAATCCTAAATAACCATCCTAGCACACCTAATCCAATGGCGGCTTATAAGGGTCACCACTACCTATGGTTTGTCATCTTTGGAATCTAAGAGTAAGGATTACCGAGTAAGTCTCTCCTAACACTTAGTTGCTAACACTAGGTCACCCTAGGGTAGAATTAACTCAACAAACACTTAGGATTTCAACATTTTGACTAACTAAAGCTAGATCCATCGAACTAGGGAAGATCACGGTTTGTTCTACCTTTCCACGGCCGTGGTTTGGCAAGAACTGGCCGTGATTCCTAACAGAAACTACGTTCAAGCACACAAGTCATCCAAAGGTAAATCTAAGTCCATCCTATCATAGCCCTAGCCATAACCATCACTTCCTTACCCTAGAACCACATCTATTTATCCCAAAACATTCATAATAGAAATCGAAACAATCAAACATAAAATCATGGCATCCATTTGCAAGATAATGAAGAGAAAGAGATGAACAAGTGAACTAAAACAAAACTAAGCTGAAAATGGAATTAGAATAACTCACAATCATTCTTAAAGAAGGTTCAAATGGTTCATACAACTCTAGAAATTACTTCCGAAATCCTTCACTACAAGGCTATGTTAATCTATCAATGGTGTGCTCTTCCTCTTCTCCAATGGTAGCCTTCTTCTCCTATCTTCTTTCCCCAAGAATCTTCTTGTTGAGAGAATATTTTTGTTAGAAGATAGTGGATAATGGAGAGCTACTCCAAGATGATTCTCTCAGCCAATGCAGGACCACTTTTATACTACAACTTTGCAAGAGCTGGCCAAGAGATCGTGGCACAGCTGTCACGAAAACCTGGCAAAATCCACGGTTGAAACCACGGCCGTGGTTTACCAGTGAACCGTGATTTTGTGCTTCAGCTTTTCCTTTGATCATTAAGCTTCGATTTGGTGCATGGCTTGTGTTGGCAAGGTTCCATGAGCTCTCCCTAGCCTTTAGCTTGCATCCTAATGAGTCCGAGGGTGTGTCATCTTGATGAACGATCCTCAAACGTATCGTTTTAGCTCCTAAATCTCCCAAAACACCTACAAAGCAATGCACAAGTCCGTGTAGACGTCTATCTCGACAAAATACGGGAATTGAGTGCAAACGTCGTGAACTAGTGCTAAACCATGCATGAATGAGCGGGAAATCTATCTAAATGACTACGAGATAACATGATTTATGTATGCAGAAAAATGGTAAAATCTTTTTGGTTTTGTGCTTCTACTATTGGATCACCTTCAAAGTCATGTTTCATGGCAAAGGATAAGCAATCATGCATCCAATAAATGAAGGCATGGAAAGACAATTGTACTTAACTCAAAAGCATGCATGAAATGTAAAAATGAAGAAGCTAAGAAGATCAAGAGCATATCCAATCTAGATTACTAAGTCTTACAAACATGCAAATAGGTCATAAGGTCTTATGACTTAAAAGATCAAGAAACGTTGTGATTAGGTGGGGATTTTTCTAGGCTATGTGGTGCTAATCCGGAATGGAACTAACTCCACAATCTTGTCCTCGATCAACTTCCCTCAAGTGTATACTTTTCTCTATCTTTTCTTTCTTTTCTTTTTCTTTCACTTATTTTTGAGACAATGGCATTGGTGTACAAAAGCCGAAACCTTGGTGATTAGCCGTCCTCGGACTTTTTCTATTTTTTCGAGGTGCATCCACACCGGGCACACATACCAAAGCTCGTTAGGACTATTAGTTTATTTGACTTTGGCAAGGCACCAACACCCGATTATGTGAAGTGTACCGAGTTACTTGTCATTTAAGCCAATGTCCCCAAGCCAATATTTTTGGCTACACTTTCACAACAAATTCAGCATTTTATGCATGATATTCTTTCATCAACATCTTCACCCCATACTTGCTTTTCATACATATCAACACACTATCATGCTCCTATTCCCGGATGGGTCAAAAGAGGTCAAATTTATATCAATTGAGGTGCTCAAACAATCATGATCAAGATGAGAATTAGAGAAAGATGAATTGCCCTATTCATTCCTAGATGGTATGCAAGAACTATCATGTAATTTCGACCTTCAATACTCAATCCATTCTAGGAAACATCATGATCACAAATCATTCATTGAATTCAAGGGAAGTACTTCAAGTCCACATATGCATTCATTAATTCAACACATAAGGCCATCCATAGTCAATCCACAAGACAAGATTCATCATTAGGGTCATATCCAAGCCTAGAAAGCACAAAAATTTTTAAATTTTCTGAATTTTTATGGGATTTTCGAAATGAATATGTGCAATGCAAGACATGTGAAAATGTTAAACTATCCTAGATGCTCATCATGCAAAGGATTATGCAAACCCCACCCCATACTTAGAAAACACATTGTCCCCAATGTGTAAATGAAGTAAAGAAGAGTGAAAGAAGGTTCTCACAATGTAAAAGTGGTTTG
This sequence comes from Fagopyrum homotropicum, assembly GCA_033239125.1. NCBI lineage: Eukaryota > Viridiplantae > Streptophyta > Magnoliopsida > Caryophyllales > Polygonaceae > Fagopyrum > Fagopyrum homotropicum. The sequence continues at coordinate 136,909,070 of BSWB01000001.1, read as the reverse complement.
CTATGGTATTTGGGATTGCTCAAGTGAATTGATGTTGGATGATCCTACCAACCATGGTAGAGAGCTCTAAGTATTCATCAAGGCGTCAGGACCCGCGCTAGGCACCGCTAGCCATCCAAGTTCCGCGTCCGCTCCACCCATAATCGATGAGGGTTTCATCATCATCATTCACTTGCCAAGCAAGGCTTCCAATGCTACTAAGGTTCTAGCACACACAAAGCACACAAAACACAACCAAAAACAGAAAAATCTAAGCAAAACAAGAAAGGGAAAATGTTACCAATGGGTTGCCTCCCACCAAGCGCTTCTTTAAGGTCATTAGCTTGACCAAACTCGGGGGCGTTTACTCAAGGTAAAGTGGGGCAATCATATCCACCGGAGTTCCCGGGATGTACTTCTTCAACCGGTGCCCATTCACCTTAAAGTTTTCACAATGCTCCCCTCCTATCTCAATAGCTCCATGGGGAAAGATCTTCTTCACCACATATGGCCCGGTCCATCTTGATTTGAGCTTTCCGGGAAAGAGCCGCAGCCTTGAGTTGAAGAGAAGGACAAGGTCACCTTCACTCAACTCCTTGGGGATGATCCTCTTGTCATGCCACCGCTTGGTCCTCTCCTTGTAGATCCGGGCATTCTCGTATGCATCCAACCGGATCTCCTCAAGTGCATTCATATCAAGCAACCTCTTCTCTCCGGCCTCTTTGAGATCAAAATTTAGCCACTTGATGGCCCAATGTGCTCTATGCTCTATTTCTACCGGAAGGTGGCAAGACTTGTCATAGACCAACTTGTAAGGAGTAGTGCCAATTGGTGTCTTGAAAGCGGTTCTATATGCCCACAAGGCATCATTGAGCTTCATGGCCCAATCCTTTCTAGTTCTAGATACCGTCTTCTCGAGAATGGCCTTTATCTCCCGGTTGGAGATCTCCACTTGGCCACTAGTTTGGGGATGGTAAGGTGTTGCCACCTTATGAGTCACCCCATACTTAGCCAAAAGTGCCCCAAAGTTCCTATTGGTGAAGTGCTTCCCTCCATCACTTATGATCACCCTTGGTGTTCCAAACCTAGGAAAGATCACTCGGTAGAAGAACCGCACCACAACCTTGGCGTCATTTGTAGGAGAAGCGATTGCCTCTACCCATCTCGAAACATAGTCAACCGCCAATAGGATGTAGAGGTTGCCACATGAAGAAGGGAATGGTCCCATGAAGTCCACACCCCACACATAAAAAATTTCCACTTCTTGTATGTTGTTCAAGGGCATCTCATTCCTCCTTGAGATTTTGCCCGTCCATTGGCAAGCATCACAAGTTACCACAAAGCTTTGCACATCCTTGAACAAACTTGGCCAAAAGAACCCCGATTGCAACACCTTCGCACATGTCTTGTGTGAGCTAGCATGCCCTCCACATGGCAAGGAATGGCAATGGCGGATCACACTCTCCACCTCATCCTCCGGTATGCATCTTCTAAACATTCCATCCGGCCCTCTCTTGAACAAAAGTGGCTCGCTCCAATAGTAATGCCTCACATCTTTGAAGAACTTCTTCCTTTGGGCGTATGTCAAACCGGGAGGCACTTCCTCACACACTAAGTAGTTCACAATGTCGGCAAACCATGGCTCGCTTCCTCTAGACACTTGGAACAAACATTCCTCCACCATTTGCAATTGCTCATCCCGGAATGAGTCATCAATCGGGATGTCATCTCTTTCAAGCTCCAATGGTGGGAGTCTACTAAGGTGATCCGCCACTGAGTTCTCGGATCCCTTCTTGTCCCGGATTTCCAAATCAAACTCTTGAAGAAGAAGAATCCACCGAATCAACCTTGGCTTGGCATCCTTCTTTGTAAGTAGATAACGGATCGCAGCATGATCCGTATAAACAATGACCTTTGCTCCAACAAGATATGAGCGGAACTTCTCAAATGCGTACACGACCGCTAGCAACTCTTTCTCGGTGGTAGCATAATTGAGTTGGGCATCATCTAGCGTCTTGCTAGCATAATAAATAGCATGAGTGCGCCCATCTTTCCTTTGCCCCAAAACAGCCCCAACGGCTACATCGCTTGCATCACACATGATCTCAAACGGTAAACTCCAATCCGGCGGTTGCATGATAGGTGCGGAGATCAAGGCGTTCTTCAACCTACAAAAAGCCTCAAGACAATCTTTGGAAAAGACAAAATCAACATCCTTCATTAGTAGGTTAGTGAGAGGCTTAGAAATTTTAGAGAAGTCTTGAATAAACCTCCGGTAAAAACCGGAATGCCCTAAGAAACTCCTTACCTCTTTCACCGAGGTAGGTGGTGGCAACTTCTCTATCGTTTCAATCTTGGCTCTATCAACCTCAATGCCACGGTTGGACACCAAGTGTCCCAACACAATACCTTCACTTACCATGAAGTGGCATTTTTCCCAATTTAAGACAAGATTTGTCTCCTCACATCTTTGCAATACTAATGACAAGTTAGCCAAGCAATTATCAAAGGAAGAACCATAAACAGAGAAATCATCCATGAACACTTCCATGATATTTTCAATGTATTTCGAAAAGATAGCCATCATACACCTTTGGAAGGTGGCGGGTGCATTACACAACCCAAATGGCATTCTCCTATATGCAAAAGTACCCCATGGACATGTAAATGTTGTTTTCTCTTGGTCATCGGGGTGGATAGGGATTTGGAAGAATCCACTATAGCCATCTAAATAGCAAAAATGAGAATGTTGAGCTAACCTCTCTAGCATTTGGTCAATGAAAGGGAGAGGGAAGTGATCTTTCCTAGAGGCCATGTTCAACTTCCTATAATCAATACACAACCTCCACCCCGTAACCGTCCTAGTTGGGATTAGTTCATTGTTCTCATTAGTCACTACGGTCATCCCACCCTTCTTAGGTACTACATGAACGGGACTAACCCACTTACTATCCGAGATAGGGTAGATAATCCCCGCATCTAGCAACTTAATGATCTCCTTTTTGACTACCTCTTTCATTATAGGATTCAATCTTCTTTGATGTTCAATAGAGGGTTTATGGTTATCTTCCATCATTATCTTATGCATGCATAAAGAAGGTTTTATGCCAACCAAGTCATCAATAGTATATCCAATGGCTTTCCTATGCAATCTTAGTTCATGCAACAACTTAGCAAGTTCATCATCACTCAAGCATGCATTCACAATCACCGGATATGTAGAATTATCACCAAGGAAAGCATACTTTAAATGAGAGAGAAGGGGTTTGAGTTCGAGTTTAGGAGGACCTTTATCGATTGGAGATGATCCAAATAAGGTTGGATGAGATGAATCCAAAGCAAATGAAGGCTCTCTATGGCTCCTAGAAGCTTGATCATCATCAAGAGTTGATTCAGGGGAAACCATGGCCACCTCCACGGTTTAATCCAAGTCCACGGCCGTGGAAGTTGCCAAGCCTGCTTCTCGGAGTTGTCCAGAGAGTTCTACGGCCGTGGAACATAAATCTCGACCGTGGAACAAGCAGCTGTTCAACACCTCTTCGTGGTCTTCATCTTCAACTCTTGTCTCCTTTTCTGGTGCCTCTAAGGCTTTGATCTCTTCATTGCAAGCCTCCTCAACACCTTCCTCCATCATACTTAAGGTAAGAACCTTCTCCAAGGGGTCCTTGATCAAGATCGAGCTCACAACTTCTCTAGATTCTTCTTGCTCGACTATGTTGAAGACATCTTCATCAAGGGTTGGCCCTTTCATCATTGTGGACAACTTGAATTTGATGTTCTCTTCTCCTATGTTGAAGGAGAGAGTCCCATTCTTGCAATCCACTAGGCATCCGGAGGTTGCTAGGAAAGGTCTTCCTAAGATGATGGTAACCGGATAGTCCGCCGGAATATCCAAGACAACAAAATCAATTGGCACATAGAATCCTCCTAGTTGCACCGGGATGTCTTCTAAGATCCCAACCGGATGAGTGATAGAACGGTCCGCCATATAGAGGGTCATCTTGACCGGTTTTGGCTCTCCTAGCCCAACCTTGTTGCAAAGTGCAAGCGGTATGATGCTTACACTTGCCCCAAGATCACAAAGGGCTTCATACTTCACATCTCCCACTCCAATTGGGACACAAAAGGAACCCGGATCTCTTAGCTTGGGAGGCATCTCCTCCTTCATCGTTTGGATCAATTCCGAGGATCTCTTGGTCATTCTTATCTCCCCATACTCCTCCAACTTCCTTTTGTTGGAGAGTATCTCTTTCAAGAACTTGCCATATGCCGGCATTCCTAAAATAGCATCCATGAACGGAATGTTAATATGCAATTTAGACATTAGTTCAAGGAACTTACCAAAGTGATTGTCCAAACGAGCTCTTGCTCGTGATTGAGGGAACGGTAGTGGTGGCTTGTATGGAGGCGGTGCCACATAAGTTGGCTCTACATCCTTGCTCTTGCCTCCATCTCGTTGCAAAGTCTCTTCCTCTATCACCACTTGTTTCCCTTTAGCATTCTCCTTAGGCAAAGGATCTTTCATGCTCAACCCGCTCCTTGTAGTGATGGCCAACACTTGGCCTCTTGGGTTGTCTTCGGTCCTTCCGGGAAGCTTTCCCGGATCTCTATGGGTTTCACCCGCCTTTTGGAACACTTGTGCTTCCAACACCTTTTGAGCTTTAGAGATTGAAGTCACGGTGCTCTCAAGACCACTCAACCTTCCAAACAATTGCTCAAACATCATTTCGGTCCTATCCTTGGGAGGTTGAGTAAATCCGGGTGGAGGTTCTTGTGAAGCTTTTGGTGGTGGAGTTGAGCTTGTGGAAGCGGGGGGGTTTAAGGCTCCATCCGGGTTAGAGTAGGAAAACCCGGGATGGTTGTGGTTGGGCCGGTAATTGTTGAATTGCCGGTTGTTGTTGAAGTTCCTTGGGCCTTGATAATTGTTGTAATTGCCCCTTCCCATGTAACTCACATCCTCCTCCTTGGAAGATAAGTTAGCTTGTGGAAGCACTTGAGGGGTTGCTTGGTTCTTCAAAATCGTAGCACACAACTCCCTCAAGGACTTCAATTCATTGTTGATGGCGTCAAGCTTGAAATTGCTCATGGTGACTTCACTCACCTCATATGCTCCCGCCTTTCTCCCTTCACTATTCCTATGGGAGTACTTCTCAATCACTAGAGCTTGCTTCTCCACAAACTCCCAAGCTTCATCTACATGCTTCTCTATGAAAGTCCCACCGGAAAGAGATTGGAGCTTGAATTGGCTATCTTCATCAAGTCCTTTGAAGTAGATCTCCAATAGCTCAATTTTCGGTATGCCAGGGTGTGGACAATCTAGGAGAAGATCTTTGAACCTCTCCCAAGACTTGAATAAACTCTCTCTATCCTTCATCACGAAGGCATTGATCTTCCCTCTTAACTCGGTAGTCTTGGAAGGTGGGAAGAACTTAGTCAAAAACTCGGTGGTCATCTCCTCCCAAGTACCAACTCGCCCTTGTGGAATAGATTGATACCAAGCTAAGGCTTTATCCTTAAGAGAGAAGGAAAAAGCCCTAAGCTTATGGTTGTTGCTCTCCAATCTTGGCGGTCTAAGAGTCTCCATCAATATCTCGTAGTTCATCAAGTGTTGATGAGGAGACTCTCCTTCCATCCCTCCAAATTGATTATGCCGGATCATTTGTAGAACTTGAGGGCGGAGTTCGTAATCATGGGTTGCGGGATCTCCTAAGTTCACACCCGGACGGTGTGCTCTTTGTGCCGGATCCATACGTTGCCCCAACGTTTATGGCTCTTCCATAGAAATGGGCACAACCCTAATATTCACCGCCGCCGGCTGCGGTTGTGGGGGAGGTGGAGGAGGTTGTTGACGGTTAAGCTCTCTTTGTACAAGAGCTTGCCTAATCTCCTCAATCTCTCTCCTAGTTGCCTCTTGCCTCTCATTGGCAAGTCTCCTTTCATTCTCCAAAGCTTCATCCCTTATCCTAATTTGCTTTAAAGCCTCATCTAACTCAGCTTGGAGATCTCTCCCGGCCATCTCTTTTCCCTTTTTGATGCTCTTGGATCTAGATCTAAGGGTTTTCTCCGGTTCGGAATCGAATGGAGCTAAATCCTTGCCACGAGATCTTCGCATACACCTAAAGAGTAAGAGATGTCCTGAAAAGCAAAGACACAAACCAAAAAGAGATCAAAAGCAACAAGAAAGATCTACACTAATAATCAATCATAAAATAGACTCAATCTAGACCTAGTCCCCGGCAACGGCGCCAAAAACTTGTTACGCTCAGGATGTGATACGCAATGGGTTTTAAATTTATACTCGTTATATTTATCCTAACTCCTAGCGAAACCCGGAGTGTACGGGACGTTTGTAGTAGGGATAGTATTCCGAGGTCGAACACAAAGACTAAGGTGAGATTGATTCGATTTATGATCAAGTCTAGTGAAGATCTAGTTCAAGAAAAGAGAAGGAAATAAAGAAATGAAAATCTCAATGTTTTTGGGAGGTTTTAGGTGATCAATCAAGGATCACAAATCATGCGAAATGTAATAATCAACTAAGCTAACAAATCAACACAATCAAACAAACTAAACAAGATAAAACGAGATATAGATCAAAGATAGGGAAGCGGATTCTAGGGGTTGAAAGTTCCGGTTATGGCATAGGACTCAAGCTATCTATTCTTTCCTTGGATTAACTATGATATGTTGGGGTTAAATGTTTCTAGATTAGGATCAATCACCGGGTAGGTCTCATGGTCCACTAGGCCATCCCTAAGGTCTCATTACCGGGTAAGTCTCTAAGAACCTAAGGGAAGGAATTCTACACAAACCGGATTGTTACCTAGAGGTCTAACCTATCCTTACCGGGTAAGTCTCGGAAGGGTCAATCCTAAATAACCATCCTAGCACACCTAATCCAATGGCGGCTAATAAGGCTCACCACTAACTATGGTTTGTCATCTTTGGAATCTAAGAGTAAGGATTACCGAGTAAGTCTGTCCTAACACTTAGTTGCTAACACTAGGTCACCCTAGGGTAGAATTAACTCAACAAACACTTAGGATTTCAACATTTTGACTAACTAAAGCTAGATCCATCGAACCAGGGAAGATCACGGTTTGTTCTACCTTTCCACGGCCGTGGTTTGGCAAGAACTGACCGTGATTCCTAACAGAAACTACATTCAAGCACACAAGTCATCCAAAGGTAAATCTAAGTCCATCCTATCATATCCCTAGCCATAACCATCACTTCCTTACCCTAGAACCACATCTATTTAGCCCAAAACATTCATAATAGAAATCGAAACAATCAAACATAAAATCATGGCATCCATTTGCAAGATAATGAATAGAAAGAGATGAACAAGTGAACTAAAACAAAACCAAGCTGAAAATGGAATTAGAATAACTCACAATCCTTCTTAAAGAAGGTTCAAATGGTTCATACAACTCTAGAAATTACTTCCGAAATCCTTCACTACAAGGCTATGTTAATCTATCAATGGTGTGCTCTTCCTCTTCTCCAATGGTAGCCTTCTTCTCCTATCTTCTTTCCCCAAGAATCTTCTTGTTGAGAGAATATTTTTGTTAGAGGATAGTGGATAATGGAGAGTTGCTCCAAGATGATTCTCTCAGCCAATGCAGGACCACTTTTATACTACAACTTTGCAAGAGCTGGCCAAGAGATCGTGGCACAGCTGTCACGAAAACCTGGCAAAATCCATGGTTGAAACCACGTCCGTGGTTTACCAGTGAACCGTGATTTTGTGCTTCAGCTCTGCCTTTGATCATTAAGCTTCGATTTGGTGCATGGCTTGTGTTGGCAAGGTTCCATGAGCTCTCCCTAGCCTTTAGCTTGCATCCTAATGAGTCCGAGGGTGTGTCATCTTGATGAACGATCCTCAAACGTATCGTTTTAGCTCCTAAATCTCCCAAAACACCTACAAAGCAATGCACAAGTCCGTGTAGACGTCTATCTCGACAAAATACGGGAATTGAGTGCAAACGTCGTGAACTAGTGCTAAACCATGCATGAATGAGCGGGAAATCTATCTAAATGATTACCTAAACCTAAGTCATAAATTGTGTTATCGATGACTCCTTCCCGGATGAACACCTACACATTATTGAAGAGTGCATCGATGTGATCTCCAAAGGTAACGAACCATGGTTTGCTGATTTTGTTAACTATTTGGTTTGTCAGGAGATACCGCCCGGATTATCCTACGCACAAAGGAAGAAGTTCTTTAAGGATGTCCGGGAATACTTTTGGAATGAACCTCTCCTCTTTAAGAGAGGTCCGGATGGCATCATTCGGCGATGTGTGCCGGAAGATGAGATGCAAAGTGTCATCCGCCATTGTCATTCACTACCTTGTGGAGGACACGCTAGTTCGAACAAGACTAGCGCAAAGGTATTGCAATCTGGATTCTTTTGGCCTACTTTATTTAGAGATGTGCAATCCTTTGTTTCTTGCTGCGATGCTTGTCAAAGAACAGGTAATATCTCTAGGAGGAATGAGATGCCCTTCTACAACATCCAAGAGGTGGAGATTTTTGATGTTTGGGGAGTAGACTTTATGGGACCATTCCCATCTTCTTGTGGAAACCAATACATACTCTTGGCGGTGGATTACGTTTCTAGATGGGTAGAAGCAATTGCCTCTCCCACCAATGATGCCATGGTTGTGGTTAAGTTCTTTAACAAAACCATCTTCCCACGATTTGGGACACCAAGGACTATCATTAGTGATGGAGGTTCTCACTTCATTGCCCGGCGCTTTGAAGCTCTTCTAGCTAAGTATGGGGTTACTCACAAGATCGCTACCCCTTATCATCCACAAACTAGTGGACAAGTTGAGATCTCAAATCGGGAGATCAAAGGAATTCTAGAGAAAACGGTTTCAAGGACTAGGAAGGATTGGTCTTTGAAGCTTGATAACGCATTGTGGGCGTACCGGACTGCGTACAAGACTCCCATAGGAACCACACCATACAACCTTGTGTATGGGAAGTCTTGTCACTTGCTGGTAGAGTTGGAGCACAAGGCGTTTTGGGTTATCAAGTGGTTGAATTTCAGCATGAAGGAAGCGGGAGAGAAGCGTCTCTTGGACCTTAATGAGCTTGAAGAACTCCTCTTGAACGCTTATGAAAATGCCAAGATTTATAAGGAGAGAGCAAAGCGTTGGCATGATAAGCATATCATTCCAAAGGACTTCAAAGAAGGAGATCAAGTTCTCCTCTTCAATTCAAGGCTTCGCCTCTTTTCAGGTAAGCTTAAATCTCGTTGGACCGGACCTTTTCTAATAAAGCGTATTTTCCCTCATGGTGCAGTTGAAGTATGGGGTGAAGCGGGCGGAAGCTTTAAGGTGAACGGCCAACGACTCAAGAAGTATACGCCGGAACTCCAAGCTGAAGAGTTCGCGCCTACCGCACTCAAATAAGTGCGAGATTGGTCTAGCTACGGACCTTAAACAAAGCGCTTCTTGGGAGGCAACCCAAGGTATTGCATTTTTGTTTTTGTTTTCGATTCATAGTTTAGCTTAGTTTAGACGTTTTTGGTTTGTTTTGCCTTCGATTTCTTCCGGTATGTTCGTGTTTTTGGATGTAGGAACGATGGAAAAGGAAAAGGGAAGAATAATGTTGAAGAAAAGTGACGAAACTTGGACTTTGGAGCATTACAAAGAGTTCCATGGCCTAAACCACGGTCGTGACAGCTACAGTGACCGTAATTTCCAAAAGCCTTTGAAAAATCACCAAAACCACGGTTCCGTACAATTCCACGGCCGTGGAACCCCCCGACAGACCGTGATTTTCAAAATTTTGCCTATCACTATATAAACTACGATTCTTCACAAAAACACTTCACAAAACCATTTCCATGACCCAATATCGCCGATTCCACGCCCCTCACCTCAAATCTCCGTTCGTTAATCGTTTTCAACGATTCTTCTTTCCAAATTGAAGCAAATTCGACCACCAACGAGATCCAAGCAACGAATCGAGCAACAAATCACCAAGGAACGCACAATTCGGATTTTAAAATCCGAAACCTAGGTTTTTCCCCTCTTCTTGATCTTTGTCAATTTGGGTTCGTTTTTGCTAGAAATTATAGGAGAACTGCTTGAAACTGGAAGGAATTAGACTAGGGCTGCCTGATTGCTGAATTTGAGTGTTGTTTGTTGAGTTTTGAGAAAAACTGAGACGAATCACAGTCTTTGTCAGTTCCACGGCCGTGGAAATACCAAGAACAGACCGTGATTTTGAACAGTGATGGACTTTGTGAGGAGAGTTTCTGGGAGAATTAAGGAGAAGAAGAATGACCAAAACAAGAAGAGGAAGGGTAATCCCTCTTCTTCTTCATTCTCCAGAGCACCACCACCTTCTTCCCCTTCACCTCCATCATCACCTTCATCACCCGCACCTCCTAGCCCTAGAGTACCGACCATTCATGAGGATCACCTCGATGCACTCGAGAGGATCCATGAGAGGGCTGTGATTGGACCTAGGTACCTATTGTTAGAGGATCTAGCTCCTCTTAACATCATAGATGACCTTACGTGGCTCTTGGATAGAGCCGGACTAGTTGTCTTCTCGGCTATCCGAGAAGACGCTTATGAGGAGATTACGAGAGAGGTTGTGACGTCTTTTGAGCACAACCATGTGGATAGGACCGTTTCTTTCCGTCTTATGGAAAGAAACTATGATTTTTCCATCCGTGAGTTCGGAACCTTCTTTGGGTTCCATGAGACCTTCAATGGTCGTTTTCCTAGTGGCGTTTACGCCAAAGATTTTTGGGAGGTAGCTATGTTATACGCCAGCGAGGACCGCTGGCAACCAGCTGACACCAAGGCTAAGTTGATGTATCACTTAGCCTTGAAGATTGCTCACCGTGTTCTTTCGGAGTGTCTCTTCCCTAGTACGGAGACACCTCAAAAGATCAAGACGGATGAGCTCTTTCTGTTATACTCTATGCTGTATGGGCGCCGAGCTGACTGTGCCACCCTCTTAGCTGCTACTATGAGCAAGCTTAAGAACAAGAGGAAGGGCAACATTGGATATGGTGGGATAGTTACCCACCTTGCTAGGGTGTTGGGAGTTGATTTTTCTACATGTACCCGCATACCAGCCGTACCCTTAGGACTTCAGGCCTTCATGACTAGAGGTCTCATCTTCCCCACACATAGAGGTCCGCCTTATGCGGCCATGCCTTGGGAGAGCAGGACGGGTAGGGGTATTGAGTGGCTACAGGAGTACTCCATTATGGCTGGACGCCATAATTGGAAGGAGACGTTCGCTGCTATGCATGCGAACAGGATTGCAGCTCCTCCGTATATCCCACCACCGCCCGTAGTTGAGGAGGAGGAGATGAGAGACCAGTATGAGGGTGGAGGAGGAGCAGAGAAGGAGTTTGGAACGTTTCCGGATCAGCCGGATGCGGCCCCTGATGTGCCTAGACGTTCTCCACGTCCCGCCAGAGCTTCAGGTTCGTCTTCTCGCTGCGCCAGCGTGAGTGAGAGACCCACTTGGGCAGAGACACCTCCTGTATGGTATGGAGCTCCACCTCCATGGGCTACACAGGCACCATCTGCACCAGCACCAGCACCGTCCGACGCTCCAGAGTGGTACAGCCAGGCTCCGGGATGGTATGAGCAGATGCCGGATTGGGCTACTGGTCTCTCGGAGAGAGTAGGAGCATTGGAGATCTGAGCCGATGCTAGAGATGGACGCTTGGACGACCTCGATCATATGATGAGAGACGTCTACCGCCAGCAGTTTGGGCGGCACTACGATCCTAGCTTCTCTCCATTCCCGCCTCTACCAGCGCCGCAGTGATGATTCGCAGGACCGATAGCTTTAGCCGCTCCACCGCCACTTTGTGAGTTTATTTTTCTTTTCTTTCTTTTTCTTTCTTTCTTTTGAACATTAGGGACAATGTTTGTTCTAAGTATGGGGTGGAGTGTGACTAAAAGTTGTAATAACTCTTACTCACTTTGATTGCTTCTATTCGAGACTATCTTGCATGTTTATTATATTGTTGCACGTTTCATTATTGCATTGCATGAAAAAGAGTTTGAAAAACCCATAAAAATTGAAAAATTTTTGAAAAATTTTGTGCTTCTATGGAATTGAGATGATTTCTATGATAATCGCTACTTGTGAATTGAGTTTGATGACAATTGCATGCTTAAACGAATAGTGAATTGAAAAGGAATTGAATGAGTTGATTATACATCTTTTGCAAGTTTCATAATGTGATGAATGTTACTTAAATCATGTTGAGGAATTGAAGTTGAAACCACACTATAAGTTCTTATACTTCTTGTTGAGATGATTAAGGCAATTCGATTTTTTCTTTCTTCTCTCTTTGATCATTTAGCTCCTCATTGAAATATTGACCTCCTTTACCTATCCGGGAATTTGGAGAAGTGAATGAAAAAGGCATGTTTGATGTGGGAGGGCCATGAAAGCAATTATTTGCAATCAAAAGAATAGAAAGAAATTGTAGGTTTGGGGAAGTCAATCATGACGATGAGTAACTCGGCACCATTCACATAGCCGGGTGTTTGTGTCTTGCCAAAGTCGGATTGAGCGATATTCCTAGCGGATTATGATATGTGCGCTAAGGGTTTGAGGCATCTCATAAAAATTGAGAAACGCCAATCTCCTAGGCTTCGGTTTTTGTGTACCTCTATCCATAACTCCAAAAGTAAAGTCGAAAAATGAAAGGAAGAGAGCGAAGCTCTAAGTTGAAAGTGTTGCGGAAACCGCAAGAGAAGAAGGAAGAGTAGTTGCCCACTTTCCCGGATTCATGCACCACATTCCTTAAAGTTTTCTTCCCTTTCCACATTTTAGACCTTTTTCTTTGAAAGTCCTTAAGATCAAAAGAATGTTATATGGCTTGGTGATCTAAATTGAAGTTTCTTATGATTGATTTTGATAATGTTTGAAGGTTATGATGCTTGTATGGAAGTTTGATTGATCCATGAGCTTTCTTTACTCTTTACTCTTTGATTAAGTGTATGAAAGTCCTATAAACGATTGAAGCAAGATTTGAGAATGATCTATTGTTTAGAAGGCACATTCATCCAAAAGAAGTATTGCTTTGAGAAGGTACACATATTTCATCCTAACTCTTGTTTTAAAAGCTTTTGAAAGACCTTGCTTAGGGACAAGCAAGTTGCAAGTATGGGGTTATTTGTTAGCATGAAATATTGTGATATTTTAGGCACGTTTTCTAAGTGTATTTGATTCATATTGATAGTCATTGATTGAGCATCGATGCATTTGTGAGCTAGTTTGTCTATAATGTCGATATAGAGATCTACACAAGCTTTATGTTGATTATAGGTGATTGAGATCTATTTCCGAACGGAATCGAGCAAGGATGGAGTTGTTGAGCAATGTCCATGGATTGAGGACATTCTTAGGAGCAAAAGGAGTGTCAACTTGGAGAATGCACGAGGCTAGGGAAGAATCACGTTCTTGCCCTAAACCACGCTCTAAAATACGGCCGTACTACTTTCCACGTTCAAGTCCACGGCCGTGGAACCTTAGCAAGTGAAGCGTGGTTCATTCCAGTAACTTCTACGGTCGTGGAATCATTGGTTCAAACCGTATTGATTTCCACGCTCTAAATTACGGTCGTGGAACCTTCCACGACCGTGATCTTGGCGATCTTTTTTCGCCACACTTTAAGCCACGATCTTTTAAAAGATTGGGCCGGGCCGATACTTTATCTTACACTATAAAAGGACGGACGAAGGGAGATTCCGTCACCTTCGCTTAGAGATCTTTGCAACCTTTTGCTTAGACCTACCTTCGCTGACGCATCTTACACTTGCGTTTAGAATTGCCCTTATTTCGCTTTTTGGCGGAAGTTGTGTTTGAGAGATTTTGGTGCAGCGCTATTGTGATTTCCGGATTGACGGAAGATCGAAGATTCGGAAGATTGTTCGCAAGAAGATTTCTCTTCTTGTTTAGGTTTGATTTAGAAGACGGATTGACATCCCGTTCTTCCTTCTTATATAAGATTTGTTTTTGTTTGTGTCATTCCGAATCTAGTGACGATTATTGCTCTTGATTGTGACTTTGAGATTGATTTGAAGTTTATTGAAGGTTTTCGGAAGTTTTCATCTTTCAATCTTTTAATTCTTGAATTTGATATCAATATGACTGTTGTTGGCTAAAAACCCTTAACAATTCTAAGGTGAAGGGTTGATAGTTGCTTTAACTTAGTTTAAGCTTGTCCTTTCTAGGTGGTAGTAAAGCCTCAACAACCTCTACCTCGATTGTGAGTGTCACAACCTTAATCGATTTAGTTAGTCTTGATCCTTGGATTACAAGTTTGGGTATTTGACATTAATTCTTACCTTTAGAACCTTTCTATATTGAAGCCTCAACAACCTTTATAGAGAGTGTCTTGTAGGTGAGTCATATAAGGTTTTTGGAACTTCACCGTACGATTACCTTACATTAGCATACCTTTGCATATCCTAACTCTGTCCTTATATCATTAGTATATCTTGACTCGATTGCCACGGCTGGATACTTGGATCTTTAGGATTGTTGTTTTCCCAATATATTGCAAAGCTCTTACATTTACTTGCTTGATAATCTACAATTGAATTTGTTCCCCCCAAATCCCTGTGTTCGATACTCTGGAATTCTTGCTTAACTACGTCGATCCGTATACTACGGGTTCGCTTGCTTGATTTCTAGTTTTATAAATTTAAGACTTATTTGCACGCACGCTAAGTGGCGAACAACTACAATACTTTACTCCTCTTTTTTTTTAAATTCAATTGTTCCCGACTTTTCGGAAGATCCCGACTATTGCTTCTGAAACACTGATATGAGACAGCTCCCACACTTCACTAAGTGTCTAGTGCTCTTTATAAGACCACTCACTTGGTCTTGTCTCCCTAATATGACTCAGTCGGACCGTTCCTCAAATAATGACTCAACACTTATATCTTGTCAGGCTTTCAACTTATTGAAATCCAAAGTCACACTCCTAGTGGAAGTTTCCATATAGATCTCTAATTCCTTAACTTGACGTCATTTGATAACATAACATTGAGTTTCTACTATGTGGGTTATGGGCCCACCATGCTTCCGCTGCGCTACTCTGATCAATCTATTGTCACCCATTACTAATAATGGCGTCTTTCGTGAGTCAGGATGATTTACCAAACTCTCGCCTGCAACTTCCCTTCTAATAATGGTAAGATCTTCTTCACACATACCGCTAATCTAGAGATGATTTACTAAAGTAAAGGGAAGGCTTGTACTCTAGCCGTGAGTACTGGTTGTCCAATCCTCGAGATAAATTGTCCGTATATGTCGAAACTATGGTCCTCGACCCTTTGCACAATTGATCTAGGAACTCCTCAACACAATAACTCACCGGTTTCGCTTCCTTGGAGGGATTGGAACGTGCAATATTAGAATTTCCCGGAATTCACTTAGGTCTCTTCAAAACTCTACTTACTACTCGTCAGGACTACTCACTGTGGTTATCCTTCCACAATCCCTTTAACCTCTAACGTAGGGCACATCACGTTGACCTACAAGTCCTTATCCTCATCTATTTAGAATCTTGACATGGAGTTTTTTCTATCTAACTCCTCATTTCCTAGGTGCGATAACAAGCTTATATCAAAACAATAATACCAAACACATGATGGTTTCTCATGCTTATCTCGTGAACTTCTTATACTAGGTGACTCATCTTGTAATATTCTCATTGTCCGGACTGGTCTCCTATTGTCACTTGGTTATCACCTCTCTTTCGGTGTTAAATCCTCAATTGTGTTGTACTCTTGAATAGATTCTACAAGAGTATCTCCATCTCAAAACTATCGTTAAGGTTGACATGGATCACCTTTTGATACCTTGTATTTTTCTTCTGACTAGTTAAGCTATCCGTCTGGGTTACACTTCCTCACCATGGTTTTATCGGTCCGATAGCATGACTTTTGTTCAACATCTCTCGGTATCATTTCCATAGGAAACATCATACGCATATCATTTTCTCAAAAATCCGATTTTCTCAATTCACATCCATTAGGTTGTCCTTATACTCATGTCGCTTTACCTTCTTTAAAAATTTACAACTAGTATGATAGTTAAATCCCCTTTGAGCTTTCTTGTATTAACTTTATGGCCACGTTGATTGGATTTATTACTTCTATCCACTCTTTTGTCATGACTCAAGAACGGACTTCTGGGTACACCATGTACGTAGTCCCCCAACTAGTCATCCATCTATATTTTATTTGGTTGCCAAGATTAGCTTGAATCTACATTGGCATACCACCATTTCTCATGTCTTTTCCAACTGAGTTGTAGATTCCATCTAGAATCATCTCTCAACTCGACGAGATATTTCACCACAGCGCTAATGTCATAGTTTCTATGTTTGTGCCGCCTCTATAATTTCAATTATTTTGTGTCACATCTTTAGCCACATGGAATTCCTTTGTCAATCTAGAAAATTGACCCCAACTTTTTTTCGAAAAAGCACCATCAATCTCATTTGTGTGGAATGCTAAGTACTCTTTGTTTGGAATGACGTAGGATTTGGGTCAAAATCATCTACTTCTTTGTACTCCTCTAGTTCTTCTTATACGAATCCAATTGTACTAACTGTGGTCCGTAAAATTTTCCTTAGTCAGTAGGAAAGCAATTGCTCACAACAATCCTCTTTATCCCATTACTGATATAAGGGATCTTTTTTTTACCGTCGACTCTTCCTCTAAATATTTTAATTAGAGTTACTGACTTGAACTTATTCAGTGTTACTAGTACTCGTATTGATTTGACTTCACAATTTTCGTAGTTGATCTCTCTAAGGATTTCTCCACATGTCAATAAAATTCTTTTGTAACTATGTGGTTATTCTTCTTATCTGTCAACCAGTCACCACAAGTTAACCCGCAAGTGTAAAGTCTCAGTTGTTACCAATTAGTTTGTAGTTGACCTTCTACAAGATCATAGACGTACTTTGCTTCTACCTCTTTTGAAGTTCGATATACTTGGTGAATGTCTATCTCCTCCAGTTTCTCCGTTTCTACTCCTTTAGCTCCTTCTATAATCTACACTTCTTTTTCTCTCTATAAGATCGCTATACTCTCACGAGTCCAATTGTATCATTCCTCTTCCGTCAACGGGCTTACCCAAATTTTCCATGATAACTTGCAGGTGTGTCTCCATGATTCTCTTTACCCTAGTCATGGTTGGTTTGCAGTCCTCTGGTATGAACCGTCAGTGTTGGTAATTTTATTCTCTTTGTGAGTGAAGAGTTAGAGTGAGGAGTTATTATGGACACTCGGGTCTACCGACGTCATTCTCACACATTCTTCTTCCCTGGTTGGTGTTGCTTTGTAATGTCGCCTGTTTAGAAATCCGGTCTTTGTTGTATCCCAATCCTTGTGGTAATTCTCGTGTGTTCTAGGAGGTCAATCCACTTCCATGTTGGTGACATCTGCCTTCAACTTTCTAGCAACCCGTAAGCTTCCATTTTTGGGCTCTTTAATTCTTCGTATTTGACTGGGCAATGTATCTCATCTTAACTCTTATGCTTATGATTGTCTCGGTTTTCCATCTTGATTGTGGTGTCGAGTAGCTTGTCGAAAGTGATCATATTCCGCCCTGCTTCTAGCATCAAATTTTCACCTTCTGGTCTGTTAGTAAGCTTAGATTCAATATCTCTTGTCTGGATCGCTACTATATTTCACTTTGACTTTCATGCCTATGTGTGTTTCTGGAGGCATCCACGTTGTTTGTAACGTCACTTTACACCACACTTGGAAGAACCTATGAGTTGCCCTTCCCAAATACATAATTGCCGGTCACCCATTGCTTCTCCGGAACTAATCCTAAGTATATTCTCCCTTTGATTCTGTTGATTTGCCTCGAGGTCCTCTTCTTATATGGTTGTCATTGCCGTTGATGTTGTCTTGGAGTCCTTACCCTTTTTCCACTTTGACGTCCTTCAGGGGT
Source organism: Fagopyrum homotropicum (assembly GCA_033239125.1). NCBI lineage: Eukaryota > Viridiplantae > Streptophyta > Magnoliopsida > Caryophyllales > Polygonaceae > Fagopyrum > Fagopyrum homotropicum. The sequence goes on along the minus strand of BSWB01000001.1, from coordinate 136,891,102 downwards.
TCGGGGTAGTTGTCCGGATGTTCGCCTAATATAATGCTCATAAGCTGAGCATACTTATCCTCGCGCTGACACTCTTGGAAATCTACCTAGGTGTGTTAACGAAGTGAGGGTCTCGTCCTGCTATCTCATCTAAGGACCTAATATAACTATTATGCTACTACCATACTGCCTATACTTATCTATAAACATATCTTTAATAACTAAGCTAATAAGTCAACATAACATTGCTAAAAGTACTAAGCTGCCGAGATCCGCGGAGGTAGTGGTGGTCATGCGTACTTTCTATCCCATCCCGACTTATGCATATACTTTGAAAACCAAAAGCTTCTTAGAAAAGTTCAGACCCCTTTCGGGTTCTGTTTAATTACTTATTCGGTCCTTTAAAAGATCTCAAGTGCCATTGTTGTCAACCTAGAGCTCTGATACCATGTTGTAACACCCCAAATTCTCAAAACTCGGGAAGCTACTAGTTAGAACCTCTCGATGGGTCCCGACCTCAGTTTGACAACAACTTTACTAGGATCTTTCAACAAGACACAAATAAAGAAAACCGAATTTCATAAAGCGATGGTTTATATGATATGAATGTAATACCATACGTCTAACAACCAACAATTTTTAAGAAATTAAAAGTCTAACTGTCATCATACTATAAAGGAAACATCAATATAAAACTCAACCCCATTCTAGGGAGTACGGAGACCCAGTTGACCACTACTTCCGGATCCCTCAACTACTGCTCTAACCTGTGGTAAATCTAAACAACAAAATAAATCAACCGTTAGCTAGCTATCTAAATGTTAGATAAATGAGAATAGCACACACACAATAGCAAAACAAAACACACATCATGCTTTCAGAGAATCCATTTTTATATCATCTTTACTTAGGTCATTCACTCTTACTAATGATACTTATTTTGTGACACGAGGGATTCCTAAACCTCGCCTCCGCCCCCGTATAACCATAAGGAATAGATCCGATGCACCTCACCTTGTACCTGTATGGTCTGGGTATAGAGAACCTCTCAGCCTCATGTTAGAGCTAGACAGTGATGTCACCGCCTATTATACATACACTTGGGCCATAAAAATAATAAAGGTCGTCCTATGCAAGTTATAATTATTAAACAAACAACACACAACACTATCGTCATTCAGCTAATATCTAGAAACTAGCTAAGTAAGTCGCAAGGACTTACCTGAAATAGATCTCAAATCCCGTTATCTCAACTCGGTCTGTAACCGCAAAACTCAAACGCCTGTTATGAAAGGCGAGTGTATCAATAATGTATCCCACTATCTTAGAAGTTTCCAGCTTCTAAGATACTTCAATCGATCAAGAGAAATTACTAAAATACTCTCATAAGGGTGAATGACCATTATAACCCTGGTCCCGAAACTCTAGAAATTTCTATAATAAAGTTCCAAACTATTCTTTGGAACTCAAATCCCTAATCTAACTCTCAAGAAAAAGTTTGCTAAAGATTTAGAAGAATAAACACATTCTTTACTTTCCTAAAAAGTCGCTAAGGTCCAACTTTGGCTTAAGATACGAGGCTTGAATACATTATAAAATTTCTACAAAAATTATCTAGGTCATCTATGATAGGCATGCTACTCATAGGATTAAGTAACTCCCAACAACTATCAACAACTACTCCTACACAAAACTCCAAAGATGGTTCAAAAAACCAGAAATTTCATACTTAGCCAAATATCCACTGTTGTATAAACTGCCCAACTACTATACTTTGGGACATCCTAACTCTACATCCGACCGTTGGATCGACCCCAAATTTTGATACAACAAACTATGTATAACCATCTACAATCTATCAAAAATTGAACGGAGGACTATTTTTCTAAGACAACGAAACATAGGCTCAAAGTTGACTGTTACACTAATCTTCTGAAAATCAAAAAGAGGTGCAAAAGGTTCATGGTTCGAGACTCACTACCTACAGATCTAAAGCAAGCAACAATATTACACGTCCTGGGTTCAATTCCCACCTTGGGCTTAAGTTGTCCTAAAGCCTGGCACACCAGTGATCGGAGGGTCGAAACCCAAGTTTCCAATGGCTGAACGAGGGGTGTCCATGCTCGAGGGATCGAGGAATGGATCGTTCGCTTTGTCCTCGGATCGCCCCTACTATGCGGAAGGGTGAAGTCTGCCCGTTATCCATCCCGATGTAGTCAATACGTCTACGAGTCAAGGGAACGTCTGGTTGGAACAGGAGAGGATCTTGTTGCATTACATAGAGTTATGACTCACACACAAGGTATGGCGAAAGAGGGGAAGAAGATGATTAGAAGACTCACCGTCGGTGTCACGTCTGAGAAAGAGAAGGCAGAAGCTTGTACGATGGCGACCGTTCGATGAAGTGCTTTGTGGTTGTCCACGATGCAAGAGAAGGATGACGGAGGCTTGGGAGCACGTTGTTGCTTGTATGGTGGGCAAGAGAGTAAGAGAAGCAGCCGGCTAGGGTTGTCCAGGGTAGGAGGTCTTCTATAGCTTCCACGCTTGGTGAAGGCTGGAGAAGGAGTATTTCGTGTCGTCGTTGCTGCTACGGTTGAGGCAAGGTAGGTCACACAAACACAAGGTAAGAGGAGGAAGATGGCTTGTGCATCTACTGCAGAAGGAGCATGTGTCTACCCTTGGCTGTCGAACGAAGGAGATCACATCGGTTGTTGCTTCCCTTACCATACCTAGAGGTGTCAAGATCACGCTGTAGAGTCACGCAAGGAAGGTAATCTTCGTGGTGCACCATTTCAAGATCCAAAACTGAAGATGCCGATGTTGAAGATTGAAAAAAGGCAAGTGTATGTTGTACCTTATGCTGCATGAATGTGGACGTGAAGAGAGGTTTATACATGCAATAATCATTGGTTGGTTTGGCTTGGTAAAAAAACGCAAGGAAGAGGAGAGGAAGTGTTTCAAAGTTGGGATGGCCGGCCTTCTTGCGCAAAGGTTGTTCAAGGCTGACGGATAGGGTTTCTCTCAAGTTATCCAACAAAGTGGAATGCCAAGAGCAAATCCAAGGAGGCCGATGGGCTGCATGCATGGGCCTTGTCCTTGTCATGGCCTTGTCGTGACATATCCTTGGGCTTATCTAATGGGCCCGGAAGGCCTTGTCAAAGGTTGTCAAAAGCTTGTCAAAAATTGACTCTTTGTCCTTTAGTCTTGCAAGAATAAATTTTAAGGATGATAGATTTGTTTTATGTGTGCATAGTTCCACATAAAATAATGAAGTGTGTTGATTAATGATACTCCGTACTATGTAAGAAGATTTAAACTGGTTGGAAATCCGGTTCGACTCGGAAATAACGGAAATAAATTTTCGGATATTACACTTTCGGTTCAACCACGAGTCTTGTACGGTAACAATGGTCACTGCCAGTTTGGTGTGGTGGTCGAAAGTAATTACTTTCGAACTGCCACAAGTCTTGTATGGTAACAGAAGTAATTACTTTTGATCCCATAATGGTTTGGAGAATAAGCCTCTAGACGATATTTCCGATCGCCGTTCATAGAAATACGATTGTCTGATTTTCACGTTGAAACAAACGAAACAATTTAGAGCAATGAGTGATAAAAATATTGTAATTATGTATGTAGTTTAGACTATGACCGATGATTAAGATTTATGACCATGACTTGTATAGATTGACTAACCTACTAAAAATTTGAAGTCATAGCATGTAATGAATTTCTTTTAAAAGTATCAAAATTTCCACTTTTTAATGTTTTTGAAAGATTTAAGAACAGAAGTGAGAGATTTGACTAGAGTGCTAAATGGAAAAGACTTATAGTAACTTTCCCATTTAGCAAGAATCAAGAAGAAAGAAAACACATAAGAGATAAGGATATATACCTACTGTTGTTAGAATAAATGAAAGAGATTCTGCAAAATCTTTCCTTCTTCCCTTCCCTACGTTTCAATTATGTCTTACGTTTTTCTTTTCTTCCACTTGTATCTTTTTGTGTGTGCAGAGTTAATGTCTTCCCTCTGTTTTTTATCCCTTTTTATCTCACATATATATATAGATGCAACCTATCAGTTTAGAGTTAACTGCAAACAAAATTGCCATTGAATTACAACCACATTGATTGGACGTACATGGAACAATAATTTGTATCCTTCTTTTCTTTTCTTTTCTTTTTTTTTTCTTTTACAAGCACACACACATATATATCCAAATGTGCTTCACCTTAAATACCTTTTTTTTTCTCTTTAAATACATTTATTGTATGTTATGAAGAATTATTTTATATATACATTTTCGTCAAAATTTGAGGTTAAACATCTTCTTTATCACAAGAGGGAAGAACAACCTTAATAAAAGCAAACATTAATGTAAAACCAAACTACATAATGCAAGCCTTTATGTTGCCTTCGAGTATCCATAAAAAAAAGTAGATCAAATTAATTGAAGTCTATTTTGGAATAAAGGACCTAACTTCCACCAACTTATAAGTTGGGACAAAATATGTAAGCATTTATCATTTGGGGGAACTAGCATAAGAAAATCTCAATATATGAATAAAGCTCTTCAAATGAAACTCTTATGGAAAATAATGACGGAACCACACAACGTTTGGGTTAAAGTCATTGAAGAAAAATACTTGAAAGGATCTTGTCTTAGGAACAATAAATGTGGGAAAACATCTCCCTAGAAATGGAAAAACTAATGAAAGTAAAAGACGAACTTCATACAGGTGTCAGATGGCGCGTAGGTGATGGAAAAACAATCAGAATCTGGAAAAACCGGTGAATTATTAACCAAACATTACAAGACTTAACGACTAATAATCCTTTGATCAATGACACAACAAGGGTTGGTAGCTTTATTACCAATAAAATGTGGGACCATCAACTCTTAAACCAACTTCATACATGAATATTTTAATAACATTATTGAAAAATTAAAGAACTATAACCTACCTAAGAATGAAATACGAGACAAAATATATTGACTTTTGATGAAAAAGGTTTGTTCTCTACCAAGTATGCTCTGGAGTTGATATAAAAATAATTAGAGTTACCCACGACAAAACCTAGATCTGGGATATTAACTTAATGCCCAAAATAAAAAAAACTTTATTGAAAACTACCTCTTGATGAGATCCCAACAAAAGAAAACTTGACAAACAAAAAGTACAAGTAGTAATGCAATGCGAACTTTATAACCACCATATTGGAAGTGCAAAACACCTATTCTTTAAATGCCTTTCACACTTCAATATATTGATAATGATAATATTTTAATGTGCTTATTGAATAGTGATATAACACATCGAAAAATCATTGACATTATAATGGATATAATAGAATTAATTTCACCAAATGAACTAAGACATTTGGTGGTAACTTGGTGGCAAGTTTGGTTTGCTAGAAATCAACTCATCTTTAACAAACAAAAGGTGCATCATGACTTGAAACAACTTGTATGCAACCAAATAGAGAATTGGGATAAAGTCAGTTCTGTTTTGCCTAGTTTCAACGCAAATGTAATACCCGGTAAATTTCTTTTCCCATAAACTCCAAGTCAAGTGGTATTGTGGGACGAACCCCTACATACTTAGATCATTCTCATGATGTTATGTGATATTTAGAGTCATAAGTCATATTGGTGTTATCATTTCATGTGGATGTAGATATATATCACATACTTTAAGCTATCATTTAATGTACAAATTTCATTCACACGAATGCACAACTTCATAACAAATTATTTAGTCAAAACTTTACTACTCACACATCCCTCTTTTAGAATGATATCACATATATTCTACCTAGGGTGCGGTTCCCATGAGAACAGACTTATCGTGTAATCATGAGAACAATCGTAGACCATTGGATGGTGAGTATTAAGGGTTGAGATTTAGGGTAGATATCATAATTAATAATAACTACGAATAATAATAACTATGAATAATTCATTCAACCAACAATAACTACAAATAATTCATTCAACCAACAATAACTACGAATAATACATTAAACGATATGACACATTCATAACAAAACTAGTAATCACTACGAATAATATATTAACCAACTCAAGACGTCTTATAGGAGACGTTGGGTTATGGATATATAAACATATTTTAGCCTTTAATTCCATCATTAACTACTTCGATTCTCTTGGCCATACTAGGCTGATTGTTTGCCTTGTTTCACGCAACCGTTGACGCAGCGAACCTCTTTAGATTATCAACCATTGCAACTGTTTCCTTCCGCTCCTACCTATAACAAATAACCCTTCTTGTTTTCCCTCTCTGCTGTGTATACTCATAGCAAGGAGGCTCCTCTTCGTGCTCGCCTAACATCCACCCAAGCTGCTCTCCTCCTTGCCTTTCACAACAACAATTAACCATCAAACATTTCTCCCTTACCACGTTATAACAGATGACAATGAGGCCTCAACCACCCTTTGTCAGTCCTCTCCTTTGCCTTCTCCCTCCTATCACAACCACTCTCAAGCCACACCACGGGCTCTTGCCTCTTCTTTCTACTTTGACAATCGTCACACCGAACAAGCGAGCTTCCCTTCGTGACTTCACACTGAAAAGCCTCCTCGTACTTGTACGATGTAGCAGCCGGAACCACCTTATTGCAACCATTTCCTCTGCAGCAGCGACCACCCCTTTCCTCCTCTCTAACAAAGCAACAAACACCCAAACAACCCCCTAGACCGCCAATGCCGATCGGACACCACCCCCACATCGTTGGCGATGTCTTAAGAAATTCAGAGTCGATCGAATAACAACAGTTAGTGGTATATCGAGACTGGATCAACCATTGGCCGCCACTACCATCGCCGGTGTAACACCCTAAGTTTTGGGAACTCGAAGCGTTACGGGCTAGGACCTCACAATGGGTCCCGACCCTCAAAACACAAAGAATCTTACAACAAGGTACATACGAAAAACTAAAACTTAATATAAAACCAAAAGCTAAAACAAAGGGAAGAGTAAAAGATTCGTAGCCGAGTTTAAAACAAAAGGGAAAGCAACAACATAAACATAAACCCGATCCCGTCCTATAATGTACGGGAACCCCGGCTGACCACACCATCCGGATCACGCAGCAGCATCTTGAACCTGTGGAACATCTACAACATCGGTACAAACCGTTAGCTAACATTCTAGATATTAGAAAGACAGTAAAAGTACAAACACACATAAGGTGAAGTAAACACATCAACATGCTCACACACAGCCGGTTATTATCTTTCCTTATGTTATCCAATTACTAATTCAACTTATGGTTGTTACACTAGTATCGCTACGATCTCGCCTCCGTCCCCTTTCACCAACAGGAATAGAACGTATGCATCCTTCTGTCACCTGTTGGACTGGTCACGAGAGCACCTCTCAGTTTCGCCATTCTGAATTGGGCAAGCGGTAACCGCCCGGTTATAATACACTTGGACCAATTACGGTATAACAAAGGTCAATCCTATTCCGGTTGTCAATTATAACATGATAAACAACACAAACAAGCCAATACAATCAAACTAATACGTGGAATGAAGCTAAGTAAGTCCAAGGGACTTACCTCACTTAGATAACTCAGTAAACAACTCAGAAACCTTAGGAAAGAAGAATGAAAATCATATTCTCACAAGGCATCACGAATCAAGAACCGAAACGAATGTTGGACGTCTATAACTTCTAGTCTCCATGATCTCTAAGAGATTTACACATGCTAGGTTCACAAACCCTAGTCTTAAAGAACACTAAGGGTCAACAACATCATCAAAAGGTAAGGAAATTAACGAGGGAAGCAAGGAAGGAAACAACTCACCAAAGACGGGAGCTATTGTAGATAAACCGTAGGGGCGGTCGGACAAGGCGCAGGGGCGGATCTTCGACATAAGCGACTATCGGCTTCTTGATGATAGTAGAACCACGACAAGGCCAAAGCTTGCTCTTCCAACACTTTCACAATTCACAACTCAACCAAGGGAGCCTGTGAACATCAAAGGATCATCAACAGAATGCTCTACAAGAATCAATGATCAAACTTGATTCTTGGAGAAGAAGAAAAGAGGAAACAAAGAGAGAAACGAAACGGAAGAGAAGAAAGGTTCAACGGCACATGAACGTGATGAAGAACAAGGGAGGAAGAACTTACACATTCAACAAGATCACAAGAAGCAAGGCTGCAGCGCTCTAGGGTTGGAGAAGACGTAAGCAAGAAACGGGAAAAAGAAGAAAAGACGGGAATATATAGAAGAGAGTGGAAAGATCAATGGAAAGGACGTCTAGGGTTAGGAAGAAGATAAGGAAGCCGGCCCATAAGATAGAAGACCGAATATTCAATCTATGGAAGGAAGATAAAATGAACGAAAAAAGATCGGGCACGATCTGTAGCATATCCACAAGGACGGATCACCTCATCCGCAGGGATGGCCCTTATCACCGCGGGGGCGGTGACAGACACCAAGGTTGCTGGGGTGGTGAAGGTAAAAAATGGGATCTTACATCAGATCCCCCTAAAAAGAAGTTTTGTCCTGAAACTTGCCATAGCCCGAACAATCACATAACAACACATAACGCTAAATACAACTCATATATTCCCACTTGGGGCAAATAACTCAAGACGTCACAAAAGCATACGCAATGCAACCAATGAAAAACCAAACATAACAACTATGCTAAAGGTGCATCAAGCTCAGCGTAGAACTCCAGATAGTTCCTCTAGATATTATCCTCTGTCTCCCAAGTCGCCTCATCAGCTCCTCGCATCGACCACTGACTCTTCATCATCGGTATGTCCTTCAAACGCAAGCGTCTCGTACTACGCTCTAAGATAGCTACCGGGTGCTCTACGAACATGTGGTCTTGCTCAACCACTAGATCCTCATGACTGACGATGTGTCTCAGGTCTCGTATGTACTCCTGTAACTGAGACACATGGAAGACGGGGTGAACACCCTCAAGCCTCGGCGGCAAAGCAATTCTGTATGTTGCCTCTCCAACTCGCTCAAGAATCTTGAACGGTCTGACATATCTGGGACTCATAAGGAGCCTCATAAGGAGTCATCCTGATTGTAGCGTGCCAACTGTTATTATACGAAAACTCCACTAAGGGAAGGTGATTTGGCCACACCTGCCCCTAGTCTAATACACATGCTCTCAACATGTCCTTCAGAGTCTGGATGGTCCGCTCGGACTGACCATCGGTCTGAGGATGATAAGCAGTCGTGAACTGCAAACTCGTACATAGGACGGCATGCACTTGCTGCCAAAACTTCGATGTGAACTGTCCGTCTCAGTCAGAGACTATAGTCCTAGGTACTTCATGAAGTCTCCCAATTTGCCTAGTGAACTCCTCTACTAATCGACTTACCGGCCATGTTTTCTTGATCAGAATGAAACGTGCGGTCTTCGTCAGTTGATCTGCGATGACCCAGATAGCATCAAAACCTCAACTCGGTCTCAAACCGGTAACAAAATTCATAGAGATGTCATCCCACTTCCAATGAGGAATGGGAAGTGGGTGCAGCTTGCCATTTGGTCGATGATGCTCTATCTTGACCTGCTGATAGGTTGCACACTAAGTTATATACCTCGTGACATCTAGCTTCAGACCTCCCCACCAGAAATAGCATCTTGACCTGCTGACAGGTTGCACACTAAGAGTGAGCCTCCTGAAGGATCCTCTGTCTTAACTCTCGATCTGAAGGCACACAAACACGCTACTGGCGTCTCAAGATCCCATCAGCACCGACTATAAACTGTGGTGCCTCTCCTCGAGACATCCGGTCTCAAATATGCGTCAAAGCAGGACAACTCTCTTGCTTCTGTCGGATTTCAGCCAACAGATCAAGTACTATCTCCAAGGTGAATAGGTGACTGTTGGAACTCGGAAAATGGATATCCATCTCTAACCACGCAAGGTCTCGCTGTAAATGAGGCTGAGCTGTCAGTCTAGCGATTACCATCTCTCGGGGAGTCTTCCTACTAAGGGGATCAACTACTACATTCGCCTTTCCCGGGTGGTATAAGATCTCAAGATCAAAGTCCTTAATCAACTCCAGTCATCTCCTCTGGTGGTTATTCAACTCCTGATGAGTGAATATGTACTTCAAACTCTTATGATTTGTAAAGATCTGACACGTAGCTCCGTACAGATAATGCCTCCAAATCTTCAAAGTGTGAACCATAACAACCAACTCCAGATCATGGGTAGGGTAATTCTCCTCATACGTCTTCAGTTGTCTCGACGCGTAAGCAATCACCTTACTCCTTTGCATCAGAACACAACTCAAGCCAAACTTGGATGCATGTTGTAAACCACGAAGTCCTCAATGCCCTCTAGTTGAGTTAGGATAAGAGCAGAGGTCAGCCTCTTCTTCAGCTCCTCAAAGCTCTGCATGCACGACTTGGATCACACAAATCTCGTAGACTTCCTCAGCAAGAAAGTGAGCGGTCGGGCGATAAATGAAAAGCCCTCAACAAAGTGCCGGTAGTAGCCGCCAATCCTAAGAAGATGCGTACCTCCTTGACGTTCTTAGGAGGCGACCACGATGCTACTGACTCGATCTTCGCCGGATCTACCTTGATCCCTTCAACTGAAACGACGTGACCAAGAAATACTAACTCGGGCATCTAAAACTCGCACTTAGAGAGCTTGGCGTAAAGCTCTCTTTCCCACAGCACTTGAAGAACGATCTTCAAGTGCCCTGCATGCTCCTTTCGGTTGCGAGAGTAAACTAGAATGTCATCTATGAAGACAACTACAAACTGGTCTAGGAAGTCGATGAAGATGTTGTTCATCAACTCCATGAAAACTGTGGGCGCATTCGTGAGCCCGAATGGCATCACTATAAACTCGCAGTGTCCATATCTGGTCCGAAATGCCGTCTTGGCTATGTCCTGCTCTCTCACCCTCAGCTGGTGATATACGGATCTCAGATCAATCCGCAAAAACACTGAAGCTCCATGCAGCTGATCCAAAAGATCGTCGATACGGGGCAATGGGTACTTGTTCTTGATCGTCACTGTTATGCTAGGATTAGTAGCACAAAAAGCTTTACATTTATAAACTCGAACTAAAATCCTAAACTACCTAGCAAAACCCGCAGTGTACGGATCGTTTTGTAGAAAGGAAAGTATTCTGAGGTCGAACACAAGGACTGAGGTGAAATTAAGCCACTCAATGATCAAAGATAGTTTAAATCTAAACTAAGAGATAAGAAAGGAATAAAGAAAGGCAAAACACAATATTTTTGGTGGTTTTGGGTGATCAAACAAGGATCACGAAGTATATGCACACAAACAAGCAAACACCACACAAACACAAAGATAGGGGATAAGAGGTAAGAAGTGCGGATTCTAGAGATTCGGAATTCCGATTATGTCAATGGACTCATGCATCTAATGGTCAAAGGAAAACTGCGGTTGTTCGGAATTGGGTGTTTCTCTAACAGGAGCAATTACCGGGTAAGTCTCATGCTCCACTAGTCTTGAACCTAAGGTCCTATTACCGGGTAAGTCTCAAGGAACCTAAGGACGGGAATTCTACTCAAACCGGTCACTACCTAACGGTCAAACCCCTCCTTACTGGGTAAGTCTCGGAAAAGGCAAGTCTTAGGAAACGATCCTAGCACACTCAATCCAATGGCGGCTTGACTAGAGGTATTTCTATGGTCGTCTATACCCAATCAAAAGTAAATCCCGACTTAGCACTAAGAACAAGTATAGTGATTAAGTAAGGGTCGAACCCAAGAGAGTTAAGGTATTTTAGATGCAATTATTGATTATAATAACAAGTGACACAAGGGGGGGTTTGGTTGAATTGATGCACAAAAACTTATGAAAACGATTAATGCGACAAATAAGACAATAATGGATGAATCTACACTAGGTTGATTCTAAGCATGCAATTGCTACTTTGGTGCATTCCTTTTACAAGTTTTTAAGTAATCTCCCGTCTCGATCATACATATGTGTTGAGCCAACCGGCATCAACACAACTTAACCTATTAAAGTTTCGTAAACCTACAAGAACAAATAATAAGTTAGCATTCAAACAAAGACTAAGGGATATAAAGAGAAGATTAAAACCGTTAAACTTATCTTTATATTTGTGTTCCTTTTCTTTAAGTAATTACAACCCGTTATTACTTATAGTTGCTACTAGATTAAAGATCCAAACCCGGAAAATATTAATCCTAGTTGTTTACATGTACTTTAGAACCTAAGGTGATCAATCTCAAGTAATAGTTAACATGCAATTAAACAATGGAGATCAAGGAAACACAAAACATTACTGAATAAAAACTTATATTAAAAGAACTTACAACCAAAGCAACAAAGCATCTTCAAACCAACCCAATATAGCAAGGGAGTTAGCAACTCATTACAATGGAAAACTCAAGTCTAAAAATGGATTTTGTGGGGAAAAGCATGGATAATTCTAGCAATCAGTCATGGACTATTTATACTACAAAAGACACTAAATTAGGAGTAAATAGCCGGCCTAAAACAGCCCCCTTTAATGCCATAATGGTGGTGCAAATAGCCGGAGTAAAGCTTCTGGCGTTACACCGCAAGGGCGGCCTTCAGGACCCGCAGGGGCGGTTTAGGTAGAATCGGTTGATCTTCTTCATAACCGTTGGGGCGGCTACACAGCTCCGTTGGGGCGGATCTTTAATGCACTTCAATGTCTAACATTTTTCCTTCCTGACGTTTCTGATGTCAAGGCACAGGGGTGCCTTAAGGCCAACGCAGGGGCGGTGACACAGACTCTTCGCCTTCCAGCTCCCAAGGCGAGGCGCAGGCAGGGCGCAATGGGAGGTGCATGGGAGCTGGCCTTCGTCTTATCCGGGCAAGTCACCGCAGGGGTGCCGATGGGTGACGTAGGGGCGGTGATCTGCATCTTGGACGGCACTGATGAAGGTGCTGGGAGCGCTTCATTGGGAAGTGTCAACCGCTGGGGCGGCTGCAAGGGCCCGCGGGGGCGGTGGAGCAACAGAAACTTTGCTTCTTGATCGATCTTTACTCCTAAGTGCTTATAACTCCTTCCTTAGCTTCTTTTGATCTTCTTCTTCTGGACCAAGGAGTTAGTAGCATAAACTGACACTAATGCAATAAAAAGACTCTAAAAACTACCCTAAATGATAGTGATTCCATCACCTATCACGGCTGTTGAGGCTCACTACTACCTAGAGTTCATCATCTTATGTATCTAAGAGAGGAAATTGCCGGGTAAGTCTCATTCCTTAAATAGGTTGCTAGCAAAGGTCACCCTATGATAGATTAGGCTCAACAAACATTAGGATTTTAACACATCTACATCCTAACATCAAGATTCATAAATAATAGAGCAACAACACATGCATCTCGGGTGGATAATAGTCATCTCGGCCTAGATGGCATGAAGAACAGGCCGAGATCATGGACCGAGCTAGGGTTTTGAACACAAATCTATCCTAAGCTAACATATAAGTCTACACAATCATAGTCCAAGGCATAACAATCATTCCTTCACCCTAGAATCACATCTGTTCAGCCAACAACATACATATCAAGATCAATCTTCACCATAAAAGCATGCTTGCAAGTCATGAATAGAAAATGAAGATAAAAACCAAGAGAAGACATTAATAAGCTGAAATAGAGGTTACCACAATCTTACAAAGGCTTCAAGAGTTGCTCCAAGTTGTCAACAATGGAAACTTCACTTAAAACCCCTCAAATCTCACTCTAAAGCTAAAATCTACACTAAACTCTTTCAAGAACACCCACAAGGGTACTTGGAAGAGACAAACCAATCCAAAAGAGAATGTGTTGGAGAAGATAGGTCAAAGATGTGGTAGAAGGTTCTAAAGACAGCCTACAACATTGCTTAAATACTCCACCAAAAGCAAGGGTCGGACATAAGAAGTGAGTGCCAAGTGTCGTGGTGGTGCATCAAAGGATCTCGGTCGGCTCCAAGGGCATCTCGGCCGAGAAGGGCAATGGTTGGACCGAAATGGCTCTAAAACAGCCCCAAACACCACTTAAACATGAGTTAGACCAAGCCTTGCACCAACTAGGGTCCTTGTTTTCTTCTTTCCTCCAAGCATGGGTCATTTGGAACCATAAATCCGGACCAAAATGAGGCTCGAACCTCGGATATGATCAACAATGTCTCAAAGGTCCCCAAAACACCTAGCAAACCGACAAAAGCTCGTGTGGACGTCTATTTCGACAATATGCATGAATTAAGCGTAAACGCCACGAACTAATGTGGAAATATGCATGAATGGAATGGAAAATAAGTGCCTAAACTAGTGTCATAAATCATATCATCAGTCACCTTGTTCAGCTCTCGATAGTCGATGCAGAACCTCATTGACCCGTCCTTCTTCTTGACGAAGAGAACTGGTGCGCCTCAAGGAGATACACTAGGGAGGATGAAGCCCTTCTCTACTAACTCCTCGAGCTGCTTTTTCAACTCAAGCATCTCGATAAGCACCATACAATAAGGATCCTTAGAGATCGGTCTCGTACCGGGCTCTAGATCAATGCCAAAGTCTACACTCCTCTGTGGAGGTAAACTTGATGGCTCTCCAAAACATCGTTAAACTCGCATGCTACCGGAATCTCCTCCAAAGTTGGACTCGTACTATCCTTCATGGCATAACATCAAAAAGCCTCGCATCCTTGACTAATAAGTCTCGCAGCTTGCACTACACTAATAATTGTACCAGTCTTCCCGAGATCTCATCCTCTAAAGATCTCAACATGGCCTACATATGTAGTTACCATCAATGTCCTCTTGCCGATGTCCAAAACTGCTCGATGTCGATCCATCCAATCCATACCCACAATAACTTCTTCATGTACTAAATACATGGCAAAGAAGTCAGCTGGAAAATACGACCTCCCAATCTAATAGGGTAATTGCGAACCTCTCGTGTACCTCAAATCTTACCCCCATTGGGTAATCCTATAAAGAAGGGTTTACCATCTACGGTAACTAAGGACAATCTATCTACAAATGCATCAGATATAAAAGAATGTGTAGCACTAGTATCGAAAAGAACTCTGACAAGAAGACCATTAATATGAATGGTACTTGTGGTCGCTGGAGCGGTCGGCTCCACTGCACTCCTCAGCTCATAAACTCTAACTGAGGCACCTTTGGTGTCAGAAGTACAACCTCCTCGTCCTCTGCCCTGTCCTAGAGTGGAACCTTGAGGAGCAGTAGAACCAGGAACTCTCTACTGCTACTGTTGCTAATACTGAGACCTTTGTCCACCTCCTATTGCACTAGTAGATGAAGAACCCTGCTGCGATGGTGCCTTGCCCTAACGGTAAAACGTAGCTCTATGTCCGGGCTTGCCACAAGAGTAGCAAGTTACAACACCCTTCTTGCAATCAGCTCTCATGTGTCCAACACCTCCGTAGTTAAAGCATTGTCGTCCTCTGTCGGAACTCTGTGTAGACTGCTGGAAACCAGATCATCTCGACATCTGACTACGCCCAGAACCTGTTGCTCCAATTCCAGCACTGGCCGGTCCAGTCTTTTGTCTCTTCTCAGGACCTCATATCTGAGAAGCTCTCCTTTGACCCGGTCGGTCTCTCTCATGAGCAGAAGCTCTATCCTGATAGTCCGTCAAAGAATCACAACGGAAATCAGCAAGATAAGAGCGTGTCGACTCTCTCAGCCTCCGAGAGAAAAGGTAAACATGTTGATCCTCTGGTGGTGCAGACGGACCCAACAAAGATAGCTCATCCTGAAACTTGCTGATGATCTCAACAATAGGCAAATCCTCGAATCCAACCTCGAGAAAATCCTGAAGACGGTCCTTCCTCATAGCTGTAGGGCAGTAGCGATCCCTAATCACCGTCTTCATCTACTCATAACTGGTGACCTTACTACAAGTTGTCCTCCACCAAGAATGAGCCTGATCCTTCAACAACGTATGTGCTATGTTGACTCGACGTCCCTCTGGGCAACCGATAGCCTCCATAGCAGAATCCAGCTGTCCTAGCCACTACTCCACTTCTAATCAAATCTTCCCCACGAAAGAGAGAACCTTCAGTTGGTCCAAAGCTTTCAACCAACTGTCGGGCTTCAGCTCTCTCGCCTCAGCCGGCGCTATAACAACCTCAACATCTCTAGCAGGCGGGGCAACGATCTGTGTAACTCTCTGCGAAACCTCAGCTAATCTCGCGGGAACTGGCGGTATTGGTGCAGGTCCTATAATCCTGATAGCCTCCTCAACTCTCTGCACATAGTCACGATATGCAGAAGCTCCGATAGACACTCGTTCGGAATTTGTCGATGGCGCTCTCTGTGCTCCAAACCTAGCAGCGGTCCCGTTCTCAGCCTTAGGAACAACACTCTCAACAACTTCTTCAATGAACGCCTCAGCGATAGATGAATTAAAAACTGGGGTCTGGCCCCGACCTCTAGCTAGTGGAGGTCTTCCTGCACGTTCTCGTCCACGGACGGCAAGTGGAAGTGGTGGTCGACCCCTTCCTCGCATCATAGCAGATGTAGCTCTAGTACGCGTCATCTGCTATATGGATATATATATATATATATATATATAAGAATCTATATAGATAGAAGGCCACGCTACAGCTAAAGCAGAAACCCAGAAAAGTACTTAAAGGCCAACATATAAGAAACTACACTGCTGAGATCCGCGGAGGTAGTGGTGGTCGCCGGTACATCTATCCCAGACCGACAAGTTTAAAACAAAAACCCCCTTTTGAAAATGTAGACCCCTTGCGGGTTCTATTTATTTATCCATCCGACCTTTAGAAGATTTTAAGTGCCATTGTTGCTAACCAAGAGCTCTGATACCATATTGTAACATCCTAAGTTCTGGGAACTCGAAACGTTACGGGTTAGGACCTCACAATGGGTCCCGACCCTCAAAGTAGCAACGACACAACGAATCTTACAACAAGGTATAGACGAATGAAAACCAAAACTCAATATAAAACCAAAGGCTAAAACAAAGGGAAGTGTAAAAGACTCGCAGCCGAGTTTAAAACAAAAGGGAAAGCAACAACATAAAAATAAACCCGATCTCGTCCTATAATGTACGGGATCCCCGGCTGACCACACCATCCGGATCACTCAGCAGTATCCTGAACCTGTGGAACATCTACAAGATCGCTATAAACCGTTAGCTAACATTCTAGATATCAAGAAGACAATAAAGGCACAAACATACATAAGGTAAAGTAAACACATCAACATGCTCACACACATCCGGTTATTATCTTTCATTATGTTATCCAATTACTAATTCAACATATGGTTGTTACACGAGTATTGATATGATCTCGCCTCCGTCCCCTTTCACCAACAAGTATAGAACATATGCATCCTTCTATCACCTGCTGGACTGGTCGGGAGAGCACCTTTCAGTTTCCCCATTCTGAACTAGACAAGCGGTAACCACCCGGTTATAATACACTTGGGCCAATTAAGGTATAACAAAGGTCAATCCTATTCCGGTTGTCAGTTATAACATGATAAACAACACAAACAAGCCAATACAATCAAACCAATACGGAGAATGAAGCTAAGTAAGTCCAAGGGACTTACCTCACTCAGATAACTCAGCAAACAACTCACAAACCTTAGGAAAGAAGAACGGAAAGCTTGTTCACACAAGGCATCACGAATCAGAAACCGAAACGAATGCTAGAAGTCTATAACTTCTAGTCTCCATGATCTCTAAGAGATCTACACAAGCTAGGGTCACAAACACTAGTCTTACAAAACACTAAGGGTCAACAACATCATCAAAAGGTAAGGATAGGAACGAAGGAAGCAAGGAAGGAAGCAACTCACCAAGACAGGAGTTACTGCCGATAAACCGTAAGGGCAGTCGGATAAGGCGCAGGGGCGGAAACCCACGGGACGGCACGATAGAGGCGTAGGGGCGGATCTTCGACATAAGCGACTGTCGGCTTCTCGATGACAATAAAACCACGACAAGGCCAAAGCTTGCACTTCTAACACTTTCACACATCACAACTCAACCAAGAGAGCTTGTAAACATCAAAGAATCATCAACGAAACGCTCCACAAGAATCAATGATCAAACTTGATTCTTGGAGAAGAAGAGAAGAGGAAACGAAGAGAGATACAAAACGGAAGAGAAGCAAGGTGCAGCGGCACATGAACGTGATGAAGAACAAGGGAGGAAGATCTTACACGTTCAGAAAGATCACTAGAAGCAAGACTGTAGTGCTCTAGGGTTGGAGAAGATGTAAGCAAGAAACGGGAAAAAGAAGAAAAGACGGGATATAGAAGAGGTTGGAAAGATCGATAGAAAGGACATCTAGGGTTAGGAAGAAGATAAGGAAGCCGGCCCATGAGATAGAAGATCGGATATTCTATCTATGGAAGGAAGATAAAACGAACGAAAACATATCAGGAACGATCTACAATAACGTATCCGCAGGGGCGGATCACCTCAGCCGCAGGGGCGGCCCCTTGTCACCGCGGGGGCGGTTACCTTCACCGCGGGAGCGGTGAAGGTAAAAACTGGGATCTTACAGCCGGTGAGAGATCCCCGCCTCGCTTGACGTTGGAGAGCCATGCCCCTTCTCCTTACCGCAAGATTGGCCTTTGCCACCCCCACCTGCAACCTCTGTCTTCTCCGCCCTTATAATCCTCACCGGGACTGCTGGCAAGATGCCGGAGATGCGAGCTCTTATCTCGCTTGTCGCCACCACCTGTTGACCGTCTCCTCCAACGAGCGAGGGTCGTCATCGTCCAAGGCCGGGAATGAGAACCGCCGTACGCCATACCTTCAGCCCTTGAGCGTGACTCCTGTTTATGGAGGGGTAAATTACAGATTTTAAACCATCTTGCTAATTTTGTTATTTGACCCATATTTATGATATTTTCAGTCTTGACCCTAATTTGGAAAATTCAGGAAAGAGCCCAAAGTTTCATATTTACTTTAGTAGCCTTAATATTGTTAGAAGTCGAGTTTTGACCTACAAGGATAAGTTGCCCAATAGTACTCAACTTTTAAATTTAGAGTATGACCCTAGTTGCAAGAGATTGAATTATTAGTTTAGTTGGTGTTAGAGATTAACTAGCGTTATGGGTTTAATTAAGGGTGGGAAACCTTTGTACTATAAGAGTTCTTAAGTTCACAAAGGGGATAAAAATTACACTTCGACAAAGAAATTAGTCGGAAGATGACTAAGGCGGATTTTAAGGTTTAGAGGTATATTGACCTAATTTGGGAATTTTGTTTAAGAGTTGTAGTTGACTATTTTGAGAATTTCTTGCTCTTACGATTAGAGTGCATATCATAGAAGGTTTATATATTTTCTTCAAAATTTTTAGATTTTTGTATAAGGGTTATACATTAAGTCAAAGTTGGATCATAGTGACTTTTTGAGAAAGCCAAGAATTTGAATAACTCTACAAAATCTTTAACAAACTTCCCCTTGAGAGTTAGATTGTGGATTTATTCTAAAGGAGAGTTTGAAACTATGTTATGGAATTTTCGAGAGTTTTGAGATCAGAGGTAAAATGGTCATTTTACCTTATGAGGGTATTTTTAGTAATTTCTCTTATGATGGGATTGTGTATCTTAGAAGTCTAAGTGGAATACATTATTGATCCACTTGTCTTTTGTAACAGACGGTTGAGTTTCTGCGATTACAGACCGAGTCAAGATATTGGGATTTGAGATTTGATTCAGGTAAGTCCTTTGGGCTTACTTAGCTAACTTCTAGATATTGGTGTGAATGATGATAGTGATGTTTGACTTATATGTTTAGAAGTATAATTATTCTTTACGTACTACCGACCTATATTTTTGGCCTAAGAGTAACGGGCGGTGGCATTCTGCCCAGTAAGCCCGAGGGCGACTGGGATTTCTTTAGGGACTAGCCCATACTTGGTTTGCGGGGATGCCACTAGCGGAGATGTGTCTAACCATCACCAGTTGGATAAGGAACGGAGGCAAGAAATCTTAAGATTTCTCGTTCCATAACTTTAAAAACGGAATAAAGTGAATCACCTAAGTTATCAGATAATAACCGGTTTGTGTGCCAACATGATGATTGTTTTATTTTGCTTGAGTTGTGTTTGTGCTATTTTTTATTCTACTTATATTTGGATTGTTAGTAACGGTTTATCCGTGTTGTAGATTTTGTAGAGATAGACAATTGTAGAGAGATCCGGGACGTATGGTCAGCCGGGTCCACATACTCATTAGATGGGGACGGAGAGTCTTTCGTACAACATGCATGTTATTAATATATTTATGTTTTGTAAGGTTGTCATGTGTTGATCATTCATGTAAATATTATTTGATGTTTTGAAAAAGGTTTTAAATACGTTTGTGTCTTGCTGCAAGATCCTAGTAAATTTGTTGTCAAGCTAAGGTCGGGACCCATTGAGGTCCTAACCAATAGCTCCCCGAGTTTTGAGAATTTGAGGTCTTACAGCAAAAACCCTGAACCAGAGAAGAAGAACAAAAAAAACATCAAATGGTAGAGACATGTTGGTAACTCGGTCAAACTCGATTTTGACGACTATAGAATTTCGTCTAATCAATTTGCTTTTGGTTTCATCATCCGAAATAATTTTGCAAGGATCCTTGTTGTTGATATGGATAGATGCGACACCAACTCTATTTTGAAGGCGAAAACTTTTGTTCTTCGGGAGGGCCTCTAAAAAGCCACTAGCCTTGGGTTTTCAGCCATTGAAATTGAGGGCAACAATTTGGTGCTCATTAACTCGATTATACACATGGAAACCCCCTAGGGAAACTGATATGATCATCTCAGATAATTTTACCTCTCTCTAGTTTCACCCTTTATAGTGTCCGTCACATTTTTTGAGAAATCAACACTTTTGAGAAATCATCACTGTTGTTGATCGTCTGACGTTCTTGGCCATAATCCAGACGCATATATCAATCCGTTGTCACAAGAAGCTATATAGCTCATCTGAAACGATATTTTAGGGCGGTTAGTCAACCTCCCTTTTCTCACCTTTTTTTCTTGTATAAAAAAAATGAAGATAAACCGGGGTATCTTTGTAATATAGTTGTAACTCCGAGTCTATAATATATAACAATAATAATCGGTTTCCTCAAACAAGACGATCATTCTTCCGAAGAAATTTAATTCAAAGCTCTCATTTCTTCCTTCCCCAGTGGAAAATCTACTCCCTGCCGACGGCAACAATCTACAGCCTCAACAACAAATTACTACTTGACGCCTTCAATTTCCTTCTGCAATTCTTATTTTCTCATCCTATTATGTGCGCTTTCTGTTAACTCTTGAGATTCTAGGGTTTTTTTTTAATTCCGCATTTGCATATTCGCGGCATTTTGAAGTATTGGAGCTTTGGAGGGCTAGGGTTTTCTGTATGTGTGTGGAATCGTGGTGATGATCTGATTGGCGTTTTTTTGATTGATGCGGTAGCTGCTGCCGGATTGTGAGCGGTGGTTGTGTTTGGAAATATGTCGCGACCTATGTTGCTGGTGTTTCTGTTGATGGTACTCATAATCACCTCTCAATTCGAATGGAGACAGCCACTGGTTAATGACATAGATGCCGCCTCTAGTGTTTCGCAGAAGCAACAGCGCATTTCTAACAGGCAAGAGGCTGTCAAGGAGAAGGTAATCACTACTTCTACTTGTGTGTTTTCTTTTCCATCCTGTCTAATAATCTGGTTCAATACAACTATTATCTTCCTCCCAAATGAAACCTTACCAGGTTTTGGTGATCTTATTGTTTTCATTTTACATGTTGCAAGTCGGGCTTGGATATATATTTAGTATCAAATTTAGGATTTGGATTTTCTCCATTTTGTTTACAGCATTGATTTTTGGCTGGAGTTTATTGTTGGTATGCCTCTCTTTGCATGTATGTTACGATGCCTTGTGTCTCTAAAGATCCGTGGTCTTGTGTGGTCTTGCACAAACAAAAGTTCAACTGTACTTGAGAATTGACGTCTTCTCTACGTGGGCGCATAAATGAGGTGTCAACTAGCAATATTCTTCGTATTGGGAGTATTGAACTGCTAATGTAGGTTCTCCTAATAGAAATTCTATATAGTTTATTTTGATAATTAGGTATCCCGGTGATTAAAATCTAGCTGAACTCTGGGTATCATGAAATAGGCTACCTATAGCAGAGTCAGGGCTTCTAGTAAAATCTAACCCAACCAGGGGGATGGGATTATAAAGATCAGTGGAAAGGCGTGAACAATGTAATCATTGATCTTACATGATCTATCCTTTGGGAATCTTATTATGCTGTTTATTTTATTTGGAAACCCCATAAATACCTAGGGTATTTATTGAAGTCTTGTACCGAGACTAATCATCACTTTTGCTTGGTGGTCTGCTTACGACTTTCCTAACATTTGACCATGTAAATATGTGTTAAGTTACAACTTATATGCCCAAGTTTTTGAGTTTTCTTATTAGTTGAATTTAATACCTGCCAAGGATTATCCATGTTATGTACTTAAGTGTATGCAATTTCTGAATACCTGAAGAGCATTCGCTTCTCAAATAATCCCCTCCTCTTTACATGTGCCCTCCCTGTCTGCTAAATACTCGTCATTCCTAAAATTACCATGTATCTATACAGTTTATTGAACCCAAGACGTCTATGTTTGTGGTTCATGAACACACACCTGACCTATTTCCCTAATTTGTGCATTGTTATAAAACAGAAATATGTTGGAACTGGTTATCCTTATTCCTTAAAAGAAAATACATCCCAACCCAGGAGGTTGATGTTTCATATTGGTCAAGGCTACAAATATAAAATAAACTTGAGTTTTATTTGTGGCAGTGAAAACAATGCATAAATTAATGGTTTGTGTTAGGATAATGCACGATGTTTGTTCGTCCTATGTACTTTTGAGGTCACCTGTGTTTATAATTTAAAGTGAGAGAGTTAGTGTGATCTTACTGTCAGTCAACCTTAATTTCATGATTTTGCTGAGTGGTAAACTCCATTTGCATTAATATGAATTTGTTTAGTACTTAGTATGTAATGATGGCATATCCCTCGCCTTTAGTTACCAGTGTATCGGTGAACTTTTTGGTATGTATAGTAATGATCTGGGAATGCATGGAGTTACTTCTGCTGCTTTGGGCAACCCTTTGAATTCTTGTAACACTCTTAATTTATGTTCCAACACCTTGGGATGTCCTTCTATTGGAGTCTCCAAAAATTTTCTTTTGGCGTGTTATGACTTGTGATCCTATTGAAAATGGTTGAATTGTATTGCTAATTTGCTATGTCATGTGGCACATGAATTCATGGATAAAACAAATGCAATATGGCTGAACAAATTCATGGATATCAAACCCAAGTAATATTGAACATTTGAACTTTCTTCTGAGTATTTGGTGGCATAAAATACAATCTATCTAAATTATCTTAATGATGTACGCATATTCTGATTATTCTGTGCCCTGAAATACAAGATGCAACTCTATTGAATAATATTATATTTGATCATGTAGCCATCAAAAGATAATAAATCCAATTCCAACTGTCATCTGCATTATAAAGATGTTCTTATATCTTTAATCATAGTCCTCCTCTTCATCTCTCGCCAAGAATGAAACCTCACATAGATACCTTTTATTGGTGATGTTGCTATAACTCTTTTTGTTGTGGCACAATGGGTGTATTGCCATTGATGCTGGCGGTAGCCGCGGTACGGTAGGTCTGTAGGCACCGCTGTTGACTAGATGTCTGTTTAGCCTCCTATCTGTTGTTATGACTCTTGGTGCTGATTTTGTAGCTATTTAATGTAAGCACAATATGCCAGTTATGACTTCCTACGAAGATCTAATCCCTCTTTCTTGTACTGCAGATAATACTATCACAGGAGAAGACAATTCAGAAACTCAACGACCTTGTGAGGAATCTCCGGGAACAGCTGTTGGATTGCCGTAGCAATAATGGAAGCACGAATAGCACCCTGAGCCGCTTGGCTGAAAACATCATAGAGCTTGAGCGACAGCAGATCTTGGAAGACTAAGCCCCCCTACTTTGTATAGGGAACCACGCAAGTAAGCAACTCTCTTTAATTTTGTATGGGGTTTTGATCTTTTACCCCCTGCAGTGAAAGAGCAGCATTCTGATTTCCAGTTTGCCGCTCAGAGTCGTACCTGTAAGTTGTAAGTTTATATTGATCTTACCAAGACTGAAGGCCCAAAAATGTTTCTATGTCCAATGTGTGAAGTAGAAATATTATGATTAAAATTCATAAATCCTCCTGTCTGTATGCTGTGGGTAATTTCAAAGCTCAGTTATTTACGGTATTCAATTACCGGCTAGGTAAATTATGAACTGGGTAGTATTATTGTTCAGCCACTGGCGTGTATGTCGTAAAAGTTAGACAACACGATGTTGACTCCTTTCTTGGAGCCCATAAACTCCCTCTTTTGGAAAGGGTAAGTCATTTGATCTATAAGATAGTTCAATATAGTGAAGATCAAGGGAAGACGAAAGGATGCTGCGGAAACTTGAACCTCAATTTAAAATCAATCTTCTCCTGAAAATATATATTAATTATTTCTTTGAAATAAAAATACTTGTGTCTTTCTTGAAAGTGATTGTCTCTGTTTCTTGACCTACTTGATTTTAGAACAATACCATCTAATCTAAAAGTCACAACTTAAAGAAGATAATTAGAATAATTAAAGCAAGTTGTTTGAAAATGATCAAAAGAAGGAACTCAATGGTGTTTGTCTGTTTGATACCCAATTCGAGTCCTCCAAGGGAGAGACTATGATTAGAATTGATTGTGAATACCAATTTGACTTTAGTTTAGCAAAACCAATACAAGCATATAATGATATTAATCCATTAAATTATGATATTAACGGTCAAGTCCAACTTAGACGCCTTCGGGGAATTATATTTTGTCTTGATCTTCGTTTTCTCCGAAATGATGATCCAAGTTAGTTCAAATTTAACTCAAATTGTGTTACTTAGCAATATACATTTTACTTGGAAAGTTAACAATGTTATTTTATAAGCATCTTTTTTAGGTACTAATATAGAATTTTATAAAAACACCCAAGATTATCCTCATCCAGCTTCAATTACCTATCCTAACTTCCTAACTAATAGGTGAGCAATTGTTGTGTCTAGAAAAGGCGTCGCCCCAATTTGAATGGTGCTCAAGATCATCTTGTTTCCACGAACAACAAGGCCAATCCTAAAATTTTCCAAATAGGCATTTCACTGAGTTAAGAGGGAAAAAATTGTTACCTAATTTCGAAAAATAATCTCTTACAACTGAATTAATTGGTAGTCCGTTATCAACTACACATCCATGTCTTACATAGAACTCGTAACCAACGCTGCATGACCCATAAGAAGTAGCTTAGTAACTTTATCTCGAATCATTGAACCAACCCACATATCAACGATATGCTAGTGTACCGCGTGTAAGCCACTAGGATACAATAGCTACCTTGACAAATGTATTTCAATCTCGATATTTTGATGCATTGTCATTGCATCGGTTAGAAGAAATGTATGTAGCATAAACATTATCACAATATACTAGTGTAACGCGTGTGAGAGGTACATAAAGTCCGCACTGTTGGACATATAATTCACAAATAAAAGACCATTATCTTTTTTTTGTTTGATCAAGAAGGTAAGAGGCTCGATTACACCAAAGATAATTGGTGTATCGAGAGGCCGACAATCGGCAAACGGGCAAACCGTCATGCAAATAGAAAAACCAAAAAAGGAAACAATACAATCACCACAAGCAAAGACCGAAAAAGTGAGAAAGATCCAAAAATCGGAACAACTACACCTTTGGAGAAGACACGGAACACTCGAGGCTGGCAAAACATGGAGAGGGCACGGGCTAGATGAAACTGGCGCGGTGTCTCGCCGCCGGAAAGCAGGATGGTAGAAACCTTTTTTAGGGGATGTCATACCTCCTGCGGAAATGTGGATCCCACGACGTTGCCCCCACCTAGATGGAGGATCTTTGGAGACCTCGAACACAACCACGATCACAATCAACACGATCAACAGGGGCACGCGACTACGACATCTTCCAAGACAATCGTTTAGGTCACCCTCGAGAAACA
Organism: Fagopyrum homotropicum; assembly: GCA_033239125.1. Lineage (NCBI taxonomy): Eukaryota > Viridiplantae > Streptophyta > Magnoliopsida > Caryophyllales > Polygonaceae > Fagopyrum > Fagopyrum homotropicum. Next base: position 136,865,003 of record BSWB01000001.1, on the reverse strand, counting down.
TCTTCAAAAAGGAAAGTCATTTCAGAATTTTTAGAAGGATGAAATTTGGATTCCAAAAACTTGGAATAATTTATTTATTTATTTTAAAAGCTAACTTTTTCTTACTTATTCATAACATTAAAGTTGAGTAATTTTGTGGGTAATTTAGTGGTTGTTCTTGGGTAGATGGATCATTGTCCTCAATTATAACAGTTGTTCATATCTTCTTTGAAAGACTTTGTTCTTGGATTCACATTTGATCATACTGCATCCAAAAAATGACAATATCATTCCTATTATTCAATAGTTTTACATAAAAAACCCAAACACATGAGTCGACGAGTCGTACGCGACAAGTTTATCTATGCTAGAAGATTTTGGAGTTAACAATTGGTCATAACACATATTAAGCTTATGGGATTCGATTTTGGAGTTAACAATTGGTCATAACACATATTAAGCTTATGGATTGAATCCAACTGATACGTATCCACTGCCTCATCGCTTGTTCTATACCCGTCAATCCCTTCTATTACTCTGCAAACCGTAATAAAAGAGCCTGACATCATATTTAGTCGAGTAAATATTTTATGTGTTCTTGTTTACATGGGAGAAGACAATTGAATTTATAACACCTGTTATTTGACCAAATAAATGTTCTATTTGGTCTTGTGTCACTCAGCACTCCAAGCTTGAGATACTCAGGATAAAATCATTCTCATTTTATTTTTAGCAAAATTGTTCGATCTTGATCTTCAAAACTTGACTTTTATCTATCCCCCAACACGGCCAAATCTTCCTCACAATTGTCCAGTCAAACTGAAATATTTGTTCGAAAAGAATCACATTTACTGTACAACACTTCTTGACATTTAGGATTCATTTTTCGTAGTGATATCCTCACTATAAGGTTGTTCTTTGTTTGTCTTCCTGTCAACAAGTTTTGTGAGTTGCTTCGTTGTTTCTGCAAAAAACAATCTCACACAAAATAAGCCGCATACGAGACTAGTTGAATGCAATGAAATGATTACTGTGAATATGTTTCTCCTTGGTAGCAAATCGGTCTTTATTTTTAAAAGCTTAGCTGGAAAACAGATGCGGTCTAGTAATTTAAACAGCCTCTGTAGCACAGAACATTAAACCAGGCAAAGAGCCCAAATACCACGTTCAAGCATAAGTTCATCAAACTTATAATTCCGAAGCAAAAATTTTTAGCAGAGTGTTATGAACTTCAAGGTTCAACCTCTCAATTCTTGTTGTTTTTAGGGTTCTGTCATTGTGGTCTGGAGTAATTGTTAACATCCGAATTCCACCGTTAAAAAAAGAAAAACGTTGAAACACATCACTGAGTTTCAGGATTCTGGAATCATCAAATTGTAGGCACATAAAAATTTGTTCGGTTGGTTGGATCATATGCATCCAGCTGTTCGAGTTTTTTTTAGTGTTTTTGGGAATTAAAATAGGAAGCCATACTCTTATAGCTTTCCATAGTAATTTGTTTTGTTGGTCTCGCAGAAACAAGAACAATTTTGGATATTAGTCATGAAACATAGGTTAGATTGAGTCATACCTGAAAGACCCTTTAAGAGAAAACATGTCGATTCAGCTAAGGAGTTGATGCCACCATATACAGTGAATCAATCTTGAAGGAATAGAGATGTTGAGGGGGTGAGAACACATAGAAGCGGCCGGAAACCCAAGCCAAGTTCTCCATGGTGCAACTTCCCTCTACACCGCCGGCGCCAATCACAAACACAAACCCAACACCAGCAGGGTTTGACATCTTTTTGCTTGCCATTGAAGGGGTTTTTGAGATCGGTGATTGAGAGACGCAAGAAATCGCCTACTAGAATGGGAAGGAAGGGAAGTTCGAAGCAAATCCAGATCAGAGGAAGAGCGTTGGTGAGAGTTTTCTGGGTTTTCTTGTTGGTGGCGGTGGCACCGAAGTTTTTTTAAGCGCGTGGGAAGCGCGTTCTTCGGATGGAGGCTAGGGTTTTGAGAGTTCAAAACAAATTTTAAAAGACCATTATCTCTTTGTACTTTATTAGCTTATTTTATTCCTAGTTAAAAAGGAAAACCTATAAAGTAGAATTGAGCGTTTGTTTCAACTTCTTTCTGCACAAGTCACACTTCCTATTTTATAGGTCTTCCACCTAACTTGTTAGAGGCTTTATAGGAAGCTAACTTTACAAGAAAGAAGGAGAGTGTAGATAGTGGCCAAGTATCTCCTGCCTTCAGTTCAATATTCTGAATATAATAGGAACTCTTCAGTTCTCTTTGAAACACAAAAACAGAGAAAGAGCCCTTCTTCCTTCTGTACGCTTTCTCATCTTCTTCCCTTATTCACATAATCTGAGAGTTTCAACTCGCTCAAACCGAGTGCACGGTTTGTGTGAGTACAGAGTAACCTCTGGAGTGAACCGTCTTGGTTGATTTGCACCCGGATCTAGACGGCTTTTTCGCTCAAGTGCAGTAGTTTATTACGGCTCTGTGATTCCTCATTCAATTAAAGTTCTTGGTGCTCTTATTTTTTCAACATTCTTGAGCGAAAAATTACTTCAGAATGCTGAAGAACTTTGTTGTTCCTGATCTCAGCAGACTGCAACCTCTTACCGGACCCAATTATCGCCGGTGGTCTGAGGAGTTGCTATTCTTCTTCCAGGAGCCAGGCTTGGATTATGTCCTCTTCAAAGATAAGTTGACTGATCCCTTGCAGGATGATGTTCAGTCGGGCTCCCCAAAGACGCCGGGTTCAGGAGTTACTCCGGTTGCTGGCAAAGAAAAGAAAGTGTCATCTCCATCAGATGATACTTCAGATGATACTTCCGTTGATGATGATGTAGTTTCTGGAAAACCCAAACTTGCAGGGACATATGAAGATCACAATCGAACTTGCCGAGGCTATATCATTCGACACCTCTCAGAAAAGTTGTTTGATATATATATGTCAATTATATCTCAACAAAGGACATATGGTCGAATTTGGCAAAAAGGTATGGAGCAGAGGATCAAGGAAAGAAGCAATATGTTACCTCAAAGTGGACTTCCTTTCAAATGAAAGATGACGAGCCAATCTTGGATCAACTGCACGAGTACGAGGCGATCGTCTCTAGAATCCAAGCTGAAGGTATGGATATGAGTGAGTTTCTTACTGCTAATGTGCTAATCGATAAGTTGCCCGCAAAGTGGAGTGATTACCGATCCAAACTCAAGCATGATAAAAGAAGTTATCCCTTGATGAGCTCATTGCAGATATTATGATTGAGGATGCTAATCGTAAGTGTTCAAGTAACATTGTTTCACTGCCTCATAATGCTAATGTGGTGGAAAGTTCTAGTGGTTGTAAAAGCAAGTACAATGCACCCAGAGGCAAAGGAAAAGCGCCTAATGCTAAGTTATCCACTAATTTCAAGAATAAAATGAAATGCTGGAATTGCAATAAGATTGGTCACAAGAAACAGGATTGTCGTTTACCTCCTCAAAGGGAAGCAAACAAATCTCATACCGATCGTACAGAAGATATCATTGCGGTAACAACTGAGGTAAATGCTGCTAGTGACATGGTGGAGTGGATTGTAGATTCTGGATCCACACGCCACATTTGTAGTCAAAGATCTTTGTTAAAAAATTTTGTTGATTCACCTGGGGATAATGTTTACTTAGGAGATGCTAGTGCTTTAAAAGTTGTTGGATTAGGAGAGGTGGATCTTAAATTGTCTTCAGGAAGGGTATTAACTTTGACTAAGGTTAAATTTGTTCCTAACATGCGTAGAAACCTTATTTCGGTTAGTTTGTTGATGAAAGCTGGGCTGAAACTAAACTTTGATGCTGGAAAGTTAGTCATTACTAAGAATGGTGCTTATGTAGCTAAGGCCTTTTGTATTGGAAATTTGTTTATTCTTGATATTATGAATGAAATGAATGCAACAAGTTCAGCTTATATGGTGTGTACTTTGGATACTTGGCATGGTAGATTGGATCATTTACATGTTAATGTCATCAAACGATTAAAACATATGAATTTAATTCCTGAAAATCTAGAAAATAGTATGCCAAAGTGTGAAATTTGCGTAGAGGTCAAGCATGCTAAGAAACCTTTTTCTCTTGTTAATAATCGTAAATCAGAGTTACTTGATTTAGTGCATACTAATTTAGCTGATTCTAAAAGCACAACTAGCAGAGGTGGGAAACACTATTATATAACTTTTGTAGATGACTTCTCAAGATACACGAGAGTTTATCTTTTGAAATCTAAGGATGAGGCCTTAGAAATGTTTATGTCTTATAAGGTTGAAGTTGAAAATCAACTAAACAAAAAAATAAAAAGGCTTGGATCGGATAGAGGTGGTGAGTATGAATCTGAACTTATGAAAGCTTTTTGTACTAAAGAAGGTATAATACTTGAAAAAACAGCTCCCTACACACCTCAACAAAACGGTATTGCCAAAAGAAAAAATCGGACCCTGAAGGAAATGATGAATGCAATGCTAATTAGTTCAGGGTTGCTTGATCAAATGTGGGGAGGCCATTCTTTCTGCGTGTCACATTTTAAATCGTGTGCCATATAAAGGTATAGCTACCACCCCATATGAACTTTGGAAAGGTTATTCATCTAACCTAAATTACTTAAGAGTTTGGGGGTGTCTTGTCAAAGTTGGTTTACCTGCATTTAAAAGGAAAAATATTGGTTCCAAGACTATATATGTTGTCTTTGTTGGATATGCCCATAATAGTGCCGCATATCGTTGCTTGACCTTTAAATTTGATTCTTTGCAATTTGAAAGCATGATTGAAACTAGGGAGGTTGAATTCTTTGAACATGTGTTTCCCTTCCAAAAGAAAATTGAAACTAATTTGAATAGAAGTCTAGTAACTAAAAGAGTCATTAATGAATCTCCTGAGGAACCTTGAAGGAGTAAGAGGGTAAGAACCGAAACTGATTTTGGAGCTGATTTTGTGACTGCTTTTATAACTGAATATGGTGAAGTTAATGAAGAATTTGTGCATGCTTTCTTGATAGAAGAGGATCCTAAATCCTTCGCTGATGCAATGAAATCTATGGATGTAATTTTTTGGAAAGAGACTATTAATAGTGAGATGGATTCTATTTTGTCTAACCATACTTGGGAGCTTGTTGATTTGCCTAGAGGGTGTAAGCCTATCAGGTGCGAGTGGATCCTAAAGAAAAAGCTTAAATCTGATGGTTCCATTGAGAAATTCAAAGCGAGATTGGTAGCTCAAGGCTTTTCACAAAAACAGGGAGTAGATTATTTTGATACTTATGCCCCTGTTACAAAAATTGCTACTATTCGCATATTGATTGCCCTCGCTTCTATTCATAATTTAGTTGTGTATCAAATGGACGTAAAAACTGCATTTTTAAATGGTGATTTGCATGAAGAAATCTACATGACCCAACCAGAAGGGTTTATAGTCGTTTGACAAGAACAAAAAGTATGCAAGTTGATTAAGTCATTGTATGGTCTTAAACAAGCCCCTAAACAGTGGTTTGAGAAATTCGATAACACGTTGCATGAAAATGGTTTTGTTCCTAACTTTGGAGATACATGTGTTTATTCTAAAATGTATGATCTTGAATGTGTTATTATTTGCTTGTATGTGGATGACTTGCTTATACTAGGCACTTCTCTCGATGTTGTTAACAAAAATCTTGTAAGGCTCCAAGTTTGAAATGAAAGACTTAAGAGAGGTTGACGTTATTCTTGAAATAAAAGTCCTTAAAACCCGTTATAGGTTTTCACTAAATCAATCTCACTATATTGAGAGAATTCTTAAAAAATTTGGATATTTTGATGAAGCTCGTGTTAGGTCACCTTATGACTCTTCACTTCATTTAATGAAGAATAGAGGTACTAGTGTGAATCAGTATAATTATGCAAAAATAATTGGTAGTGTGATGTATTTAATGAATTGCACAAGGCCTGACATTGCATACACTGTTAGCAGACTAAGTAGATACACACATAACCCAAATTCTAGCCATTGGAAAGCTCTTGACCGATTGATGCGATATCTTAAAGGAACCATTGATTGAAATTTATTGGTTCACCGTGTGTACTTGAAGCTTACTGTGATGCAAATTGGATATCTGATAATGATGAAGTAAATTCTACTAGTGGGTATGTATTCACTTTAGGTGGAGGAGCCGTGGCTTGGAAGTCTACTAAACAAACATGTATAGCTCTCTCCACGATGGAATCAGAACTAATTGCGGTTGAGTTGGCAGGTCAAGAAGCTGATTGGTTAAGAAACTACTTGCAGATATACCTTTAATAGGGAGACCTTGTCCAACTATCTCTATGAGATGTGATTCTCAAGCTGCAATTGCGGTAGCAATGAATACCATGTATAATGGGAAGAAAAGGCACATACGAATGCGTCATAAGGTTATACGCAGTTTAATTGAAACAGGTGTATTATCTTTGGAATTTGTAAGATCAGGGAGGAACTTAGCCGACCCCCTAACAAAAGGCTTGTGTGGACGTATGGTCCTGGACACATCTAAAGAAATGGGACTGTTGCCTAAGTAAGGTTAGTTTTTTCCGGATACCCAACTAAAAACTTTATCTTTGATAAAGTTTGTGGTTCAATGAGGTCAAACGAAGGTGAAAATGATAATCTGATGCTTATAAAGTTCTATTAGTGTTGTTGAATTGGAAGGTTGAGATTGTTGGTCTCTCAATGAACTCATTCCCGTATGGGGGTGTATAACAACATACACTTGATGAGTCACCTAAGTAAATGTTAAGGTAAAGGCTACCTAACTAGAAGAGAATTTGGCAATCTCTCTAGGACATTTACGATGCAGGGTTGTGTGCTAGGCCTTAAAAGCACTATATTAGACCGCGAAACTCTCAGATTTCCTTTGTTGATTCAAGTCAAAAGGCATCAACGTTGTTTTAGCTTCGGTATTAATTTTGAATCATGTGGGGCATTGTTGGACATATAATTCACAAATAAAATACCATTATCTCTTTGCACTTTATTAGCTTATTTTATTCCTAGTTAAAAAGGAAAAGCTATAAAGTAGAATTGAGTGTTTGTTTCAGCTTCTTTCTGCACAAGTCACACTTCCTATTTTATAGGTCTTCCACCTAACTTCTTAGAGACTTTATAGGAAGCTAACTTTATAGCGAAAGAAGGAGAGTGTAGATAGTGGGCAAGTATCTCGTGCCTTCAGTTCAATATTATGAATATAATAGGAACTCTTCAATTCTCTTTGAAACACAAAAACAGAAAAAGAGCCATTCTTCCTTCTATACGCTTTCTCATCTTCTTCCCTTATTCACATAATTTGAGAGTTTCAACTCGCTCAAACTGAGTGCACGGTTTGTGTGAGTACAGAGTAACCCCTGGAGTGAACCATCTTGGTTGATTTGCACCCAGATCTAGATGGCTTTTTCGCTCAAGTGCAGTAGTTTACTACGGCTTTGTGATTCCTCATTCAATTAAAGTTTTTGGTGCTCTTATTTTTCCAACAAGCACAACCAAGGTGTCTCTACAACGGCATGTGCACCCCTCCCTCAACACTAGATTGTAATAGTGTGTCATGTCTCTTAGTGATGGCAAGGAGCCTTTCACGATGGTATCCAACTTTGTCAAGACGAAAAGGTTGGGAAGTAAGTGCCATTGCTTTCGTTTGTCCTTAGCCCGTTTAGATAAATAGGTGGATTAAGAGTTAAAACAGATTATCCATATCTGAAAGTTGAGATCTCAAGGTAAGATTCAATAAACTACCAGTTTCAACAACCATTGAGCTATTTTGTTGTAAATTGTGTTTTTTAATATTTAAAATGGACACTTTCCCCCCCTTTTTTCAAAAAAAATAAATATATATGGGACCCGAAAGCTTACCTCTGAGTCCGGCTTGGGCGGATAAGTGCAAGGATTTATAACTAAATTTAAGGCTCGGCCTGAAAAAAGGGGGAAACGGGAAGGGAAAAAAATCCAAAAAGCCGACCCTAGTTTGTCCCAGTCTACACTCAACGTATAATTTAATAAAATGCTTGCTTTAAAATAAAAATAATAAAGTACGACTCTTGAATCATACAAACAACCTTGTTGAGACTTTACGGAAAAGTTGTTACCCATCAATAACATATGATATATGAGCCTAGCATATAAGTTTCATGAATTACTGGTATTGACAATTAGTTTTTGAATGATATGTTTTGGGCTTGTGTGTGTCGGCTTGTAACACCCAAATTTAAAATCCGAGATGTTATGAACTAGGATCTCACAATGGATTCTGACTAGGAATGACAAAGGGGTGTCCAAAAACCCGCCCCGGAAAAACGGTTGAAAACTCGTTAATGTGCGGGTGAAACTTCGGTAATGGATGATGAGACGAGACAAATACGGGTGAGCACTTAAGGCCATCATCTGAACCGCCGCCTACCACCGCTAACAACTCTTATCCCGATGATGTTCACACGAACCCATAATTAGAGAAGTGTGAGTGCGAACCTTGAGAAAATTGCTCAAAACGAGAGCATGAAATGAACAGTTTATCCGTTCGGTAAAGAAGTGTTGGGAACAGCTCCCACATTCGCATTGGTAAGATAGAAATGCAGAACTAGTTAAGTCAAATACTTAACTATATAAACTTATTCGTATTTAATTTGTGGAGAAGGAATATATATTTGTAAATGTGGAACTTTTGTGATCACTATGTAATTACACTAGCAGTCTTGTGTTTGAACGTGGATACACTAGCTTAGTAGCTTTCAAATGCTTGACTATGGAAAGGACAAACATATGCATAGTTATGAAAGTCGTGGTGGGTTCAAGGCCACTTCAACCGACATTCTCCCTTTTGTAGGTAGATATTAATTAAGAAGAATCTAGATTAGTCTCCTAATCTAATCTACTTTCCAAATCATGAAATTTTTTGAGATTTCTCCACTATTCTAATAGGGAATGAGTTGATGTTACTCTTTGGGCCGGGCTTACTTTTCGTGAATTTCGTGTACTTCAATCTAGATTGAAAAATTACGGCATCAACCCCGCATCACTTCACTTAATACATTAGATTTTGGTAATAGAGCTTTCTCAATTATTTTGGTAATAGTTTCAATTGTCTTAGAATTGCAGGAAGCCTGGATGCGAGCGTAACCAAGGTCGCGGTGTTGGATGCCATCAAAGCTTCAACACCATTAGCTTCAAGGTACATGAGCTTACCTTCTGTTTATGCCATGAAGTTTCATCGCTTTTAAATTCTTTTTGAAATTTATGCTTTTAGTTTTACTTGGATTTTATTATCAACTAGTTTAGTACCCGCACCTTGTACGAAATTGTATAAATAAATATTATATTTTCACTTTCATGCATCATATATTTGATATTAATTTATAGTAAAACTTATTTTTATTAATTAATATGACTAACATGAGGATTGATTTTTTTTTAAATAAATAAAAGAACGTAATTAAAATTCTATTACAAAGATTATTATTCGAGTATTATATTTACACCTTAATATATTATCACTTTTACTTAGATTTAGATTGAGGAGCAAATTTTAATTTAGTTTTAAATTAAACAAGTGTGTCAAATCTTGTTAGAAGATTTGCTTTAGATTTTCTCAACAAATCGAGTTACAATATATCAGTTTGTTAATTTTGATTGGTAGATAGGTAGATTTATTTTTTTTTTAATTATTTATTTTAATAAAATTGACGTGGCATGATGACTGTTTACAAATTTTAATAAAAAAAATTTTTATAAAATAATTAATGGTAAATCTGTAAATACGTTGTGGCAAATCTGTAAATAAATTGAAAAAAAGCTGATGTGGACGGCCTTAGAGGTTGACACGTGGACAAAATGGACGCTGTTTTAGTAGTATATATAGATGTTTTACGAATGAAGTTTCGAATACATAGTCCATAAAAATTCATTTCACATTATTACTTTATAAAAATAAAAAAACTTACATTTACTCTTCTTAAATATAAGACTTATAGTTATTTATTTTTCTTTTATAGTTTATCTTAATATGTGTGAAGAATAGTAATTGCCTCATTCTTTTATTTATCATGATATGTAAAAAAAAGTATAGATGCAACACTAAAATAAAACGGACATAATTGTTTACAAATTTGTAAACCTGTAAGGTATAATTGGTAGACTGCCAAACACCAAGTGTAAAAGTTGTGCAATATGATTACAAAAAGAATATATATTCATTCATCCATGATGATTAGCTACATTTAATTTATCATTGTACACCATGAGATAAGTTCATGTACATTGGTGTACGTAGTGTATAATATTTGTGCAGAATCAAGATAAAGGCAATGTTATATAGGGTTGTTCATCAATCTAAAGTCGATCCTATACCAAAAATCTCTACCGGAGTTGGACCGAATATTCAGATCCACTTCGAACTAAAAGTTTTTTTTAACAAAACTATTTAATGTTCAAAATTGAACCCTTTAAAATTTTACTAGATAGCTCCAACTTGGATATCCCGGCCAACAAGAACATTTCGGCTAGGTCAGGTACAAATTTTCGGTCCGAACTGAATTTTGAACGGCCCTAGTGTTACAAGTTCTATAGGTTCAAAGTTTTCAACATGCATATAAAAATCATCATTAGAGGCAACATGAAACTTTTATTTCCCCAAATCGGAAGGCAAACACAAATTTGATGAATATAGGATCATACTTGTACTTTAGTCCAATCAGACAACTATAATCAATTATCCAAATATATGCAATACGATTTCAGCTTACAAACACTCTGTTTTTGTACATACTCAGTTTTTTTTTTTCTTTGCGCAACAATTACAACCAAATCCTACAAACTCTTCTGCCTAAACTATACAACTTCAATGGAATCATACCGGCCCAAACCACGGGTCGACGGTTTAGGTTTACGTTTGTAATTTCGACAAACCTAAGCGGGCGGTTTATCGTCGGTTAAACTGCCAAACCAAACCGGCGGTTTAAGCCGGTTTAGTTAGTTTTTTTAAATTTTTTGTAATTTTTAAAGGGACCGGTCCTCAAACCGTCGGTTTGGTCCGGTTTTCCAATTTTTTTATTTTTAAAATTTTTTTTTTAACAAACCGCAGTTTGACAGTTTGGTTTTTCCCGGTTTAGGTTTAGGACCCATATCTATCAATTATCCAAATCTATGCAATATGATTTCAGCTTACAAACACTCCCTTTTTGTACATACTAGGTTTTTTTTTTCCTTTGTACAAACAACAATTACAACCAAATCCTACAAACTCTTCTGCCTAATCTATACAACTTCAATGGAATCAACAATGTCTCTCACTGATTCAAACTTCGCCGAGCCCTCTTTCTCAATATAGTACGAGACCAACGCCTTGACTATGATTCGGTACTTCCTTCTGTAAGTCGGGAACTTGGATATGCTTCTCATCATTCCCGTCAGCCTGTCAAAACACATCCGATGATTCTACCCAGCCCACAAGAAATGACATTTGTTTCGAATTCATATTTTACTAATCTTTATTCTTTTTTCCACAAAGATCAAACAATGAACAAATAACTATCTGCCTACTATATTGGACCTGATATGAAAGAGACAGCACTCCAAATTAACAATGACATTTCATCTAGAAGGAAATTAAATATTGTATGAAAATATTGTTCTAAAGAATCCATATCAGATATTAATAGCAAGCAGTAGGCAAATATATTTTCAGTTCTTACAGAAATAGACAGATTTTTATTAGAAAGTTGTAATTGACAGTTTTGAAAATCAAGCTGATGATTATAAAGTTATATTAGGAGTTCAAATGACAGGTTGTATGTCCATCATCCCAAATTGAAGTTTTCTGATTTGTTCAGCAAATCAAATATTATTAGAATCATAAATAGGAACATGTATTTCAGTTTTCACAATATAAAAAACATTTTTTTTATTACGAAAATCATGGTTTAAGTTTTGATTTTGCAGTATTGAAAATTAAGTTGATCATAATAAAGTTATAACAACTTCAGCACATCTTCAAGGAAAATGAAAATTTCTATTGGCAGGTGTTATAATTGAAGTTCAGATGATAAATAGGAACATATATTTGAATTTTCATAACAAAAAAACAATTTGATTTTTCAGTATTGAAAATTAGGCTGATCATAATGAAGTTATAATAATTTTAGCACATCTTCACGGATATATGAAAAGTTCTAATGACAGGTTTGTTTGTCAATGATTCTAGTAAAACTATTCAGAGTTCAAAATATAAAATAAGAATAACAAATAGATGAAGTTTGAGTACCTTCTGCTGATGCCTTGAATTTGAGCAGATCTAACAGGATCATGAGACATGAGACTATCATTTTCCCACTCGTCCATACGTTGGGTGTCACTCCCGAACAAAACAACTTTCTCCAAGTACCGAACCTCCCCATCAGACAGTTTGATTGCCTTGATCTGTTCTTTTAACAGCAATACGGGTTGGAAGAACCAATCCAATAATTTGTCCTTGGGCCTGTTCTCGTAGGTGACAACTATGTCTTCAAAAAGAAGAAGTCCATCTGACCCGGATTTGATGGAGTGAAGTAGAGTGTGAAGGCATGAGTAAGATGGTAAACCAACACCTATAATGGCTGCCTCGTGACCGTTCTTTGCCTTTATCCATTGGGAGAGGTCCACTTGTGTGATCACATTGGTATCTATCAGTTCCTTCCCTCTAACTTCACACGAGCGCATCATGTGTGCCCACATCTAGATAGCGAAACATGAATCTTTATTAAAATTTGAATAATTGATTCATTTCTAAAGGTGAAATTTGAGGATTTTGTGTCAATTTGCAGACAGCATGCTACAAGTACATTAGTAACATCATCAATTATCCAGTTTCAAAATACTTACTGCAAGGCCGACATGGTTGCAGCTTATTTTGCTTCTTTTGCTTTCACTTTTCCTGTTTGAGTTCATGTATTGGTTGGCCCCTACGTATTTTACATTTTCTGTCTAATGATGAAAGGGGTGTGGTTGTTCCTACTTGATTAATACTTAGCCAATCTTTTGGTGTTTTGGTGTAAGGGGCCTCGTAGGATTGATCAATTAGCAAACATCTAGATCTTGGAATCATCTCAAATCCATCATTTTTCAACCGTTACAAAGAATGATAAGCAATAATTGTAGAATTCATGGAACGAAATAAATGGGCAAGTTAATTCCAACAAAAAAGCAGCTTTGTCTAGCTGAAGAGGATCCCATTTAGTTACTTCATTTAATTAAGTAATGTATAGCTGCGTCATATATCAATGCTCCTGCCATGCTGGTGCAGTGTTTCTACTGTATATACATGATATTATTAGCTGATAGAATTTAAGAGCTTATATAAATTACTTGTATGTAATGAGCCTAAGTCCTAATGAAGATATTATGCTTAACATACCTGGACCATCTTCACGTCATGTATAGACTCCCTTACGGATCTTGAGGGAGCCAAGTTCGGGATGAACATAAGAGTTGCCTGTGCAGAAGGACCCAAATTGATGCTTGGAACGTGCGTGTGATTGCCTCTAACTGAAAGCTCTGATGAGTGCGAAGTCTTCTTCCGGTACTTGGGTCTGTACACCATCAAAGGTTAAAAGATGGAAACACAGAAGGATGACTAACAAAGGAATTAACATCTGATTTTTATTCTTCAGAAATATGAGGCAAGACAAAAAGGAAAGGTAAGATGATTGATATGTTAATTAGCTTCTTACTTTGGAAACATGGAGCCCTCTCTCAAATAAAGAAAATCATTTGTGTACTCATCAAACTCTGCAACCATTGCAATCACATAAGCTGCACCTCTTCTAAAGGACCTTTCCTGCTCAAGATGATAAACGGAAAAAAAAACTTCAGTTGCATGCACTAGGCATTATAAATCATATACAAACAGAATTAAGTGAGACCTGATATACAATATATGAACCATAGAGTCCCACGAAAACACTCGAGAAGATAGACATTAAAACACTCCCAACAACAATGAGAGGCCATAGGACGATGGCTAAACCAGCAACTGGGATACAAGCAGTTTCAAGAAACGGTCCTTCACGAGTAATAAGATCATGTATAAGCCTTTGCCACCCTTTGAAGAGCATGTAAGGACTTTTTACTAAGGCAATCACGGTATAAGAAGGGACTTCAACAATCAGACCCATCAAACCGATTATGATGATACCCGGAACCTGAATAAATCTGCATAACATTTAAGTTATGAAATCAAGTATGTAACATTCAATCTGCTTTCGGTGTAAATCAGTTATAATGAAAAGGGAAACTAACTTAAGAGTCTGGATTTCATTAGAACTTTGCGATTCCCGGATCTCTCTCAACCATAAAGGGTAAGAGTGGTAGCAAATATCAGCAAAGTCCTGAACCACAGTACAACTTCCTTTAATGGTTCCCCATGTTCCATCCTAGTAGATCACCATAAGCAACACCAAAATCATTAACAGAAGCCCTAAAATGGGAAGATCAGTCAGATAAGGCATAATTAGCAAAATTAAAAATTACCACAATGCAATGCAAATATTTCATGAACTCATTATCTCGTCTGAAGGCTTCAAAGGCTGAAACCCAAGGGGTAAAGAAACCATATCCCACACCAACAAGAACACTCCCAGCTATGCTGAGGCCCAACCAGATAACAGATAAAGCAGGTAAAGCTAACAAGATTGCAATCTTAAGTGGTGTGTCAAACCTATTGGTACTGCAAAATCAAACAATAAATCCAGCAGAAAACACACATCAGGAAAATCCCCAAATAAATCAAAATGAAGAAGCATAAAAGACATCAAATGAAACAGTTACAGCAAATATAAAAGGGGGAAATATTGAATTACTTGACAATAGTGTAAATTGTCCAAGCAAAGTGAAAGGGAAAGAGACCCAATAGCACTCCAACATTCCCAATAACTACTATAAGACCGGCAACAGGACCCACCAACAATCCTGCAAAAATAGCACATATATATATGAAGAGATGGTACCAATTAGAGCTGAATTAAAGAAGATATTATAGAAATTAGGTTTTAAAAAAAAGGAGTACCTTTAAAAGCACCCAGAAAAAGGGCGGAGCAAAATGCAAAGATTACATACAAGATTCTCAACCAACCGTTCCAAGTGTTTGGCATACTTCAAACTTTAAGAAGATCATGAAATTAAAGACACCTAGATGTTCAAAAGTAGAAGATTTTACAATTAAGAAGGGGAAATTTCAACTGTGTATCATCAAAATTCAGGAAAGGAGAGGGTTGAAATGGATCAAGAGAAAGAACAACGGCTCCAAAGTAGAGAAGAACACAAAAGCGTTCAAAGTCAGAAAACAACGCCAAACACTTGGAAATGAAGCAGAATTTTCAAAGTTCATCGTATATGTGAAAAACAAACACAAAAAGGAAGAAGTATTATTCGAAGAAAGACGTGCCTGGATACCCAAAGGAGAAGAGCGTCGAGTCAACTATGCTTGCTTATCAATCCGATTACAATCATTGGAATTTCAAAGAATGTTCTCATTTTCTTAAATAAAATATTAAAGTAAATATCATTGTTCAAAGTTGTAGGACAAGAGATTGAATAAAATAAGATAAAACTAGGCTACCAAATCCAATTCTAATCATTCAAACATTTTGACGGCAGATGAACATTTCTATTCTTCCTCTATAAACTGCTTTTCAGTTTGATTACAAGTTAAGCTTAGACAACAAATCAGCACATGATTATTTTAATTAAAGTTTATGGACTAGAAAACTTCAATTGAATGTAACTTTGACTTATTTTAGAACTACAAAAAGCCTCAGGTGCCATAGGTTAATGATTCATTATTTATTAGATAACTTCATTGTTATTAGTCATTATCATAATTCATAAATCGTAATAGTATATAACCACAATTTTTTTTATACCAAAAAATTGAAAATTTTGTTTTAGACTACTTTGTCCAAGATATTAATAATTTTCAATAATATAAAAAAAAAAATCAAAATTTAACTCTCCTTCTGTTGGACAAACCTAATCTAAACTCTTGTTTTCACTTTTCAACTATTTTTTTTTTTCTAATTTTAATTAATTTTTGGCAAATTAGATAAGTAAGCATTTTTGAGATTTCTATCTAGTAACCAAATTCAAGGTATAAATATGTTTAGTAAATGTACCCCTAGTTAAACATCTTAACTTCCAATTTCAATTTAATGAAAGTGATAAAAATCGAAGGGGTACACAAACCTAATGGAAATTAGAAATTGACCTATTTGACCAAATTCTTTCTTAATTTTTCAACTTCAACTAATTTTTTTTAATAATTAACAAAACACGAAATAATTCTCAATTCCAATATTAGTTCACTATGACATAATGTCAACTCATCGACATTTAGGGGATGTTTAGTTGCAACTCGAAAATCATAATGAAAACAAATATAGTCTCATTGTTTATTTATGAATGCTCTCTCATTTTCAATGCAAAATGTGATATTAAAATTGATCAAATTCTACTCCAGTTAGTTAAAGTTGCAATGAATAATTCTAAGACATTAAATGAATAAGAGTATATACATAAACTAGATTTGTTACAATCAGGATTGGCCTATTGTTATCATGATGGTTGATTGTTAGTTTATTGTTTATACCTAGCCACGTCTATGTTTTCATGCTTTTATTGCAAGTGCCCAAGACAAAAAGTGATAAACAAAGCTCTAGGAGAAACTTTCTAAGTCTCTTACACTTCTATTGTCTAAATCTATGTTGAGTTCCTCTTGTTCAAGGAATTTCATCCTTTTCACTTTTTAGCTCCGAGATCTTTCTTTATCACCTTTTATCCTTGGCTCTTGCAAAAGTCGACACATGCAAAATTGTATCCCTTCTTTTTTTTTTTTGAAAAACGGAAAGCAGTTAGGATGAACTATCTCCTAGAGGTAGTCCACCCTAAAGCATCCTTACGGATGAGAACACGAAGTTCGGGATCGTCAGAAAAAACAGGTGTTGGGGTTCGATATTCCCAGATGGGTCAGTCGGTTAGCAACACAGTTGGTTTCTCTGAAAATATGCCTGATCAGGACTCCGTCAAAGAAGCGGAGATCCAGCATGGAGTCGGAAATAATCATCTCGACCTCCCACGGGCAACTCCACAATCCTTGGAGTGCCTTGATAACACAAAGGTTATCACCCTCAATTTCGATCTTTTTGATCTTTAATTTGATAGCCTCTTGTAAACCTGATTTGAGAGCATAAGCTTCAGCTTTAATCACCGAGTTAAAATTATTTTTTGTCGCATCAAGGCTAACAACCTCACCCTTATGATTCCGAATCACAAAGCCAACGGATGTTATTCCCGAATCGAGTTTAGATCCATCAAAGTTAAGTTTATGGAAACCAGGTTTTGGTTTATCCCACTTAATATTGTTTTTTTTCCTTTTGGAAGAGTTAATGTCCTTTCGTTGTTGTTTTATCACGTAATCGTCTTCATCACAGATGTTAGTTTTCCACATTTGGATTTGGTTTTTAATGAAGCTTATAACCTTATTGCAAGAACCAATAGGCTCGTTTCAAAAATAGTTTTGTTCCTGAAGAACCATATACTCCACCAGATAGTTGCGAGGTTTGCAACCTTGTTAAGTCCAATTTTGTTTTTTTATTTCTTGTAGGAGGTCGTGAGGTTTTTTATTTAGGAGGCAGATTTTGTTAAGTTCGGTTAATATTGACCTGTCGATGTTGGCAAGAATTTGTTTGCTAAAAGGACATTCAATATGAAAGTGGTACAAGTCCTCTAGATGGTGGTTGCATAGTTCACATTGCCTTGTTACGGCGATTCTTCTTTCGTCAAGCTTAGCTTTTGTTGGTAGTCCGTTTTGTGAAATTTTCCAAAGGAAGTTTTTTATTTTAGGTTGGGTATCGAAGTTCCAGATCCAATCGCATGTATAGTTCGGGGACATGCTTGAATCCTTCTCAATCATTTCCGACGCAGATTTTGTAGTAAACCAACCATTATTACTACATCTCCAATATAATCTATCTTGAATGTCATTTTTTGGTAGAATTATTTCCTTGATTTTTTTCCTAATATCTAGGTTAATGATGCCTTGTAGTTCGTTATCAATTTTGTTGATATCCCACTGTCTCGCGTCGTTAATAAAGTGACTAACCTTTATATTTGTGTCAAATTTATTGGTATTTTGGACCATTTTTATAAGTAGTGTTGTTGTTACCCAATTGTCATGCCAGAAGTTGATGGTTTTACCATTTCCGACTTGCCAAATAATACCATTTTTTAATTCAAATTTTAGCTTCATAAAGTTATTCCATTGCCAAGATGTTGATTCTTTCTTTTGGTAATGAAGAATATTATGATTTTTCAAATATTTTTCGTTAACAATTTTAACCCAAATATTATTTGGTTCAGCCAAAATTTTCCAAAGTAGTTTCATTTGTAGAGCTTTTTTTGTGGTTAAAGATTTCCTTAAACCAAGACCACCATTCTTTTTTTATTTGCATATTACATCCCAACTAATGATGGGTCTATGTTGGTCTCCTTTATTCTAGAAGAAT
The DNA here is from genome assembly GCA_033239125.1 of Fagopyrum homotropicum. Classification (NCBI taxonomy): domain Eukaryota; kingdom Viridiplantae; phylum Streptophyta; class Magnoliopsida; order Caryophyllales; family Polygonaceae; genus Fagopyrum; species Fagopyrum homotropicum. The sequence continues at coordinate 136,846,479 of BSWB01000001.1, read as the reverse complement.
TTTTTATATGTTTTATCTAGCTCCTCTAGATTATGACTCGGGAGCATAAAACTTTGCATAACAAAGGTTGGTTTAGCCGTTAGATTATGTTTTATGAGGGTGTTCCTCCCTTCTTGTGATAAGGAATTGGCTTTCCATTTCGAAAGTTGTTGTTTTGTTTTGAGGTTTATGTCACCAAAAGTCTCTTTTGTCACTCTGCCGTTGATGATTGGGCATCCAAGATATTTGTCGAGGGTAGTGGAATGATTCATTGCTAGAATATTTTTAATTGGGCAATGTTACTTTCCTTAGTATTTTTTGTTGTTTGTAAAGCAGATTTTTGGAAGTTAATCTTCTGTCCCGATATCGAGCAATACATTTCCAGGATTTGCATAGTTCTTTGACATGAGGCCAAATTTTCTTTAGCAAAAATGATCATGTCATCAGCAAAAGAAAGAAATTGGATTGGCGTTGCTTGTCTGCACACGGAGAAACCAATATGGTGTCGTAGTTGTTGCAATCTTCTTGTAGCATTTGTGTTAGGATTTCAGCTCCCAGGATGAATAAATAAGGGGAAAGGGGATCTCCTTGTCTAAGTCCTTTTTCCGGAAAAAATTGCTCAGTTGGTCTATTATTAACAAGAACAGAGAAAGATACTGTAAGTATACATTCTTTAATCCATCCCACGAATTTATTATTGAATCCAAATATTTTGAGGATACTAATGATGTAGTCCCAGTTGACTTGATCATATGCTTTTTCCATATCTAGTTTGATTGCGGCCCATCCTTCCTTACTCTTTTCAGACCGAAAAGAGTGGAAAATTTCGTGTGCAATAAGAATATTGTCGTGGATTGATCTGTTAGCAACAAAGGCGCCTTGTAGAGGGTGAATGAGTTTAGGCATGATGGTTTCCATTCTGTTCGTGATTATTTTCGCAATACTTTTGTATACTGTTGAGCAAAGACTTATTGGTCTAAAATGATTAATTGTTGTAGGATTATCCACTTTAGGTATTAGGGTTATAAAAGTATGGTTGATTTGTTTGAGCATTTTACCGCTTCTGAAAAAACCTTTCACGACTTTTGAAACGAAAGTTCCTACAATGTGTCAATATTTTTGATAAAATCCGGCCGGCATACCATCAGGTCCCGGGGATTTATCACATCCTATATCGAACATGGAATTTTTTATCTCTTCATTAGTGGGAGGTTTTGTTAGATTAAAGTTATCTTCCTCGTTGACTTTGTTTTGAATAAGTTGGAGTTTGTTCTCCAAAAGAGATTGATCTAGTTGGGTTTTAGAGTATTTTCTCACGAATTGTTTTAACTTCCAATCTGATCTCAGATTCCGAAGATAAAATCGTACCATTTGTAGTTATTAGTTCGTTTTGGTGTTTTTGATTTCTTCTTCCAGTAGCAATGCGATGGAAATATTTGGAATTTGAGTCCATGTTCTTCAAATGATTGTTTTTAGTTCTTTGTCTCCAGTATCTCTGGTGGAAAGACAATAATCGGTTTTGTTTTGTTAGAAGATTTCTTTGGATGGTTTCTTCTCTTTGGTTTAAGTTATTAGGACTTGAGCTTTGAATTTCCTGTAGTTGTGATTCTACATCTTTAAGTTGTTTGAATATGTTACCGAAATTAACTTTACTCCATTCCTTAGCCTTCATTTTAAGAAGATTGAGTTTTTTTTTGTGAGTTTATACATATCATTTCCGATAAAGTTGGAACGCCACGTTTGTTTAACAATGTTCTCAAATGATTTTCGTTTAGTCCACATCATTTCAAACCTGAACGGTTGTGGAGTATAGTTATCCGTTGTCGAAATTTCCAAAGAAATTTGACAGTGATCTGATATAGTGAAAGCATGGTTTTTTGTTTTAAGTTTGGGTACCACTGGAGTATTTGATTATCAACCAACACACGATCAAGTTTCTCAAAGATATTATTCGGACCATCACGTTTTTTCCTCCAAGTAAATAAATTACCTGAAGTTTGGATGTCCTCAAGGCAACAAAGGTTTTTGAAGTTGATCAGTCTATTAAATCTATTGGTGTTGATAGGGGCTCCTCCTTGTTTTTCGGAATGTTGTTGAATTTCATTAAGGTCTCCAAGGATAATGGAGGGAAGGGGAGAATCTTGTATGAATTGCGCAAGGTTATCCCAGAATTGATTTTTTGTGGCTTCTTGTGGAGGTGCATACGCAAAGATTAGGTTCATCTTATGATTCAAATTGTTGCAAATAAATTCCACACAAATGAATCTGTCGTTTTTAAAAATAAATTTAACCGTTTGGTTTCTTAGTTGGTGCGCTTTCCATAAAAGGCATAAGCCGCCGGCCCTTCCGATGGCTGGGCAGTAAATCATGTTGTCCAAACCGGCCGATCTCCAAGATCGGTCATCCGGAGGATTCTCTGATTTTGTTTCTGCTAAAGCAATGATGTTGATCTTGTGGATTTTACAAACATCGTCGAGGTTTGTTCAGAGGGTACTCCGGATCATACCTCTAATGTTCCAGAAGCTTACTATCATTTAAACTAGGTTTTGACATTGACCGATCGGATGGACAAGAGGCTCGGAAATCCTAAACTCCACAGAGTAGAGTCTAAAATTTTCTCTTTGTTCATGGCAGTTTTAAATTGATTATGGGTCATAGAATGGGTTATATATACAATCAAATCGATCCTACGTGAGGCAACGAGTTCGAACGTTTGGTAAGACAACAACAAATCTTCATAGGGAGTCTGATTTCTAGAATGGTTGTAGACCAAGTAGCAAGGTCTTAAACCTAGATTAGCGCAATACACAAGCATGGGATTACCCCAGTTAATATTGGATTGGTCAAATCCATCAACAAGAAAGCATTGAAGGGGAATTTGATTCCCATGAAGCAAGGGTTTAAGCCCTGTTTGGCATTTATCAAGAAAAAAATGATCAAAATTGAACCGCAATTTGTTGTCACAAGGCCAATAGAAAGAAAACTTGTAGTCACTTCCATTAGTCGGGATCAAAGGATCAACTCTATAGGTAGGGATACAAGGGTTACAAGTACAATTGTGGACACAAAACATAAGATCAAGTTGAAAGAAATTAACAAAAATTTTCATGTTAATCTCTACAGCAGGGCGATATTGGTTAGACATGGGACCCAAACCTAAACCGGCAGTTTAGGTTTGGGAACCGGCGGTTTAGGTTTGGCCAAAGGCCAAACCTAAACCTAAACCGGCCGATCCCGAACCGCCGGTTTAGGTTTAACCTAAACCGGCGGTTTGTCAAACCGCCAAACCGCCAAACCGCCGGTTTGGCGGTTTGACACATGACTTTTAAAAAAATAAAAAAAAATAAATATATATATATAAGTAATATAATATATAATTATATATTAATTAAAAATTATACGTATAATTTATATATATTAAAAAATATTTTATAATTTTATATTTTATACATAGAATTTTTTTTTACAATAGCATTTAAATAGAATTAGTAAGTAAATAAAAGAAAGCAACTAAAATAACATTACTAACAATAATAAAAGAAAGCAAACTCAAATTTTTTATACATTGAATTTTTTTTCATTACATTAGCTTTTGAATAAAATAATTACATACTAAAAGAAATTATTAACAATAATAAAAGAAAGAAGCAACTAAAATAAAATGACTAACTAACATACAAGTTATACAAGTATACAACAAAGCAAACCAAATTTTTTTATACATTGAAATTCAATGTATAATAATTACATAGTAAACAAAATTACTAACTACAATTCTACAACAAAATAAAGCAAGCTAAATTTTTTATACATTCAATTTTTTTATTACATCTTTACATTAGTATTTGAAATTTTGAATATAACTAAATGAAAAAAAAAAAGGAAAGGGCTTGAACCGGTTTCCCGGTTTCCTACGTATCCTCTTGGGGTTTAAGAGGAATCAAAGCCCACGTAGTTCTCTTACCTTTACTTACCTTTTTTCGGACTTCCGAGTTGTTTTCGTAACCCCCTTACCTTTGCGCCTCGGACTCGGAAGTAGTGGTCGGATAATCGGAGTTGGAATCCGATGATCTATCATAAGTGGGTGCATTCCGTTGTAGCCTCCTCTCCGCCCTTATCCAATCTTGAACACAAACTTGAGCCTCCAATTTATCGGGCTTCAATTGACTCCTCTTGTAGCTTAGCATGTTTCCTCCTTGACTAAAAGCTTGCTCCACGGCCACCGTTGATGCGGGAACGGCCATAATTTGTTGCACAATCTTGGCTAATGTTGGATACTTTGGGGCCATCTTCTTCCAATATTGTAAAACTTCAAAACTATCAATATCACCATCAAAACTAAAAGGAGTAGTTAGAAAATCTTCAAATTCTGCACTTGCGGATGAATGTCTAGGTGTTTTAGTTCTTTTAGATAAAATTTGTCTAGCTTTAGAAAGAATAGAAGGAGAAGAAGAAGAGGGTGGAGGAGTTGTTTGTGTAGAAGCACTAGCACCAGCACTAGTTTCAAATAAAGTAAGTAATTTAGCAATTTCAACACGAACATTACTAATAATATTATTAACGTTCTTAATAGTAGATAAACCTAAACATTCATAATAAGCATTTAAAAATTCCGTAACACCATCAATTTTAAGTCTAGGATCAAAAACGGCGGCAATAAGATAAACTACGGGAACCTCATCATAATATTTTAGCCATTTTGTTTTCATTTCGGCCGTAGCATATTTAAGTGATTCTAAAGCTAAACTGGTTTGTAAAGCCTCGGCAACATTTACGGCTATTTCTAAAAAACAAGAAGTAGGAATGTAAACATAACTTAACGTATTAGTAGCATCACTAAAAACTTTTAAAACACTACAAATATCAAAACAAGTTTGCCAAATACTTTCATCATCTAAAATAAACCAAGAAATAAATTGTGAAGAAAATTCTTGTAAAATATTTTTATAACGAATAGCTTGAGTAAGTAGTTTATAGATTGAGTTCCACCGAGTTCCAATATCTTTCGAAAAAGAAATCGGAGGAAAAAAATTTTCAATACAAGTTGATCTCCATTTTCTTCTTAATTCGGTTGAATGCCAAATATGTTCAATTACATCGGTTATAGGTTCTAACATTTCATGTAAAACTTTTAGGCCATCTTGAACACTTAAATTTAAAATATGACATGCACATCTTTGGTGAGTAAAAGAAGTTTTTGTAAGTTGACCCACATTTCCCACTAAATGGTTAACGGCGCGGGTGTTAGCGGAAGCATTATCAAATGAGTATGAAAAAACTCGATTTTGTAAATTAAATTCTTGTAAAACGGTTTTTATTAAATTAGCAATGTTGGCGGCACTATGTCTTTCATTAAAATGTCGATATACAATAACAAATTTATGCAAGTACATATCATTATCGATAAAATGTAAAGTGATGCCCATGTAAAAATATTTTTGTGATAAAGTACTCCAAATATCACTACAAATTGAAACTTGATGCGAAAAAGATTGTAAAACCGTAAGAATTTTTTGTTTTTTTTGTTCATAAGAATGAGAAACTAATTTCGAAACTTGTTTACGAGAAGTTGGTTTATAAGCCGGTTGAAGATAATTAGTGTTATATTCTCTTACATTAATAGATTCCGCATAAGAAAATGGAAAAGCTTCGGATGCAATTAAGTTGGCTAATGCTAAATATTCATCAACATGATTATAATTAAATAAAGAAGATTGAGAGGAAGAGGATGCAAACCCGTGGGACAATTGAGTTTGTCCCCGTGATATTCTGAGCTTCTCCGGATGAGTCTTTTGCATGTGGGTTTGCAAAGTCCCGTATCCGCCCTTCGACTTCCACTTGTACACCTTCGTACAATAATTGCCGGTTAACCGCCGGTTAACCGCCAGTTTGGCCAAAAAAAATAAAAAAAAAATAAAAAAAGGGCTCAAACCGGCGGTTTAACCTGCGGTTAACCACCGGTTTGAACCGTCGGTTTAGGTTTGGTGTAGAACCAAACCTAAACCTAAACCGCGAACCGCCGGTTCAACCAAACCGACAAACCTAAACCGCCGGTTTGGTCAAACCGGCGGTTTGCGCCGGTTCACAAACCGCCGGTTCGGCGGTTTGGTTTGAACCGGCCACACCTCTAATATTGGTTGTTAAGACTGAGTGTGATTGAAGAGTTCATTAGCAAAGAATCAAGATCCTTGATTGTGATCTCCAGATCATGTAATTCCTGCTTGAGTTTGTTGGTGCATTTGTAGAGTTCCTGTAAAGTCAACAAAGACAAAGACAAGAGCAGAACAAAACACAGCCAAATTCGAAACCAAAGGCAGTAACAAGCAAGTTTGTTAGATATACACTGGGTAAAAATCAGCCTGGTAATGGTAGAGCAAGATAGCTTGGATTCGCCTATTTTAGAGCTATAACATACATGGATTATCAGGTTAAGAAATTGCTTTACCAAACAAATTAGAGCACAACATCCTACAATTTTGTAGAACTGCCAGAGGGATAAACACTCAATGCAGGACACCAGAGATCCATTCAGAGGTAAAACAGGATGTAACCCATCATCACAAAGATTGTTAGGTTGGTTAGAGCTTAATTTGTAAGATTTAAAGAGAACGGTATATAGCAAACTTTTCATTGAAGAATTGAGGACATCAAGATACACCCACGAGACATCAGCGCCTTCCGCAAGACTCAGAGTGCCTAGTCCAGAGCCGCCGAGCCCATCAAAGAGGTCAAAGAAGTTTAGCCTTTTTAAGCATAGTTTACCATTCGAACCAACGAAGACTCGATGTCGGATTTTGCATCTGAGATTTGTGATGCCTCTCTTCCTTTTGCAAAAGACTTTTGAAGAGATCCATAGTATTCCCTTCCGAACAACGCAGTACATTGTAAGCACGGAACATCGGAGTTGAAGAGGGATTAGAGCCTATTTCCAGAAGGGGCACATAACGGGGCTTTTCCATTCTTGTCTGGTCCCGAAACGATCAAAACGCCCATTAAATGTATAAACGCCAAACGCCATTATCAAGGCAAAGAGGCAGAGGAGAAGGCCATCAACGTTTCTGTAGAAGAAACACCAACGAGGGAGGAGCTTCGAGGGCTCGATAGGAGTTATAGGAGGAATGAATCAGAAGTCGAAATCATCCGAGTCGGTATGACACAAAAGATTGCCAATAACAAGGTTTTTGGCCATAAATGGTGGTGATGGGGCAGAGTGATTATTGTGGCTGGGAGGAGAGCAGGCTCCGGCGGCTAGGGTTTGATTCCTGGAGTGAATAGGAGAGAGCATTTTGGTTTGTATCCCTTCTTTATATTAACTTGTTGACAACTTCTTCTGAAGCCTTTTAGATATTTAACTTTTATATATGTAGATTTTTTTGGGGAAATTAGTCAAAAGTATAGATTAAAGACTCAACAATGGCAGTCAACTTGTCAAGTAGTATATTTGTAACAACCGGAAATTTATATATATATATATATATAAAAGATTAATTAATTATTCGGAAACGGATTTCCGATTAATTAATCACTCGGAAACGGATTTCCGATTAGTTAATTAATCGGAAATGGGCTCCGAATTATTTTAATAGCGGATCTTATTCTTCAGGACCAGCCCACTTCTTCCCTCTTTAACTCGGCCCACTCCGTTACTCTTGCAACCAGCCGGCCCACTCTCCTTATTCTTCAAACCAACCATTCTTTCAGCCAGTTTGTGGTCCCGCCTCCCTCTATTTCCTCCTTATCACATTCCCGTATCGTAACAACAAGGATAGCGGATCACGTCTTCCACCTCCTGCAACTCACACCGATTGCAACTTCCGGATTCAACAATTTCAGCACTCCCGATCGGCGTCCTGGTCCTAGAAATCCCGCCGACGGTTAGGTAACTACCTCTCCCCTTCATTCTCCGGTTTCTTCGAGCCGGACACAAGTGCTGATTGAGTTCTCCTTTACCGGCGACAACAGTGCCACCAGGCCACCATCGGGCAACCACAAAAGGGGTGGCAGAAACCACCGCACCGGTTTAGACATTAGGTACCGTCATCCTTTCTTTCTTGAATCTCGTTAACCCCGTACGTACTTTGAAGTGCCGGATCGTATCTTGTCACCAGTGCGAGCAGACCGGCAGAAACGATGCTTGAATCCTGGACTCCTGTACAGCGACGCCCACCCGCGAGTATCGTCCATCTGAGACGGAGTCGTCTTCTAGTTCCGCTCCCTCCTGCTTGTGACCCCTCCTTTCTTATACGTTAGCCACTTCAGAACCTTTCCTCACCGACGGGCCACGAATTCGGGACTGTCATACTTCAAAGGGTAAGTCTGCTCCATCTTGCATATGGTTTCTTTCTTGTTGAAGTAGGATAGCTGGGTAGGCATGAGTGCAGCAGGTCGAGTTGGAAGTGTTGTAGCCATGGAGTTGAATATTGAAGAGTGAATAATGGTCTGAGATTTGTGTTCTACTGTAGTATCGAACTCATGACCACTGAGTATGATAAATTTGAGACTGTGCTGCCAGTTAGTATCGAAGGGAGGACCTTCTGTCCACTTCATAGAAGATCAGTGTTAGGCTTGGATCTGCAGACTTGTAGGATTATTTCGAAGCTTTAGAATGATCATCTACCGTTGAATTTTTGATATGCTGTAGATAGATATGTGTAGTTTATTGTATTAAATTTTGGGAGAGAGTGAACGGTCGGATTAGGATTTATAAGGCCCCGAAGTAGGATAGTTGGGCTATTTTTGTAAAAGAGGAAGAAAAATGACTAAGTGTAGAAATGTTAAATTTACGCCAACTTTAAAATTTCATGGGAGATTTTGGTTAAAAATTTTAGAGAGATCTTGACACATATATTTAGTAGGTATATCATACAAGAATTAGGAAGTGTATTCCGGAATTTTGATCTTTCATTAGAACCTTGGATCTTAATCCAAAGTCGGACCTGAACGACTTTTTATGAAAGACTAGAATTTTGTGTAACTCTTATAAATCCTCACTAAACTTTTGTATGAGAATTAGATTTAGGACATAGGTCCTAGAATAGAATTTTAGGACTAACTGATATACTTCCCGGAGTTTCGGAATCAGGGGCAAAGTGGTCTTTTAACCTAAGAAAACCTTTTTCGTAAATTCCTTTCACGAGATTGTAAAACTTAGAAGTTTATAACTTCTAAGAGTGTGAGATGTAATTTTGATACACATGCCTTGTTTAACGGTACGGACCGAGTTGAGATTTGTGAGAATGATCTTTGATTGAGGTAAGTCCTTGCGACTTACTTAGCCAGTTTCTGGATATTAGTTGGGTGATAATGGTGGTGTGTGTGCAATGTGTGTGATTATAATAATAACAACTTGTTAGGACGACCGTTGTTATTATGTTTTAAGACCCAAGTGTATGTATAACGGGCCGTGACATCACTGCCCAACTCTGACAAGAGACTGGGAGGTTCTCTATACCCAGACCAGGAAGGTACAAGGTGAGATGCATCGGATCCATTCCTGATGGTTACACGGGGGCGGAGGTTTGGGAATCCCTCGTGTCACAAATTAAGTATCATTAGTAAGAGTGAATGACTTAAATGAAGATAATAAATGGATTGTTTGAAAGCATGATGAGTGTTTATTATTTTATGTGTGTGTGCTATTGTTATTCTCCTAATGTTTAGATAACTAGCTAATGGTTATTCTTTTGTTGTGCTTTTAGATTTACCGCAGGTTAGAACAACAATTGAGTGATCTGGAAGTAGTGGTCAGCCGGGTCTCCGTACTCCTTAGAGTGGGGGTTGAGTTGTTGTTTGTCGTTCTTTCTTTTGTTAAGACCGTTGGTCTTTTTCCCTTTGTTTAAGTACTATATGCTGCTAGACCTTATTGCATTCATTCCTTTAAAGATACTATTTCATGAATTTCGGTCTTTCTTATTTGTGTCTTGTTGCAAGATCTTAGTAATATTGTTTTCAAACTGAGGTCGGGACCCATTGTGAGGTCCTAACCAGTAATGTCCCGAGTTCTGAGAATTCGGGGTGTTACAACATTTACTCTATCAAATATGCTAGATACTTTATAGGGATCTTATTTGGGCCCCAAAATAAAGGCTGCTCACCGACGCACAATATGTGCGAGCTCAGGCTTTGGTGGCTGTCATGAAGGTCGAACAGGTGCATCTAGCTTGATTTTGGTGGCTGAATTTTGTAATCAAAATTGACTGAGAGAGTTGGGTTTTTTTTTTTTTTGCCTTACATTTACAATGTTATAACTAGAGGGTAGTGTAATATAATAGTGTTAAGTATCATTAAAAAAATAATGATGCTAATTATTATTAAATTAGGTTATTGTTTTTTCGTGTCTTACATTTACAATGTTATAGTTAGAGGGTAGTGTAATATAATAGTGTTAAGTATCATTAATAAAAAATAACGATGCTAATTTTTATTAAATTAGTAATGATGATAGTTGTTAGTATTGTTAATTAATATGAATAATAAAAATAATTTTATAGAATAATAATAATCTTAGCCAATTAATGTACATAAATAAAGGTTGTCTAAGGTGTAGGTCGAGCATATTATTGACGAAGAGTCTTAAATATCTTAACTTGTGGCTCGTACATCTTGTCTTATTCCTCCACTATTTCATCGTGCGACGGATACCAATATGCGAGAACGGGTGGCAGTGGGCAATTTGGTTTACATTGTAGCTGTAAAAAACTGAACATGTAGACATATCAAAAGAAAAAAGTTATTTACGATATTTGAAATTAATGATTTAACTTAACGAAAAAAATATAATACTTATCGCAACAAAATGGTTACGAGACTTGTCAAAAGCTGAATCCAATCAATCCTAGGGTCGGTTCACCTACGGGGGGAGAGTGCATTGGAAGATCGTGGCAAACAATGTCCCGCATAAGGGCATTTCCATCCAATATTTGGATGGTGCTACAACATTTGGTTTTAGCCAATTGAGTCCCTCCAACATCTCTTTATGATCGACCCCTTCATGATCCAGGAAAACATCGTATCGTTCAGGGTATTTACTAAACTCTGCCATCATAATTTTGCGCATGTCAGACCATTTATCCTTGTCGTGACCCAACAATACACAAAAAGCTCGAAATCCACAATTCCCATCCCTTTGAACATTTACTAGCATCTTAACGTAGGGAACCATGAAATTTTCGAAATTGTTTGAGCCGAAGTCATACTCTCCTATGACAACCCGGGGGTGAGTGAAAATCGGTGTTTCATTCGCCCCCACTTCCTCAACCCCATCTTCCCCCACCACTTCCTCTTCCGCTCTCTTCTTTCCCCTTTCCCCCTTGCTTTGGCCGCGGCTTCTCTACTGTACTCAAAGCTTGATCTTATACGCTCATTTGCATCCTTCTTTGGCCTTCCTCTCGGGTTCTGGATCGTTTCTGGAGGTTCTAGCATCAAGGTTTCAATTATTTCTGTATCTCTAAGTGTCCACCATATGGTCCCAATTTGTATAATCTCTTCACTTGTTAAGTCACGAGATGCTTCGAGGTCACTCACGCCCATGTGCCCAAGGTCACCCGATTCACTATCCTCATCACCGAACCAGTGAACATGACGCCAAAAGATATCGACATTAGTTTAGTTTCGTAAACCATTACTACCACTTCATGAATGCACGGTATCCCATATGTACTCCTAGTGTAGCAATATGTACAATTGGGGTCATAACTCCCCTTGCATACGCCGTCGAACATTTCATAAAGCATGGATAGGCAATCATGAGACACATTATGCACTATAAATCTGAACAAAGACAAATTTCGCTATGTATTTTGGACTTTGAAGCACGATGTCTCTAAGGAATCCATAAGTTGGCAGAATTCGTCCCTCAACATCCTATGGATATGCTCCAAACACGTGTGAGACGATTGTTTCTAGAGTCCATCTCACTTTTGAACACCACATGAGCGGATTCAACCCTATAAATATGTTTGTAGGAGTCACACTATTTGGACCTTGTTCACGATCACCGTCGGACAGGGGAGACCGCTTGGGGGACGCTCACTCTTGCCTACCTATACCGACAATTGGGTGAGGCTACTCGGGAAGCAATACATCAAATGGTCAGGTTTAGCGTCCTTCTCGGGGTAATTAAACTATTTATTTGTAATTTGGCTATAATTAACATTAATATTTCAATCATGTTTTAACACATACAATGTTAAACATTCATTATGCAACACTGGATTTTTTTTGCATTTTCCGTGTATCCAAGCAAGAGTCCAAAGAGTGCCTTTAGGTCAAGATGTATCCATTGGAGCCCACTTCAAGGGGGACATGACATTGCGGGTGTTAGATTACCGTTTGCGTCATTATAAGGCGCTAATTGAGGGTTTGGATGCGAGCAAGGTCGTATGGTTCCCATACGACATAGCTGCATGGGACCCGATATCTATGTACAGGGATACAATCCAATTAGGTCCATTCACCGAGCCATATCATCCAGACAAGGTCGCCCGTCAATTTAGTCGAGTTCAGCAGATTCCGGTGGAACCCATTCGCCCGTTGTGTTTGGAGAGAAGCCGAAACTCGCGACATTATAACTTGGAATTTGATCTTGTATGGATCAAGTGAAACTTATTGAAGGCAATATCTAGTCAATTGCGTAATGTATTATTCGTGATAGTTCCATGACAAGATGAAGAAGGATACATGCTTTGGTACATAACAAACTGTCACTAGTATGCCCTCAAGTCATCTTGGATTCTTCCGCATCTACAAACGACTTCTTTCGCCACAAGTCGTGTCCAACGACACATACAAATTGGAGGCAGGGTGACACAAATCCAAAGCCGGGGATGGGGATATCCATCCACAATAGATGAAGTTCAAGAATTATTTAATATGTTCAATTCTCGTGCACCTGCACCCCTAGTCACACAAACATGGAGGCAAGCAAAACAAAGAGATCATTTTTTATTTTAATTTGTTTATGTTATTTCATATTTCCCACTTGTGATTTAATTTCTAATTTTTAAGGAGGATCTTATTTAAGTTGTTTGTTCTTATTATTTTCGGTCATGGAATAATCGTTAACGATTCCACACACACGAGCGCGCGTACACACAATTATCGATTCTGTTAATGAGATTTATACAGCTTCAAAGTTATTATTATTATTATTATTATTGTTATTATTATTATTATTATTATTATATCTACACATTACTTACTAATCAAAAGTGATCAATTCCGCTAACGAAATAAAAATAAAACTAAACCAATTCATATATAAAAGTCATCATACAATCATCATTAAATTTCAAAAATCAATGACTAAGATCATACTATTACAATCTTCGCATCATTAAAATCAAATTGACAATTTTTAATTGATTTTTACAAACTCGGGGTGAGAATAGCAGGTCCTAATTTATCTATTCATTTATCTAGTTTATCTATAAATAATCAGGTGGACTGTTTTCCCTTAGGGCCCGTTTGATTCCAACTCCGAAAACGGAAACGGAATGGAAACGAATTTAGTCCATATGTATATCCATATTCATGAAATTCTATGGAATCATTCCTTGTGTTTACATGCAAAATGCACTTGTCTCCCCATATTTTGTTACCCTATAGGGTATCAAAAGTAATCAAATTCAACTTCAATTACTTCAAATCACAAGAAATGATTCCAACAACTTTCATGAATAAGGGTATACATATGAACTAGATTCGTTTTCATTCCGTTTCCGGTTCCGGAGTTCAAACCAAACGGCCCGTACAAAATGATTTTTTGAAGAATAGTCTTGACTATTGAAGCAGTTGCTGAAATCCATGTTCCAGTGATAGAAGCATCCTTGCCGAAGAAAGAGATATTTTTCTATTCAAATAAACACCACTTTTACGCAATCCTTTCCTATTAAAATTAAAATCCACATTTTTAATAGACCAAGCAAAAAACCTTCACAAACTTAGAGACTTCAGTCGTTCTTGAGGGAGGGATGGATCGTCTGGGGTAGACTGCTTGACCACTACATGCTCTAAACATGAGAGTTTAAACTTTAAAATCTCTTTGCACATGAAACAACTTTTATTGAGTATATTACACCAAGTCAACAAATAAAAAATAATGAACATAAGTGTTATCAGTGTATGAGGGCACAAGGCATCAGGGGCCCTTGTGGAACCTAATCATGTTCTGGTACATGCTCAATTTGGCAAGTTTTTTTTTTGCAGTGAAAGCATTTAGTACCCTTGCTGCCACTAGTACAAATACCCCCTAGACCACGGTTATTTTGTACATGTGATCTCGGTTAAAGAAGCGTGGTTAACGGGAGCGAGGTCCGGAAGTTCGGACCACGTTAAACGTCACCGGGTTATTTTTTTCGGACCCCGATTTTTTAATAACCGGGGTAATTTTCGGACCCGGTTATTATAAAATAATAGGGGTAGTTATTTTATAATAACCGTGGTCCGAAAATTACCACGGTTATTTTATAATAACCGGGGTATTTTTGGGACCCCATTTATTATAAAATAACCGTGGTATTTTTAGAACTCAATTTTTATAATAACCGGGTATTTTTCTACCGGTTTTTATGTTTTCAAAATCTTCCCCGGTTTCTAGATAAAACCGTGATAATTTTTAACCGTAATTTATTATAATATGAAAATAGATAATTTTACACTTGCTTAAATTACAAAATATACGTATTGTACGTAACCAAAATTATTCTATCAGAAAATAAATAATATTAAGCTAAAATGCTTAAGAAAAATTATCATGTAATTAATATTCCAATTATATAATCCGAAAGTAATATCAAAAAACAAACCAAGTTTCTATCGTTCTTCGTTTCAAAAGTAGCTTATATATCTTCACAAAATCAGTTCTAACTTATTCATGCATTGGATCCAACTAATAAACAACACATTCTAAGGGATCGATCACCACCAACGTCCAATGAGACTACGAATAAAAAATCCACTATGTACCACTCTGAGAAGTACAACTTTTGAGCATGAGGCTCAATGCAGAACCTTTTGCAGAATGGAACCCACTTTCTTGCAAACTCGGATGTTTCGGACAGTGCTTCAAAAGTAAGTATTGCAGCACCATCATCAGAAACGTAGCACGAGACTTTGTCAACTGGATAATCCACAACAAGGATGGAGAGAACTGTGTTTGCAGTAATAAGTGGAGGCTCCTTCAAAGGATCAACAATACTCACAAACACATCGATAGGAGCCAATTCAGATGGTTTCCCTTCTTCTCATACTGATTAGAATATAACAGACGGATAAGCACAACCATATGAGTGCTAGTAGGATGAATGCAAATGTGAATATAGATTAATACCTCAGTGATAGTCTATCCAAGTATGTTTCTCGTTGAATCGGATATCATTTTGGAAATTGATCAAATATTCAAGAAACAACAAACCAAATCTCACAAAGGACTGATATAAGCCACAATGCAAATGCATCATTCACCGGATGACGATTTCGTTAGTTCAAGAAAAGACCAACAATCACAAGCCAAAGCACAATAATAATCCTAAACTAATTAAGAAATGAAAAATAGTAGAATATGCGTCACTGATGCCAAACTATTTCTCCTAGAATGGTTTTAAAAAAAATATATAACTTACAAGCAATCTTCAGCTTATTTACTAACTGAAAAGTGAACTATAAAAGGTATTAATCTATATTATTTTGCTTTTGTTTCTTCAAACAAGAGAAGGATGAACCGCTAGTAGTACAACTGTCTCTATCCTCATTTGCCTCGGCTTCCTCGATGTAATCTATTTGGGGCAAACTGAAAAGAGAAGGGGCCTAAGATTAGGAAGGCACCGTAACGGTGCTAAGTATTTTACTTTCAAGCACCATACCATATGTAGAAATGCAAAGATAAGAACAATATATGTAGTTGTTACACAGATACAGGTAGATTGCAATTGATAGACAAAAACAACACATACTTGCAGCAAAGATTTGTGGATTGAATCAAATGACACAACTGATGGTTTGCTCGTTCCCATAAAAGAGTTGGATGAAGGTAAGGATGAACAGCTTGTGTCTCGTTCGCAACATTCTCAGAAATTCAGCTGCATAAAATCATAGTGACTTGAATATACAAAAAATCGAACAACAAACAAGGATCTTCCCATGAGAAAAACTAAAAAAACAACAGATTAACCTGCATTAATTATTATATGTAATTTTTTGAGCTCTATTTAGCAACAAACGTAATATTTTGAACCATATAACTTGACAACCTACAATTTGTAAGGCTCAAGTAAGCCAACAACCTATTATCAATATTTATACCGATGGAATCTGAACTAGACTATAATATCAGTGACCATATATAAATCAAAATGAAAAAAAATCAAGCTATCAATCCAGAATAAGATAGTTGAACCCTAAATTAATGTAGTTATAATGGACCATACAAATACATGTGGGCTTGGACATATTTCAAGCTTAATATCATACGGGTAGGCTGTAGGTGATATTGCTGAAGCCCTTTCCTAAACTCTGCAATGGCTTCAAGTTAGAAAAACGTTTAGCACGGTAAGCATACATGCAAGTATATTTAAATCGTTGAATGCGAAGAAAGTATGAACCTTCTTTTCGTCATCATGCGAACCCTCCACAACAACTTCCTTGCTATACACTTTCATTTTCAAAGGTAGATCATCCATGACTGACTTGGAATATGAATCTCATCAGTCTTTTGCATGGAGGACAACATGGCCTTAAATAAGATGAATATATAAGCAAAATAAACAAAAGCAAACACCTTCCTATTGTAATACCCGGAAAAAAATTTTAAATTCCGTTTAAAACCCGATCAGACCGGATTCCGACCCGCCAACCTTGATTCTTTTTAAATTAAATAAAACAATATTAAATAAAACAATATTAAATAAAACAATAATTATGTAACCCGTATAATAATTCCGTATATTTTAAAACCGAGTGGTTCCGTGCGAGTAACGATTTATTTATCAGCCCATCTTAGTTAGATGAGCAGGCCCAACATACCCGGCCCAATGACATTTACATCCAGCCCACACCCTAAATCTTTACCCTAACCCTCTCTTTAATTACTTTTAACCTAACCTAATTAAATCCTAACCTAATTAGCAGCAACAATTTGCAGCCGTACCTCCACCTTCCTCTCTTTCTACACGACAGACAGCAGCCTACAACAACCGTCCAACGCAACGGCAGCCACATCAACCGTCTGACGCAGCAGCAGCCTCACGTTCCCTTCGAGACAGGAGCGCCGGTAAGATCTCGTCCCTCTCTAGAGTCGCCTCTCTCACGTCTTCCGCTGAACTCTAACCTTTCTCGCACAACCGACGCACACATCCTACAACGTGGCTGAACGATTCGGACTGAAGGACAGGACCTCGCGACCGCCAGCCAGAACCACCTCTCTGTCTTCGTAGCGGACACTAATCGTCCCGAGTTACTGTGTGGCGTCGGATTCCCTTCACTGCTGCAGACAGGTAATCGATTCTCCTGTTGTCTCCTCCTCCTCCTCCTCCTCTAGTGTCCTTGTACGTAAACCACAACCTGGCCCTTACAGCACCACAGGAGACAGACGCTGAACCACATCCCTCACGCTAGTCTCTCTCTGTCGCCTCGTCAGGGGGCTGCGTTGAGCCTGATCAAAGCAGACCGGTTGGTGAGTCTTCTACATTGCCTTCTCCTGCTTCTTTGTATTGTTTTAAGAAGTTGCAGCAACATAAGTGTATATATATTATAGGATGAGAGGAGCTGAGTTGATAGTTAGTTTGTATATATATTATAGGATGAGAGGAGCTGAGTTGATAGTTAGTTTAAGAGAAGAGTAGATTTCCTTTGTGGGTAGCCTAGTGAAGGGGTAGAGAATGATGAGGAGTTGTGTGTGTACCTTGTATCTCTTGAATTTTAAACTAAGATCCTCAAGGTAGGGTAGGGGTAAGAAGAGTGCTGTCAAAAAAAAAAAAACTTGATCTTAGGAACTAAAACTAACCCAAAAATTTTAGTGTTGATAAGTTAAAACTGCTGACTTTGAACCCGTATTGGCATAGCTTATATCGAACATCCACCGTTGAATTTTTAATATTGTAGATTGAAATATGAAGTTTTATGTTTTAAAATTTGGGAGAAAGTTAACGGTCAGATTAGAACTTATAAGGACTCAAAGTAGGACAGTTGAGCTGTTTTTACAGTAGGGGAAAATTGACTAAGTATGGGAAATTTCAGCTTTTACCTCAACTTTGGAGATTTATGGGAGAATTATGGTTAAGTATTTTTGAGAGATCTTTACCCCTATGTTTAGTATATATATGATAGAGGAGCTAGGATTTTATCTCGGGATTTTATCTCCTTATCCAAGCATTGTAGATGAACCCAAAGTCGAACCGTAACGACTTTTGTGTAAACTAAGAATGTTGGGTAACTCTTATAAATCCTTAGCAAACTTTTCAATGAGAACTAGATTATGGACATAGGTTATAATAGAAAATATTAGAACTAAATGATAGACTTTTTGGGAATTTCCGGGACCAGGGGTAAAATAGTCTTTTTACCCTAAGAGAGTTTTTTCCGTAATCTCTCTTCATGAGATTGTACATCTTAGAAGTTTATAACTTCTAAGAGTTTAGGGATGTGATTTTGATCCACATGCCTTGTTTGACAGGTGTTTGAGTACCACGAGTACGGACCGAGTTGAGATTTGATAGAGTGTGATTTGATTCAGGTAAGTCCTTGCGACTTACTTAGCTGGTTTCTGGATATTAGTTGAGTGATAATAGTGGTGTGTGTACCATGTGTGTTATAATAACAACTTGTTAGGACGATCGTCGTTATTATGTGTTAAGGCCCAAGTGTATGTATAACGGGCCGTGACATCACTGCCCAGCTCTGCCAGGAGACTGGGAGGTTCTCTATACCCAGACCATACAGGTACACGGTGAGATGCATCGGATCCACTCCTGATGGGTACACGGGGGCGGAGGCGAGGTTTGGGAATCCCTCATGTCACAAATTAAGTATCATTAGTAAGATTGAATCACCTAAGTAAAGATAATAAATGGATTGTTTGAAAGCATGATGAGTGTTCATTATTTTTATGTGTGTGTGTGCTATTATTATTCTCCTAATGTTTAGATAACTAGCTAATGGTTGTTTTGTTGTGTTTTTAGATTTACCGCAAGTTAGAGCAACTACTGAGTGATCCGGAAGTATTGGTCAGCCGGGTCTCCGTACTCCTTAGAGTGGGGTTGGGTGTTATCTTGTTGTTTCATTCTTCCTGATAAAGACAGTTAGTCTTTTCCGTTGTTTAAGTACTATAGGCTGTTAGACCTTGTTGCATTCATCCGTTTAAAAATACTTTTTATGAATTTCGATTTTTCTTATTTGTGTCTTGTTGCAAGATTCTAGTAATATTGTTGTCAAACTGAGGTCGGGACCCATTGTGAGGTCCTAACCAGTAACGTCCCGAGTTTTGAGAATTCGGGGTGTTACAACATGGTATTAGAGCTCTAGGTTGGCAACAATGACATTTGAAATCTTCTGAAAGACCGAATAAGTACTTAAGCAGAACCCGAAAAGGGATGTGAGTTTTAAAAAGAACTTTTGGTTTTCAAATGCATGCATAATCTGGTTGGGAATAGAATGTACGGCTGACCACCACTACTACGGCGAATCTCAGTATGCTTAGTATGGACTTTAGGTTTTTACTCTCGTTAGACTTATTAGCTTGATTATAAAGATATGTAATATAGATAAATATATGCCGAAGATTAGTAGAAATTATAGTTATATTATGCCCTTAATGGAGATAATAAACTAAGATCCTCACTCCGTGGAGACGCCTAAGTATATTTGAAGAGTTTCAACGTAAGGATAAGTACGCTCAGCTTATGAGCATTAGGGTAACGAACGTCCGAACTACTTCGAACTTGTTGAAGAACGTCGAGACGGAAAAGTGAGAACTTAAGGACAACATCAACGAACATGGCAAGCAGGGGATCCCGAGTCAACTTAACGGAAGCAAATGAAGGTTATACATGAGAGTAGTTCCGGAAAGGCATTGGATGATCGACAATTATGCAAATTGGGAGCGACATCACCTAGGTTCTTTCAAGTGTAAAGCAATGTTACAAACAAAGCGGATACCTTCAGAAACACACATGGGCATGAAAGTATCATTAGTAAGATTGAATCACCTAAGTAAAGATAATAAATGGATTGTTTGAAAGCATGATGAGTGTTTATTATTTTTATGTGTGTGCTATTATTATTCTCCTAATATTTAGATAACTAGCTAATGGTTGTTTTGTTGTGTTTTTAGATTTACCGCAGGTTAGAGCAACAACTGAGTGATCCGGAAGTATTGGTCAGCCGGGTCTCCGTATTCCTTAGAGTGGGGTTGGGTGTTATCTTGTTGTTTCATTCTTCCTGATAAAGACAGTTAGTCTTTTCCAGTGTTTGTACTATAGGCTGTTAGACTTTGTTGCATTCATCCGTTTAAAAATACTTTTTATGAATTTCGTTTTTTCTTATTTGTGTCTTGTTGCAAGATCCTAGTAATATTGTTGTCAAACTGAGGTCAGGACCCATTGTGAGGTCCTAACCAGTAACGTCCCGAGTTCTGAGAATTCGGGGTGTTACACCTGTAACTTAGTTGATGACCTTCACATTATGACAATACTCGGTGTTAATAGTTTTGATGCAGAGTTAAATCCAATTTATTTTTCAAACAACGACATCAAACACTCCATTTTGAAACTTAAAGTTATGGTTGCATCGACCTAGATGATTATCAACTTGCTAACCTATTAGTTCAATTATAACTTTTTCTTCTATGATTTTCTTCTTTTTTGTTTTTGTAAAACTTATCCTCACTATATAGAACAAAATAGTTCAGCTAGAAAAACATAGGAGTGCACCATTGACAGCCTAGAGTGAACTATAATAGGCACTTACAAGACAACAGTCACATGTGGGATAAAAAAGACAAAAAAAGGTTCATGGGGATTTTGTGCAATTCAATCTTTAGAAAAGAAAAAAAAAGTTTAATTGCCCCTTAAGATTGTACGATCATACTTGGCCTCATGTCTCTACAATCTAGTCAATGGTTAAAAAAACAAGAATACAATTGAGCTAGTCATACAATCTTACCTGTGTAAACTGAGAAGGACACAAATGAGTGAAAATGAAACCTAAGTCTGCCTTCCTCGTACTCGACCTGAGCACCATGCTTTGCATCTTGGCCTTTACCTTTCAGAAGGTTTATGACAATAGTTTGACTTCCCATTGATGAAAACTTTGCTCGAGCTACTTGAATATCTTTAGTGTCCACCCAAAGAAAATAGAAAGTTGTCTTTTGTCTAAATATATAGCAATAGCAAATTCCCAAATTATAACATTCCTATGCGATAGAATTAGAGATCATGTTACCAATATGGTCAAACAGAATGCGATTGGCTTCAGAAGATAACACTTCGCAGTTTTCTTCAAACAATGGCTATTCACAGAGTGAAAGTTGTTTCTTGATCTAAATGTTCCAAATTTTAGTAGCTTCTAAGCATAATCATCAGTGGATTCACACTCCAAATCAGAAAACAATACTCATTTGATTTTTAAAAAAATCAACAATTAGCTAATCCTAAGCATTTTCTCAAACAGTTATTGCTCATTCTCACAAACAACATAGAAAATAAAAAATTCATTCAAATTCACAATTCAAAAACTCAATTAAAACTCTCTAACCTTGAGATAAAGGTCAACAATCATGTACAAGAGATCATGCCAACGAGTAAACCTCCGTTGCATCGAATCAACGATTAGCTGAAACACATCATGTTGCACCGCTTTAAGACAATCAGCACAACCAGGAACTCCAACAACCTCACCTTCAAAATCCTCCAACAATCAAAGAGATTTGAGGCATCTGCTCGGGAGAAACGCAAGCTCCTCAACCTCCGGAAGCAAGGACAACGACGAAAGAATTAACTTAACAGGTATTCAAAAGGAGAATAATATTTTTCATTTCTACTCAAGGAGAGCAAGGACAACAAACCGAGCGATTCAGGTGAATTATACCGTTCCTTTACAACATCAACCTGAAAAAATTTACAAAAACATAAGATGAAAGAAATAGAAAACCTAATACACAAACATTATATGCTGAAGCATATCTGCCACAAGATTATAAGATTTCATTGAAGCTTTGTTTACTGACACTCTCTTTAGTGGAATTGCAATTCTTCAGTCACCAATTGGAGAGTCGAGGTCGATCGCAAGGTGGAGAATCGGGTCGAGGCTCGCAATCTCCAGTCGCCGCCTCCAGTCACTGGCACCAGTCGACGCTGCCAGTCATCGGATGATTGAGATTGATTTCGCCCTTGAACACGAAGGAGAGTTGGGATCGATCGATCGATCAATAGGTTAGGGGCTTGAGGGCTAACCGTAGAGAGGGTGCGTTGTTTTCCTAAGCGCAGAATGACGACGACGCATTTAATTAGGTTTTTGTTACCACGGTTATTAAAAAACTGGGTCCGGGATCTTTGTGTCAACTCGGTTGATAAAATAGCCAAGTTCCGAAATTTTAATACCCCGGTTAAATTATATAACCGGGGTCCAAATTTTTTTAAAAAAATAAAATCAATTAAACTCGGTTATACATATAACCGTGGTCCGAAAATACCTTTGATCACGGTTCTTTCAAACCATTCCAACATAAGCGAGGTCTAGAGGGGGTATTTGTACCGATGCATTTGCAGAATTCTTGCCGTTACAGTTCTAATTTAGTTCCACCATGACTGTTGATATTGTTTTTTATATTATAGATGAAAAGGGGGCTATTCATGGAGTTGAGTTGGATGAAAATGAGCAACTATCGCTAAGAAACTCTCCTGTTCATGTTTTGCTCAAGCAATGCGGACGACATGACACTATTGCTGGATTGCTTATATAACCAAGATCAGAAGGTGCTTAATCTATTTTAATTTATAGTAGCTATCAAAGTTATGCTGCTAATGTTATGTGATTTGTTATTTCAAGTAGCTCTTGAGTTGTTCTGATATTTTCAAGTTCATGAAATCACTCCTATCTATTGTTCATTCTGTAGTCAAGGAGCTTGTTTGATGAGTAATCTATTTCGTATACATCCTCAACTTATCATGTAGTTTGATTATATGAGTTTGCCTTCATGAGTGCCAATAGACATGTGCTATGACTTCTCATTTGTCAGCCACAAAATATTTCTATATTACTACACTGCATTGTCGTCTGCTTAAGATGAACGGGTTTTTGTGCTTCTTAATTTAAATCCACCTCATAATGATGATTCATCTCCTTCAGCTACTAAGAATAAATAAAATCAGTGTATCATTTTCTTTCAACTATCTTTTATCCAAGTTACTAACGTGGTCGTGGTGCAATATTTCTATAGAGGAGTTGTTCTATAGCTTGTGCTCTTCCTTGGTTAAGAAGTTTGCTTCTTCAGCATGCTAGCAAGATTATGTCTCAAGAATCTTCTCTTGTTGCACTAAATTCTCTATATCACGTGAGGTTGGATCTCTTTACTTTGACTAATTTAGTTCCTAGTAGCTATTTGCTTTCAACTTTGTAATATACAGAATTGGAAGGTAAAATTAATTTAAAAAACCCTAAATTTATAGGGTAGTAACTTTGTACCACAAATTTTTAATGGGAATAATGTAACACCCAAAGTTCTGGGAACTCGAAGCGCTACGGGCTAGGACCGCACAATGGGTCCTGACACTCAGAGTACCAACACCGAACGAGTCTTACAACAAGGCACATACGAAAGAAAAACAAAACTCAATATAAAACCAAAGGTTTAAACAAACAAGCGGAAAAGACTAGCAACCGAGTTCAAAACAAAAGGGAAACAACAAAAAGAACATAAACCCGATCCCGTTCTATAATGTACGGAACCCCGGATGACCACACCATCCGGATCACTCAGCAACATCCTGAACCTGCGGAACATCTACAACGACGGTATAAACCGTTAGCTAACATTCTAGGTATAAGCAAGAGCGTAAAGGCACAAACACACATAAGGTAAAATAAACATATAGCATGCTTGCACACAACCGGTTATTATCTTTCGTTAAGGTTATCCATTACTAATTCAACTTCTTTTGTAACACGAAAATCTCCCAAAACTCGCCTCCGCTTCCGTCTACAAATAGGAATAGATCAGTACTATCCATTACCTATGGGCCTGTGTTGCAAGAGAACATTCTAGTTTCCAGGAGAACTAGACAAGTGGTCACCGCCCGGTTATAATACACTTGGGCCAATTAAGGTTATAAAGGGTGAATCCTATTCCGGTTATCCGTTACAAACATGATAAACAACACAAACAAGCCAATACAGTTCAATCCATACGCGAAATGAAGCTAAGTAAGTCCAAGGGACTTACCTTACACGAAGGTAACGCAAGAGATCAGCGAACAACTTAGAAAACACTTAAGAAAGCTCAGTTTCCCTTAGGAAAGGAGCAAGGAAAGCCTGTACGAACAAGCAACACAAATCAAGAACGAAACGGTTGCTAGGAAGTCTATAACTTCTAGTCTCAACGATCTCTTAGAGATCAACACATGCTAAGGGCCCAACCTTAGTCTTACAACAACTCAAGGGAACAAGGAACAACCATAAGGAACCAAGGAAGGAACGAGGAAAGGAAGAAAGGAAGCAACTCACCAAAGACGGGAGTTACTGCAGAGAAACCGCAGGGGCGGCTGAACAGATGCACGGGGGCGGCTGTGACAGAGGCGCAGGGGCGGATATTCGTCAGAAGCTACTGTCGGGCTTCTCTTCGACAGATCTCACGGTAGGGGCAACCAAAGCTCGAGCCTTTGGTTCCATCACGTCGAGACTCCACTCCAGAGAGCCTGAGAACAACGAAGGGTCAACAACGGAACACTCCACAAGAATCAAGGCTCATGCTTGATCCTTGGAGAAGAAGAAAAGAGAAGAACGCAAGGAAGAAACCAAAACAGAAGGGAAGACATGCAGCACTTTAGGAACGTGAGGAAGAACTAGAAAAGATGCACTTACACGTTCAACAAAGTTGCAGGAAACAAGGAGACGGCTGCAGCTCTCAAGGGTTTGAAGATGATAGCAAGAAATGGGAAAAAGGAGAGAAAGAAGAGAATATATAGGAACGGGTTGGAAAGATAGACGGGAAGGCGTCTAGGGTTCAGAAAGGAGACAATGAAACCGACCCATAAGATAGAATATCGGACATTCTATCTATGGAAGGAAGATAAAAGAACAGAAGAAAAGATTGGTTACTAGCTGTCGACATCCGCAGGGGCGGATCACCTCGGCCGCATGGGCGACCCTCTTCACCGCAGGGGCGGTGAAGTTAAAACCTGGGATCTTACATGAGATCCTCCTAAAAAGAAGTTTCGTCCCGAAACTTGCAAAAGCTCACGATCACAACAACACACAGAAACAAAACTGACTCATATATTCCCAATTCGGCATGCAACACAAAACGTCACACAAAAGCGTAAGCAACGCAACAAAGGAAACACCAATAACAGCCTAAGCTAAAGGTGCAACAAGTTCAGCGTACAGCTCCGGATAGTTCCTCTGAATACTATCCTCTGTCTCCCAAGTTGCCTCATCAGCTCCTCGCATCGACCACCGAATCTTTAACATCGGGATGTCCTTTAAACGCAAGCGTCTCGTACTACGCTCTAAGACAACCACCGGGTGCTCAACAAATGTGTGGTCTGGCTCGATCACTAGATCCTCATGACCGACGATGTGCCTCGGATCCGGTATGTACTCCCGTAGCTTAGACACATGAAAGACTGGGTGAACACCCTCGAGTCTCGGTGGCAAATCAAGTCTGTATGCTGCCTCTCCTACTCGCTCCAGAATCTTAAACGGTCCAATATATCTGGGGCTCAGCTTTCCCTTGACACCGAAACGTCTGACGCCTCGTGTCGGAGATACTCTTAACCAAACCTGATCTCCCACTCTGAACTCCAAGGGTCTGCGCCTCTTATCTGCGTAGGATTTTTGTCGACTCTGTGCTGCTAACATCCGCTCGTGGATCACTGCTACACGAGCCATGTTATCGTGTATCTGCCCAGGTGCTACTCCGCTAGCACTACTAGGTTTATCCCAACATAGCGGTGTACTACATCTCTGTCCGTATAAAGCCTTATAAGGAGCCATCTTGATCGATGCGTGCCAACTGTTGTTGTACGAAAACTCCACTAAGGGTAGATGATTTAGCCACACTTGTCCCCAGTCTAACACGCAGGCTCTCAACATGTCCTCGAGAGTTTGGATGGTCCGCTCGGACTAACCATCTCTGAGGATGATAAGCTGTCGTAAACTGTAGACACGTACCTAGGGCGGCATGAACTTGCTGCTAGAACCTCGAAGTGAACCTTCCGTCTCTGTGAGAGACAATGGTCCTAGGTACCCCATGAAGTCTCACTATCTGTCTCGTGAACTCCTCTACCAATCAACTCACCGGCCATGTTTCCTTGATCGGAATGAAATGTGTGGTCTTCGTCAGTCGATCTACTATCACCCAGATAGCATCAAAACTACGACTCGGTCTCAAACTGGTAACGAAATCCATTGAGATATCCTCCCACTTCAACCGAGGAACGGGAAGTGGGTGTAGCTCACCTCCTGGTCTGTGATGCTCGATCTTGACCTGCTGACAGGTCGCACACTGAGCTACATATCTCGTTACGTCTGGCTTCAGACCTCCCCACCAGAAAGAGCGTTTGATATCTTGATACATCTTACTCGCACCAGAGTGTACAAAATAAGGTGAAGAATGAGCCTCTTGAAGGATCCTCCGTCTCAACTCTCGATCTGAAGGCACACAAAACACGCTCCTAACGTCTCAGAACTCCATCAATACCAACTGCAAACTGCGACGCTTCTCCTCGAGACATCCGGTCTCAGATCTGTGTCAGAGCTGAGTAACTCTCTTGCTTTTGTCGGATTTCGGCCAACAGATCAGTACTATCTCCAAGGTGGACAATTGGCTGTTAGAATCCGGAAAGTGGATATCCATCTCTAGCCACGCAAGATCTCGCTGTAACTATGGCTGAGCTGTCAACCTAGCAATCGCCGTCTCTCGGGGAGTCTTCCTACTAAGGGCATCTACTACCATATTAGCCTTCCCCGGGTGGTATAAGATCTCAAGATCAAAATCCTTGATCAACTCCAACCATCTGCGCTGGCAGTTATTCAACTCCCGCTGAGTGAATATGTACTTCAGACTCTTGTGATCGGTGAATATCTGACACATAGCTTCATACAGATAATGCCTCCAAATCTTCAGAGCGTGAACCACATCAGCCAATTCCAAGTCATGGGTAGGGTAATTCTCCTCGTACATCTTAAGCTGTCTAAACACGTAAGCAATCACCTTACCTCTCTGCATCAGAACACATCCCAAGGCCAGCTTGGAAGCGTCGTTGTAAACCACGAAATCCTCAATGCCTTCTGGATGAGCTAGAATAGGAGCAGAGGTCAACCTCTTCTTCAGCTCCTCGAAGCTCTGCAGGAACGTCTCGGACCATATGAACCTCGTAGACTTCCGCAACAAGGAAGTGAGCGGTCGGGCGATAACAGAAAAGCCCTCTACAAAACGCCGGTAGTAGCCCGTCAATCCTAAGAAGCTGCGGACCTCCTTGACGTTCTTAGGTGGCGGCCAAGATGCTACTGACTCGATCTTTGCCGGATCTACCTTGATCCCTTCAGCTGAAACAATGTGACCAAGGAATGCTACCACAAGCATCCAAAACTCGCACTTAGAGAGCTTGACGTACAACTCTCTATCTTGTAAGATCTGAAGAACAATCCTCAAGTGTCCTGCATGCTCCTCCTTACTGCAAGAGTAAACCACAATATCGTCGATGAAGACAACTATAAACTGGTCAAGGAAGTCGATGAAGATGTTGTTCATCAACTCCATGAAGACCGCGGGCGCGTTCGTAAGCCCGAATGGCATCACTACAAACTCGTAGTGTCTATATTTGGTCCGAAAAGCTGTCTTAGCTACGTCATGCTCTCTCACCCTCAACTGAGATATCCAGATCTCATATCGATCCTCGAAAACACTGAAGCTCCATGGAGCTGATCCAAAAGATCATCGATACGGGGCAAATGGTACTTGTTCTTGATCGTCACCTTGTTCAGCTCCCGGTAGTCGATACATAACCTCATTGACCCGTCTTTCTTCCTGACGAAGAGAACTGGTGCGCCCTGTTACGTCTAGGAATAGATGTGATGTGCACGCAATAAGTCTTAAATTTATACTCGTTATAATTATCCTAACTCCTAGCGAACCCGCAGTGTACGGGACGTTTGTAGAAAGGTAAGTATTCCGAGGTCGAACACAAAGACTAAGGTGAAATCGAGTCAAGCAATGATCAAAGATAGTGTGAATCTAGACTAAGATAAGATGAGGAATAAAGAAAATGGAAAACACAATGTTTTTGTTGGTTTTTGTGGTGATCAAACAAAGATCACAAGTCAAGCAAGATGATAAACAACTAACAACTCAAGCTAGCAAACGAACAAGCAAACACAAAGCACAAGGATATGATCAAGAGAGAAAAGTAGATTTTAGAGGTCAAGATTTCCGGTTATGGCATTGGATTCAAGGTTCTAAAGATTCTAAGGACTAAGCTGCGGTGTTGGGAAAGAATGTTTCGCTAATGGAAGCAATTACCGGGTAGGTCTCTCACTTCACTAATCCCGCATCAAACTCCTATTACCGGGTAAGTCTCTAGGGGTTAGAGTAAGGAATTTCACACAAACTAGATACTACTTAAGGGTAACCCTCTCCTTACCGGGTAAGTCTCGGAATAGGGAAATCTCAAGCAATAATCCTAGCACACTCAATCCAATAGCGGCTTATGAGGCTCACTACTACCTAGCATTCATCATCTTAGGTATCTAAGATCGGAAATCATCGGGTAGATCTCTTCCCTCACTTAGGTTGGTAGCATTAGGTGATTCTAAGCTAAATTAGGCTTAATAAACACTAGGATTTAAACAACCAAGGACTCCAACATGCAGATTCATCAATTAAAGAGCAACAGAGAAGAAAATCGGGTGGATCATACAGAAAATCGGACGATCTAGATGAAGAACAGGTCGATTTTTGTCTCTGAAATGGGTTTCGTGCATACAAATCATCCTAAACTAACATATAAGTCCATCCTATCATCACCCAAGCCATAACCATCAATCCATCACTCTAAAATCACAAGAAACTAGCCAATAATATGCATATCAAGATCCGAAATCATCAAACAAGCATACATGGTGTTCATAGATGAGTAATGAAAGATGAGTAAGCAAAATCAATAAATCTCAGCCAAATCCAAGTTGTAGCAAGACTTACAAACTCTAAAACGAAGATGCAAAACGTTCTTAACAATCCTTGCAATTAGTTCTTCAATCCAAGTCTACAAAATCACTCAAAATCACCCTTAGAATGGTCTTCTTGTTCTTCCTTCAATCCTTGGGAGCTTTTCTTCTTCTCCAATCCTCTTACCAAATTGATGAGCTGTGAATGAGAGTGTGGGAGAGGAGAGATCCTCAACAACCACCTGAGGGACCACTTATATTCTCCACCAAGAGCAAGGACGGGCAAGAGATCGTGGGACACGTGGCTTTAAGCTGTCAAAGGCCTAAAAATCGACCCAGAGCAATAAATCGGCCGATTTAGCTGCTTGATGGTCCGATTTTCTTCAGCAGAAACTTGTTATGCTCGTTTAGCCATGAGTTGATCCATTGCTTGCACCAATGGTGGTCTTTGTGTCCTTTGTTGATCCAATTATGCTCCTCAAAGGCTTTGGATGTGAACCATCATGAGGGTTGGCCCTCAAATGTATCGATTAACGTCCAATAGATCCCCGAATTACCTACAAAACCGATAAAAGGTAGTGTAGACGTCTTTTCTAGAAATGTGCGTGAATTGAGCGAAGACGTCATGAATCAATGCCAAAACGTGCATGAATGAGTGAGGAATCTATCTAAATGATTACCTAAACCTAAGTCATAAATCGTGTTATCAAAATACCCCATACTTAAGGTTTGCTCGTCCCCGAGCAAATTCTCAACTATAGACTAAGAGATGACATGATTTATGTATGCAGAAAAAAAATGTCAAAAATCTTTTGGAGTTGTGCTTCTAATATTGGATCACCTTCATAGTCATGTTTCATGGAAATGGACAAGCAATTATGCATCAGATAAATGAAAGCATGGAAAGACAATTACACTTAACTTGATAGCATGCAATGAAATGTAAAGATGAAGAAGTCAAGATGATCATTAGCATATCCAATCTAAATCACTTAGTCTTACACACATGCAAGTAGGTCATAAGGACTTGTGAAATAGAAGGTCAAGAAACGTTGTGATTAGGCGGGAGTTTTCTAGGCTTTGTGATGCTAATCCGGGAAAGGAACTAAACAACCACAACTTCAAATTTTCTTATCAACTTCCCTCAAGTGTATATTTTTCTTCATTTTCTTTTCTTTCTTTTATTTTTGAGACAATGGCATTGGTGTGCAAAAGCCGAAACCTTGATGATTAGCCATTCTCGGGTTTTTTCTATTTTTTCGAGATGCATCCACACCGGGCACACATACCAAAGCTCGTTAGAACTATCGGTTTATTTGACTTTGGCAAGGCACCAACACCCGATTATGTGAAGTGTACCGAGTTACTTGTCATTTAAACCAACGTCCCCAAACCTATATTTTTGTCTACACTTTCACAACAAATTCAGCATTCTATTCATGGCATTCTTTCATCAACACCTTCACCCCACACTTGCTTTTCACACACATCAACACACTAGCATGCTCCTATTCCCGGATGGGTCAAAAGAGGTCAATTTATATCAATTGAGGTGCTCAAACAACGTGATCAAGACGAGAAGTAGAGAAAGATGAATTGCCTCATTCATTCCTAGATGATGTGCAAGAACTAGCATGCGATTTCGATTTTCAATACTCAATTCAATCAAGGCAAACATTCATGATCACAAATCATTCATGGTTTCAAGAGAAGTACTTCAAGTCCACATATGCATCATCTACTCAACACATAAGGCTATCCATAGCCAATCCACAAGACAAGGTTCATCATTAGGGTCATATCCAAGCCTTAGAAGCACTAAAATTTTTAAAATTTTCTGAATTTTTTGGATTTTTCGAAATATGTATGTTCAATGCAAGACATAATGAAACATGTGACAAAATTAAACTATCCTAGATGCTAATCATGCAAGTGATTATGAAAACCCCACCCCATACTTAGAAACACATTGTCCCCGATGTGGAAGCTAAATAAAGAAGTGAAAGAGAGTCCTCACAATGTAAAATTGGTGATGCTTTGGTATTTCGGGTCACATTGAATGATGATGGTGGATGATCGATCAAGGATGGTAGAGAGCTCTTGATGTTCATTATGGTGTCGGAACCCGCGCTTGGCACCGCAAGCCGTCCAAGTTCCACGTCCGCTCCACCCATGCTTGATTGGAGATCATCACTTTCCCTTGTACAGAGGAAAAATTGCCCCATAGCCCAGGAAAATCGGCCGATTTATTGATGAACAGGCCGATTTTTCTGGGTGCTTTCCTGTTCGTCCATGTGCTTGGATCTTGTTCCTTCAACTGGTCCATGAGGCTTTCACATGACCTCCAACATCCCATAACTCATGATAATCAACAAGATCTAGCACCCAAAAACACAAAAGAAAAACAAAGCACACCAAGAGTGAGATTAAACAAAAGCAAGAAAAACACAAGGAAAAATATATACCAATGGGTTGCCTCCCATTAAGCGCTTCTTTAAGGTCATTAGCTTGACCAAATTCAGGAGCGTTTCAATCAAGGTGAAGCGGGGCAATCACTTCCACCGGGGCTTCCGGGATGTACTTCTTCAATCGATGCCCATTCACTTTGAAATCACCACAATGATCTCCTCCTATCTCCACCGCTCCATGAGGAAAAACTTTCTTCACCACATATGGCCCGGTCCATCTTGATTTGAGCTTTCCGGGGAAGAGCCGCAGCCTCGAGTTGAAGAGAAGGACAAGGTCGCCTTCACTCAACTCCTTCGGGATGAGGCGCTTGTCATGCCACCGTTTAGTCCTCTCCTTGTAGATCCGAGCATTCTCATATGCATCCAACCGGATCTCCTCAAGGGCGTTCATGTCTAGCAACTGCTTTTCTCCGGCCTCCTTGAGATCAAAATTTAGCCACTTTATAGCCCAATATGCTCGATGCTCCATCTCTACCGGAAGGTGGCAAGACTTTCCATAGACCAACTTGTAAGGAGTGGTACCAATTGGTGTTTTGAAGGCGGTCCTATATGCCCACAAGGCATCATCGAGCTTCATAGCCCAATCTTTTCTCGTCCTTGATACCGTCTTCTCAAGAATGGCCTTGATCTCCCGGTTGGAGATCTCCACTTGGCCACTAGTTTGGGGATGGTAAGGTGTTGCCACCTTATGAGTCACCCCATACTTGGCCAAAAGTGCTCCAAAATTCCTATTGGTGAAGTGCTTCCCTCCATCGCTTATGATCACCCTAGGTGTTCCAAACCTAGGAAAGATCACTCGGTTGAAGAACCGCACCACTACCTTGGCGTCATTTGTAGGAGAGGCGATTGCCTCCACCCATCTCGAAACATAGTCAACCGCCAATAGGATGTAGAGGTTGCCACATGAAGAAGGGAATGGCCCCATGAAGTCCACACCCCACACATCAAATATCTCTACCTCTTGGATGTTGTTCAAGGGCATTTCATTCCTCCTTGAGATGTTGCCCGTCCTTTGGCAAGCATCACAAGCTACCACAAAGCCTTGCACGTCCTTGAACAAACTTGGCCAAAAGAAGCCCGATTGTAGCACTTTCGCACATGTCTTGTGTGCACTAGCATGCCCTCCACATGGCAAGGAATGACAATGGCGGATCACACTCTCCACCTCATCCTCCGGTATGCATCTTCTAAACATCCCATCCGGCCCTCTTTTGAACAAAAGTGGCTCGCTCCAATAGTAATGCCTCACATCTTTGAAGAACTTCTTCCTTTGGGCATATGTCAAACCGGGAGGCACTTCCTCACACACTAGGTAGTTCACAATGTCGGCAAACCATGGCTCGCTTCCTCTAGACACTTGGAACAAGCACTCCTCCACCATTTGCAATTGCTCATCCCGGAATGAGTCATCAATCGGGATGTCCTCTCTTTCAAGCTCCAATGGTGGGAGTCTACTAAGGTGATCCGCCACGGAGTTCTCGGATCCCTTCTTGTCCCGGATCTCCAAATCAAACTCTTGAAGAAGAAGGATCCATCGAATCAATCTAGGCTTTGCATCCTTCTTGGTAAGGAGATAACGGATCGCAGCATGATCCGTATACACTATGACTTTCGCTCCAACGAGGTATGACCGAAACTTCTCAAAGGCATACACTACCGCTAGCAACTCTTTCTCGGTTGTGGCATAGTTAAGTTGGGCATCATCTAGCGTCTTGCTAGCATAATAAATAGCATGAGTTTTCCCATCTTTCCTTTGCCCCAAAACAGCCCCAACGGCTACATCGCTTGCATCACACATGATCTCAAACGGTAAACTCCAATCCGGAGGTTGCATGATGGGTGCGGAGATCAAGGCGTTCTTCAACCTACAAAAAGCTTCAAGGCAATCTTTGGAGAAGACAAAATCAACATCCTTCATTAGTAGGTTAGTGAGAGGCTTAGAAATTTTAGAGAAATCTTGAATGAACCTCCGGTAAAAACTGGCATGCCCTAAAAAGCTCCTTACCCCCTTCACCGAGGTAGGTGGCGGCAACTTCTCTATCGTTTCAATTTTCGCTCTATCAACCTCAATGCCACGGTTAGACACCAAGTGTCCTAACACAATACCTTCACTTACCATGAAGTGGCATTTTTCCCAATTTAAGACAAGATTTGTCTCCTCACATCTTTGTAATACTAAGGACAAGTTAGCCAAGCAATCATCGAAAGAAGAACCATAAACAGAGAAATCATCCATAAACACTTCCATGATATTCTCTATGTATTCCGAAAAGATAGCCATCATACACCTTTGGAAGGTAGCGGGTGCATTACACAACCCAAATGGCATTCTCCTTTATGCAAAAGTACCCCATGGACATGTAAAGGTTGTTTTCTCTTGATCATCGGGGTGGATAGGGATTTGGAAGAATCCACTATAGCCATCTAGGTAGCAAAAATGAGAATGTTGAGCTAACCTCTCTAGCATTTGGTCAATGAAGGGGAGAGGGAAGTGATCTTTCCTAGAGGCCATGTTCAACTTCCTATAATCAATGCACATCCTCCATCCCGTAACCGTTCTAGTGGGAATTAGTTCATTGTTCTCATTGGTTACTACGGTCATCCCACCCTTCTTAGGTACTACATGAACGGGACTAACCCACTTACTATCCGAGATAGGGTAGATAATTCCCGCATCTAGCAACTTAATGATTTCCTTCTTAACTACCTCTTTCATTATAGGATTTAACCTTCTTTGATGTTCAATAGAGGGTTTATGATTATCTTCCATCATTATCCTATGCATGCACAAAGATGGTTTGATGCCAACAAGATCATCAATGGTGTATCCTATTGCCTTTCTATGCAGTTTCAATTCATTCAACAATCTATTAAGCTCATCATCATTCAAGGATGCATTCACAATCACCGGATAAGTAGAATTTGAACCAAGGAAAGCATACTTTAAATGAGAAGGAAGAGGTTTAAGATCAAGTTGAGGAGGACCTTTTTCGGTTGGAGACGATCCATACAATGTAGGTTGAGATGATTGCAAAGCCATGGAAGCCTCCTTGAAGTCCCTTGATGATTGCTCATACTCAAGTGGTTGATGCTGAAAAGACTCAGGAAAATCGACCCAGGAAGAAAAATCGGTCGATTTTTCTGAAGGGGGGTCGATCTGAGTTTCTGTTTTGGCAAAACTGGCTGAAATTTCAGCATAAGTACAAAAATCGGCCGATTTTTGGCAGGCAGTCCGATTTTTCTGCCAGTTTCTCCCTTCTTCTAGCACTTCAAATCCCACACTTGGTAGCTCGTCCAATGCATTCAAGCCCTTGATTACTTCATTGCTACTCTCCTCAACTCCTTCTTCCATCAAGCTTGAGCTAAGAACCCTCTCAAGTGGATCCTTGAGCAAGATTGAGCTCACAACCTCCCTAGATTCCTCTTCTTCAACTATGTTGAATACATCCTCATCAAGGGTTGGCCCTTTCATCATTGTGGATAGCTTAAACTTGATGTTCTCTTCTCCAATGTTGAAAGAGAGAGTTCCATTCTTGCAATCCACTAGACATCCGGAAGTAGCTAGGAAAGGTCTCCCCAAGATGATAGGAACCGGATAGTCCGCCGGGATGTCTAAAACAACGAAGTCTATGGGCACATAGAACTTCCCTAATTGCACCGGGATGTCTTCCAAGATCCCAACCGGATGAGTGATTGAGCGGTCCGCCATGTAAAGAGTCATCTTGACCGGCTTTGGCTCTCCTAGCCCAACCTTGTTGCAAAGTGCAAGCGGGATGATGCTTACACTTGCCCCAAGATCACATAGGGCATCATACTTCACTTCTCCTACTCCGATTGGCACACAAAAGGATCCCGAATCCCTTAGCTTGGGAGGCATCTCCTCCTTCATCGTTTGAATCAACTCCGAGGATCTCTTCGTCATTCTTATCTCCCCATACTCCTCCAACTTCCTCTTGTTGGAGAGTATTTCCTTTAAGAACTTGCCATATGCCGGCATACCTAAAATAGCATCCATGAACGGAATGTTAATATGCAATTTAGACATAAGTTCAAGGAATTTACCAAAGTGATTGTCCAAGCGAGCTCTTGCTCGTGATTGAGGGAACGGTAGTGGTGGCTTGTATGGAGGCGGTGCCACACATCTTGGCTCTACATCCTTGCTCTTGCCTCCATCTCCTTGCGAAGTCTCTTCTTCATTCACCACTTGCTTCCCTTTAGCATTCTCCTTAGGCAAAGGATCCTTCATGCTTAACCCACTTCTTGTTGTAATGGCCAACACTTGGCCCTTTGGGTTTTCTTCGGTCCTTCCGGGAAGCTTCCCCGGATCTCTATGTGCTTCACCCGCCTTTTGGAACACTTGTGCTTCCAACACTTTTTGAGCTTTGGAAATGGAAGTCACCGTGCTCTCAAGACCGCTCAACCTTCCTAGCAATTGCTCAAACATCATTTCCGTTCTATCCTTTGGCGGTTGAGTGAATCCGGGTGGAGGTTCTTGTGAAGCTCTTGGTGGTGGAGTTGTGCTTGTAGAAGCGGGAGGGTTCAAGGCTCCATCTGGGTTAGAGTAAGAAAACCCGGGATGGTTATGGTTGGGCCGGTAATTGTTGAATTGCCGGTTGTTGTTGAAGTTCCTTGGGCCTTGGTAGTTGTTGTAGTTGCCCCTTCCCATATAGTTCACATCCTCCTCTTTGGAAGATAGGTTGGCTTGTGGAGGAACTTGAGGAGTTGCTTGACTCTTCAAAGTTGTAGCACACAACTCCCTCAAGGACTTTAGCTCGTTGTTGATGGCGTCGAGCTTGAAGTTGCTCATGGTGACCTCACTCACCTCATATGCTCCCGCCTTTCTCCCTTCACTCTTCCTATGGGAGTACTTCTCAATCACTAGAGCTTGCTTCTCCACAAACTCCCAAGCATCATCTACATGCTTCTCCATGAAAGTCCCACCGGAAAGGGATTGAAGCTTGAATTGGCTATCTTCATCAAGTCCTTTGAAGTAGATCTCCAATAGCTCAATTTTCGGTATGCCATGGTGTGGACAATCTAGGAGAAGGTCTTTGAATCTCTCCCAAGACTTGAACAAACTCTCTCTATCCTTCATCACGAAGGCATTGATCTTCCCTCTTAATTCGGTAGTCTTGGAAGGTGGGAAGAACTTAGTCAAAAACTCGGTTGTCATCTCCTCCCAAGTACCAACTCGCCCTTGTGGAATAGATTGATACCAAGCTAAGGCCTTGTCCTTAAGAGAGAAGGAGAAAGCCCTTAGCTTATGGTTGTTGCTCTCCAATCTCGGCGGTCTAAGAGTCTCCATCAAAATCTCGTAGTTCATCAAATGTTGGTGAGGAAACTCTCCTTCCATCCCTCCAAATTGGTTATGCCGGATCATTTGTAGAACTTGAGGGCGGAGCTCGTAATCATGGGCTGCGGGATCTCCTAAGTTCACACCCGGGCGGTGTGCTCTTTGTGCCGGATCCATACGTTGCCCCAACGTTTGTGGCTCATCCATAGCAATGGGCACAACCCTAACGTTCACCGCCGGCTGCGGTTGTGGTGGAGGTGGAGGAGGTTGTTGACGGTTAAGCTCCCTTTGCACAAGTGCTTGCCTAATCTCCTCAATCTCCCTCCTAGTTGCCTCTTGCCTCTCATTGGCAAGTCTCCTTTCTTCCTCCAAGAGCTCATCTCTTAGCCTGATTTGCTCTAAGGCTTCATCCAACTCAGCTTGGAGGTTCCTACCGGCCATCTCTTTCTCTTTTCGAATGCTCTTGGATCTAGATCTAAGGGTTTTCTCCGGTTCGGGATCGAATGGAGCTAAATCCTTGCCACGAGATCTTCGCATACACCTAAAGAGTAAGAGATGTCCTGAAAAGCAAAGACACACACCAAAGAGAGATCAAAAGCAACAAGAAAGATCTACACTATAAACAATCACGAAATGACTCAATCTAGACCTAGTCCCCGGCAACGGCGCCAAAAACTTGTTACGTCTAGGAATAGATGTGATGTGCACGCAATAAGTCTTAAATTTATACTCGTTATAATTATCCTAACTCCTAGCGAACCCGCAGTGTACGGGACGTTTGTAGAAAGGTAAGTATTCCGAGGTCGAACACAAAGACTAAGGTGAAATCGAGTCAAGCAATGATCAAAGATAGTGTGAATCTAGACTAAGATAAGATGAGGAATAAAGAAAATGGAAAACACAATGTTTTTGTTGGTTTTTGTGGTGATCAAACAAAGATCACAAGTCAAGCAAGATGATAAACAACTAACAACTCAAGCTAGCAAACGAACAAGCAAACACAAAGCACAAGGATATGATCAAGAGAGAAAAGTAGATTTTAGAGGTCAAGATTTCCGGTTATGGCATTGGATTCAAGGTTCTAAAGATTCTAAGGACTAAGCTGCGGTGTTGGGAAAGAATGTTTCGCTAATGGAAGCAATTACCGGGTAGGTCTCTCACTTCACTAATCCCGCATCAAACTCCTATTACCGGGTAAGTCTCTAGGGGTTAGAGTAAGGAATTTCACACAAACTAGATACTACTTAAGGGTAACCCTCTCCTTACCGGGTAAGTCTCGGAATAGGGAAATCTCAAGCAATAATCCTAGCACACTCAATCCAATAGCGGCTTATGAGGCTCACTACTACCTAGCATTCATCATCTTAGGTATCTAAGATCGGAAATCATCGGGTAGATCTCTTCCCTCACTTAGGTTGGTAGCATTAGGTGATTCTAAGCTAAATTAGGCTTAATAAACACTAGGATTTAAACAACCAAGGACCCCAACATGCAGATTCATCAATTAAAGAGCAACAGAGAAGAAAATCGGGTGGATCATACAGAAAATCGGACGATCTAGATGAAGAACAGGTCGATTTTTGTCTCTGAAATGGGTGCATACAAATCATCCTAAACTAACATATAAGTCCATCCTATCATCACCCAAGCCATAACCATCAATCCATCACTCTAAAATCACAAGAAACTAGCCAATAATATGCATATCAAGATCCGAAATCATCAAACAAGCATACATGGTGTTCATAGATGAGTAATGAAAGATGAGTAAGCAAAATCAATAAATCTCAGCCAAATCCAAGTTGTAGCAAGACTTACAAACTCTAAAACGAAGATGCAAAACGTTCTTAACAATCCTTGCAATTAGTTCTTCAATCCAAGTCTACAAAATCACTCAAAATCACCCTTAGAATGGTCTTCTTGTTCTTCCTTCAATCCTTGGGAGCTTTTCTTCTTCTCCAATCCTCTTACCAAATTGATGAGCTGTGAATGAGAGTGTGGGAGAGGAGAGATCCTCAGCAACCACCTGAGGGACCACTTATATTCTCCACCAAGAGCAAGGACGGGCAAGAGATCGTGGGACACGTGGCTTTAAGCTGTCAAAGGCCTAAAAATCGACCCAGAGCAATAAATCGGCCGATTTAGCTGCTTGATGGTCCGATTTTCTTCAGCAGAAACTTGTTATGCTCGTTTAGCCATGAGTTGATCCATTGCTTGCACCAATGGTGGTCTTTGTGTCCTTTGTTGATCCAATTATGCTCCTCAAAGGCTTTGGATGTGAACCATCATGAGGGTTGGCCCTCAAATGTATCGATTAACGTCCAATAGATCCCCGAATTACCTACAAAACCGATAAAAGGTAGTGTAGACGTCTTTTCTAGAAATGTGCGTGAATTGAGCGAAGACGTCATGAATCAATGCCAAAACGTGCATGAATGAGTGAGGAATCTATCTAAATGATTACCTAAACCTAAGTCATAAATCGTGTCATCACGCCCCAAGGAGATACACTAGGGCGGATGAAGCCCTTCTCTGCTAACTCCTCGAGCTGCTTCTTCAACTCAAGCATATCGATAGGCGCCATACGATAGGGAGCTTTAGAGATCGGTCTCGTACCGGGCTCTAGCTCGATGCCGAAGTCTACACTCTTTTGTGGAGGTAAACCTGATGGCTCTCCAAAGACGTCAGCAAACTCGCAAGCTACTGGAATCTCCTTTAAAGCCGGACTCGTACTATACTTCATGGTGTAGCACCAAAAATCCTCGCAACCTTGACTGATAAGGCTTGCAGCTCATACTGCACTGATGATTGTACCAGTCTTCCCGAGATCCCATCCTCGGAAGATCTCAACATGGCCTGCATTTGTAGTTACCGTCACTGTCCTCTTGCCGATGTTCAGAATTCTCGATGTCGATCCATCCAATCCATGCCCAGAATAACTTCTTCATGTACTAAGTACATGACGAAGAAGTTAGCTGGCCAATCACGACCTCCCAATCTAATAGGGCAATCGCGAACCTCTTGAGTACCTCGAATCTTACCCCCATCGGGTAATCCTATAAAGAAGGGTCTACCTTCTACAGTAACTAAGGCCAATCTATCTACACATGCATCGGAGATAAAAAAATGCGTAGCACCAGTATCGAAAAGAACTATGACAGGAAAACCATTAATATGAATGGTACCTCTAGCTGCTGGCGCTGTCGGCTCTACAATACTCCTCAACTCATATACTCTAGCTGGCGCATCTCTGGTGTCTGTAGACCCACCAACATGTCCTCTACTTCTCCCCTGTCCCGGAGTGGACCCTTGAGGAGCAGTAGAACCAGAAACTTGCTGCTGCTGTTGGTACTGCGATCTCTGTCCTCCTCCAGCAACACTGGGAGGTGAAGAACCATGCTGAGATAACGCCTTGCCTTGACGGAAAAACGCAGCTCTATGTCCGGGCTTGCCACAAGAAAAGCAAGTCACCGTTGGCTTCTTGCAATCAGCTCGGATGTGTCTAGCTACTCCACAGTTATGAAACTTCCCTGCTCTATCAGAACTTTGCTGAAAACCAGAACGTCCAGGCGTCTGACTATGCCCAAACCCAACTGCCCCAGCTCCAACACTGGCTGATCCTGTCTTCTGTCTCTTCTCAAGGCCTCTAGTATGAGAAGCTCTCCTCTGACCCGGTCGGTCTCTCTCATAAGCAGAAGCTCTATCCTGATAGTCCGTCAAAGACTCACAACGGAAACCAGTAAGATAAGAGCGTGTTGACTCTCTCAACCTCCGAGAGAAAAGGTAAACATGCTGATCCTCTGGTGGTGCAGACGGACCCAGCAATGCCAACTTATCCTGAAACATGAGGATGATCTCAGCAATAGGCAAATCATCGAATCCCGCCTCAAGGAAATCCTGAAGACGGTCTCTCCTCATAGTTGTAGGGCAATAGCGATCCCTGATCACTGTCTTCATCTGCTCATAACTAGTGACCTTACTGCGAATTGTCCTCCACCAAGAATGAGCCTGATCCTTCAGCAACGTCTTTGCTATGTTGACTCGACGTCCCTCAGGGCAACTGATAGCCTCCATAGCAGAATTAACATTTCCTAGCCACTACTCTACCTCCAAGCCAGTCCTTCCCACGAAGAGGGGAACCTTCAGCTGGTAAAAATCCTTCAACCAACTGTCGGGCTTTGGCTCCTTTGCCTCAGCCGGTGCTTTAACAACCTCAACAAATCCAGCAGGCGGGGCAACAACTTGTGTAACTCTCTGCAAAACCTCAACTGATCTCGCAAGAACTGGCGACACTGGTGGTAGTCCTCCAGTCTTGATACCCTCTTCAACTCTCTGCACATAGTCGCGATATGTAGAAGCTTCGATAGACACTCGTGTGGACTCCGTCAATGGCGCCCTTTGAGCTCTGGACCTAGCAGCGGTCCCATTTCCAGCCTCTGGAACAATGCTCTCAGCAACTTCTTAAGTAAACACCTCAACAATAGGTGGATCGGCAACTGGGGCTTGGCCCTGACCTCTAGCTAGTAGAGGTCTTCCTGCACGTCCTCGACCACGAACGACAGGTGGAAGTAGTGGTCGACCCCTTCCTCGCCCTATAGCAGCGGTAGCCCTAGTGCGTGCCATCTGCTATAAGGATAGATATATATGACTATATATATATATATATTTATATATAGATATAAGGCCACACTACAGCTAAAGCACAAATCCAAGAAAAGCACATATAAAGGCCACAAATAAGAAACTACACTGCCGAGATCTGCGGAGGTAGTGGTGGTCGCCCGTACATCTATACCAGACTAACGGTTTAAAAAAAATCCCCTTTTGAAAACGTTAGACCCCTTGCGGGTTCTATTTATTTATCCATCCGACCTGTAGAAGATTTCGAGTGCCATTGTTGTCAACCTTGCTGTGATACCATATTGTAACACCCCAAGTTCTGGGAACTCGAAGCGCTACGAGCTAGGACCACACAATGGGTCCTGACCCTCAGAGTAGCAACAAGTAACGAATCTTACAACAAGGCACAAACGAAAGAAAAACAAAACTCAATATAAAACCAAAAGCTTAAACAAACAAGCGGAAAAGACTCGCAGCCGAGTTCAAAACAAAAGGGAAACAACAAAAAGAACATAAACCCTATCCCATCCTATAATGTACGGTAACCCCGGCTGACGACACCATCCGGATCACTCAGCAACATCCTGAACCTGCGGAACATCTACAACGACGGTATAAACCGTTAGCAAACATTCTAGGTATAAGTAAGAGCATAAAGGCACAAACACACATAAGGTAAAATAAACATATAACATGCTTACACACAACCGGTTATTATCTTTCGTTAAGGTTATCCATTACTAATTCAACTTCTATTGTCACACGAGAATCTCCCGAAACTCGCCTCCGCTTCCGTCTACCAATAGGAATAGATCAGTACTATCCGTTACCTACGGGCCTGGGTTACAAGAGCATATTCTAGTTTCTTGGAGAACTAGACAAGTGGTCACCGCCTGGTTATAATACACTTGGGCCAATTAAGGTTATAAAGGGTGAATCCTATTCCGGTTATCCGTTATAAACATGATAAACAACACAAACAAGCCAATACAATCCAGCCCATACGCGAAATGAAGCTAAGTAAGTCCAAGGGACTTACCTTACACGAAGGTAACACAAGAGATCAGCGAACAACTCAGAAAACACTCAAGGAAGCTCAGTTTCCCTCAGGAAAGGAGCAACGAAAGCCTGTACGAACAAGCAACACGAATCAAGAAAGAAACGGTTGCTAGAAGTCTATAACTTCTAGTCTCAACGATATCTTAGAGGTCAACACATGCTAAGGGCCCAATCTTAGTCTTACAACAACTCAGGGGAACAAGGAATAACCATAAGGAACCAAGGAAGGAACGAGGAAAGGAAGGAAGGAAGCAACTCACCAAAGATGGGAGTTACTGTAGAGAAACTGTGCAGGGGCGGCTGTGACAGTGGCGCAGGGGCAGCTCTGTGCAGGCGCGGGGGTGGATCTTCGTCAGAAGCTACTATCGGGCTTCTCTTAGACAGATCTCACGGCAGGGGCAACCAAAGCTCGAACCTTTGGTTCCAACACGTCGAGACTCCACTCCAAAGAGCCTGAGAACAACGAAGGGTCAACAACGGAACACTCCACAAGAATCAAGGCTCATGCTTGATCCTTGGAGAAGAAGAAAAGAGAAGAACGCAAGGAAGAAACCAAAACAGAAGGGAAGACATGCAGCACTGTAGGAACGTGAGGAAGAACCAGAAAAGATGCTCTTACACGTTCAACGAAGTTGCAGGAAGCAAGCAGACGGCTACAGCTCTCAAGGGTTTGAAGATGATAGCAAGAAATGGGAAAAAGGAGAGAAAGAAGAGAATATATAGGAACGGGCTGGAAAGATAGACGGGAAGGCGTATAGGGTTCAGAAAGGAGACAAGGAAACCGGCCCATAAGATAGAATATCGGACATTCTATCTATGGAAGGAAGATAAAAGAACGGAAGAAAAGATCGGTTACGATCTGTCGATGATAACACGATTTATGACTTAGATTTAAGTAATCATGTAGATAGATTTTTCACTCATTCATGCATGGTTTAGCACTAGTTCACGACGTTTGCACTCAATTCACGAGTTTTGTCGAGATAGACGTCTACACGGACTTTTGCGTTGCTTTGTAGGTATTTTGGGAGATTTAGGAGCTTAAACGATACGTTTGAGGATCGTTCATCAAGATGACACACCCTCGGACTCATTAGGATGCAAGCTAGAGGCTAAGGAAGACCCATGGGACCTTGTTGGTGCATGCCATGCACCAAATCGTGGCTTGATGATCCATATAGTGCAGGAACACCAAAACCACGGTCACTGGAGGAACCACGGCCGTGGAAACCAACCGTAGTTTTTGCCAGACGGTTGTGACAGCTGTGCCACGATGTCATGGCTCACTCTAGCAAGGTTGTAGTATAAAAGTGGTCCTGCAAGGCTGAGAGAAGGCATCCACTACACACCTTCCAATCCTCAATCCCCTATCATCCAATCAAAAACACTCTCTCAACAAGAAGATTCTCTCAAGAGGAGAGGTACCATTGG
This sequence comes from Fagopyrum homotropicum, assembly GCA_033239125.1. Lineage (NCBI taxonomy): Eukaryota > Viridiplantae > Streptophyta > Magnoliopsida > Caryophyllales > Polygonaceae > Fagopyrum > Fagopyrum homotropicum. The sequence continues at coordinate 136,802,256 of BSWB01000001.1, read as the reverse complement.
AGGAGGAGAAGAGCTCCATTGGAGAAAAAGAGAAGAACACACCATAGCTAGTCTTTGATAAGTAGTGAAGATTTTCGGAATCGATTTCTAGAGTTGTAAGAATCGTTTAAACCTTCTTTTGGAAGGGTTGTGAGTCTTTCTAATCTTACTTTCAGCTTGGTTTTGCTTGCTTCACTTGTTCATCTCTTTCTCTTCATTACTTTGCAAATGGAAGCCATGATTTTATGTTTGATGATTTCGATTGTTATGATGAATGTTGTAGGCTAAATAGATGCGATTCTAGGGTGAGGAAAGGATGGTTATGGCTAAGACTATGATAGGATGGACTTAGATTTGCCTTTGGATGACTTGTTTACTTGAACGAAGCCTCTATTACAGTCCACGGTTTGTTCTTGCCAGTCCACGGCCGTGGAAGTGTTAGAACAAACCGTGGTTGTCTGATTTGTTGAGTCTAAAGTTCTAGAACGTTAGAATGCTGAAATCCTAGTGTTTGTTGAGTCAAATCTATCCTAGGGTGACCTAGTGTTAGTGATAACACGATTTATGACTTAGTTTTAGGTAATCATTTAGATAGATTTCTCACTCATTCGTGCATGGTTTAGCACTAGTTCACGACGTTTTGTACTCAATTCATGTATTTTGTCGAGATAGACGTCTACACGGACTTGTGCGTGTTTTATAGGTATTTCGGGAGATTTAGGAGCTAAAACGATACGTTTGAGGATCGTTCATCTAGATGACACACCCTCGGACTCATTAGGACACAAGCTAAAGGCTAAAGAGGACTCATGGAACCTTGCCAACACAAGCCATGCACCAAATCGAAGCTTAATGATCAAAGGCAATGCTGAAGCACAGAATCACGGTTCTCTGACACTCCACGGCCGTGGAATCACCCGTGGATTTTGCCATATTCTTGTGACAGCTGTGCCACGACTCTCATGGCCAGCTCATGCAAAAATTGTTATAAAAGTGGTCCTTCATTGGCTGAGAAAGGCATCTTGGAGCAGCTCTCCATTATCCATTATCTTCTAACAAAAATATTCTCTCAACAAGAAGTCTTTCTAGGAAGGAAAGTTTCAAAGAGGAAGAAGAAGAGCTCCATTGAAGAGGAGAGGAAGAACACACACCATTACCACACTTGATAGTTTTTGTATTGAAGAATTCCGGATTCTATTTCTAGAGTTGTATGAATCACTTGAACCTTCTTTTGGAAGGGTTGTGAGTCATTCTAATCTCATTTTCGGTTTGGTTTTGTTTACTTCACTTATCCATCTCTTTCTCTTTATTATCTTACAAATGGATGCCATGATTTTGTGTTTGTTTGTTTCGAATTCTATTATGAACGTTGTAGGCTAAATAGATGTGGTTCTAGGGTAAGGAAAGGATGGTTATGGCTAGGGCTATGATAGGACGGACTTAGATTTATCTTTGGATGACTTGTGTGCATAAACGTAGCTGCTGTTAGAAATCACGGGTAGTTCTTGCCTAACCACGGCCGTGGTTTAGGTAGAACAAACCATGATTTTCCCTGGTTCGATGGATCTTGTCTTAGATTGTTAGAATATTGAAATCCTAAGTGGTTGTTGAGTTAAATCTATCCTAGAGTGACCTAGTGTTAGCAACTAAGTGTTAGGAGAGACTTACCCGGTAATCCTTACTCTTAGATTCCAAAGATAACAAACCTTAGGTAGTGGTGAGCCTAATAAGCCGCCATTGGATTAAGTGTGCTAGGATAGTTGTTTAGGACTTCCCTTTCCAAGACTTACCCGGTAAGGATAGGTTAAGATCTCTAGGTAACAATCCGGTTTGTGTAGAATTCCGTCCCTTAGGTTCTTAGAGACTTACCCGGTGATGAGATCTAGGGAATGGACTAGTGGATCATGAGACCTACCCGGTGATTGATCCCAATCTAGAAACGCTTAACCCCAACATAGTTAATCCAAGGAATGAATAGATAGCTTGAGTCCTATGCCATAACCAGACTTTCCAACCCCTAGAATCCGTCTTTTCTTTCTTTGATCTATATCTTGTTTAGCTTGTTTATTTGTGTTGATTCATAGTTTAGTTGATTGTTTACTTTGCATGAATTGTGATCTTTGATTGATCACTAAAAACCAACCAAAAACATTTGAGATTTTCATTTCTTTCTTTCTTTCTTTTCTTTCAACCTAGGTCTTTACTAAACTCAATCACAAATCGAATCAATTTCACCTTAGTCTTTGTGTTCGACCTCGGAATACTATCCCTACTACAAACGTCCCGTACACTGCGGGTTTCGCTAGGTAGTTTAGGATTTAGTTCGAGTTATAAGTTTAAAGCTTTTTGTGCTACCGATCTTAGCGTGAACAAGTTTTTGGCGCCGTTGCCGGGGACTAGGTCTAGATTGAGTCTATTTTGTGATTGATTATTAGTGTAGATCTTTCTTGTTGCTTTTGATCTCTTTTTGGTTTGTGTCTTTGCTTTTCAGGACATCTCTTACTCTTTAGGTGTATGCGAAGATCTCGTGGCAAGGATTTAGCTCCATTCGATCCCGAACCGGAGAAAACCCTTAGATCTAGATCCAAGAGCATTAAAAAGGGAAAAGAGATGGCCGAAGAGATCTCCAAGCTGAGTTGGATGAAGCCTTAGAGCAAATTAGGATAAGGGACAAAGCTTTGGAGAATGAGAGGAGACTTGCCAATGAGAGGCAAGAGGCAACTAGGAGGGAAATTGAGGAGATTAGGCAAGCTATTGTGCAAAGAGAGCTTAACCGTCAACAACCTCCTCCACCTCCACCACAACCGTAGCCGGCGGTCAACATTAGGGTTGTGCCCATTGCTATGGATGAGCCACAAACGTTGGGGCAACGTATGGATCCGGCACAAAGAGCACACCGTCCGGGTGTGAACTTAGGAGATCCCGCAGCCCATGATTACGAGCTCCGCCCTCAAGTTCTACAAATGATCCGGCATAATCAATTTGGAGGGATGGAAGGAGAGTCTCCTCATCAACATTTGATGAATTATGAGATCTTGATGGAGACTCTTAGACCGCCAAGATTGGAGAGCAACAACCATAAGCTTAGGGCTTTTTCCTTCTCTCTTAAGGATAAAGCCTTGACTTGGTATCAATCTATTCCACAAGGGCGAGTTGGTACTTGGGAGGAGATGACAACCGAGTTTTTGACTAAGTTCTTCCCACCTTCCAAGACTACCGAGTTAAGAGGGAAGATCAATGCCTTCGTGATGAAGGATAGAGAGAGCTTGTTCAAGTCTTGGGAGAGGTTCAAAGATCTTCTCCTTGATTGTCCATACCATGGCATACCAAAAATTGAGCTATTGGAGATCTACTTCAAAGGACTTGATGAAGATAGCCAATTCAAGCTCCAATCTCTTTCCGGTGGGACTTTTATGGAGAAGCATGTAGATGAAGCTTGGGAGTTTGTGGAGAAGCAAGCTCTAGTGATTGAGAAATACTCCCATAGGAAGAGTGAAGGGAGAAAGGCGGGAGCTTATGAAGTGAGTGAAGTCACCATGAGCAATTTCAAGCTTGACGCCATCAACAATGAATTGAAGTCCTTGAGGGAGTTGTGTGCTACAACTTTGAAGAACCAAGCAACTCCTCAAGTGCTTCCACAAGCCAACTTGTCTTCCAAGGAAGAGGATGTGAATTACATGGGAAGGGGCAACTTCAACAATTATCAAGGCCCAAGGAGTTTCAACAACAACCGGCAATTCAACAATTACCGGCCCAACCACAACCATCCCGGGTTTTCCTACTCTAACCCGGATGGAGCCTTGAACCCTACCGCTTCCATAAGCACAACTCCACCACCAAGAGCTTCACAAGAACCTCCACCCGGATTTACTCAACCTCCCAAGGATAGAACCGAAATAATGTTTGAGCAATTGCTAGGAAGGTTGAGTGGTCTTGAGAGCACCGTGACTTCAATCTCTAAAGCTCAAAAGGTTTTGGAAGCACAAGTGTTCCAAAAGGCGGGTGAAGCCCATAGAGATCCGGGAAAGCTTCCCGGAAGAACCGAAGACAACCCAAGAGGCCAAGTGTTGGCTATCACAACAAGGAGTGGGTTGAGTATGAAAGATCCTTTGCCCAAGGACAATGCTAAGGGAAAGCAAGTAGTGGTAGAAGAGGGAAAGTTGCAAGAAGATGGAGGCAAGAGCAAGGATGTAGAGCCAACCTATGTGGCACCGCCTCCATACAAGCCACCACTACCGTTCTCACAATCAAGAGCAAGAGCTCGTTTGGACAATCACTTTGGTAAGTTCCTTGAACTAATGTCTAAATTGCATATTAACATTCCGTTCATGGATGCCATTTTAGGAATGCCGGCGTACGGCAAGTTTTTGAAAGAAATACTCTCCAACAAAAGGAAGTTGGAGGAGTATGGGGAGATAAGAATGACCAAGAGATCCTCGGAATTGATCCAAACAATGAAGGAGGAGATGCCTCCCAAGCTAAGAGATCCGGGCTCTTTTTGTGTCCCAATTGGAGTGGGAGATGTGAAGTACGAGGCCCTTTGTGATCTTGGAGCGAGTGTAAGCATCATACCGCTTGCACTTTGCAACAAGGTGGGGCTAGGAGAGCCAAAACCGGTCAAGATGAACCTCTATATGGCGGACCGTTCTATCACTCATCCGGTTGGGATCTTAGAGGATATTCCGGTGCAACTAGGAGGATTCTATGTGCCAATTGATTTTGTAGTCTTGGACATTCCGGCGGACTATCTGGTTCCCATCATCTTAGGAAGACCCTTCTTCGCCACTTCCGGATGCCTAGTGGATTGCAAGAATGGGACTCTCTCCTTCAACATTGGAGAAGAGAACATCAAGTTCAAGTTGTCCACAATGACGAAAGGGCCAGCCCTTGATGAGGATGTCTTCAACATAGTCGAGCAAGAGGAATCTAGGGAAGTTGTAAGCTCGATCTTGATCAAGGATCCCTTGGAGAAGGTTCTTACCTTAAGTATGATGGAGGAAGGTGTTGAGGAGGCTTGCAATGAAGAGATCAAGGCCTTGGAAGTATTGGAAGAGGAGCCAAGAGTTGGATTTGAAGGCCACGAAGAGGTGTTGAACAGCTGCAAGTTCCACGGTCGAGATTTATGTTCCACGGCCGTCAAACTTTCTGGACAACTCCGGGAAGCAAGCTTAGCAAGAACCACGGCCGTGGAAGTTGAGCAAACCGTGGTTCCAGCCGTGATTTTCCCTGGATCAGCTCTTGATGATGATCAAGCTTCTAGGAGCCATGGAGAGTCTTCATTTACTTTGGACTCATCTCATCCAACCTTATTTGGATCGTCTTCAACCGATAAAGGTCCTCCTTCACTTGAACTTAAACCCCTCCCCTCTCATTTGAAGTATGCATTTCTTGGTGATAACTCTACATATCCTGTGATTGTTAATGCATGCTTAAGTGATGATGAACTTGCTAAGTTGTTGCATGAACTAAGATTGCATAGGAAAGCCATTGGTTATACTATTGATGATTTGGTTGGCATAAAACCTTCTTTGTGCATGCATAAGATAATGATGGAAGATAACCACAAACCCTCTATTGAACATCAAAGAAGATTGAATCCTATAATGAAAGAGGTAGTCAAAAAGGAAATCATTAAGTTGCTAGATGCGGGGATCATCTACCCTATCTCGGATAGTAAGTGGGTTAGTCCCGTTCATGTAGTACCTAAGAAGGGTGGGATGACCGTAGTGACCAACGAGAACAATGAACTAATCCCGACTAGGACGGTTACGGGGTGGAGAATGTGCATCGATTATAGGAAGTTAAACATGGCCTCTAGGAAAGATCACTTCCCTCTCCCCTTCATTGACCAAATGCTAGAAAGGTTAGCTCAACACTCTAATTTTTGCTATCTAGATGGATATAGTGGATTCTTCCAAATCCCTATCCACCCCGATGACCAAGAGAAAACAACCTTTACATGTCCATGGGGTACTTTTGCATATAGGAGAATGCCATTTGGGTTGTGTAATGCACCCGCCACCTTCCAAAGGTGTATGATGGCTATCTTTTCGGAATACATAGAAAATATCATGGAAGTGTTTATGGATGATTTCTCTGTTTATGGTTCTTCCTTTGATAATTGCTTGGCTAACTTGTCATTAGTATTGCAAAGATGTGAGGAGACAAATCTTGTCTTAAATTGGGAAAAATGCCACTTCATGGTAAGTGAAGGCATTGTTTTAGGACACTTGGTGTCCAACCGTGGCATTGAGGTTGATAGAGCCAAGATTGAAACGATAGAGAAGTTGCCGCCACCTACCTCGGTGAAGGGGGTAAGGAGTTTCTTAGGGCATGTCGGTTTTTACCGGAGGTTTATTCAAGACTTCTCTAAAATTTCTAAGCCTCTCACTAACCTACTAATGAAGGATGTTGATTTTGTCTTTTCCAAAGATTGTCTTGAGGCTTTTTGTAGGTTGAAGAACGCCTTGATCTCCGCACCTATCATGCAACCTCCGGATTGGAGTCTACCATTTGAGATCATGTGTGATGCAAGCGATGTAGCCGTTGGGGCTGTTTTGGGGCAAAGAAAAGATGGGCGCACTCATGCTATTTAATATGCTAGCAAGACGCTTGATGATGCCCAACTCAATTATGCTACCACCGAGAAGGAGTTGTTAGCGGTGGTGTATGCATTTGAGAAGTTCCGCTCATACCTTGTTGGAGCGAAGGTCATAGTTTATACGGATCATGCTGCGATCCGTTATCTACTTACAAAGAAGGATGCCAAACCAAGGTTGATTCGGTGGATCCTTCTTCTTCAAGAGTTTGATTTGGAAATACGGGACAAGAAGGGATCCGAGAACTCCGTGGCGGATCACCTTAGTAGACTCCCACCATTGGAGCTTGAAAGAGATGACATCCCGATAGATGACTCATTCCGGGATGAGCAATTGCAAATGGTGGAGGAATGCTTGTTCCAAGTGTCTAGAGGAAGTGAGCCATGGTATGCCGACATCGTGCACTACTTAGTATGTGAGGAAGTGCCTCCCGGATTGACATATGCACAAAGAAAGAAGTTCTTCAACGATGTGAGGCACTACTATTAGAGTGAACCACTTCTATTCAAGAGAGGGCCGGATGGGATGTTTAGAAGATGCATACCGGAAGATGAAGTGGAGAGTGTGATCCGGCATTGTCACTCCTTACCATGTGGAGGCCACGCTAGCTCACACAAGACGTGTGCAAAGGTATTGCAATCCGGTTTTTATTGGCCTAACTTGTTTAGAGATGTGCAAGGTTTTGTAGCAGCATGTGATGCTTGCCAAAGGACGGGCAACATCTCAAGGAGGAATGAAATGCCCTTGAACAACATCCAAGAAGTCGAAATATTTGATGTGTGGGGTGTGGACTTCATGGGACCATTCCCTTCTTCGTGTGGAAATCTCTACATCCTATTGGCGGTGGACTATGTGTCAAGATGGGTGGAGGCAATCGCCTCTCCTACAAATGACGCCAAGGTTGTGGTGCGGTTCTTCAACCGGGTGATCTTCCCTAGGTTTGGAACACCAAGGGTGATCATTAGTGATGGAGGAAAGCACTTCACCAATAGGAATTTTGGGGCACTTTTGGCCAAGTATGGGGTGACTCATAAGGTGGCAACACCTTACCATCCCCAAACTAGTGGCCAAGTGGAGATCTCCAACCGGGAAATAAAGGCCATCCTTGAGAAGACGGTATCTAGGACGAGAAAGGATTGGGCTATGAAGCTCAATGATGCCTTGTGGGCATATAGGACCGCCTTCAAGACACCAATTGGAACCACTCCTTACAAGTTGGTCTATGGCAAGTCTTGCCATCTTCCGGTGGAAATGGAGCATAGAGCTTATTGGGCCATTAAGTGGCTAAATTTTGACCTCAAGGAGGCGGGAGAGAAGAGGTTGCTTGATATAAACGCCCTTGAAGAGATCCGGTTGGAAGTTTATGAGAATGCCCGAATCTACAAGGAGAGGCCAAAAGATGGCATGACAAGCGCCTCATCCCGAAGGAGTTGAGTGAAGGCGACCTTGTCCTTCTCTTCAACTCAAGGCTGCGACTCTTTCCCGGAAAGCTCAAATCAAGATGGACCGGGCCATATGTGGTGAAGAAGATCTATTCCCATGGAGCTATTGAGATAGGAGGGGAGCATTGTGGGAATTTCAAAGTGAATGGGCACCGCTTGAAGAAGTATATCCCGGGAGCTCCGGTGGACATGATTGCCCCACTTTACCTTGAATAGACACTCCCGAGTTTGGTCAAGCTAATGACCTTAAAGAAGCGCTTGGTGGGAGGCAACCCATCGGTAACGTTTTTCCTTTTTCGTTTTGTTTTCGTTTTTAGATTTTTCTATCTTTGTGTGTGTTTTGTCTACCTTGTGTGTGTGCTAGAACATTAGTGGCATTGGAAGCCTTGCATGGCAAGTGAAGGATGATGATGAACCCCTCACCGATTATGGGTAGAGCGGACACGGAACTTGGACGGCTAGCGGTGCCTAGCGCGGGTCCCGAAGCTTTGATGGATGCTTAGAGCTCTCTACCATGGTTGATAGGATCATCAAACATCAATTCACTATAGAGCAATCCCAAATACCATAGCAAACCATTTTTACATTGTGAGAACCTTCTTTCACTCTCTTTACTTGTATACCACATTGGGGACAATGTGTTTCTAAGTATGGGGTGGGGTTTGCATGATCCTTTGCATGATGAGCATCTAGGATAGTTTAAAATCTTCACATGTCTTGCATTGTACATACATACTTCGAAAATTCCAAAAAATCAGAAAATTTAAAATTTTTTGTGCTTTCTAGGCTTGGATATGATCCTAATGATGAATCTTGTCTTGAGAATTGGCTATGGATGGCCTCATGTGTTAGGATTGATGAACGCATATGTGGACTTGAAGTACTTCTCTTGAAATTCTATGAATGATTTGTGATCATGATGTTTGCCTAGAAATGATTGAGTATTGAAGATCGAAATTACATGATAGTTCTTGCATACCATCTAGGAATGAATGAGGCAATTCATCTTTCTCTACTTCTCATCTTAATCATGATTGCTTGAGCACCTCAATTGAGATAAAGTTGACATCTTTTAACCCATCCGGGAATAAGAGCATGCTAGTGTGTTGATGTGTGTGAAAAGCAAGTGTGGGGTGAAGATGTTAATGAAAGAATATCATGCATATAATGCTGAATTTGTCGTGAAAGTGTAGCCAAAAATATAGGCTTGGGGGCATTGGCTTAAATGACAAGTAACTCGGTACACTTCACATAATCGGGTGTTGGTGCCTTGCCAAAGTCAAATAAACCAATAGTCCTAACGAGCTTTGGTATGTGTGCCCGGTGTGGATGCACCTTGAAAACTAAGAAAAAGCCCGAGGACGGCTAATCACCAAGGTTTCGGCTTTTGTACACCAATGCCATTGTCTCAAAAATAAGTCAAAGAAAAAGAAAAGAAAGAAAAGATAGAGGAAAATATACACTTGAGGGAAGTTGATCGAGGACAAGATTGTGGAGTTAGTTCCGTTCCCGGATTAGCATCACATAACCTAGAAATCCCCACCCAATCACTACATTTCTTGGCCCTTTTATTTCACAAGACCTTATGACCTATTTGCATGTTTGTAAGACTTAGTGATTTAGATTGAATGTACTCTTGATCTTCTTGACTCCTTCATCTTTACATTTCATGCATACTTTTGAGTTAAGTACAATTGTCTTTCCATGTCTTCATTTGTTTGATGCATGATTGCTTATCCTTTGCCATGAAACATGACTTTGAAGGTGATCCAATAATAGAAGCACAAACCCAAAAAGATTTTGCCATTTTTCTGCATACATAAATCATGTCATCTCTTAGTCTATAGTTGGGAATTTGCTCGGGGACGAGCAAACCTTAAGTATGGGGTATTTTGATAACACGATTTATGACTTAGTTTTAGGTAATCATTTAGATAGATTTCTCACTCATTCGTGCATGGTTTAGCACTAGTTCACGACGTTTTGTACTCAATTCATGTATTTTGTCGAGATAGACGTCTACACGGACTTGTGCGTGTTTTATAGGTATTTCGGGAGATTTAGGAGCTAAAACGATACGTTTGAGGATCGTTCATCTAGATGACACACCCTCGGACTCATTAGGACACAAGCTAAAGGCTAAAGAGGACTCATGGAACCTTGCCAACACAAGCCATGCACCAAATCGAAGCTTAATGATCAAAGGCAATGCTGAAGCACAGAATCACGGTTCTCTGACACTCCACGGCCATGGAATCACCCGTGGATTTTGCCAGATTCTTGTGACAGTTGTGCCACGACTCTCATGGCCAGCTCATGCAAAATTTGTTATAAAAGTGGTCCTTCATTGGCTGAGAAAGGCATCTTGGAGCAGCTCTCCATTATCCATTATCTTCTAACAAAAATATTCTCTCAACAAGAAGTCTTTCTAGGAAGGAAAGTGTCAAAGAGGAAGAAGAAGAGCTCCATTGAAGAGGAGAGGAAGAACACACACCATTACCACACTTGATAGTTTTTGTATTGAAGAATTCCGGATTCTATTTCTAGAGTTGTATGAATCACTTGAACCTTCTTTTGGAAGGGTTGTGAGTCATTCTAATCTCATTTTTAGTTTGGTTTTGTTTACTTCACTTATCCATCTCTTTCTCTTTATTATCTTACAAATGGATGCCATGATTTTGTGTTTGTTTGTTTCGAATTCTATTATGAACGTTGTAGGCTAAATAGATGTGGTTCTAGGGTAAGGAAAGGATGGTTATGGCTAGGGCTATGATAGGACGGACTTAGATTTATCTTTGGATGACTTGTGTGCATAAACGTAGCTGCTGTTAGAAATCACGGGTAGTTCTTGCCTAACCACGGCCGTGGTTTAGGTAGAACAAACCGTGATTTTCCCTGGTTTGATGGATCTTGTCTTAGATTGTTAGAATGTTGAAATCCTAAGTGTTTGTTGAGTTAAATCTATCCTAGGGTGACCTAGTGTTAGCAACTAAGCGTTAGGAGAGACTTACCCGGTAATCCTTACTCTTAGATTCCAAAGATAACAAACCTTAGGTAGTGGTGAGTCTAATAAGCCGCCATTGGATTAAGTGTGCTAGGATAGTTGTTTAGGACTTCCCTTTCTAAGACTTACCCGGTAAGGATAGGTTAAGATCTCTAGGTAACAATCCGGTTTGTGTAGAATTCCGTCCCTTAGGTTCTTAGAGACTTACCCGGTGATGAGATCTAGGGAATGGACTAGTGGATCATGAGACCTACCCGGTGATTGATCCCAATCTAGAAACACTTAACCCCAACATAGTTAATCCAAGGAATGAATAGATAGCTTGAGTCCTATGCCATAACCAGAACTTCCAACCCCTAGAATCCGTCTTTTCTTTCTTTGATCTATATCTTGTTTAGCTTGTTTATTTGTGTTGATTCATAGTTTAGTTGATTGTTTACTTTGCATGAATTGTGATCTTTGATTGATCACTAAAAACCAACAAAAAACATTTGAGATTTTCATTTCTTTCTTTCTTTCTTTTCTTTCAACCTAGGTCTTTACTAAACTCAATCACAAATCGAATCAATTTCACCTTAGTCTTTGTGTTCGACCTCGGAATACTATCCCTACTACAAACGTCCCGTACACTGCGGGTTTCGCTAGGTAGTTTAGGATTTAGTTCGAGTTATAAATTTAAAGATTTTTGTGCTACCGATCTTAGCGTGAACAATCCTCTCGAGGAGCTCGACCCCGACCTCTCGCCAATAGAGGTCTACCTCCACGGCCACATCCTCTAACCACAAGAGTCTTATCGCCCCTACCCTGTCCAGCTAGAGGAAGAGGTGGACGACCTCTACCTCGACCAGTAGCTGGTGTAACCCTAGTACGTTTCATCTTCACGAGTGATAATAACTACAGTTATAATCTAGCTAATAAGTCAAAGGAGGACAAAAACCTAAAGTCCATACTAAGTATACTGAGATTTGTGGTAGTAGTAGTGGTCAGCCGTACTTTCTATCTCAACCAGACTATGCATGCATTTTGAAAACCAAAAGTTCCCTTGGAAAAACCCATATCCCTTTTCGGGTTCTGCTTCTTTACTTATTCGGCCATTTAGAAGATTTCAAGTGCCATTATTGCCAACCTAGAGCTTTGATACCATGTTGTAACACCCCGAATTCTCAGAAATCGGGACATTACTGGTTAGGACCTCACAATGGGTCCCGACCTCAGTTTGACAACAACTTTACTAGGATCTTACAACAAGACACAAATAAAGAAAACCAAAATTCATAAAGCAATGGTTTAAATGACATGAATGTATGTAATACAGATGTCTAACAGCCAATAATACTTAAAAATAAAAGGTCTAACTATTATCATACTATCAAGGAAACATCAATATAAAGCCCAACCCCATCCTAGGGAGTACGGAGACCCGACTGACCACTACTTCCGGATCACTCAGCTATTGCTCTAACCTATGGTAAATCTAAACAACAAAACAAATCAACCGTTATCTAGCTATCTAAATGTTAGATAAATGAGAATATCACACGCACACACAATAGCAAAATTAAACGCACATCATACTTTCAGAGAATCCTTTTTTATTATCTTTATTTAGGTCATTCACTCTTACTAATGATACTTATTTTGTGACACGAGAGATTCCCAAACCTCGTCTACGCCCCCGTGTAACCATTAGGAATGGATCCGATGCACCTCACCTGGTACATGTATGGTCTGTGTATAGAGAACCTCCCAGTCTCCTGTCAGAGATGGGCAGTGATGTCACCGCCTGTTATACATACACTTGGGCCATAAAATAAAAAAAGGTAGTCATATGCATGTTATACTTAATAAACAATCAACACACACCACTATCATCATTCAGCCAACATCTAGAAACCAGTTAAGTAAGTCGCAAGGACTTACCTGAATCAAATCGCAACTCTCTAAATCTCAACTTGGTCTGCAGCCGTAGAACTCAATCGCTTGTTATACAATGAAAGTGGATCAAAATACATCTCATATTCTTAGAAGTCTATAACTTCTAAGTTGAACAATCTCATCAAGAGAAATTATTAAAATGCCCTCCTAAGTTAAAATGACTATTTTACCCCTGGTCCCGAAACTCAAGAATATTCTATAACCTAGTTTCAAACTCTCCTTTGGAACCTATTTCCACAATCTAGGTCTCAAGGGATAGTTCGCTAAATATTTATAAGAGTTACACAAAATTCTTGATTTTCACAAAAATTCGCTAAGGTCCGACTTTGGCTTAAGATACGAGGCCCGAATAAAAATATAAAAAATTTCGAAATAAATCTCCAAGTCATCTATGATATTCATGCTACTCATAGGAGCAAAGATCTCTCAAAACTATACAGCCACAACTCCTACATAAATTCTTAAAGTTGGTTAAAACATCCAGGAATTCTATACTTAGCCAAATTCTAGGTTCTTTCACAAATTGCACAGTCAGCCCACTTTGGACACCTATGGATCCAGATCCAACCATTGAATTGATCTTAACTTCTGATATATAACAATATGCAACTCACTCTATATCATACCAGAAATTGAACGGTAAATAATATTTCTTTAATATCGAAACCGAAGCTCAAACATGACTATAACCCACAAATTTCACGAGACAAAAGAAAGAAGGTGAAGTGGTCTGGAGTTCGAGTCTTACTTCCAACCTCTTCCTGGGTTATTAATCACTCCAAAGGTGTAGAGATCGAGTCCTGTATTTTACCACACATCACAATTAGGTCCAAAACATACTCCCCCTTCTCATGGGTTGAGTATAGAGTATTAAGGCTACTCACTAAATTTCGGTGGCTGGAGTAGGGTGTCCTTGGTGGCTCGAGGTCTGAGGAAAGGCGTACTCCTTGTTGTTGGTGCGGACGATCTGTTTGGATGGGGATCTAGCACGTTGGCTTATTGCACGGAGAGGGACTCTTTCTCAGTTATCTATCGAAGGCCCTGTAGAGATAGGGAGGCAACGTCCCTACCGGTCATCATCAAGCAGAAGGGTTGAGGTGGCTTACAAGCACAAGATGCTACCCCAGAGATCTCGACACAAGAGGGTGTGTATAGGTTCGTATACAGCGACTAAGGCCCGGGTAGATTTGTGTTTCTATGCAGTTGGGCAGTCTATTAGAACGAGTAACGTTGAAGGGAGAAGTACAAGGGAAGGAGACAGTCGATGCTCACCTGTGAAGATCGATGTGGCATGCAGTACTCAGGCTCTTGAAGATGGCTTGTATGATGTGTAGAGGCGTTACAAACAACATGATCCTTGTGAAAGAGGGACCGGCTCGACGAAAGCGGGTGTTGTTGGTCTGTTGTCACCGAATGAAGAAAGAGGGGTGGAGTGTTACTCGTGGATCTGAACGGAAGCAAGAGGCTGAATCTGGACGTTCTTGTGGGAGTTACAAGGGAATGCAGTGAGATTCCTAGGAGCCGTTATGGTAAACGTATCCCTCCTCCAACTCAGCTCCATGCGGACTCATCTTGCATCTCGGGTTGCTGCTTAAGGTGACACTTTAGTGTTGGGTTGTTTGTGTTGCTAGGCTTCCTACTGCTACTTCATTGCTGGCCAACATACAAGGAGAGTGGAATGGGCTGAAGTAAAGGAGATGGTGTAGGCTAAAGTTGCATGGTGTCACAAGTGTGCAATGGCTTTGTCAAAAACTTGTCATGATCTTGTCAATTAAACATGTCATGACTTAGATTAGGGTTTGAAATTCAACATTTTATGTGAGTTAAGCTTACATAAAATTATAGAAATTAGTGTTGGTATAAAATATGAGGTATCATATAAACGGTCAACGAGTTGAAATCTGGTTTGACTCGGTAATAAACGGAAATAAAATTCCGGATATCACACGGCACAACATTGCTAGTGGCGGGAACTGGAAGGAAATAAAATTTCAGATATTACACGCCACAACGTTGCTGGTGGCGGGAACTGGAAGGAAAGAAGGAGATGAAGGGAGGAGGAAGAAGCAATGATGAGGGGAAAGGGAAGAGGAAGAAGAAGAAGGATTCTCACTTACGTAAAGTTCTCCAATGGGGGAAGCTCTAGGAATTTCAAACAATACTCAAAAAAGAAAATAAGGAAGTAGGGTTTTGGGGTTTGAAAAGGTAGGGTTTGTAACCGTCAAGGTTACGAATCAAAACGACGCGGTCCACTACTTTACCGCCCCGCGAAAAACAGTGGTCGTCACCGCAGCTGCGGCACTCTACGGCCCCGCGGGTCATCTATCCAAGGCCTATCCTGAAGAGCTTCTGAAAGGACCAAATTTACATCATCACCCCCTAAAAGCAAGTTTCGTCCCGAAACTTAGAACCGAACATCCTCACGTCTAGAACTCCTAGAGACCATAGCAGCTCGCGGGGAAGTCACAACATCCTAACACACTGTCCGAAAACATAAGTCTGTACATGCATCACACATCATAACATACCCAAGACAGCACATAACAAAAAACCGGGTCCGGAACTAACCTGATGTTCCTCTCTCGATAGATAACTCTACCCAGAACTCTGGATAGTTCCTCCGGATACTATCCTCTGTCTCCCAAGTAGCCTCGTGAGCTCCTCATCTCGACCACTAAACTCGCATCATCTGTATATCCTTGGAGCGTAATCATCTCGTACTCCTCTCCAAGACCGCTATCAAATGCTCCACAAAGGTGTGGTTTGGCTCAACCACTAAATCCTCATAGCTGATGACGTGTCTCGGGTCCAGTATGTACTCCCTCAGATGAGACACGTGAAAGATGGGGTGCACTCCCTCCAGTCTAGGTGGTAAGGCTAGTCGGTAAGTCACCTCCACGACTCGCTCTAAGATCTCGAGTGGTCCAACATACCGGGGACTTAACTTCCCCTTGATGCTGAAAGGTCGGACGCCCCGCGTCGGTTATACCCGCATCCAAACTTGAGTCCCAACTCTGAACTCCAAGGGTTGGCGCCTCTTGTCTGAATAGGACTTCTGGCGGCTTTGCGCTGCCAGCATCAGCTCCTGTATCAAGGCTACTCGAGCCATATCATCAAGCACCTACTCTAGTGTGACTCTACTATCGCTGCTCGGCTCATCCCAACAAAGTAGTATACGGCACCTCCGCCCGTACAAAGCCTCATATGGAGTCATCCTTATCGACGCATGCCAGCTATTATTATAAGAGAACTCAATCTGAGGGAGGTGATCGGCCACACTTAACCCTAATCTAGCACGCATGCTCTCAGTATATCCTCTAAAGTCTGGATAGTCCTGTCCGACTGTCCGTCCATCTACGGATGATATGCTGTTGTGAAGTGTATACTAGTGCCCAAGGAGGCATGCACCTGATGGCAAAACCTAGAGGTAAACCGACCATCTATTTCCGAGACAATGGTCATCGGTACCCCGTGGAGTCTCACTATTTGTCTAGTGAACTCCTCAGCCAATCTACTCACCAGCACGTCCTTGATAGGAACAAAACGTGCGGTCTTGATCAAGCGGTCTACTATCACCCAGATGGCATCATAACCTCGGCTCGGCCTAAGACCAGTAACAAAATATATGGAGATGTCCTCCCATTTCCATTGCGTAATCGGTAATGGGTGGAGATCTCAACTAGACCTGCGGTGCTCAATCTTTACCTGCTGACAAGTCGCACACTAGGCCACATATCTAGTCACGTCGGGATTCAGCCCGCCCCACCAGAATGATCGTCTCACATCTTGGTACATCTTACTCGCACTTGAATGTACTGAGTAAGGGATAGGGTGTGCCTCCTCTAGAATCTTGTGCCTCAACTCTCGGTTGGCCGGTATACACGCGTGCTCGTGGCGTCTTAGTACTCCATCGGCACCCACCTGAAACTGTGGTGCCTCTCCTGGAGACATCCGGTCTCGGATCCTCAACAATGTAGGGCATCTCTCGTGCTTTTGTCGGATCTCTCCCAACAGATCAAGTAATAGCTATTGGGTAGACAAGTGACTATCAGTGTCCGGAAACTGGATGTCTAACTCAAATCCAGCCAGGTCTCTCTACAGCTGACGTTGAGCGGTCAACCCCGTTATCACCTTCTCTTGAGGGGCCTTCAGGCTAAGGGCGTCGGTGACTACGTTCGCCTTGCACGGATGATATAATATTTCCAAGTCGAAATCCTTAATCAGCTCCAACCATCTCCTCTGGCGGTTGTTCAACTCCCGTTGAGTGAATATATACTTAAGAATCTTATGATCAATGAAGATATGACATGTCGCCCCGTAAAGATAGTGACGCCAGATCTTCAAGGCATGAACTACCGCGGCTAGCTCAAGGTCGTGAGTCGGGTAGTTTTCCTCTAGGGTCTTTAACTGTCTCGATGCATACTCTATGACTCTACCTTGCTGCATCAGCACGCACCCCAAGCCCAGCTTAGATGCATCGTTGTAGACTACAAAATCCTCCACTCCCTCGGGCTGTGTCAACATAAATGTAGAAGTAAGTCTCCTCTTCAGCTCCTTAAAGTTGTGTTGAGACTGCTATGACCACGCAAACCGGACGGTCTTCCTCAGAAGGCCGGTGAGCGGTCGAGCTAAAACTGAAAAACCCTCTATGAATCTGCGGTAGTATCCTGCTAACTCCAAGAAATTTCGTACCTCCTTAACACTAGTCGGAGGCGGCCAAGTAGCTACAGTCTCAATCTTGGCCGGATCAACCTTGATCCCCTCAGCAGTCACCACATGACCCAAGAATGCCACTTCGGATATCCAGAACTCACACTTAAAGAACTTTAAGTTCTCTATCCTGAAGAACTCTGAGCACCGTCTTCAAATGATCGGCGTGCTCCTCTCTTCTCCGAAAGTATACTAGGAAGTCGTCAATAAACACAACTACAAACTAGTCCAAGAAGTCGATGAAAATACCATTCATCAACTCCATAAACACCGTAGGCCCATTCGTTAGTCCGAATGACATCACTACAAACTCGTAGTAGCCGTACCTGGTCCGGAACGCCGTCTTCAGCACATCCTAATCTCTCACCCTAAGCTGGTGATACCCTGACCTCAAGTCAATCCGGGAGAACACGGTCGCTCCTTGCAACTGGTCTAACAAGTCATCAATGCGAGGAAGTGTATACTTGTTCTTGATTGTCACCTTATTCAGCTCCCGATTGTCGATGCATAATCTCATCGACCCGTCCTTCTTCCTCACAAACAGGACTGATACTCCCCAAGCTGAAACACTAGGGCAAATGAATCCCTTCTTTGCTAGCTCCTCGAGTTGCTTCTTCAGGTCCAACATCTCGATAGACGCCATGCGGTAAGGCACCTTCGAGAATGGTTTCGTCGTTGGCTCCAACTCTATGTTGAAACCTGCATCCCTCTGGGGTGGTGGCTCCCCAAACGCATCCGCAAACTCACTTATAATGGGGATATCTTAAACACTCGGACTCTTACTCTCCTTCATGGCGTAACACCAGAAGGCCTCGCAGCCCTGTCCGATTAATCTCGCCGCTCGGACGGCGCTGATAACGGTGCCGGTCTTTCCGACGTCCCAGCCTCAGAATATCTTCTCATGTTCTGCCTCGGTAGTGACCTTCACGGTCCTCCTACCTATGTCTAGAATTTCTCCATGTCTGTCCATACAGTCCATACCCAAAATGACTTCTTCATGTGCCAAATACATGACGAAGAAGTCTACTAACCAATCACGATTTCCTAAGCGAATAGGACAATCTTGGATCTCCCAAGTGCCTTGTACCTTTCCCCCATCGGGTAATCCAATAGTGAAAGGTGCACCCTCTATAGTCTCTAGTGATAGCCGCTCTACACAAGCATTAGATATAAACGAGTGGGTAGCACCCGTATCAAATAGAACTCTAAGAGGCATGCCATGAATCAGGATGATACCTGTAGTCGCCGGTGCTGTTGGATCCTCGTTGTTCCTCATCTCAAACACCATGGCCTGCAAACCTCTGGCCTCTGTAGTACCTCCACTACGACCTCGTCCCGACTCGTACCTGATGTGGGACCATCCTTAGCATCTACAACTACGCTACATGGATCATTCGCCAATCTAGAAGCAAGAGAAACTCAAGGAAGGAGCGCTTACAATTTGCAAACATGGAACGGATCGATGGAATGGAAGATTGCATGGCAGATGAAGAAAATCGACCGATTTGCCAGAAAAATCAACCGATTTTCCTGTAGTAAAATTTGATCGATTTCTTGGTCCGATTTCCTTCACTGGAACGAGTTGCAAAAGATCCGGCCATGATCTTCTATCTTTTGGTAATTATATCTTGTTATAATTCCTTAAATCTCTCAAACTATCTTAAGTGATTATTTAGATTCTATCTTTTTAGATTTAATATTTTATATCTTTTAAAAGATATCTTTTCTAGATTATCTTTTCAAAAGATATTTTATAGATCATATCATTTTAGTTTTTCCTAGTTTTAGTAGGTTTAGTCTCCCTTATAAATAGCCTTAGTGGGGGAGATTGTTTAGTAGATTAGACTTGATATATTTTCCACGTATTGTGTGAACTTACAGCTTTGCTTACTAAGTTTGTATTTATTAATTCCTATTCAATCAAAGAGAGAGCCTTGATTGAATCGTTGTGAAGTTCTTGCTAGATTGTGCTTGTGTGTGTTAATCTTGTTGAAGGTTGGTGCTCGTGGTCAATCCTAGTCCCTCCTTGTGCTTGTTTTAATTAGAAGACTTGTGTAAGGTTAAAGAAGTGTGGGTTAAGGTAATCTTCTCGTTTAAGGGTTTTGACACATCATTGGTCAAGGTTCTTTTGCGGAACTATATTGGTTCATATCTTCCTATATCTTTCATTTATCATTCCATAATCATCTTCTTTTCATTCCATATCATTCACTAATCCATATTCTGAGTTTATCGAAAAATCGCCCTGTTCTTGGAGAAAATCGGCCGATTTATCCTATAGAACAACCCAATTTTTATCCCAGTTAAGGACTTTCAATCTAGATCGGGAACTACGGCTTATCCCCGCATCATAGTGGTATCAGAGCTAAGCGATTGAAGTTCGAGCGTTCACAAAAGGTTTGATTTTCTTTTGAGTCTTCTTTGAGTCTTTAAAAGTTGAGTCTTTTCTTGTTCGCCATCTTTGCGAGATTATTTGAGTTTAACGTGCGTTGATTTGTGTAAGTTTGGGAAGGGAAAAACGACATCAACCAAACACAAACCAGCCGTTGACCTTTGAAACCTCGCCAATACAAAAAAACAAAAAAAAAATAAAAGAAAGAAAGTTCTTGAACGTCACAACCAAGAGTCGATTTTTCAAACAAAAATCGACCTGTTCTTTAGAAAAATCGACCGATTTTTCATCCGATTTTTGTTATTGTTGTCAAATTTTGAAGAAATCTTTAAGACATACTTTGCAGAATTAAAGTGCACCATGTGCAAGAGTATTACAATAGAAGAGTTCCAACATATACCTTGAAACAATCAAAGACATCTAGCCATACCTAAGCCCAAATCCGGCTATCTCTCTTTCTTAACTTCGCAACACAAGATACGCTCTTCTCTCTTCTTAATCTCTTGTGTGATTTCCTTAGCATCTTTTTTATTCTAAACACTGAGTCTTTCATTGAGTGTGTTAGTTAGTATTTATACTTCTTAACATACTAGTTGTTTATCCACAATCTTTCTGCCTACCTTGTCGTGTGTGGAGTAAACTTCTTACAGGGATTCCTTAATCATCGCACCCCACAAGAACCTTTAACCGAACCAAGTTGACTACTTGATTCAGTCAAGAAGTTCTAGGGAGGCCAAGACGCTGATTTGTAAAGAACCATTAATCCATACAAGTTAATTCCGTCAACCAGCTTGCGACAACACAATAAGAGCGTGAGTGCGAGTAAAAACAAGAAAGGTCTTTTTGATTTCTCTAACTTTACGAGTTTGTTGTTACTTTATGTGATTATGCAGGATGTATTATCCGGACTATCATTCTAGAGGAGAATCTTGACCCTAGAGCAATCTCGTAGAAAGCTAAGTAAGTCCTACGAACTTACTAAGAATCGACTACTCTCAGTTATATGCACAACTCGATCTGAACTCACTCCTCAAGCCTGATATAAATCAAGGCAATGTGTTACAACCACAACACAACCGTATGAAACTACATCCTAGCAGTTTTCTATCTAAAGCCATCTCACCACAACTCGGAATCAACCTAAAACTAACCCACTACATGATCTAGATTTGTTAAGTCACCTATCATGATACTACATCATGCTCAAAGGGGTACAAGGAAGGAGGGAAGACATACACAAGAACACACTTAAGTCAGAAGAACGACTTAAGTGTCTTACTGGAAAAAAACTGCAGTCACGGTCGTGAAGGGGCGCATGGGCAGCAAGGACACAACAACCGTACCCGCGGCAAGATCAAAGCGCGGGGGCGGTGAGGCGTGGGAGCGGCACTAGCAACAGCGAACACCGTCGTCTCTTCTTCGACTTCGGTCTTCTCTGTTCTTCACCCTACTTGTAATCATGTGTATACTCAGACCACTCTCTATGAAATCATTCAGCAACTCAAAGGAAATGCAAGGGAGGCACTTACCCTTCTTCTTCAACGCGATTGAAGAAGGAATGAAGGCTTCTTCCGGAATCCATGAAGATGACACCCTTCATAACTTGCTGCAGTCCGATGAAGACGAACGACACAACGCTGCTGGTGGCGGGAACTGAAGGAAAGAAGGAGATGAAGAAGCAATGATGAGGGGAAGAGGAAGAAGGATAAGGATTCTTCTTACGTAAAGTTCTCCAAGGGTGAAGCTCCAAGAATGCCGGCAATACTCAGAAAAGAAAAGAAGGAAGTAAGGTTTCGGGCATTCAAAAAGTAGGGTTTTTAATCGTCAAGGTTACGAATCAAAACAACGCGGCCCACTGTTTTACCGCCCCCGCGGCAAACAGTGGCCGCCCCCGCGGGTCTCCGCACCTGCGGCGCTCTGTGGCCGCCCCCGCGGGTCATCTATCTGAGGCATATCCTGAAGAGCTTCTTAAAGGACCGGATGTTACATTATTCCAACCAAAATTCCGGCAAAGAGGGTGACATGTCATCTTAGTGTCATCTGAGTTTGATTTTTAGTGTCTGTGCCGGAATTTTGGCCAGAGTATATTTTTATGACAACGTGTTACCATGTATAACGAAGATTGGGTATTTTTATTGTCATTAAAAGTTTGTGATACAAAGTTACCAACCCTATAAGTTTGAGGTAATTTAATTAATTTTACGAATACAGAATGGTGTGTCTTCTTCCTTCATCGTTAGATTAGAGGCAGAGCATCCACAACCCAAATACCCATCTAAAGTTTCTTATTCTACTTTTCTGTTTTCTCTCTCCACCACATCAACATAAGAAACTTTGACAAGATATTTCTCACAACTCAGAAATTATTTATAGTTTCTTTTTATTGTCATACATGCATCATACCTACCAAAACTATATTGCATAATATTTATCTATTATGAAATAATTAATAATTTTCATTATTATTATCATTATTATCATTATTATTATTATTATTATTATTCTTTCTTGACTTAATGATAAAAACTATTATTATAACTTAATAATATATGAGAATAAATTTAAATAGTCAATTGAAAATGCAGAGATTTAATAAAAGATGGTGATATTACAAAATAGCCATAAACATTCAACACGATGCATACATGATTAAAAAAACATCAATAAAACGATTCATATTTAATCTAGTTGCCCGGACCAAACTTTTGCCAAATATTTTCTTCCAAATCAGCTTTAAGGGAGAAATGTGTTGCTCGATCACGGACATGAATTTGTCTTCGGATGTAAGTTTCCATATCATTAATTCTTTCCCTCGAGTATATCCAACTTGATCCATCCTCAACAGTGCTTTGAATGTCATCCCATTGTGATGGATCGTCATAATTGACATATGTATCATGCTCGTCTTCTACTATCATGTTATGCAATATAATGCATGCTTTCATTACTTTTCCAATAAGATGTGGATTCCGAAAGTTACACGGCCCATGTACTATTGCAAGTCGGGCTTGTAGAACCCCAAAAGCTCGTTCTATATCTTTCCTTGTTGACTCTTGATGCTGAGCAAATAGTTGTGCTTTTAGGCCTTGGGGGCGCTTATAGATTGAATAAATGTAGCCCATGGTAGATAAATTCCATCCGTGAGATAATAGCCCATATCATACTCGTGATTGTTGACGGTAAATGAATAGGTGGAGCTCTACCTTCTAATATATCATCAAATACTGGAGAACGATCAAGAACATTTATGTCATTGCACGTACCTGGAGTTCCAAAAAATGCATGTCAAAACCAAAGATCTTGTGAGGCCACGGCTTCAAGGATGATTGTAGGTTTCTTATTAGACCCACTAGCAAATTGCCCTTGTCAAGTAGTTGGACAATTTTTCCATTCTCAATGCATGCAATCGATGCTCCCTAATATTCCAGGAAATCCTCTTTGCTCTCCAACATGAAGTATCTTTGTAAGTCTTCTTCATTCGGCCTTCGTAATTACTCTTTGCCAAAAAGGGAAATTACTCCATTCACAAATGCCTCAAAGAAACGTCTCGTAGTTGTTTCACCGATACGAATATATTCATCAACTTGATCTGTTGCAACTCCATATGCTAATACACGCATAGCAGTTGTGCATTTTTGCAACGGCGAAACCCCAACTCTTCCGGCTGCATCTACTTTTGGCTTGAAGTATGACACCTCACTTTGTAGCCCCTCTAGTATTCGAATGAAAAGATGTCTTCTCATTCTGAATTTACGACGAAATTGGTTATCGGTGTAAACCAGATGATTAGCAAAATAATCTGCAAATAATTTTGCATGACCAAGTTCTCGATTTCTTTCCACATACTTCCTTCGACGCAAACCTTGTGAGCTTTCTGGGCAATTGGTGGCATACTCCTTAAGTAACTCAAGTATAGCATCATCGCAAATTTTTTCAATCAATGAATGCACGTAACTTTGTTTAGGACTTCCATTATAAGATTCTTCTTCTTCTGATGGAATTGATACACTCTTAGATGAAGAACTTCCCATTTTTTCTCTCACAATTGTGTATTTGAGAAATTTGGTTTGTGGTGTTTCATATACTTAGTATTGATGTACATATATACACACACACATTGCATATAGGCATGATAAAAATATCTCAATGCATGTGTACATGAGGAAGAACTCCTAATGTGTGCACAGGGAAGAACTCCCAATGCATGTGTACATGGGGAAGAACTCCCGATGTGTGCATAGGAAAGAACTCTCAATGCATGTGTACATGGGGAAGAACTCCCGATGTGTGCATAGGGAAGAACTCCCAATGCATGTGTACATAGAGAAGAACCCCAATGCATGCCAACATTGGGACGCAATGATTTTTTTTCCCAGACATTGTACATATGAAATACAAATTGTTAACATAAAATAATTAAACAAACATAAAATACTACATTCATAGTACATATTATACAAACAAAATTAATACGTACACCGCCATATGAAATACAACGATTCAACATAACATAATTAAACAAACATAAACTAAAGCATACATACATAGTACATATTATAAAAACAAAACATAATTAAACAAACATAAGAACAAATCCTTGCCTTTTTTTTCTTACTGGGTTCCAAGATTCTTCACTTCTTCTTTCAATAACAACCTATAATATTCATCTTCCTCTTCGGTTCTATGGAACTTGTTCCCGAGCATTCGGAGCATAAATGATCTATTTTTCTTCACCTTCACATTTTGGAGATCTATTTGTAATTGCATCATTTATTTATCACGAATTGCTGCTTCATTTAGATCTTTCTTTGCTGCCTCTTTCGTTTGCTCAAGTTGAAATTTTTTTTCAAGTATTCTATTCCCAATTTCATTGGCAGTAGCATTACCCGCTCTCTTTCTCCTTGTACCTTTTGAAGTTGTTGGGCGTTGGAGGGGCTCACTTTTAGAGGCGATGCTTATTGGTGTGCTTGGATTAAACCCGGAACCAGAGGAATATTGCCCTGCTTCGTTCACCTTGGCTCTTTTAACAAATTCACTTGTATCACTAATAGTAGCATTGGGTTGCCTTTCTGTTGTGTTCCAATTTCTGAATTTTGGTTCGTCACGTAGTAATCGTCATGCATGCTCTAGAGTAAAGTTCTTCCCATTGTTAAGAGATCGAGATATAGCTTGAGCTTCCAACATGACATTATCTTTATTTTGTCCACTTTTTTCCTATTCCAAGCATTTTCATAACAACCCACAAACTTTGACACGACACTACTAATTTTTGACCACCTTTGTTTACATGCACAACTACCTCTATGTACCCATCCCGTATGACACTCATCTATCATTGTAGAACTCACTAATATGTTCCCAAAATTTAGAAGATTTTTTGCATGTTCTCAATCCTAGGGTCTTTACTAATATTTAACCATCCACTAATAAGACACTCATCCCCCTCAACACTCCAACGTGTCCTTGATTCGTCCACTGAGGTTGGAGTCATGTTTATATTTTTTTCAAGTGGATCCAAATCAATTTGAGTGTTATATTGTGGATATTCTAATGGATTTGTGTTTCTTGAAATTGGTGGTCTAGAAGGTGTTGGTGTAGGAGAGTGTTGTGAAATAGATGTTGAATTTTCAAAAGATACTTGACTAGACTGCCCATAATTAGTAAAATGAGGACTAGTAAAAGGAAAAATGACCCAAAGGCATGCCTTGAAATGAAGGTTGATTACCTTGAAATAGAAATTGGTTGCCTCGAAATGTTGGTTGATCACCTTGAAATGGAGGTTGGTTACTTTGAATCGGAGGTCGGTTACCTCGAAAGAGATTATTGTTGATATAAGGAGGTTGATTGTTTGAAAATGGAAACTTGTTTAGATCCATGATGGATAATGATGAAGATGAGGAGGATGAAGATGAAGAGGAGAAGGAAAAAGATGTAGTTTCATCATTTATAGAAGAAAGTTAAGATTTAACTACTAGATAAAATTTATGGGAAAAAAACAATGATAAAAAATTAAATTATTATAAATAACAATTATTATTAATAGTAACATAGTAATAATACTTGTTTGGCTATCAAAATATCATTCATGATAATAAAAATAATATTAATATTTGTTGTACATTTGTATATATAAAATTGAAAGTTTTAGTAAAAATACATAAATTTGCTTATAATATTAGTAAAAATCCAACACCAACCACTAGTATTAAAGTAATTATTTTTTATGCATATATATAAATTATTTTCATGGAGCTTATTCTAATTCAAAGGATATATAAAATAAATTTTACAATATAATAAATATATATTATACCATTTAACTAATATTTTGTATTTAAATGTGCTTTAAAAAATTAAAATAAAAAGGGAGAATTTGACATACTAGGCTTTTTTTAGTTTTTGTTTAAGAAAATGTACCCCAAATTTTTTACCACTTTCATTTAATAGTAGGTAAAAATTATTAACCCTTTTATTAGAAAGAAAGAATAAATGATGTTTGTTATTAGTTATATAAGTATAATTTTTATTTTTTAATTACTAAATTTGTTTTCTTTTATTATTTTTCTTGCCTTTTTTATTTATTTTTTATTTTCTTTTTTATTTTCTGGACTGAATTTCTCATACCGGAAATTCTCATACCAGAATTTTCATACCAGAAATTTCATACCAGAATTTTTTTCATACTAGAATTTTTTCATACCAGAATTTTTCATACCAGAAATTTCATACGAAAAGTTCATACTAGAAATTTCATTTCAGAAATTTCTGAATTAAAACTAGCGGCACAATCAACACTTGATCCTTGTGCTTTCCGTCCGCTATTTATTTTTGTTTACATAATACTTTTATTTTGAGACAATTTTAACATATAATTATCCACTCAAATAATGCTCAACTCCTCCACGTCTTGTCAATTTGTCATTGTCAACTGGGAAAAAGAACAAGTCTTTTGGAAACCAAAAGAGACGGTGATGGACCCATTTTTGCAAACCGTCATCATATACGCAAATTACAATAAAAAAAAAATTGCAAAATTACAACGAGCCCCCTAAAATTTGCAAAACTAAATATTAGACAATTAAAAATTCATTCCGGTATGTAAATTTCGGTATGTAAATGTCCGGTATGTGAAATTCTGGTATGTGAAATTCCGGTATGTGAAAATCCGGTATGTGATAATTCCGGTATGTGAAAATCCGGTATGTGAAAATCCGGTATGTGAAAATCCGGTATGTGAAATTCCGGTATGCGAAAATTATGGTATGTGAAAATTCCGGTATGTGAAAATCCGGTATGTGATAATTCCGGTATGTGATAATTCCGGTATGTAAAATTCCGGTTATGTGAAAATTCCGGTATGTGAAATTCCGGTATGTGGAAATTCCGGTATGTGATAATTCCGGTATGTGATAATTCCGGTGTGTGAAAAAATTCTTCATTCTAGAAAATAAATAAAAAATAAAGAAAATAAAAAAGACAAAAAAAACTAATAAAAGAAAATAAAAAAAGAAATTCAGTTTTTAAAAAGCATTCGGAAGAAAGAAGAAAACAAGAGGATGGAGAAGGTTTGACGGTAAAAAAAAATAAGAGGGGTATATTTACTTAATTGAAAAACAAAAAAACCTACTTACTATCACTATTTCTCTAAATAGCCTACTAACCAAATTTGCCCAAATAAAAATGCCTCACGGACACTACTATTATTGTGAGATGTTGAAATGAAAGAATATTCCAATCATTACCCTCTAATTCCTTGTTTGGTTGGACCATAATGTGAATATAAATTTCTATAATTTATAAAAAAAAATAAGAAAAATAAACAAAACTTTAGCAAAAAGGAAGAGAAACAATTTTAAAGTGAATTTCTCCTGCAGAATACTACACTCCAACCAATGCCCATTTCTCTATAAAAATCTGACAAAAGAAGAATATATTTATCATATTTTATTAAATAAGATCCCAACAATACCCCCATTGTGGATGCTCTAAGGGGTTTTTTTATTTCGATCTGACAGCTCATAGAAATGTGTGTAGTGTTATGCTAAGCACAATAATAGTACGAGTGAATTTGGTATATAGCTCTACTTCACTAATTTTGGTTAGTAAGTGTGCAGCTCAATAATTTTGTTAGTAAATGGCATTTTTTAATTTTTATGGACAAACTTACCCTTATACAAGAATCTATAATATTCTTAATTGATTATTGGCCTTTAAATGACCCACAATGATTATTGTCTTATAATTAAACCATATTCCCTAATTGAAGAAGGTATATATTGATGGAGTTATCAATTTTAATCAGCTGAATCAATTAGCAATTAACATAGTATAAAATTAAATGTTGATTTTATATACTGAAATCTACTGTTTTCTTCTACAAGTCTGAATCGTCGTTGTTCAATTTCTCGATCAAAAGGTATGTTGCATACTCTATGAGATTAACAAATGAATTTGAATGAAGGTAATTCTTGTACTATACCTATACTAAATGGGAATTGTGGTATTTGTTTCTTCCTATTGACTATACTGCATTCTGTACGGGTCTACTTTCTGTAAACTTTTCATCTTCCTATAAATGGCTTGTATTAATCTGTTAGTTCCATGTAAATCTTATAATTTGCTTGCAACTGAATAGGAATTATTCTATTTCTTTCGGCCAAATATGAAAGATCCACACTGCATAGTCCACGAGTCTAGTTCTGTAAACTTTTGAGAATCGTTGTAAATGGAGTTTAATCTGATATTTCAATGATACATCTTGCATTGAAAATCATGTATCTTTCTTTGGTATATTAAAGTTTCTTGTATGAACTGATATCATAGTACCGAATTAATCTCTTGAATTGGCTTATTTTCATGTAACATAGTAGATTTATCATTTCTTGTAAAAAGTTCTTTTACGATCTGATATTCATATTACTGGAATGATGATTGTAACTGTTCTTGTAAAGCATGTATCATTATATTACTTGTATGTAACGTCTGAGATTTTTATATATGGCTTGTACATGCTTGTACTCTTCATGTAGCTCATGTAAATGACTTATTTTCATGTAACATAGTAGATTTATCATTTCACAGGGATTGCTTTCAAGTTTTACAATAATAGTGATATCTTGTACACTCCTCTCTAAAAAGAAATCCGAAGCAACGATTCAACTACCAAAGAAGAAAAAAGAAGGAAGGCAAGTTGACGCTTCAACTTCTTTGCTGGAATGACGTTCAACAGTGTTGTGAATAAGATATTAAGTAAATGATTCTAATTATTAATTAACTTCTTAAATTAGGATTATTGTATAATCAATTAGCAGATTCTCTTATAACTAATTGGGTAAAACTCAGATATATTAGTAGGGGCAAATCCGGTATTAGATATTAAAATATGTTATTTTGTTAATAAATTATAAGCCTATGTTAGTTACTTAATGAATTTTATGATGGGCGTATTTCATCCAATTTTCTTAGTAAATTAAAGTGTTTTTGAAAAGGGAAATGGTCTGATGGTCAAACACGGCTTGGGAAAATCCTCTCAGCCCTCAACTGAACTTGAAGCAAGTAGCTATCAAATTTGCATACTTTTACATACAAAAATCAACTGAATTTGAACTAAGTAGCTATGGAAAGGTATACTCAACTGAATTCCAACTGTAATTTGACATTTGATTTCCTAAGTGCCGCAATTCATCTTATACTGGATGTATCTCTGAACAATGTCAAGTCCACAAAGCTACTGCCTTCTTGCTTCTTTGATTGCCGATCACGTGCCACAGTGAACGGTTGCTGCTAACAGCAACGGTGGCTCCCCAGAAGCTGCACAAATGCAAAGCATCAGTTAAATTATTTACTATCATATCCGTCAATAATATTTGGTTTGGGTATACCTTTCGATGAAAGAACACGTTTCTGGTGGTGCCTGCTGTTGAGTATTTCGACATTGAGTTGTTTCGGAATGGTGTCTATAGTCGGAATCTTGTATGTCCATGTGCTATCAGCAACCACCATTCCATTTGAATCGGTTAAGTACTCTTCCATCATGAAGAACCCAATTCCTTGAACAAAAGCTCCTTCAATCTGTAACAATCATACAAACACAAATCATGTCTTGCCATTGACACTAAACTCGGTAAGAAAACCAACCTGTCCAAGATCAACAACAGATTAACCTCCACCGGTCAGTCGATTAAGAATTACACAAACGTGGAGCATTAAGTTTTTTGCACTTTGATGAAGCAAGCTTGATCATGTACTGAACCCTAAAATGATAAATGTGCAGAAGCATTTACCTCACTCGCAGCTGCTCCATATATTGGGCGGAAGTGAAGCCGGGCACATAGTATGTGCTTGCTGATAAATTAACCGGCTGAAACTCTGCCTGCATTTCTAATGCTATGATAATGTCAGAAGAATCTGTTTAAGAAAGCAACTTTTGTCAAACCTGATGGATCAGTGTCTTCCAATCAATTGAATGTGTTTTGTTGAAGATTCTCCTTGAATGACTTCAATCTTTCAACCAATATGCAGCAGCCTCAGATGTAGTGCTTCCTGCAGTTAGTCCTCCCTGAACTAAGCTTAGTGTACCCGCTTGCACAACCCGAATTCTATCCACAAGATCTTCAGTTCCATCAATCTGGATCAAACTCAAACGAAATGCAACCATTTGTTTTACCTTTGTACGTAACATAGCCCTTGTCCAAGCTCAATCCCACCGACCTGCCCCCAACGACGCCGTTTGCGAAATTAAAAAAACCTTATAAAACACGTCGTTTTGATTTTAAAAAAAAACCCTGCAGACATATCGAATGAACACAAATCCCCGCTATTCAGAAAAACCCTCCACCCGCCGCTCCCCCCTCGCCAACCTCACCCCGTCGGCCGTCGCTGCCGCTGCGGCGCTGCCCCTCCCGACTCCGCCAGGCCCGCCTCTGCATCTCAGCTCTTTCTCACTCTCTGCGCAGAAAACCCCTCTGTTGCGGCTTGTCTCGGCTCCGCTCGTTTCAGACTCTCAGTCATCCGCCAAGAACCGCCAGTCCTCCGCTTGTCTCCGTCAGTCCGCCTCTCGTCTCAGACTCAACCTCTCTCACTCTGCCAGGTACTGTTGATACTGAGAATTTGAGACTTTGAATTGCTATGTTCGTTGATTTGCATTTTTAGGCGGATTAATTTTAGTGTTCGTCATTTAAACTATTAGAATGTCCGACGAGATCAATACCTTAATTATCTTCTATTTGATTCAACATCAAATGAAAGTAGTTGACGATTTTCACAATTGAAAAACCGCCAACCACTTTCATTTGCTCCCTCTATCAAAATATGCTTCTAGTTGGTAATTCACATACTAATCTTTGGTCGGTCTTAATAGAAAAAATATTGTTTTGATATTTTAAACGAGTTTAGTCGGTATTGTTTAGGCAATCTTCTCTATTTATTATTGTGACTATGTCAGCAAATGGCCTGTCTATAATCAAAGGGGATTAGCAACTTGGATCTACTTCTTCTCAAATCTCGAGAGTTGGTAGGGATGGATCTCACAAAGGCATTTGATATCAGGTGCAAGCAAAGTGGAAAATACCAACTTTTTATGGTAACTTCATTCTTAATTAAGCTAATTGTCAAACCATAAATATAGATTAGGCTGTAATTAAAGAGGATTAGGAACTTGGAGTCAATTCGGGCATTTCTAGGTTTTTGTATTGTCATAATTATAGATTAGGCATTTCTAGGTTTTTGTAAAACCGTGTCCGTGACGGACAAGCTAACCTTGTCCGTGACGGACAAGTTTAATGAAAATACTAAATAACGCACATTTGTCCGTAATAGACAAATGTGCGTTGTTAGTAAAAAAAAATGCGCTAAATAACAATGTGCGTTATTTAGTATCTTCATTCTTAATTAAGCTAATTTCCCCTTTGTGTTCTCTCATGCTATGCGCGTTTTCTCCTTTTCAAGTTCACTGCGTATCTCTCATCCTCCCCGGCTCCGCTTTGCCGTGACTCCCACCGTGGACCATTTATCGTCGTCCTGGCTTCCACCACCCTCGACTCCGCGTAAAATTAAGGTTTTGTGGAAAAATTATGGCTTCTTTGGGGTTCAGTATCCCAATTTCTAGGTTTCTTTTGAGGAATTTTCTAGACTTTTGAGTTGGCTATCTAATCCTTTCTCCCAGTCAACCGTGTCCGAGTACTTCGATAAAGCCTCTTCCAACGGACAGCTCGTGCCGAAGATGCGAATAGTGGGGCTGACGGGTGGGATCTCTTCAGGGAAGAGTACCGTCTCCAATATCTTCAAGGCCAATGACATCCCCGTCGTTGACGCTGATATTGTCGCTCGGGTAATCACTCTCTTTTCAATCTGATTCTCCAGTTGGCATGTGTACTTGTGAGATTTGATTTAGATCATAATTACTTTAGCGTTAATTGAGTGTCTCTGATTGAGGTGTTCGATTTATTCTTAAAAAGTGGTCGATATATTACTTGAATTTGAAGAGTTCGAGTCATGCTTTAGCCAATTGAATTCTCCTCTTTGGCAGACTTGGATCAAGTTTGAGAATAAACTGGGACTTCGTTTGTGCTGTATAAGATGGGAAATCCGATCCTTTTTTCCCGCTATCTGATATACTTGCATTGGTAAGATCGCGTTTATGGGAAATACGTTCTATCTTGATATTCAGAGATGAGGGTTTGTGATAGCATTTCTAGCAAGATATGATTGCGCTTCCTAAGACACGATACTACGTAAGGGGCTTTAGGAAGAATCTTGGATGGTTTAGGACGATTTTTGGATGATTTTAGTGAAGTATTATCATTTACAAGTTTAAAATATCTGATCTTTGATCAATTTTGATGGGCTTGGTTTGATATTTCTTGAGATGCCAATTTTGATGGGCTTAGTTGAATGACCTTTTGTGTTTCGCTCATTTACAAACTCTGAAAAATTTTGAGGGCAAGTTGACTCTGGTATCTTAGCCAGGCTATTAAGTTTTCACAACGTGCCCAGGTTATCGATGGAGGGTCACAT
The DNA here is from genome assembly GCA_033239125.1 of Fagopyrum homotropicum. Taxonomy (NCBI): domain Eukaryota; kingdom Viridiplantae; phylum Streptophyta; class Magnoliopsida; order Caryophyllales; family Polygonaceae; genus Fagopyrum; species Fagopyrum homotropicum. The sequence continues at coordinate 136,769,181 of BSWB01000001.1, read as the reverse complement.
ATTTTTAAGAAAACTTTTCATTTTCTCTAAATTTTGTGTTCATTTTCTATTTTGTTATTGTATCATTATGTTTTTGTTATCATCTATGAGTTATGATTTGTGATTCATCACCCAACAAACATAATGCGACTTGTGTTTTCTGCAGGATGTTTTAAAGAAGGGCACAGGTGGCTGGAAGAAGGTTGTAAAGGAATTCGGAGATGGTATTCTTCAACCTAATGGAGAAGTCGATAGGCCAAAGTTGGGGCAAATTATATTCTCTAATCCATCTAAGAGACAACTTCTTAACCGGTATAAAATTTCCTTAGTTTGCTATATGATTTGAATTATTGGATTTTATTTCTTTAGTGCTTTTAAATCAATGAAAAAGGGGTTCCAATAAGCTTCGTAGGCTTGATAAGCTCCTATAAGATTGTGAAATAGGAATCCCAGACGCACCCTTTAATTATCTAGTTCCCTGTAGTGAGGAGAGTACTTTTTCTATGCCCAAACCCCAAGTAGAGCCAGTCAAATACTTTCTTACAGTATAGCTAGCCAGTTTTTTTGGGTGGTGGGTGAAACAAAAGATCTGTTCCATACATGCTAATTATGGTCTGTTATCTTAACTCACATTCGTTGTAGTAGAGTTCAGCAGAATGGTGATGTAAATCTCTTTGAGTTATTTGAGAAAGTTAAATACACTGGCGAGTGTCCTACTATGATGACTAAGTAATTGCAGCTTTTGAGCAGCAAACAAGCATGAACAATGTGAATGGAAAAACAAACCTATTGAACCTTTGGGGGCCAGAAACTATCAAGCATTCAGAATTTTTTCATGAATGTTTTTCACTTCACTTACATTGTCTTCAAGCTTAATGCTAATAACCCCTAAGATGCTCTTGTGTAGTAAGTACTAATCACCTCATCTCAAAATTTGTTGCAGGCTACTGGCACCTTATATTTCCTCTGGCATTTTTCAGGAGGTTTTGAAGTTGTGGCTCAAGGGATCTAAGATTATAGTTCTAGATGTTCCTCTGCTATTTGAGGCCAAACTCGACAAATGGACAAGCCCTGTAGTGGTTGTATGGGTTGATGACAACACACAGCTTCAAAGGCTGAAGGCTAGGGATGGGATATCAGATGAAGAGGCAGTGAACAAAATTAATGCTCAAATGCCCCTTGATTTGAAAAGAAGCAAGGCAGACATTGTGATTGATAATAACGGAACACTGGAGGACCTAAACGAGCAAGTTGAGAAAGTATTACGTGTGGTGACAAGACCGTTAACATGGGGGGAAAAAATGCGATCCAGGCAAAGTGTTCTGTTGGCTATTGCTTCCATAGTTGCACCCATTCTGCTTTGTAAGAAACTCTTTAATGGTAACAGCTTGTAGAAGTCTGGTAAGAAAATCGTAGAATTATGTTGCTTGAAGACCTTTCATGTGAGAATTGTTGAGTCATTTTTAAGAGGTGCATCTTAGTAGTTGCCATAAAGTACTCCATTTGTCCGTGAGGGACACTTATACGTTGTCCGTGACGGACAGATTATTACTTCACAACTTGAGATTTTCAACATATATTTGTATCTTTTAGATCAACCAATAATGTGTACAACTTTATGAAATTAATGAGTTTATTTTACTGTAGTAACATTTTCGTTAAATTTTAATTTAGTAAGATCTTTGAATGAACATAACGAGTTGTAACGAACACAATGAGATAAATATATCAACTTAACGTTATTGCAAGGATTATAAATTCCTGTCAATCAAAATTACGTAACTTCCTATCAATAAACGTTATTGAAAGGATTATAAAGTTTTACGATTTTATAACGAACATATCAATAAACGTTTCTTTTGTTCAAATATAGATTTCGTAACGAACATATAAATGTTCAATAAATAAAACCTTACTATCATTCAAAGTTTTAAGATTTGATATCGAACATATAAAGTTTCAAGAAATAAACGTAACTTCATATCATACATATCTACGATCCAATCAAAGTTATGTTATTGAAAGGATTTAAACTTTCTCTTACAAAAGAAGATCAAATCAAATATATTTTATTCAAAAGATTAACACTTTCTTTCAATAAAGAAACCAAACTTACTTACAAACATAACAATTACAAAGGAATCAAAGTTTCAAGATCAATTTTACATTTTTAAACATGACGTTGAACTTCAAACATAAATACGATCAAATCAAAATAACGTTATTGAAAATATTTAAACTTTCTGTTAACAAAAGACAATCAAATTAAATTTTTGTTATTCAAAGGATTACAAATTTCTTTCAAACAAACCAAAATTTAGAACTTTAATCCACAAAATAGGCATATTACCTATACTCCATTTGTCCGTGACGGACAAATGATATTAATTTACTAAGTAATGCCCATTTGTCCGTTACGGACAAATGGGCATTACTTAGTAAAAATCAATGCGCCAAATAGCCTGGACGTTTTTAAATAGGAAATAAACGCATTTAATTTATTATGTATAGTTTATTTCTTCTTTTCTATTTATCTTTATGTTATCTTTAAGTTGATGTGGTCAAAAGAGATTGAGGAAATAACTCCACAACTCTTTTTCATTATCTCTAAATTTGTAATTTAAATATTGAATCATCTCAATGAAGCAGATTATCAAACAATTCTTTTTTTCATTATCTCTAAATTGTAATTGAAATATTGAATCATCTCAATGAAGCAGACATGATAATCTGCCTTTTTAATCCTCAAAAATCAACCTTCCTCTTCCTCTTCCTCTTCCTCTCTCCAATGACAAATCTCCTACATTAAATCCTTAATCCGGGTGAACCAAGCAGACCCTTTATTATCATCAAAATTTCCAATTGTCTAAAACACTCCCCCACCAACTACATCACACGGCTCAATCAAATTGAGTCTCTCCTCATTGGCCACGATCTATTTTCCTATGTAGACGGCACCACCACCGCCCCCTCTCCCAAGAAACCGGCGACGAAACCACCAACAACCCGGCATATCAAACTTGGAGGCGGCAAGACAACCTCCTAAAAGGCGGCCTCATCGGCACGCTCTCTCAACCCGTTGTCTCCCTTGTACTAGAGCAACTACATCACGCGAAGTGTGGACCATTCTTAAGTCTACCTACGCCAAGCCATCCCGAGCCCATGTCGGTCTCCTCAAGGAACGACTAAATTCGGTCAAGGGATCCAGATCTATAACCATCTTCCTCCATGAAGTCTCAGGCTTAGCCGACCTCCTTGCCCCGTTGGGCAATCCCCAAGATTAAGAGGATATCACTGAGGCAGTTCTTAAAGGTCTCGATTCAAACTACAAGTCCATTGTTAATGGGATTAGAGCTCACGACAACCCGATTACTTTTCCCGATCTCCATGAAAAGTTACTAACCTATGAGACCTTCCTCCTCTACAAAGATCTCGCTTCCTCCTCCTCTTGAACCCCCACCACGGCCACGAGTGTCCAAACCCCTAAACCCTACAAACAACCCTCCTCAACCGCATATCCTATCAATTGTACCGACCCCAATAGTGGACGCCTCCCCCACAACCATCCGGCGTCGCCTAATCCCGACCCCCAACTCGTCCCTTCCTTGGAAAGTGTCAATTGTGTCGTGTCACCGCGTTCTAGCCTATTGTCCTGCCTTTAATGACATTGCCCCATCTCTCCGACCCCTTGTAAGTTTCTGACCCCACCGCTCAGTCGCAAGCAAACACAATCTCTGCTCACCAACAATTCAAACCATGACAGTGGTGTTTTGCATCATGTCACTAGTGACATCCCTACCCTAGCCCAACACTATCCATATGACGGTCCCGATGATTTACATGTTGGTAACGGTCTTTGCTTAAAAATCTCTAGTATTGGTAACAATTTTATTAAACATGCTTCCAATTGTTTTAATTTGCATAATATTCTTCACGTTCTATCAATTGCCAAATATATTTTATCTGTATAAAAATCTACCACCCAAAATAGAGTTTCAATAACATTCTTTCCAACTTCTTTTAGTATCCAGGATCTATTCTGGGGCAATATCCTGCTTAGAGGTCCCCTACAAGATGGTGTTTACAATTGGCCTTCATCCACATCCAAAACCGTCTCCGCTAGTTACCTCTCCGTAGGCTCAGCGTGGTAACATCGCCTTGGCCACCCTTCTATTGCAGTGTTTCGTGCCCTAAGCTCACTTTTCTCCATTGGTCCTCTAAATTCAATTTTAGATTTTTGTAATTCTTGTTCCACAAATTAAGCGTATAAACTTTCCTTTTATTACTCTTCCATTACTTCTTCCCTTTAGAGGTTATTTTTTTCAGATGTATGGGCATGTCTTGTTTTATCCTTTGATGGTTTAAATACTATATTATTTTTGTTGATCATTTCACCAATTATATATGGTTCTATTCTCTTAAAAATAAATCAGATATATTAAATACATTCTCCACATTTAAATCTCTTGTAGAAAATAAATTCAACTAAAAAATTAAAACCCTCTACTCTGATAATGGTGGAGAGTTTGTTGCCCTCCGCTCTATCCTTGCGTCCTCCGGTGTCTCACACTTCACATGACCACCACACACACCCCGAGCACAATGGTTATGTTGAGCGGCGTCATAGACAAATAGCCCAAACAGGCCTAGCACTACTCTCTCACTCGGGGTGCCCTACAAATTTTGTCCTTTGGCCTTTTCTACTGCAGACTACCTACACCCACCCTCCAAAATAAGTCCCCTTTCTTCACTCTTTTTGGAACTTTACCTAATTATGATAAACTAAAATGTTTTGGTTGTCTTTGTTTTCTATTACTAAGACCATACAATAAAAATAAAATTGAGCCAAGATCCGCCACATGTGTATTTGTTGGTTACTCCCTCACCCAAAGTGCATACCATTGTCTTGACCCCAAACCTACAAAGTATACACATCCCGGCATGTGACCTTTGTTGAGTCACAATACCACCCACCTACCCAATCCCAACTCCCATGATCCATTAGCTCTTTATGACATTGCAGGTAGCCCTCCATAACCTCGCCAAAGTGCATACCATTGTCTTTTTCCATGAATTACATACAAACTGACAACAACAAAAATAACAACAAATCAAGCATCCATGAAGTACATATAACCTAAGAAGAGGAAGAAGATGAGAGATTGATTGTCACTTTTCAAGGACACTCTTAGCGGCGAAGTTCGTCGAACAGATTGAATCCATCACGGAAGGGTGCATCCCATCCATCAACGCTAGAATCATGTTCACGCCTCCATGTCATGACCAAAGGTGGTAATGGAGAGTTGAATTTGATCCAAACCTAAGAAGAAGTGAATGACAAATAAAAAAGTGATACCTTTTTTGTCATTCTTGAATAAAAGTAATGCAGGAGATATAAAAGGTACATAAAGAAAACTTACATCTACAAAGTGATTGCCATTAACCCACGCGATTGTACGAATCTCCGTGGAGGTTCTTGGTCCTCAACCGTTGTAACAATTGGTAAACATGTCTTGAGACTTGATCCAAGTATAATCACTGTGCACTGGTAATATGTCGCTGCTGCCGTGTAAACAAGTGAACACTTCATCCTATTCTCCGGCCCATAAGGTATAAGATCAATCCACCAAGTGGTTTGGATAACTTTATCAATTGTCTTTTTTATAGCCAACTGTTGAAAAAAAACAATTAAAAGTGAAGAACTTGTTTTCATTTTATCAACAAAAAATGGTTAAGCAAAGAAAAGAAATACTCAGTTGTGCGTACAAGTCCTTTCTCATGAACATCTCTGTAGCCAATTTCTTTCTAACAATCAAATAATCTTTTTTCGAGTATCCTAAAACCACGGCAAGGGCTCTAAAATCACAATATTGATCCCCTTTAACATCATAGGTTGAAAGGATGAAGGGTTTCATGAACTTCCACACCTGATCACTCTTGAACCGATAATTCTTAGAATGTTGGAAGGTGATTTTCTTAACACGTGGTTCAGCCTCCTCAACCTTAACTTCAGGTTCGGCCTCTTCAGGTTCAGCCTCTTCAGGTTCAGCCTCTTCAACCTTAACTTCCACATGTTGACTTGCTTTTGGTGGACGACCTCGAGGACGTGGACGTGACGATCCAGAACCATGTTCGAACCCACTTGGTTCTCTCCTTGTTGAAAGAATATCATACTTTGGTGGTCTTTCTTTAGTTCTAACTTTCTGCTCTGAAACTGTCAACGTTGAACGGCACGAATTTCTAATATCATCTTATGATGAACCCATCCGCTCAAACTCATCTCTACTAAGTAATTTCTTGTTCATTCGCTCTCTAAAGTCATTGAGTGACTCCATGTATGGCTCAATATGGACAACATCATCTTTTAGCGTCGGAATCAATCTTGTCCATCGTACTTGCTTCCAATAAGAATGGATCTTATCCAAACGTATTGGCTCCCGATGCCTCATAGCAATAAAGAATTCGTGCGCACAAGGCAAATCATGAGCTTCCCTCCAATATGAATCCTTACATGTTGTCAAGCTCTTAATTTGCTTTGCCTTCTCGTAAATCTCCAACAATACCAGGAAGCACTCGTTGCTTACTTTGTATCGGAGCAAATCAAATATAGGCACCCGCACATCCAATAACATCCTCTTGCGTGACATCTCTATTGACGCTTGAATCTGATCAATCTGGTCATTTACCATCAATTCAATATTTTCCATCACCAACTAAAATCCTTGCACGGTAGAACGCAATATATCTTTCAACAATGAGTGTGCGGACTCACACCTAACAACCAATATCAATTCAATACACTATAGCACTATGATTATTAGAAAACAAGTGTAAATAATATAGTAATAAGTTCTTACGCATTGGTTGTCCTTGTGCCAAAGTGAAGATGCAAGTCGCACTAATACTGAACAATTGCTTATTTATATGTGATTAGCCATGTAGTTTCCAAATACTCCAACCTTAGATAACCTTGTCAGTGCACTTTCATCTCACCCAAACGCCGCTCGTAACTCTCATGAGATCTAGATTCAATAAGAGCATGGTAGTGTGATGCAAAAACTACTTGTAATTCCTTTGACCGTGTCACCGTCCAAGGTCTATGTTGAATGTTACACTTTATATGTTGAATGTTGCATTTTATATGAAATGTGCAAATCATGTGCTTCACATCCGGAAAAATAACACCGAGTGCACTTATGAGTTCTAGCTCTCTGTCCATCACAATCACCCCCGGTGTAGCATTTCCGCACAGATGTCTGAGCCTCCGTAATGTCCACTCGTAGTGATTGGCGTCTTCATTGGCCATTATTGCAAACGTCAACCTCGTGATAGTGATACCGACAATCTCTAACAATGACATCTTGTACCTATAGAGGGCATATTAAGAGTTTTGTTCGACTTCATAGCAAAAGTGCATGAAATATGTAGAATTGTAAAAACATGTATAATGAAATAATCTGAAATTTCTTCCGATTCCGAGCATATTCTCACATTGACGTAATAACGTGTTGCTCTAACATATGTAGTGCTTGTTGGAAAGGACTTCGCCCTTCTGCTTGTAGCTTCCTAATCTTCAGTCCAACATTGTATAATTGTTCTATTGTGCCGACGTTGTAGGGATCATCTAACTTTATTGACTTCATAATATTTCTCGCCTTGAAACCCGACTCAAGCTCACGTCCTACCCTACGAAACTGTTTCTCCGTCAATCGGTCGACATATGTGTGTCCCTTTAACTGCTCGGGAAGTGCATGATTGTGCATTCCGTTTATAACATGCAACCTCCATTTCTCAACCTCGCTTTGTACGCCCTCAAGCTCAAAACAACACCCGTCTTTCTTCGATTTGTGTGCTCGGCTAGAAGACGACTCGGTATCAGGATCAACGTCTTTCTTCTTACGAGGGGCTCCAAAATGTTCACATGTCAAACAAAACATAGCGAATCCTCATGAGTTTTTCCACGACCTACTAGTAACCAACATCATGTTCATAGTTCCTCCCATGAATGAAGCTCAATCCACCATTGTTTCGCGATCTTGGAAAATACCGCGAATTTCAAACATTCGCTCATAATTAGTCCCTTCGTCACGAGAATAATTCGAAAGACCCTAGTTCACATAGAAAAAAAACTATAAGACTTTTAGTTTTCGGTTGAATCCTCAATGATTACTAGTTTTAGAAAATGAAAATTTTAAAACATAAAAATACAAATTATATCAAAGGTTTCTAACATAAATTGCAATTATGTCTAACATTTCTAACATAAACATACATTATATATAACATTTCTAGTTTTTCTATATTTTTCGGTTATAAAGTAATTACCACTACAAGAAAAAATTGATTTAGTAACGCCTTATATTGTAATAACTAGTCATAATAAATGAGTACATGTGGGTTATTTCAACACTAAAATGTGTGAATGTGTGTGTTACTAAAGAGGGTGTGACAAATTTTTACTCACTTGATAAACTGTTACTATTTCCAACAAAAAAAGAGGTGTGAGTATTACCAACGACTTTTAGCGTGAGAAAAAATGTCCCTGTTATCAAACAATAATTCCAACAAAAAAGGATGTGAGTCTTACCCATAACTTTTAGCGTGAGAAAATATGTCTTGATTATCAAATGTGTGAATTATTTAAAAAAGATTTTAATAATTATTATATATAAATAAATTACTTAAAGCCATAAGATAAAAATCACAATTCTAAATACATGTATTTTTTTATTGTGAATAATAGAAACAAAATGACCGAAAAAAGACAATAAAATGAAAAAAATACAATAAAATGTATATTTATAATAAATAACTCTATTATATTTCTCACAATAAAGTTATAAATCATACATTATCTATTTACATTTGAATATAATTACATATATTTGAATTATAATTACAGTTACAAATATAAGATAGAATTATAATTACAGTTGCAATTGCAACTATACAAATGTAGCAACTTATGTATATAAAAGATCTCAAGAGATGAAAATTCATATCAGTGGAACTTTCCGAATTCAAATCCAATTTGATTGACTGACACAATTCCATGATCACGACAACCACCCGATCTTGATCTGATTGCACCCCGAGGTCCTCTCCATTTTAATTTGTTGTGATTTTTGCGCACAAAAATAGTATTCGTCATCCAAGTAGTGATTGTAGTAGCTGTTGTAAATTGGAGTTGTAGTAGAACAATCAACCATGACATTTCGTTTGTGTTTACCTTTGGTAGTTGAGCCTTTGTCTATAAGACAATAAAAATGAAATTGTATGAAAACTAGGTAACCTTAATTATACAATAGTATGAAACCTAGGTACTTCCCAATGCTTGAAATGGTGTTGGAAATCGGTTAAGGAAAGGCTTGATCGGATCCGTTTCACACTACAAACACAATTATCACATACAACAATATGAAAGCTTTATAATCTTGATTATATCAATGCAGACATCGATATACATTGTCCAAAAATATACCTTGATCCTCTTTAATTCTAATATTCTCTTGAGTTCAAAGAATGTCTCAACTCCAGTTATGTCACTAGTTGTCACACCTGCATTAAGACTTGATTTACTTTAGTACACCAAATATAACGTTGTAATACAAAGAAATTGTTAACTCAAGTGTGTGTGTATATATATACTTGCCTCCTAAATTCAAAATTCACTAGAGTGTCTTTGGTAGAGTATTCATCTCTGATCCACCGTTGGATCTTGAGTTTTTTACACACAATTAAATAATATATTTTTTTTATAAGGGAAAGTAAATGATAAAGAATATTACCTTTAGATAATTGTTGTTGGGGAAATAAAGAGGAGAACCCAGTTGGAGAATCAAAATCCCAGGCAACCCAGTAGCAACGGGGCACTATTTAAAGTCACTATGTAGATGTGTATTATCCATGTGACCCAATTTGGTGTTTGTTAGTCTTGCTCTTTATAACACTATTCAGGTGATCCCAAGTGACACCTGGGAGAGATGGATGACAACATAAACATTATTTCATCATGTTTGGGTTTTTTTTAAGCTACTGAGATGCTAAGGCCATAGTCCATATCAAGGAAGAATGTGGCCACACATATGATGAAATCATACTTGTCAATCTTGTAGAGGTAATGAAACTTATGGTAGTCGATGAGTCTAAACATGGCTGACATAATCATGGCAGCGAGCTCAAATCTCATTGAGTCGAAGAACATGCACATGGATCTAGTTATAGAGATGGAAGCACGGACCTATGAAACCAAAAGTGTAAGGAACATCAGGACCAGTTTGAAATGGAGTCGTAAACCACAAAGTTCGTGCAAAATTCGCTCATCCTCTTCATCCCTCAACTTCCCCAAACTCGCACCGTCCACTCCTCGTCCCGCGTCGGAGGTCCAGGCCGCCGCGCCTGTAACACCCCAAGTTCTAGGAACTCGAAGTGCTACGGGCTATGACCACACAATGGGTTCCGACCCTCAAAGTAGCAACAACACAACGGATCTTACAACAAGGCACAAACGAATGAAAACCAAAACTCAATATAAAACCAAAGGTTAAAACAAAAGAAAGCATAAAAGACTCGCAGTCGAGTTCAAAATAGAAGGGACAGTAACAACATAAACATAAACTCGATCCCGTCCTATAATGTACGGGAACGCCGGCTGACCACACCTTCCGGATCACTCAGTAGCATCCTAAACCTGCGGAACATCTACAACGACGGTATAAACTGTTAGCTAAAATTCTAGATACTAGCAACGGCGTAAAGGCACAAACACATGATAGCATGAATTATTGTCTATATTTTGGGACTTGTTTAGACGTTTTATCTTCGATAATCTGCATGTTTGGATGTATATTATGAGATTATATTGTCGTTTCATCTACCTTTGCGGGAATCGAGGTCTACACCTAGTTTTGTTGTAATCGTAAGTAAAATGACACATTTTGACTAAAATGGAGCAAAAGGAGCTAAGGAGTCATTGGAGCTACATTCAGGAGCTTAAGGAAGAATCCAGGAATCATGGAATTGGATTAGAGATTCACTTTGGACCAGATTTGAGAGATTTCACATTCAGTTGTGATTCACCTCGGTTGACTACAGAGTCACCTCGTGATAGCATGAATTATAGTCTATATTTTGGGGTTTGTTTGGACGTTTTATCTTCAATAAATCTGCATGTTTGTATGTATACTATGTGATTATATTACCATTTCATCTACCTTTGCGGGAATCGAGGTCTACACCTGGTTTTGTTGTAATCGTAGGTAAAATGGCACGTTTTGCATCAAAAAGGAGCAAAAGGAGCTATGGAGTCATTGGAGCTACATTCATGAACATAAGGAACCATCCAGGAAGCATAGCCATGGATTAGAGATTCACTTTGGACCAGATTTGAGAGATTTCACTTTCAGTTGTGACTCACCTCGGTTGACCACAGATTCACCTCGACCGAGGTGATCCAGAGAAGTCGACTCGACCGAGGCGAACACCTGGGACGTGGCGAGAATATTTTATTCTTGGTTGAGATCTTTTATCTTTGGAAAGAGATCTTATATTTTTGGGCTTGGCTCCTGGAAGGAAGAAGATATGCTTGATCATATATTTTACCTATTTTTATGGGAAGAGATCTTTCTAAGATATCTTATCTTTGGAGAGTAATTTTCCTATAAAAAGGGTCGGATTTCCCACAAATCCACATCATGCTATACCGCCGATCAGGGCTTATACACCACAGCAGCCATACTCCAGTTGGGAGATTTGAAGAACCTTTTTATAGGAAAATTACTCTCCAAAGATAAGATATCTTAGAAAGATCTCTTCCCATAAAAATAGGTAAAATATATGATCTAGCATATCTTCTTCCTTCTAGGAGCCAAGCCCAAAAATATAAGATCTCTTTCCAAAGATAAAAGATCTCAGCCAAGAATAAAATATTCTCGCCGCGTCCCAGGTGTTCGCCTCGGTCGAGTCGACTTCTTTGGATCATATCGGCCGGGGTGGAATTCTTCTGACCGAGGTGACTTATCTGATCCGAAACTGAGAGTTAAGTGTTAGAAGTTTGCCAAATCCTATTCTTATTACACCTTTCCTAGTTCAATGCAAGCTTAGGATGAGACTTACCCGGTAATTCCTTAGTTTGTTTACCTAAGATCATAAGTGTAGGTAATAAAGGTTTATCCTTTATTGGGGTTTGAGTGTGCTTTCATCCCATCTTTGTGAGTTAGCCTGAGACTTACCCGGTAAAGGTTGATTCTATTCCCTTAGATGGTGTTAGTTTGAGATTATAGTTCTTTATCTTAATTCCTTGAGACTTACCCGGTAATAGGAGTTACGGTTTTGGATTAGTGAGTAGTAAGACTTACCCGGTGATCTATTCCACTTTAGTAACACCTTCCCCACGCAAAAACCTCAGCTTTGTCCGCTTATCTTTAGATCTTGAGTTGGAACCACAACTAGATGCTTTAATCCCTAGAATTGTATATTTCCTTTATTGACTTTTATCATCTTTGATTGTTTTAATTACTTGTGGTTAGTAATTGCTAAAGCTTACCGTAATTGGGCTTTGTTTCACTAAGTCCCTGTGATCGACCCCTGAAATTCCTTGCTTTTTACTACGATTGACCCGTACACTGCGGGTTCGCATCCTTGTTTTAAGCTTACATCTAGGGTTATAAATTTAAAGCTTGCACACACCGTTTGGAGCGAACAAGTTTTTGGCGCCGTTGCCGGGGACTTGGTCTAGACCGAGCCGGTTACGGTTTGCTTTTGGGGCACTTGCCCCCGTGTCTACTAACCACTCTACTTGAGTGATTTTTTTGCAGGTTCTTTCTTAGGTTTATGCGAAGAACCCGCACCGGGAAGGAAATCGTTCCTTGCGATCCCGAACCAGAAAAGACATACAAACGACGCTTAAGAGAAGCGAAGATGGCCAACCAAGACAATCGCAACCTTGAGGCCGAGTTGAAAGATGCGCTAGAGCAGCTACGCCTCAGCAGGGAAGAGCTAAGGCAAGAAAAAGAAGAAACTCGCACCAGGATTGAAGCGATCGAAGCAGATATGACAGCCTTACGAGACCAATATCTACTTCGACCGAGGGAAGATCCAGTTCCTGATGCTGGACCGATGCATGTTCCAGTGCTGACCCTCGACCGAGGCAGGTTCCTGTACCTGACGCCCCGGCCGAGGTGCTTCCACCTCAGATGCCAGTCCGAGGCGTTCTTCTTGCAGAAAACCCACAAACCCTAGGTCAAAGGATGGACCCCAATCAACAACTGAGGCGTCCAGGAGTTAACCTTGGAGATCCAGCGGACCATGACTACGAACTTTGACCGCAAGTTCTGTCCATGATTCGCCAATGCCAGTTCGGAGGGCTAGAGAAGGAATCCCCAAATTAACATCTTCAAAACTACGAGATCTTGATGGAGACCTTGAGACCCTCAAGGATTGAAAATAACAACTACAAGCTAAGACCTTTTTACTTTTCTTTAAAAGATAGAGCTCTTACTTGGTATCAATCTCTTCCTCTAGGAAAAATTAGCACATGGGAGGAGATGACTACGGAATTCTTGATCAAATTCTTCCCCCCTCTAAGACCGCTGAAATAAGAGGGAAGATTAATGCTTTCATCATGAAGGATAAGGAGAGCTTATCCAAGTCATGGGAGAGGTTCAAGGACATTCTTTTGGATTGCCCACATCATGGGATTCCAAAGATAGAGTTGTTGGAGATATACTTCAAGGGACTGGACGGAAGCACCCAGTTCAACCTCCAACTACTCTCCGCCTGTACCTTTATGGACATGGCGATTGACGAAGCTTGGGACTTCATCGAGAAGCAAGCTTTGCATATGGAGAAGTACATCCATCAAGGAGATGAAGGAGGAGTTAAAAGAGTTAACTTCCAAGAAACTCAGCCTAACAACAATCAACTCATGTCTCTGAAGAACGACGTGAAGGAACTCTTGGTTGCTCAAACCAAGAAGGAAGATCAAGGACAAAGGAACAACAACAATGGATACCGTAACAACAACAACGGTTCCCGGAACAACAATTACAACAACAACAACAATAGAGGATCCAATAGCAACAATTGGAGGGCGAACAACCAAAATTCTGGTAACAATCATTCTAACTCTAATTCTAACGATTCCTCTAATCCTTTCATCTCTTCCCCTTCTTCTTCTTCTACTCCATTAAAGAGCCAGGGGCAAGGATCAAGTTCGTCTCAGCCGGAAAAGAAAGACGCAGTGCTGGAGGCTATCTTGATCAAGCTTAGCGCTATGGAGACTTCTATGACTTCATTTTCGAAGGCTCAAAAGGCCTTTGAACAACAACTTGCAAGTAGGGCGAATGAAGCGCCAAGAGATCCAGGGAAGCTTCCAGCAAGGACGGAAAGCAACCCTAAAGGCCAGATCATGACCATAACTACGAGGAGTGGACTGAAAACTGCAGATCCAGTGCCTCGGTCGGTGCCAGTACCGACGAAGACCACCTCGGTCCAGGTGCAGTCGAAGAACACTTCAGCCGAGATGCCAACCGAGGTGGAGCCACAAAAAGCGGAGGGGAAAACTGAAGTTTATGTTCCAGCTCCTGCATACAAACCACCACTTCCATTCCCCCAGTCAAGGGCTAGAGCACATCTAGACAAGCACTTTGGTAAGTTCCTTGACTTGATGAATAAACTGCACATTAACATTCCTTTCCTTGATGCTATTCTAGGGATGCCCGCCTATGGGAAGTTCTTGAAGGAGATCCTATCAAGGAAGAGGAAACTGGAAGACTTTGGTGAAGTTAGGAGGACATCTAAATCCTCGGAGCTTATCCAAATCGTGAAGGAGAAGATGCCACCTAAATTAAGAGATCCCGGCTCATTTTGCATTCCCATTCAAGTTGGGGATGTCACTTGTGAAGCCCTATGTGATCTTGGAGCCAGCGTGAGCATCATTCCGCTAGAGCTATGTGTGAAGATCGGACTTGGAGAGCCCAAGCCGGTCAAGATTCGATTATATATGGCGGATCGCTCCATCACCCATCCCGTGGGAATTTTGGAGGACGTTCCGGTCAAGTTAGGTAACTTCTATTTACCAATAGATTTTCTTGTACTTGACATTCCTGCAGATTATCCTATTCCTATTATTCTCGTGAGGCCATTTCTAGCAACTTCGGGTTGCAACGTGGATTACAAGAACGCCAAGTTGAAATTCAACATTGGTGGAGACGAAGTGGAGTTCGCACTACTTGTAGCCATGAAAGGGGAGCAGCTACGCGATGATATCTTCAACATATACGATGAAGAAGAATCAAGAGAATTGGTGAGCTCTATCCTTATTAACGATCCACTCGAAAGAGTTATTAATTTCAGTTTAAATGAAGAAGGTATAGATGCTTCTTGTGATGCAGATATACGGAGCTTAAAAGCACTGGAAGAAGATCCAGGAGCTAAAATTGAGAAGCTAATCCAAGAGATGAAGATCTCCAGTTTCGGTTCCAGTTGCAGTACCTCGACCGAGGCACTTTCTGGACTGAGCGAGGCGACCGAAGAACATCTTGGTCAACGCCTCTGCGCCTCGACCGAGGTCGAAGGCGAGACGACTTCAACTGAGACTTCCGAAATTCCAGTTTCTAGATCTACTCCACTGGAAGGAGGAAGCAAGGATCCCCCTCAGAAAGCGCCCCCAGTTGTGGAGCTTAAACAATTCCCAAATCACTTCAGGTATGTCTTTCTTAGACCGGATTCCACTTATCCCATTATTGTTAGTGCTTCCCTCTCCGAAACTAAATTGTCTAAACTAATGCATGTCCTGAGAAAGCATCAAAAGGCTTTGTTTATACTATAGATGATCTTATTGGCATTAAGCCTTCTTTCTGCATGCATAGAATCCTAATGGAGGATGATCATAAGACTTCACGGGAACCTCAAAGACGGTTAAATCCGATCATGAAAGAGGTTGTGAAGAAGGAAATTCTTAAGTTGTTGGATGTAGGTATCATATATCCTATCTCGGACAGCAAATGGGTTAGCCCGGTGCATGTAGTTCCGAAGAAAGGAGGGATGACCATTGTGACGAATAAGAACAACAAGTTAATCCCGACCAGGACCGTTACGGGCTGGAGGGTTTGCATTGATTACAGGAAGCTGAACACGGCCACTCGAAAGGACCATTTTCCACTTCCCTTCATCGATTAGATGCTCGAACGGTTGGCCCAGCATTCACACTTTTGCTACTTAGACGGCTATAGTGGATTCTTCCAGATTCCTATCCATCCGGATGATCAGGAGAAGACCACTTTCACTTGTCCATGGGGGACATTTGCTTATAGGAGGATGCCATTTGGATTGTACAATGCACCCGCTACCTTCCAGCGATGCATGATGGCCATCTTTTCCGAGTACATAGAGGAGATCATGAAGGTATTTATGGATGATTTTTCAGTATATGGTTCCTCTTTTGATGATTGCCTATCTAACCTTTCTCTTGCGCTAAAAAGATGTGAAGACACTAATCTCGTTTTGAATTGGGAGAAGTGTCATTTTATGGTTAATGAAGGCATTGTGCTAGGACACCTCGTTTCTAATCGAGACATTGAGTTCGATCGCGCTAAGATCGAGACTATTGAGAAACTCCCTCCCCCTTGTTCTGTTAAAGGTGTGAGGAGTTTTCTCGGGCATGCAGGTTTCTACAGGAGATTCATCAAGGACTTCTCTAAGATTTCTAAACCTCTAACTAACCTTTTGAATAAGGATGTTGTTTTTGAGTTTTCGCAGGAGTGTCTTGATGCATTTTACAGGATTAAGGAAGCGTTGATCTCCGCTCCCATTATCCAACCTCCGGATTGGACCTTGCCCTTTGACATCATGTGTGATGCTAGTGATGTAGCCGTAGGAGCGGTGCTTGGTCAGAAGAAGGATGGGTGGACCACCGCCATTTATTATGCTAGCAAGACGCTAGATGTAGCACAACGCAACTACACTACCACCGAGGAGTTATTGGCGGTTGTATATGCTTTCGAGAAGTTTCGTTCCTACTTAGTAGGAGCGAAAGTCATTGTCTACACCGACCATGCAACCATCCGTTACTTGCTGGCTAAGAAAGATGCCAAGCCACGCCTTATTCGATGGATTTTCTTGCTTCAAGAGTTTGACTTAGAGATCCGCGATAAGAAGGGATCCGAAAACTCTGTTGCGGATCACCTCAGCTGGCTACCTGCATCTTCACGCGAGAAGGACGACCCACCCATAGACGATTCATTCCCCGATGAGCACTTACACTTGTTGGAGCGTTTGATAGACTTACTTACTTCATCCCACGATGGAGGTGAAGTATGGGGTGAGGGCACCTCCCATCACGTTTGAGAGACGCACTATGGTCCAGCTAGCGACCTTAAACCAAGCGCTTCTTGGGAGGCAACCTAAGGTATTGCTTTCTTTTCCCTTTTTCTAGTCTAGCTTAGATAGTTTTGCTTTTGCTTTGGTCTCTTTTGTTTTTGGCGTCCTAGACAGATAACAGGTGACATCTAAGGAAGGAGTACAAACCAGGAGCATAACTGGAAGGACAGAAGTTCAAGAATTTGAGAAGACGAAGTTTGACTGAGGCACATCTCGGTTGCTGTCAGAGCACCTCGACCGAGATGATTCTTGAGCAACCGAGGTGACTAGGGTTTCTAAAGAACCACCTCGGTCCAGTCGAGACCACCTCGACCGAGGTGACAGCAGTTCCAAAAAGGGTATAAAAAGGGGGAAAAATTCTTTTTCTTCTCTTTACCTACCCCCTCGACCGCGGCGCTCCCTTTCACCTCGCCCTTCGATTCTTGCTCGTTTTCGAAGATTTTCGCTTCCAAACTGCAATTAAAGCATAGAGGATCCTAGTGCAACGTCGATCTGCGAATAAATCGAACCAAAACGGCCAAACGAGGTAAAAAGAGAACGAAACCCTAACCTCGCTGTTTTTGCTTCGATTTAGGCTTGGATTGCCCTGCATTTGTTGAGAAATAAATTAAGTACCCCATAGGAACCAATTGTAGTGATTTTGGGGGAAAAGAACTGGATTTCTAAGAGATTAGATCGCACAGTTTTTCGCCTCGGTCTAGACGTGCTGTGCCTCGGCCGAGGTGTTCTTGAGTGTTGTCAGACCGACCGAGGTGACCTGACAGAAAGAGATTTGAAAATGAGTTCTGACCGACGTCTTGCCATTAGGGATAGATCCTCCCCTTCCCCTTCTTCCTCTTCTTCCCGACCTTATCGACCGGTGATCCACGAGCGACACCGGGTCGATTACGACCGTATAGCAGCCCGTCCAGTGATAGCACCTCGCTTCCTGGACGTGTCAGCCTTTGACTATCTCCATGTGGATGGAGACCTTAGACGTATGATATCGACGGTAGGATTGGATCAGTTTACTGAGATCCGTGCACCTGCCTATTTGGAGCCCACCCTAGAGTTTGTTAGCTCCTTTACCTACCTCCCCACAGAGCGTTATGTGAAGTACCGGTTGATGAACCGGAACTTCTTAGTGCCATTAGAGTATTAGAGGGACATTTTTGGTTTTCCTGCCCCGACCGCTGTTGATTTTCCTTCCCGGAATGTAGCTAGAGAGTTTTGGGAACAGATTGCTCACGTGGTTGAGCACGCAGACAGGTGGCGCCCTAGAGACTCCAGGGAGAAGGTTATTTTTCACCTAGCTTTTAGGTTAGCCCACCGCATTTTCAGCGAGACACTTCTGGCGCGTACTGAGACGCCCCAGAAGGTCCGACAAGGGGAGCTTTTTAGCCTATACTGCATGGTGACTGGAGGGATCCCCGACTTTGGCTTGATGTTGGCAGAGGACCTGCACAAGATCAAGGCCAAGGCGAAAGGGGACATCTGCTGCGGAGGACTTGTGACCCACATCGCCAGCTATCAGGATATGGATCTCAACGCTTGCACTATGGTGGCGGCTGCCAAGCCGCTTGGGCTACAGGAGATGATCACTTGGAGGATTCTGGTTCCCCGAGGACTGACTACTCCATATGTGGCGATGCCATGGGAGCTGACTGCACCACAGGGGATCAGGTGGTCAGCCCAGTTTACAGTTTATGACCCTCATTACTGGCAGACCGCTTGGGCCCCACTGATGGAGGATTATAGAGAGGCAACAGTTGCACCAGCTGAGGAGGAGGAGGTAGATGATGAGGAGACTGCTGATGACAGGGATGGTGGAGTCCCGATGGATACAGGGACAGATACTGCCGGGACGAGTGCGCCGGTTATTGATCTGGATGATGATGATACTGAGCCTGCACCTGCTGCATCACCATTGAGACTTGCTAGGCGTAGGGCACGCCGACATAGAGATCCAGAGGCTCACCGTCGGATCGATGATCTGACGGATCAGATGATAGACTCTTATGCTGCCCTTACTGTGGACATGCATGAGAGATTTGCTGCCCAGCACCGACAGATTGACAGCTGGACTCATCAGATGCTAGAGGGACAACACTATCAACGCAGGATGATGGAGATCCAGTTTCAGCAGGCTATGGGTTATCCATTTGACCCATCCCAGTATCCATATGTGCCACCACCACCACCATCACTAGATTAGGATTATTGAGAGCTGCAGGATTTTCTTTCTTATTTTTATGCAGTTCAGCTTTATGTCCGGTGAGTATTTTTATTTCCTTAGACTTATTTCGACCCACTGGGACAGTGTGTCCCAAGTATGGGGTATTTATGTATTATTTGACTCATGGATGTATGACTTGACCTTCTATGATATTTATGCTTCATTTTGCTTCTATGTGTTTATCTGAGATTGCATGCATACATACAGGTTATTTGATTGAGAAAAACGTCGAAACTGAAAGAAAAACTGGTTTTAAAAAAAAAAAATTTTGACCTCGACCGGGGGAGTTCTGGCCGAACGAGGTGTTTCACCTTGGTTGACCTAAGAACACCTCGACCGAGGTGGGTTAACTGAGAGTTTTCGAAAACGATTTTTGTGCTTCTTATCTGGATATGATCTCAGTGAAGATCTTGCTTACTGACTGGTTTTGAAATCTTTATGT
This sequence comes from Fagopyrum homotropicum, assembly GCA_033239125.1. Taxonomy (NCBI): domain Eukaryota; kingdom Viridiplantae; phylum Streptophyta; class Magnoliopsida; order Caryophyllales; family Polygonaceae; genus Fagopyrum; species Fagopyrum homotropicum. Next base: position 136,749,166 of record BSWB01000001.1, on the reverse strand, counting down.
GTTTGAAAGGTTTTATAATATGTTTAAGTTGCTAAATGCTTTGTTTGAAATTTTTGGCATGTTTAATACTTTATTTTTATCCAAATTATGTTGAATTTGAAGGTTGACACCACGTTATGAGTTCTCTCACTTTCTTCCTGGAAAGACCAAGGCAATTCATTCTTCTCTCTTCTTCTTCTTGATCATGCTTAGCCCCTCATATACATTTTTTCCTCCCTTTACCTATCCGGGAATTTGGAAGCAAGCGAAGTGGTGAAAGCAAGTGAAGTTAAAGTTGAGAAGTTGACTGGAAGTGAAAGTGTTAGAAAGTAATAATAGGTTTGGGGAACTCAATCATGATGATGAGTAACTCGGCACCATTCACATAGCCGGGTGTTTGTGTCTTGCCAAAGTCGGATTGAGCGATATTCCTAACGGGTCATGGTATGTGCATCAAGGGTTTGATGCATCTCAAGAAATTGATGATTGCTGATTTCCTAGGCTTCGGTTATTGTGCACCTCTGTCCATGCATCCCAAAAAGTAAAGTAAAAGAAAAAGTGTGAAATAAGCAAAGCTTATTGGTGGAAGATGTTGAAAGTGAAAGTGAAAGTGAAGTATATCCTTTTCCCGGATTCTAGCACCACATTACCTTACATACATCCCTACCCTACACGTTTCTTGACCTTTCTTTTGGAAAGCCCTTGAGACCTCGAGCTTGTTGATTGACTTAGTGGTTTAAACTGGATTATGCATGATTAATTTCGATAATTATGACTTATTATGCATTCTGTGATTTTATGCAAAGATGAACAACTTTCTTATATTTATAAAATATTTTGATCATATTTTGATTTTAAATTCCATGAAGTATTCTCTTAGAGTGATCTATGATTGTAGCACACCATAAAAATGTTTTGAAAGACTTTTCATTGATTTTCTTGACTTATAATCCATTCTGTCTTGCCTTTTATATGCGGAACTTGCTTGGGGACAAGCAAGGGCTAAGTATGGGGTATTTTGATAGCATGAATTATAGTCTATAATTTGGGGTTTATTTGGACGTTTTATCTTCAATAAATCTGCATGTTTGTATGTATAATATGTGATTATATTACCATTTCATCTACCTTTGCGGGAATCGAGGTCTAAACCTGGTTTTGTTGTAATCGTAGGTAAAATGGCACGTTTTGCATAAAAAAGGAGTAAAAGGAGCTATGGAGTCATTGGAGCTACATTCATGAACATAAGGAACCATCCAGGAAGTATAGCCATGGATTAGAGATTCACTTTGGACCAGATTTGAGAGATTTCACTTTCAGTTGTGACTCACCTCGGTTGACCACAGATTCACCTCGACCGAGGTGATCCAGAGAAGTCGACTCGACCGAGGCGAACACCTGGGACGCGGCGAGAATATTTTATTCTTGGCTGCGATCTTTTATCTTTGGAAAGAGATCTTATATTTTTGGGCTTGGCTCCTGGAAGGAAGAAGATATGCTAGATCATATATTTTACCTATTTGTATGGGAAGAGATCTTTCTAAGATATCTTATCTTTGGAGAGTAATTTTCCTATAAAAAGGGTCGGATTTCCCACAAATCCACATCATGCTATACCACCGATCAGGGCTTATACACCACAGCAGCCATACTCCAGTTGGGAGATTTGAAGAACCTTTTTGAAGGTTGAAGAAGGAAGATTGCAGCTTTTATAGCTTTTGAAGGGTTTTTGTAAGATCATCTTAGATTCCCTTGTTGTCTTGTCTTGTTGGATTTCTATCCAAGGAACGCTTTGTTGTGATATTTGATTCAGTTATTGAAGTCTTTTCATTAAATTCTTCTTGTTCAAATATTCACTTTCTTCCCATATATTTGATTAATACTTTCATGATGATGAGTGGCTAATCTCTTTGTGTGATTCTAGGGTGATTGGCTAAAGGTTGTGGGAGAAACAATGATAGAATAATCTTAATCACAGTAGGACCCTGAAAGTTCGAGTCTTTAACCTTAACCCTAAGCATCTCGCTCAGTCGATGAACATCTCGGCCGGGGTGGAATTCTTCTGACCGAGGTGACTTATCTGATCTGAAACTGAGAGTTAAGTCTTAGAAGTTTGCCAAATCCTATTCTTATTACACCTTTCCTGGTTCAATGCAAGCTTAGGATGAGACTTACCCGGTAATTCCTTAGTTTGTTTACCTAAGATCATAAGTGTAGGTAATAAAGGTTTATCCTTTATTGGGGTTTGAGTGTGCTTTCATCCCATCATTGTGAGTTAGCTTGAGACTTACCCGGTAAAGGTTGATTCTATTCCCTTAGATGGTGTGTTAGTTTGAGATTATAGTTTTTTATCTTAATTCCTTGAGACTTACCCGGTAATAGGAGTTACGGTTTTGGATTAGTGAGTAGTAAGACTTACCCGGTGATCTATTCCACTTTAGTAACACCTTCCCCACGCAAAAACCTCAGCTTTGTCCGCTTATCTTTAGATCTTGAGTTGGAACCACAACTAGATGCTTTAATCCCTAGAATTGCATATTTCCTTTATTTACTTTTATCATCTTTGATTGTTTTAATTACTTGTGGTTAGTAATTGCTAAAGCTTACCGTAATTGAGCTTTGTTTCACTAAGTCCCTGTGATCGACCCCTGGAATTCCTTGCTTTTTACTACGATTGACCCGTACACTGCGGGTTCGCATCCTTGTTTTATGCTTACATCTAGGGTTATAAATTTAAAGCTTGCACACACCGTTTGGAGCGAACACCTCGACCGAGGTGATCTAGATGAGCTGACTCGACCGAGGCGAACACCTTGGATGCGGCAAGGATATTTTATTCTTGGCTGAGATCTTTTATCTTTGGAAAGAGGATCTTATATTTTTGGGTTGGATTCCTGGAAGGAAGAAGATAAATTAGCCCATATATTTTACCTATTTTTATCGGAAAAGATCTTTCTAAGATATCTTATCTTTGGAGGGTAATTTTCCTATAAAAAGGGTTGGATTTCCAACAAATCCAGATCATGCTATACCACCGATCGTGCCTAGAGCAGCCGTTTTATCCCGCTAGAAGAGGGGGATTTGGAGAACCTTTTTGAAGGTTGAAGAAGAAAGTTTATAGCTTTTATAGCTTTTGTGAAGGGTTTTGTAAGATTCTCTTATATTCCCTTCTTTGTTGATTGTCTTATTGGATTTTGATCCAAGGAACGCTTGTTGTTTGATAATTGATTCAGTTATTGAAGTCTTTCTCTTAAGGTTTTCTTGTTCAATTATTCTCTTTCTTCCATATATTTGATTATTACTTTCATGACGATGAGTGGCTAATTTCCTTGTGTGATTCTAGGGTGATTGGCTGAAGGTTGTGGGAAAAACAATGATAGAATAATCTTAATCACAGTAGGACCCTGAAAGCTCGAGTCTTTATCCTTAACCCTAAAGCATCTCGCTTAGTCGATGAACATCTCGGCCGGGGTGGAATTCTTCTGACCGAGGTGACTTATCTGATCCGAAACTGAGAGTTAAGTGTTAGAGTTTGCCAAATCCTATTCTTATTATACCTTTCCTGGTTCAATCCAAGCTTAGGATGAGACTTACCCGGTAATTCCTTTGTTTGTTTACCTAAGATCATAAGTGTAGGTAATAAAGGTTTATCCTTTATTGGGGTTTGAGTGTGCCTTCATCCCATCTTTGTGAGTTAGCCTGAGACTTACCCGGTAAAGGTTGATTCTATTCCCTTAGGTGGTATGTTGGTTTGAGGCTATAGTTCTTTTCCTTAATTCCTTGAGACTTACCCGGTAATAGGAGTTACGGTTTTAGATTAGTGAGTAATGAGACTTACCCGGTGATCTATTCCACTTTAGTAACACCTTCCCTATGCAAATATCTCAGCTTTGTCCGCTTATCTTTAGATCTTGAGTTGGAACCACAACTAGATGCTTTAATCCCTAGAATTGCATATTTCCTTAATTGAATTTTTATCATCCTTGATTGTTTTAATCGCTTTTGTGGTTAGTAATTACATAGCTTACCTATTCCGACTTTGTTTCACTAAGTCCTTGTGATCGACCCCTGGAATTCCTTGCTTTTACTACGATTGACCCGTACACTGCGGGTTCGCATCCTTGTTATATGCTTACATCTAGGGTTATAAATTTAAAGCTTGCACACACCGTTTGGAGCGAACAAGTTTTTGGTGCCGTTGCCGGGGACTTGGTCTAGACCGAGCCGGTTGCGGTACGCTTTTGGGGCACTTGCCCCCCGTTTCTACTAACCACTCTACTTGAGTGACTTTCGCAGGTTCTTTTTCTTAGGTTTATGCGAAGAACCCGTGCTGGGAAGGAAATCGTTCCTTACGATCCCGAACCAAAAAAGACATACAAACGACGCTTGAGAGAAGCGAAGATGGCCGACCAAGACAATCGCGATCTTGAGGCCGAATTGAAGGAGGCGTTAGAACAGCTACGCCTCAGCAGGGAAGAACTGAGGCTGGAGAAAGAAGAAACTCGTACCAGGACTGAAGCGATCGAAGCAGATATGGCAGCTTTACGAGACCAGTATCTACCTCGACCGAACCCAGATCCTCGACCGAGGCAGGATCCAGTTCCAGACCCTCGACCGAGGCAGGTCCCAGTACCTGTTGCCCCGGACGATGTACTTCCACCTCGGATACCAGTCTGAGGCGCTCTTTTTGCAGGAATCCCGCAAACCCTAGGGCAAAGGATGGACCCCAATCAACAACTGAGGCGTCCTGGAGTTAACCTAGGAGATCCGGCGGACCATGACTACGAACTTCGACCGCAAGTTCTTTCCATGATTCGCCAATGCCAGTTTGGAGGGCTAGAGAAGGAATCTCCGCATCAACATCTACAAAACTGTGAGATCTTGATGGAGACCTTGAGACCTTCAAGAATAGAAAACAACAATTACAAGCTAAGACCTTTTTACTTTTCTTTAAAAGATAGAGCTCTTACTTGGTATCAATCTCTTCCTCCAGGAAAAATCAGTACTTGGGAGGAGATGACTACGGAATTCTTGACTAAATTCTTTCCCCCCTCTAAAACCGTTGAAATGAGAGGGAAGATTAATGCATTCATCATGAAGGACAAGGAGAGCTTGTCCAAGTCATGGGAGAGATTTAAAGATATTCTTTTGGATTGCCCACATCATGGGATTCCAAAGATAAATTTGTTGGAGATACACTTCAAGGGACTGTACGGAAGCACCCAGTTCAACCTTCAACTACTATCTGTCGGCACGTTTATGGACATGCCGATTGACGAAGCTTGGGAGTTCATAGAGAAACAAGCTTTACACATGGAGAAATACTCCCACCAAGGAGCTGAAGGTGGAGTTAAAAAAGTCAACTTTCAAGAGGAGCCATCAAACACTAATCAACTCATCTCTTTGAAGAATGACGTGAAATAATTAAAGGAACTCTTAGTTGCTCAAACCAAGAGGGAAGATCAAGGATCAAGGAACAACAATGGATACCGTAACAACAACAACGGTTCCCGGAACAACAACTACAACAACAATAGAGGATCCAATAGCAATAATTGGAGGGCAAACAACCAAAATTCGGGTAACCCTTACTCTAACTCTAATTCAAATGATTCCTCTAATCCTTTCCTCTCTTCTTCTTCTTCTTCTTCTCCTTCTACTCCATTAAAGAGCCAAGAGCCTGGATCAAGCTCATCCCATCCGAAGAAGAAAGATGCGGTGCTGGAGGCTATCTTGATCAAGCTTAGTGCTATGGAGACATCCATGACTTCATTTTCGAAGGCACAAAAAGCCTTTGAACAACTTGCTAGTAGGGCGAATGAAACGCCAAGAGATCCAGGGAAGCTTCCAGCAAGAACGGAAAACAACCTCAAGGGCCAGATTATGGCCATAACGACGAGGAGTGGACTGTAGGCTGCAGATCCAGTGCCTCGGTCAGTGCCAGTACAGACGAAGACCACCTCAGTCCAGGTGCAGTCGAAGAACACTTCGGCCGAGATGCCAACCGAGGTGGAGCCACAGAAAGTGGAGGAGAAAACTGAAGTTTATATTCCACCTCCTGCATATAAACCACCACTTCCATTCCCCCAGTCAAGGGCCAGAGCACACCTAGACAAGCATTTTGGTAAGTTCCTTGACTTGATGAATAAACTACACATTAATATTCCTTTCTTTGATGCTATTCTAGGGATGCCCGCCTATGGGAAGTTCTTGAAAGAGATTCTATCAAGGAAGAGGAAGCTGGAAGACTTTGGTGAAGTAAGGATGACATCTAAATCCTCGGAGCTTATTCAAATCATGAAGGAGAAGATGCCACCCAAGTTGAGAGATCCCGGCTCATTTTGCATTCCCATTCAAGTTGGGGATGTCACTTGTGAAGCCTTATGTGATCTAGGAGCCAGCATGAGGATCATTCCGCTGGAGCTATGTGTTAAGATCGGACTTGGAGAGCCCAAGTCGGTGAAGATTCGATTATACATGGCGGACCGCTCCATTACCCATCCCGTGGGCATTTTGGAAGACGTTCCGGTTAAGTTAGGTAACTTCTATTTACCTATAGACTTTGTTGTGCTTGATATTCCTGCAGATTATCCTGTTCCTATCATTCTCGGGAGGCCATTTCTAGCAACTTCGGGTTGCAATGTGGATTGTAAGAACGCCAAGCTGAAATTCAATATTGGCGGAGATGAAGTGGAATTCGCATTACTTGCGGCCATGAAGGGAGAGCAGCTAGGAGATGATATCTTCAACATCTATGATGAAGAAGAATCAAGAGAATTGGTGAGCTCTATCCTTATTAACGATCCACTTGAAAGAGTTATTAGTTTTAGTTTAATGGAGGAAGGTATAGATGCTTCTTGTGATGCAGATATACGGAGCTTAAAAGCGCTAGAAGAAGATCCAGGAGCTAAAACTGAGAAACTAATCCAGGAGACGAAGATCTCCACTTTCGGTTCCAGTTACAGTACCTCGACCGAGGCACTTTCTGGACCAAGCGAGGCGTCTGAAGAACATCTCGGTCAACGCCTCTGCGCCTCGACCGAGGTCGAAGGCGAGATGATTTCAACTGAGACTTCTGAAAGTCCAGTTTCTAGATCTACTCCACTAGAAGGAGGAAGCAAGGATCCCCCTCAGAAAGCACCCCCAGTTGTGGAGCTTAAACAACTCCCTAGTCACTTGAGGTATGTCTTTCTTGGACCGGATTCTACTTATCCTGTAATCGTTAGTGCTTCCCTCTCCGAATCTGAATTATCTAAACTAATGCATGTCCTGAGAAAGCATCAAAAGGCTTTAGGTTATACTATAGATGATCTTATTGGCATTAAGCCTTCTTTCTACATGCATAGAATTCTAATGGAGGACGATCATAAGACTTCACGGGAACCTCAAAGACGGTTAAAGCCGATCATGAAAGAGGTTGTGAAGAAAGAAATTCTTAAGTTGTTGGATGCAGGTATCATATATCCTATCTTAGACAGCAAATGGGTTAGCCCAGTACATGTAGTTCCTAAGATAGGAGGGATGACCGTTGTGACGAATAAGAACAACGAGTTAATTGTTAGCATGAAATATTGTGATATTTTAGGCACGTTTTCTAAACGTATTTGATTCATATTGATACTCTTTGATTGAACTTTATGCATATGTGAGCTAGTATTACCTATATTGTCGATATGGATGTCTACACTAGTTCTATGTTGATTATAGGTGATTTGGAGCTATTTCCGAACGGAATCGAGCAAAGAAGAGTTGATTTGAGTGTGTCCATAGATTGAGGACATTCTTTGGAAGCAAATTGAAGTTTAGCTTGAGAAATGCACGAGGCTAGGGAAGAATCACGTTCTTGCCCTAAACCACGCTCTAAAATACGGCCGTACTACGAACCACGTTCAGTTCCACGGCCGTAGAACCTTGCAAGAGAGGCGTGATGCATTCCAGTAACTATTACGGTCGTGGAATATATAGTACAAACCGTGACCTAATCCACGCCCTAAATTACGGTCGTGGAAACTTCCACGACCGTGATCTTGGCGAATCTTTTCGCCACACTTTGAAGCCACGATCTTTTGAAGATTGGGCCGGGCCGATATTTTATCTTGCCCTATAAAAAGATGGACGAAGCAAGATTCCGTCATCTTGGCTTAGGAAGGAATTTTGGCGATCGACGCTTAGGATCGCTAATCCCCGCTACCTCATTCTACACCGTCGCTTGGAAGCATTGATCATCTCATTGGAGATCGAAGTTCGCATCGGGGAATTGCCCTAATCTCGCACTTTGGTGGAGATTGCTGTTGAGATCTCCGGATTGGCGGAAGATCGAAGCTTTTGGAAGATTTTGCAAGAAGACCTCTCTTCTTGTTTAGGTTTGATTTGGAAAACGGATTGACATCCCGTTTTCCCTTCTTTCCTAAAGTTGTGATTGTTTACTTTATTGTGAATCCTTTGACAACACTCGTTCTTGATTGTGACTTTGAGATTGGTTTGAAGATTATTGAAAGTTCTTGAAAGTTTTCATCTTTTTATCTTTTAATTCTTGAATTGATATCAACATGACTGTTATTGGCTAAAATCCCTTAACAATTCTAAGGTGAAGGGTTGATAGTTGTGGCTTAGATGATGATAGATCGATCGCAAACAAATTAGACCCTGAGAGTTAGAGAAGATCGTCGACAAACCATAAATTACGGCCTGTTCTTGAGTCCACGACCGTGGAATACCAAGAACTAACCGTAATTTCTCCTAAATCTACGAGCCTGCTTTTACTTTAATCCAAAGTTAAAGATTTGCTTTAATTTAGTTTAGACTTGTCTTTTTTAGGTGGTAGTGAAGCCTCAACAACCTCTACCTCGATTGTGAGTGTCACAACCTCAATCGGTTAAGTTAGTCTTGATCCTTGGGTTACAAGTTTGGGTATTTGACACTAATTCTCACCTTTATAATCTTTCTATATTGAGCCTCAACAACCTGTATAGAGAGTGCCTTGTAGGTGAGTTACATAAGGTTTTTGGAACTTCACCGTACGATTACCTTACATTAGTATACCTTTGCATATCTCAATTCTGTCTTTATATCATTAAGTATATCTTGAATCGATTGCCACATCTGGATACTTGGATCTTTAGGATTGTTGTTTTCCCAATATTTGCAAAACTCTCATATTTACTCGCTTGATAATCTGAAATCGAATTTGTTCCCACCCAAATCCCTGTGTTCGATACTCTGGAATTCTTGCTTAGCTATGTCGATCCGTACACTGCGGGTTCGCTGCTTGATTCTAGTTTTATAAATTTAAAGCTTATTTGCACACACCTTTAGGGGCGAACAAGTTTTTGGCGCCGTTGCCGGGGATTTGGTTTCGGCCGAATTCGGTAGCCGGTTGTCAAGCTTGGGAGCTTGCTCTCGTTATTTGATATTACTTTGAGTGCATGCGCAGGTCTAGGAACACCGAAGATCTCTTACCTCTTGATCAAGAGCTAGAGAAAACCTTGAGGCAAAAGCGCAAGGAAAAGAAGATGGCCGAAGAACACGAACGTGATCTTCAAACGGAGTTGGCGGAGAAGGAAGCTCAACTCCAATGGAACGAGAACCTCCGCCGGGATGAAATGGATCGTCATCAATCTGAAGTTAGCAAACTGCAGGATGCGATGTTCCAAATGAGGATGGAGTTAAGCGACCTTAAGAATAAAGGAAGAAAGAAATCCTCAAGGAGGGGATCAAGAACTAGAAGAAGAAGCCACTCGTCCGCTGATGATAGTGACTCTTCCATGCCACCGTTAGAGGAGATTGATCCCACGATCAATATGAATCCTTTCCATCCACAAGGAGCTGCTAATCGCCGCATTCCACCTAGGAATGTGAGGGTCGAACGTGTGGATAATGAGCCAAGAACTCTTGGCCAGCGGATGGATCCAACACAACAACCACGCCGCTTGGGCGTGAATTTTGATGCTGAAGATGTGCAAGGGTTTAGCTTTAACCCTCAAGTTATTACTCTTGTTCGCCAAAACCAATTTGGCGGTACAAGCGCTGAATCTCCACACCAACACTTGCAAAACTTTGAGTGTATGATGGAGACGATGAGACCGAAGAATGCTACCACCAACAGCTACAAGCTCAAGCCTTTCTTCTTCTCCTTGAAGGGGAAAGCGTTATCTTGGTATCAAGCTCTTCCTAGTGGGAAACTAGATACGTGGGAAGACCTTTCCGCGGAGTTCCTCACCAAATTCTTTCCGCCTTCCAAAACGGCGGAACTTAGAGGTAAGATTAATGCTTTTTCCATGAGATCTAACGAAAGTTTGTTTCAATCTTGGGAAAGGTTTCAGGATTTGCTCTTGGATTGCCCTCATCATGGCATATCCAAGCTTGCCTTGCTAGAAATTTACTACAAGGGGCTAGATGCGGGAACACAATTCAACCTCCAATCCCTCTCATGTGGAACGTTCATGGACATGAGAGAAGATGACGCTTGGGACTTCATCGAGAAGCAAGCAAGAGTCATAGAGAAGTATTCCCACCGGAAAGTGGAGGGAAATCGTGTGGAGCAAGGAGCAAAGCTCACACATGAAGCCCAGAATCAGATTTTCTCCCTCAACAATGAGATCAAAGAGTTGAAGGAGGCTATCAAGACCAACTTCCCAAAGCAACAAGGGAAAGATGTTGGTTATTTGGGCAACAACAATGGCGGCAACAACAATAACCGGAACAACAACCGGAATAATAACTGGAATGGAAACAACAACAACCGGAACAACGATTGGAACAACAATAGGGGTTCAAACAACAACAATTGGCGCTCAAATCAACAAAATTCCGGTAACTCTTACCCTTCCAACTCAAATTCACTAACTCCACCTTCCTCTTCCTCTACTCCTTTGAAAAGCCAGGGGCAATCATCTAATGGAGGAAACACTTCAGGGAAGGAGAAGCCCGATCCCATATTGGAAACGATTCTAGGAAAGCTTCAAGGGTTGAAGAACCGCCTCATCAAGGTTGATGATCAAGTCTCTAAGGTTGACAAAGCTCAAAAAGTTTTGGAAAACCAAATGTTCAACCACTCGGAGGAAGTTCCTAGAAATCAAGGGAAACTTCCAGGAAAGACGGAGGACAACCCTAAGGGAAGGGTGATGGCGATTACAACTAGGAGCGGAGTGACTACCACCGATCCGCAGCCTACGTTCGTTGAAGTCCCCGTAGAAAAGGACAAAGAAAAGGGGAAAGAGAAGGAAGATGTCTATGTTCCTCCTCCAGCTTACAAACCTCCCCTATCATTCCCTCAATCTAGAGCGCGAGCGCGCCTAGACAAACAATTCGGTAAGTTCATAGAACTCATGAGTAAGCTGCATATTAATATACCCTTCATTGATGCTATTGTAGGTATGCCGGCTTATGGCAAGTTCTTGAAGGAGCTCCTCTCCAACAAGAGGAAGCTAGAAGATTTTGGTGAGGTCAAGATGAGTTCGGATTCTTCGGATCTCATCAAGACCATGAAGGAGAAAATGCCCCCAAAGTTGAAGGATCCGGGGTCATTTTGCATTCCCATTGGAGTGGGAGATGTCACATATGACGCTTTATGTGACTTAGGAGCAAGTGTGAGCATCATACCACTTGCATTGTGTAGGAAGATCGGTTTAGGCGACCCTAAACCGGTGAAGATGACGTTATACATGGCGGATCGATCCATCACTCGCCCCGTCGGTATTGTAGAAGACGTCCCGGTCAAGCTAGGTAAATTCTTTGTCCCTATTGATTTTGTCGTGCTTGACATTCCTGCAGATAGTCCGGTCCCGATCATACTCGGAAGACCGTTTCTTGCAACTTCCGGCTGCATGGTCGATTGCAAGAATGGAAGACTCGCTTTTGATATTGGAGAAGAGAAAGTAGAGTTCGTTCTTTCCACTCTAGTGAAGGAGCCGATCTTCGACGAGGATATTTACGATGTCCAAGATGAAGAAGGTTTATCTAGGGAAGAGGTAAGTGCGATTCTCTTTAACGATCCTTTACAAAAAGTCATTACCATGAGTCTAACAGATGTAGGGGAAGAAGAAGAGTGCAAAGAGGAAATTGAAGCCTTAGAAGCACAAGAAGAGATGCATGAAGTGGAGTTTGAGAAACTCCACGATGAGGCTGAGAATGTTAGAATCCACGGTCATACCCTGTATTCCACGACCGTGGATTTCACAACCAAAATCGACCTCCATTCCAGGGGATTACACGGCCGTGGAACATATGGAGAGCCCGTAATTCTGACCGTGGAAGAGGGTGATCGGCATACTTCTTCAACTTCTTTTGATTCTTCTCCAACTCACTCAACACCCTTAGAAACTTCTAAGGAAACGTCGGATGCTCCTCAAGGATCATTGGAAGCTCCGAAAGTGATGGAACTCAAACCACTTCCTACTCATCTAAGGTACGCTTTTCTTGGATCTAATTCTACCTTCCCGGTTATCGTTAGTTCCGAACTGAGCATAGATGAACATGAGCAGCTCATGATTGTCCTTAGGAAACATAGAAAAGCCATAGGCTATACTATTGAGGACTTAGTAGGAATTAAACCCTCCCTATGTATGCATAAGATACTAATGGAGGAGGACTTTAGAACTTCAAGACAACCTCAAAGGCGGTTGAATCCGACCATGAAGGAGGTTGTCAAGAAGGAAATTCTTAAACTTCTTGATGCAGGTATCATCTATCCTATCTCCGATAGCAAGTGGGTGAGTCCAGTTCAAGTAGTTCCGAAGAAGGGAGGAATGACGGTCATCACCAACAAGAACAACGAACTCATTCCTACCCGAACCGTGACTGGATGGCGAATGTGCATAGACTACCGCAAGCTCAACAACGCAACGCGGAAGGATCACTTTCCATTTTCATTCATCGATCAAATGCTTGAAAGGTTAGCACAACATTCACATTTTTTCTACCTTGACGGTTATAGTGGTTTCTTTCAGATTCCGATACATCCGGATGATCAAGAGAAGACCACATTCACGTGCCCTTGGGGTACGTTCGCCTATAGGAGAATGCCGTTCGGGCTTTGCAACGCCCCAGCCACCTTCCAACGGTGCATGATGGCCATCTTCTCCGAATACGTAGAGGAAATCATGGAAGTCTTCATGGACGACTTCTCCGTATACGGTTCCTCTTTTAACGATTGCCTTTCTAACCTTTCTCTTGTTTTGCAAAGATGTGAAGACACTAACCTAGTTCTTAATTGGGAGAAGTGTCAATTCATGGTTAAGGAAGGAATCGTATTAGGTCACTTAGTCTCTAGTAGAGGGATAGAGGTAGACAAGGCTAAGATAGAGACCATAGAGAAACTTCCTCCCCCAATTTCGGTGAAAGGGATAAGAAGTTTCCTAGGATATGCTGGATTTTATAGACGTTTCATTAAGGACTTTTCTAAGATATCAAAACCTCTCACTAATCTATTAATGAAGGATGCGGTTTTTGAGTTTTTGCAGGAATGTTTGGATGCGATTAACACCATTCGGCAAGCTCTAATTTCAGCACCTATTATCCAACCTCCGGATTGGACTCTCCCCTTCGAGATTATGTGCGATGCTAGTGACGTAGCTATTGGAGCTGTTCTTGGACAACGAAAGGAAGGGCGAACCCATGCCATATACTATGCTAGCAAGACGCTAGACGAAGCGCAACTCAACTACGCCACTACAGAGAAAGAGTTTCTAGCCATTGTTTATGCTATTGACAAGTTTCGCTCTTATCTTGTAGGTGCAAAGGTGATTGTCTACACGGATCATGCTGCGATCCGGTACCTCCTTGCGAAGAAAGATGCGAAGCCAAGGCTAATCAGATGGATTCTTCTCCTACAAGAATTCGATCTTGAGATCCGCGACAAGAAAGGTTCAGAAAATTCTGTTGTGGATCATTTGAGTCGCCTAACACATCTAGGGGACGACCATCTACCCATTGATGACTCCTTTCCGGACGAACACTTACACATCATAGAGGAGTGCATCAACGTGATCTCCAAAGGTAACGAACCGTGGTTTGCTGATTTTGTTAACTATTTGGTTTGCCAGGAGATACTGCCCGGACTATCCTACGCACAAAGGAAGAAGTTCTTTAAGGACGTCCGGGAATACTATTGGAACGAGCCTCTCCTCTTTAAGAGAGGCCCGGATGGCATCATTCGGCGATGTGTGCCGGAAGATGAGATGCAAAGTGTCATCCGCCATTGTCATTCACTACCTTGTGGAGGACACGCTAGTTCGAACAAGACTAGCGCAAAGGTATTGCAATCTGGATTCTATTGGCCTACTTTATTTAGAGATGTGCAATCCTTTGTTTCTTGCTGCGATGCTTGTCAAAGAACAGGAAATATTTCTAGAAGGAACGAGATGCCCCTCAACAACATCCAAGAGGTGGAGATTTGCGACGTTTGGGGAGTCGATTTCATGGGACCATTCCCATCTTCTTGTGGAAACCAATACATACTATTGGCGGTAGATTACGTTTCTAGATGGGTGGAAGCAATCGCCTCTGCCACAAATGATGCCATGGTGGTTAAGTTCTTCAACAAGACCATCTTTCCACGATTTGGGACACCAAGGACAATCATTAGTGATGGAGGTTCTCACTTCATAGCCCTTCGCTTTGAAGCTCTTCTAGCTAAGTATGGGGTTACTCACAAGATCGCTACCCCTTATCATCCACAAACTAGTGGACAAGTTGAGATCTCAAATAGGGAGATCAAAGGAATTCTAGAAAAGACGGTTTCAAGGACTAGGAAGGATTGGTCCTTGAAGCTAGATGATGCATTATGGGCGTACCGGACTGCGTACAAGACTCCCATAGGAACCACACCATACAATCTTGTGTATGGGAAGTCTTGTCACTTGCCGGTGGAGCTGGAGCACAAAGCGTTTTAGGCTATCAAGTGGCTGAATTTCGGCATGAAGGAAGCGGGAGAGAAGCGTCTCCTAGACATCAATAAGCTGGATGAACTCCGCTTGAACGCCTATGAAAACGCCAAGATCTACAAGGAAAGAGCAAAGCGTTGGCATGATAAGCATATCATTCCAAAGGACTTCAAAGAAGGAGATCAAGTTCTCCTCTTCAATTCAAGACTTCGCCTCTTTCCAGGTAAGCTTAAATCCCGTTGGACCGGACCCTTTCTAATTAAGCGTATTTTCCCCCATGGTGCAGTTGAAGTATGGGGTGAAGCGAGCGGAATTTTTAAGGTGAACGGCCAACGACTAAAGAAGTATACGCCGGAACTCCAAGCTGAGGAGTTTGCGCCTACCGCACTCGAATAAGTGCGAGATTGGTCTAGCTACGGACCTTAAACAAAGCGCTTCTTGGGAGGCAACCCAAGGTATTGCATTTCCGTTTTTGTTTTCGATTCATAGTTTAGCTTAGAATAGACGTTTTTGCTTTGTTTTTGCCTCGATTTCTTCCGGTATGTTCGTGTTTTTGGTTGCAGGATCGATGGAAAAGGAAAAAGGGAGGATAATGTTGAAGAAAAGCGACGAAATTCGGACTTTGGAGCTTTACAGGAGGTTCCACGGTCTAAATCACGGTCGTCATAGCTACAGTGGCCGTAATTCCCAAAAGCCTTTGAAAAATCACCAAAACCACGGTTCCGTACACTTCCACGGCCGTGGAACACCCCGACAGACCGTGATTTTCAAAATTTTGCCTGCAACTATATAAGCCACGTTCTTCACAAACTCATCCCAAAAATCCCTCTTTCCACGACCTAATTGCCGAAAATCCACGACCCCCTCTCAAATCTTCGTTTTTTAATCGTTTCTAACGATTCTTCTTCCCAAACTGCAGCAAATTCAACCACAAACAATATCCAAGCGACGAATCGAACAGAAATTCATCAACAAACGCGCATTTCGGATTTTTCAATCCGAAAAAGAGGTTTATTCTTTCTTCTTGATTCTCGCCAATTTGGTTCATTTTTGCTATAGATTTTTAGGAAGAACTGATAGAGACTGCAAGGAATTAGACTAGGACTGCTTGTTGTGGTGATTGACTGCTGATTTGCTGAGATTCGTGATTTTCTGAGATGAACCACGGCCTCTGGGTAAACCACGGCCGTAATTCTTGAAGAACAGACCGTAATTTTTGTGCAGAATGGATTTCGTAAGGAGAGTGTCGGGAAGGATAAAAGAGAAGAAGGGTGAGCAGAATAAGAAAAGGAAAGGCAATCCCTCCACCTCCTCATCCTCTAGGGCACCACCACCCTCATCTCCTTCACCTCCATCCTCACCTTCACCTCCATCCTCACCTCCTCACCCTAGAATCCCGACCATACATGAGAATCATCTCGCCGCGCTAGCGTGAGTGAGAGGCCTACGCGAATGACCACACCTCCCACATGGTATGGCGTTCCCCCTCCTTGGTCCACGGAGCAGCCATCAGCACCACCACCAGCACCAGCACCATCCGACGCCCCAGCATGGTACAGTCACGCCCCGGGATGGTACGAGCAGATGCCGGATTGGGCTACCGGACTTTCAGAGAGAGTTGGAGCGTTAGAGATCCGGGCCAACGCTAGAGACGGACGCCTCGACGACCTCGACCACATGATGAGGGACGTCTACCGCCAGCAGTTTGGGCGGCCCTACGACTCCAGCTTCTCCCCATTCCCGCCTCCGACGGCACCGCAATGATTTGATGCATGACCGTTCGTTTTAGACATTCCCGCCACCACTTTGTGAGTTTCTTTTTCTTTTCTTTCTTTTCCTTCTTTCTTTTGAACATTAGGGACAATGTTCGTCCTAAGTATGGGGTGGGATGTACTAAAAAGTCTGTAATAACTCTACTTACTATGTTCGCTTTCATTTGAGACTATCGTTGCATGTTCATTATGTGTTGCACGTTTAATGACAATTGCATGCTTAAAAGGATTGTGAATTGAAAAGAATTTGAATGAATGAATTTTACCTCTTTTGCAAGTTTTATAATGTGAAAATGTTACCTAAATCATGTTGAGAAATTGAAGTTGAAATCACGTTATAAGTTCCTATACTTCTTGTTGAGATGATTAAGGCAATTCGATACTTTCTTTCTTCTTTCTTTTTGATCACTTTAGCTCTTCATTAAATATTAGCCTCCTTTACCTATCCGGGAATTTGGAGAAGTGAATGAAAAAGGCATGTTTGATGTGGGAGGGCCATGAGAGCAATTATTTGCAATCAAAAGAATAGAAAGAAATTATAGGTTTGGGGAAGTCAATCATGACGATGAGTAACTCGGCACCATTCACATAGCCGGGTGTTTGTGTCTTGCCAAAGTCGGATTGAGCGATATTCCTAGCGGATTATGGTATGTGCGCTAAGGGTTTGAGGCATCTCTTGAAAAATTGAGAAACGCCGATCTCCTAGGCTTCGGTTTTTGTGCACCTCTGTCCATAACTCCAAAAGTAAAGTCGAAAAATGAAAAGAAGAGAGCGAAGCTCTAAGTGAAGTATTGCGGAAACCGCAAAAGAAGAAGAAGGTAGTTGTCCACTTTCCCGGATTCATGCACCACTTTCCTTTAAAGTTCTCCCTTCCCTTCCACATTCTAGACCTTTTCTTTGAAAGTCCTTAAGATCAAAAGAACGTTATATGACTTGGTGATCCAAATTGAAGTTTCTTATGGTTGATTTTGATAACGTTTGAAGGTTATGATGCTTGTTTAGAAGTTAAATTTATTCATGAATTTTCTTTGCTTTTTACTCTATGATTGGGTGTGTGAAAGTTTGATAAACGATTGAAGCAAGGTTTGAGAATGATCTATTCTTTAGAAGTCACATTCACCCAAAAGAAGGTACACATATTTCATCCTAACTCTTGTTTAAAGCTTTTTGAAAGACCTTGCTTAGGGACAAGCAAGTGTTAAGTATGGGGTTATTTGTTAGCATGAAATATTGTGATATTTTAGGCACGTTTTCTAAACGTATTTGATTCATATTGATAGTCTTTGATTGAACTTTATGCATATGTGAGCTAGTATTACCTATATTGTCGATATGGATGTCTACACTAGTTCTATGTTGATTATAGGTGATTTGGAGCTATTTCCGAACGGAATCGAGCAAAGAAGAGTTTATTTGAGTGTGTCCATAGATTGAGGACATTCTTTGGAAGCAAATTGAAGTTTAGCTTGAGAAATGCACGAGGCTAGGGAAGAATCACGTTCTTGCCCTAAACCACGCTCTAAAATACGGCCGTACTACGAACCACGTTCAGTTCCACGGCCGTAGAACCTTGCAAGAGAGGCGTGATGCATTCCAGTAACTATTACGGTCGTGGAATATATGGTACAAACCGTGACCTAATCCACCCCCTAAATTACGGTCGTGGAAACTTCCACGACCGTGATCTTGGCGAATCTTTTCGCCACACTTTGAAGCCACGATCTTTTGAAGATTGGGTCGGGCCGATATTTTATCTTGCCCTATAAAAAGACGGACGAAGCAAGATTCCGTCATCTTGGCTTAGGAAGGAATTTTGGCGATCGACGCTTAGGATCGCTAATCCCCGCTACCTCATTCTACACCGTCGCTTGGAAGCATTGATCATCTCATTGGAGATCGAAGTTCGCATCGGGGAATTGCCCTAATCTCGCACTTTTGGTGGAGATTGCTGTTGAGATCTCCGGATTGGCGGAAGATCAAAGCTTTTGGAAGATTTTGCAAGAAGACCTCTCTTCTTGTTTAGGTTTGATTTGGAAAACGGATTGACATCCCGTTTTCCCTTCTTTCCTAAAGTTGTGATTGTTTACTTTATTGTGAATCCTTTGACAACACTCGTTCTTGATTGTGACTTTGAGATTGGTTTGAAGATTATTGAAAGTTCTTGAAAGTTTTCATCTTTTTATCTTTTAATTCTTGAATTGATATCAACATGACTGTTATTGGCTAAAAACCCTTAACAATTCTAAGGTGAAGGGTTGATAGTTGTGGCTTAGATGATGATAGATCGATCGCAAACAGATTAGACCCTGAGAGTTAGAGAAGATCGTCGACAAACCATAAATTACGGCCTGTTCTTGAGTCCACGACCGTGGAATACCAAGAACTAACCGTAATTTCTCCTAAATCTACGAGCCTGCTTTTACTTTAATCCAAAGTTAAAGATTTGCTTTAATTTAGTTTAGACTTGTCTTTTCTAGGTGGTAGTGAAGCCTCAACAACCTCTACCTCGATTGTGAGTGTCACAACCTCAATCGGTTAAGTTAGTCTTGATCCTTGGGTTACAAGTTTGGGTATTTGACACTAATTCTCACCTTTAGAATCTTTCTATATTGAGCCTCAACAACCTGTATAGAGAGTGCCTTGTAGGTGAGTTACATAAGGTTTTTGGAACTTCACCGTACGATTACCTTACATTAGTATACCTTTGCATATCTCAATTCTGTCTTTATATCATTAAGTATATCTTGAATCGATTGGCACCGCTGGATACTTGGATCTTTAGGATTGTTGTTTTCCCAATATTTACAAAACTCTCATATTTACTCGCTTGATAATCTGAAATTGAATTTGTTCCCACCCAAATCCCTGTGTTCGATACTCTGGAATTCTTGCTTAGCTACGTCGATCCGTACACTGCGGGTTTGCTGCTTGATTCTAGTTTTATAAATTTAAAGCTTATTTGCACACACCTTTAGGGGCGAACATTAATCCCGACTAGGACCGTCACGGGCTGGAGAGTTTGCATTGATTATAGGAAGCTGAACACGGCCACTCGGAAGGACCATTTTCCACTTTCCTTCATTGATCAAATGCTCGAACGGTTGACCCAACATTCACACTTCTGCTATTTAGACGGCTATAGTGGTTTCTTTCATATTCCTATCCATCCGGATGATCAGGAGAAGACCACTTTCACTTGTCCATGGGGGACATTCGCTTATAGGAGGATGCCATTTGGATTATGCAATGCACCCGCTACCTTCCAGCGATGCATGATGGCTATCTTTTCCGAGTATATAGAGGAGATCATGGAGGTATTTATGGATGATTTTTCAGTATATGGTTCCTCTTTTGATAATTGCCTATCTAACCTTTCTCTAGTGCTACAAAGATGTGAAGACACTAATCTCGTTCTGAATTGGGAGAACTGTCACTTTATGGTTAATGAAGGCATTGTGCTAGGACACCTCGTTTCTAATAGAGGTATTGAGGTCGATCGCGCTAAGATCGAGACTATTGAGAAACTCCCTCCCCTTGTTCTGTTAAAGGTGTGAGGAGCTTTCTCGGGCATGCAGGTTTCTACAGGAGATTCACCAAGGACTTCTCGAAGATTTCTAAACCTCTAACTAACCTCTTAAATAGAGATGTTGTTTTTGAGTTTTCGGAGGAGTGTCTTGATGCATTTTACAGGATTAAGGAAGCGTTGATCTCCGCTCCCATTATCCAACCTCCGGATTGGACCTTGCCCTTTGAGACCATGTGTGATGCTAGTGATGTGGCCGTGGGAGTGGTGCTTGGACAAAAGAAGGATGGCCGAACCACCGCCATTTACTATGCTAGCAAGACACTAGATGAAGCCCAGCGTAGCTATACCACCACCGAGAAGGAGCTATTGGCGGTTGTATATGCTTTCGAGAAGTTTCGTTCTTACTTAGTAGGAGCGAAAGTCATTGTCTACACTGACCATGCAGCCATTCGTTACTTGCTTGCTAAGAAAGATGCCAAGCCACGCCTTATTCGATGGATTCTCTTGCTTCAAGAGTTTGACCTAGAGATCCGCGATAAGAAGGGATCCGACAATTCTGTTGCGGATCACCTCAGCCGGCTACCTCCATCTTCACGCGAGAAGGACAACCCACCCATAGACGATTCATTCCCCGATGAGCACTTGCACTTGTTGGAGCGTTTGATAGACTTACTTATCTCACCCCATGATGAAGGTGAAGTATGGGGTGAGGATACCTCCCATCACGCATGAGAGATGCAGTACGGTCCAGCTAGCGACCTTAAATCAAGCGCTTCTTGGGAGGCAACCCAAGGTATTGCTTTCTTTTTCCTTTTTTCTAGTCTAGCTTAGATAGTTTTCTTTTGCTTTGATTTGTTTTTGGCGTCCTAGACAGACAACAGGTGACATCTAAGGAAGGAATACAACCCAGAAGCACAATTGGAAGGACAGAAGTTCGAGAATTTGAGATGACGGAGTTTGACTGAGACACATCTCGGTTGCTGTCACAGCACCTCGACCGAGATGATTCTTGAGCAACCGAGGTGACTAGGGTTTTTGAAGATCCACCTCGGTCCAATCGAGACCACCTCGACCGAGGTGACAGCAGTTCCAGAAAAGGGTATAAAAGGGGTTGAAGAATTCTCTCTCCTCTCTTTACCTTCTCCTCGACCGCGGCACACTTCTCGCCTCGATCCTTTGTTCTTCACTCGTTTTCGACGATTCTTGCTCCTAAACTGAGAGGAAAGAGTAGAGGATCGTTTTGCAAGTACCAATCTGCAGAAAGAACGAACCAAATCGACCGAATCGGGGTAAAAATCGAAAAAACCCTAATCTTCTATTTCTCACTGTTTTCTCTCGTTCTGGGCTTTGGTTGCCCCTATATTTTTTGAAGAACAGATTAAGTACCCCATAGGAACCCGTGGTAGTGATTTTGGGGGAAAAGAACTGGATTTTTGAGGGAATCGATCGAACAGCTCTTCACCTCGGTCTAGTCGGCCTGCTCCTCGGTCGAGGTGTTCTACAGGGTTGTCAGAGCAACCGAGGTGACCTGACAGATTACAGAGAAATGAGTTCTGAGAGACAGTTGGTCCTGAGGGACAGATCTTCTCCTTCCCCTCCTTCTTCCTCCCGCCGTACTAGACCGGTGATCCACGAGAGACACCACGTCGATTATGACCGTATAGCGGCCCGTCCAGTGATTGCACCCCGCTTCCTAGATATTTCAGCTTTTGACTGCCTCCACGTTGATGATGACTTGAGGCGTATGATTTCTGCTGTGGGGCTGGAGCAGTTCATAGAGATCAGAGTCCCGACCTACTTGGAGCCGACCCTGGATTTTGTCAGCTCCTTCACTTACTTGCCCACCGAGCGGGCCGTGAAGTACCGATTGATGAACCGGAATTACTTGGTTCCCTTAGCTCACTGGCGGGATATCTTTGGCTTCCCCATCCCGACTGTTGCTGATTTTCCCTCCCGAGCTGTAGCTAGGGAGTTCTGGGGACAGATTGCTCACGTGGTTGAGCATGCAGACAGATGGCGACCTGAAGACTCCAAGGAGCGGATTATATTTCATCTTGCTTTCAGGCTGGCCCACAGGATATTCAGTGAGACTCTTCTGGCGCGTACTGAGACGCCCCAGAAGGTCAGACAGGGGGAGCTTCTGAGCTTGTACTGCAAGGTGACGGGAGGGATCCCATATTTTGGTTTGATGTTGGCAGAGGATCTGCATAGGATAAAGGCAAAGGCGAAGGGCGACATCTGCTGTGGAGGTATTGTGACTCATATAGCGAGTTACATGGATATGGACCTCAATGCTTGTACCATGGTGGCGGCTGCCAAGCCGCTTGGACTTCAGGAGATGATCACTCGGAGGATACTGGTTCCCCGAGGACTCACTACGCCATATGTGGCGATGCCATGGGAGCCGACTGCACCGCAGGGGATCAGATGGTCAGCTCAGTTCTCCGTGTTTGATCCACATTACTGGCAGACTGCGTGGATCCCATTTATGGAGGATGCTAGAGAGGCGGCAGCTGCACCAGCTGAGGAGGATGAGGTTGAGGAGGATGAGGCTGAGGAGGCTGATGATGATGAGGATAGTGGTGTTCCTATGGATACGGGCACGGATACTTCTGGGACTAGTGCGCTGGTCATCGATTTCGATGATGACGAGACTGAGACCGAGCCGGCTGCAGCACCAGCACGTCCCGCTAGGCGTAGGGTACGCCGGTAGAGGGATCCAGATGCTCACCGTCGGATCGATGACCTCACCGAGCAGATGATAGACTCCTATGCTGCCCTGACTGTAGACATCCAAGAGAGATTTGACGACCAGCGCCGAGAGATCGAGAGCTGGACTCATCAGATGCTAGAGGGCCAACACTATCAATGACGGATGGCGGAGATCCAGTTTGAGCATGCCATGGCCACCACCACCACCACCGGATCGTGATTAATGAGAGCTTGTAGGATTTTCTTTCTTTATTCATTATGCAGCTCAGCTATGTCCGGTGAGTACTTTATTTTCTAGACTTATTTTGACCCATTGTGACAATGTGTCCCAAGTATGGGGTATTTTATGTATTACTTGACTATGGATGATTGTATGCTACTTTGATGGATATTTATGATCTTATTTTGCTCTATTTGCTTATTTGAGATTACATGCATGCATACAAGTTATTTGATTGAGAAAAAACGTCAAAAAC
This sequence comes from Fagopyrum homotropicum, assembly GCA_033239125.1. Taxonomy (NCBI): domain Eukaryota; kingdom Viridiplantae; phylum Streptophyta; class Magnoliopsida; order Caryophyllales; family Polygonaceae; genus Fagopyrum; species Fagopyrum homotropicum. The sequence continues at coordinate 136,725,819 of BSWB01000001.1, read as the reverse complement.
TGGACAGAAAATTTTTTTTTTGACCTCGACCGGGATGGTTCTGGCCAAACGAGGTTGACCACCTCGGTTGACTTAGAACACCTCGACCGAGGCGGTTTTCCAAACTGAGAGTTTTCGAAACAATTTTTGTGCTTCTTTTCTGGATGTGATCTCAATGAAGATTTTGATTGTTGACTGGTTTTGAAATCTTTATATGTTTGAAGGGTTTTATAATATGTTTAAGTTGCTAAATGCTTTGTTTGAAATTTGTGGCATGTTTAATGCTTTGTTTTTATCCAAATTATGTTGAATTTGAAGGTTGACACCACAAGATAAGTTCTCTCACTTTCTTCTTGGAAAGACCAAGGCAATTCATTATTTTCTTCTCTTCTTCTTGATCATGCTTAGCCCCGCATATACATATTTGCCTCCCTTTACCTATCCGGGAATTTGGAAGCAAGCAAGTGAAAAGCAGGTGAAAGAAAAGTTGAGAAGTTGGCTGGAAGTGAAAGTGTTAGAAAGTAATAAATAGGTTTGGGGAAGTCAATCATGATGATGAGTAACTCGGCACCATTCACATAGCCGGGTGTTTATGTCTTGCCAAAGTCGGATTGAGCGATATTCCTAACGGGTCATGGTATGTGCATCAAGGGTTTGATGCATCTCAGGAAATTTAAAACGGCACTTTAAATTTCTTGAGGCTTAAGAGAAGCGACGCTTAAGAGAAGCGAAGATGGCCCACCAAGACAATCGCGATCTTGAGGCCGAGTTGAAAGAGGCGCTAGAGCTGCTACGCCTCAGCAGGGAAGAGCTAACCGAAGCCTAGGAAATCAGCAATCATCAATTTCTTGAGATGCATCAAACCCTTGATGCACATACCATGACCCGTTAGGAATATCGCTCAATCCGACTTTGGCAAGACACAAACACCCGGTTATGTGAATGGTGCCGAGTTACTCATCTTCATGATTGATTTCCCCAAACCTATTATTACTTTCTAGCACTTTCACTTCTAGCCAACTTCTCAACTTTTACTTCACTTGCTTTCACCACTTCGATTGTTTCCAAATTCCCGGATAGGTAAAGGGAGGCAAAATGTATATGAGGGGCTAAGCATGATCAAGAAGAAGAAGAGAGAAGAATGAATTGCCTTGGTCTTTCCAGGAAGAAAGTGAGAGAACTTATCTTGCGGTGTCAACCTTCAAATTCAACATAATTTGGATAAAAACAAAGTATTAAACATGCCAAATAATTTCAAACAAAGCATTTAGCAACTTAAACATATTATAAAACCTTTCAAGCACATAAAGATTTCAAAACCAATCAGTAAGCAAAATCTTCACTCAGATCATATCCAGATAAGGAGCACAAAAATCGTTTCGAAAACTCTCAGTTAACACACCTCGGTCGAGGTGTTCTTAGGTCAACTGAGGTGAAAACACCTCATTCGGCCAGAACTGTCCCGGTCGAGGTCCAAAATTTTTTTTAAAACCAGTTTTCTTTCAGTTTCGACGTTTTTTTCAATCAAATAACCTGTAAGTATGCATGTAATCTCAGATAAACACATAGATGCAAAAGTGAAGCATAAATATAAATATCCGGTCAAATAGAGTCATACCTCAAATAACTGTCAAATACATCAATAAACACCCCATACTTGGGACACACTGTCCCAGTGGGTCAAAATAAGTCTAAGGAATAAAGTACTCACCGGATAATAAGCTGAACTGCATAAAAATAAGAAAGAAAATCCTGCAGCTCTCAGTAGTCACGATCCGGTGGTGGCGGTGGTGGCACATACGGATACTGGGACGGGTCAAATGGATAGCCCATGACGTGCTCAAACTGAATCTGGGCCATCATGTGCTGGTAATGCTGCCGCTCCTGCATCTCGCGGATATCCAGTGACAAAGCGGCATATGAATCAATAACCTGATCCGTCAGATCATCGATCCGACGGTGAGCCTCTGGATCTCTGTGTCGGCGTGTCCTACGCCTAGCAGGTCTAACTAGAGAAGTAGTAGGTGCAGGCTCAGTATCCTCATCATCCAGATCTATAACTGGTGCGCTAGTCCCTGCAGTATTTGTCCCTGTATCCATCGGGACTCCACCATCTCTGTCATCAGTAGTCTCCTCATCATCTTTCTCCTCCTCAACTGGGGCAGCTGCTGCCTTTCTGTAATCCTCCATCAATGGAGCCCAAGCGGTCTGCCAATAATGAGGGTCATAAACAGTAAACTGGGCAGACCACCTAATCCCCTGTGGTGCAGTCAGCTCCCACGGCATAGCCACGTACGGTGTAGTCAGACCTCGGGGAACCAGAATTCGCCGAGTGATCATCTCCTGCAGCCCAAGCGGCTTGGCAGCCGCCACCATCGTGCAAGCGCTGAGATCCATGTCCTGGTAGCTGGCAATGTGGGTCACAATCCCTCCGCAGCAGATGTCTCCCTTTGCCTTGGCCTTGATCCTGTGCAGATCCTTTGCCAGTATCAAGCCAAAGTCCGGGATCCCTCCAGTCACCATGTAATATAGGCTGAACAGCTCCCCCTGTCGGACCTTCTGGGGCGTCTTAGTACGTGCCAGAAGTGTCTCACTGAAGATCCGGTGGCTAACCTAAAGGCTAAGTGGAAGATGACCTTCTCCCTGGAATCTCCAGGGCGCCATCTGTCTGCGTGCTCAACCATGTGAGCAATCTGTCCCCAAAACTCCCTAGCTACAGATCGGGAAGGGAAGTCAACAGCTGTCGGCTCAGGAAAACCAAAAATCTCTCTCCAGTACTCTAGTGGCACTAAGAAGTTCCGGTTCATCAACCGGTACTTCACAGATCGCTCTGTGGGGAGGTAGGTGAAGGAGCTAACAAACTCTAAGGTGGGCTCCAGATAGGCAGGGGCTCGGATCTCAGTAAACTGATCTAGCCCTACTGTGGATATCATCCGTCTAAGGTCTCCATCCACATGGAGATAGTCAAAAGCAGACACGTCCAGGAAGCGAAGTGCGATCACTAGACGGCCGGAAATACACTCATAATCCACCTGGTGTCGCTCGTGGATCACCGGGCGATAGGGTCGGGAAGAAGAGGAAGAAGGGGAAGGGGAGGATCTATCTCTAAGGGCAAGGCGTCTGTCAGAACTCATTTTCAGAACTGTCACTGTCACGTCACCTCGGTCGACTGACAACACTCAAGAATCACCTCGGCCGAGGCACAGCTCGTCTGGACCGAGGTGGAAAACTGGATTCTAATTTCTTCAGAAAATTCAGTTCTTTTCCCCCAAAATCACTACAACTGCTTCCTATGGGGTACTTAATCCTTTCCTCAGCAAATGCAAGGCAATCCAAGCCCGAATCGAAGCGAAATCAGCGAGGTTAGGGTTTCGGTTCGTTTTACCTCGTTCGGCCGTTTCGGTTCGATTTCTTCGCAGATCGACGATGCATTGGGATCCTCTACACTTTAATCGCAGTTTGGAAGCGAAAATCTTCGAAAATGAGCGAGAATCGAAGAAGCGAGGTGAAAATTGTCGCCGTGGTCGAGGGAGAGGGTAAAGTGAGGAGAGAGAAATCTTCAGCCCTTTTTATACCCTTTTCTGGAACTGCTGTCACCTCGGTCGAGATGGTCTCGACTGGACCGAGGTGGTACGGACCGAGGTGGTTCTTCAGAAACCCTAGTCGCCTCGGTTGCTCAAGAATCATCTCGGTCGAGGTGCTCTGATAGCAACTGAGATGCCTCAGTCAAACTTCGGTTGCTCAAGAATCATCTCGGTCGAGGTGCTTTGATAGCAACCGAGATGCCTCGACTGGGGGAATGGAAGTGGTGGTTTGTATGCAGGAGGTGGAACATAAACTTCAGTTTTCCCCTCCGCTTTCTGTGGCTCCACCTCGGTTGGCATCTCGGTCGAAGTGTTCTTCGACTGCATCTGGACCGAGGTGGTCTTCGTCGGTACTGGCACCGACCGAGGCACTAGATCTGCAGTTTTTAGTCCACTCCTCGTAGTTATGGCCATGATCTGGCCCTTAGGGTTGCTTTCCGTCCTTGCTGGAAGCTTCCCTGGATCTCTTGGCGCTTCATTCGCCCTACTTGCAATGATTGTTACCAGAATTTTGGTTGTTCGCCCTCCAGTTGTTGCTATTGGATCATCTATTGTTGTTGTTGTAGTTGTTGTTCCGGGAACCGTTGTTGTTGTTACGGTATCCATTGTTGTTGTTCCTTTGCCCTTGCTCTTCCTTCTTGGTTTGAGCAACCAAGAGTTCCTTCAATTGCTTCACGTCATTCTTCAAAGACGTGAGTTGATTGTTGTTGGGCTGAGTTTCTTGGAAGTTAACTCTTTTAACTCCACCTTCAGCTCCTTGATGAGTGTACTTCTCCATATCCAAAGCTTGGTTCTCGATGAAGTCCCAAGCTTCGTCAATCGCCATCTCCATAAAGGTACCGGCGGAGAGTTGTTGGAGGTTGAACTGGGTGCTTCCGTCCAGTCCCTTGAAGTATATCTCCAATAACTCTATCTTTGGAATCCCATGATGTGGGCAATCCAAAAGAATGTCTTTGAACCGCTCCCATGACTTGGACAAGCTCTCCTTGTCCTTCATAATGAAAGCATTGATCTTCCCTCTCATTTCAGCGGTCTTTGAGGGGGAAAGAATTTGGTCAAGAATTCCGTCGTCATTTCCTCCCATGTGCTAATTTTTTCTGGAGGAAGAGATTGATACCAAGTAAGAGCTCTATCTTTTAAACAAAAGTAAAAAGGTCTTAGCTTGTAGTTGTTATTTTCAATCCTTGAAGGTCTCAAGGTCTCCATCAAGATCTCATAGTTTTGAAGATGTTGATGTGGTGATTCCTTCTCTAGCCCTCCGAATTGGGATTGGCGAATCATGGATAGAACTTGCGGTCGAAGTTCATAGTCATGGTCCGCTGGATCTCCTAGGTTAACTCCTGGACGCCTCAGTTGTTGATTGGGGTCCATCCATTGACCTATGGTTTGTGGGATTCCTGCAAGAAGAACACCTCGGACTGGCATCCGAGGTGGAAGTATCTCGGCCGGGGCGTCAGGTACTGGAACCTGCCTCGGTCGAGGGTCAGCAACTGGGACCTGCATCGGTCGGGGATCTGGAATAGGATCTTCCCTCGGTCGAGGTAGAAATTGGTCTCGTAAAGCTGCCATGTCAGCTTCGATCGCCTCAGTCCTGGTGCGAGTTTCTTCTTTCTCTTGCCTTAGCTCTTCCCTGCTGAGGCGTAGCAGCTCTAGCGCCTCTTTCAACTCGGCCTCAAGATCGCGATTGTCTTGGTGGGCCATCTTCGCTTCTCTTAAGCGTCGTTTGTATGTCTTTTCTAGTTCGGGATCGTAAGGAACGATTTCCTTCCCAGTGCGGGTTCTTCGCATAAACCTAAAAAAGAACCTGCAAAAGTCACTCAAGTAGAGTGGTTAGTAGACACGGGGGCAAGTGCCCCAAAAGCAAACCATAACCGGCTCGGTCTAGACTAAGTCCCCGGCAACGGCGCCAAAAACTTGTTCGCTCCAAACGGTGTGTGCAAGCTTTAAATGTATAACCCTAGATATAAGTTTAAAACAAGGATGCGAACCCGCAGTGTACGGGTCAATCGTAGTAAAAAGCAAGAAATTCCAGGGGTCGATCATAGGGACTTAGTGAAACAAAGTCCAATCACGGTATGCTTATGTAAATACTAACCACAAGAGGTGATCAAAACAATCAAAGATGATATAGAAGTCAATAAAGGAAACATGCAATTCTAGGGATTAAAGCATCTAGTTGTGGTTCAAACTCAAGATCTAAATATAAGCGGACAAAGCTGAGGTTTTTGCATAGGGAAGGCATTTCTAAAGTGGAGTAGATCACCGGGTAAGTCTCACTACTCACTAATCCAAAACCGTAACTCCTATTACCGGGTAAGTCTCAAGGAATTAAGATAAAGAACTATAATCTCAAACTAACATACCATCTAAGGGAATAGAATCAACCTTTACCGGGTAAGTCTCAGGCTAACTCACAAAGATGGGATGAAAGCACACTCAAACCCCAATAAAGGACAAACCTTTATTACCTACACTTACGATCTTAGGTAAACAAACTAAGGAATTACCGGGTAAGTCTCATCCTAAGCTTGCATTGAACCAGGAAAGGTGTAATAAGAATAGGATTTGGCAAACTCTAACACTTAACTCTCAGTTTAGGATCAGATAAGTCACCTCGGTCAGAAGAATTCCACCCCGGCCGAGATGTTCATCGACTGAGCGAGATGCTTAGGGTTAAGGTTAAAGACTCGAACTTTCAGGGTCCTACTGGAATCTAAGATTATTCTATCATTGTTTTTCCCACAACCTTCAGCCAATCACCCTAGAATCACACAAAGAGATTAGCCACTCATCATCATGAAAGTATTAATCAAATATATGGGAAGATGGTGAATATTTAAACAAGAAGAATTTAATGAAAAGACTTCAATAACTGAATCAAATATCACAACAAAAGCGTTCCATGGATAGAAATCCAACAAAGGAAGACAACAAAGAAGGGAATCTAAGATAATCTTACAAAAACCCTTCAAAAGCTATAAAAGCTACAATCTTCCTTCTTTAACCTTCAAAAAGGTTCTTCAAATCTCCCAACTGGAGTATGGCTGCTGCGGTGTATAAACCCTGATCTTGCGCTGATAGCGGATGTCGGATTTGTGGAAATCCAACCCTTTTTATAGGAAAATTACTCTCCAAAGATAAGATATCTTAGAAAGATCTCTTCCCACAAAAATAGGTAAAATATATGATCTAGCATATCTTCTTCCTTCCAGGAGCCAAGCCCAAAAATATAAGATCTCTTTCCAAAGATAAAAGATCTCAGCCAAGAATAAAATATTCTCGCCGCGTCCCAGGTGTTCGCCTCGGTCGAGTCGACTTCTCTGGATCACCTCGGTCGAGGTGAATCTGTGGTCAACCGAGGTGAGTCACAACTGAATGTGAAATCTCTCAAATCTGGTCCAAAGTGAATCTCTAATCCATAGCTATGCTTCCTGGAGGGTTCCTGAATGTAGCTCCAATGACTCCATAGCTCCTTTTGCTCCTTTTTGATGCAAAACGTGCCATTTTACCTACGATTACAACAGAACTAGGTGTAGACCTCGATTCCCGCAAAGGTAGATGAAATGGTAATATAATCACATATTATTCATACAAACATGCAGATTATTGAAGATAAAACGTCCAAACAAACCCCAAAATATAGACTATAATTCCTGCTATCACTAGACAAGGCGCAGGGGCGGCAACACGCAGGGGCGGGTAGGTGTAGGCGCGGGGGCGGCAGCGTGACAGAAAGCGTTGTCGGGCTTTTCTTCGACGGAACTCATAGCAAGTGCAACCAAAGCTCGAACCTTTGGCTCACACATGTCTAGACTCAACTCCAAAGAGCCTGAGAACAACAATACATCAACAACGAGAAGCCAACAAGAATCAAGGTTCAAACTTGATTCTTGGAGAAGAAGAAAATGAGAGAAGAAGAAGACTACGAAAAGAAAGAAGGAAGCATGCTACAGTACATGAACGTAAGGTAGATAAAAGGAATGGTGAACTTACACGTTCAGCAAGGTCGCAGGAAGCAAGGTGATGGCTGCAGCTCTCAAGGGTTGAAGACGATAGCAAGAAACGGGAAAAAGGAGGAAAATGAGGGAATATATAGAGAAGGGTTGAAAGGATAGAAGGGAGGGCTTCTAGGGTTAGAAAGAGGATAAGGAATTCGACCAATAAGATAGAATATCGGATATTCTATCTCTGGAAGGAAGATAAAACGAACGAAAGAAAGATCGGGCATGATCTGTCCTCAGCCGCAGGGGCGACACTCTTCATTGCGGGGGCGATGAAGGCAAAAGATTGGGGTCTTACATCATATCCTCCTAAAAAGAAGTTTCATCCCGAAACTTGCAAAAGCCGAACTATCACATAACAACACACAGAACAAAACAGAACTCATATATTCCCACTCTGGGCACGTAACTCAAAACGTCACACAAAAGCGTACGCAACGCAACAAAGGAAAACCAAACAACTGATTATGCTAATGGTACATCCAACCCAGCGTAAAACTCCGGATAGTTCATCTGGATACTATTCTCTGTCTCCTAAGTCGCCTCATCAGCTCCTCGTATCGACCACTATATCTTCATCATCGGTATGTCTTTCGAACGCAAGCGTCTCGTACTACGCTCCAAGACAGCCACCGGGTGTTCACCAAATGTGTGGTCTGACTCGATCACTAGATCCTCATGACTGACGATGTGTCTCGGGTCTGGTATGTACTCCCGTAGCTGAGACACATGGAAGACTGGGTGAACACCCTCGAGTCTCGGTGGCAAAGCAAGTCTGTATGCTGCCTCTCCCACTCGCTCAAGGATCTCGAACGGCCCAACATATCTAAGGCTCAGCTTCCCCTTGACACCAAAATGTCTGACGCCTCGTGTCGTGGATACTCTCAACCAAACCTGAGCTCTAACTTTGCACTCCAGAGGTCTGCGTCTCTTATCTACAAAAGACTTATGTCGACTCTACGCTGCTAACATCCGCTCGCGGATCACTGCTACACGAGCCATGACATCCTGTATTTGCTCGGGTGCTACTCCGCTAGCACTAGTCGGCTCATCCCAACACAACGGTGTACGGCATCTTTGTCCGTATAAAGCCTCGTAAGGAGTCATCCTAATCGATACGTGTCAACTGTTGTTGAATGAAAACTCCACTAAGGAAGGTGTTTTGGCCACACATGTCCTCAGTCTAGCATGCAGGCTCTCAACATGTCCTCCACAGTTTGGATGGTCCGCCTAGACTGACCATCGGTTTGGAGATGATAAGTAGTCCTAAACTGCAAGCTCGTACCTAGGGCGGCATGAACCTGCTGCCAAAACCTCGATGTGAACCGTCCGTCTCTATCAGAGACTATAGTCCTAGGTACTCCCTGAAGTCTCACTATCTACCTGGTGAACTCTTCCGCTAACCGACTCACCGGCCACGTTTTCTTGATCGGAATGAAACGTGCGGTCTTCGTCAATCGATCTACTATCACCCAGATATCATCAAAGCCTCGAATTGATGTCAAACCGGTAACAAAATCCATAGAGATATCCTCCCACTTCCACTGAGGGATGGGAAGTGGGTGTAGTTCGCCTCCTGGTCTATGATGCTCGATCTTAACCTGGTGACAGGTCGCACACTGAGCTACATATCTCGTAACGTCTAGATTTAAACCTCCCCACCAGAAAGAACGTCTGATATTTTGATACATCTTACTCGCATTAGGGTGTACTGAGTAAGATGAAGAGTGAGCCTCCTGAAGGATCCTCTATCTCAACTCTTGATTTGAATGCACACAAAAACGCTCATGGCGTCTCAGAACTCCATCAACACCAACTGCAAACTGCGGCGCCTCTCCTCGAGACATCCGGTCTCAGATTTGTGTCAAAGCTAGACAATTCTCCTGCTTCTATTGGATTTCGGCCAACAGATCAAGTACTATCTCCGAGGTGGACAACTGGCTGTCGGAATCTGGAAAGTGGATATCCATCTCTAGTCACAAGGTCACGCTGTAATTGTGGCTGAGTTGTCAGCCTAGTGATCGCCATCTCTCGGGGAGTCTTCCTACTAAGGGCATCAGCTACCACATTTGCTTTCCCCGGGTGGTATAAGATCTTAAGATCAAAATCCTTGATCAACTCCAACCATCTGCGCTGGCGGTTATTCAACTCCCGCTAGGTGAATATATACTTTCAGACTCTTGTAGTTTGTGAATATCTGACACGTAGCTCCGTACAGATAATACCTCCAAATCTTCAAATCATGAACCACAACAGCCAACTCCAAATCATGAGTAGGGTAATTCTTCTCGTACGTCTTGAGTTGTCGAGACGCGTAGGCAATCACCTTACCCCTCTGCATCAAAACACATCTCAAGCTCAGCTTGGATGCATCGCTGTAAACCATAAAATCCTCAATGCCCTCTGGCTAAGCTAGGATAGGAGCAGAGGTTAACCTCTTCACCTCCTTAAAGCTCTGCAGGCACGGCTCGGACCATACGAACCTCGTAGACTTTCTCAGCAAGGAAGTGAGCGGTCGGGCGAATACTGAAAAGCCCTCAACAAAACGCCGGTAGTAGCCTGCAAATCCTAAGAAGATGCGTACCTCCGTGACGTTCTTAGGTGGCGGCCAAGATGCTACTGACTCGATCTTTGCCAGATCTACCTTAATACCTTCTACTGAAACGATGTGACTAAGGAATGCTACCTCGGACATCCAAAACTCGCACTTAGAGAGCTTGGTGTACAACTCTCTATCCTGTAAGACCTGAAGGACGATCCTCAAGTGTCCTGCATGTTCCTTTCTACTGCGAGAGTAAATCGGAATGTCGTCTATGAAGACAACTACAAACTGGTCTAGGAAGTCGATGAAGATGTTGTTCATCAACTCCATGAAGATTGTGAGCATTCGTAAGCCCGAATGGCATCACTACAAACTCCTAGTGTCCATATCTTGTCCGAAATGTCATTTTAACTATGTCTTGCTCTCTCACCCTCAGCAGGTGATATCCAGATCTCAGATTGATCCTCGAAAACACTGAAGCTTCCTGCAGCTGATCCAAAAGATCGTCGATACGGGACAATGGGTACTTGTTCTTCATCGTCACCTTGTTCAGCTCTTGGTAGTCGATACATAACCTCATTGACCCGTCTTTCTTCCTAACGAAGAGAACTGGTACGCCCCAAGGAGATACACTAGGTTGGATGAAGCCATTCTCTACTAACTCCTCGAGTTGCTTCTTCAACTCAAGCATCTCGATAAGCGTCATACGATAAGGAGCTTTAGAGATCGGTCTCGTACCGGGCTCTAGCTCAATGCCAAAGTATACACTCCTCTGTGGGGGTAAACCTTATGGCTCTCCAAAGACGTCCGCAAACTCGCAAGCTACTGGAATCTCCTCCAAAGTTGGACTCGTACTATCCTTCATGGCATAGCACCAAAAACCCTCACAACCCTGACTGATAAGTCTCGTAGCTCGCACTACACTGATGACCGTACCACTCTTTCCGAGATCCTATCCTCGGAAGATCTCAACATGGCCTGCATCTATAGTTACTGTCACGGTTTGTTCGCTCCCAACGGTGTGTGCAAGCTTTAAATTTATAACCCTAGACGTAAGCTTAAAACAAGGATGCGAACCCGCAGTGTACGGGTCAATCGTAGTAAAAAGCAAGGAATTCCAGGAATCGATCACAGGGACTTAGTGAAACAAAGTCCAATTACGGTATGCTTATGTAAATACTAACCACAAAGCAATTAAAACAATCAAAGATGATATAGAAGTCAATAAAGGAAATATGTAATTCTAGGGATTAAAACATCTAGTTGTGGTTCCAACTCACGATCTAAAGATAAGCGGACAAAGATGAGATTTTTGCATAGGGAAGGTATTTCTAAAGTGGAATAGATCACCGGGTAAGTCTCACTACTCACTAATCCTAAACCGTAACTCCTATTACCGGGTAAGTCTCAAGGAATTAAGATAAAGAACTATAACCTCAAACTAACACACCACCTAAGGGAATAGAATCAACCTTTACCGGGTAAGTCTCAGGCTAACTCACAAAGATGGGATGGAAGCACACTCAAACCCCAATAAAGGATAAACCTTTATTACCTACACTTATGATCTTAGGTACACAAACAAAGGAATTACCGGGTAAGTCTCATCCTAAGCTTGCATTGAACCAGGAAATGTGTAATAAGAATAGGATTTGGCAAACTCTAACACTTAACTCTCAGTTTAGGATCAGATAAGTCACCTCGGTCAGAAGAATTCCACCCCGGCCGAGATGTTCATCGACTGAACGAGATGCTTAGGATTAAGGTTAAAGACTCGAACTTTCAGGGTCCTACTGGAATCTAAGATTATTCTATCATTGTTTTCCCCACAACCTTCAGCCAATCACCCTAGAATCACACAAGGAGATTAGCCACTCATCATCATGAAAGCAATAATCAAATATATGGGAAGAAGGTGAATATTTGAACAAGAAGAATTTAATGAAAAGACTTCAATAACTGAATCAAATATCACAACAAAAGTGTTCCTTGGATAGAAATCCAACAAGGCAAGACAACAAGGAAGGGAATCTAAGATAATCTTACAAAACCCTTCACAAGCTATAAAAGCTACAATCTTCAATCTTCCTTCAACCTTCAAAAAGGTTCTTCAAATCTCCCAACTGGAGTATGGATGCTGCGGTGTAAAAACCCTGATCGATGGTATAGCATCCCCTGGATTTGTTGGAAATCCAACCCTTTTTATAGGAAAATTACTCTCCAAAGATAATATATCTTCGAAAGATCTCTTCCCATAAAAATAGGTAAAATATATGATCTAGTATATCTTCTTCCTTCTAGGAGCCAAGCCCAAAAATATAAGATCTCTTTCCAAAGATAAAAGATCTCAGCCAAGAATAAAATATTCTCGCCGCGTCCCAGGTGTTCACCTCGGTCGAGTCGACTTCTCTGGATCACCTCGGTTGAGGTGAATCTGTGGTCAACCGAGGTGAGTCACAACTGAATGTGAAATCTCTCAAATCTAGTCCAAAGTGAATCTCTAATCCATGGCTATGCTTCCTGGAGGGTTCCTGATTGTAGCTCCAATGACTCCATAACTCCTTTTGCTCCTTTTTGATGCAAAACGTGCCATTTTACCTACGATTACAACAGAACTAGGTGTAGACCTCGATTCCTGCAAAGGTAGATGAAATGGTAATATAATCACATATTATACATACAAACATGCAGATTATTGAAGATAAAACGTCCAAACAAACCCCAAAATATAGACTATAATTCATGCTATCAAAATACCCCATACTCAGCCCTTGCTTGTCCCCAAGCAAGTTCCGCATATAAAGGACAAGATAAAATGGATTAATAGTCAAAAAAATCGAAGAAAAGTCTTCCAAAACATTTTTATGGTGTGCAACAATCATAGATCACTCTAAGAGAATACTTTATGGAATTTAAAATCAATGTATGATCAAAACATTTTATAAATATAGGAAAGTTGTTCATATTTGCATAAAATCATAGAATGTATAATAAGTCATAATTATCGAAATTAATCATGCATAATCCAGTTTAAACCGTTAAGTCAATCAACAAGCTCGAGGTCTCAAGGGCTTCCCAAAAGAAAGGTCAAGAAACGTGTAGGGTAGGGATGTATGTAAGGTAATGTGGTGCTAGAATTCGGGAAAAGGATATACTTCACTTTCACTTTGACTTGCAACATCTTCCACCAATAAGCTTTGCTTATTTCACACTTTTTATCTTTTTACTTTACTTTTTGGGATGCATGGACAGAGGTGCACAATAACCGAAGCCTACGAAATCAGCAATCATCAATTTCTTGAGATGCATCAAACCCTTGAGGCACATACCATGACCCGTTAGGAATATCGCTCAATCCGACTTTGGCAAGACACAAACACCCGACTATGTGAATGGTGCCGAGTTACTCATCTTCATGATTGACTTCCCCAAACCTATTTTTACTTTCTAACACTTTCACTTCCGGCCAACTTCTCAACTTTAACTTCTCTTGCTTTCACCACTTCGCTTGCTTCCAAATTCCCGGATAGGTAAAAGGGAGGCAAAATGTATATGAGGGGCTAAGCATGATTAAGAAGAAGAAGAGAGAAGAATGAATTGCCTTGGTCTTTCCAGGAAGAAAGTGAGAGAACTTATCTTGCGATGTCAACCTTCAAATTCAACATAATTTGGATAAAAACAAAGTATTAAACATGCCAATAATTTCAAACAAAGCATTTAGAAACTTAAACATATTATAAAACCTTTCAAACACATAAAGATTTCAAAACGAGTCAGTAAGCAAAGTCTTCACTGAGATCATATCCAGATAAGAAGCACAAAAATCGTTTTCGAAAACTCTCAGTTAACACACCTCGGTCGAGGTGCTCTTAGGTCAACCGAGGTGAAACACCTCGTTCGGCCAGAACTCCACCGGTCGAGGTCTAAATTTTTTTTGTTAAAACCAGTTTTCTTTCAGTTTCGACGTTTTTCTCAATCAAATAACCTGTAAGTATGCATGTAATCTCAGATAAACACATAGATGCAAAAGTGAAGCATAAATATAAATATCCGGTCATATAGAGTCATACATCACATAAGTATCAAATAATACATCAAATACCCCATACTTGGGACACACTGTCCCAGTGGGTCAAAATAAGTCTAAGGAATAAAATACTCACCGGATAATAAGCTGAACTGCATAAAAATAAGAAAAAAATCCTGCAGCTCTCAGTAGTCACGATCCGGTGGTGGCGGTGGTGGCACATACGGATACTGGGACGGGTCGAATGGATAGCCCATGACGTGCTCAAACTGAATCTGGGCCATCATGTGCTGGTAATGCTGCCGCTCCTGCATCTCGCGGATATCCAGTGACAAAGCAGCATACGAATCAATAACCTGATCCGTCAGATCATCGATCCAACGGTGAGCCTCTGGATCTCTGTGTCGGCGTGTCCTACACCTAGTAGGTCTCACTGGAGAAGTAGCAGGTGCAGGCTCAGTATCCTCATCATCCATATCTATAACTGGTGCGCTCGTCCCTGCAATATTTGTCCCTGTATCCATCGGGACTCCACCATCTCTGTCATCAGCTGTCTCCTCATCATCTGCCTCCTCCTCAGCTGGAGAAGTTGCAGCCTCTCTGTAATCCTCCATCAGTGGGGCCCAAGCGGTCTGCCAATAATGAGGGTCATAAACAGTAAACTGTGCTAACCACCTGATCCCTTGCGGTGCAGTCAGCTCCCATGGCATAGCCACGTATGGTGTAGTCAGACCTCGGGGAACCAAAATCCGCCGAGTGATCATCTCCTACAGCCCAAGCGGCTTGGCAGCCGCCACCATCGTGCAAGTGCTGAGATCCATGTCCTGATAGCTGGCGATGTGGGTGACAAGTCCCCCGCAGCAGATGTCCCCCTTCGCCTTGGCCTTGATCTTGTCAGATCCTCTACCAACATCAAGCTAAAGTCCGGGATACCTCCGGTCACCATGCAGTATAGGCTGAACAGCTCCCCCTGTCGGACCTTCTGGGGTGTCTTAGTACGCGCCAGAAGTGTCTCACTGAAGATACGGTGAGCTAACCTAAAAGCTAAGTGGAAGATGACCTTCTCCCTGGAATCTCCAGGGCGCCATCTGTCTGCGTGCTCAGCAATATGGGAAATCTGTCCCCAAAACTCCCTAGCTACAGATCGGGAAGGGAAATCAACAGCTGTCGGGGCAAGGAAACCAAAAATATCCCTCCAATACTCTAGTGGAACTATGAAGTTCCGGTTCATCAACCGGTACTTCACAGAACGCTTTGTGGGGAAGTAGGTGAAGGAGCTAACGAACTCTAGGGTGGGCTCCAAATAGGCTAGTAAACTGATCCAGCCCTACTGTAGATATCATCCGTCTAAGGTCTCCGTCTACATGGAGACAGTCAAAAGCAGACACATCCAGGAAGCGAGGTGCAATCACTGGACGGCTAGAAATACGCTCATAATCTACCTGGTGTCGCTCATAGATCACCGGGCGACAGGGTCGGGAAGAAGAGGAAGAAGGGGAAGGGGAGGATCTATCCCTAAGGACAAGGCGTCTGTCGGAACTCATTTTCAGATCTGTCACTGTCAGGTCACCTCGGTCGACTGACAACACTCAAGAATCACCTCGGCCGAGGCACAGCTCGTCTGGACCGAGGTGGAAAACTGGATTCTAATTTCTTCAGAAAATTCAGTTCTTTTCTCCCAAAATCACTACAACTGCTTCCTATGGGGTACTTAATCCTTTTCTCAGCAAATGCAAGGGCAACCAAAGCCCAAATCGAAGCGAAATCAGCGAGTTAGGGTTTCGGTTTTGTTTTACCTCGTTCGGCCGAATCGGTTCGATTTTCTTGCAGATCGACGATGCACTGGGATCCTCTATGCCTTAATCGTATTTTGGAAGCGAAAATCATCTAAAATGAGCGAGAATCGAAGAGGCGAGGTGAAAGGGCTGCCGCGGTCGAGGAGGGTTGGGTAAAGTGAGGAGAGAGAAATTTCACCCCTTTTATACCCTTTCTGGAACTGCTGTCACCTCGGTCGAGATGGTCTCGACTGGACCGAGGTGGTACGGACCGAGGTGGTTCTTCAGAAACCCTAGTCGCCTCGGTTGCTCAAAAATCATCTCGGTCGAGGTGCTCTGATAGCAACCGAGATGTGTTCGCCACTTAGCGTGCGTGCAAATAAGCTTTAATTATAAAACTAGAAATCAAGCAAGCGAACCCGCAGTGTACGGATCGATATAGTTGAGCAAGAATTCCAGAGTATCGAACACAGGGATTTGGGGGGAACAAATTCAATTATAGGTTATCAAGCGAGTAAATGTAAGAAGCTTTTCAAGTATTGGGAAAACAACAATCCTAAAGATCCAAGTATCCAGCTGTGGCTATCGATTCAAGATATACTAATGATATAAGGACAGAGTTAAGATATGCAAAGGTATGCTAATGTAAGATAATCGTACGGTGAAGTTCCAAAAACCTTATATGACTCACCTATAGGACACTCTCCATACAGGTTGTTGAGGCTTCAATATAGAAAGGTTCTAAAGGCAAGAATTAATGTCAAATACCCAAACTTGTAATCCAAGGATCAAGACTAACTAAACCGATTAAGGTTGTGACACTCACAATCGAGGTAGAGGTTGTTGAGGCTTCGCTACCACCTAGAAAAGGCAAGCCAAGACTAAGTTAAAGCAAATCTTTAACTTTGGATTAAAGTAAAAGCAAGTTCGTAAACTTAAGGGAAATCACGGTTAGTTCTTGAGGTTCCACGGTCGTGGACTCAAGAACAACCCGTAATTTAGGGTTCGTCGGCGATTCTCTCTAACTCTCAGGGTCCAATCTGTTTACGGTCGATCTATCATCATCTAAACCACAACTATCAACCCTTCACCTTAGAATTGTTATGGGTTTTTAGCCAACAACAGTCATATTGATATCAAATTCAAGATTTAAAAGATTGAAAGATGAAAACTTCCGAAAACCTTCAATAACCTTCAAATCAATCTCAAAGTCACAATCAAGAACAATAGTTGTCACTAGATTCGGAATAGAACAACAAACACAAATCTTAGATAAGAAGGAAGAACGGGATGTCAATCCGTCTTCTAAATCAAACATAAGCAAGAAGCGAAATATCCTTGCGAACAATCTTCCGAATCTTCAATCTTCTGTTAATCCGGAAATCGCAATAACAATGCGCCAAAAATCTCTCAAACCAATCTCCGCAAAATGCGAATTTAGGGCAATTCCAAGCGCAAGTATACGTGTAAAGTGAGGTGACGGAATCTCTCTTCGTCCGTCCTTTTATAGTGTAAGATAAAATATCGGCCCGGCCCGATTGCGTAGGAGATCGTGGCTTAAAGTATGGCGAAAAGTATCGCCAAGATCACGGTCGTGGAAGGGTTCCACGGCCGTAATTTAGAGCGTGGAAATCAACACGGTTTGAACCATCTTCTCCACGGCCGTAGAAGTTACTGGAATGAACCACGCTTCCCTAGCCAAGGTTCCACGGCCGTGGACTTGAACGTGGAAAGTGGTACGGCCGTATTTTAGAGCGTGGTTTAGGGCAAGAACGTGATTCTTCCCTAGCCTCGTGCATTCCTCAAGTTGGCACTCCCTTAGCTCCTAGGAATGTTCTCAATCCATGGACATTTCTCAACAACTCCATCCTTGCTCGATTCCGTTCGGAAATAGCTCTCAATCACCTATAATCAACATAAAGCTTGTGTAGATCTCTATATCGACATTATAGACAAACTAGCTCACAAATGCATCGATGCTCAATCAATGACTATCAATATGAATCAAATACACTTAGAAAACGTGCCTAAAATATCACAATATTTCATGCTAACAAATAACCCCATACTTGCAACTTGCTTGTCCCTAAGCAAGGTCTTTCAAAAGCTTTAAAACAAGAGTTAGGATGAAATATGTGTACCTTCTCAAAGCAATACTTCTTTTGGATGAATGTGCCTTCTAATCAATAGATCATTCTCAAATCTTGCTTCAATCGTTTATAAGACTTTCATACACTTAATCAAAGAGTAAAGAGTAAAGAAAGTTCATGAATCAATCAAACTTCCATACAAACATCATAACCTTCAAACATTATCAAAATCAATCATAAGAAACTTCAATTTAGATCACCAAGTCATATAACATTCTTTTGATCTTAAGGACTTTCAAAGAAAGAGGTCTAGAATGCGGAACGGGAAGGAAACTTTAAGGGATGTGTTGCATGAATCCGGGAAAGTGGAAAACTACTATTTTCTTCTTCTCTTGCGGTTTCCGCAACACCTTCAACTTAGAGCTTCCCTCTCTTCCTTTTATTTTTCGACTTTACTTTTGGAGTTATGGATAGAGGTGCACAAAAACCGAAGCCTAGGAGATTGGCGTTTCTCAATTTTTATGAGATGCCTCAAACCCTTAGCGCACATACCATAATCCGCTAGGAATATCGCTCAATCCGACTTTGGCAAGACACAAACACCCGGCTATGTGAATGGTGCCGAGTTACTCATCATCATGATTGACTTCCCCAAACCTATAATTTCTTTCTATTCCTTTGAATGCAAAGTATTTCTTTCATGGCCCTCCCACATCATACATGCCTTTTTCAATCAACTCCTCCAAATTCCCGGATAGGTAAAGGAGGTCAATATTTCAATGAGGGGCTAAATGACCAAAGAAAGAAGAAAGAAAGAATCGAATTGCCTTAATCATCTCAACAAGAAGCATAAGAACTTATAGTGCGATTTCAACTTCAATTTCTCAACATGATTTAGGTAACATTCATCACATTATGAAACTTGTAAAAGAGGTATAATCAACTCATTCAATTTCTTTTCAATTCACTATTTGTTCAAGCATGCAATTGTCATCAAACTTAATTCACAAGTAGCGATTATCATAGAAATCATCTCAATTCCTTAGAAGCACAAAATTTTTCAAAATTTTTCAATTTTTATGGGTTTTTCAAACTCTTTTTCATGCAATGCAATAATGAAACGTGCAACAATATAATGAACATGCAAGATAGTCTCGAATAGAAGCAATCAAAGTGAGTAAGAGTTATTACAACTTTTAGTCACACCCCACCCCATACTTAGAACAAACATTGTCCCTAATGTTCAAAAGAAAGAAAGAAAAAGAAAGAAAAGAAAAAGAAACTCACAAAGTGGCGGTGGAGCGGCTAAAGCTATCGGTCATGCGAATCATCACTACGGCGCTGGTGGAGGCGGGAATGGAGAGAAGCTAGGATCGTAGTGCCGCCCAAACTGCTGGTGGTAGACGTCTCTCATCATATTATCGAGGTCGTCCAAGCGTCCATCTCTAGCATCGGCTCGGATCTCCAATGCTCCTACTCTCTCCGAAAGACCGGTGGCCCAATCTGGCATCTACTCATACCATCCCGGGGCCTGGCTGTACCACTCTGGAGCGTCGGACGGTGCTGGTGCAGATGGTGCCTGTGTAGACCATGGAGGTGGAGCTCCATACCATGCAGGAGGTGTCTCTGCCCAAGTGGGTCTCTCGCTCACGCTAGCGCGGCGAGAGGACGAACCTGAAGCTCTGGCGGGACGTGGAGAACGTCTAGGTACATCAGGGGCCGCATCCGGCTGATCCGGAAACGTGCCAAACTCCTGCTCTGCTCCTTCTCCTCCCTCATACTGGTCCCTCATCTCCTCCTCCTCAACTACGGGCGGTGGTGGGACATACGGAGGAGCTGCAATCCTGTTTGCATGCATAGCAGCGAACGTCTCCTTCCAATTATGGCGTTCAGCCATAATGGAGTACTCCTGTAGCCACTCAATACCCCTACCCGTCCTGCTCTCCCAAGGCATGGCCGCATAAGGCGGACCTCTATGTGTAGGGAAGATGAGGCCTCTAGTCATGAAGGCCTGAAGTCCTAGGGGTACGGCTGGTATGCATGTACATGCAGAAAAATCAACCCCCAATACCCTAGCAAGGTGGGTAACTATCCCACCATATCCAATGTTGCCCTTCCTCTTGTTCTTAAGCTTGCTCATGGTAGCAGCTAAGAGGGTGGCACAGTCAGCTCGGCGCCCATACAGCATAGAATACAACAGAAAGAGCTCATCCGTCTTGATCTTTTGGGGTGTCTCCGTCCTAGGGAAGAGACACTCCGAGAGAACACGGTGAGCAATCTTCAAGGCTAAGTGATACATCAACTTAGCCTTGGTGTCAGCTGGTTGCCAGCGGTCCTCGCTGGCGTAAATCATAGCTACCTCCTCCCAAAAATCTTTGGCATAAACGCCACTAGGAAAATGACCATTGGAGGTCTCATGGAACCCAAAGAAGGTTCCGAACTCACGGATGGTAAAATCATAGTTTCTTTCCATAAAACGGAAAGAAACGGTCCTATCCACATGGCTGTGCTCAAAAGACGTCACAACCTCTCTCGTAATCTCCTCATAAGCGTCTTCTCGGATAGCCAAGAAGACAACTAGTCCGGCTCTATCCAAGAGCCAAGTAAGGTCGTCTATGATGTTAAGAGGAGCTAGATCCTCTAACAATAGGTACCTAGGTCCAATCACAGCCCTCTCATGGATCCTCTCGAGTGCATCGAGGTGATCCTCATGAATGGTCGGTACTCTAGGGCTAGGAGGTGCGGGTGATGAAGGTGATGATGGAGGTGAAGGGGAGGAAGGTGGTGGTGCCCTAGAGGATGAAGAAGAAGAGAGCTTACCCTTCCTCTTCTTGTTTTGGTTATTCTTCTTCTCCTTAATTCTCCCAGAAACTCTCCTCACGAAGTCCACCACTGTTCAAAATCACGGTCTGTTCTTGGTATTTCCACGGCCGTGGAACTGACAGAGACCGTGATTCGTCTCGACTTTTCTCAAAAATCCACAAACAACACTCAAATTCAGCAATCAGGCAGCCCTAGTCTAATTCCTTCCAATTTCAATCAGTTCTCCTAAAATTTCTAGCAAAAACGAACCAAATTGACAAAGATCAAGAAGAGTGGAAAAAACCTAGGTTTCGGATTTTAAAATCCGAATTGTGCGTTCCTTGGTGATTTGCCGCTCGATTTGTTGCTTGGATCTCGTTGTTGGTCGAATTTGCTTCAATTTGGAAAGAAGAATCGTTGAAAACGACTAACGAACGAAGATTTGGGAGGAAGGGCGTGGAATCGGCGATTTGGGTCGTGGAATTGGGTATTTGTGAAGTGTTTTTGTGAAGAACGTGGTTTATATAGTGACATGCAAAATTTTGAAAACCATGGTCTGTCGGGGGTTCCACAGCCGTGGAAATGTACAGAACCGTGGTTTTGGTGATTTTTCAAAGGCTTTTGGAAATTACGGTCACTGTAGCTGTTACGACCGTGGTTTAGGCCGTGGAACTCTCTGTAATGCTCCAAAGTCCAAATTTCGTCACTTTTCTTCAACATTACTCTTCCCTTTTCCTTTTCCTTTTCCATCGTTCCTACATCCAAAAACACGCACATACCAGAAGAAATCGAAGGCAAAACAAAACAAAAACGTCTAAACTAAGCTAAACTATGAATCGAAAACAAAAGCAAAAATGCAATACCTTGGGTTGCCTCCCAAGAAGCGCTTTGTTTAAGGTCCGTAGCTAGACCAAACTCGCACTTATTCGAGTGCGGTAGGCGCGAACTCTTCAGCTTGGAGTTCCGGTGTATACTTCTTGAGTCGTTGACCGTTCACCTTAAAGCTTCCGCCCGCTTCACCCCATACTTCAACTACACCATGGGGAAAAATACGCTTAATTAGAAAAGGTCCGGTCCAACGAGATTTAAGCTTACCTGGAAAGAGGCGAAGCCTTGAATTGAAGAAGAGAACTTGATCTCCTTCTTTGAAGTCCTTTGAAATGATATGCTTATCATGCCAATACTTTGCCCTCTCCTTATAAATCTTGGCGTTCTCATAGGCATTCAAGCGGAGTTCTTCAAGCTCATTAAGGTCCAAGAGACGCTTCTCTCCCGCTTCCTTCATGCTGAAATTCAACCACTTGATAGCCCAAAACGCCTTATGCTCCAACTCTACCGGTAAGTGACAAGACTTCCCATACACAAGGTTGTATGGTGTGGTTCCTATGGGAGTCTTGTATGCAGTCCGGTACGCCCACAATGCGTCATCAAGTTTCAAAGACCAATCCTTCCTAGTCCTTGAAACCGTCTTCTATGGAATTCCTTTGATCTCCCTATTTGATATCTCAACTTGTCCACTAGTTTGTGGATGATAAGGGGTAGCAATCTTGTGAGTAACCCCATACTTAGTTAGAAGAGCTTCAAAGCGCCGGGCAATGAAGTGAGAACCTCCATCACTAATGATAGTCCTTGGTGTCCCAAATCGTGGGAAGATGGTCTTGTTAAAGAACTTAACCACAACCATGGCATCATTGGTGGGAGAGGCAATCGCTTCCACCCATCTAGAAACGTAATCCACCGCCAGGAGTATGTATTGGTTTCCACAAGAAGATGGGAATGGTCCCATGAAGTCTACTCCCCAAACGTCGAAAATCTCCACCTCTTGGATGTTGTTAAGAGGCATCTCATTCCTCCTAGAGATATTACCTGTTCTTTGACAAGCATCGCAGCAAGAAACAAAGGATTGCACATCTCTAAATAAAGTAGGCCAAAAGAATCCTGATTGCAATACCTTTGTGCCAGTCTTGTTCGAACTAGCGTGTCCTCCACAAGGTAGTGAATGACAATGGCGGATGACACTTTGCATCTCATCTTCCGGCACACATTGCCGAATGATGACATCCGGACCTCTCTTAAAGAGGAGAGGTTCATTCCAAAAGTATTCCCGAACATCCTTAAAGAACTTCTTTCTTTGTGCGTAGGATAATCCGGGCGGTATCTCCTGGCAAACCAAATAGTTAACAAAATCAGCAAACCATGGTTCGTTACCTTTGGAGATCACATCGATGCACTCCTCAATAATGTGTAGGTGTTCGTCCGGGAAGGAGTCATCGATGGGTAAATGGTCGTCCTCTAGATGTGTTAGGCGACTCAAATGATCCGCAACAGAATTTTCCGAACCCTTCTTGTCGCGGATCTCTAGATCGAATTCTTGTAGGAGAAGAATCCATCTAATTAGCCTTGGCTTCGCGTCTTTCTTCGCAAGTAGGTACCGAATCGCAGCATGATCCGTGTAGACAATCACCTTTGCACCTACAAGATAAGAGCGAAACTTGTCAATAGCATAAACAATGGCTAGAAATTCCTTTTCGGTAGTGGCGTAATTGAGCTGCGCTTCATCCAGCGTCTTGCTAGCATAGTATATGGCATGTGTTCGCCCTTCCTTTCGTTGTCCAAGGACAGCTCCTATAGCTACGTCACTAGCATCGCACAAAACCTCAAAGGGAAGAGTCCAATCCGAAGGTTTGGATAATAGGTGCTGAAATTAGAGCTTGCCGAATTGTGTTAAACGCATCCAAACATTCCTGCGAAAACTCAAAAACTGCATCCTTCATCAATAGATTGGTGAGCGGTTTTGATATTTTAGAGAAGTCTTTAATGAAACGTCTATAAAATCCAACATGTCCAAGGAAACTTCTTATCCCTTTCACCGAAGTTGGGGAGGAAGCTTCTCTATAGTTTCTATTTTCGCCTTATCCACAACTATCCCTCTACTAGAGATTAAGTGTCCTAAAACAATTCCTTCCTTAACCATGAATTGACACTTCTCCCAAATAAGAACTAGGTTAGTGTCTTCACACATTTGTAAAACAAGAGCAAGGTTAGAAAGACAATTGTGAAAAGAGGAACCGTATACGGAGAAGTCATCCATGAAGACTTCCATGATTTCCTCAATGTATTCGGAGAAGATGGCCATCATGCACCTTTGAAAGGTGGCTGGGGCGTTGCAAAGTCCGAACGGCATTCTCCTATAAGCAAATGTACCCCACGGGCACGTGAATGTGGTCTTCTCCTGATCATCCGGGTGTATCGGAATCTGAAAGAAATCACTATAACCGTCAAGGTAGCAAAAATGTGAATGTTGTGCTAACCTTTCAAGCATTTGATCAATGAATGGCAATGGGAAGTGATCCTTTCTTGTCGCATTGTTAAGCTTGCGGTAGTCTATGCACATCCGCCATCCCGTTACGGTTCGGGTAGGAATGAGTTCGTTGTTCTTGTTGGTGATGACCGTCATTCCTCCCTTCTTCGGAACTACTTGAACCGGACTCACCCACTTACTATCGGAGATAGGATAGATGATGCCTGCATCAAGAAGTTTAAGAATTTCCTTCTTGACAACCTCTTTCATGGTCGGGTTCAACCGCCTTTGAGGTTGTCTTGAAGTTCTAAAGTCCTCTTCCATTAGTATTTTATGCATGCATAGGGAAGGTTTGATTCCTACTAAGTCCTCAATAGTATATCCTAAAGCTTTTCTATGTTTCCTAAGGACAACCATGAGCTCATTATGTTCATCTATGCTTAGATCGGAACTAACAATAACCGGAAAGGTAGAATTAGATCCTAGAAAAGCGTACCTTAGATGAGTAGGGAGTGGCTTTAGTTCCATTGCTTTCGGAGCTTCCAATGGTTCTTGTGGAGCTTCCGATGTTTCCTTAGAAGTGTCTAAGGGTGTAGAATGTGTGAGAGAAGAATCGAAAGAAGTTGAAGAAGTGGCTCGATCACCCTCTTCCACGGCCAGAATCACGGTTTCCTTACATTCTCCACGGCCGTGGTTTAGGGCGTTGTTCGCTCAAAAAGTATGTGCGTCAAAGTCTTAAATTTATATCTAGAACTCAAAGCAAAGCGAACCCGCAGTGTACGGATCAGTTGTAGTGAGGTAAGAATTCCAGAGTCGAACTCAGGGATTTGGTGAGAATAAATTCAACTTCAATTATCTAGCAAAAATGCAAAATCTTTTGTGATTAAATAAGGATAAAATGATTCCAAGGATTCAAGTATCTGATTTCGGCTTTAGATTCAAGACACTTCTATAGATATAGGACAGAGTTTATATTGCCAAGATTAAATGTTCAAAAGTAGATATCGTACGGTGAAGTTCCGAAACCTATATAACTAATCTAAAGGTTCTCTCTATAAGGGTTGTTGAGGCTGCAATATAGAAAGATCTAAAGACAAGAATTATGTTCAAACTAACTATCTAAAACTCCAGGATATGACTCTCCAAAGCAAGAATAGAAAGCACACTTAGAATCTTAATAAAGGATGTTGAGTCTCTTTACTACCCAAATCTTGAAATCTTAATCTATTAAATCTAGAATCAGGTTGAAGTGTCTTCATACATTCAATTAGAGGGTAAAAAGGTTAATCAAGGTTGGGATTTAGGCAAGGATTAGTTTTGATTAAATAATGATTCAATTAAGGTTCGTCAGAAGAATAAATCGGGCTGTTCATAAGAAAATCGGCCGATTTACTCAAGAACAGTCCGATTTTCTTGTTGTCGCAAAACTAAAATCTAAACTCTCAGGGTCCTAATGTTTGAATGAGTTCAGTCTATCATCATCTAAGTCTTAATCATCAACTATTCTCCCCAGAATCACAAAGGTTTAAGCCAACCATTTTCAAAATCGAATCAAATTAAATATTGAATGAAATATCGCAAAGAAACCGAATCTTGAATAAAAATTCAATAACCTTCAAATCTGTAAACAATCGTCAAAACTGATCAATGTATCTCTTTAGTAACTCAATAACGTGTTCAAAAAAACACAATTGTTTCAATGGATAAAGAAATCTCACAAACAAGAATCAAGATTGGCTTTCCGGCAAAAGTCCTTCAATCCTCTTCCAAGAATCTCCAATCTCTCTCAAACGTGTAAAGATTTCCCGTTGCGGCCTCCTTAAATCTCCCTTTGGAGAATTTCGCTCCCCTCGTTCTGGGGCTGTCACCGTCCTCCTTTCAATGTTGAAGGCTATCAAATATATGTAGGGATAAATCTAGGGTTTAACGATGAAACCCTAAATATTTGGGCTGAAAAGAAGTCGAGCTGCTGGTATCAGAAAATACTCTGGGCCGCGTCAGACGGTATCAGAAAATACTTTGGCGCGTCAGATGGTATCAGAAGATACTTTGGGCAGCGTAAGATAGTATCAGAAGATACTTTGGCGCGTCCTAACTTCCTTTTATTGCTCCTTTTTGTCCCGCTTCAAGGCTTAATCCTTAAATATGTTATTTTGCTCCATAATTCGCCAAATTACCTACAAATGCAATAAAACTCTGTGTAGACCTCTATTCTTGCAAAGTAGGTGAATATAACCATAAATGCCATGAATGTATGTCTATGCATGCAAAATAAAGGGAAAATCTATATAAATACATGCCTAAAAATAGGTCATAATTCATATCATCAGGCGTGGAAAGGGAATACGGTTGCTCTGTTCTCTCCACGACCGTATAACTCTCTGGAGTTGGACACGGTTTTGTTGGTGAAATCCACGGCCGTGGAATATAGTGTATGGCCGTGGATTCTCACGTTTTCTGCCTCATCGTGGAGTTTTTCAAACTCCACTTCATAAACCTCTTCTTGTGCTTCTAAGGCTTCAATTGCCTCATTGCACTCCTCTTCTTCCCCTACATTCGTTAGACTCATAGTAATAACCTTTTGTAAAGGATTGTTGAAGAGAATAGCACTTACCTCCTCTCTAGACAACCCTTCTTCATCTTGGATATTGAATATATCCTCATCAAAGATGGGCTCCTTTAGTAGAGTGGAAAGAACGAACTCTACTTTCTCTTCTCCTATATCAAAAGCGAGTCTACCATTCTTGCAATCGACTATGCAACCGGAAGTTGCAAGAAACGGTCTTCCGAGTATGATCGGGACCGGACTATCTGCAGGAATGTCGAGCACAACAAAATCAATAGGAACAAAGAATTTACCTAGCTTGACTGGGACGTCTTCTACAATACCGACGGGGCGAGTAATGGATCGATCCGCCATGTACAACGTCATCTTCACCGGTTTAGGGTCGCCTAAACCAATCTTCCTACATAATGCAAGTGGTATGATGCTCACACTTGCTCCCAAGTCACATAAAGCATCATATGTGACATCTCCCACTCCTATGGGAATGCAAAACGACCCCGGATCCTTTAGCTTTGGAGGCATTTTCTCCTTCATAGTCTTGATGAGATCCGAAGAATCCGAACTCATCTTAACCTCTCCAAAGTCCTCTAACTTTCTCTTGTTAGAGAGGATCTCCTTTAAGAACTTGCCATAAGCCGGCATACCTACAATAGCATCAATGAAAGGTATATTAATATGTAGCTTGCTCATGAGTTCTATAAACTTACCAAATTGTTTATCTAGGCGCGCTCTCGCTCTAGATTGAGGGAATGGTAGGGGAGGTTTGTAAGCCAGAGGAGGAACGTAGACATCTTCCTTCTCCTTCCCCTTCTCTTTGTCTTTCTCAACGGGGACTTCAACAAACTTAGGCTGCGGATCGGTGGTAGTCACTCCGCTCCTAGTTGTGATTGCCATCACCCTTCCCTTAGGGTTGTCCTCCGTCTTTCCTGGAAGTTTCCCTTGATTCCTAGGAACTTCCTCCGCATGGCTGAACATTTGGTTTTCCAAAACCTTTTGGGCTTTATCAACCTTAGAAATTTGATCATCAACCTTAATGATGCGGTTCTCCAAACCTTGAAGCTTTCCCAAGATCGTTTCCAACATAGGATCGGGCTTCTCCTTCCCCGAAGTGTTTCCTCCATTAGATGTTTGCCCCTGGCTTTTCAAAGGAGTAGAGGAAGAGGAAGGTGGAGTTAGTGAATTCGAATTGGAAGGATAAGAGTTACCGGAATTTTGTTGATTGGAGCGCCAATTGTTGTTTGAACCCCTATTGTTGTTCCAATTGTTGTTCCGGTTGTTGTTATTGTCATTCCAATTATTCCGGTTGTTGTTCCGGTTATTGTTGTTGTTGCGGTTTGTGTTCTCACCGCCATTGTTGTTGTTGCCCAAATAACCAACATTATTTCCTTGTTGCTTTGGAAAGTTGGTTTTGATAGCCTCCTTCAACTCCTTGATCTCATTGTTGAGGGAGAAAATCTGATTTTGAGCTTCATGTGTGAGCATCGCTCCTTGCTCCACACAATTTCCCTCCACCTTCCGGTGGGAATACTTCTCTATGACCCTTGCTTGCTTCTCAATGAAGTCCCAAGCGTCATCTTCCCTCATGTCCATGAATGTACCACATGAGAGGGATTGGAGCTTGAATTGTGTCTCCACATCCAGCCCCTTATAGTAAATCTCCAGCAATGCAAGCTTGGATATGCCATGATGAGGGCAATCCAATAACAAGTCCTGAAACCTTTCCCAAGATTGAAACAAACTTTCGTTAGATCTCATAGAAAATGCATTAATCTTACCTCTAAGTTTCGCCGTTTTGGATGGTGGAAAGAACTTAGTGAGGAACTCCGCGGAAAGGTCTTCCCATGTGTCTAACTTCCCACTAGGAAGAGCTTGATACCAAGGCAATGCTTTCCCCTTCAAGGAGAAGAAGAAAGGCTTGAGCTTATAGTTGTTGGTAGTTGCGTTCTTTGGCCTCATTGTCTCCATCATACACTCAAAGTTTTGCAAGTGTTGGTGTGGAGATTCAGCGCTTGTCCCGCCAAATTGGTTTTGGCGAACAACAGTAATAACTTGAGGGTTGAAGCTAAACCCTTGTACATCATCAGCATCAAAGTTCACACCTAGGCGGCGTGGTTGCTGCGTTGGATCCATCCTTTGGCCAAGAGTCCTTGGCTCACCATCTACACGGTTCACCCTTACATTCCTAGGCGGAATGTGTCGGTTTGCGGTCGTCCGTGAAGCGAATGGATTCGCATTGATCCTTGGATCAATCTCCTCTAACGGTGGCATGGAGGAGTCGCTATCATCAGCGGATGAATGACCCCTATTCGACCTTAATGATCTCCTTGAGGATTTCTTGCTTCCCTTATTCTTGAGATTGCTTAGTTCTATCCTCATCTGGAATATCATATCTTTTAGATCGTCAACTTGAGATTGATGACGATCCATTTCATCCCGGCGAATCTTCTCATTCCATTGGAGTTGAGCTTCTTTCTCCGCTAACTCCGATTGAAGATCATGTTCGTGTTCTTCAGCCATTTTCTTTTCCTTACGCTTTTGCCTTAAAGTTCTCTCAAGCTCTTGATCAAGAGGTAAGAGATCTTCGGTGTTCCTAGACCTACGCATGCACTCAAAGAGATATCAAATAACGAGAGCAAGCTCCCAAGCTTGACAACCGACAACCGAATTCGGCCTAGACCAAATCCCCGGCAACGGCGCCAAAAACTTGTTCGCCACTTAGCGTGCGTGCAAATAAACTTTAATTATAAAACTAGAAATCAAGCAAGCGAACCCGCAGTGTACGGATCGATATAGTTGAGCAAGAATTCCAAAGTATCGAACACAGGGATTTGGGGGGAACAAATTCAATTATAGGTTATCAAGCGAGTAAATGTAAGAAGCTTTTCAAGTATTGGGAAAACAACAATCCTAAAGATCCAAGTATCCAGCTGTGGCTATCGATTCAAGATATACTAATGATATAAGGACAGAGTTAAGATATGCAAAGGTATGCTAATGTAAGGTAATCGTACGGTGAAGTTCCAAAAACCTTATATGACTCACCTATTAGACACTCTCCATACAGGTTGTTGAGGCTTCAATATAGAAAGGTTCTAAAGGCAAGAATTAATGTCAAATACCCAAACTTGTAATCCAAGGATCAAGACTAACTAAACCGATTAAGGTTGTGACACTCACAATCGAGGTAGTGGTTGTTGAGGCTTCACTACCACCTAGAAAAGGCAAGCCAAGACTAAGTTAAAGCAAATCTTTAACTTTGGATTAAAGTAAAAGCAAGTTCGTAAACTTAAGGAAAATCACGGTTAGTTCTTGAGGTTCCACGGTCGTGGACTCAAGAACAGCCCGTAATTTAGGGTTCGTCGGCGATTCTCTCTAACTCTCAGGGTCCAATCTGTTTACGATCGATCTATCATCATCTAAGCCACAACTATCAACCCTTCACCTTAGAATTGTTAAGGGTTTTTAGCCAACAACAGTCATATTGATATCAAATTCAAGATTTAAAAGATTGAAAGATAAAAACTTCCGAAAACCTTCAATAACCTTCAAATCAATCTCAAAGTCACAATCAAGAACAATAGTTGTCACTAGATTCGGAATAGAACAACAAACACAAATCTTAGATAAGAAGGAAGAACGGGATGTCAATCCGTCTTCTAAATCAAACCTAAGCAAGAAGCGAAATATCCTTGCGAACAATCTTCCGAATCTTCAATCTTCCGTTAATCCGGAAATCGCAATAACAATGCGCCAAAAATCTCTCAAACCAATCTCCGCCAAATGCGAATTTAGGGCAATTCCAAGCGCAAGTATACGTGTAAAGCGAGGTGACGGAATCTCTCTTCGTCCGTCCTTTTATAGTGTAAGATAAAATATCGGCCCGGCCCGATTGCGTAGGAGATCGTGGCTTAAAGTATGGCGAAAAGTATCGCCAAGATCACGGTCGTGGAAGGGTTCCACGGCCGTAATTTAGAGCGTGGAAATCAACACAGTTTGAACCATCTTCTCCACGGCCGTAGAAGTTACTGGAATGAACCACGCTTCCCTAGCCAAGGTTCCACGGCCGTGGACTTGAACGTGGAAAGTGGTACGGCCGTATTTTAGAGCGTGGTTTAGGGCAAGAACGTGATTCTTCCCTAACCTCGTGCATTCCTCAAGTTGGCACTCCCTTAGCTCCTAGGAATGTTCTCAATCCATGGACATTGCTCAACAACTCCATCCTTGCTCGATTCCGTTCGGAAATAGCTCTCAATCACCTATAATCAACATAAAGCTTGTGTAGATCTCTATATCGACATTATAGACAAACTAGCTCACAAATGCATCGATGCTCAATCAATGACTATCAATATGAATCAAATACACTTAGAAAACGTGCCTAAAATATCACAATATTTCATGCTAACAAGGTGCCTTAGTCAAACTTCGTCTTCTCAAATTCTCGATCTTATGTCCTTCCAGTTATGCTCCTTCCTTAGATGTCACCTGTTATCTGTCTAGAACGCCAAAAACAAAACAAAGCAAAGCAAAAGCAAAAACTGTCTAAGCTAGACTAGAAAAAGGGAAAAGAAAGCAATACCTTGGGTTGCCTCCCAAGAAGCGCTTGGTTTAAGGTCGCTAGCTGGACCATGATGTATCTCAAACGAGGTATATTGGTGCAACCTCCTCAATCGGAGTTTCCGGTTTGTACTTCTTAAGTCTATGACCGTTGACCTTGAAGTTTCCGCTCGTTTCGCCCCATATCTCAACTTGTGGGTTACCCCATACTTCGATAGAAGTGCCTTGAACTTCCGGTTGATGAAATACGTTCCTCCATCGCTGATGATGATGCGTGGAGTTCCAAACCGTGAAAAGATAGTTATGTTTAAGAACTTCACAACCACCTTGGCGTCGTTAGTGGGAGAAGCAATGGCTTCAACCCATCTAGAGACGTAATCAACTGCAAGAAGAATATAGAGGTTTCCTCCGGAGGATGGGAAAGGTCCCATGAAGTCTATCCCCCATACATCAAAGATTTCCACCTCTTGAATGTTATTAAGTGGCATCTCGTTCCTCCTTGATAAATTTCCTGTTCTTTGGCATGCATCACAAGAGAAAACAAACGATTGCACATCCTTAAATAATGTAGGCCAAAAGAAACCAGAACGTAATACCTTAGCGCATGTTTTATCGGTGCTGGCATGTCCTCCACAAGAAAGTGAATGACAATGCCGTATGACGCTATTAACTTCATCCTCCGGAATGCATCTTCGAAGCATCCCATCCGGCCCGCGCTTGAATAGCAGCGGTTCATCCCAGTAGTAATGGCGTACTTCCTTGAAGAATCTTTTCTTTTGAGAGTACGTCAATCCGGGCGGTACTTCCTGGCAAACAAGATAATTCACAATATCAGCATACCAAGGTCCTTTGTTATCAGAAAGTTGGTGGATGGAATGTTCCACCAACTGAGGATGAATGTCAGAGAAGGGAGTAAGAAGTTTGTTATTTTCAACAGTCTCAGTTGACATCATCTCGCCATCAACCTCGGTCGAGGCGCAGGGGCGTTGACCGAGATGTTCTTCAGTCGCCTCACTCAGTTCAGAAAGTGCCTCGGTCGAGGTACTGCAACTGGAACCGAAACTGGAGATATTCGTCTCCTGGATTAGCTTCTCAGTTTTAGCTCCTGGATCTTCTTCCAGTGCTTTTAAGCTCCGTATATCTACATCACAAGAAGCATCTATACCTTCCTCCATTAAATTGAAACTAATAACTCTTTCAAATGGATCGTTAATAAGGATAGAGCTCACCAATTCTCTTGATTCTTCTTCATCGTAGATGTTGAAGATATCATCGCTTAGCTGCTCCTCTTTCATGGCTGCAAGTAATGCGAACTCCACCTCATCGCCACCAATGTTGAATTTCAACTTGGCGTTCTTGAAATCTACATTGCAACCCGAAGTTGCTAGAAATGGCCTCCCGAGAATAATAGGAACGGGATAATCTGCGGGAATGTCAAGTACAACAAAATCTATTGGTAAATAGAAGTTACCTAACTTGACAGGAACGTCCTCCAAGATTCCCACGGGATGGGTGATGGAGCGATCCGCCATATATAGTCGAATCTTGACCGGCTTGGGCTCTCCAAGTCCGATCTTCGCAAATAGCTCCAGCGGAATGATGCTTACGCTGGCTCCTCGATCACAAAGGGCTTCACAAGTGACATCCCCAACTTGAATGGGAATGCAAAATGAGCCGGGATCTCTCAATTTAGGTGGCATCTTCTCCTTCATGATTTGAATGAGCTCCGAGGATTTAGATGTCATCCTAACTTCACCAAAATCTTCCAGTTTCCTCTTCCTTGATAGGATCTCCTTCAAAAACTTCCCATAGGCGGGCATCCCTAGAATAGCATCAAGGAAAGGAATGTTAATATGTAGTTTATTCATCAAGTCAAGGAACTTACCAAAGTGCTTGTCTAGATGTGCTCTGGCCCTTGACTGGGGGAATGGAAGTGGTGATTTGTATGCAGGAGGTGGAACATAAACTTCAGTTTTCCCCTCCGCTTTCTGTGGCTCTACCTCGGTTGGCATCTCGGTCGAAGTGTTCTTCGACTGCATTTGGACCGAGGTGGTCTTCGTCGGTACTGGCACCGACCGAGGCACTAGATCTGCAGTTTTCAGTCCACTCCTCGTAGTTATGGCCATGATCTGACCCTTGGGGTTGCTTTCCGTTCTTGTTGGAAGCTTCCCTGGATCTCTTGGCGCTTCATTCGCCCTACTTGCAAGTTGTTATTCAAAGGCTTTTTGGGCCTTCGAAAATGAAGTCATAGAAGTCTTCATAGCACTAAGCTTGATCAAGATAGCCTCCAGAACTGCGTCTTTCTTTTCCGGCTGAGAGGAACTTGATCCTTGCCCCTGCCTCTTTAATGGAGTAGAAGAAGAAGAAGAAGGGGAAGAGAGGAAAGGGTTAGATGAATCGTTAGAGTTGGAATTTGAATGATTGTTACCAGAATTTTGGTTGTTCGCCCTCCAATTGTTGCTATTGGATCCTCTATTGTTGTTGTTGTAGTTGTTGTTCCTGGAACCGTTGTTGTTGTTACGGTATCCATTGTTGTTGTTCCTTTGTCCTTGCTCTTCCTTCTTGGTTTGAGCAACCAAGAGTTCCTTCAATTGCTTCACGTCATTCTTCAAAGACGTGAGTTGATTGTTATTGGGCTGAGTTTCTTGGAAGTTAACTCTTTTAACTCCACCTTCAGCTCCTTGATGAGTGTACTTCTCCATATGCAAAGCTTGCTTCTCGATGAAGTCCCAAGCTTCGTCAATCGCCATGTCCATAAAGGTACCGGCGGAGAGTAGTTGGAGGTTGAACTGGGTGCTTCCGTCCAGTCCCTTGAAGTATATCTCCAATAACTCTATCTTTGGAATCCCATGATGTGGGCAATCCAAAAGAATGTCCTTGAACCGCTCCCATGACTTGGACAAGCTCTCCTTGTCCTTCATAATGAAAGCATTGATCTTCCCTCTCATTTCAGCGGTCTTAGTGGGGGGAAAGAATTTGGTCAAGAATTCCGTAGTCATCTCCTCCCATGTGCTAATTTTTCCTGTAGGAAGAGATTGATACCAAGTAAGATCTCTATCTTTTAAAGAAAAGTAAAAAGGTCTCAGCTTGTAGTTGTTATTTTCAATCCTTGAGGGTCTCAAGGTCTCCATCAAGATCTCATAGTTTTGAAGATGTTGATGCGGTGATTCCTTCTCTAGCCCTCCGAACTGGCATTGGCGAATCATGGATAGAACTTGCGGTCGAAGTTCATAGTCATGGTCCGCTGGATCTCCTAGGTTAACTCCTGGACGCCTCAGTTGTTGATTGGGGTCCATCCTTTGACCTAGGGTTTGTGGGATTCCTGCAAGAAGAACGCCTCGGACTGGCATCTGAGGTGGAAGTATCTCGGCCGGGGCGTCAGGTACTGGAACCTGCCTCGGTCGAGGGTCAGTAACTGGATCCTGCATCGGTCGAGGATCTGGGACTGGATCTTCCCTCGGTCGAAGTAGATATTGTTCTCGTAAGGCTGCCATATCTGCTTCGATCGCCTCAGTCCTGGTGCGAGTTTCTTCTTTCTCTTACCTTCGCTCTTCCCTGCTGAGGCGTAGCAGCTCTAGCGCCTCTTTCAACTCGGCCTCAAGATCGCGATTGTCTTGGTGGGCCATCTTCGCTTCTCTTAAGCGTCGTTTGTATGTCTTCTCTGGTTCGGGATCGTAAGGAACGATTTCCTTCCCAGTGCGGGTTCTTTGCATAAACCTAAGAAAGAACCTGCAAAAGTCACTCAAGTAGAGTGGTTAGTAGACACGGGGGCAAGTGCCCCAAGAGCAAACCGTAACCGGCTCGGTCTAGACCAAGTCCTTGGCAACGGCACCAAAAACTTGTTCGCTCCAAACGGTGTGTGCAAGCTTTAAATTTATAACCCTAGACGTAAGCTTAAAACAAGGATGCGAACCCGCAGTGTACGGGTCAATCGTAGTAAAAAGCAAGGAATTCCAGGGGTCGATCACAGGGACTTGGTGAAACAAAGTCCAATTACGGTATGCTTATGTAAATACTAACCACAAAGCAATTAAAACAATCAAAGATGTAATAGAAGTCAATAAAGGAAATATGTAATTCTAGGGATTAAAGCATCTAGTTGTGGTTCCAACTCAAGATCTAAAGATAAGCGGACAAAGCTGAGATTTTTGCATAGGGAAGGTATTTCTAAAGTGGAATAGATCACCGGGTAAGTCTCACTACTCACTAATCCTAAACCGTAACTCCTATTACTGGGTAAGTCTCAAGGAATTAAGATAAAAGAACTATAACCTCAAACTAACACACCACCTAAGGGAATAGAATCAACCTTTACCGGGTAAGTCTCAGGCTAACTCACAAAGATGGGATGGAAGCACACTCAAACCCCAATAAAGGATAAACCTTTATTACCTACACTTATGATCTTAGGTACACAAACAAAGGAATTACCGGGTAAGTCTCATCCTAAGCTTGCATTGAACCAGAAAAGGTGTAATAAGAATAGGATTTGGCAAACTCTAACACTTAACTCTCAGTTTAGGATCAGATAAGTCACCTCGGTCAGAAGAATTCCACCCCGACCGAGATGTTCATCGACTGAACGAGATGCTTAGGGTTAAGGTTAAAGACTCGAACTTTCAGGGTCCTACTGGAATCTAAGATTATTCTATCATTGTTTTCCCCACAACCTTCAGCCAATCACCCTAGAATCACACAAGGAGATTAGCCACTCATCATCATGAAAGCAATAATCAAATATATGGGAAGAAGGTGAATATTTGAACAAGGAGAATTTAATGAAAAGACTTCAATAACTGAATCAAATATCACAACAAAAGCGTTCCTTGGATAGAAATCCAACAAGGCAAGACAACAAGGAAGGGAATCTAAGATAATCTTACAAAACCCTTCAAAAGCTATAAAAGCTACAATCTTCAATCTTCCTTCAACCTTCAAAAAGGTTCTTCAAATCTCCCAACTGGAGTATGGCTGCTGCGGTGTAAAAACCCTGATCGATGGTATAGCATCCCCTGGATTTGTGGGAAATCCAACCCTTTTTATAGGAAAATTACTCTCCAAAGATAATATATCTTAGAAAGATCTCTTCCCATAAAAATAGGTAAAATATATGATCTAGTATATCTTCTTCCTTCCAGGAGCCAAGCCCAAAAATATAAGATCTCTTTCCAAAGATAAAAGATCTCAGCCAAGAATAAAATATTCTCGCCGCGTCCCAAGTGTTCGCCTCGGTCGAGTCGACTTCTCTGGATCACCTCGGTCGAGGTGAATCTGTGGTCAACCGAGGTGAGTCACAACTGAATGTGAAATCTCTCAAATCTGGTCCAAAGTGAATCTCTAATCCATGGCTATGCTTCCTGGAGAGTTCCTGAATGTAGCTCCAATGACTCCATAGCTCCTTTTGCTCCTTTTTGATGCAAAACGTGCCATTTTACCTACGATTACAACAGAACTAGGTGTAGACCTCGATTCCCGCAAAGGTAGATGAAATGGTAATATAATCACATATTATACATACAAACATGCAGATTATTGAAGATAAAACGTCCAAACAAACCCCAAAATATAGACTATAATTCATGCTATCAGTTCTCTTGGCGATGTCTAGAACTGCTCAATGTCGATCCATCCAATCCATACCGAAAATAACCTCTTCATGTACTAAGTACATGACGAAGAAGTTAGTTGGTCAATCGCGTCCTTCCAATCTAATAAGGCAATCGCGAATCTCTCGTGTACCTCGAATCTTACCCCCATCAGGTAATCTTATAAAGAAGGGTCTACCTTCTACAGAAACTCAGACCAATTTATCTACACATGCATCATATATAAAGAATGCGTAGCACTGGTATTGAAAAGAACTCTGACAGGAAAACCATTAATATAAATGATACTTGTGATTGTTGGCGCTTCTGGCTCTACAGCACTCCTCAACTCATACACTCTAGCTGATGTATCTCTGGTGTCGGGCGTACCGCCTCCTTGTCTTCTGCTCTAACGGCAGAACACAACTCTATGTTTGGACATGCCACAAGAAAAGCAAGTCACTGAAGGCTTCTCACAATCTGCTCGGATGTGTCCGACACCTCTGCATTTATGACACTGTCTTCCTCTGTTGGAACTCCGTATCGTCTGTTAGATCCTAGAGTGACCTGTCGTCTGAACATGCTCGAATCTTGATGCTCCAGCTCTAGCATTTGCTGGTTCAGTCTTTTGTCTCTTTGTAAGACCTCCTGCCTGAAGATCTCTCTTGAAACCTAGTCGCTTCCTGAGCATACTTCTTATTGACTACAACGTTGAATCCATGTGGTCTAGCCAAAGCTCAACTTTCGAACTTGCTCCATCTTGAGCTCTGACGTTCTCAACTGATCTCACGGGTACTAGCGGTGTTGGTTCAGGTCCTCCAGTCCTGATAGCTTCTTCAACTGTTTGCACGTAGTCGCGATATGCAAATACTCCGATGGTCACTTTACCAAACTCGATCGTTTGCGCTCTTTGGGCTCCGGACTTCTCGATAGTCTCGTTCCCTACTTCGGGAACAACTCTCTCATCAACTTCTTCAACGAACGCATCGGCGATAGGCGGATCAACAACTGGGGCTTGGCCCCGACCTCTAACTAGTGGAGGTCCTTTTGCACGTTCTCGTCCATGAACGGCAAGTGGAAGAGGTAGTCGACCCTTTCCTCGCCTCATAGCAGATGTAGCTCTAGAGCGTGCCATCTACAATAAGGATAGATATATGAGAGTATATATAGATATAAGGTCACGCTACAGCTAAAGCAAAAAACCAAGAAAAAGCACATATAAAGGCCAACATATAAGAAAATACACTACTGAGATCCGCGGAGGTAGTGGTGGTCGTCCATACATCTATCCCAAACCAACGGTTTAAAAACAAAACCCCCTTTTGAAAATGTTAGACCCCTTGCGGGTTCTATTTATTTATCCATCCAACCTTTAGAAGATTTCGAGGGTCATTGTTGTCAACCTAGAGCTTTGATACCATATTGTAACACCCCGAGTTCTAGGAACTCGAAGTGCTACGGGCAAGGACCACACAATGGGTCCCGACCGTCAGAGTAGCAACATCACAACGGATCTTACAACAAGGCACAGACGAATGAAAACCAAAACTCAATATAAAACAAAAGGTTAAAACAAAAGAAAGCGTAAAAGACTCGCAACCGAGTTTAAAACAGAAGGGAAAGCAACAACATAAACATAAACCTGATCCTGTCCTATAATGTACAGGAACCCCGGCTGACCACACCATCCGGATCACTCAGCAGCATCCTGAACCTGCGGAACATCTACAACGACGGTATAAACCGGTAGTTAACATTTTAGATACTAGCAAGAGCGTAAAGGCACAAACACACATAAGGTAAAGAAAACACATAGCATGCTCACACACAACCGGTTATTATCTTTCATTAAGTCATTCGTTACTAATTCAACTTCTTTTGTCACACGAGAATCCTTTCAAAACTCGTCCCCGCTTCCGTCTACCAACAGGAATAGATCAATATTATCCGTTACCTGCAGGCCTGAATCGCAAGAGCACTTTCCAGTTTCCCCAATTCTGAACTGGACAAGCGGTCACCGCCCCGTTATAATACACTTGGGTCAATTAAGGTTATAAAGGGTGAATTCTATTTCGGTTATCCGTTATAACATGGTAAACAACACAAACAAGCCAATACAATTCAACTAATACGCGGAAAGAAGCTAAGTAAGTCCAAGGGACTTACCTCACTCGAAGGTAACTCAAAGATCAAGGAACAACTCAGAGAATACTTAGTTTCCCTCAGGAAAGGAGCAAGGAAAGTCTGTTCACACAAGCATCACGAATCAGGAACGAAACGGTTGCTAGAAGTCTATAACTTCTAGTCTTAATGATCTCTAAGAGATCCACACATGCTAAGGGCACAACTCTAGTCTTACAGCATACACTGGAGGTCAACAACATCCAAAAGATGTAAGGAAAGAAACGAGGAAAGAAAGGAAGGAAGTAACTCACAAGAACGGGAGTTACTGCAGAGAAAACCGCAGGGGCGGCTGGACAAGGCACAGGGGCGGCAACACGCAGGGGCGGGTAGGTGCAGGCGCGGGGGCATCAGCGTGACAGAAAGCGTTGTCGGGCTTTTCTTCGACGGAACTCACAACAAGTGCAACCAAAGCTCGAACCTTTGGCTCACACACATCAAGACTCAACTCCAAAGAGCCTGAGAACAACAATACATCAACAACGAGAAGCCAACAAGAATCAAGGTTCAAACTTGATTCTTGGAGGAGAAGAAGAAATGAGAGAAGAAGAAGAAAACGAAAAGAAAGAAGGAAGCATGTTGTAGTACATGAACGTAAGGAAGAACAAAGGAATGGTGAACTTACACGTTTAGCAAGGTCAAGGGAAGCAAGGTGACGGCTGCAGCTCTCAAGGGTTGAAGACGATAGTAAGAAACGGGAAAAAGGAGAAAAGGAGGGAATATATAGAGAAGGGTTAAAAGGATAGAAGGGAGGGCGTCTAAGGTTAGAAAGAGGATAAGGAATCCGACCCATAAGATAGAATATCGGATATTCTATCTATGGAAGGAAGAGAAAATGAACGAAAGAAAGATCGGGCACGATCTGTCGTCAGCCGCAGGTGCGGCACTCTTCACCGCGGGAGCGGTGAAGGCAAAAGACTGGGGTCTTACAACGCCTAAGGTGGATACCTTGGAATCGCCGAGAGAGAAGTTCTGATGAGAGTGGTCCGTAGTCGAGTCTCAACCACGATGACAAGAGTTCATTTGAAAGCTAATGGTTTGGTATCTTCATTTTGTAACTCTTCTCTGGCCCGATCGGTAAATAGAAAATATCTCAACGCCCCCCTCCAAAAAAATATTCACCACGTTTACAGTAAGGGAAGTTACCAATTTAAAAATCCCTATAATCAAAGCTTAGTTGTGAAATCCCTAGAATCAAGATGTGTGGTGACTAAAATGGTTTTACCTTTTCAAAAAGATATAGATTAGAAAAATTAGGAAGAAAATTAAGCTATTAGACTATCTACATCCCTAGTGAAAAGGGTTATATTTTACATTCTATCTAAAACAAATTCCTACATCCCATGTAATTTCTTCGTGCAAATAGTCAAATAAAAATTCACTCCGTTCAAATATAGACTTCATCATCCAAGAGTGCAAAATAAAGTGGGTCCTACTCCTCCACAGATAAACCAATAATATCTTTTTGTAATATTTTTTATAGAAATATTTTATGGGAAACAGAGAAAGTGAGGTTAAAATAAGATTATAGACGGAATGAAATGCAACAAAAAGCTATATAGACGGAGTCTATAAGCAAATACGTATAGAAATACTGTACAAAAATAGCATTATAGACAGAGTGGGATGCGGTTAGTCTTATAGTAATCGGATCAACAAAATTTATACTTCAAACAATTAGAAATATAATTAAAAGTTGACATAAAATCAATGTATAAAGGTTAATTATATTAATATTTTTGAGATTGAATTCATATGATATTTCTAAAATTTATCACGATAGCAATATGTAGAGCTAATTAACATAATAATTCTAATAACATCTATAGCTATTTCAATAGAGATTGGAAATATATAATGTGTTGCATTTTGTAGTATTTCTTGGAATTTATAATTTTTGTGTAATTGACTACCGTTGATAGAATGTTTGACCAAATTTCAAGTTGGTATTAATTTTGTATGTTTATTATTGAATTAATGTTTTAGATAAACAATAATAAAACAGTCAAATTTAGGCAACATTACATTTTTAAAACTTTTATGTCTTATATAAGGTGTAAAAGTAATTTAATATTAGTTAATCATTTATAAATATGTTCAAGTGAAATAAACATTTTATTAAAAAAAAGTTAATTTAAAATTTGAAATGTATATGTAAAAATAGAGAACTTTAAAAAAAAATTAATTTAAAAATTATTTAAACAATTTTAAGTATGATCCCTAAAGAATAAAGGAGATGTTAAAAGGGATTTAGATAGTGTGGTAAGATCAAAAGTATAAAAAATATTGTCTATATTAATATTTGATCGTGTATTAATATTTGATCGTGATATGAATTAATAAGAAACTGACATGTTGCATAAAGTCTTTTATCTTAGTTTAAGTTGAAGCTCAAAATAAGGTGTTGGAAAAATTAAGTTGTTACAAATTCTAACGATTTGTCAACAATCGAAAGTGTTAGATTGTATGCCACCACATAAAGTGTGGGTAAAATTGACCAATGACTATAAGTGTGAGTATTTATGTGTGCCTATTTAAGATTTTTCTTGTAGTGTACCTCGAAATGTCGAAGAAACTCGTCTGGGTCACTAAATTTTGTATCGTCGAACGGAATCATCATCTCATCATCCTCGTGTGTTGACATTCTCGCAACTGTTCTCCAGAAGATAATGTGCTGTTTTTTCGAAGATGTTGTGAGCGTTATTCACCTCTTCTATTACTATCTATATATAACCGATTGAAATCAATAACGTTTATATTACAACGGTCACTTTTATAACGTTCGAATTACAACGGTCACAATTTTCACGTATACGCAATGCGTGACCGTGACGGTCACGCATTGCGTTTACGCTGTGTATTCACGAAATCTTGAACAATGCTCGTAATACTCCCCTATATACTCAAATGAAATGAGTTAAGTATTAAAAATAATGTGAAACGGAATTAAATGGCTCATGGTGTGTTTAAAGAACATAGTCTCACAATATTTACTTACCATTTTGTCGACTAATGTCATAGAAATATCATCACCCTTGGTAAATTCACCATGTCTATCACCAAGTGTAGATGATATGAACCACATATGGACAATTCTTACGATTATATTATAGCAAACAATTCTAGCCATATATTAAAATAGAATAATATGAGATGGAACACTAGTTCGGACTTTTGTATATATAGGAGGCAAAAAAAATATTTACACACGAATCTAAAACACAATAAGATCTCGTTTTTCTTGGTCGTTTAGATATACTAAAAACATCTCATTTATTCCTTCGAAGCAAACAATTGATAAATATATATTTTTTATGATCAAGGGTATACGTATGGACTAGATTTGTTTCCATTCCGTTTCCGATTCCAGAGATAAAACCAAACGGGCCCTTAATGTATTGATGAGATAATTTTTTTTATATCACCAATTTATTGTGGATCAACCGATTTATAAATACATTTTTAAGATATCTTATGTCAATTGGTTACCGTATTAACGATTAAGAGTGATATCAAAAAATATTTTATTTTAGACCTTTGGATTTTTAAAAAAAAAATTTCACATTGTTTTATCTAGAATCACATATAATATCTAAATAATTAAATAACGAAAAATATAATCTTTAAATAACATTTTATTTTTGTGTATAAAAATCGGCTAACAAACTTATTAATAAGTTATTTGTAACACCCCGAATTCGCGGGACACGGGAATGTTACGGGCGAAACCTCACAATGGGTCCCGACTCTTAGTCTGACAACAATCTCACCGGACCTTTCCAACATGGCACAAATAAAGGCTAAAACTCAAATCGTTTGTAATGTATGCGAGAAATGAAATGTAAAGGGTATAAGGTGGAAACTCAACTGAGCCTTCAAAATGACACAAACTCCAAAACATAAATCCGAAACGGTACATCAAAACATTATCCAAACATAACAAGATAATCCAAAAACGTACCCGTCCTATAATGTACGGCGACCCTCGGTTGTCCACTCCTCCACCTCACTCGGCGGCGTTCCTAACCTGTGGGGCATCTACACAAGCGGTTTAAAACCGTTAGCTCAATTCGAAGTGAAGGCACATAGACACTCACACATCATCATATTACATATTCATGCTCAACAAACAAGTACGGTTTATTATCTCAATTTATTAGGTCATATCCCGTTCTAATTCAACTTCTTTTGTGACACAAGAATCTCCCGAAACTCGCATCGGTCCCAACTTACCGGTATGGAATGACACTGATGCATCCGACCGTCTACCAGTACGGGCTAGTCACCAAAAACCCCCTAGCTATACGCAAGAGCTAGACAAGTTGTCACCGCCCGTTATCTTACACTTGGGCCATAAATAATGTAAGGTCGATGATCCTAATTCCGTTTTTAATTGTTATAATAAAAGCAATAAAACACACATCACCAAACATACATCGAATCTAATACATAGAATACGAGCTAAGTAAGTCCGGAGACTTACCTCGTTACCACACTCAACTCACAACACTCTTGCTTCCTTAAAGAGAAAGCCCACAACATGCTCACAAGAGGATATACGATCATCAACACATACACCAACATAAGAAGTCTAAGACTTCATTCTAGTGATCTACGCAAGATCACCTAGCTCTCAACCTAGGAACGCATCCTAGAACTCACAAGCCTCACCAAACTCTCAGCACAAGGAAGCCACTAACAACAACTTATACATCACATGGTCATAAACAACAGTTCTAAAAGAGCCAACTAGTCTAGAAAGGTCTAACATGCTCAAACAACTCAAGGTCAACAACCAACTACATCAAGCCATAAGGGCTCCAAGGCTCACAACCACTAGATGACATTCTCATGCTACTCTAGGTCAGCCTAAGCATGCTACTAACGAAATAAAACCATAAGGCTAAGGAAGGAACGAAGAGACAGGGAGGAAGAAGCCTAGTGATGAAGAAAACGCAGTCGTGGAAGCAAGCTGGCGCTCCCTATGTGACCCTGTAGCCGCCCCTACGCCTAGGAGCCGCCCCTGCGGTGGCTCACGTCCGCCCCTGCGCCTCTGGTGGTCTGCCCCCGCGGTGGAACAACAGAAGCTTTGTCTTCTTCGTTTCTTTGACTGTGTCTTTGCTCCAAGAGCTTCCTTATC
Organism: Fagopyrum homotropicum; assembly: GCA_033239125.1. NCBI lineage: Eukaryota > Viridiplantae > Streptophyta > Magnoliopsida > Caryophyllales > Polygonaceae > Fagopyrum > Fagopyrum homotropicum. The sequence goes on along the minus strand of BSWB01000001.1, from coordinate 136,681,689 downwards.
TGGCTAGGCCTTCTCCAAACACTATCCACAGGTCTTAGGCTCCTCTCCACGACCTAAACGAGCTATGAAGAAGGACATGCAAAGGGTTTACTATATCTCTCTTCAAAGCTTCCTCCATAGTCATGGAGGTGAAGAGAAGAAGAAAGAGAAGAACACAGCAGCAAAGAAAAGAGGGAAGGAGGGAGCTTACCACATATCCAAATCCTCAAGGCTACAGATTTCTACCAAGATCTTCAAAGGAGAAGGAAGAAGGGAGAGCACATGAAGGAGAAGAGAGAAAGAACTAGCGTAAGAGTGAAAAGGAAGAGTGAAGAGAGAGGGAGAGTGTGCTGCCCAAAAGAGGTGGGGAGACCCAAAAGTCAGCTGCCCACATGTCCCCTCACACCTAAAACCCGAGGAGTCAGAAAGCAAAAAGGGAAAATTAAAGGTCGGGCCAGGATTAGGAATAAAATCCCGTCACTCAGCATCCCATGCCTGCGGGAAAACTGAGCCGCTAACGCGGAAAGATCGAGAAACCTCTCGACACCCGGAATAAAATTCCGGATGTTACATTATTAAGTATATTTAATTACAAATTTATTTTTTGTGCCGGTCATATTAATTTGAACAAATTTTATATATATTTAAATTAAATATACAAAATAAAGATTGATTTATTTGCAAGATTAGCGATCAGAAAATTGTGATATTGCTAGACGGCCTTATATTGTTTTAAAAGTACTTTGAATATAAATTTATAATATTTATCAAAATTTGAGCCTTTTATTTTGAATCTAATAAAACAAAACTAAATATAAAAAATCATTAATTTTGCATAGATTCATCTTCATCGTCAAGATCGTAGGTTTTTGGGTTCAACTCTTGGTCTTCAATCTCGTCAAATATAGGTTTGCGGGGCTCCAAACGAATAAATTGTGAAAATAAAAATTTTAATCAAAACAAATAATAAAAAAATATTGAACAAATCAAAATATTAAAACACTAACCCGTCACAGTTCTTGTAAAAAAATATAACATATGGATGTAAGATTTCTTAAAAAAATTATAGATCTTTTGTGAAACATACTATTATTGTGACAGAATATTTTCGTAAACAATATCATTGGGTATAATAGGATCCACAATTTCACTTCCAATGAGCGTACATTTCAATACATTATTCTTGTAAAAAAATAAATTTTGTATAAATACATCTTGTATAAATGTAAAAAAAATTAATAAGAAAATTATATATGTACCTCTCCCATCTTTGAGCCAAATCGATTTCTTTATATTTTAGAATAGTTTTTCCGTCCGAAGAAGTGATAATATTATTATCAACTCTAGTGATTCAATCAATTTGACCGAATATATCTATAATCAAAAAAATAATTTCAAATATAAATAGCGAACAATTGGAAAATAATATGTAAAAATTTGAAGATTACCTATTAAAACTCTATCATTCGATATGTTGTTGAAAATATTATCAAAACTGGTCAAATTGAATGCAAAATTTGGAATGTTAACATACCCCGTATATTTCGATACGATAGAGTTTCTCATAATTTCATTTTTTTAGTTTTGAGAATTAATCTTGTAGTAACCTCTTGATTGCACAACTTTGAAGTTACAAATACTTATAAAATCACCTCCACAAGAGTTTCAGCAAATATGTTGGAGATGTATGGAGACATTGCAATGGATTCAATTCTGTGACCGTTTATTAAAAATGCTAAGATATATTAAAATAGGCATATAACACAAAACACGGATTTTACCCTCATATTGTAAATATAAAATACATGTCATTACGCTTCGACAAAATAATACAAATATCTTTGTCACCTCTTATTCTACTTTCGCAATATGGAGCTTCAGACCAGACATGATTTACTCGTACAATCATCGGTCACTCATAAACTTTCGCATCGACGATGTCACCAATCGTATATAGTATGCGGATATTTCCACTCCTTTTTGAAAAATTATTAAATTGCGTAAAATTTTTTAAAAAAAAACGTTTCCAAAAAAAATCTAAAAAACATAAAAACGGGTACAAAAAATTGAGAAAAAAAATTGGAAAAATTAGGAATATAAAAGATATATGTTCGAAATACGTTATAATCAGAGAGTTTTGCCCTTAAAATCTACTATACATACTAAAAGAGAGTACATATTGAGATGGTGTGGCGCGATGTGGAAGCAGTAATCAAATGGAGCTCCCACAATTTTTTGGTCAATAAATCTTTATTTTTTAAACTAGAAAATCTTTCTTTTTTAAGGCAGAAAATCTTTTTTTTATCAAACTAATCGTCTCTTATTTAAAGATTGTACGTAACTTTTTTTTGTTGGGGATTCTCTAACTTATTAATCAATTAATAAATTTTACATTCTAGTCATTTTTCTTATCAACGTAACTACCAAATAAACAAATTTTTATTTATTTTATTTTTATTATTTAAATTAATTATTAAGTAATTTTTAAAATCTACCCAGATCTTTTTTTTTACATTCTTATCATATCTTTGAAAATTACACAACAGACTTCTTATGTTTAATATATATCTATATCTTCTATATATCTATATTCTATATATACTACTAAAGTAGACTACATTGATGCTGATGTGGCGCCCCCACGCTTTTTCTCGGATTAAATCTTTTACTAAATAGAAAATTAAGCCAAAAAATCTTTTTTTACTAAAATAAAATCTAAAAAAATATTTTTTTAACTAATCTTTTAAAAAAGAATTAAAAAATTTTATAAATAAATAAATCTAAAAAACCTAATAATATCTACTACATATGTTTAATGATAGTAAAACCTAAACTTCTTCAATACGCTTTACGTATCCTCCATCTATATATTTAGATAATATCCCATCCTATTCCATTCAATTTTTGTCTTCTGATCATATTACTTCATTTTTTCAAGGTTATCAAATTGAAGCTCGGATATTTCAAAGTTCCTACGTCTAATTTTCATGTTACTCAATACTTTGTTATTGTTCATTCATTCATTGATTTGTTTTCATATCTTCAATATATACTACTAAAGTAAACTACACTAATGCTGACGTGGCGTCCCCACGTTTTTTCTCGAATTAAATCTTTTACTAAATAGAAAATTAGGCCAAAAAATTCTTTTTTTATTAAAACAAAAAAAAATCTATTTATAACTAATATTTTAAAAAAGAATTAAGAAATTTTATAAATAAATAAATCTAAAAAACCTAATAATATCTACGGTTGCTGATGTTTAATGATAGTAAACCCTAAACTTCTTCAATATGCTGTACGTATCCTCCAGCTATATATGTAGATAATATCCCATCCTATTCCATTCAGTTTTTGTCTTCTGGTCATATTACTTCACTTTTTCAGGGTTATCAAATTGAAGCTCAGATATTTCAAAGTTCCTACGTCTAAATTTCCAAGTTCCTCAATACGTTGTTATTGTTCATTCATTCATTGATTTGTGTTCATATTTGTTAGGATCTTCAGATTGAAGTTGCTGATGGATAAGCTATATTTTTGCTCACCCCATTGTGTATTTGCGTAGTTGGGATCTTCAAATGCTAACATATGATGCAATGAACCCTAGCAGTCAATCACAAGATCTTCAAATGCTAATATTTTTAAAATATCTATATTTTATTTTGTTTGTAACATCCGGAAATTCTATTGCCGGAAATCGAGTTGTTTCCGACTTCTCCGCGTCAAGGCTTATTTTCCGCAGGCACGTTTTTTGAGTTCGGGTTTTAACGCGGGATGGGGACACCTTTTTACTTTCCGACCTCGGGAAGAGGAGTGAGGGGACAAGAGAGCTGACCCTCGGATATCCCACCTCTTTTATCAGCCTTCTCTCTCTTATTTTCCCACTTCCTCTCTTACACTCTTTCACTTCTTCCCACTTCATTCTTCCTTCTTGTTTGCTCTCTTCTCCTTTGGACTTGAAAGAGATTGGTAGGAGCTGCAACTTAAATCTTTCTGGATCTGCTGTGTAGGTAAACTCTCTCCCCTTCCTCTTGATGCTTGTTATCTCTTCTTTCTCTCCTCTTCACCTCTATAGCCATGGAGGAAGCTTTTGAGGAGAAATCTAGTAAACCCTTGCATGTCTCCTTCCTTAGCTCGTTTAGGTCGTGGTGAGGAAGCTAAGACCTGTGGAGAAGGTTTGGAGGAAGCCCAACAAGAAAAGGAGGCACTAGGAACAAAGAATCAGTCGAAGAAACGAAGAAGACGGACCTTCTGTTGTTCGACCGCAGGGGCGGACCATCAGAGGCGTAGGGGCGGATTGAGGCCATCGCAGAGGCGACCAGAGCCACCGCAGGGGCGGCCACCAGATCCGCAGGGGCGGCGCCAGGGATCCGCAGGGGCGGTACAGGTTTCCACCGGGGGCGTCAGCTTGCTTCCGCGGCTGCGTTTTCTTCACCAAAAGGTTCCTTCCTCCTTTCCTCTTCGTTCTTTCCTTAGACCTTATGTTGTTACTTAGCTAGAAGCATGATTAGGTTAGACCTAGGACTTATGAGAATGCCATTTAGTGGCTTGAACCTAGGTGCCCTTGAAGCTTTAAGTGATCTTGTATGTGTGAAGGCCTTGTGGTCTCTCTTCCATCTTACCCTCTTAGTCCAGCTTGGTTGTGTACCTAATCTCTCTTGGGTTGTGGGCTGTTATTCCCTCCTACCCTTGGTTATCTTGTCCTTGACCTCCTAAAGGTTCATGAGAGTCTTCCTAGCTTCTAGTTACTGAATCCCTTGTTTGGTTTTAGCTTTGGAGCGACGTGGAGTGAGTTGTGAGTTATTGTTGACATGTATACCTTGTTGGTCAAGCTTTGGTTTTCCTTTCCGGAAAAGTGAGATCGTTGGTTTGATTAGCTTGAGACGTGGTAAGTCCTCGGACTTACTTAGTCGTTTTTATGCCTTATTTGGATGTATATGGGGGTGTGTGTTTACCGCTTTTAAGCATGAATATGGATTAGGATTTACTTGACCTTATTTATTGGCTCATCGTTACTACTACTATTAATATTATCGGACGGTGACATCACCGCTCAGTTTCCCGAGGGAGACTAGGGGGATCTCTGCGACCAGGCCATACACGGTATACGGGCGGGCTTCTTCATCACTCCCTCAGGGTATACGGGTTGGGCGCCGCCACACTCCTGTTGGTTACACGAGGACAGAGCGCGAGAGTTATAAGACTCTCGTGTCACACTTGAACTAATAAATTAGATATGGAATGACCGAAGGTATTTCTATGGTCGTCTATACCCAATCAAAAGTAAATCCCGACTTAACACTAAGAACAAGTATAGTGATTAAGTAAGGGTCGAACCCAAAAGAGTTAAGGTGTTTTAGATGCAATTATCGATTATAATGACAAGTGACACAAAGGGGGGGGGGGTTTGGTTGAATTGATGCACAAAAACTTATGAAAACGATGAATGCGACAATTAAGACAATAATGGATGAATCTACACTAGGTTGATTCTAAGCATGCAATTGCTACTTTGGTGCATTTCTTTTACAAGTTTTTAAGTAATCTCCCATCTCGATCATACATATGTGTTGAGCCAACTGGCATCAACACAACTTAACCTATTAAAGTTTCGTAAACCTACAAGAACAAATAACAAGTTAGCATTCAAACAAAGACTAAGGGATATAAAGAGAAGATTAAAACCGTTAAACTTATCTTTATATTTGTGTTTCTTTTCTTTAAGTAATTACAACCCGTTATTACTTAAAGTTGCTACTAGATTAAAGACCTGAACCCGGAACCTGTTAATCCTAGTTGTTTACATGCACTTTAGAACCTAAGGTGATCAATCTCAAGTAATAGTTAACATGCAATTAGATAATAGAGATCAAGGAAACACAAAGCATTACTGAATAAAAACTTATATTAAAAGAACTTACAACCAAAGTAACAAAACAACTTCAAACCAACCCAATGTAGAAAGGGAGTTAGCAACTCATTACAATGGAAAACTCAAGTCTAAAATGGATTTTGTGGGGAAACACATGGATGATTCTAGCAATCAGCCATGGACTATTTATACTACAAAAGGCACTTAATTAGGAGTAAATAGCCGGCCTAAAACAGCCACCTTTAATGCTATAAAGGTGGTGTAAACAGCCGGAGTAAAGCTTCTAGCGTTAAACCGTAGGGGCGGCCTTCAGGAACCGGAGGGGCGGTTTAGGCAGAATCGGTTGATCTTCTTCCTAACTGCAGGGGCGGCTGGGAAATTCCGCTGGGGCGGATCTTCAATGCTTCTTCAACGTCTGACTCTTCAACTGCTTGCCGTTACTGGTGTCAAGGCGCAAGGGCGCCTTGAGGCCAACGCAGGGGCGATGACACAGACTCTTCACCTTCCAACTCCCAAGGCGAGGCGCAGGCAGGGCGCATTGGGAGGCATAGGGGAGCTGGTCTTCGTCTTGTCAAGGCAAGTCACTGCAGGAGCGCTGATGGTTGGCGCAGGGGCGGTGACCTACTTCTTGGCCGGCACTGGTGAAGGTGCAGGGAGTGCTTCAGTGAAAAGTGTCAACACAAGGGCGGCTGCAAGGACCTGCAGGGGCGGTGAGGCAACAAAAGCTTTGCTTCGTGATCGATCTCCACTCCTAAGTGCTTATAACTCCTTCCTTAGCTTCTTTTGATCTTCTTCTTCTGGACCAAGGAGTTAGTAGCATAAACCGACACTAATGCAATAAACAGACTCTAAAAACTACCCTAATTGATAGTGATTCCATCACCTATCAAACTCCCCCATACTTAGACCTTTTACTCGTCCCGAGTAAAACAAATGACAGCCATTAGACTCAAGGTCTCAGGAAGTAAGGGAAAGAAAGAAAAATAATGGAAAACAAGAGAAAAGCCAAGAAAGAAAGAAGGAAAAGAGAGGAAATGTAAGAAAAAAGAGATACTACCATCCTTATCGCTCCAAGAGTGGCGTACCCGGACAACCTCCTTATGACTCCCCTTCTTATGTCTCCAAAACGCCGGAAGGGAAACCTACACTCGGTGTCGCTTATTTTGCCAAGGCGCCCTTTCGGGTTTTCACCTTGCCACTCTTCTTCTTTTCTCACTTTAACTCACATCCCTCAAGTCCAATTTTGCACCAACCTAAGGTTGGTCGGACTACCTTCTTTTTACCTAAACCGCCCTTCCGGGTTTTCGGTTTATCCAAGGATTTTCATGCCTTTTTTCACTTCTTTGGCTTTTTTCTTTTTTTTTTTGTGAATTTCAATCTGAATTCAAAATATGCAAAACAAAATCAAAACAACTTAATGAACTGTACAAACAATGATATATCCCTCCCCCATACTTGAAGTACACTTTGTCCTCAAAGTGGAAATGAGTCAAAGATAAATGTGGGAGAAGGGAAAAGAAATGTACCACTCAGTGGGATGGTCTAGCTGGACCATCCGGACCCTGCTCTGGTGGGTACGGGAAGCAGCTGAAGAAGTGCTCCTGCCGGCGGTGAAGGGTGTCGATACGGTCCTCCTGAGCCTCCATCCTCTCTCTAAATGAAGTCTCATAGCTAGCTTGCCAAGCTAGTTGCTGAGTCTCCAACTACTGCTGATGAGCCGCCTGCCAAGCATCTTGACGGCGGTCAAAGTTAGTGGTCATGGAGGAGGCGAAGTTGGACTGCCACGCCTGCTGCTGCTCAAGCATGGACCGTTGGTACTCGGTCTGCCATGCCTGGTGCTGTGTAGTCAAAGCTGCCATCTGAACCTGTAGACTCTCCATGGTCTGACTATCATGTCTTACCGTCGGCATCTCCTCATCAGTGGTGTGGGCCCTACTAGAGCCGGCTGCGTACCTCCCAACAATATCAACCTGAGGCCATCTCGGAGGAACAGGGTCAGCCGGTACATATAGGTCGGAGAGCTCTTCTCCCAATGGGAGTCGGCGAGGTAAATATGTGATGTGACTCCCATCTGCAAGGAAGATCCAGAACCGATGCTCCCCGTCTTTCTTGAGGAGCCGGCACCTCCTCATCAACCCTTCGGTGTATAGTGGTGCCTCCAACCCTTCTTTCAATAGAGGAAGATCCATCACCCGTGCAGCTAATAGGGATATGATTCCTCCTCCAACGATGTCACAAGGCTCGTTCTTCCTAATCCGCTTTAGAGCGGTAAGGAAAAGATATGCCCAATCTGGCACAAACTCGTTGGGAAGACAAGCATATAGCAGTGGAAGGTCCTTAAAGAACGACCTTATTCTCTTCCTTGTGTCCACAGAAGACACTCATGAAGACCTTTGAGATGAACCTTAAACAAGGGTGAGTGAATTTGTTGGAGTACTCACCTCCTGCATGAAACTCTGACCTAGTGGCGGCCCTCCAAAATTCCAACAGATCCGGTGTCGGAATGGGGTCTATCCAGTCATCTGTAGCTGCTATGGTCACCCCTAATGCCTCTTGTATTTGAGTGTAGTCCAATGTGTACTTCCTCTTGTTATACTTGAATGAAAGTCCAATACACAATTGGTCTTTCGTCTCCATTTTGAAAGTGGCTATAAACTGTCTGTTGAGGTCGGGTGTGTTGGAGCGCTCTTTATCAGAAAATCACCCAACCCGGCATTGTTAAGAAATTCCTGCATACTTTCCAACATCCCTAGATTTTCCAAGGTGGAAACATCAAGGAACCGGGTTGCATGCACCTTCCGGCTTTGAGCAATCCTATACCGATCCTTCTCACCTTCTATCAACTTGTATTTCCTTTGTGATTCCATCTCTTGCAACTGATCAAGTAAAAGAGTTAGAAAGTTCAGCAATTTGATCAAGAGACGAACCTTCTGCCGTGATTTACGCAGGGGCAGCTGCAACAGGCGCAAGAGCAGCTCGACGCAGGGGCGGGAGCTTGCAGGCGCAGGTGCGGGCGAAGAGCAGAAGGCGATTTGGTCGTTCGACGAAGGTGTTGGTGATGGGGCTTTTCCGACGTCTTCCTAGCTATCGCAGACGATGCCGGAGGTGGGACAGTGGAGAAGAGTAAAAGGGTTGAGTGCGTGGTGGAGATGGTTCGTGTTTTCAAGAGGGGTGGAGATGCTAGGTTGCCGGAGGTGGCGCAGGGGCGCGACGAGGTGGTGGGCGAGATTTTCCGGAGGGCACAAGAGCGTGGGAGGTGAGGCGGCTAGGTTTCGAAGAGTGAATGGAGAGGGGGTGGAGAGTGCGGTAGATGTAGGTTATTTTTGGGAAGTGTATTTTTTTTCTTTCCTTAACTGAACCGCAGGGGCGGTGTTTGTCGCCGCGGGGACGGTGACAAAAGAGAGGGGGTACGCAGCCTCAGCGCCAGGGGCAGAACTGAGAATGAGTGTCAAGGGTGCCCGCCGCAGGGGCGGAGGGACGTCACCGCGGGGCGGTGACCAACGTGAGCAGACGCTGGCCAGGCGCGGGGAGCAGTGCCGGCCCTAGGTGTCACCGCAGGGGCGGAGATTTAAAGCCGCAGGGGCGGTTTTCTTGACAGAAGCTCCTCTTCTTATTCCTTCGGATTGCCTTCCAAATTAGCGCCTTTGTTTTACGTCGTTGGCTCGACGTACGGACTCTTCCTCTATGTTTGAATATCTTCCTGCATGCCTTTTGGGTTTATAACCGTTTGCGACGGCAATCCTCCGGAGGCCCTAGTTTCAATTCTTGTAATGGCTTCCGCCATTTGACCAACCTGCTTCTCAAGGTTTTTGATGCTAGATTCTGTTGTCTGGACATGAGTAGCAAAATGTTTAGTCAAAACCTGCAGCATATGTTCAGTTGAGTGATACTTACCTTGGCGGGGCTGCTGTTGTTGGTTTTGTTGATCCCTCCAACGAAAATTCTGTTGGTCACGCCAATTTGGCATGAAGTTATGTGCATAGGGATCTTTCCTAGGTCTTTTCTGTTGTGGTTGTCCATAACCCATTGCGTTTACTTCAGCATCGTCATCTTGAACTTGTGGACATATGTCCGTTGGATGATGCGGGTCAGCGCATACTCCACAAACTTTGAGCTGTTGCGGTGTTCCCATAAGTGTTAACCTTTTCATCATTTCCTTCAATTCCGCTAGCTAGGTGGAAATCTCACTCTTCCCTGAACTCACATCATGAACTCCTTTCTTAGCCGAGGTCCTTCCAAAGTTCCGAGTTCCTTCCGCTAGCTCCTGTATCTTTTCCAAAGCAAGGTCAGGAGTAGAGTTAAGAATATTACCTCCGCAAGCTGCATCGACGATCCTCCTTGCATTGTCTAGCAAGCCATTGTACAAGTACAAGACTAGATCTTGAGTTGAATATCCGTGAAAAGGACAGTTGGATCGGAGGCGTGCAAACCTTCGAAGTACTCGTAGAGAGTTTCGGTTGCCTCTTGTTCGATGTTGCTTATAGCTTTCTTCAAACTATTGGCCTTTTTAGCTGGAAAGTATTTCTCCAAGAACGATTTGTGAAGGTTCTCTCAAGTGTCAATACTCCCGGATGGAAGGTGGTAATATCAATCATCCGCCGAATCTTTGAGTGTGAAGTCAAATGCCCTCATCTTGATCTGTTCTTCAGTAATGTTGGCCAGCTTCATGCTCATACATACAGTATGAAACTTCCCAAGGTGCTTAATGGGGTCTTCACCACTTAGCCCATGGAAGGATGGAAGCAAGTGAATGAGGCCCGGCTTGAGCTCAAAGTTGACTCCTTCCCCTAGTGCCGATATAGCGACCGCAAGAGGGTTTTGAGCCAAGGTGGGCTGCATAAGTTGGCGAAGAGTATGGTCAACCATCTCTTGTTGTAGTTGTTGTTATCTTCGTTGTCGGATGTGCGTCCTCTCAATTTTGAATCAAAAGAAGCAAAGCCGGAATTAGTAGCACGGGTTTGAATCATAAAAAATGGTTCAAACCAATAATCAATAATAACAATAAAACACAAAAACTCCCCGGCAACGGTGCCAAAATTTGACCGAAGGTATTTCTATGGTCGTCTATACCCAATCAAAAGTAAATCCCCACTTAGCACTAAGAACAAGTATAGTGATTAAGTAAGGGTCAAACCCAAGAGAGTTAAGGTGTTTTAGATGAAATTATCGATTATAATGACAAGTGACACAAGGGGGGGGGGGGTTGGTTGAATTGATGCACAAAAACTTATGAAAATGATGAATGCGACAATTAAGACAATAATGGATGAATCTACACTAGGTTGATTCTAAACATGCAATTGCTACTTTGGTGCATTCCTTTTACAAGTTTTTAAGTAATCTCCCGTCTCGATCATACATATGTGTTGAGCCAACCGGCATCAACACAACTTAACCTATTAAAGTTCCGTAATCCTACAAGAACAAATAACAAGTTAGCATTCAAACAAAGACTAAGGGATATAAAGAGAAGATTAAAACCGTTAAACTTATCTTTATATTTGTGTTCCTTTTCTTTAAGTAATTACAACCCGTTATTACTTAAAGTTGCTACTAGATTAAAGACCCGACCGAACCCGGAACTTGTTAATCCTAGTTGTTTACATGCACTTTAGAACCTAAGGTGATCAATCTCAAGTAATAGTTAACATGCAATTAGACAATAGAGATCAAGGAAACACAAAGCATTAATGAATAAAAACTTATATTAAAAGAACTTACAACCAAAGTAACAAAGCAGCTTCAAACCAACCCAATGTAGCAAGGGAGTTAGCAACTCATTACAATGGAAAACTCAAGTCTAAAATGTATTTTGTGGGGAAAAACATGGATGATTCAAGCAATCAACCATGGACTATTATACTACAAAAGACACTTAATTAGGAGTAAATAGCCGGCCTAAAACAACCACCTTTATTGCCATAAAAGTGGTGTAAACAGCCGGAGTAAAGCTTCTGGCATTAAACCGCGGGGGCGGCCTTCAGGAACCGGAGGGGCGGTTTAGGCAGAATCGGTTGATCTTCTTCTTGACTGCAGGGGCGGCTAGGCAATTCCGCTGGGGCGGATCTTCAATGCTTCTTCAATGTCTGACTATTCAACTGCTTGCCGTTACTGGTGTAAAGGCGTAGGGGCGCCTTGAGGCCAACGTAGGGGCGGTGACACAAACTCTTCACCTTCCAGCTTCCAAGGCGAGGCACAGGCAGGGCGCCGTGGGAGGCGCAGGGGAGCTGGTCTTCGTCTTGTCAAGGCAAGTCACCGCAGGGGCGCCGATGGTTGACGCAGGGGCGGTGACCTGCTTCTTGGCCGGCGCTGGTGAAGGCGCAGGGAGCGCTTCAGTGAAAAATGTCAACGCAGGGGCGGCTGCAAGGACCCGCAGGGGCGGTGAGGTAACAGAAGCTTTGCTTCGTGATTGATCTTCACTCCTAAGTGCTTATAACTCCTTCCTTAGCTTATTTTGATCTTCTTCTTCTGGACCAAGGAGTTAGTAGCATAAACCGACACTAATGCAATAAAAAGACTCTAAAAACTACCCTAAATGATAGTGATTCTATAACCTATCATGGAACAACCTAAAAAGATAATATGTAATGAATGTCCATGTTGTGTGCTTTGTGTTCTTATGTGTGTGTGTGTGCCATATTGTTCTTATAGTGCATAGAATGTGAGCTAACGGTTTAAAACCGTGTTGTGTAGATGCCTTGCAGGTTAGGGATGCCGTCGAGTGAGGTGGAGGAGTGGACAACCGAGTGGTCTCCGTACATTATAGGACAAGGACGGTTTTGAGTATTTCCTTTTTTTGTCAGATTATGTTTTGTCGTACGTTTGGATTCCTTTACGTTTATGTCGTTTTGAGGACTCGATTGAGTTTCCAACTTGTTTTCCTTCCTTTCTTTTCTTGCGTACATTATAAACCACTTTGAGTTTTATGCCTTTAACTTGTGCCTTGTTGGAAAGGTCCGGTGAGATTATTGTCAGGCTAAGGGTCGGGACCCATTGTGTGGTCTCGCTGTAGCATTCCGATATCCCGCGGATTCGGGGTGTTACAAAGTGGTATCAGAGCCCTAGGTTGACAACAGTGGCACTCGCATCCTTCTAAAGGCCGAATGAGGAATAAACAGAACCCCTCGGGTTCTGACTTTTCGTTTTCAAAATTCATATGTATGAGTCGGGATTGGGTTAGAATGTACGGGACCTCCACTCCTCACGCAAACCTCGACGACGTAGATTTCTGGACTTGTTGTATACATATAGTTGCATAGTTATATATATATATATATATATATATATATATATATATATATATATATATATATATATATATATATATGGCCTTAGGATGTTTTTGGACTTGTATGTACTTAGATATACATGTGACCTTAGGGTGTTTGGGCTTTTATGCCTTGTTTGTACCATGGATTTCGGCTTCTTCTTACTATACTTTAATAAGTCTTCGTTCATATGATATTATAAGTACGACATACACATCTAATTAATTACGCCTAAATAAACGCGAACGATACCAGATGGCACGTACGAGAGCGACCACTTAAGTAGGACCCGTCCGGGGTAGAGCACCACTTCCTCCTACCGTCCCGAGACGAGGGCGAGTAGAGAGACCTCCAGGTACGAGAGGTCAGGGACAAATCCCCATTGTGGAACCACCCGCTGTGGATCCGCCTGCAGCTGAGATTCCTGAGGAGGACGTAGGGGAGAGTTTCATTCCCGAGGGAAGGGAAAGGATAGTTGTGAGGTCTGGAGCACGTAGTTCCTCATCTGTTAGAACCGGGGGAGCATAGATTGGAGCTACCGTGTTCGAGGATTATGTACGTCGAGTCGAGGAGGCGTATAGGACTGGAGCACCACCTCCAGCACCCCCGGTGCCGGTGCCTGCACCTGCACCTACGAGATCGGCTGAGGTCTCACAGAGGGTTATACAGACTAGAGTCGTACCAGAGATTGTTGCACCGGCAGTAGTTATACCCACACCGGTTGTAGAGATTGCTAGGGCTGGAGACGGGCTGAGGTCTCCTGGACCTGATTCATGGTTGAAGGCTTTCAACCAACAACATGTACCTTACTTTGACGGGAAAGTAGGGTTAGAGATCGAGCATTGGATCGGGCACGTGAAGACAGCGCTAGAGGCGATCCATTGCCCGGAGGAGAGGCAATAGAGGTGGTTCAGACATTATTTAGAGAGCAGGCCCACTACTGGTGGAGGTCGGTATGAGGAGGTGTGACTAGGATGGACCAGTTATTGAGACTTGTTAGAGAGACTTTCTGCCCAGATTCATTGAGGAGAGACCGAGTCTAGGATTTCTTGGAGGTTGTGTTTGAGGATGTCCCAATTATCGAGGCAATTAGACGTTTCCGAGCGGAGTTGGCTTTGTTGGGACCCGTCACACCTCCGGCGGACCAGCATGTGTATCTCTTTTCTAGGAGATTGAGGGAGTCTGCTCGTACATACCTTGCAAGATTCCGTTGTGAATCCCTGGCCGAGTACCAGGACCGAGCCTCGGCATACGAGAGAGACAGACCGGGAGCTAGGAGAGTGGCGCAATCCGGAGGACCGGACAAGCGTCATAGGACGGGACCCACTGGTTTAGGGGCAGGAGCCTCAGGACAGGGTCGTGGTCCGACTCAGGGACGCACAAGACATCCGCCTGCTACTCAGGTGCCAGACAGAGGGAGGCGGTGTTTCAACTGCGGAGGAGAAGATCATTGATAACACGATTTATGACTTAGGATTAGACACTTATTTAGATAGATTCCTCACTCATTCATGCATGGTTTAGCACTAGTTCGCGACGTTTGCACTAAATTCACGTATTTTGTCTAGATAGACGTCTACACAGACTTTTGCATTGCTTTGTAGGTATTTTGGAAGATTTAGGAGCTTAAACAATACGTTTGAGGATCGTTCATCAAGATGACACACCCTCGGACTCATTAGGATGCAAGCTAAGGGCTAAGGAGGACTCATGGAAACTTGCCAACACAAGCCATGCACCAAACCGAAGCTTAATGATCCAAGGCAAAGCTGAAGCACCAAACCACGGTCACTGGCAAGACCACGGCCGTGGAAAGTGCCCGGGGAATTTGCCAGACGGTTGTGACAGCTGTGCCACGATCTCATGGCCAGCTCTTGCAAAGTTGTGTATAAAGAGTGGTCCTGCAAGGCTGAGAGGGGTATCAATTTTCAGAATCAAAAATCCAATCAAATACACTCTCAACAAGAAGATTCTCTCAAGAGGAGAGCTACCATTAGAAGAGGAGAGCTACCATTAGAGGAGGAGAAGAGCTCCATTGGAGAAGAAGAGAAGAACACACCATTTGCTAGACTTTGATAGGTTTTGTAGTGAGGATTTCCGGAATCGATTTCTAGAGTTGTAAGAATCGTTTGAACCTTCTTTTGGAAGGGTTGTGAGTCTTTCTAATCTTATTTTCAGCTTGGTTTGTTTGCTTCACTTGTTCATCTCTTTCTCTTCATCATCTTGCAAATGGAAGCCATGATTTTATGTTTGATGATTTCGATTGTTATGATGATTGTTGTAGGCTAAGTAGATGCGATTCTAGGGTAAGGAAAGAATGGTTATGGCTAGGACTATGATAGGATGGACTTAGATTTGCCCTTGGATGATTCATTTGCTTGTACGAAGTCACTGCTATAATCCACGGTTAGTTCTTGCCCTTCCACGGCCGTGGAAGTGGTAGAACAACCCGTGGTTTCCCTGGTTCGATGAATCTAAGTTCTAGATTGTTAGAATGTTGAAATCCTAGTGTTTGCTGAGTTAAATCTATCCTAGGGTGACCTAGTGTTAGCAACTAAGTGTTAGAAGAGACCTACCCGGTGATTCTTACTCTTAGAATTCAAAGATGACAAACCCTAGGTAGTGGTGAGCCTCATAAGCCGCCATTGGACTAAGTGTGCTAGGATAGTTGTTTAGGACTAACCCTTTCGAGACTTACCCGGTGAGGATAGGTTAGATCCCTAGGTGACAATCCGGTTTGTGTAGAATTCCATCCCTTAGGCTCTTTGAGACCTACCCGGTGATAAGACCTTAGGAACGGACTAGTAGACCATGAGACCTACCCGGTGATTGATCCCAATCTAGAAACACTCACTCCCAACATATCATAGTTAATCTAAGGAATGATTAGATAGCTTGAGTCCTATGCCATAACCGAAATTTCCAACTCCTAGAATCCGCCTTTCTCTTTTGATTCATATCTCGTGTTTAGCTTGTTTGTTTGTGTTGATTCGTTAGCTTAGTTGATTGTTTACTTTGCATGAGTTGTGATCCTTGATTGATCACCTAAAAACCAACCAAAAACATTGAGCTTTTCATTTCTTTATTTCTTTCTCTTTTCTTAACCTAGATCTTCACTAAACTTAATCATAAATCGAATCAATCTCACCTTAGTCTTTGTGTTCGACCTCGGAATACTATCCCTACTACAAACGTCCCGTACACTGCGGGTTCGCTAGGAGTTAGGAGAAATATAACGAGTATAAATTTAAAGGTTATTGCACTACACACCCTGAGCGTAACAAATTTTTGGCGCCGTTGCCGGGGATTAGGTCTAGATTGAGTCTTTTTGTGATTGTTTATAGTGTAGGTCTTTCTTGTTGCTTTTGATCTCTTTTTGGTTTGTGTCTTTGCTTTTCAGGACATCTCTCACTCTTTAGGTGTATGCGAAGATCTCGTGGCAAGGATTTAGCTCCATTCGATCCCGAACCGGAGAAAACCCTTAGATCTAGATCCAAGAGCATTAAAAAGGGAAAAGAGATGGCCGGAAGAGATCTCCAAGCTAAGTTGGATGAGGCTTTACAGCAAATTAGGATAAGGGATGAAGCTTTGGAGAATGAAAGGAGACTTGCCAATGAGAGGCAAGAGGCAACTAGGAGGGAGATTGAGGAGATTAGGCAAGCTCTTGTGCAAAGAGAGCTTAACCGTCAACAACCTCCTCCACCTCAACCACAACCGCAGCCGGCGGATGATATTAGGGCTGTGCCCATTGCTATTGAAGAGCCACAAACATTAGGGCGACGTATGGATCCGGCACAAAGAGCACACCGTCCGGGTGTGAACTTAGGAGATCCCGCAACCCACAATTACGAGCTCCGCCCTCAAGTTCTACAAATAATCCGGCATAGTCAATTTGGAGGGATGGAAGGAGAGTCTCCTCATCAACACTTGATGAATTATGAGATCTTGATGGAGACTCTTAGACTGCCTAGATTGGAGAGCAACAACCATAAGCTTAGGGCTTTCTCCTTCTCTCTTAAGGATAAGGCCTTACCTTGGTATCAATCTATTTCACAAGGGCGAGTGAGTACTTGGGAGGAGATGACAACCGAGTTTTTGACTAAGTTCTTCCCACCTTCCAAGACTACCGAGTTAAGAGGGAAGATCAATGCCTTCGTGATGAAGGATAGAGAGAGCCTATTCAAGTCTTGGGAGAGGTTCAAAGACCTTCTCCTAGATTGTCCACACCATGGTATACCAAAAATTGAGCTATTGGAGATCTACTTCAAAGGACTTGATGAAGATAGCCAATTCAAGCTTCAATCTCTTTCCGGTGGGACTTTCATGGAAAAGAATGTAGATGATGCTTGGGAGTTTGTGGAGAAGCAAGCTCTAGTGATTGAAAAGTACTCCCATAGGAAGAGTGATGGGAGAAAGGCGGGAGCATATGAGGTGAGTGAAGTCACCATGAGCAATTTCAAGCTTGACGCCATCAACAACGAGCTAAAGTCTTTGAGGGAGTTATATGCTACAACTTTGAAGAGTCAAGCAACTCCTCAAGTGCAAGTGCAAGCAAACTTGTCTTCCAAGGAGGAAGATGTGAACTACATGGGAAGGGGCAACTACAACAACTATCAAGGCCCAAGGAACTTCAACAACAACCGGCAATTCAACAATTACCGGCCCAACCATAACCATCCCGGGTTTTCCTATTCTAACCCGGATGGAGCCTTGAACCCTCCCGCTTCCACAAGCGCAGCTCCACCACCAAAGGCTTCACAAGAACCTCCACCTGGATTTACTCAACCTCCAAAGGATAGAACCGAGATGATGTTTGAGCAATTGCTTGGAAGGTTGAGTGGTCTTGAGAGCACGGTGACTTCCATTTCTAAAGCTCAAAAGGTGTTGGAAGCACAAGTGTTCCAAAAGGCGGGTGAAGCTTATAGAGATCCGGGAAAGCTTCCCGGAAGGACCGAAGACAACCCAAGAGGCCAAGTGTTAGCCATCACAACGAGGAGTGGGTTGAGTATAAAAGACCCCTTGCCCAAGGAGAATGCTAAGGGAAATCAAGTGGTGATAGAGGAAGAGACTTTGCAAGAAGATGGAGGAAGGAGCAAGGATGTTGAGCCAACATATGTGGCACCGCCTCCATCCAAGCCACCACTACCGTTCCCACAATCACGAGCAAGAGCTCGCTTGGACAAGCACTTTGGTAAATTCCTTGAACTTATGTCTAAATTGCATATTAACATTACGTTCATGGATGCTATTTTAGGTATGCCGGCATATGGCAAGTTCTTGAAGGAAATACTCTCCAACAAAAGGAAGTTGGAGGAGTATGGGGAAGTGAGAATGACGAAGAGATCCTCGGAATTGATCCAAACAATGAAGGAGGAGATGCCTCCTAAGCTAAGGGATACGGGATCCTTTTGCGTACCAATCGGAGTGGGAGAAGTGAAGTATGAAGCCCTTTGTGATCTTGGGGCAAGTGTGAGCATCATACCGCTTGCACTTTGAAACAAGGTTGGGCTAGGAGAGCCTAAACCGGTCAAGATGACCCTTTACATGGCGGACCGCTCTATTACTCATCTGGTTGGGATCTTAGAAGACATTCCGGTGCAACTAGGAAAGTTCTATGTGCCGATTGATTTTGTTGTCTTAGACATTCCGGCGGACTATCCGGTTCCCATAATCTTAGGGAGACCTTTCCTAGCCACTTCCGGATGCTTGGTAGATTGTAAGAATGGAATTCTCTCCTTCAACATTGGAGAAGAGAACATCAAGTTCAAGCTGTCCACAATGATGAAAGGGCCAACCCTTGATGAAGATGTATTCAACATTGTCCAGCAAGAGGAGTCTAAAGAAGTTGTGAGCTCGATCTTGATCAAGGACCCCTTGGAGAAGGTTCTTAGCTTAAGTTTGATGGAGGAAGGTGTTGAGGAGGCTTGCAATGAAGAAATCAAGGCCTTGGAAGCACTAGAAAAGGAGACAAGAGCTGAATTTGAGGTTCACGAAAGCATGTTAAGCAGCTGTAGGAACCACGGGCGTGGAGTGTGTTCCACGGCCGTAGAACTCTCTGGAAAGCTCCGACAAGCAAGCTTGGCAACTTCCACGGCCGTGGATGTGCCAAGACCCGTGGATCCAACCGTGGTTTCCCCAGAAGCAGCTCTTGTTGATGATCAAGCTTCAAGGAGCCTTGGAGAGCCTTCATTTGCTTTGGGTTCATCTCAACCAACGTTATTTGGATCGTCTCCACTCGATAAAGGTCCTCCTAAACTTGAACTCAAACCCCTCCCCTCTCATTTGAAGTATGCTTTTCTTGGTGATAATTCTACATATCCGGTGATTGTGAATGCATGCTTGAGTGATGATGAACTTGCTAAGTTGTTGCATGAGCTAAGATTGCATAGGAAAGCCATTGGCTACACTATTGATGATTTAGTTGGCATAAAACCTTCTTTGTGCATGCATATGATATTGATGGAAGATAACCATAAACCCTCTATTGAACATCAAAGAAGATTGAATCCTATAATGAAACAGGTAGTCAAGAAAGAGATCATTAAGTTGCTAGATGCGGGAATCATCTACCCTATCTCGGATAGTAAGTGGGTTAGTCCCGTTCATGTAGTTCCTAAGAAGGGTGGGATGACCATAGTGACTAATGAGAACAATGAACTAATCCCAACTAGGACGGTTACGGGATGGAGGATGTGCATTGACTATAGGAAATTGAACATGGCCTCTAGGAAAGATCACTTCCCCCTTCCTTTCATTGACCAAATGCTAGAGAGGTTAGCTCAACATTCGCACTTTTGCTACCTAGATGGCTATAGTGGATTCTTCCAAATCCCTATTCACCCCGATGACCAAGAGAAAACCACCTTTACATGTCCATGGGGAACTTTTGCATATAGGAGAATGCCATTTGGGTTGTGTAATGCACCCGCCACCTTTCAAAGGTGTATGATGACCATCTTTTCGGAATATATTGAGAATATCATGGAAGTGTTTATGGATGATTTTTCTGTTTATGGTTCTTCCTTTGATAATTGCTTAGCTAACTTGTCATTAGTATTGAAAAGATGTGAGGAGACAAATCTTGTCTTAAATTGGGAAAAATGCCACTTCATGGTAAGTGAAGGTATTGTGTTGGGACACTTGGTGTCCAACCGTGGCATTGAGGTTGATAGGGCCAAGATTGAAACGATAGAGAAGTTGCCACCACCTACCTCGGTGAAAAGGGTAAGGAGTTTCTTAGGGCATGCCGGTTTCTACCGGAGATTTATTAAAGACTTCACTAAAATTTCTAAGCCTCTTACTAACCTACTAATGAAGGATGTTGAGTTTGTTTTCTCCAAGGATTGCCTTGTGGCTTTTTGTTGGTTGAAGAACGCTTTGATCTCCGCACCTATCATGCAACCTCCGGATTGAAGTTTACCATTTGAGATCATGTGTGATGCAAGTGATGTAGCCGTCGGGGCTGTTTTGGGGCAAAGGAAAGATGGGTGCACACATGCCATTTATTATGCTAGCAAGACGCTAGATGATCCCCAACTCAATTATGCTACCACCGAGAAGGAGTTGCTAGCGGTAGTGTATGCATTTGAGAAGTTCCGCTCATATCTTATTGGAGAGAAGGTCGTTGTGTATACGGATCATGCTGCGATCCGTTATCTACTTACCAAGAAGGATGCCAAGCCTAGGTTGATTCGGTGGAGAGTGTGATCCGCCATTGTCACTCCTTGCCATGTGGAGGGCATGCTAGCTCACACAAAACATGTGCGAAGGTGTTGCAATCGGGCTTCTTTTGGCCAAGTTTGTTCAAGGATGTGCAAGGCTTTGTGGTAGCTTATGATGCTTGCAAAAGGACGGGCAACATCTCAAGGAGGAATGAGATGCCCTTGAACAACATACAAGAAGTGAAGTGTGGGGTGTGGACTTCATGGGACCATTGCCTTCTTCATGTGGCAACCTCTACATCCTATTGGCGGTTGATTATATCTCAAGATGGGTGGGGCAATTGCCTCTCCTACAAATGATGCCAAGGTGGTGGTGCGGTTCTTCAACCGAGTGATCTTCCCTAGGTTTGGAACACCAAGGGTGATCATAAGTGATGGAGGGAAGCATTTCACTAATAGGAACTTTGGGGCACTTTTGGCTAAGTATGGGGTGACTCATAAGGTGGCAACACCTTACCATCCCCAAACTAGTGGCCAAGTGGAGATCTCCAACCGGGAGATAAAGGGAATTCTTGAGAAGACGGTCTCTAGGACGAGAAAGGATTGGGCTATGAAGCTCGATGATGCCTTGTGGGCATATAGAACCGCTTTCAAGACACCAATTGGCACCACTCCCTACAAGTTAGTCTATGGCAAGTCTTGCCACCTTCCAGTAGAAATGGAGCATAGAGCTTATTGGGCCATTAAGTGGCTAAATTTTGACCTCAAGGAGGCCGGAGAGAAGAGGTTGCTTGATATGAACGCCCTTGAGGAGATCCGGTTGGATGCTTATGAGAATGCCCGGATCTACAAGGAAAGGACCAAACGGTGGCATGACAAGCGCCTCATTCCGAAGGAGTTGAGAGAAGGCGACCTTGTCCTTCTCTTCAACTCAAGGCTGCGGCTCTTCCCCGGAAAGCTAAAGTCAAGGTGGACCGGGCCTTATGTGGTGAAGAAGATCTTCCCCCATGGAGCTATTGAGATAGGAGGGGAGCATTGTGGAGATTTTAAGGTGAATGGGCACCGGTTGAAGAAGTATATCCCGGGAGCTCCGGTGGACATGATTGCCCCACTTCACCTTGAGTAGAACGCCTCCGAGTTTGGTCAAGCTAATGACCTTAAAGAAGCGCTTGATGGGAGGCAACCCATTGGTAACATTCTTCCCTTTTTCGTTTTGTTTTTTGTTTTTGATTTTTTTGTTTTTGTGTGTGTTTGGTGTGTTTTGTGTGTATGCTAGAATCTTGGTAGCATGGAAGCCTTGCGTGGCATGTGAATGATGATGATGAGTCCCTCATCAATCATGGGTGGAGCGGACGCGGAACTTGGATGGCTAGCGGTGCCTAGCGCGGGTCCCGACGCCTTGATGAACACTTAGAGCTCTTTACCATTGTTGATAGGATCATCACCCATCAATCCACTTGAGTAATCCCAAATACCGAAGCAAACCATTTTTACATTGTGAGAACCCTCTTTCACTCTTCTTTACTTGAATGCCACATTAGGGACAATGTGTTTCTAAGTATGGGGTGGGGTTTGCATGATCCTTTGCATGATTAGCATCTAGGATAGTTTAATATTATCACATGTCTTGCATTGTATATACTCATTTCGAAAAAATTCAAAAAAAAAAAAATCAGAAAATTTTAAAAAAATTTTTGTGCTTTCTAGACTTGGATATGACCCTAATGATGAATCTTGTCTTGTGGATTAGCTATGGATGGCCTTATGTGTTAAATTGATGAATGCATATGTGGACTTGAAGTACTTATATTGAATCCCATGAATGGATTGTGATCATGATGTTTGCCTTGATTGGATTGAGTATTGAAAGTCGAAATTACATGCTAGTTCTTGCACATCATCTAGGAATGAATGAGGAAATTCATCTTTCTCTACTTCTCATCTTGATCATGATGTTTGAGCACCTCAATTGATATAAATTTGACCTCTTTTGACCCATCCGGGAATAGGAGCATGTTAGTGTGTTGATGTGTGTGAAAAGCAAGTGTGGGGTGAAGATGTTGATGAAAGAATGCCATGAATAAAATGCTGAATTTGTTGTGAAAGTGTAGACAAAAATATAGGTTTGGGGACGTTGGTTTAAATGACGAGTAACTCGGCACCATTCACATAATCGGGTGTTTGTGCCTTGCCAAAGTCAAATAAACCAATAGTCCCAATGAGCTTTGGTATGTGTGCCCGGTGTGGATGCACCTCGAAAAATAGAAAAAACCCGAGGACGGCTAATCACCAAGGTTTCGGCTTTTGTAAACCAATGCCATTGTCTCAAAAATAAGTGAAAGAAAAAGAAAAGAATGAAAAGATGGAGAAAATATACACTTGTGGGAAGTTGATCGAGGACAAAATTGTGGAGTTAGTTCCATTCCCGGATTAGCATCACATAGCCTAGAAAAATCCCCACCTAATCACAACGTTTCTTGGCCTTTTATTTCACAAGACCTTATGACCTATTTGCATGTTTGTAAGACTTAGTAATCTAGATTGGATATGCTCTTGATCATCTTGACTTCTTCATTTTTACATTTCATGCATGCTTTCGAGTTAAGCACAATTGTCTTTCCGTGCCTTCATTTATTTGATACACAATTGCCTGTCCTTTGCCATGAAACATGACTATGAAGGTGATCCAATATTAGAAGGACAACTCCAAAAAGATTTTGCCATTTTTCTGCATGCATAAATCATGTCATCTCTTAGTCTATAGTTGAGAATTTGCTTGGGGACGAGCAAACCTTAAGTATGGGGTATTTTTGATAACACGATTTATGACTTAGGATTAGACACTTATTTAGATAGATTCCTCACTCATTCATGCATGGTTTAGTACTAGTTCGCGACGTTTGCACTAAATTCACGTATTTTGTCGAGATAGACGTCAACACGGACTTTTGCATTGCTTTGTAGGTATTTTGGAAGATTTAGGAGCTTAAACGATACGTTTGAGGATCGTTCATCAAGATGACACACCCTCGGACTCATTAGGATGCAAGCTAAGGGCTAAGGAGGACTCATGGAACCTTGCCAACACAAGCCATGCACCAAACCGAAGCTTAATGATCCAAGGCAAAGCTGAAGCACCAAACCACGGTCACTGGCAAGACCACGGCCGTGGAAAGTGCCCGTGGAATTTGCCAGACGGTTGTGACAGCTGTGCCACGATCTCATGGCCAGCTCTTGCAAAGTTGTGTATAAAGAGTGGTCCTACAAGGCTGAGAGGGGTATCAATTTTCAGAATCAAAAATCCAATCAAATACACTCTCAACAAGAAGATTCTCTCAAGAGGAGAGCTACCATTAGAAGAGGAGAGCTACCATTAGAGGAGGAGAAGAGCTCCATTGGAGAAGAAGAGAAGAACACACCATTTGCTAGACTTTGATAGGTTTTGTAGTGAGGATTTCCGGAATCGATTTCTAGAGTTGTAAGAATCGTTTGAACCTTCTTTTGGAAGGGTTGTGAGTCTTTCTAATCTTATTTTCAGCTTGGTTTGTTTGCTTCACTTGTTCATCTCTTTCTCTTCATCATCTTGCAAATGGAAGCCATGATTTTATGTTTGATGATTTCGATTGTTATGATGATTGTTGTAGGCTAAGTAGATGCGATTCTAGGGTAAGAAAAGAATGGTTATGGCTAGGACTATGATAGGATGGACTTAGATTTGCCCTTGGATGATTCATTTGCTTGTACGAAGTCACTGCTATAATCCACGGTTAGTTCTTGCCCTTCCACAGCCGTGGAAGTGGTAGAACAACCCGTGGTTTCCCTGGTTCGATGAATCTAAGTTCTAGATTGTTAGAATGTTGAAATCCTAGTGTTTGCTGAGTTAAATTTATCCTAGGGTGACCTAGTGTTAGCAACTAAGTGTTAGAAGAGACCTACCCGGTGATTCTTACTCTTAGAATTCAAAGATGACAAACCCTAGGTAGTGGTGAGCCTCATAAGCCGCCATTGGACTAAGTGTGCTAGGATAGTTGTTTAGGACTAACCCTTTCGAGACTTACCCGGTGAGGATAGGTTAGATCCCTAGGTGACAATCCGGTTTGTGTAGAATTCCATCCCTTAGGCTCTTTGAGACCTACCCGGTTATAAGACCTTAGGAACGGACTAGTGGACCATGAGACCTACCCGGTGATTGATCCCAATCTAGAAACACTCACTCCCAACATATCATAGTTAATCCAAGGAATGATTAGATAGCTTGAGTCCTATGCCATAACCGAAATTTCCAACCCCTAGAATCCGCCTTTCTCTTTTGATTCATATCTCGTGTTTAGCTTGTTTGTTTGTGTTGATTCGTTAGCTTAGTTGATTGTTTACTTTGCATGATTTGTGATCCTTGATTGATCACCTAAAAATCAACCAAAAACATTGAGGTTTTCATTTCTTTATTTCTTTCTCTTTTCTTAACCTAGATCTTCACTAAACTTAATCATAAATCGAATCAATCTCACCTTAGTCTTTGTGTTCGACCTCGGAATACTTTCCCTACTACAAACGTCCCGTACACTGCGGGTTCGCTAGGAGTTAGGAGAAATATAACGAGTATAAATTTAAAGCTTATTGCACTACACACCCTGAGCGTAACAATCATCTTAGGCCCGATTGCAGGAAGCCTCCAGTGACGTGTTTCTCTTGTGGTCAAACGGGCCACAGGGCAGCTTTTTGTAGACGGGGTGGGCACCGTTACAGCAGGGGTCTTCACCTGCTAGCGGGGCAGGTAGAGGACAAAGGCCACCTCAGGTTCAGGCTCAGGGTTTCCAGCAGAGGGGACAGAGTTAGACACGTACACAGGGGTCGACTCAGGGTCAAGGCCGTGGTGGGGATACACAAGAGACCCGTGGCACACAGGCCAAGGTGTTTGAGTTGAGGAGTGTTGTGGATCCAACAACACCGGCAGCTACAGGTACTATTCAGATCCATGGACTTCCAGTTGAGTTCTATTTGATACGGGTGTCACGCACTCTTTTATATCTGATGATTGTGTAGCTAGGTTGTCCTTAGCTATAGTAGAAGGGAGACCCTTCATTGTGAGGTTACCCGATGGGGGTAGGGTTAGTGGTACCCGAGAGGTACGTGGTTATCCCATACATTTGGGAATCCAAGAGTGGGTAGCCGACTTCTATGTCATGCACTTAGTGCATGAAGAAGTCATTCTTGGCATGGACTGGATGGACCGCCATCGAGCCGTTTTGGACATCAGCCAGAGGACCGTGACATTTACCACAGAGACGGGACATGAGGTGATTTTCCGATGATGGGACCTCGGGAAGACCGGTACAGTCATTAGTGCGTTCCGAGCCGCGAGAATTATCGGGCAGGGATGCGAGGCCTTCTGGTGTTATGCCATGAAGGAGGAGATGGGACCATCATTGGAGGATATTCCTATGGCATGCGAGTTTGAGGATGTCTTTGGGGAGCCACCGGGCTACCACCGCCGAGGAGCGTCGATTTCACTATTGAGTTGGAGCCCGGCATGAGGCCGATCTCCAAGGCTCCATACCGCATGGCGCCGATCGAGTTGATGGAGCTGAAGAAGCAGCTCGAGAAGTTAGCTGAGAGGCTTTATACGTCCGAGCGTTTCCCCCTAGGGTGCACCGGTCCTCTTCGTCCGAAAGAAGGACGGATCTTTGAGGCTTTGTATCGATTACCGGGAATAGAACAAAGTCACCATCAAGAACAAGTACCATCTACCGCGCATCGATGATCTTCTAGACCAGTTACGGGGAGCCTCCATGTTTTCACGCATTGATTTGAGGTCGGACTATAACCAGTTGAGGGTGAGAGAGGAGGACGTGGCGAAGACGGCATTCAGGACGAGATATGGCCATTATGAGTTTGTCTTGATGCCATTCGGGCTCACGAATGCACCCGCCGTCTTCATGGAGTTGATGAACGGCATCTTCGTCGACTTCTTGGACCAGTTCGTAGTGGTGTTTATAGATGAAATCTTGGTCTACTCCCGGAGTAGGGAGGAGCATGCGGGACACCTGAGGACAGTTCTTCGAGTCCTTCAGAATAGAAAGCTTTATGCAAAGCTCTCTAAGTGCGAGTTTTGGATGTCCGAGGTGGCATTCTTAGGTCATATAGTTTTCGCCCAGGGTGTCATGGTTGACCCGGCGATGATAGAGTCCGTGTCTTCATGGCCGCCTCCTAGGTCGGCCAAGGAGGTACGCAGTTTGTTGGGCTTAGCGGGGTATTATCGCCGATTTGTGGAGGGTTTCTCCATGATTGCACGCCCGCTTACTTCCTTGCTGAGGAAGTCCACCAGGTTCGTCTGGTTTGAGCCTTGTCAGAGCAGCTTTGAGGAGCTGAAGAGGAGGTTGACCTCCGCTCCTGTTTTGGCCCAGCCCGAGGGCATAGAGGATTTTGTTGTATATAGTGACGCCTCCAAGCTCGGCTTGGGGTGCGTTTTGATGCAAAGGGGTAGGGTTATTGCATACGCTTCATGGCAGCTGAAGCCATACGAGGAGAACTATCCCAACCATGATCTCGAGCTAGGGCAGTGATTCATGCCATGAAGATCTGGCGGCACTACTTGTACGGGGCTACATGCCAGATCTTCACATACCATAAGAGTCTGAAGTATATATTCACTCAGCGGGAGTTGAATAACCGCTAGAGGAGATGGTTGGAGCTGATTAAGGACTTTGATTTGGAGATTTTTTACCATCCGGGAAAGACGAACGTAGTCGTCGATGCTTTGAGTAGGAGGACTCCTCGAGAGGAGGCTATAGCACGGCTTACGGTTCAGCCTCAGCTGAGGAGGTATTTGATGGAGTTGGAGATAGACATCCGGTTCCCGGATGTGGACGGTCGCTTGTCCGAGTTGGAGGTACTCCCTGACCTGTCTGGAGAAATCCGGCAGAATCAGGAGGGATACCCGGTTTTGAGGAGGGTCGGAGATAGGATGACCCGAGGTGAGGCACCGCAGCTTGCGATAGGAGCAGATGGCTTGCTGAGACGCTAGGGGCGTATTTGTGTACCATCAGACCCAGAGTTGAGAGAGCGGATTTTGTGTCAGGCACATTCTACACCTTACTCTGTGCATCCAGGCACGAGTAAGATGTATCAGGACCTTAGGAGATCTTATTGGTGGGGCGGGCTCAAGTCCGATGTAGCGAGATATGTTGCCCGATGCGCGACCTACCAGCAGGTCAAGATCGAGCACGAAAGACACGGAGGAGAGCTTCACCCACTGCCCGTGCCGCAGTGGAAGTAGGAGGATATATCGATGGACTTCGTTACCGGGTTGAGACCGAGCAGGAGCTTCGACGCTATTTGGGTAGTTGTAGACCGGTTGACGAAGACCACATGTTTCATCCCTATCCGGGAGACGTGGCCGGTGCATCGTCTAGCCGAGGAGTTTACCCGTCAGATTGTGAGATTGCACGGAGTACCGAGGACCATTGTCTCGGATAGGGACGGGCGTTTTACCTTGAGGTTTTGGCAGCAGGTACACGCCGCCCTAGGATCGAGTCTTCATTTCAACACCGCATACCATCGGCAGACCGACGGCTAGTCAGAGCGGACTATTTAGATGTTAGAGGACATGTTGCGTGCATGTGTATTAGACTAGGGGTAGGTGTGGCCAGACCACCTCCCATTGGTGGAGTTTTCCTATAATAATAACTGGCACGCGTCGATTGGGATGGAAACGTATGAGGCATTGTATGGGAGGAGATGCCGCACTCCCTTATGTTGGGATGAGCGTGGAAGTTTAAGTGTTGTAGCTCCGGATCAAGTGCAGGATGATATGGCTAGGGTTGCTTTGATACGAGAGATGATGTTGACCGCCCAGAGTCGTTAGAGAACTTATACGGATAGGAGGCGTAGACCCCTTGAGTTCAGGATAGGAGCCCAGGTGTGGCTGAGGGTATCACCGACACGGGGTGTCAGACGGTTCAGTATTAAGGGGAAGTTGAGCCCCCGATATGTCGGCCCTTTCGAGATAGTAGAGAGAGTCGGTGAGGTGGCATATCAACTTGCATTACCACCACAATTAGAGGGTATACATCCGGTATTCCATGTGTCTCAATTTAGGGAGTACATCCATGACCCGAGGCACATCATTAGTCACGAGGACCTTGTGGTCGAGCCAGACCATACTTTTGCAGAGCACCCGATAGCGGTTTTAAAGCGGAGTACGAGACGCCTTCGATCGAAGGAGATACCGATACCGATAGTGCAGTGGTCGAGGCGAGGAGCCGACGAGGCTACTTGGAAGACGGAGGATAGTATCCGGAGGAACTATCCCGAGTTTTACGCGAGTTTAGAGACACCGATAGGGTAGTCGGATTAGTCCCGAGCTTCTTCCTTTACCCTTACTTATGTGCTTGAGTTGTGGCATGATTTGTATGTATGTGTTTACCTCGTGAGGCGTTTTCATGAGTATGAGAGTGACGTTGGGCTTGAGATCGATAGTCGCTTTGTGAGTTCCAAACGTTTCAAGTGTGCTTCGCGAGTACCTCTTTCAAGTCTCGGGACGAAACTTGTTTTTAGGGGTTGTAACATCCAGAAATTATATTTCCGGAAATTGAGTTGTTTCCAACTTCTCCGCATCTGCGGCTTATTTCCCGCAGGCACGTTTTCTGAGTTTGGGTTTTAACGCGGGATGGGGACACCTTTTTACTTTCCGACCTCGGGAAGAGGAGTGAGGGGACAAGAGAGCTGACCCTTAGATATCCCACCTCTTTTGTCAGCCTTTACTCTCTCCTCTTTTCCCACTTCCTCTCTTACGCTCTTTCACTTCTTCTCACTCCATTCTTCCTTCTGTTTGCTCTCTTCTCCTTTGGACTTGGAAGAGATTGGTAGGAGTTGCGACTTAAATCTTTCTAGATCTGTTGTGTAGGTAAACTCTCCCTTCCTCTTGATGCTTGTTATCTCTTCTTTCTCTCCTCTTAACCTCCATAGCCAAGGAGGAAGCTTTTGAGGAGAAATCTAGTAAACCCTTGCATGTCCCCTTCCTTGGCTCATTTAGGTCGTGGTAAGGAAGCTAAGACTTGTGGAGAAGGTTTGGAGGAAGCCCAACAAGAAAAGGAGGCACTAGGAGCAAAGAACCAGTCGAAGAAACGAAGAAGACGGACCTTCTGCTGTTCGACCGCGGGGGCGGACCATCAGAGGCGCAGGGGCGGATTGAGGCCACCTCAGGGACGGACACCAGAGGCGCAGGGGCGGCGCCAAGGATCCGTAGGGGCGGCAACAGGTTGCCTCCGGGGGCGCAAGCTTGCTTCCGCGGCTGCGTTTTCTTCACCAGTAGGTTCCTTCCTCCTTTCCTTTTCGTTCCTTCCTTAGACCTTATGTTGTTACTTAACTAGAAGCATGATTAGGTTGGACCTAGGACTTATGAGAATGCCATTTAGTAGCTTGAACCTAGGTGCCCTTGAAGCTTTAAGTGATCTTTTGTGTGTAAAGGCCGTGTGGTCTCTCTTCCATCTTACCCTCTTAGTCCAACTTGGTTGTGTACCTAATCTCTCTTGGGTTGTGGGCTGTTATTCCCTCCTACCCTTTCTTATCTTGTCCTTGACCTCCTAAAGGTTTAAGAGAGTCTTCCTAGCTTCTAGTTGTTGAATCCCTTGTTTGATTTTAGCTTTGGAGCGACTTGGAGTGTGTTGTGACTTGTTGTTGACATGTATACCTTGTTGGTCAGGCTTTGGTTTTCCATTCTGGAAAAGTGAGATCGTTGGTTTGATTAGCTTGAGACGAGGTAAGTCCTCGGACTTACTTAGCCGCTTTTATGCCTTATTTGGATGTATATGGTAGTGTGTGTTTACCGCTTTTAAGCATGAAAATGGATTAGAATTTACTTGACCTTATTTATTGGCCCATCGTTACTACTACTATTATTATTATCGGGCGGTGACATCACCTCTTAGTTTCCCGAGGGAGACTGGGGGGATCTCAGCGACCAGGCCATACACAGTCTACGGACGGGCTTCTTTATCACTCCTAAAACACCCCAAGTTTTGGGAACTTGAAGCGCTACGGGCTAGGACCGCACAATGGGTCCCGACCCTCAGAGTAGCAACAGCAAACGGATCTTACAACAAGGCACAGACGAATGAAAACAAAACTCAATATAAAATCAAAGGTTTAAACCAAAAGAAAACACAAAAGCTCGACAGTCGGGTTCAAAACAAAAGGGAAGCAACAAAAGAAAAACAAAACCCGATCCCGTCCTATAATGTACGGGAACCCCGGCTGACCACACCTTCTGGATCACTCAACAGCATCCTGAACTTGCGGAATATCTACAACGACGGTATAAACCGTTAGCTAACATTCTAGGTATAAGCAAGAGTGTAAAGGCACAAACACACATAAGGTAAAGAAAACACATAGCATGCTTACACATCAACCGGTTATTATCTTTCATTAAGGTTATCCATTACTAATTCAACTTCTTTTGTCACACAAGAATCTCTCAAAACTCGCCTCCGCTTCCTTCTACCAATATGAATGGATCAGTACTATCCGTTACCTACGGGTCTGGGTTGCAAGAGCACATTCTAGTCTCCTGTAGAACTAGACAAGTGGTCACCGCCCGATTATAATACACTTGGGCCAATTAAGGTTAACAAAGGGTGAATCCTATTTCCAATTATCCGTTATAACATGATAGCAATGCAAACAAGCCAATACAATCCAACTAGTACGCGGAATAAACTAAGTAAGTCCAAGGGACTTACCTCACACGAAGGTAACACAAGAGATCAGCGAACAACTCAGAAAACACTCAAGGAAGCTCAATTTCCCTCAGGAAAGGAGCAAGGAAAGCCTGTACGAACAAGCAACACGGATCAGGAACGAAACGGTCGCTAGAAGTCTATGACTTCTAGTCTCAAAGATCTCTAAAAGATCAACCCATGCTAAGGGCTCAGCCTTAGTCTTACAACAACTCAGGGAACAAGGTACAACCATAAGGAACCAAGGAAGGAACGAGGAAAGGAAGGAAGGAAGCAACTCGCCAAAGACGGGAGTTATTGTAGAGAAACCACAGGGGCGGCTAGACAGATGCGTAGGGGCAGCTGAACAGATGCGCAGGGGCGGCTCTGTGCAAGCGCAGGGGCGGCAGCGTGACAAAAAGCGCTGTCGGATTTCTTCTTCGACAGAACTCACAGCAAGGGCAACCAAAGCTCGAATCTTTGGTTCCAACACGTCAAGACTCCACTCCAGAGAGCCTAAGAACAACAAAGGGTCAACAACGGAACACTCCACAAGAATAAAGGCTCATGCTTGATCCTTGGAGAAGAAGGAAAGAGAAGAACAAAAGGAAGAAACCAAAACAGAAGGGAAGGCATGCAACGCTAAAGGAACGTGAGGAAAAACCAGAAAAGATGCACTTGCACGTTCAGCGGGATTGCAGGAAGCAAGGACGGTTGCAACTCTCTAGGGTTGAAGAAGATGATAGCAAGGAACGGGAAAAAGGGGAGAAATAAGAGAATATATATGGAGGGCTAGAACGCTATACGGAAAGGGTGTCTAGGGTTAGAAAGAAAACAAGGAAACCGGCTCATAAGATAGAATATTGGATATTCTATCTATGGAAGAAAGATAAAACGAACAAAAACAGATCGGCGCGATTTGTCGTAAAATTCGCAGGGACGGATCTCACAGCCACAGGGGCGGATCTCACAGCCGCATGGGCGGCTGGCCGCGGGGGCGGCCCTCTTCACCGCAGGGGCGGTGAAGGCAAAGATCTAGGATCTTAAATCAGATCCCCCCTAAAAAGAAGTTTCGTCCCAAAACTTGTAAAAGTCAAACGGTCACAATAACACACTGAAAAAGAACTGAGCTCACATATTCCCAATCAGGGCACGTAGCACAAAATGTCACACAAAAGCGTTCACAACGCAACAAAGGAAAAATCAAACAACAGACTAAGCTAAAGGTGCAACAAGCTCAGCGTAAAACTCCGGATAGTTCCTCTGGATACTATCCTCTATCTCCCAAGTCGCCTCATCAGCTCCTCGCATCGACCACTGTATCTTCCACATCGGGATGTCATTCGAATACAAGCGTCCCGTACTACGCTCTAAGACAGCCACCGGGTGCTCTACAAACGTGTGGTCTGGCTCGATCACTAGATCCTCATGACTGACAATGTGTCTTGGGTCAGGTATGTACTCCCGTAGCTGAGACACATGGAAAACTAGGTGAACACCCTCGAGTCTCGGTGGCAACGCAAGTCTGTATGCTGCATCTCCAACTCGCTCAAGAATATCGAACGGTCCAACATATCTGGGACTCAGCTTCCCCTTGACACCGAAACGTCTGACGGCTCGTGTCGGAGATACTCTCAACCAAACTTGAGCTCCAACTCTGAACTCCAGAGGTTTGCGCCTCTTATCTGCATAGGATTTCTGTCGACTCTGTGCTGCTAACATCGGCTCGCGGATCACCGCTACACGGGCCATGTCATCTTGTATCTGCTCAGGTGCTACCCCGCTAGCACTACTAGGCTCATCCCAACAAAGCGGTGTATGTCATCTCTATCCATATAAAGCCTCATAAGGAGCCATCCTGATCGATGCGTGTCAACTGTTGTTGTACGAAAACTCTAGTAAGGGAAGGTGATCTGGCCACACATGTCCCCAGTCTAACACACAGGCTCGCAACATGTCCTCCAAAGTCTGGATGGTCCGCTCAGACTGACCATCGGTCTGAGGATGATACGTTGTCGTGAACTGCAAACTCGTACCTAGGGCGGCATGAACTTGCTGCCAGAACCTCGAAGTGAACCATCTGTCTCTATCAGAGACAATGGTCCTAGGTACCCCATGAAGTCTCACTATTTGTCTCGTGAACTCCTTTTCTAATCGACTCACCGGCCACGTTTCCTTGATCGGAATGAAACGTGCGGTCTTTGTCAGTCGATCTACGATGACCCAGACAGCATCAAAACCATGACTCGGTCTCAAACCGGTCACAAAATCCATAGAGATGTCTTCCCACTTCCATTAAGGAACGGGGAGTGGGTGTAGCTCGCCTCCTAGTCTATGATGCTCGATCTTGACCTGCTGACAGGTCGCACACTGAGCTACATATCTCGTCACATCTGGCTTCAGACCTCCCCTCCAGAAAGAGCGTCTGACATCCTGATACATCTTACTCGCACCAGGGTGTACTGAGTAAGGTGAAGAGTGAGCCTCCTGAAGGATCCTTTGTCTCAACTCTCGATCTGACGGCACACAAACACACTCTTGGCGTCTAAAAACTCCGTCAGCACCAACGGTAAACTGTGGTGCCTCTCCTCGAGACATCCGGTCTCGAATTTGTGTCAAAGATGGACAACTCTCCTGTTTCTGTCGGATTTCGGCCAACAGATCAGGTACTATCTCCAAGGTGGACAACTGGCTATCGGAATTTGGGAAGTAGATATCCATCTCTAGCCATGCCAAATCTCGTTGTAACTGTGGCTGAGCTGTCAGCCTAGTGATCGCCATCTCCAGGGAAGTCTTCCTACTGAGAGCATCTGCTACCACGTTAGCCTTTCCCGGGTGGTATAAGATCTCAAGATCAAAGTCCTTGATCAACTCTAACCATCTGCACTGGCGGTTATTCAACTCCCGCTAAGTGAATATGTACTTCAAACTCTTATGGTCTGTGAAAATCTGACACGTGGCTCCGTACAAATAATGTCTCCAAATCTTCAAAGCATGAACAACAACGGCTAACTCAAGATCATGGGTAAGATAATTCTCCTCGTATGTCTTCAACTGTCGAGACGCATAAGCGATCACCTTTCCCCTCTGCATCAAAACACATCCCAAGCCCAGCTTGGATGCATCGCTGTAAACTACAAAACCCTCAATGCCCTCTAGCTGAGCTAGGATAGGAGTAGAGGTCAATCTCTTCTTCAGCTCCTCGAAACTCTACAGGCACGACTCGGATCATACGAACCTCGTAGACTTCCGCAACAAGGAAGTGAGCGGTCGGGTGATAACAGAAAAGCCCTCTACAAAACGCTTGTAGTAGCCTGCCAATCCTAAGAATCTGCGGACCTCCTTGACGTTCTTAGGTGGCGGCTAAGATGCTACTGACTCGATCTTTTCCGGATCTATCTTGATCCCTTCAGCTGAAACTATGTGACCAAGGAATGCTACCTCGGACATCCAAAACTCGCACTTAGAGAGCTTGGCGTAGAGCTCTCTATCCTGTAAGACCTGAAGAACAATCCTCAAGTGTCCTGCATACTCCTCTCTACTGCGGGAGTAAACCAGAATGTCGTCGATGAAGACAACTACAAACTGGTCTAGAAAGTCGATGAAGATGTTTTTCATCAACTCCATGAAGACTGCGGGTGCATTCGTAAGCCCAAATGGCATCACTACAAACTCGTAGTGTCCATATCTGGTCCGAAATGCCGTCTTGGCTACGTCCTTCTCTCTCACTCTCAGCTGGTGATATCCAGATCTTAGATCAATCCTCGAAAACACTGAAGCTCCATGTAGCTGATCCAAAAGATCATCGATACGGGGCAATGGGTACTTGTTCTTGATCGTTACCTTGTTCAGTTCTCGGTAGTCGATACATAACCTCATTGACCCATCTTTCTTCCTGACGAAGAGAACTGGTGCACCCCAAGGAGATACACTAGGGAGGATGAAGCCCTTCTCTACTAACTCCTCAAGATGCTTCTTCAACTCAAGCATCTCGATAGGCGCCATACGATAAGGAGCCTTAGCGATCGGTCTCGTACCGGGCTCTAGATCAATGCCAAAGTCTATACTCCGTTGTGGAGGTAAATCTGATGGCTCTCCAAAGACGTCTACAAACTCACAAGCTACTAGAATCTCCTCCAAAGCTGGACTAGTACTATCCTTCATGGCATAGCACCAAAAAGCCTCACATCCTTGACTTATAAGTCCCGCAGCTCGAACTGCACTGATGATTATACCAGTCTTTCCGAGATTCCATCCTTTGAAGATCTCAACATGGCCTGCATCTGTATTCACTGTCATTGCCCTCTTGCCGATGTCCAGAACTGCTCGATGTCGATCCATCCAATCCATACCCAAAATAACTTCTTCATGTACTAAGTACATGATGAAGAAGTTAGCTGGCCAATCGTGACCTCCCAATCTAATAAGGACATCGCGAACCTCTCGTGTACCTCGAATCTTACCCTTATCGGGTAATCCTATAAAAAAGGGTCTACCTTCTACCGTTACTAAGGTCAATCTATCTACACAAGCATCAAATATAAAACAATGCGTAACATTGGTATCGAAAAAAACTCGGACAGGAAAACCATTAATATGAATGGTACTTGTAGGTGCTGGCGTTGTCGGCTCTACAACACTCCTCAACTCATACACCCTAGCTGAACATCTCTGGTGTCTACATATCCACCAACATGTCCTCTACCTCTCCCCTGTCCCGGCGTGGAACCTTGAGGAACGGTAGAACCAGAAACTCTCTGTTGCTGCTGCTGATAATGCGATCTCTGTCCTCCTCCAACAACACTAGCAGCTGAGCAACCCTGTTGAGATAGCGCCTTGCCTTGACGACAAAACGCAGCTCTATGTCTGGGCTTGCCGCAAGTAAAGCAAGTCACTGCTGGTGGTACGCTAAGAACGTGTGCACGCAATAAGCTTTAAATTTATACTCGTTATATTTCTCCTAACTCCTAGCGAACCCGCAGTGTACGGGACGTTTTGTAGTAGGGATAGTATTCCGAGGTCGAACACAAAGACTGAGGTGAGATTGATTCGATTGGTGATTAAGTTTAGTGAAGATCTAGGCTTAAGAAAAGAGAAAGAAATAAAGAAATGAAAACCTCAATGTTTTTGGTTGGTTTTTAGGTGATCAATCAAGGATCACAAATCATGCAAGTAAACAATCAACTAAGCCAACACCACAAGTAAGCAAAGCAAACACGAAATATATGATCAAAGAGAGAAGAGTGGATTCTAGGGATTGGAAATTCCGGTTATGGCATAGGACTCAAGCTATCTAATCATTCCATGGATTAACTATGATATATTGGGAGTAAGTGTTTCTAGATTGGGATCAATCACCGGGTAGGTCTCATGGTCCACTAGTCTGTTCCTAAAGTCTCATCACCGGGTAAGTCTCAAAGAGCCTAAGGAATGGAATTCTACTCAAACCGGATTGTCATCTAGGGATCTAACCTATCCTTACCGGGTAAGTCTCGGAAGGGCAAGTCCTAAACAACTATCCTAGCACACTTAGTCCAGTGGCGGCTTATGAGGCTCACCACTACCTAGAGCTTATCATTTTTGAAATCTAAGGGTAAGAATTACCGGGTAGGTCTCTTCTAACACTTAGTTGCTAACACTAGGTCACCCTAGGATAGATTTAACTCAACAAACACTAGGATTTCAATATTCTAACAATCTAGAACTTAGATCCATCAAATCAAACGAAACAGGCAAACCACGGGATGTTCTACCACTTCCACGGCCGTGGAGTGGCAAGAACAAACCGTGGACTACAGTAGTGACTTTGTTCTAGCAAATGAATCATCCAAGGGCGAATCTAAGTCCATCCTATCATAGTCCTAGCCATAACCATCCTTTCCTTACCCTAGAATCGCATCTATTTAGCCTACAACATACATCATCACAATCGAAATCATCAAGCATAAAATCATAGCATCCATTTGCAAGATAATGAAGAGAAAGAGATGAACAAGTGAAACAAGTAAAACCAAGCTGAAAATGAGATTAGAAAGACTCACAACCCTTCAAAAGAAGGTTTAATCGATTCTTACAACTCTAGAAAACGATTCCGATAATCTTCACTACAAATTCTATCAAAGACTAGCAATGGTGTGTTCTTCTCTTCTTCTCCAATAGAGCTCTTCTTCCTCCTCCAATGGTAGCTCTCCTCCAAGCTTCCCCTTGAGAGAATCTTCTTGTTGAGAGTATGGGAGAGAATGGTAGTGATGGGAGCTCTCCTTTTCTCAGCCTTGCAGGACCACTTTTATACTACAACCTTGCTAAAGTTGGCCATGAGATCGTGGCACAGCTGTCACGACCGTCTGGCAAAAACCACGGTTGGTTTCCACTGCCGTGGTCCTTCAGTGACCGTGGTTTTGGTGTTCAGCTTGCTTTGGATCATTGAGTCACGATTTGGTGCATGGCTTGCACCAACAAGGTCTCATGGGTCTTTCTTAGCCTCTAGCTTGCATCCTAATGAGTCCGAGGGTGTGTCATCTTGATGAACGATCCTCAATCGTATCGGTTAAGCTCCTAAATCTCCCAAAATACCTACAAAGCAATGCAAAAGTCTGTGTAGACGTCTATCTCGACAAAATACGTGAATTGAGTGCAAACGTCGTGAACTAGTGCTAAACCATGCATGAATGAGTGAGGAATCTATCTAAATAAGTGTCTAATCCTAAGTCATAAATCGTGTTATCAGCTGGCTTCTTGCAATCAGCTCGGATGTGTCCGACTACTCTGCAATAATGACATTGTCGTGCTCTGTCAAAACTCTACGGAAAACAAGAACGTCCAGGCGACTGACTACGCCCAAAATCAGCTGCTCCAGCTCTAGCACTGGCTGATCCAGTCTTCTGTCTCTTCTCAGGACCTCCAGTCTGAGAAGCTCTCCTCTAACCCGGTCGGTCTCTCGCATAAGCAGAAGCTCTATCCTGATAATCCTTCAAAGATTCACAACGGAAACCAGTAAGATAAGAGTGTGTCGACTCTCTCAACCTTCGAGAGAAAAGGTAAACATGTTGATCCTCCGGTGGTGCAAAAGGACCTAGCAATGCCAACTCGTCCTGAAACTTGAGGATTATCTCAGCAATAGGCAAATCCTCGAATCCAACCTCAAGGAAATCCTGAACACGGTCTCTCCTCATGGTTGCAGGGCAATAGCGATCCCTGATCACTGTCTTCATCTGCTCATAACTGGTGACCTTACTGAGAATTGTCCTCCACCAAGAATGAGCCTCATCCTTCAGCAGCGTCTGTGCTATGTTGACTCGACGTCCCTCGGGGCAACCGATAGCTTCCATAGCAGAATCAACCTGTCCTAGCCACTTCTCCACCTCCAAGTCAGTCCTTCCCACGAAGACGGGAACCTTCAGCTGATCGAAAGCCTTCAACCAACTGTCGGGCTTTGGCTCCTTTGCCTCAGCCGACGCTCTAACAACCTCAACAACTCCAACAGGCGGGGCAACAACTTGTGTAACTCTTTGCAAAACCTCAGCTGATCTCGCGGGAACTGGCGGCACTAGTGTTGGTCCTCCAGTCCTGATAGCTTCCTCAACTCTCTACACATAGTCGCGAAATGTAGAAGCTCCAATAGATACTCGTGAGGACTTTGCTGATGGCGCTCTCAGTGCTCCAAACCTAGCAGCGGTCCCATTTCCAGTCTCAGGAACAATCCTCTCGGCGACCTCTTCAGCAAACGCCTCGGTGATAGGCGGATCAGCAACTAGGGCTTGGCCCCGACCTCTAGCTAGTGGAGGTCTTCCTGCACGTCCTCGTCCACAGACGGCACGTGGAAGTGGTGGTCAAAACAAAATGGAAGCAACAAAAGAAAAACAAAACCCGATCCCGTCCTATAATGTACGGGAATCCCGGATGACCACACCATCCGGATCACTCAACATCATCCTGAACCTGCGGAACATCTACAACGACGGTATAAACCGTTAGCTAACATTATAGGCATAAGCAAGAGTGTAAAGGCACAAACACACATAAGGTAAAGAAAACACTTAGCATGCTTACACATCAACCGGTTATTATCTTTCATTAAGGTTATTGTTCGCCACTTAGCGTGCGTGTAAATAAGTCTTAAATTTATAAAACTAGAATCAAGCAAGCGAACCCACAGTGTATGGATCGGCGTAGTTAAGCAAGAATTCCAGAGTATCGAACACAGGGATTTGGGGGGAACAAATTCAATTATAAAGTTCTCAAGCAAGTAAAAGAGTGAAGCTTTGCAAATATATTGGGAAAACAGCAACCCTAAAGATCCAGGTATCTGATTGTGGCAATCGATTCAAGATATACTAAAGAACTAAGGATAGAGTTAAGAGTTGCAAAGGTATGCTAAGGTAAAGCAATGTACGGTGAAGTTCCAAGACTTTATATGACTTATCTAAAGACACTCTCTATAAAGGTTGTTGAGGCTTCAGTATAGAAAGGATCTAAAGGTAAGAATTGATCTCAAATACCCAAACTTATAACCCAAGGATCAAAACTAACTAAACCGATTAAGGTTGTGACACTCGAAATCGAAGTAGAGGTTGTTGAGGCTTCACTACTACCTAGAAAAGGGCAAACCTAGACTAGATTAAAGCTAATCTTTAACTTTGGATCAAAGTAAAAGCAAAGTTCATAAACTGGTGTAAATTACGGGTAGATCTTGAGTTCCACGGCCGTGGAATCTCAAGAACAAACCGTGATTTTGGTTCGTCGGCGAATCTCTCTAACTCTCAGGGTCCAATCTTTTTACGATC
Source organism: Fagopyrum homotropicum (assembly GCA_033239125.1). Classification (NCBI taxonomy): domain Eukaryota; kingdom Viridiplantae; phylum Streptophyta; class Magnoliopsida; order Caryophyllales; family Polygonaceae; genus Fagopyrum; species Fagopyrum homotropicum. The sequence goes on along the minus strand of BSWB01000001.1, from coordinate 136,641,408 downwards.
GATCTATCATCATCTAAGCTACAACTATCAACCCTTCACCTTAGAATTGCTAAAGGGTTTTAGCCAACAGTCATTATAATATCAAATTCAAGATTAAGAAGAATGAAAGATGAAAACCTTCGAAAACCTTCACTAAAACTCAAATCAATCTCAAATCCACAAACAAGGGTAATAATGTATAACATATTTGGAATAACACAACCCAATAACAATCCTTGATAAGAACGAAGAACGGGATGTCAATCCGTCTTCTAATCAAACCTAAGGACAAAAGGCGCAACTTCCGCCACACACAACTTCCAAATCTTCGAGCCTTCGTAAATCTCCGTTGCAAAAATGCAATTCTTCGCACATCCAATGAAACCCTAGGCACGTGTAAGTGAGCGTAAGCGAAGGTGCCGAATTCTCCCTCCTTCAGCCCTTTTATAAGGAAGGATAAAATAACCGTCCGGCCCATATGCGTAAACAATGTGTCAATATTTTATTCGTCAAAAGATTGCCTAAATCACGGTTTCATGGAGTTCCACGGCCGTGGTTTAGAGCGTGGAAGTGGATTACGGTTCTTCACAACTTCCACGACTATACGTTATACCGTGTAACTCTCTGGAATGCTCCACGTTCATGTTGCCAAGATCCACGGCCGTGGTTTTGGGCGTGGACTTCTCTACGGCCGTATTTTAGAGCGTGGAAGTGTAAATTGCTTGTAGTTTCCTTTGTGTCGTGTCATTCCTCCTCCTAGCATCTCCCTTGGCTTCTTTGATGTGTCCTCAATCCTTGGATGTTCTCAATTCATCTCCTTCCTCTCTGAATTGGTTCGGTTTTAGCTCTTATTCACCTATAATTAACACAAAGCTTATGTAGACCTCTATATCGACAATGTAGATAAACTAGCTAACAATTGCTTCAATGCCTTATCAATGAACACTATAATGAGTGAAAAACTACTAGAAAGAGTACCTAGAATATCGCAATATTTCATGCTAACAAAATACCTCATACTTGCCATTTGCTTGTCCCCAAGCAAGGTCTTTCAAAAGCTTTAGAACTCAAGTTAGGATGAAATATGCATGCAATCTCAAAAACAAAACATCTTTTAGGTAAATGTGCTTCTAGTCAATAGATCATTCTCAAACCTTACTTCATTCATTCACGAGACTCTCATATACATAAGCAAAGAATAAAGAGGAAGGAAACATCGTGAATTGATCAAACTTCAATGTAAGCATCATAACCTTCAAACATTATCAAAATCAAACATAAGAAACTTCAATTTAGATCACCAAGTCATATAACATTCTCTTGATCTTAAGGACTTTCAAATAAGGTCTAGAATGCGGAAAGGAAGGGGAAACTATAAGGAATGTGGTGCATGAATCCGGGAAAATGGACAACTAACTCTTTTCTTTTTCTCTTGCGGTTTTGCAACACTTTCAACTTGGAGCTTTGCTCTCTTCTTTTCACATTATTTTTCGACTTTACTTTTTTGAGTTATGGACAGAGGTACACAAAAACCGAAGCCTAGGAGATTGGCGGTTCTCAATTTTGTGAGATGCCTCAAACCCTTGATGCACATACCATAATCCGTTAGGAATATCGCTCAATCTGACTTTGGCAAGACACAAACACCCGGCTATGTGAATGGTGCCGAGTTACTCATCGTCATGATTGACTTCCCCAAACCTCCAAGTTCTTTCTATTCTTTGAATGCAAAATTTTGCTTTCATGGCCCTCCCACATCAAACATGCCAAATATCAACTCCTCCAAATTCCCGGATAGGTAAGGGAGGCCATTATTTCATTGAGGGGCTAAATGATCAAAGAAAGAAGAAAGAAAATCGAATTGCCTTAATCATTTCAACAAGAAGTATAAGAACTTATCTTGTGATTTCAACCTTGATTTCTCAATATGATTTAGATAAAACTTTTCACATTATGAAACTTGCAAGAGAGGAATAATCAACACATTCAATTTCTTTTCAATTCATTATTTGTTTAGACATACAATTGTCATCAAAAACTCAATTCACAAGTAGTGATTATCATAGAAATCATCTCCATTCTTAGAAGCACAAAATTTTCAAAATTTTTCGATTTTTATGGGTTTTTCAAAAGCTTTTTCATGCAATGCGATAATGAAACGTGTAACAATGGAATGAAACATGCAAATTATTCTCAATCAAAGCAAGCAAAAGTGAGTAGAGTTATTACAAACGATAGTCACGCCCCACCCCATACTTGAGACAAACATTGTCCCTAATGTTCAGAAAGAAATAAAGAAAAGAAAGAAAGAAAATGAACTCACAAGACGGCGGTGGAGCGGCTAATGCTACAATCATCCATGGTCATCACTGAGGAGCTGGTGGTGGTGGAAACGGGAAGAAGTCGGGGTCGTAGTTCCGCCCAAACTGCTGGCGGTAGATGTCTCTCATCATCCTATCATGTGCATCGGCTCGTGCATCCCTAGTGTCCTGCCGGATCTCCAAAGCACCGACTCTCCTGGAAAGGTCAGTGGCCCACTCCGGTAGCTGCTCGTACCACTCCGGCGCCTGACTATACCAAGCTGGTGCATCTGATGGTGCTGGTGCAGGTGGTGGCTGTGCATGCCAAGTCGGTGGAGCTCCCATCCACTCCGGCTGCGTGCTATACCAATCGGGAGGGGTCGCCATCCATGTCGGCCTCTCACTCACGCTGGCACGGGGAGAGGAAGAACCGGAAGCTCTAGCAGGGCGGGGGGGCTGCCTAGGGAGGTCGGGAAATGTGTCCGGCTGATCCGGAAAACTGCCAAAAGTCGTGCTCCTCACCTCCTCCCTTAAAACCGTCATCCCCTCTTATCTCCTCCTCATCTACAGCTGGCATCTCTGGGGGAGCATACGGAGGTGCTACCAATCTATCGCATGCATAGCAGCGAATGTCTCCTTCCAGTTATGGCATCCAGCAATAATGGAATACTCGGGAAGCCATGTAACACCTCTACCTCCTCTACCCTCCCAAGGCATGGCAGCGGTAGGTGGACCTCTATGCCTAGGAAAGATAATACCTCTAGTCATGAGGCTCTGAAGTCCTAGAGGTCTAGCCGCTATCCTAGTGCACGCGGAGAAGTCAATACACAGCTGTCTAGCAAGGTGGGTGACCATCCCACCATATCCAATATTGCCGGCCCTCTTGTTCTTTAGCTTACTCATGGTAGAAGCTAAGAGGGTGGCACAGTCAGCCGGCCTACCATGCAGCATACAGTATAGCAGAAACAACTCATCAGTCTTGATTTTTTGAGGAGTCTCAGTCCTAGGGAAGAGACACTCAGAAAGTACTCGGTGGGCTATCTTCAAGGCTAAGGGATAAATCAACTTAGCCTTGGTATCAGCAGGTTGTCGGCGGTCCTCGCTAGCATATACCATGGCAATGTCCTGCCAAAAATCCTTGGCGTACACGCCACTAGGAAATCGACCATTGAAGGTCTCATGGAACCCAAAGAAGGCTCCAAACTCTCAGATCAAAAACTCATAGTTCCTCTCCATCAGCCTGAAAGAAACTGTCCTATCCACATGACTATGCTCAAAAGAGATTGATGTATTATTTGACACTTATGTGATGTATGACTCTACTTGATCGGATATTTATTTATATTTATGCTTCAGTTTGCTTCTATGTGTTTATCTGAGATTGCATGCATACATACAGGTTATTTGATTGAGAAAAAAATGTCGAAATAGAAAAAAAACTGGTTTTAAAAAAAAAATTTGACCTCGACCGGGGCAGTTCTGGCCGAATGAGGTGTTTCACCTCGGTTGACCCAAGAACACCTCGACCGAGGTGGGTTAACTGAGAGTTTTCGAAACGATTTTTGTGCTTTTTATCTGGATATGATCTCAGTGAAGATCTTGCTTACTGACTGGTTTTGAAATCTTTATGTGTTTGAAAGGCTTTATAGTATGTTTAAGTTGCTAAATGCTTTGTTTGAAATTATTGGCATGTTTAATACTTTGTTTTTATCCAACTTATGTTGAATTTGAAGGTTGACACCGCAAGATAAGTTCTCTCACTTTCTTCCTGGAAAGACCAAGGCAATTCATTCTTCTCTCTTCTTCTTCTTAATCACGCTTAGCCCCTCATATACATTTTGCCTCCCTTTACCTATCCGGGAATTTGGAAGCAAGCGAAGTAGTGAAAGCAAGTGAAGTTAAAGTTGAGAAGTTGGCTGGAAGTGAAAGTGTTAGAAAGTAATAATAGGTTTGGGGAAGTCAATCATGATGATGAGTAACTCGGCACCATTCAAATAGCCGGGTGTTTGTGTCTTGCCAAAGTCGGTGTTACGCTAAGATCGTGTGATGTGTGTACGCAATAAGCTTTAAATTTATACTCGTTATATTTATCCTAACTCCTAGTGAACCCGCAGTGTACGGGACGTTTGTAGTAGGGATAGTATTCCGAGGTCGAACACAAAGACTAAGGTGAAATCGAGTCAAACAATGGTCATAGATAGTGTGGATCTAATCTAAGAAAAAGTCAAGGAACAAAGAAACGAAAATGATGATATTTTTGGTTGGTTTTTGTAGTGATCAAGCAAGGATCACAAATCAAGAAAGATAATAAAACAAGCTAACAACTCAACTAGCAAACAAACAAGTAACTCAAAACACAAGTATATGATCAAGAGAGAAAAGTGGATTCTAGAGGTCAAGATTTCCGGTTATGGCATAGGACTCAAGGTTCTAAGGATTCTAAGGACAAGTTGCGGTGTTGGGGAAGAGTGTTTCACTAATTGAAGCAATTACTGGGTAGGTCTCTCACTTCACTAGTCCCGCATCTAACTCCTATTACCGGGTAGGTCTCAAGGTGGTTAAATAGGAAGTTCTACACAAACCGGATACTACTTAAGGGTGCAACCCTCTCCTTACCGGGTAAGTCTCGGAATAGGGAAGTCTCAACTACTAATCCTAGCACACTCGATCCAATAGCGGCTTATGAGGCTCACTACTACCTAGCATTCATCATCTTAGGTATCTAAGGTCGGAAATCATCGGGTAGATCTCTTCCCTCACTTAGATTGATAGCATTAGGTGATCCTAAGCTAAATTAGGCTTAATAAACACTAGGATTTAACAACCTAACACCCTAACATACAGATTCATCAATCAAAGACCAACAGAGAAGAAAATCGGATGGATCATGGGAAAATCGGCCGATTTACGTGATGAACAGGCCGATTTTTCCTTCTGTTGTGAGTTTCGTGCATATAAATCATCCTAAACTAACATATAAGTTCATTCTATCATCACCCTAGCCATAACCATCAATCCATCACTTTAGAATCACAATAAACTAGCCAATAGTATGCATATCAAGATCCAAAATCATCATACAAGCATACATGGTTCTCATAGATGAATAATGAAAGATAAGCAAATAAAATCAATAAATCTCAGCTAAATCCAAGTTGTAGCAAGACTTACAAACTCTTAAATGAAGATCCAAAACGTTCCTAACAATCCTTGCAATAGTTCTTCAATCCAAGATTACAAAAATCACTCAAAAGTCACTCAAAACCTTACTATCACTCCTAAAATGGTGTTCTTCTTCTTCCTTCAATCCTTGAGAGTTTTCTTCTCCTCCAATCTTTTCCCCCAAATTGGTGAGCTGTGAATGAGAGTGTGGGAGAGGAGAGATCTTTAGCAACAACCTGCAGGACCACTTATATTCTCCACCAAGAGCATGGCCAGACAAGAGATCGTGGGACACGTGGCTTAAGCTGTCAAAGGCCCAAAAATCGACCCAGTGGATAAAATCGGCCGATTTAGCTGCTAGTTGGTCCGATTTTCTTGAGCAGAAACATGCTATGATCGTCTAGCCATGAGTTGCTCCATTGCTTGCACCAATAGTGGTCTTTGTGTCCTTTGTTGCTCCAATTATGCTCCTCCAATGCTTTGGATGTGTACCATCATGAGGCTTGTCCCTCAAATGTATCGATTAACGTCCAATAGATCCCAGAATTACCTACAAAACCGATAAAAGGTAGTGTAGACGTCTTTTCTAGAAATGTGCATGAATTGAGCGAAGACGTCATGAACCAATGCCAAGACTTGCATGAATGAGTGAGAAATCTATCTAAATGATTACCTAAACCTAAGTCATAAATCGTGTTATCAAAAATACCCCATACTTAAGGTTTGCTCGTCCCCGAGCAAATTCCCAACTATAGACTAAGAGATGACATGATTTATGTATGCAGAAAAATGGCAAAATCTTTTTGGAGTTGTGCTTCTAATATTGGATCACCTTCATAGTCATGTTTCATGGCAATGGACAAGCAATTATGCATCAAATAAATGAAAGCATGGAAAGACAATTACACTTAACTTGATAGCATGCAATGAAATGTAAAGATGAAGAAGTCAAGATGATCATGAGTATATCCAATCTAAATCACTTAGCCTCACACACATGCAAGTAGGTCAAAAGGACTTGTAAAATAGAAGGCCAAGAAACGTTGTGATTAGGTGGGAATTTTCTAGGGTATGTGATGCTAATCCGGGAAAGGAACTAAACAACCACAACTTCACATTTCTTATCGACTTCCCTCAAGTGCATATTTTTCATTTTCTTTTCTTTCTTTACTTTCCTTTTTTTTTTTTTGAGACAATGGCATTGGTGTACAAAAGCCGAAACCTTGGTGATTAGCCATCCTCGGGCTTTTTCTATTTTTCGAGGTGCATCCACACCGGGCACACATACCAAAGCTCGTTAGGACTATTGGTTTATTTGACTTTGGCAAGGCACCAACACCCGATTATGTGAAGTGTACCGAGTTACTTGTCATTTAAGCCAATGTCCCCAAACCTATATTTTTGGCTACACTTTCGCAACAATTTCAGCACTTTATTCATGACATTCCTTTCATCAACAACTTCACCCCACACTTGCTTTTCACACACATCAACACACTAACATGCTCCTATTCCCGGATGGGTCAAAAGAGGTCAATTTTTCATCAATTGAGGTGCTCAAGCAACATGATCAAGATGAGAAGTAGAGGAAAATGAATTGCCTTAATCACTCCTAATTGATGTGCAAGAACTAGCATGCAATTTCAACTTTCAATCCTCAATTAAATCAAGGCAAGCATCATAATCACAAGTCATTCATGGAATTCAAGATAAGTATTTCAAGTCCACATATGCATTCATCAATTTAACACATAAGGCCATCCATAGCCAATCCACAAGATAAGATTCATCATTAGGGTCATATCCAAGCCTTAGAAGCACTAAAAATTTTTAAAATTTTCTGAATTTTTTGGATTTTTCGGAATATGTATGTACAATGCAAGACATAATGAAACATGTGACAATATTAAACTATCCTAGATGCTAATCATGCAAGTGATCATGAAAACCCCACTCCATACTTAGAAACACATTGTCCCCAATGTGGAAACTAAATAAAGAAGTGAAAGAGAGTCCTCACAATGTAAAATTGGTGATGCTTTGGTATTTTGGTTCACATTGAATGATGATGGTGGATGATTGATCAAGGATGGTAGGGAGCTCTTGATGTTCGTTAATGGTGTCGGAACCCGCGCTTGGCACCGCAAGCCGTCCAAGTTCCATGTCCGCTCCACCCATGCTTGATTGGAGATCATCACTTTCCTTTACAGAGGAAAAATCGGACCATCACCCAGGAAATCGGCCGATTTCTGTAAAGATCAGTCCGATTTTCCTGGGTGCTTTCTTCCTCATCCATGTGCTCGGATCTTGTACCTTCGGCAGTTCCATGAGGTTTTCACATGACCTCCAACATCTCATCATACATGACAATCAACAAGATCTAGCACCCAAAAACACAAAAGAAAAACAAAGCACACCAAGAGTGAGATCAAACAAAAGTAAGAAAAAGAAAGGGAAAAACATGTACCAATGGGTTGCCTCCCATTAAGCGCTTCATTAAAGTCATTAGCTTGACCAAATTCAGGAGCGTTTCAATCAAGGTGAAGCGGGGCAATCACTTCCACTGGGGCTTCCGGGATGTACTTCTTCAATCGATGCCCATTCACCTTGAAGTTACCACAATGATCTCCTCCTATCTCCACCGCTCCATGAGGAAAGATCTTCTTCACCACATATGGCCCGGTCCATCTTGATTTGAGCTTTCCGGGGAAGAGCCGCAGCCTTGAGTTGAAGAGAAGGACAAGGTCGCCTTCACTCAACTCCTTCGGGATGAGGCGCTTGTCATGCCACCTTTTGGTCCTCTCCTTGTAGATCCGAGCATTCTCGTATGCATCCAACCGGATCTCCTCAAGGGCGTTCATGTCTAGCAACCGCTTTTCTCCGGCCTCCTTGAGATCAAAATTTAGCCACTTAATGGCCCAATAAGCTCTATGCTCCATCTCTACCGGGAGGTGGCAAGACTTGCCATAGACCAACTTGTAAGGAGTGGTGCCAATTGGTGTCTTGAAAGCGGTCCTATATACCCACAAGGCATCATCGAGCTTCATAGCCCAATCTTTTCTCGTCCTAGAGACCGTCTTCTCAAGTATCCCTTTTATCTCCCGGTTGGAGATCTCTACTTGGCCACTAGTTTGGGGATGGTAAGGTGTTGCCACCTTATGAGTCACCCCATACTTAGCCAAAAGTGCCCCAAAGTTCCTATTGGTGAAATGCTTCCCTCCATCGCTTATGATCACCCTTGGTGTTCCAAACCTAGGAAAGATCACTCGGTTGAAGAACCGCACCACAACCTTGGCGTCATTTGTAGGAGAGGCGATTGCCTCCACCCATCTCGAAACATAGTCAACCGCCAATAGGATGTAGAGGTTGCCACATGAAGAAGGGAATGGTCCCATGAAGTCCACACCCCACACATCAAATATTTCCACCTCTTGTATGTTGTTCAAGGGCATCTCATTCCTCCTTGAGATGTTGCCCGTCCTTTGGCAAGCATCACAAGCTACCACGAAGCTTTGCACATCCTTGAACAAACTTGGCCAAAAGAAGCCCGATTGCAACACCTTAGCACATGTCTTGTGTGAGCTAGCATGCCCTCCACATGGCAAGGAATGACAATGGCGGATCACACTCTCCACCTCATCCTCCGGTATGCATCTTCTAAACATTCCATCCGGCCCTCTTTTGAACAAAAGTGGCTCACTCCAATAGTAGTGCCTCATATCTTTGAAGAACTTCTTCCTTTGGGCATATGTCAATCCGGGAGGCACTTCCTCACACACTAAGTAATTCACAATGTCGGCATACCATGGCTCACTTCCCCTAGACACTTGGAACAAGCACTCCTCCACTATTTGCAGTTGCTCATCCCGGAACGAGTCATCAATCGGGATGTCATCTCTTTCAAGCTCCAATGGTGGGAGTCTACTAAGGTGATCCGCCACGGAATTCTCAGATCCCTTCTTGTCCCGGATTTCCAAGTCAAACTCTTGAAGAAGAAGGATCCATCGAATCAACCTAGGCTTGGCATCCTTCTTGGTAAGTAGATAACGGATCGCAGCATGATCCGTATAGACTATGACCTTCGCTCCAACAAGATATGAGCGGAACTTCTCAAATGCATACACAACCGCTAGCAACTCCTTCTCGGTGGTAGCATAATTGAGTTGGGCATCATCTAGCGTCTTGCTAGCATAATAAATGGCATGAGTTCGCCCATCTTTCCTTTGCCCCAAAACAGCCCCAACGGCTACATCGCTTGCATCACACATGATCTCAAAAGGTAAACTCCAATCCGGAGGTTGCATGATAGGTGCGGAGATCAAGGCGTTCTTCAACCTACAAAAAGCCTCAAGGCAATCTTTGGAGAAAACAAATTCAACATCCTTCATTAGTAGGTTAGTAAGGGGCTTAGAAATTTTAGAGAAGTCTTGAATAAACCTCCGGTAAAAACCGGCATGCCCTAAGAAACTCCTTACCCCTTTCACCGAGGTAGGTGGTGGCAACTTCTCTATCGTCTCAATCTTGGCCCTATCAACCTCAATGCCACGGTTAGACACCAAGTGTCCTAACACAATACCCTCACTTACCATGAAGTGGCATTTTTCCCAATTCAAGACAAGATTTGTCTCCTCACATCTTTGCAATACTAATGACAAGTTAACCAAGCAATCATCAAAGGAAGAACCATAAACAGAGAAATCATCCATGAACACTTCCATGATATTTTCAATGTATTCCGAAAAGATAGCCATCATACACCTTTGGGAGGTGGCGGGTGCATTACACAACCCAAATGGCATTCTCCTATATGCAAAAGTACCCCATGGACATGTAAAGGTTGTTTTCTCTTGGTCATCGGGGTGGATAGGGATTTGGAAGAATCCACTATAGCCATCTAGGTAATAAAAATGAGAATGTTGAGCTAACCTTTCTAGCATTTGGTCAATAAAGGGAAGGGGGAAGTGATCTTTCCTAGAGGCCATGTTAAGCTTCCTATAGTCAATACACATCCTCCATCCCGTAACCGTCCTAGTCAGGATTAGTTCATTGTTCTCATTGGTCACTACGGTCATCCCACCCTTCTTAGGTACTACATGGACGGGACTAACCCACTTACTATCCGAGATAGGGTAGATAATTCCCGCATCTAGCAACTTTATGATCTCCTTCTTAACTACCTCTTTCATTATAGGATTTAGCCTTCTTTGATGTTCAATAGAGGGCTTATGATTATCTTCCATCATTAATTTATGCATGCACAAAGAGGGTTTTATGCCAACAAGGTCATCAATGGTGTATCCTATTGCCTTTCTATGCAGTTTCAATTCATTCAACAATTTATCAAGTTCATCATCATTCAAAGATGCATTCACAATCACCGGATAAGTAGAATTTGAACCAAGGAAAGCATACTTTAAATGAGAAGGAAGAGGTTTAAGATCAAGTTGAGGAGGACCTTTTTCAGTTGGAGATGATCCATACAATGTAGGTTGAGATGATTGCAAAGCCATGGAAGCCTCCTTGAAGTCCCTTGATGATTGCTCACATTCAAGTGGTTGGTGCTGAAAAGACTCAGGAAAATCGACCCAGGAGGAAAAATCGGCCGATTTTTCTTGCAGTGGGTCGATCTGAGTTTCTGTTTTTGCTGAACTGGCTGAAATTTCAGCACAAGGCCAAAAATCGGCCGATTTCTGCCCTCCAGTCCGATTTTTTTGTCTGTTTTCCTCTTCTTCTAGCACTTCAAATCCAACACTTGGTAGCTTGTCCAATGCATTCAAGGCCTTGATTACTTCATTGCTACTCTCCTCAACTCCTTCCTCCATCAATCTTGAGCTAAGAACCCTCTCAAGTGGATCCTTGAGCAAGATTGAGCTCACAACCTCTCTAGACTCCTCTTCTTCAACTATGTTGAATACATCTTCATCAAGGGTTGGTCCTTTCATCATTGTGGATAGCTTGAACTTGATGTTTTCTTCTCCAATGTTGAAGGAGAGGGTTCCATTCTTGCAATCTACTAGACACCCGGAAGTAGCTAGGAAAGGTCTCCCCAAGATGATAGGAACCGGATAGTCCGCCGGGATGTCCAAAACAACGAAGTCTATGGGCACATAGAACTTCCCTAGTTGCACCGGAATGTCTTCCAAGATTCCAACCGGATGAGTGATTGAGCGGTCCGCCATGTAAAGGGTCATCTTGACCGGCTTTGGCTCTCCTAGCCCAACCTTGTTGCAAAGTGCAAGCGGGATGATGCTTACACTTGCCCCAAGATCGCATAGGGCGTCATACTTCACTTCTCCTACTCCGATTGGCACACAAAAGGATCCCGGATCCCTTAGCTTAGGAGGCATCTCCTCCTTCATCGTTTGAATCAACTCCGAGGATCTCTTTGTCATTCTTATCTCCCCATACTCCTCCAACCTCCTTTTGTTGGAGAGTATTTCCTTCAAGAACTTGCCATATACCGGCATTCCTAAAATAGCATCCATGAACGGAATGTTAATATGCAATTTAGACATAAGTTCAAGGAATTTACCAAAGTGATTGTCCAAGCGAGCTCTTGCTCGTGATTGTGGGAACGGTAGTGGTGGCTTGTATGGAGGCGGTGCCACATATGTTGGCTCTACATCCTTGCTCTTGCCTCCATCTTCTTGCAATGGTTCTCCTTCATTCACCACTTGCTTCCCTTTAGCATTGTCCTTGGGCAAAGGGTCTTTCATACTCAACCCGCTCCTTGTAGTAATGGCCAACACTTGACCTCTTGGGTTGTCTTCGGTCCTTCCGGGAAGCTTTCCCGGATCTCTATGGGCTTCACCCGCCTTTTGGAACACTTGTGCTTCCAACACTTTTTGAGCCTTGGAAATTGAAGTCACCGTGCTCTCAAGACCACTCAACCTTCCAAGCAATTGCTCAAACATCATTTCGGTTCTATCCTTTGGAGGTTGAGTAAATCCGGGTGGAGGTTCTTGTGAAGCTTTTGGTGGTGGAGTTGTGCTTGTGGAAGCGGGAGGGTTCAAGGCTCCATCCGGGTTAGAGTAAGAAAACCCGGGATGGTTATGGTTGGGCCGGTAATTGTTGAATTGCCGGTTGTTGTTGAAGTTCCTTGGGCCTTGATAGTTGTTGTAATTACCCCTTCCCATGTAATTCACATCCTCCTCCTTGGAAGATAAGTTAGCTTGTGGAAGCACTTGAGGAGTTGCTTCGTTCTTCAAAGTTGTAGCACACAACTCCCTCAAGGACTTTAGTTCATTATTGATGGCGTCAAGCTTGAAATTGCTCATGGTGACTTCACTCACCTCATATGCTCCCACCTTTCTCCCTTCACTCTTCCTATGGGAGTATTTCTCAATCACTAGAGCTTGCTTCTCCACAAACTCCCAAGCATCATCCACATGCTTCTCCATGAAAGTCCCACCGGAAAGGGATTGAAGCTTGAATTGGCTATCTTTATCAAGTCCCTTGAAGTAGATCTCCAATAGCTCAATTTTCGGTATGCCATGGTGCGGACAATCTAGGAGAAGATCTTTGAATCTCTCCCAAGACTTAAACAAACTCTCTCTATCCTTCATCACGAAGGCATTGATCTTCCCTCTTAACTCGGTAGTCTTGGAAGGTGGGAAGAACTTAGTCAAAAACTCGGTTGTCATCTCCTCCCAAGTACCAACTCGCCCTTGTGGAATAGATTGATACCAAGCTAAGGCCTTGTCCTTAAGAGAGAAGGAGAAAGCCCTTAGCTTATGGTTGTTGCTCTCCAATCTTGGCGGTCTAAGAGTCTCCATCAAAATCTCATAGTAAATCAAGTGTTGATGAGGAGACTCTCCTTCCATCCCTCCAAATTGATTATGCCGGATCATTTGTAGAACTTAAGGGCGGAGCTCGTAGTTGTGGGCTGCGGGATCTCCTAAGTTCACACCCGGACGGTGTGCTCTTTGTGCCGGATCCATACGTCTACCCAAAGTTTGTGGCTCTTCAATAGCAATGGGTACAACCCTAACATTCGCCGCCGGCTGCGGTTGTGGTGGTGGAGGAGGTGGAGGTTGTTGACGATTAAGCTCTCCTTGTACAAGGGCTTGCCTAATCTCATCAATCTCCCTCCTAGTTGCTTCTTGCCTCTCATTGGCAAGTCTCCTTTCTTCCTCCAAGAGCTCATCTCTTAGCCTTATTTGCTCTAAGGCTTCATCCAATTCAGCTTGGAGGTCTCTTCCGGCCATCTCTTTCCCCTTCTTGATGCTCTTGGATCTAGATCTAAGGGTTTTCTCCAGTTCGGGATCGAATGGAGCTAAATCCTTGCCACGAGATCTTCTATGCACCTAAAGAGTAAGAGATGTCCTGAAAAGCAAAGACACACACCAAAGAGAGATCAAAAGCAACAAGAAAGATCTACACTATAAACAATCACAAAAATGACTCAATCTAGACCTAGTCCCCGGCAACGGCGCCAAAAACTTGTTACGCTAAGATCGTGTGATGTGTGTACGCAATAAGCTTTAAATTTATACTCGTTATATTTATCCTAACTCCTAGCGAACCCGCAGTGTACGGGACATTTGTAGTAGGGATAGTATTCCGAGGTCGAACACAAAGACTAAGGTGAAATCGAGTCAAACAATGGTCATAGATAGTGTGGATCTAATCTAAGAAAAAGTCAAGGAACAAAGAAACGAAAATGATGATATTTTTGGTTGGTTTTTGTAGTGATCAAGCAAGGATCACAAATCAAGAAAGATAATAAAACAAGCTAACAACTCAACTAGCAAACAAACAAGTAACTCAAAACACAAGTATATGATCAAGAGAGAAAAGTGGATTCTAGAGGTCAAGATTTCCGGTTATGGCATAGGACTCAAGGTTCTAAGGATTCTAAGGACAAGTTGCGGTGTTGGGGAAGAGTGTTTCACTAATTGAAGCAATTACCGGGTAGGTCTCTCACTTCACTAGTCCCGCATCTAACTCCTATTACCGGGTAGGTCTCAAGGTGGTTAAATAGGGAGTTCTACACAAACCGGATACTACTTAAGGGTGCAACCCTCTCCTTACCGGGTAAGTCTCGGAATAGGGAAGTCTCAAGTACTAATCCTAGCACACTCGATCCAATAGCGGCTTATGAGGCTCACTACTACCTAGCATTCATCATCTTAGGTATCTAAGGTCGGAAATCATCGGGTAGATCTCTTCCCTCACTTAGATTGATAGCATTAGGTGATCCTAAGCTAAATTAGGCTTAATAAACACTAGGATTTAACAACCTAACACCCTAACATACAGATTCATCAATCAAAGACCAACAGAGAAGAAAATCGGATGGATCATGGGAAAATCGGCCGATTTACGTGATGAACAGGCCGATTTTTCCTTCTGTTGTGAGTTTCGTGCATATAAATTGTTCGCCCCTAAAGGTGTGTGCAAATAAGCTTTAAATTTATAAAACTAGAATCAAGCAGTGAACCCGCAGTGTACGGATCGACGTAGCTAAGCATGAATTCCAGAGTATCGAACACAGGGATTTGGGTGGGAACGAACTCGATTGCAAGTTATCAAGTGAGTAAATATGAGAGTTTTGCAAATATTGGGAAAACAACAATCCTAAAGATCCAAGTATCCAGCTGTGGCAATCGATTCAAGATATACTTAATGATGTAAAGACAGAGTTGAGATATGCGAAGGTATACTAATGTAAGGTAATCGTACGGTGAAGTTCCAAAAACCTTATGTAACTCACCTACAAGGCACTCTCTATACAGGTTGTTGAGGCTCAATATAGAAAGATTCTAAAGGTGAGAATTAGTGTCAAATACCCAAACTTGTAACCCAAGGATCAAGACTAACTTAACCGATTGAGGTTGTGACACTCACAATCGAGGTAGAGGTTGTTGAGGCTTCACTACCACCTAGAAAAGACAAGTCTAAACTAAGCTAAAGCAAATCTTTAACTTTGGATTAAAGTAAAAGCAAGTTCGTGGACTTAAGGGAAATCACGGTTAGTTCTTGAGGTTCCACGGCCGTGGACTCAAGAACAGGCCGTAATTTAGGGTTGTCGGCGATTCTCTCTAACTCTCACGGTCTAAGCTGTTTGCGATCGATCTATCATCATCTAAGCCACAACTATCAACCCTTCACCTTAGAATTGTTAAGGGTTTTTAGCCAATAACAGTCATGTTGATATCAATTCAAGAATTAAAAGATAAAAAGATGAAAACTTTCAAGAACTTTCAATAATTTTCAAACCAATCTCAAAGTCACAATCAAGAACGAATGTCGTCAAAAGATTCACAATAAAGTAAACAATCACAACCTTAGGAAAGAAGGAAAACGGGATGTCAATCCGTTTTCCGAATCGAACATAAACAAGAAGAGAGATCTTCTTGCAAAATCTTCCAAAAACTTCGATCTTCCGCCAATCCGGAGATCTCAACAACAATCTCCACCAAAGGTGCGAGATTAGGGTAATTCCCCGACGTGAACTTCAATCTCCAATGAGATGATCAATCCTTCCAAGTGAAGGCCAAACGGCGTTGGAATCCTCTAAGCAAAGATGAACGATCCCAAGCGTCGATAAATGAGGGTAAGCGAGGATAAGCAGTCATGATGGATTCTTCCTTCGTCCGTCTTTTTATAGTGCAGGGCAAAATGTCGGCCCGGCCCAATCTTCAAAAGATCGTGGCTTCAAAGTGTGGCGAAAAGATTCGCCAAGATCACGGTCGTGGAAGTTTCCACGACCGTAATTTAGAGCGTGGATTAGGTCACGGTTTGTACCATGTATTCCACGGCCGTGATAGTTACTGGAATGCATCACGCCTCTCTTGCAAAGTTCCACGGCCGTGGAACTGAACGTGGTTCGTAGTACGGCCGTATTTTAGAGCGTGGTTTAGGGAAAGAACGTGATTCTTCCCTAGCCTCGTGCATTCCTCAAGCTAAAACTCCAATTTGCTTCCTAAGAATGTCCTCAATCCTTGGACATATCAAATCAACTCTCCTTTGCTCGATTCCGTTCGGAAATAGCTCCAAATCACCTATAATCAACATAGAACTAGTGTAGACATCCATATCGACAATATAGGCAATACTAGCTTACATATGCACAAAGTTCAATCAAAGACTATCGATATGAATCAAATACGTTTAGAAAACGTGCCTAAAATATCACAATATTTCATGCTAACAAATAACCCCATACTTAACACTTGCTTGTCCCTAAGCAAGGTCTTTCAAAAAGCTTTAAACAAGAGTTAGGATGAAATATGTGTACCTTCTTTTGGGTGAATGTGACTTCTAAAGAATAGATCATTCTCAAACCTTGCTTCAATCGTTCTTCAAACTTTGACACACTCAATCAAAGAGTAAAAAGCAAAGAAAATTCATGAACCAACTTAACTTCTAGACAAGCATTATAACCTTCAAACATTATCAAAATCAATCACAAGAAACTTCAATTTAGACCACCAAGTCATATAACATTCTTTTGATCTTAAGGACTTCCAAAGAAAAGGTCTAGAATACGGAAGGGAAGGGAAAATTTTAAGGGAAAGTGGTGCATAAATCCGGGAAAGTGGACAACTACCTTCTTCTTCTTATGCGGTTCCCGCAACACTTCGACTTAGAGCTTCGCTCTCTTCTTTTCATTTTTCGACTTTACTTTTGGAGTTATGGACAGAGGTGCACAAAAACCGAAGCCTAGGAGATCGGCGTTTCTCAATTTTTCAAGAGATGCCTCAAACCCTTAGCGCACATACCATAATCCGCTAGGAATATCGCTCAATCCGACTTTGGCAAGACACAAACACCCGGCTATGTGAATGGTGCCGAGTTACTCATCGTCATGATTGACTTCCCCAAACCTACAATTTCTTTCTATTCAATTGATTGCAAATAATTGCTCTCATGGCCCTCCCACATCAAACATGCCTTTTTCTCATTCACTTCTCCAAATTCCCGGATAGGTAAAGGAGGCTAATATTTCAATGAGGAGCTAGATGATCAAAGAAAGAAGAAAGAAAGTATCGAATTGCCTTAATCATTTCAACAAGAAGTATAGGAACTTATAATGTGATTTCAACTTCAATTTCCTAGCATGATTTAGGTAACATTTTCACATTATAAAACTTGCAAAAGAGGTAAAATTCATTCATTCAAGTTCCTTTCGATTCACAATCCCTTTAAGCATGCAATTGTCATCAAACTCAATTCACAAGTAGTGATTATCATGGAAATCATCTCAATTCATTAGAAGCACAAAATTTTCAAAATTTTTAAATTTTTATGGGTTTTTCAAGTTATTTTTCATGCAATGCAATAAGGAAACGTGCAACACATAATGAACATGCAACGATAGTCTCGAATGAGAGCGAACATAGTAAGTAGAGTTATTACAAACTTTTTAGTACATCCCACCCCATACTTAGGACGAACATTGTCCCTAATGTTCAAAAGAAAGAAAGAAAAGAAAGAAAAGAAAAAGAAAAAGAAACTCACAAAGTGGTGGCGGGAATGTCTAAAACGAACGGTCATGCATCAAATCACTGCGGCGCCGGCGGAGGTGGGAATGGGGAGAGGCTAGAGTCGTAGGGCCGCCCAAACTGCTAGCGGTAGACGTCCCTCATCATGTGGTCGAGGTCGTCGAGGCGTCCGTCTCTAGCGTCGGCCCGGATCTCCAACGCTCCAACTCTCTCTGAAAGTCCGGTAGCCCAATCCGGCATCTGCTCGTACCATCCCGGGGCGTGACTGTACCATGCGGGGGCGTCGGATGGTGCTGGTGCTGGTGGTGGTGGTGCTGGCTGCTCCGTGGACCAAGGAGGGGAAACGCCATACCATGTGGGAGGTGTGGTCATCCACGTGGGCCTCTCACTCACGCTAGCGCGGCGAGATGACGAGCCTGAGGCTCTAGCTGGACGTGGAGAGCATCTAGGTACATCTGGGGCCGCCTCCGGCTGGTCCGGAAATGTGCCAAACTCATGCTCCGCTCCTCCTCCACTCTCAAACTGATCTCCCATATCCTCCTCCTCTACAACCGGCGGTGGGACGTAAGGGGGAGCTACTATCCTGTTCGCATGCATCGCAGCGAACGTCTCCTTCCAATTATGGCGTCCCGTCATAATGGAGTACTCCGGCAGCCACTCTATACCCCTACCCGTCCTACTCTCCCAAGGCATGCCCGCATAAGGCGGACCTCTATGTGTGGGGAAAATGAGACCCCTAACCATGAAAGCATGTAGCCCTAAGGGAACGGCCGGTATGCGGTGCAAGCAGAAAAATCCACACCAAAACTCCTAGCAATGTGGGTAACTATCCCACCATATCCAATGTTCCCCTTCTTCTTGTTCTTGAGCTTGCTCAACGTAGCAGCCAAGAGAGTAGCACAATCTGCACGGCGTCCATATAGCATGCAATAGAGCAAGAATAGCTCATCCGTCTTGATCTTTTGGGGCGTCTCCGTCCTAGGAAAGAGACACTCCGAAAGAACGCGGTGAGCTATCTTTAAGGCTAGATGGTACATCAATCTAGCCTTGGTATCGGCGGGTTGCCAACTGTCCTCGTCGGCGTAAATCATCGCAACTTCCTTCCAAAAATCCTTAGGGTAAACTCCACTCGGAAACCGACCATTAAAGGTCTCATGAAACCCAAAAATAGTCCCAAACTCGACAATACTCAAATGATAGTCTTTTTCCATGAGACGGAAAGAGACGGTCCTGTCGACGTGGCTGTGCTCGAAAGACGTCACAACCTCCCGGGTGATCTCCTCATAGGCGTCTTCTCGGATAGCCGAGAAGATAACTAATCCGGCTCTATCCAAGAGCCACGTAAGGTCATCAACTATGTTTAGAGGATGTAGATCCTCCAACAACAAATACCTAGGGCCAATCACTAGCCTCTCCTTGATCCGGTCAAGTGCATCAAGATGGTCGTCGTGTATGGTCGGGACTCTAGGGTGAGGGGGTGAGGATGGAGGTGAAGGTGAAGATGGAGGTGAAGGAGATGAGGGTGGTGGTGCCCTAGAGGTGGAGGGATTGCCTTTCCTTTTCTTATTCTGCTCTCCCTTCTTCTCTTTTATCCTTCCCGACACTCTCCTTACGAAATCCATTCTGCACCAAAATTTACGGTCTGTTCTTCAGGAATTACGGCCGTGGTTTACCTAAAGACCGTGATTCGGCTCAGAATTTCACGAATCTCAGCAAATTCACCAGCAATCACCACAACAAGCAGTCCTAGTCTAATTCCTTCAAGTCTCTTTCAGTTCTTCCTAAAAATCTATAGCAAAAACGAACCAAATCGGCGAAAATCAAGAAGAAAGAATAAACCTCTTTTTCGGATTGAAAAATCCGAAATGCGCGTTTGTTGATGGATTTCCGCTCGGTTTGTCGCTTGGATCTTGTTTGTGGTTGAATTTGCTGTAGTTTGGGAAGAAGAATCGTTAGAAACGATTAAGAAACGAAGATTTTGAGGAGGTCGTGGATTTCCGGCAATTAGGTCGTGGAAAGAGGGGTTTTTGGGATGAGTTTGTGAAGAATGTGGCTTATATAGTCGCAGGCAAAATTTTAAAAAACACGGTCTGTCGGGGTGTTCCACGGACGTGGAAGTGTACGGAACCGTGGTTTTGGTGATTTTTCAAAGGCTTTTGAGAATTACGGCCACTGTAGCTATGACGACCGTAATTTAGACCGTGGAACCTTCTGCAAAGCTTCAAAGTCCAAATTTTGTCACTTCTCTTCGACATCATCTCCTCTTTTCCTTTTTCCATCGATCCTGCAACCAAAAACACGAACATACCGGAAGAAATCGAGGCAAAATAAAGCGAAAAAACGTCTATTCTAAGCTAAACTATGAATCGAAAACAAAAACGAAGATACAATACCTTGGGTTGCCTCCCAAGAAGCACTTTGTTTAAGGTCCGTAGCTAGACCAATCTCGCACTTATTCGAGTGCGGTAGGCGCAAACTCCTCAGTTTGGAGTTCCGGCGTATACTTCTTGAGTCGTTGGCCGTTCACCTTAAAACTTCCGCTAGCTTCACCCCATACTTCAACTGCACCATGGGGGAAAATACGCTTAATTAGAAAAGGTCCGGTCCAACGGGATTTAAGCTTACCTGGAAAGAGGCGAAGTCTCGAATTGAAGAGGAGAACTTGATCTCCTTCTTTGAAGTCCTTTGAAATGATATGCTTATCACGCCAACGCTTTGCTCTTTCCTTGTAGATCTTGGCGTTTTCATAGGCGTTCAAGCGAAGTTCATCCAGCTTGTTGATGTCTAGGAGACGCTTCTCTCCCGCTTCCTTCATGCCGAAATTCAGCCACTTGATAGCCCAAAACGCTTTGTGCTCCAGCTCCACCGGCAAGTGACAAGACTTCCCATACACAAGGTTGTATGGTGTGGTTCCTATGGGAGTCTTGTACGCAGTCCGGTACGCCCATAACGCATCATCTAGCTTCAAGGACCAATCCTTCCTCGTCCTTGAAACCGTCTTCTCTAGAATTCCTTTGATCTCCCTATTTGAGATCTCAACTTGTCCACTCGTTTGTGGATGGTAAGGGGTAGCGATCTTGTGAGTAACCCCATACTTAGCTAGAAGAGCTTCAAAGCGACGGGCTATGAAGTGAGAACCTCCATCACTAATGATAGTCCTTGGTGTCCCAAATCGCGGAAAGATGGTCTTGTTGAAGAACTTAACCACCACCATGGCATCATTTGTGGGAGAGGCGATTGCTTCCACCCATCTAGAAACGTAATCTACCGCCAATAGTATGTATTGGTTTCCACAAGAAGATGGGAATGGTCCCATGAAATCAACTCCCCAAACGTCGAAAATCTCCACCTCTTGGATGTTGTTGAGGGGCATCTCGTTCCTTCTAGAAATATTGCCTGTTCTTTGACAAGCATCGCAGCAAGAAACAAAGGATTGCACATCTCTAAATAAAGTAGGCCAATAGAATCCAGATTGCAATACCTTTGCGCTAGTCTTGTTTGAAGTAGCATGTCCTCCACAAGGTAGTGAATGACAATGGCGGATGACACTTTGCATCTCATCTTCCGGCACACATCGCCGGATGATGCCATCCGGACCTCTCTTAAAGAGGACAGGCTCGTTCCAATAGTATTCCCGGACGTCCTTAAAGAACTTCTTCCTTTGTGCGTAGGATAGTCCGGGCGGTGTCTCCTGGCAAACCAAATAGTTAACAAAATCAGCAAACCACGGTTCGTTACCTTTGGAGATCACGTTGATGCACTCCTCTATGATGTGTAAGTGTTCGTCCGGAAAGGAGTCATCAATGGGTAGATGGTCGTCCCCTAGATGTGTTAGATGACTCAAATGATCCGCAACAGAATTTTCTGAACCTTTCTTGTCGCGGATCTCAAGATCGAATTCTTGTAGGAGAAGAATCCATCTAATCATCCTTGGCTTCGCATCTTTCTTCGCAAGGAGGTACCGGATCGCAACATGATCCGTGTAGACAATCACCTTTGCACCTACAAGATAAGAGCGAAACTTGTCAATAGCGTAGACAATGGCTAGAAACTCTTTCTCTGTAGTGGCGTAGTTGAGCTGCGCTTCGTCTAGCGTCTTGCTAGCATAGTATATGGCATGGGTTCGCCCTTCCTTTCGTTGTCCAAGAACAGCTCCAATAGCTACGTCACTAGCATCGCACATAATCTCGAAGGGTAGAGTCCAATCCGGAGGTTGGATAATAGGTGCTGAAATTAGAGCTTGCCGAATGGTGTTAAACGCATTCAAACATTCCTGCGAAAACTCAAAAACCGCATCCTTCATCAATAGATTAGTGAGAGGTTTCGATATCTTAGAAAAGTCCTTAATGAAACGTCTGTAAAATCCAGCATGTCCTAGGAAACTTCTTATCCCTTTCACCGAAATTGGGGGAGGAAGTTTCTCTATGGTCTCTATCTTAGCCTTGTCTACCTCTATCCCTCTACTAGAGACTAAGTGACCTAATACGATTCCTTCCTTAACCATGAATTGACACTTCTCCCAATTAAGAACTAGGTTAGTGTCTTCACACCTTTGTAAAACAAGAGAAAGGTTAGAAAGGCAATCGTTAAAAGAGGAACCGTATACGGAGAAGTCGTCCATGAAGACTTCCATGATTTCCTCTACGTATTCGGAGAAGATGGCCATCATGCACCGTTGAAAGGTGGCTGGGGCATTGCAAAGCCCGAACGGCATTCTCCTATAGGCGAACGTACCCCAAGGGCACGTGAATGTGGTCTTCTCTTGATCATCCGGATGTATCGGAATCTGAAAGAAACCACTATAACCGTCAAGGTAGCAAAAATGTGAATGTTGTGCTAACCTTTCAATCATTTGATCGATGAATGGCAATGGAAAGTGATCCTTCCGCGTTGCGTTATTGAGCTTGCGGTAGTCTATGCACATTCGCCATCCAGTCACGGTTCGGGTAGGAATGAGTTCGTTGTTCTTGTTGGTGATGACCGTCATTCCTCCCTTCTTCGGAACTACTTGAACTGGACTCACCCACTTACTATCGGAGATAGGATAGATGATACCTGTATCAAGAAGTTTAAGAATTTCCTTCTTGACAACCTCCTTCATGGTCGGATTCAACCGCCTTTGAGGTTGTCTTGAAGTTCTAAAGTCCTCCTCCATTAATATCTTATGCATACATAGGGAGGGTTTAATTCCTACTAAGTCCTCAATAGTATAGCCTATGGCTTTTCTATGTTTCCTAAGGACAATCATGAGCTGCTCATGTTCATCTATGCTTAATTCGGAGCTAACAATAACCGGAAAGGTAGAATTAGATCCAAGGAAAGCGTACCTTAGATGAGTAGGAAGTGGTTTGAGTTCCATCACTTTCGGAGCTTCTAATGATCCTTGAGGAGCATCCGACGTTTCCTTAGAAGTTTTTAAGGGTATTGAGTGGTTTGGAGAAGAATCAAAAGAAGTTGAAGAAGTATGCCGATCACCATCTTCCACGGTCAGAATTACGGGTTCTTCATATGTTCCATGGCCGTGTAATCCACTGGAATGGAGGTAGATTTTGGTTGTGAAATCCACGGTCGTGGAATATAGGGTGTGACCGTGGATTCTAACATTCTCAGCCTCATCGTGGAGTTTCTCAAACTCCACTTCATGCATCTCTTCTTGTGCTTCTAAGGCTTCAATTTCCTCTTTGCACTCTTCTTCTTCCCCTACATCTGTTAGACTCATGGTAATGACTTTTTGTAAAGGATCGTTAAAGAGAATCGCACTTACCTCTTCCCTAGATAAACCTTCTTCATCTTGGATATCGTAAATATCCTCATCGAAGATCGGTTCCTTCACTAGAGTGGAAAGAACGAACTCTACTTTCTCTTCTCCAATATCAAAAGCGAGTCTTCCATTCTTGCAATCGACCATGCAGCCGGAAGTTGCAAGAAACGGTCTTCCGAGTATGATCGGGACCGGACTATCTGCAGGAATGTCAAGCACGACAAAATCAATGGGAACAAAGAATTTACCTAGCTTGACGGGAACGTCTTCTACAATACCGACGGGGCGAGTGATGGATCGATCCGCCATGTATAACGTCATCTTCACCGGTTTAGGATCGCCTAAACCGATCTTCCTACATAATGCAAGTGGTATGATGCTCACACTTGCTCCTAAGTCACATAAAGCGTCATATGTGACATCTCCCACTCCAATGGGAATGCAAAATGACCCCGGATCCTTCAACTTTGGGGGCATTTTCTCCTTCATAGTCTTGATGAGATCCGAAGAGTCCGAACTCATCTTGACCTCTCCGAAATCTTCTAGCTTCCTCTTGTTAGAGAGAAGCTCCTTCAAGAACTTACCATAAGCTCGCATACCTACAATAGCATCAATGAAGGGTATATTAATATGCAGCTTACTCATGAGTTCTATGAACTTACCGAACTGTTTGTCTAGGCGGGCTCGCGCTCTAGATTGAGGGAATGGTAGGGGAGGTTTGTAAGCTGGAGGAGGAACATAGACATCTTCCTTCTCCTTCCCCTTTTCCTTGTCCTTCTCTACGGGGACTTCAACGAACGTAGGCTGCGGATCGGTAGTGGTCACTCCGCTCCTAGTTGTAATCGCCATCACCCTTCCCTTAGGGTTGTCCTCTGTTTTTCCTGGAAGTTTCCCTTGATTTCTAGGAACTTCCTCCGCGTGGTTGAACATTTGGTTTTCCAAAACTTTTTGAGCTTTGTCAACCTTAGAAACTTGATCATCAACCTTGATGAGGCGGTTCTCCAACCCTTGAAGCTTTCCCAAAATTGTTTCCAACATGGGATCGGGCTTCTCCTTTCCCGTATTGTTTCCTCCGTTAGATGATTGCCCCTGGCTTTTCAAAGGAGTAGAGGAAGAGGAGGGTGGAGTTAGTGAATTAGAATTAGAAGGATAAGAGTTACCGGAATTTTGTTGATTGGAGCGCCAATTGTTGTTGTTTGAACCCCTATTGTTGTTCCAGTTGTTGTTCCGGTTGTTGTTGTTTCCATTCCAATTGTTATTCCGGTTGTTGTTCCGGTTATTGTTGTTGCGGTTGGTGTTATCACCGCCATTGCTGTTGCCCAAATAGCCAACATCCTTCTCTTGTTGCTTTGGGAAGTTGGTTTTGATAGCCTCCTTCAACTCCTTGATCTCATTGTTGAGGGAGAAAATCTGATTTTGAGCTTCATGTGTGAGCTTCGCTCCTTGCTCCACACGATTTCCCTCCACTTTCCGGTGGGAATACTTCTCTATGACTCTTGCTTGCTTCTCGATGAAGTCCCAAGCGACATCTTCTCTCATGTCCATGAACGTTCCACATGAGAGGGATTGGAGGTTGAATTGCGTTCCCGCATCCAACCCCTTGTAGTAGATCTCCAGCAAGGCAAGCTTGGATATGTCATGATGAGGGCAATCCAAGAGCAAATCCTGAAACCTTTCCCAAGATTGAAACAAACTTTCGTTAGGTCTCATTGAAAAAGCATTAATCTTACCTCTAAGTTCCGCCGTTTTGGAAGGCGGAAAGAATTTGGTGAGAAACTCCGCGGAAAGGTCTTCCCACGTGTCTAGTTTCCCATTAGGAAGAGCTTGGTACCAAGATAACGCTTTCCCCTTCAAAGAGAAAAAGAAAGGCTTGAGCTTATAGCTGTTGGTAGTAGCGTTCTTCGGTCTCATCGTCTCCATCATACACTCAAAGTTTTGCAAGTGTTGGTGCGGAGATTCAGCGCTTGTACCGCCAAATTGGCTTTGGCGAACAAGAGTAATAACTTGAGGGTTAAAGCTAAACCCTTGCACATCTTCAGCATCAAATTTCACACCTAAGCGGCGTGGTTGTTGTGTTGGATCCATCCGCTGGCCAAGAGTTCTTGGCTCATTATCCACACGTTCGATCCTCACATTCCTAGGCGGAATGCGGCGATTAGCAGCTCCTTGTAGATGGAAAGGATTCATATTGATCGTGGGATCAATCTCCTCTAACGGTGGCATGGAAGAGTCACTATCATCAGCGGATGAGTGACTTTTTCTTCTAGACCTTGATCCCCTTCTTGAGGATTTCTTGCTTCCCTTATTCTTAAGGTCGCTCATCTCTACCCTCATCAGGAAGATCATGTCTTGTAGACTGTTAACTTGAGATTGATGACGATCCATCTCATCCCGGCGGAGAGTCTCGTTCCAACGGAGTTGAGCTTCCTTCTCCGCCAACTCCGTTTGAAGATCACGTTCGTGTTCTTCAGCCATCTTCTTTTCCTTGCGATTTTGCCTCAAGGTTTTCTCTAGCTCTTGATCAAGAGGTAAGAGATCTTCGGTGTTCCTAGACCTGCGCATGCACTCAAAGCAATATCAAATAACGAGAGCAAGCTCCCAAGCTTGACAACCGGCAACCGGATTTGGCCGAAACCAAATCCCCGGCAACGGCGCCAAAAACTTGTTCGCCCCTAAAGGTGTGTGCAAATAAGCTTTAAATTTATAAAACTAGAATCAAGCAGCGAACCCGCAGTGTACGGATCGACGTAGCTAAGCAAGAATTCCAGAGTATCGAACACAGGGATTTGGGTGGGAACGAACTCGATTGCAAGTTATCAAGTGAGTAAATATGAGAGTTTTGCAAATATTGGGAAAACAACAATCCTAAAGATCCAAGTATCCAGCTGTGGCAATCGATTCAAGATATACTTAATGATGTAAAGACAGAGTTGAGATATGCGAAGGTATACTAATGTAAGGTAATCGTACGGTGAAGTTCCAAAAACCTTATGTAACTCACCTACAAGGCACTCTCTATACAGGTTGTTGAGGCTCAATATAGAAAGATTCTAAAGGTGAGAATTAGTGTCAAATACCCAAACTTGTAACCCAAGGATGAAGACTAACTTAACCGATTGAGGTTGTGACACTCACAATCGAGGTAGAGGTTGTTGAGGCTTCACTACCACCTAGAAAAGACAAGTCTAAACTAAGCTAAAGCAAATCTTTAACTTTGGATTAAAGTAAAAGCAAGTTCGTGGACTTAAGGGAAATCACGGTTAGTTCTTGAGGTTCCACGGCCGTGGACTCAAGAACAGGCCGTAATTTAGGGTTGTCGGCGATTCTCTCTAACTCTCACGGTCTAAGCTGTTTGCGATCGATCTATCATCATCTAAGCCACAACTATCAACCCTTCACCTTAGAATTGTTAAGGGTTTTTAGCCAATAACAGTCATGTTGATATCAATTCAAGAATTAAAAGATAAAAAGATGAAAACTTTCAAGAACTTTCAATAATTTTCAAACCAATCTCAAAGTCACAATCAAGAACGAATGTCGTCAAAAGATTCACAATAAAGTAAACAATCACAACCTTAGGAAAGAAGGAAAACGGGATGTCAATCCGTTTTCCGAATCGAACATAAACAAGAAGAGAGATCTTCTTGCAAAATCTTCCAAAAACTTCGATCTTCCGCCAATCCGGAGATCTCAACAACAATCTCCACCAAAGGTGCGAGATTAGGGTAATTCCCCGACGTGAACTTCAATCTCCAATGAGATGATCAATCCTTCCAAGTGAAGGCCAAACGGCGTTGGAATCCTCTAAGCGAAGATGAACGATCCCAAGCGTCGATAAATGAGGGTAAGCGAGGATAAGCAGTCATGATGGATTCTTCCTTCGTCCGTCTTTTTATAGTGCAGGGCAAAATGTCGGCCCGGCCCAATCTTCAAAAGATCGTGGCTTCAAAGTGTGGCGAAAAGATTCGCCAAGATCACGGTCGTGGAAGTTTCCACGACCGTAATTTAGAGCGTGGATTAGGTCACGGTTTGTACCATGTATTCCACGGCCGTGATAGTTACTGGAATGCATCACGCCTCTCTTGCAAAGTTCCACGGCCGTGGAACTGAACGTGGTTCGTAGTACGGCCGTATTTTAGAGCGTGGTTTAGGGAAAGAACGTGATTCTTCCCTAGCCTCGTGCATTCCTCAAGCTAAAACTCCAATTTGCTTCCTAAGAATGTCCTCAATCCTTGGACATATCAAATCAACTCTCCTTTGCTCGATTCCGTTCGGAAATAGCTCCAAATCACCTATAATCAACATAGAACTAGTGTAAACATCCATATCGACAATATAGGCAATACTAGCTTACATATGCACAAAGTTCAATCAAAGACTATCGATATGAATCAAATACGTTTAGAAAACGTGCCTAAAATATCACAATATTTCATGCTAACATAAATCATCCTAAACTAACATATAAGTTCATTCTATCATCACCCTAGCCATAACCATCAATCCATCACTCCAGAATCACAATAAACTAGCCAATAGTATGCATATCAAGATCCAAAATCATCATACAAGCATACATGGTTCTCATAGATGAATAATGAAAGATAAGCAAATAAAATCAATAAATCTCAGCTAAATCCAAGTTGTAGCAAGACTTACAAACTCTTAAATGAAGATCCAAAACGTTCCTAACAATCCTTGCAATAGTTCTTCAATCCAAGATTACAAAAATCACTCAAAAGTCACTCAAAACCTTACTATCACTCCTAAAATGGTGTTCTTCTTCTTCCTTCAATCCTTGAGAGTTTTCTTCTCCTCCAATCTTTTCCCCCAAATTGGTGAGCCGTGAATGAGAGTGTGGGAGAGGAGAGATCTTTAGCAACAACCTGCAGGACCACTTATATTCTCCACCAAGAGCAAGGCCGGACAAGAGATCGTGGGACACGTGGCTTAAGCTGTCAAAGGCCCAAAAATTGACCCAGTGGATAAAATCGGCCGATTTAGCTGCTAGTTGGTCCGATTTTCTTCAGCAGAAACATGCTATGATCGTCTAGCCATGAGTTGCTCCATTGCTTGCACCAATAGTGGTCTTTGTGTCCTTTGTTGCTCCAATTATGCTCCTCCAATGCTTTGGATGTGTACCATCATGATGCTTGGCCCTCAAATGTATCGATTAACGTACAATAGATCCCAGAATTACCTACAAATCCGATAAAAGATAGTGTAGACGTCTTTTCTAGAAACGTGCATGAATTGAGCGAAGACGTCATGAACCAATGCCAAGACTTGCATGAATGAGTGAGAAATCTATCTAAATGATTACCTAAACCTAAGTCATAAATCGTGTTATCAGTCGGATTGAGCGATATTCCTAACGGGTCATGGTATGTGCATCAAGGGTTTGATGCATCTCAAGAAATTGATGATTGCTGATTTCCTAGGCTTCGGTTATTGTGCACCTCTGTCCATGCATCCCAAAAAATAAAGTAAAAAGAAAAAGTGTGAAATAAGCAAAGCTTATTGGTGGAAGATGTTGCAAGTCAAAGTGAAAGTGAAGTACATCCTTTTCCCGGATTCTAGCACCACATTACCTTACATACATCCCTACCCTACACGTTTCTTGACCTTTCTTTTGGGAAGCCCTTGAGACCTCGAGCTTGTTGATTGACTTAGTGGTTTAAACTGGATTATGCATGATTAATTTCGATAATTATGACTTATTATGCATTCTATGATTTTATGCAAAGATGAACAACTTTCTTATATTTATAAAATGTTTTAATCATATTTTGATTTTAAATTCCATGAAGTATTCTCTTAGAGTGATCTATGATTGTAGCACACCATAAAAATGTTTTGAAAGACTTTTCATTGATTTTCTTGACTTATAATCCATTCTATCTTGCCTTTTATATGTGGAACTTGCTTGGGGACAAGCAAGGGCTAAGTATGGGGTATTTTGATAGCATGAATTATAGTCTATATTTTGGGTTTGTTTGGACGTTTTATCTTCAATAATCTGCATGTTTGTATGTATAATATGTGATTATATTACCATTTCATCTACCTTTGCGGGAATCGAGGTCTACACCTAGTTTTGTTGTAATCGTAGGTAAAATGGCACGTTTTGCATCAAAAAGGAGCAAAAGGAGCTATGGAGTCATTGGAGCTACATTCAGGAACATAAGGAACCATCCAGGAAGCATAGCCATGGATTAAAGATTTACTTTGGACCAGATTTGAGAGATTTCACTTTCAGTTGTGACTCACCTCGGTTGACTACAGATTCACCTCGACCGAGGTGATCTAGAGAAATCGACTCGACCGAGGCGAACACCTGGGACGCGGCGAGAATATTTTACTCTTGGCTGAGATCTTTTATCTTTGGAAAGAGATCTTATATTTTTGGGCTTGGCTCCTGGAAGAAAGAAGATATACTAGATCATATATTTTACCTATTTTTATGGGAAGATATCTTTCTAAGATATCTTATCTTTGGAGGGTATTTTTCCTATAAAAAGGGTCGGATTTCCCACAAATCCACAACCCGCTTACGGCTGAAGATCGTGCTTAGACATCCGCTATCATCCTGCATACAGTTGGGAGATTTGAAGAACCTTTTGAAGGTTGAAGAAGGAAGATTGTAGCTTTTATAGCTTTTGAAGGGTTTTTATAAGATTGTCTTAGATTCCCTTCCTTGTTGTCTTGTCTTGTTGGATTTCTATCCAAGGAACGCTTTGTTGTGATATTTGATTCAGTTATTGAAGTCTTTTCATTAAATTCTTCTTGTTCAAATATTCACTTTCTTCCCATATACTTGATTAATACTTTCATGATGATGAGTGGCTAATCTCTTTGTGTGATTCTAGGGTGATTGGCTGAAGGTTGTGGGAAAAACAATGATGGAATGATCTTAATCACAGTAGGACCCTGAAAGTTCGAGTCTTTAACCTTTACCCTAAGCATCTCGCTCAGTCGATGAACATCTCGTCCGGGGTGGAATTCGTCTGACCGAGGTGACTTATCTGATCCGAAACTGAGAGTTAAGTGTTAGAGTTTGCCAAATCCTATTCTTATTATACCTTTCCTGGTTCAATGCAAGCCTAGGATGAGACTTACCCGGTAATTCCTTAGTTTGTTTACCTAAGATCATAAGTGTAGGTAATAAAGGTTTATCCTTTATTGGGATTTGAGTGTGCTTTCATCCCATCTTTGTGAGTTAGCCTGAGACTTACCCGGTAAAGGTTGATTCTATTCCCTTAGATGGTGTGTTAGTTTGAGGTTATAGTTCTTTATCTTGATTCCTTGAGACTTACCCGGTAATAGGAGTTACGGTTTAGGATTAGAGAGTAGTGAGACTTACCCGGTGATCTATTCCACTTAAGTAACACCTTCTCTATGCAAAAACCTCAGCTTTGTCCGCTTATCTTTAGATCTTGAGTTGGAACCACAACTAGATGCTTTAATCCCTAGAATTGCATATTTTCTTTACTGACTTTTATCATCTTTGATTGTTTAATGCTTTGTGGTTAGTGATTACTAAAGCTTACCGTAATTGGACTTTGTTTCACTAAGTCCCTGTGATCGACCCTTGGAATTCCTTGCTTTTTACTACTATTGACCCGTACACTGCGGGTTCGCATCCTTGATTTAAGCTTACGTCTAGGGTTATAAATTTAAAGCTTGCACACACCGTTTGGAGCGAACAAGTTTTTGGCGCCGTTGCCGGGGACTTGGTCTAGACCGAGCCGGTTACGGTTTGCTTTTGGGGCACTTTCCCCCGTGTCTACTAACCACTCTACTTGAGTGACTTTTGCAGGTTCTTTCTTAGGTTTATGCGAAGAACCCGCACTGGGAAGGAAATCGTTCCTTACGATCCCCAACCAGAAAAGACATACAAACGACGCTTAAGAGAAGCGAAAATGGCCAACCAAGACAATCGCGATCTTGAGGCCGAGTTGAAAGAGGCGCTAGAGTAGCTACGCCTCAGCAGGGAAGAGCTAAGGCAAGAGAAAGAAGAAACTCGCACTAGGACTGAAGCGATCGAAGCGGATATGGCAGCCTTACGAGACCAATATCTACTTCGACCGAAGGAAGATCCAGTTCCCGATACTAGACCGATGCAGGTCCCAGTTGCTGACCCTCGACCGAGGCAGGTTCCAGTACCTGACGCCCCGGCCGAGGTGCTTCCACCTCGGATGCCAGTCCGAGGCGTTCTTCTTGCAGGAATCCCACAAACCCTAGGTCAAAGGATGGACCCGAATCAACAACTGAGGCGTCCAGGAGTTAACCTAGGAGATCCAGCGGACCATGACTACGAACTTCGACCGCAAGTTTTGTCCATGATTCGCCAATGCCAATTCGGAGGGCTAGAGAAAGAATCACCGCATCAACATCTTCAAAACTATGAGATCTTGATGGAGACCTTGAGACCCTCAAGGATTGAAAATAACAACTACAAGCTAAGACCTTTTTACTTTTCTTTAAAAGATAGAGCTCTTACTTGGTATCAATCTCTTCCTCCAAGAAAAATTAGCACTTGGGAGGAGATGACTACGGAATTCTTGACCAAATTCTTTCCCCCTCAAAGACCGCTGAAATGAGAGAGAAGATCAATGCTTTCATTATGAAGGACAAGGAGAGCTTGTCCAAGTCATGGGAGAGGTTTAAGGACATTCTTTTGGATTGCCCACATCATGGGATTCCAAAGATAGAGTTATTGGAGATATACTTCAAGGGACTGGACGGAAGCACCCAGTTCAACCTCCAACTACTCTCCGCCGGTACCTTTATGGACATGGCGATAGACGAAGCTTGGGACTTCATCGAGAAGCAAGCTTTGTATATGGAGAAGTACACCCACCAAGGAGCTGAAGGTGGAGTTAAAAGAGTTAACTTCCAAGAAACTCAGCCCAACAACAATCAGCTCACGTCTTTGAAGAACGACGTGAAGCAATTGAAGGAACTCTTGGTTGCTCAAACCAAGAAGGAAGATCAAGGACAAAGGAATAACAACAATGGATACCGTAACAACAACAACGGTTCCCGGAACAACAACTACAACAACAACAATAGAGGATCCAATAGCAATAATTGGAGGGCGAATAACCAAAATTCTGGTAACAATCATTCTAACTCCAATTCTAACGATTCCTCTAATCCTTTCCTCTCTTTCCCTTCTTCTTCTTCTACTCCATTAAAGAGCCAGGGGCAAGGATCAAGTTCATCTCAGCCGGAAAAGAAAGACGCAGTGCTGGAGGCTATCTTGATCAAGCTTAGCGCTATGGAGACTTCTATGACTTCATTTTCGAAGGCCCAAAAGGCCTTTGAACAACAACTTACAAGTAGGGCGAATGAAGCGCCAAGAGATCCAGGGAAGCTTCCAACAAGGACGGAGAGCAACCCTAAGGGCCAGATCATGGCCATAACTACGAGGAGTGGACTGAAAACTGTAGATCCAGTGCCTCGGTCGGTGCTAGTACCGACGAAGACCACCTCGGTCCAGGTGCAGTCAAAGAACACTTCGACCGAGATGCCAACCGAGGTGGAGCCACAGAAAGCGGAGGGGAAAACTGAAGTTTATGTTCCACCTCCTGCATACAAACCACCAATTCCATTCCCCCAGTCAAGGGCCAGAGCACATCTAGACAAGCACTTTGGTAAGTTCCTTAACTTGATGAATAAACTGCACATTAACATTCCTTTCCTTGATGCTATTCTAGGAATGCCCGCCTATGGAAGTTCTTGAAGGAGATCCTATCAAGGAAGAGGAAACTGGAAGACTTTGGTGAAGTAAGGATGACATCTAAATCCTCGGAGCTTATTCAAATTATGAAGGAGAAGATGCCACCTAAATTGAGAGATCCCGGCTCATTTTGCATTCCCATTCAAGTTTGGGATGTCACTTGTGAAGCCCTTTGTGATCTAGGAGCCAGCGTGAGCATTCCGTTGGAGCTATGTGTGAAGATCGGACTTGGAGAGCCCAAGCCGGTCAAGATTCGACTATACATGGCGGATCGCTCCATTACCCATCCCGTGGGAATCTTGGAAGACGTTCCGGTCAAGTTAGGTAACTTCTATTTGCCAATAAACTTTGTTGTACTTGACATTCCCGCAGATTATCCTGTTCCTATTATTCTCGGGAGGCCATTTCTAGCAACTTCGGGTTGCAACGTGGATTGCAAGAACGCCAAGTTGAAATTCAACATTGGTGGAGACAAAGTGGAGTTCGCATTACTTGCAGCCATGAAAGGGGAGCAACTAACCGATGATATCTTCAACATCTACGATGAAGAAGAATCAAGAGAATTGGTGAGCTCTATCCTTATTAATGATCCACTCGAAAGAGTCATTAGTTTCAGTTTAATGGAGGAATGTATAGATGCTTCTTGTGATGCAGATATACGGAGCTTAAAGGCACTGGAAGAAGATCCAGGAGCTAAAACTGAGAAGCTAATCCAGGAGACGAAGATCTCCAGTTGCAGTACCTCGACCGAGGCACCTTCTGGACTGAGCGAGGCGACCGAAGAACATCTCGGTCAACGCCTTTGCGCCTCGACCGAGGTCGATGGCGAGATGATGTCAACTGAGATTGCTGAGAATAACAAACTTCTTACTCCCTTCTATGACATTCATCCTCAGTTGGTGGAATATTCTATCCACCAACTTTCTAATAATAAAGGACCTTGGTATGCTAATTGTGAATTATCTTGTTTGCCAGGAAATACCGCCCGGATTGACGTACTCCCAAAAGAAAAGATTCTTCAAGGAGGTACGCCATTACTACTGGGATGAGCTGCTGCTATTCAAGCGCGGACCGGATGGGATGCTTCGAAGATGCATTCCGGAAGATGAAGTTAATAGCATCATATGGCATTGTCATTCACTTCCTTGTGGAGGACATGCTAGCACCGATAAGACATGCGCTAAGGTATTACGTTCCGGTTTCTTTTGGCCTACATTATTTAAGGATGTGCAATCGTTTGTTGTCTCTTGTGATGCATGCCAAAGAACAGGAAATTTATCAAGGAGGAACGAAATGTCACTTAATAACATTCAAGAGGTAGAAATCTTTGATGTATGGGGGATAGAATTCATGGGACCTTTCCCATCCTCCGGAGGAAACCTCTATATTCTTCTTGCAGTGGATTACGTCTCTAGATGGGTTGAAGCCATCGCTTCTCCCACTAATGACGCCAAGGTAGTTGTGAAGTTCTTAAACAAAACTATCTTTCCACGTTTTGGAACTCCACGCATCATCATCAGCGATGGAGGAACGCATTTCATCAACCGGAAGTTCAAGGCACTTCTATCGAAGTATGGGGTAACCCACAAGGTATCAACCCCTTATCACCCTCAAACTAGTGGACAGGTCGAAATCTCAAATAGAGAAATCAAAGCAATTTTGGAGAAGACCGTTTCTAGGACGAGGAAGGATTGGTCCATGAAATTGGACGACGCTCTCTGGGCCTACAGGACCGCATTTAAGACTCTCATAGGTACCACCCCTTATAATTTGGTATATGGGAAGTCTTTCCATTTGCCCGTCGAGTTAGAACACAAGGCATATTGAGCGATCAAATGGTTGAACTTCGACATTAAGGAGGCCGGCGAGAAGCGGCTTTTGGATATCAACGAGCTGGAGGAGCTGCGTTTGAACGCTTCTGAGAACGCCAAAATCTATAAGGAGAGGACGAAGAAATGGCATGACAAGCGTATCATCCCAAAGGAGCTTTGATAACGTGATTTATGACGTTAATATAGGCATACATTTAGATAGTTTTTCCCGTTATTCATGCACGGTTTGACATTAGTTCACGACGTTTACACTCATTTCATGCATATTTCTAGAAAAGACGTCTACACGAGCTTTTGTCGGTTTTGTAGGTATTTCGGGGATCTTTTGGACATTAATCGATACATTCGAGGATCAAGCCTCACGGTGGTACATATCCAAGACCTTGAAGGAATATAATTGGAGCAACAAAGGACACAAAGACCACTATTGGTGCAAGCAATGGAGCAACTCATGGCTAGACGATCATAGCATGCTTCTGTTGAAGAAAATCGACCTACACCCAGGAAAATCGGCCGATTTTTCCTACTGGGTCGATTTTTGGGCCTTTGACAGCTTAAGCCACGTGTCCCACGATCTCTTGTCCGGCCTTGCTCTTGGTGGAGAATATAAGTGGTCCTTCAAAGCTGTTGCTGGTCTCTCCAATCTCTCCTCTCCCACATTCTCTCATTCACATCTCATCCATTGGAGGCAAGGATTGGAGGAGAAGAAAACTCTCAAGGATTGAAGGAAGAAGAAGAACACCATTTTAGGAGTGATAGTAAGGTTTTGAGTGACTTTTGAGTGATTTTTGTAATCTTGGATTGAAGAACTATTGCAAGGATTGTTAGGAACGTTTTGGATCTTCATTTAAGAGTTTGTAAGTCTTGCTACAACTTGGATTTAGCTGAGATTTATTAATTTTATTTGCTTATCTTTCATTATTCATCTATGAGAACCATGTATGCTTGTATGATGATTTTGGATCTTGATATGCATACTATTGGCTAGTTTATTGTGATTCTGGAGTGATGGATTGATGGTTATGGCTAGGGTGATGATAGAATGAACTTATATGTTAGTTTAGGACGATTTATATGCACGAAACTCACAACATAAGGAAAAATCGGCCTGTTCATCAGGTAAATCGGCCGATTTTCCCATGATCCATCCGATTTTCTTCTCTGTTGGTCTTTGATTGATGAATCTGTATGTTAGGGTGTTAGGTTGTTAAATCCTAGTGTTTATTAAGCCTAATTTAGCTTAGGATCACCTAATGCTATCAATCTAAGTGAGGGAAGAGATCTACCCGATGATTTCCGACCTTAGATACCTAAGATGATGAATGCTAGGTAGTAGTGAGCCTCATAAGCCGCTATTGGATCAAGTGTGCTAGGATTAGTACTTGAGACTTCCCTATTCCGAGACTTACCCGGTAAGGAGAGGGTTATCCCTTAAGTAGTGTCCGGTTTGTGTAGAATTCCCAACTTTACCTCCTTGAGACTTACCCGGTAATAGGAGTTTGGTGCGGGATTAGTGAAGTGAGAGACCTACCCGGTAATTGCTTCCATTAGTGAAACACCCTTTCCCAACATCGCAGCCTTGTCCTTAGAATCTTTAGAACCTTGAGTCCAATGCCATAACCGGAAATCTTGACCTCTAGAATCCTCTTTTTCTATCTTTGATCTCATATCTTGTGTTTGTGTCACTTGTTTGTTTTGCTAGCTTGAGTTGTTAGTTTGTTTTATTACCTTGCTTGATTTGTGATCCTTGCTTGATCACCACAAAAACTCAACCAAAAATATCATCATTTTCATTTCTTTATTTCTTTCTCTTTTCTTAGACTAGATTTGCACTATCTTTGATCATTAAATGACTTGATTTCGCCTCAGTCCTTGTGTTCGACCTCGGAATACTTTCCTTTCTACATAACGATCCATACACTGCGGGTTTCGCTAGGTAGTTTAGGAGATTAGATCGAGTTTATAAATGTAAAGCTTTTTGTGCTATTTCCTAGCGTAACAAGTTTATGGCGCCGTTGCCGGGGACTAGGTTAAGATTAAGTCATTTGCTTGTGATTGCTTTTAGTGTTTATCTTTCTTGTTACTTTTGATCTTGTGTGTTTTTGTCTTTGCCTTTTCATGTTTGCCATGGACGGGTTGTACCTCCAAGACGACCTTGACAACATGGAGTATGAGGAGTGGATGGAAGGCCAAGATCTAGGACCTCTCCATGATGAGTTTGAGTATTGGGAGGAGTTTAATGCATATCATGAGTCCCATGATCAAGCTCACATGACTACATTACCTCATGAGGAACCTCACCATCAACTTCATGAAGATCGATTGGAATCAATGCTAGAGGAAATGTTGAGGAAGATGGATGATCTAGAAAGCAACCTTGCTTCCATTTCTAGTTCCCACATGGAGCTTGAAGCGGAAGTATGTCATCAAGAGGAGGTTCACCACGAGGAGATCCAAGAATTGCCCGAATCGACCATGATCATTAAGGAACTTCAAGAAGAGTTGGATGAAGCTTGGGAGCAAGTGAGGCTAAGGGATTTGGCCCTGAAGGATGAAAGAAGATTGAATTTCGAGAGGGAAGAACAAGTGAGGAGGGAGATTGAAGAGATTAGGAATGCTCTTATGCTAGGAGATCCTACCATCCTTCAAGGCTTACCTCCACCTCCTTCACCTTTGGAGGAGTGCAATGAAGTATTCTCACCCCCGGACATCCTTGCCATCAACCCCGGAACCACACTTGGAGAGCTCACGAGGGAGAGCCCCAATTTAACTTCAACTCCTTCCAATCCTTTCTTGCTTGCCCGGAGTACACACAAATATTGGAGCCCCTTTCCTAAGGAGTTTCCCATGTTGAATGATGGAGGCAAGCATGATGAATCCATGATGGTTATGGAGCACCTCAATGAAGAATTCTTTCCAAGAATCGGCCTTCTTTGGATCATAGAGGATGAGGATGACAAGCATCTCACCGGTGTGACCGCGGAGTACCAATTGTCTAAGTATGGGGTGGCACCTATGGGTGCAACTCCATACTATCATCAAAGGAGCGGTGATGAAGGAGTCTACTACTCACCGGTGAAGAGAAAACTTAAGGCTTATTTGGGCATCAAATGGCCCTTGCTTGTCATCATGGATGCCGGAAAGCGATGGTTGCTTGGACTCCTCAAGCAAACCATGGTATTCGAAGTGGATTGACACATCCTCGGAGTTTGGTCAAGCTAATGACCTTAAAGAAGCGCTTAATGGGAGGCAACCCATTGGTACATGCCTTTCCCTTTTATTTTTCTTGTTTTTGTTTGATTTTGCTTTTGGTGTGCTTTGTTTTTCTTTTGTGTTTTTTGGGTGCTAGATCTTGTTGTTATCATGTGTGATGAGATGCTGGAGGTCATGTGAAAACCTCATGGAACTGTTGAGAAGAAGGCACAAGATCCAAGCACATGGACGAGGAAGAAAGTACCCAGGAAAATCGGATTGTTCTTCACAGAAATCGGCCGATTTTCCTGGGTAGCTGGTCCGATTTTTCCTCTGTAAAGGAAAGTGATGGTCTCCAATCAAGCATGGGTGGAGCGGACGTGGAACTTGGACGGCTTGCGGTGCCAAGCGCGGGTTCCGACACCTTAATGAACATCAAGAGCTCTCTACCATCCTTGATCGATCATCCACCATCATCATTCAATGAGAACCGAAATGCCAAAGCATCACCAATTTTACATTGTGAGGACTCTCTTTCACTTCTTTATTTAGTTTACACATTAGGGACAATGTGTTTCTAAGTATGGGGTGGGGTTTTCATAATCACTTGCATGATTAACATCTAGAATAGTTCAATATTGTCACATGTTTCATTATGTCTTGCATTGTACATACTTTTTTCGAAAAATCCAAAAAAATCAGAAAATTTAAAAATTTTTAGTGCTTCTAAAGCTTGGGAATGACCCTTATGATGAAAATTGTCTTGTGAATTGGCTATGGATGGCCTTATGTGTTGAATAGATGAATACATATGTGGACTTGAAATACTTATCTCGAATCCCATGAATGACTTGTGATCATGAATGTTTACCTTGATTGAATTGAATATTGAAAGTCGAAATTACATGCTAGTTCTTGCATATCATTTAGGAATGAATGAGGCAATTCATCTTTCTCTACTTCTCATCTTGATCATGTTGTTTGAGCACCTCAATTGATGAAAAATTTTACCTCTTTTGACCCATCCGGGACTAGGAGCATGCTAGTGTGTTGATGTGTGTGAAAAGCAAGTGTGGGGTGAAGTTGTTGATGAAAAGAATGTCATGAATGAAGTGCTGAAATTTTTGTGAAAGTGTAGCCAAAAATATAGGTTTGGGGACATTGGTTTAAATGACAAGTAACTCGGTACACTTCACATAATCGGGTGTTGGTGCCTTGCCAAAGTCAAATAAACCGATAGTCCTAACGAGCTTTGGTATGTGTGCCCGGTGTGGATGCACCTCGAAAAAATAGAAAAAGCCCGAGGACGGCTAATCACCAAGGTTTCGGCTTTTGTACACCAATGCCATTGTCTCAAAAATAAAAGAAAAGAAAGAAAAGATGGAGAAAATTATACACTTGTTGGGAAGTTGAGCAAAAACGAGATTGTGGAGTTAGTTCCTTTCCCGGATTAGCATCACATGACCTAGAAATTCCCACCTAATCACAACGTTTCTTAGCCTTTTCTTTCCTAAGTCCTTGTGACCTAAATGCACATGTGTAAGACTTAGTGATCTAGATTGGACATACTCATGATCATCTTGATTTTTTCATTTTCACCTCTCATGCATGCTTTCTAGTTAAGTGTAATTGTCTTTCCATGCCTTCATTCATTTTATGCATATTGCTTGTCCATTGCTATGAAACATGACTATGAAGGTGATCCAATGTTAGAAGCACAATTCCAAAAAGATTTTGTTGTTTTTCTGCATGCATAAATCACGTCATCTCCTAGTCTATAGTTGGGTCTTGCTCGGGGACGAGCAAATCTTAAGTATGGGGTATTTTGATAACGTGATTTATGACGTTAGTATAGGCATACATTTAGATAGTTTTTCCCGTTATTCATGCACGGTTTGACATTAGTTCACGACGTTTACACTCATTTCATGCATATTTCTAGAAAAAACGTCTACACGAGCTTTTGTTGGTTTTGTAGGTATTTCGGGGATCTTTTGGACATTAATCGATACATTCGAGGATCAAGCCTCACGGTGGTACATATCCAAGACCTTGAAGGAACATAATTGGAGCAACAAAGGACACAAAGACCACTATTGGTGCAAGCAATGGAGCAACTCATGGCTAGACGATCATAGCATGCTTCTGTTGAAGAAAATCGACCTACACCCAGGAAAATTGGCCGATTTTTCCTACTGGGTCGATTTTTGGGCCTTTGACAGCTTAAGCCACGTGTCCCACGATCTCTTGTCCGGCCTTGCTCTTGGTGGAGAATATAAGTGGTCCTTCAAAGCTGTTGCTGGTCTCTCCAATCTCTCCTCTCCCACATTCTCTCATTCACATCTCATCCATTGGAGGCAAGGATTGGAGGAGAAGAAAACTCTCAAGGATTGAAGGAAGAAGAAGAACACCATTTTAGGAGTGATAGTAAGGTTTTGAGTGACTTTTGAGTGATTTTTGTAATCTTGGATTGAAGAACTATTGCAAGGATTGTTAGGAACGTTTTGGATCTTCATTTAAGAGTTTGTAAGTCTTGCTACAACTTGGATTTAGCTGAGATTTATTGATTTTATTTGCTTATCTTTCATTATTCATCAATGAGAACCATGTATGCTTGTATGATGATTTTGGATCTTGATATGCATACTATTGGCTAGTTTATTGTGATTCTGGAGTGATGGATTGATGGTTATGGCTAGGGTGATGATAGAATGAACTTATATGTTAGTTTAGGATGATTTATATGCACGAAACTCACAACAGAAGGAAAAATCGGCCTGTTCATCAGGTAAATCGGCCGATTTTCCCATGATCCATCCGATTTTCTTCTCTGTTGGTCTTTGATTGATGAATCTGTATGTTAGGGTGTTAGGTTGTTAAATCCTAGTGTTTATTAAGCCTAATTTAGCTTAGGATCACCTAATGCTATCAATCTAAGTGAGGGAAGAGATCTACCCGATGATTTCCGACCTTAGATACCTAAGATGATGAATGCTAGGTAGTAGTGAGCCTCATAAGCCGCTATTGGATCAAGTGTGCTAGGATTAGTACTTGAGACTTCCCTATTCCGAGACTTACCCGGTAAGGAGAGGGTTACCCCTTAAGTAGTGTCCGGTTTGTGTAGAATTCCCAACTTTACCTCCTTGAGACTTACCCGGTAATAGGAGTTTGGTGCGGGATTAGTGAAGTGAGAGACCTACCCGGTAATTGCTTCCATTAGTGAAACACCCTTTCCCAACATCGCAGCCTTGTCCTTAGAATCTTTAGAACCTTGAGTCCAATGCCATAACCGGAAATCTTGACCTCTAGAATCCTCTTTTTCTATCTTTGATCTCATATCTTGTGTTTGTGTCACTTGTTTGTTTTGCTAGCTTGAGTTGTTAGTTTGTTTTATTACCTTGCTTGATTTGTGATCCTTGCTTGATCACCACAAAAACTCAACCAAAAATATCATCATTTTCATTTCTTTATTTCTTTCTCTTTTCTTAGACTAGATTTGCACTATCTTTGATCATTAAATGACTTGATTTCGCCTCAGTCCTTGTGTTCGACCTCGGAATACTTTCCTTTCTACATAACGATCCGTACACTGCGGGTTTCGCTAGGTAGTTTAGGAGATTAGATCGAGTTTATAAATGTAAAGCTTTTTATGCTATTTCCTAGCGTAACAAGCTTAACGAAGAAGACTTAGTTCTACTCTTCAACTCCCGCCTCCGCCTCTTTCCAGGTAAGTTAAAATCTAGATGGACCGGACCTTATGTTGTGAAACATGTTTTTCCTCATGGTGCAGTTGAGATATGGGGCGAAACGAGCGGAAGCTTCAAGGTCAATGGTCATAGACTCAAGAAATACAAACCGGAAACTCCGGTTGAAGAGGTTGCACCAATATACCTCGTTTAAGACGCATTATGGTCCAGCTAGCGACCTTAAACCAAGCGCTTCTTGGGAGGCAACCCAAGGTATTGCTTTCTTTTCCCTTTTTTTAGTCTAGCTTAGATAGTTTTGCTTTTGCTTTGCTTTGTTTTGTTTTTGGCGTTCTAGACAGACAACAGGTGACGTCCAAGGAAGGAGTACAAACCAGGAGCATAACTGGAAGGACAGAAGTTCGAGAATTTGACAAGACGAAGTTTGACTGGGGCACATCTTGGTTGCTGTCAGAGCACTTCGACCGAGATGATTCTTGAGCAACCGAGGCGACTAGGGTTTCTGAAGAACCACCTCGGTCCAGTCGAGACCACCTCGACCGAGGTGACAGCAGTTCCAGAAAGGGTATAAAAGGGGGATTAATTTTCTCTCTCTTCTATTTTACCCTCCCTCGACCGCGGCGTCCCATTTCACCTCGCCTCTTCGATTCTCGCTCGTTTTCGAAGATTTTCGCTTCCAAACTGCGATTAAAGCATAGAGGATTCCAGTGCAACGCCGATCTGCGAAGAAATCGAACCGAAACGGCCGAACGAGGTAAAAAGAGTACGAAACCCTAACCTCGCTGTTTTTGCTTCGATTTGGGCTTGGATTGCCCTGCATTTGCTGAGGAACAGATTAAGTACCCCATAGGAACCAGTTGTAGTGATTTTGGGGGAAAAGAACTGTAATTTTTGAGGAAATTAGTTACGCAGTTTTCGCCTCGGTCCAGACGTGTTGTGCCTCGGCCGAGGTGTTCTTCAGTTTGTCAGACCGACCGAGGTGATCTGACAATAAGAGAGTGAAAATGAGTTCTGACAAACGCCTTGCCATTAGGGATAGATCCTCCCCTTCCCCTTCTTCCTCTTCTTCCCGACCTTATCGACCGGTGATCCACGAACGACACCGGTGTGTGCAAGCTTTAAATTTATAACCCTAGATGTAAGCTTAAAACAAGGATGCAAAACCGCAGTGTACGGGTCAATCGTAGTAAAAAGCAAGGAATTCCAGGGGTCGGTCACAAGGACTTAGTGAAACAAAGTCCAATTACGGTAAGCTTTAGTAATCACTAACCACAAAGCAATTAAACAATCAAAGATGATAAAAGTCAATGAAGGAAATATGCAATTCTAGGAATTAAAGCATCTAGTTGTGGTTCCAACTCAAGATCTAAAGATAAGCGGACAAAGCTGAGGTTTTTGCATAGGAAAGGTGTTACTAAAGTGGAATAGATCACCGGGTAAATCTCACTACTCTCTAATCCTAAACCGTAACTCCTATTACCAGGTAAGTCTCAAGGAATCAAGATAAAGAACTATAACCTCAAACTAACACACCATCTGAGGGAATAGAATCAACCTTTACCGGGTAAGTCTCAGGCTAACTCACAAAGATGGGACGAAAGCACACTCAAACCCCAATAAAGGATAAACCTTTATTACCTACACTTATGATCTTAGGTAAA
The DNA here is from genome assembly GCA_033239125.1 of Fagopyrum homotropicum. Taxonomy (NCBI): domain Eukaryota; kingdom Viridiplantae; phylum Streptophyta; class Magnoliopsida; order Caryophyllales; family Polygonaceae; genus Fagopyrum; species Fagopyrum homotropicum. The sequence continues at coordinate 136,597,623 of BSWB01000001.1, read as the reverse complement.
CAAACTAAGGAATTACCGGGTAAGTCTCATCCTAGGCTTGCATTGAACCAGGAAAGGTATAATAAGAATAGGATTTGGCAAACTCTAACACTTAACTCTCAGTTTCGGATCAGATAAGTCACCTCGGTCAGACGAATTCCACCCCGGCCGAGATGTTCATCGACTGAGCGAGATGCTTAGGGTTAAGGTTAAAGACTCGAACTTTCAGGGTCCTACTGTGATTAAGATCATTCTATCATTGTTTTTCCCACAACCTTCATCCAATCACCCTAGAATCACACAAAGAGATTAGCCACTCATCATCATGAAAGTATTAATCAAGTATATGGGAAGAAAGCGAATATTTGAACAAGAAGAATTTAATGAAAAGACTTCAATAACTGAATCAAATATCACAACAAAGCGTTCCTTGGATAGAAATCCAACAAGACAAGACAACAAGGAAGGGAATCTAAGACAATCTTACAAAAACCCTTCAAAAGCTATAAAAGCTACAATCTTCCTTCTTCAACCTTCAAAAAGGTTCTTCAAATCTCCCAACTGTATGCAGGATGATAGCGGATGTCTAAGCACGATCTTCAGCCGTAAGTGGGTTGTGGATTTGTGGGAAATCCGACCCTTTTTATAGGAAAAATACCCTCCAAAGATAAGATATCTTAGAAAGATTTCTTCCCATAAAAATAGGTAAAATATATGATCTAGTATATCTTCTTCCTTCCAGGAGCCAAGCCCAAAAATATAAGATCTCTTTCCAAAGATAAAAGATCTCAGCCAAGAATAAAATATTCTCGCCGCGTCCCAGGTGTTCGCCTCGGTCGAGTCGACTTCTCTGGATCACCTCGGTCGAGGTGAATCTGTAGTCAACCGAGGTGAGTCACAACTGAAAAAGAAATCTCTCAAATCTGGTCCAAAGTAAATCTCTAATCCATGGCTATGCTTCCTGGATGGTTCCTTATGTTCCTGAATGTAGCTCCAATGACTCCATAGCTCCTTTTGCTCCTTTTTTATGCAAAACGTGCCATTTTACCTACGATTACAACAAAACTAGGTGTAGACCTCGATTCCCGCAAAGGTAGATGAAATGGTAATATAATCACATATTATACATACAAACATGCAGATTATTGAAGATAAAACGTCCAAACAAACCCCAAAATATAGACTATAATTCATGCTATCAGAGATCACAAACTCTCTAGTGATCTCCTCATACGCATCTTCCTGAATGGCTGAGAAGATGATCAAGAATGCCCTGTCTAACAACCAAGTAAGATCGCCTACCATATTCAGTGGCTCTAACTCCTCAAGCAGTAAATATCGTGGTCCTATGACCGGTCTCTTCTCGATCCTCTCTAAGGCATCGAGGTAATCCTCATGAATCTTAGGAATTCTAGGGGGTGGGGGTGATGGTGGCTCACTAGGAGGTATTTGGGAGGAGGAGGAAGTATTACCTTTCCTTTTCTTATTCCTATTGGACATTCTCCTAACCAAATCCATATTCTGTCCAAAATCACGGCCTGTTCTTCAATTTCCACGGCCGTGGAATGCCCAGTGACCGTGGTTCGGCTAGTAATTTCTCAAAATCCACTCAATCAACACCAAAATCAACCGACAACTGCCCTAGACTAATTCCATTCCAGTTCAAATCAGTTCTCCTAAAAATTCTTGCGAAAACTGAATCAAATCGACAAAGTGAGAGAAGAGAAGAAAAACCTAGGTTTTGGATTTTTAAAATCCAAATTCCGTCTTCTCCGGTGATTTTCCACTCGAATTGTTGCTTGGATCTTGTAGGTGGTTGAATTTGCTTCAATTTTGGTCAAAGAATCGTTTGAAACGATTAACGAACGGAGATTTGAGAGAGGGGGATCAAATCGGCGATTTTAGGCGTGGAATTGGGGATTTTTAGTGTTCTTTGTGAAGAGACGTGGTTTATATAGTAACCGTAAAATTTTTGAAAAATTACGGTCACTCGGGGGTTTCCACGGCCGTGGAAATGTACGGAACCGTGGTTTTGGTGATTTTTCTCAGGTTTTTGCAAATTACGGTCACAGTAGCTGTCACGGCCGTGGTTTTGGCCGTGGAACTCTCTGTAATGTGCCAAAGTCCAAGTTTCGTCAATTTCTTCTAACTTTTCCTTTTCCCTTGCCTCTTCCATTGATCCTACATCCAAAAACACGAACATACCGGAAGGTATCGAAGGCAAAACAAAACAAAACGTCTAATCTACTCTAAACTACGAATCAAAAACAAAAACAAAAGTGCAATAACTTGGGTTGCCTCCCAAGAAGCGCTTGTTTAAGGTCCGTAGCTGGACCGTACTTACACCTATTCAAGTGTGGTAGGTGCAAACTCTTCAGCTTGGAGTTCCCGTGAGTATTTCTTGAGTCGTTGACCGTTCACCTTAAAGCTTCCGCCCTTTTTACCCCATACTTCAACTGCACCATGGGGAAAAACACGTTTGATTAGATAAGGTCCAGTCCAACGAGATTTAAGCTTACTTGGAAAGAGACGAAGCCTTGAATTGAAGAGGAGAACTTGATCTCCTTCTTTGAGGTCCTTTGGGATGATATGCTTATCATGTCAACGCTTCGCTCTTTCTTTATAGATCTTGGCGTTTTCGTAGGCGTTCAAGCGAAGTTCTTCAAGCTCGTTAAGGTCCAAGAGACGCTTCTCTCCCGCTTCCTTCATGCTGAAGTTCAACCACTTTATTGCCCAATACGCCTTATGCTCCAATTCTACCGGCAAGTGACAAGACTTCCCATACACAAGGTTGTATGGCGTCGTACCTATGGGAGTCTTATACGCAGTCCGGTATGCCCATAAGGCGTCATCTAGCTTCAAAGACCAATCCTTCCTTGTCCTTCAAACTGTCTTCTCTAGGATTCCTTTAATCTCCCGGTTCGAGATCTCCACTTGTCCACTAGTTTGTGGATGATAAGGGGTGGCGATCTTGTGAGTCACCCCATACTTAGCTAATAGAGCTTCGAATCGTCGGGCAATGAAGTGAGAGCCTCCATCACTAATGATAGTCCGTGGTGTCCCAAATCATGGGAAAATGGTCTTGTTAAAGAACTTAACCACAACCATGGCATCATTAGTGGGAGAGGCAATTGCTTCAACACATCTCGAAACATAATCTACGGCTAAAAGTATATATTGGTTTCCACAAGATGATGGGAAAGGTCCCATAAAGTCTACTCCCCAAACGTCAAAGATCTCCACCTCTTGAATGTTGTTAAGAGGCATCTCGTTTCTTCTAGATATGTTCCCTGTTCTTTGGCAAGCATCGCAGCAGGAAACAAAGGTTTGCACATCTTTAAATAAAGTAGGCCAAAAGAATCCAGATTGCAATACCTTAGCGCTAGTCTTGTTCGAACTAGCGTGTCCTCCACAAGGTAGTGAATGACAATAACGGATGACACTTTGCATCTCATCTTCCGGCACACATCGTCGAATGATGCCGTCAGGACCTCTCTTAAAGAGGAGAGGTTCATTCCAAAAGTATTCCCGAACATCCTTAAAGAACTTCTTTCTTTGTGCGTAGGATAATCCGGGTGGTAATTCCTGGCAAACCAAATAGTTAACAAAATCAGCAAACCATGGTTCGTTACCTTTGGTGATCACGTCGATGCACTCCTCTATGATATGTAAATGTTCGTCCGGAAAGGAGTCATCTATAGGTAGATTGTCGTCCTCTAGATGTGGTAGACGGCTCAAATGATCCGCAACAGAATTTTCCGAACCCTTCTTGTCACGGATCTCTAGATCGAATTCTTGTAGGAGAAGAATCCATCTAATTAGCCTTGGTTTCGCATCCTTCTTTGCAAGCAAATACCGGATCGCAGCATGATCCGTGTACACAATCACCTTTGCACCTACAAGATAAGAGCGAAACTTTTCAAATGTATATACAATTGCTAAAAATTCCTTCTCGGTAGTGGCGTAGTTGAGCTGCGCTTCATCTAGCGTCTTGCTAGCGTAGTAGATAGCGTGGGTTCTTCCTTCCTTTCTTTGCCCAAGCACAGCTCCTATAGCTACGTCAGTTGTGTCACACATAACCTCAAATGGAAGATTCCAATCCGGAGGTTGAATAATCGGGGCCGAGATTAGAGCTTCCCGAATCATATTAAACGCATCTAAGCATTCTTGCGAAAAATTAAAAATTGCATCCTTCATCAATAGATTAGTAAGCGGTTTTGATATCTTAGAGAAATCCTTTATAAAACGTCTATAAAATCCAGCATGTCCTAGAAAACTTCTTATCCCTTTCACCGAAGTTGGGGGAGGAAGCTTTTCTATAGTCTCTATTTTAGCCTTATCCACTTCAATCCCTCTACTAGAGATTAAGTGTCCTAATACAATGCCTTCTTTCACCATAAATTGACACTTCTCCAAATTAAGAAATAGGTTAGTGTCTTCACACCTTTGTAGCACAAGAGCAAGGTTAGAAAGACAGTTATCGAAAGAGGAACCATAAACAGAAAAATCATCCATAAAAACCTCCATGATCTCCTCTATGTACTCCGAGAAGATAGCCATCATGCACCTTTGAAAGGTGGATGGGGCGTTGCAAAGCCCAAACGGCATTCTCCTATAAGCAAACGTTCCCCACGGTCACGTGAATGTGGTCTTCTCTTGATCGTCCGGATGTATCGGGATCTGAAAGAAACCACTATAACCGTCAAGATAGCAAAAGTGTGAGTGTTGTGCTAACCTCTCAAGCATTTGGTCGATGAAGGGTAGTGGTAAGTATTCCCGCCTGTCACGCGGGTGACCCGGGTTCGATCCCCGGCAACGGCACCAAAAACTTGTTCGCCACTTAGCGTGCGTGCAAATAAGTCTTAAATTTATAAAACTAGAATCAAGCAAGCAAACCCGCAGTGTATGGATCGGCGTAGTTAAGCAAGAATTATAGAGTATCGAACACAGGGATTTGGGGGAACAAATTCAATTATAAAGTTGTCAAACAAGTAAAAGAGTGAAGCTTTGCAAATATATTGGGAAAACAGCAACCCTAAAGATCCAGGTATCTGATTGTGGCAATCGATTCAAGATATACTAAAGAACTAAGGACAGAGTTAAGAGTTGCAAAGGTAAACTAAGGTAAAGCAATGTACGGTGAAGTTCCAAGACTTTATATGACTTATCTAAAGACACTCTCTATAAAGGTTGTTGAGGTTTCAGTATAGAAAGGATCTAAAGGTAAGAATTGATCTCAAATACCCAAACTTATAACCCAAGGATCAAAACTAACTAAACCGATTAAGGTTGTGACACTCGAAATCGAAGTAGAGGTTGTTGAGGCTGCACTACTACCTAGAAAAGGGCAAACCTAGACTAGATTAAAGCTAATCTTTAACTTTGGATCAAAGTAAAAGCAAAGTTCGTAAACTGGTGTAAATTACGGGCAGATCTTGAGTTCCATGGCCGTGGAATCTCAAGAACAAATCGTGATTTTGGTTCGTCGGCGAATCTCTCTAACTCTCAGGGTCCAATCTGTTTACGATCGATCTATCATCATCTAAGCCACAACAATCAACCCTTCACCTTAGAATTTCTAAAGGGTTTTAGCCAATAACAGTCATTATAATATCAAATTCAAGATTAAGAAGAATGAAAGATGAAAACCTTCGAAAACCTTCACTAAAACTCAAATCAATCTCAAATCCATAAACAAGGGTAATAATGTATAACAGATTTGGAATAACACAACCCAATAACAATCCTTGATAAGAACGAAGAACGGGATGTCAATCCGTCTTCTAATCAAACCTAAGGACAAAAGGCGCAACTTCCACCACACACAACTTCCAAATCTTCAAGCCTTCGTAAATCTCCGTTGCAAAAATGCAATTCTCCGCACATCCAATGAAACCCTAGGCACATGTGAGTGAGCGTAAGCGAAGGTGCCGAATTCTCCCTCCTTCAGCCCTTTTATAAGGAAGGATAAAATAACCGTCCGGCCCATATGCGTAAACAATGTGTCAATATTTTATTCGTCAAAAGATTGCCTAAATCACGGTTTCATGGAGTTCCACGGCCGTGGTTTAGAGCGTGGAAGTGGATTACAGTTCTTCACAACTTCCACGACCGTACTTTATAACGTGTAACTCTCTGGAATGCTCCACGTTCATGTTGCCAAGATCCACGGCCGTGGTTTTGGGCGTGGACTTCTCTACGGCCGTATTTTAGAGCGTGGAAGTGTAAATTGCTTGTAGTTTCCTTTGTGTCGTGTCATTCCTCCTCCTAGCATCTCCCTTGGCTTCTTTGATGTGTCCTCAATCCTTGGATGTGCTCAATTCATCTCCTTCCTCTCTGAATTGGTTCGGTTTTAGCTCTTATTCACCTATAATCAACACAAAGCTTATGTAGACATCTATATCGACAATTTAGATAAACTAGCTAACAATTGCTTCAATGCCTTATCAATGAACACTATAATGAGTGAAAAACTACTAGAAAGAGTGCCTAGAATATCGCAATATTTCATGCTAACAGTTATCCATTACTAATTCAACTTCTTTTGTCACACAAGAATCTCCCGAAACTCGTCTCCACTTCCGTCTACCAATAGGAATGGATCAGTACTATCCGTTACCTAGAGGTATGGGTTGCAAGAGCACATTCTAGTCTCCTGTAGAACTATATAAGTGGTCACCGCCCGGTTATAATATACTTGGGCCAATTAAGGTTAACAAAGGGTGAATCCTATTTCCAATTATCCGTTATAACATGATAGCAACGCAAACAAGTCAATACAATCCAAGTAATACGCGGAATGAAGCTAAGTAAGTCCAAGGGACTTACCTAACACGAAGGTAACACAAGAGATCGGTGAACAACTTAGAAAACACTCAAGGAAGCTCAGTTTCCCTCAGGAAAGGAGCAAGAAAAGCCTGTTGTTCGCTCCAAACGGTGTGTGCAAGCTTTAAATTTATAACCCTAGATGTAAGCTTAAAACAAGGATGCAAACCCGCAGTGTACGGGTCAATCGTAGTAAAAAGCAAGGAATTTCAGGGGTCGATCACAGGGACTTAGTGAAACAAAGTCGGAATAGGTAAACTTTCACAATTACTAACCACAAAGCAATCAAAACAATCAAAGATGATAAAAGTCAATAAAGGAAATATGCAATTCTAGGGATTAAGGCATCTAGTTGTGGTTCCAACTCAAGATCTAAAGATAAGCGGACAAAGCTGAGGTTTTTGCAAAGGGAAGGTGTTACTAAAGTGGAATAGATCACCGGGTAAGTCTCACTACTCACCAATCCCAAACCGTAACTCCTATTACCGGGTAAGTCTCAAGGAATTAAGGAAAAGAACTATAACCTCAAACCAACACACCACCTAAGGGAATAGAATCAACCTTTACCGGGTAAGTCTCAGGCTAACTCACAAAGATGGGATGAAAGCACACTCAAACCCCAATAATGGATAAACCTTTATTACCTACACTTATGATCTTGGGTAAACAAACTAAGGAATTACCGGGTAAGTCTCATCCTAGGCTTGCATTGAACTAGGAAAGGTATAATAAGAATAGGATTTGGCAAACTCTAACACTTAACTCTCAGTTTCGGATCAGATAAGTCACCTCGGTCAGACGATTTCCACCCCGGCCGAGATGTTCATCGACTGAACGAGATGCTTAGGGTTAAGGTAAAGACTCGAGCTTTCAGGGTCCTACTGTGATAGAGATTATTCTATCATTGTTTTCCCCACAACCTTCAGCCAATCACCCTAGAATCACACGAAGAGATTAGCCACTCATCATCATGAAAGTATTAATCAAATATATGGGAAGAAAGAGAATAATTGAACAAGAAAACCTTAAGAGAAAGGCTTCAATAACTGAATCAATTATCAAACACAAGCGTTCCTTGGATAGAAATCCAACAAGACAACAAACAAGAAGCGAATCTAAGATGATCTTACAAAAACCCTTCAAAAGCTATAAAAGCTATAGACTTTCTTCCTTCAACCTTCAAAAAGGTTCTTCAAATCTCCCAACTGGAGTATGGCTGCAGCGGTGTATTAGGTGTAAGCGAGGTGATAGCGGATGTATGCAGCGTGTCGGATTTGTGGGAAATCCGACCCTTTTTATAGGAAAATTACTCTCCAAAGATAAGATATCTTAGAAAGATCTCCTCCCATAAAAATAGGTAAAATATATGATCTAGTATATCTTCTTCCTTCCAGGAGCCAAGCCCAAAAATATAAGATCTCTTTCCAAAGATAAAAGATCTCAGCCAAGAATAAAATATTCTCGCCGCGTCCCAGGTGTTCGCCTCGGTCGAGTCGACTTCTCTAGATCACCTCGGTCGAGGTGAATTTGTAGTCAACTGAGGTGAGTCACAACTAAATGTGAAATCTCTCAAATCTGGTCCAAAGTGAATCTCTAATCCATGGCTATGCTTCCTGGATGTTTTCTTATGTTCCTGAATGTAGCTCCAATGACTCCATAGCTCCTTTTGCTCCTTTTTGATGCAAAACGTGCCATTTTACCTACGATTACAACAAAACTAGGTGTAGACCTCGATTCCCGCAAAGGTAGATGAAATGGTAATATAATCGCATATTATACATACAAACATGCTGATTATTGAAGATAAAACGTCCAAACAAACCCCAAAATATAGACTATAATTCATGCTATCAAAATACCCCATACTTAGCCCTTGCTTGTCCCCAAGCAAGTTCCGCATATAAAAGGCAAGATAGAATGGATTATAAGTCAAGAAAATCAATGAAAAAGTCTTTCAAAAAAACATTTTTATGGTGTGCTACAATCATAGATCACTCTAAGAGAATACTTCATGGAATTTAAAATCAATATATGATCAAAACATTTTATAAATATAAGAAAGTTGTTCATCTTTGCATAAAATCATAGAATGCATAATAAGTCATAAATATCGAAATTAATCATGCATAATCCGGTTTAAACCACTAAGTCAATCAACAAGCTCGAGGTCTCAAGGGCTTCCCAAAAGAAAGGTCAAGAAACGTGTAGGGTAGGGATGTATGTAAGGTAATGTGGTGCTAGAATCCGAGAAAAGGATATACTTCACTTTCACTTTGACTTTCAACATCTTCCACCAATAAGCTTTGCTTATTTCACACTTTTTTCTTTTTACTTTACTTTTTGGGATGCATGGACAGAGGTGCACAATAACCGAAGCCTAGGAAATCAGCAATCATCAATTTCTTGAGATGCATCAAACCCTTGATGCACATACCATGACCCGTTAGGAATATCGCTCAATCCGACTTTGGCAAGACACAAACACCCGGCTATGTGAATGGTGCCGAGTTACTCATCATCATGATTGACTTCCCCAAACCTATTTATTGCTTTCTAACACTTTAACTTCCAGCCAACTTCTCAACTTTAACTTCACTTGCTTTCACCACTTTGCTTGCTTCCAAATTCCCGGATAGGTAAAGGAAGGCAAAAATGTATATGAGGGGCTAAGCATGATCAAGAAGAAGAAGAGAGAAGAATGAATTGGCTTGGTTTTTCCAGGAAGAAAGTGAGAGAACTTATCTTGCGGTGTCAACCTTCAAATTCAACATAATTTGGATACAAACAAAGTATTAAACATGCCAAAGATTTCAAACAAAGCATTTAGCAACTTAAACATATCATAAAACCTTTCAAACACATAAAGATTTCAAAACCTGTCAGCAACAAGATCTTCACTGAGATCATATCCAGATAAGAAGCACAAAAATCATTTCGAAAATTCTCAGTTAAACCACCTCGGTCGAGGTGTTCTAGGTCAACCGAGGTGAAGTACCTCGTTTGGCCAGAACTGCCCCAGTCGAGGTCAAAAAATTTATTTTTTTAAAACCAGTTTTTGACGTTTTCTCAATCAAATAACCTGTATGTATGCATGCAATCTCAAATAAACACATAGAAGCAAAATGAAGCATAAATAAAACATAAATATCACATAAAGTCGAGTCATACATCCATAAGAGTCAAATAATACATTAATAAACACCCCATACTTGGGACACACTGTCCCAGTGGGTCAAAATAAGTCTAAGGAAATAAAATACTCACCGGACATAAAGCTGAGCTGCATAATAAATAAGAAAGAAAATCTTGCAGCTCTCAGTAGTCACGATCCGGTGGTGGTGGTGGTGGCACGTACGGATACTGAGATGGGTCGAACGGGTAGCCCATAGTCTGCTGAAACTGGATCTCCATCATCCGGCGCTGATAGTGCTGGCCCTCTAGCATCTGATGAGTCCAGCGGTCGATCTCTCGGCGCTGGTCAGCAAATCTCTCATGGATGTCTACAGTCAGGGCAGCATAAGAATCGATCATCTGATCCTTCAGATCATCGATCCGACGGTGAGCCTCTAGATCTCTGTGTCGGCATACCCTACGCCTAGCATGGCGTACTGGTGATGCGGCTGGTGCAGGCTCAGTATCATCATCATCAATGTCAATAACCGGAGCACTCGTCCCAGCAGTATTCGTCCCTGTATCCATCGGAACTCCGTCATCCCTGTCATCATCATCAGTTGTCTCCTCCTCTACCTCCTCCTCCTCAGCTGGTGCAGCTGCTGCCTCTCTAGCATCCTCCATCAATGGGATCTAAGCAGTCTGCTAGTAGTGAGGGTCATAAATTGAGAATTGGGGCGACCATTTGATCCCATGTGGTATAGTCGGCTCCCATGGCATGGCTACGTATGGTGTAGTGAGTCCTCGGGGAACCAGAATCCTCCGAGTGATCATCTCCTGAAGTCCTAGCGGCTTGGCAGCCGCCACCATAGTACAAGCGCTGAGATCCATGTCCTGATAGCTAGCAATGTGGGTCACAAGGCCTCCGCAGCAAATATCCCCCTTCGCTTTGGCCTTGATCTTGTGCAGATCCTCTGCCAACATCAAGCCAAAGCCAGGGATCCCTCCAGTCACCATGCAGTAAAGGCTGAAAAGCTCCCCCTGTCGGACCTTCTGGGGCGTCTCAGTACGCGCCAGAAGCGTCTCGCTGAAAATGCGGTGAGCTAACCTAAAGGCTAGGTGAAATATGATGCGCTCCCTAGAGTCTCCAGGATGCCATCTATCTGCGTGCTCAACTACATGAGCAATCTGACCCCAAAACTCCCTAGCTATAGTCCGGGAAGGAAAATCAACAGCGGTCGAGGCCGGGAAACCAAAAATGTCTCTCTAATACACTAAAGGAACTAGGAAGTTCCGGTTCATCAACCGGTACTTCACAGCTCGCTCTATGGGAAGGTAGGTGAAAGAGCTAACAAATTCTAAGGTAGGCTCTAGATAGGCAGGTGCACAAATCTTAGTAAACTGATCTAGCCCTACCATCGATATCATCCGTCTAAGATCTCCATCCACATGGAGACAATCAAAAGCCGAAACGTCCAGGAAGCGTGGTGCAATCACTGGACGGGCTGCTATACGGTCGTAATCGACATGGTGTCGCTCGTGGATCACCGGTCGATAAGGTCTGGAAGAAGAAGAGGAAGGGGAAGGGGAGGATCTATCCCTAAGGACAAGCTGCCTATCTGAACTCATCTCTAAAACAACCTGTCAGACCACCTCGGTTGGCCTGACAACACTGAAGAACACCTCGGCCGAGGCACAGCACGACTGGACCGAGGCGAATTAATGCGCGACGAATTTCCTCAAAAATCCAGTTCTTTTCCCCCAAAAATTACTACAACTGGTTCCTATGGGGTACTTAATCTGTTCTTCAGCAAATGTAGGGCAACCAAAGCCCAAATTGAAGCGAAAACAGCGAGGTAAGGGTTTTTTCTGTTTTTACCTCGTTCGGTCGTTTTGATTCGATTTTCTTGCAGATTCACACTTGCAACTCGATCCTCTACGCTTTAATTGCAACTTGGAAGCGAAAATTTTCGAAAACGGGCAAGAAACGAAGGGGCGAGGTGAAGGAGAACGCCGTGGTCGAGGAGGTAGGTAAAAAGGAAGAAAGAGAATTTTACCCCCTTTTTATACCCTTTCTGGAACTGCTGTCACCTCGGTCGAGGTGGTCTCGACTGAACCGAGGTGGTACGGACCGAGGTGGATCTTCAGAAACCCTAGTCGCCTCGGTTGCTCAAGAATCATCTCGGTCGAGGTGCTCTGACAGCAACTGAGATGTGTCTTAGTCAAACTTCGTCTTCTCAAATTCTCGAACTTCTGTCCTCCCAGTTATGCTCCTGGTTTGTATTCCTTCCTTAGATGTCACCTATTGTCTGTCTAGGACGCCAAAAACAAAACAAAGCAATACCTTGGGTTGCCTCCCAAGAAGCGCTTGGTTTAAGGTCGCTAGCTGGACCATATGCGTCTCTCAAACGTGATGAGAGGTTCCCTCACCCCATACTTCACCTCCATCGTGGGGTGAAGTAAGTAAGTCTATCAAACGCTCCAACAAGTGTAAGGGCTCATCGGGGAATGAATCGTCTATGGGTGGGTTGTCCTTATCGCGTGAAGATGCAGGTAGCCGGCTGAGGTAATCCGCAACAGAATTTGCGGATCCATTCTTATCGCGGATCTCTAAATCAAACTCTTGAAGCAAGAGAATCCATCGAATAAGACGTGGCTTGGCATCTTTCTTAGCAAGTAAGTAACGGATGGCTGCATGGTCGGTGTAGACAATGACTTTCGCCCCTACTAGATAAGAACGAAACTTCTCGAAAGCATATACAACCGCCAATAGCTCCTTCTCGGTGGTAGCGTAGTTACGCTGGGCTACATCTAGCGTCTTTCTAGCATAATAAATTGCGGTGGTCCGGCCATCCTTCTTCTGTCCAAGCACCGCTCCTACGGCTACATCACTAGCATCACCCATGATCTCAAAGGGCAAGGTCCAATCCGGAGGTTGGATAATAGGAGCGGAGATCAATGCTTCCTTAATCTTGTAAAATGCATCAAGACACTCCTGCGAAAACTCAAAAACAACATCTTTATTCAAGAGGTTAGTTAGAGGTTTAGAAATCTTAGAGAAGTCCTTGATGAATCTCCTGTAGAAACCTGCATGCCGAAGAAAACTCCTCACACCTTTTACAGAACAAGGGGGAGGGAGTTTCTCAATAGTCTCGATCTTAGCGCGATCGACCTCAATACCTCGATTAGAAACGAGGTGTCCTAGCACAATGCCTTCATTAACCATAAAATAACACTTCTCCCAATTTAAGACAAGATTAGTGTCTTCACATCTTTGCAGCACTAGAGAAAGGTTAGATAGGCAATCATCAAAAGAGGAACCATATACTGAAAAATCATCCATAAATACCTCCATTATTTCCTCTATGTACTCGGAAAAGATAGCCATCATGCATCGCTGGAAAGTAGCGGGTGCATTGCACAATCCAAATGGCATCCTCCTATAAGCAAATGTCCCCCATGGACAAGTGAAAGTGGTCTTCTCCTGATCATCCGAATGGATAGGAATCTGGAAGAATCCACTATAGCCGTCTAACTAGCAAAAGTGTGAATGTTGGGCCAACCGTTCGAGCATTTGATCAATGGAGGGAAGTGGAAAATGGTCCTTCCGAGTGGCCGTGTTCAGCTTCCTATAATCAATGCAAACTCTCCATCCCGTGACGGTCCTGGTTGGGATCAACTCGTTGTTCTTATTCGTCACAACGGTCATCCCTCCTTTCTTCGGAACTATATGCACCGGGCTAACCCATTTGCTGTCCGAGATAGGATATATAATACCTGCATCCAACAACTTAAGAATCTCCTTCTTCACGACCTCTTTCATGATCGGATTTAACCGTCTTTGAGGTTCCCGTGAAGTCTTATGATCGTCTTCCATTAGAATTCTATGCATGCAAAAAGAAGGCTTAATGCCAATAAGATCATCTATAGTGTAACCCAAAGCCTTTTGATGCTTTCTCAGGACATGCATTAGTTTAGACAATTCAGATTCGGAGAGGGAAGCACTAACAATAACGGGATAAGTGGAATCCGGTCCAAGAAAGACATACCTCAAGTGATTTGGGAGTTGTTTAAGCTCCACGACTGGGGGTGCTTTCTGAAGGGGATCCTTGCTTCCTTCTTCCGGTGGAGTAGATCCAGAAACTGGACTTTCGGAAGTCTCAGTTGAGATCGTCTCGCCTTCGACTTCGGTCGAGGCGTAGAGGCGTTGACCGAGATGTTCTTCAGTCGCCTCGCTCAGTCGAGGAAGTGACTCGGTCGAGGTACTGCAACTGGAACCGAAACAGGAGATCTTCGTCTCCTGGATTAGCTTCTCAGTTTCAGCTCCTGGATCTTCTTCCAGTGCCTTTAAGCTCTGTATATCTGCATCACAAGAAGCATCTATACCTTCCTCCATTAAACTGAAACTAATAATTCTTTCGAGTGGATCGTTAATAAGGATAGAGCTCACCAATTCCCTTGATTCTTCTTCATCGTAGATGTTGAAGATATCATCGCTTAGCTGCTCTCCTTTCATGGCCGCAAGTAATGCAAACTCCACTTCATCTCCACCAATGTTGAATTTCAACTTGGCGTTCTTACAATCCACGTTGCAACCCGAAGTTGCTAGAAATGGCCTCCCGAGAATAATAGGAACTGGATAATCTGCGGGAATGTCAAGTACAACAAAGTCTATTGGTAAATAGAAGTTACCTAACTTGACCGGAACGTCTTCCAAAATGCCCACGGGATGGGTAATGGAGCAATCCGCCATGTATAACCGAATCTTGACCGGCTTGGGCTCTCCAAGTCCGATCTTCACACATAGCTCCAGCGGAATGATGCTCACGCTGGCTCCTAGATCACATAAGGCTTCACAAGTGACATCCCCAACTTGAATGGGAATGCAAAATGAGCCGGGATCTCTCAACTTAGGTGGCATCTTCTCCTTCATGATTTGAATAAGCTCCGAGGATTTAGATGTCATCCTTACTTCACCAAAGTCTTCCAGTTTCCTCTTCCTTGATAAGATCTCTTTCAAGAACTTCCCATATGCGGGCATCCCTAGAATAGCATCAAGGAAGGGAATGTTAATGTGCAGTTTATTCATCAAGTCAAGGAACTTACCAAAGTGCTTGTCTAGATGTGCTCTGGCCTTTGACTGGGGGAATGGAAGTGGTGGTTTGTATGCAGGAGGTGGAACATAAACTTCAGCTTTCCCCTCCGCTTTCTGTGGCTCCACCTCGGTTGGCGTCTCGGCCGAAGTGTTCTTCGACTGCACCTGGACCGAGGTGGTCTTCGTCGGTACTAGCACCGACCGAGGCACTGGATCTGCAGTTTTCAGTCCACTCCTCGTAGTTATGGTCATAGTCTGGCCCTTAGGGTTGCTTTCCGTCCTTCCTGGAAGCTTCCCTGGATCTCTTGGCGCTTCATTCGCCCTACTAGCAAGTTGTTGTTCAAAGGCCTTTTGGGCCTTCGAAAATGAAGTCATAGAGGTCTCCATAGCACTAAGCTTGATCAAGATGGCCTCCAACACTGCGTCTTTCTTTTCCGGCTGAGACGAACTTGATCCTTGCCCCTGGCTCTTTAATGGAGTAGAAGAAGAAGGGGAAGAGAGAAAAGGATTAGAGGAATCGTTAGAATTGGAGTTAGAATGATTGTTACTAGAATTTTGGTTGCTCGCCCTCCAATTATTGTTGTTGGACCCTCTATTGTTGTTGTAGTTGTTGTTCCGGGAACCGTTGTTGTTGTTACGGTATCCATTGTTGTTATTCCTTTGTCCTTGATCTTCCTTCTTGGTTTGAGCAACCAAGAGTTCCTTCAATTGCTTCACGTCATTCTTCAAAGACGTGAGTTGATTGTTGTTAGGATGAGTATCTTGGAAGTTAACTCTTTTAACTCCACCTTCAGCTCCTTGATGGATATATTTCTCCATATGCAAATCTTGCTTCTCGATAAAGTCCCAAGCTTCGTCAATCGCCATGTCCATAAATGTACCGGCGGAGAGTAGTTGGAGGTTGAACTGGGTGCTTCCGTCCAGTCCCTTGAAGTATGTCTCCAACAACTCTATCTTTGGAATCCCATGATGTGGGCAATCAAAAAGAATGTCCTTGAACCTTTCCCATGACTTGGACAAGCTCTCCTTGTCCTTCATAATGAATCTTCTCTCTCATTTCAGCGGTCTTAGAGGGGGGAAAGAATTTAGTCAAGAATTCCGTAGTCATCTCCTCCCAAGTGCTAATTTTTCTTGGAGGAAGAGATTGATACCAAGTAAGAGCTCTATCTTTTAAAGAAAAGTAAAAAGGTCTTAGCTTGTAGTTGTTGTTTTCAATTCTTGAGGGTCTCAAGGTCTCCATCAAGATCTCATAGTTTTGAAGATGTTGATGTGGGGATTCCTTCTCTAGCCCTCCGAACTGGCATTGACGAATCATGGACAGAACTTGCGGTCGAAGTTCGTAGTCATGGTCCGCTGGATCTCCTAGGTTAACTCCTGGACGCCTCAATTGTTGATTGGGATCCATCCTTTGACCTAGGGTTTGCGGGATTCCTACAAAAAGAGCGCCTCAGACTGGCATCCGAGGTGGAAGTACCTCGGCCGGGCGTCAGGTACTGGGACCTGCCTCGGTCGAGGGTCTGCGACTAGGACCTGCATCGGTCCAGCATCAGGAACTGGGTCTTCCCTCGGTCGAAGTTGATATTGGTCTCGTAAGGCTGCCATATCTGCTTTGATCGCTTCAGTCCTGGTGCGAGTTTCTTTTTTCTCTTGTCTTAGTTCTTCCCTGCTGAGGCGTAGCTGTTCTAATGCCTCTTTCAATTCGGCCTCAAGATCGCGATTGTCTTGGTTGGCCATCTTCGCTTCTCTTAAGCGTCGCTTGTATGTCTTTTCTGGTTCGGGATCGTAAGGAACGATTTCCTTCCCAGTGCGGGTTCTTCGCATAAACCTAAGAAAGAACTGCAAAAGTCACTCAAGTAGAGTGGTTAGTAGACACGGGGGCAAGTGCCCCAAAAGCAAACCGTAACCGGCTCGGCGCCAAAAACTTGTTCGCTCCAAACGGTGTGTGCAAGCTTTAAATTTATAACCCTAGAAGTAAGCTTAAAACAAGGATGCGAACCCGCAGTGTACGGGTCAATCGTAGTAAAAAGTAAGGAATTCCAGGGGTCGATCACAGGGACTTAGTGAAACAAATTCGGAATAGGTAAACTTTCGCAATTACTAACCACAAAGAAATCAAAACAATCAAAGATGATAAAAGTCAATAAAGGAAATATGCAATTCTAGGGATTAAGACATCTAGTTGTGGTTCCAACTCAAGATCTAAAGATAAGCGGACAAAGCTGAGTTTTTGCAAAGGGAAGGTGTTACTAAAGTGGAATAGATCACCGGGTAAGTCTCACTACTCACTAATCCCAAACCGTAACTCCTATTACCGGGTAAGTCTCAAGGAATTAAGGAAAAGAACTATAACCTCAAACCAACACACCACCTAAGGGAATAGAATCAACCTTTACCGGGTAAGTCTCAGGCTAACTCACAAAGATGGGATGAAAGCACACTCAAACCCCAATAAAGGATAAACCTTTATTACCTACACTTATGATCTTGGGTAAACAAACTAAGAAATTACCGGGTAAGTCTCATCCTAGGCTTGCATTGAACCAGGAAAGGTATAATAAGAATAGGATTTGGCAAACTCTAACACTTAACTCTCAGTTTCGGATCAGATAAGTCACCTCGGTCAGACGATTTCCACCCCGGCCGAGATGTTCATCGACTGAACGAGATGCTTAGGGTTAAGGTAAAGACTCAAGCTTTCAGGGTCCTACTGTGATTGAGATTTTTCTATCATTGTTTTCCCCACAACCTTCAGCCAATCACCCTAGAATCACACGAAGAGATTAGCCACTCATCATCATGAAAATATTAATCAAATATATGGGAAGAAAGAGAATAATTGAACAAGAAAATCTTAAGAGAAAGGCTTCAATAACTGAATCAATTATCAAACACAAGCGTTCCTTGGATAGAAATCCAACAAGACAACAAACAAGAAGGGAATCTAAGATGATCTTACAAAAACCCTTCAAAAGCTATAAAAGCTATAGACTTTCTTCCTTCAACCTTCAAAAAGGTTCTTCAAATCTCCCAACTGGAGTATGGCTGCAACGGTGTATTAGGTGTATGCGAGGTGATAGCGGATGTATGCATCGTGTCGGATTTGTGGGAAATCCGACCCTTTTTATAGGAAAATTACTCTCCAAAGATAAGATATCTTAGAAAGATCTCCTCCCATAAAAATAGGTAAAATATATTATCTAGTATATCTTCTTCCTTCCAGGAGCCAAGCCCAAAAATATAAGATCTATTTCCAAAGATAAAAGATCTCAGCCAAGAATAAAATATTCTCGCCGCGTCCCAGGTGTTCGCCTCGGTCGAGTCGACTTCTCTGGATCACCTCGGTCGAGGTGAATCTGTAGTCAACCGAGGTGAGTCACAACTAAATGTGAAATCTCTCAAATTTGGTCCAAAGTGAATCTCTAATCCATGGCTATGCTTCCTGGATGTTTCCTTATGTTCCTGAATGTAGCTCCAATGACTCCATAGCTCCTTTTGCTCCTTTTTGATGCAAAACGTGTCATTTTACCTACGATTACAACAAAACTAGGTGTAGACCTCGATTCCCACAAAGGTAGATGAAATGGTAATATAATCGCATATTATACATACAAACATGCTGATTATTGAAGATAAAACGTCCAAACAAACCCCAAAATATAGACTATAATTCATGCTATCACCTGTACGAACAAGCAACACGGATCAGGAACGAAACGGTTTCTAGAAGTCTATGATTTCTAGTCTCAAAGATCTCTAAGAGATCAACCCATGCTAAGGGCTCAACTTTAGTCTTACAACAACTCAGGGAACAAGGTACAACCATAAGGAACCAAGGAAGGAACGAGGAAAGGAAGGAATGAAGCAACTCGCCAAAGACGGGAGTTAGTGCAGAGAAACCGCAGGGGCGGCTAGACAGATGCGCAGGGGCGGCTGAACAGATGCGCAGGGGCGGCTCTGTGCAGGCGCAGGGGCGGCGGCGTGACAGAAAGCGTTGTCGGATTTCTTCTTCGACAGAACTCACAGCAGGGGCAACCAAAGCTCGAACCTTTGGTTCCAACACGTCGAGACTCCACTCCAGAGAGCCTGAGAACAACGAAGGGCCAACAACGGAACATTCCACAAGAATCAAGGCTCATGCTTGATCCTTGGAGAAGATGGAAAGAGAAGAACGAAAGGAAGAACCCAAAATAGAAGGGAAGGCATGCAGCGCTAAAGGAACGTGAGGAAGAACCAGAAAAGATGCACTTACACGTTCAGCGGGATTGCAGGAAGCAAGGACGGCTGCAGCTCTCTAGGGTTGAAAAAGATGATAGCAAGGAACGGGAAAAAGGGGAGAAAGAAGAGAATATATAGGGAGGGCTGGAACGCTTGACGGAAAGGGCGTCTAGGGTTAGAAAGAAAACAAGGAAACCAACCCATAAGATAGAATATTGGATATTCTATCTATGGAAGAAAGATAAAACGAACGAAAACAGATCGGCGCGATCTGTCGTAAAATCCGCAAGGGCGGCTGGCCGCGGGGGCGACCCTCTTCACCGCAGGGGCGATGAAGGCAAAAACCTAGGATCTTACAACTCCCTCAGGGTATACGGGTTGGGCGCCGCCACACTCCTGTTGGTTACACGGGGACAGAGCGCGAGAGTTATAAGACTCTCGTGTCACACTTGAACTAATGAATTAGATATGGAACAACCTAAAAACATGCTATGTAATGAATGTCCATGTTGTGCTTTGTGTTCTTATGTGTGTTTGTGTCATATTGTTCTTATAGTGCATAGAATGTGAGCTAACGGTTTAAAATCGTGTTGTGTAGATGCCTTGCATGTTAGAGATGCCGCCGAGTGAGGTGGAGGAGTGGACAACCGAGTGATCATCGTACATTATAGGACGGGGACGTTTTTGGGGATTTCCTTGTTTTGTCGGATTATGTTTTGTCGTACGTTTGGATTCTTGTACGTTTATGTCGTTTTGAGGACTCGGCTGAGTTTCCAACTTGTATCCCTTCCTTTCTTTTCTTGCATACATTATAAACCACTTTGAGTTTTATGCCTTTAATTTGTGCCTTGTTGGAAAGGTCCGGTGAGATTATTGTCAGGCTAAGGGTCGGGACTCATTGTGTGGTCTCGCCCGTAGCATTCCGATATCCCGCGGATTCGGGGTGTTACATTATTTTTTTTTAGAAATATTTTTCACAATGCTGCCGAAAAATCAAAATGTTAGATTTTGTAAGTTTAAAATTATATTCTCTTTTTATTTTTCTTTACAAAATTTTTGTTAGTAGTAAATTAAAAGCAATATTTAATTTTTTTTTTCATAAATATATCATTAGTTCCCACATAGCCAAGTTGATGATATTTTATTCAAAAATCATCAATATTTAAATATACCTGCACAAGGTGCGGGATATGAACTAGTTTACACATAAAATCCGATAAAACTGGATCTACTCGGTGAATAATAATAATAATAAAATGGATACTAGTAATTTTATAAAGAAATACAATTTTTTTTAAAAATCGGATTATATTTTTTAGGGATAATTTGACATACTAGGCCTTTTTGAGTTTTTGTTTAAGAAAGTGTACCCCAAATTTTTTACCACTTTCATTTAATAGTAGGTAAAAATTATTAACCCTTCTATTTAGAAAGAAAGGAATAAATGATATTTGTTATTTGTTATATAAGTATAAGTTTTAATTTTTAATTACTAAATTTGTTTTTTTTATTATTATTTTTCTTGCCTTTTTTTATTTTCTTTTTTATTTTCTGGACTAAATTTCTCATACCGGAATTTCTCATACCAGAATTTCTCATACCAGAATTATTATACTAGAAATTTCATACCAGAAATTATCATACGAAAAGTTCATACCAGAAATTATCATACGAAAAGTTCATACTAGAATTTTGTCATACAAGAATTTTGTCATACTAGAATTTTTTACACCAGATTTTTATACCATAAAATTACATACCATAAAATTACATACCATAAAATTACATACCATAAAATTACATACCATAAAATTACATTTTGTCATACCATAATTTTTTACACCAGATTTTCATACCATAAAATTACATACCATAAAATTACATTTTGTCATACCAAAATTTTTTTACACCAGATTTTCATACCATAAAATTACGTACCATAAAATTACATACCATAAAGTTACATGCCATAAAATTACATTTTGTCATACCAGAATATTTTTACACCAGATTTTCATACCATAAAATTACATACCATAAAATTACATATCATAAAGTTACATTTAATGATAGGTAAATTAAATTCCCTTCTCTACCTTCACAACTCCATTCACATTCCCCAAACGCCATTAAATTCCTCAATTCACATCTTGTAATAACCGAAAATTTTAAGTTCCGGTAAATTGAAATTAACCAAAGTCCGACGCGACAATCGTAAATAAATAAATAAGTAAAATAAAAAGAGTTTAATTCTATCATTTTATGTAACTTAGATTCACATAAAATGATAAATTAAATGACCGGAAATAATTTAAGTACGATAAAATAAGAATAATAATAATAAGTTATAAAACACGGAATTTAATTCCGTAATTTTTGTAATCTTTCGCACTCAATTAACGAGTTACGGATCATGTGTAAAGGGAGAGACGAGATTTAAACCGCTGATAGGCCCAGCCCACTTTTCTAAGCCCATTAATTAACTCCTAATTAAACCTAACCCTAATTAAGATTTTTAACCTAAATCTAATCCTGCAACTCACGCCTCTCACGCTTCTCCCTTCTCACGCCTCGCATGCCCTTCCTTCCTCTTGCAAAAACGCACAGCAACCAATCGGGACCGCCGCCGAGCAGCCGCCGAGCAGCCGCCGAGCCCTGCGCCGCCTCCCGTCAAGCCCGGTAAGCACCCTGCATCCCTCTCCTTCCTTCCGCCTTCTCTGTTCGAAACTTACCCCTCCGGCCTCTCAGAATTCGACGCATCGCCACCGTCCGCTACTTCGCTTCGTTGCCACCAGAGCCGACGCATCGCCACCGTCCGCCGCGACCACCGATAGCCGCCAGGTGAGACGCCTCCTCCTTCACCTTCCTTCCGCCTCCCTCTTTTCTGTTGCTTCTATTTCGAGCAAGGATCGTAACCGCCAATTGCTGCAGCCGCGCCGCGCCCCAGTCGGCCTCCTGCACGCCTCCAGTCCGGCCGATTCCCGGAGCTCGCCACCACCGCCAACTGCTGCAGCCTCCTGACGCCAGTGCTCGCCGGATCGCAGTACCGGTAAGCCGGCTCTCCGACCTTCTTCCACCTGCAGTACATATATATATATATATAGTTTAGGGATGTTCTTATCCGTAATTATATGTAGGAATTTATATGTATAAAAGACGTAAGTGTGCGTATAATATACGAGTACGATGTTAAAATAGGGGAGGAACGTGTGTGGATGCAAGTATGTATGAATAACAGATTCGGAATATATATATATAGGATATATAGGTACTATTGTAATTTCGAATAGCGGAAGATTAGTAAAAGCGGTTTGGTGAACCTATATATAGGAGTTATGACTGTCGCGTACACATACGGATACACATATATACATACATATATATTTATATATATATATATATATATATATATATATATATATATATATATATATATATATATATATATATATATATTTTTTTTTTTTTTTTTAGGAATTTAAAAGAATACATAATTATCTTCAAAGCCTAGTAAAGTTTATAGAAGCTTGGAATTTAATGAGTATATAAATTTTATATAAAAGTATACTTATAAACATAATATATAGAATATATAAAAATGCGAGTATCTACACATGAATACGAGTTTGGATTAAGGAAACTATCAAAGAGAGAGAGTAATCATAGAGAACAAATCCTAAAAAGAATTTAGTAGGACGCAAGAGCGAACTTTGAGAACTTTCGGCACCAGGGGTAAAATGGTCTTTTACCATAAGAGGGTTGTTTTTCCGTAATTCCTTTGCAAGAGGTTGGATAGCGAGATGTGTCTTGATACACCTGCCTTATTTGACAGGAGTTTGAGTTACCACGAGTACAAGCGGTGTGAGACGTGTTAGAGAGTATTTTGACTCAGGTAAGTCCTTGCGACTTACTTAGCCGGTTTCTGAGTGTTAGTTGAGTGATAGTAGTGGTGTGTGCTATTGCTTGATTTAATAATAATAACTTGCTAGGACGACTGTTATTATTTTGCGTAAGGCCCAAGTGTATGTATAACGGGCCGTGACATCACTGCCCAGCTCTGACAGGAGACTGGGAGGTTCTCTATACCCAGACCATACAGGTACAAGGTGAGATGCATCGGATCCATTCCTGATGGTTACACGGGGGCGGAGGCGAGGTTTGGGAATCCCTCGTGTCACAAAATAAGTATCATTAGAGTGAATGAGTAATTTAAAGAAAGATAATAAAACGGACTTGTTTGGAAGCATGTTGAGTGTTTATGTTTATCTGAGTGTGTTTGTGCTACCATTATTCTGCTAATATTTAGATAACTAGCTAACGATGATTGTTGTTGTTGTTTTAGATTTACCGCAGGTTAGATCAGCAGCTGAGTGATCCGGAAGTAGTGGTCAGCCGGGTCTCCGTACTCTTTAGAGCGGGGTTGGAGTTGTTTTGTCTTCCTTTCTTCTGGTTAAGACTTTTGTTCTTTCTCTTGTTTAAGAACTGTAGGCTGCTAGACTTTGTTGCATTCATTACTCTAAAAACATGTTTTTATGAATTTCGGTTTCTTTATTTGTGTCTTGTTGCAAGGTCCTAGTAATGTTGTTGTCAAACTGAGGTCGGGACCCATTGTGAGGTCCTAACCAGTAATACTCCGAGTTCTGAGAATTCGGGGTGTTACAACATGGTATCAGAGCTCTAGGTTGGCAACAATGGCACTTGAAATCTTCTGAAAGACCGAATAAGTTTTAAGCAGAACCCGAAAAGGGATCTGAATTTTTAGAAGAAAAATTTTTGGTTTTAAATGCATGCATAGTCTGGTTGGGAATAGAAAAGTACGGCTGACCACCACTACTACCGCGGATCTCAGTGTGCTTAGTTGGACTTTAGGTTACTGTAGTTGGACTCGTGGACTTTCAGCTAGTAGTAATTATAGTTTTTATTCTTGTACAGATGGCACGTACTAGAGCTACGCTAGCTACTGGTCGAGGCAGAGGTCGTCCACCTCTCCCTCCAGCTGGACCAGGTAGGGGAGATAGGGCCCCTACAGTTAGAGGACGCGGCCGTGGAGGTAGACCCCCACTAGCCCGAGGTCGAGGTCGAGCTCCACGAGAGGATCCCCCAGCAGTGATCATGCCAGAGGCTGGAGTGGAGGAAGTAGCTGAGAGTGTTGGTCCTGAGGTCAGGAATGAGACCGTTGCTAGGTCTGGAGCACAGAGAGCACGTTCGACAGAGTCAGGGCGTGTTTCCATTGGAGCGACTGAGTACAGAGAGTACCGAGCCTACGTTGAGCGTAGGGAAGAGGCTGCTAGGACAGAGAGACTTACCCAGATACCACCAGTACCGGCTAGATCTGTCCAGGTGACACAGGAAGCGCCTCAGGTGCCAGTTGTACCTGAGAGGAGAGTTGTGGCTGGTAGAGCGCCTACTGGGACCAGAGCACCCAGGCCAGATGAGTGGTTGAAGGCTTTCAACTCTCAGAAGGTTCCCTCATATAATGGAGAGATAGGATTGGAGGTGGAGCACTGGATTGGGCAGGTAGAGACTGCTTTAGAGGCGATACGCTGCCCAGAGGATCGACAGGTAGACTTGGTGCAGACTTGCTTCACTGGAGATGCTCATTCCTGGTGGCGGACCATGCGTAGTCGAGTCACCACTTGGGAGCAGATGAGGAGCATTGTTAGAGACAGATACTGCCCTGTTTCGTTGAGGAGAGAGAGATTCCAGGACTTCATTGAGGCTGGATTTGAGGATGTTCCGATCGCTGCTGCCATCAAGAAGTTCCAGAAGGAACTGACACTGCTTGGACCAGCTGCACCTCCTGAGGAGCAGCATGTCTATCTCTTTTCCCGGAGATTGAGAGAGAGCACTCGGTCTTATCTGGCAGGATTTCGCTGTGAGACTCTGTCAGACTATCAGGATAGAGCATCTGCGTATGAGAGAGACAGACCAGGGTCTAGGAGAGCTGCTCAGTCTGACAGGCCGGATAAGCGGCAGAGGACAGGTTATGCCAGTGGTGGTTCAGGAGTAGCTGCTTTTGGACGGGGACAGACTCAGGGGCGACAGAGCCATACAGCTACTGGTCAGACTTCAGCTGGTAGCTTGCAGTGCCACAACTGCAATAGTTATGGACATATCCGATCGAACTGCATGAAGCCAGCAGTGACTTGCTTTCAGTGTGGCAAAGTTGGACATAGAGCTGCATTCTGCCGTCAGGGCAAGGCCCCATCTCAGCAGGGTTCTTCTCCTGCAGGCTTATCAGGGAGTGTACAGAGACCGCCACAGTACCGGACTCCGAGTCAGCAGCAGCAGTACAGAGCCCCTAGTCAGCAGCAGTCTTACAGAGCTCCAGGACACACACCATCACAGAGCTCTATGCAGGGATCAGGTCGGGGTAGAGGACGTGGTAGTGTGGCTGATACTAGAGGAGCTCAGGCACGAGTGTTTGAGTTGAGAGATGCTGATCAGCCATATGCACCTACTGCCACAGGTACGATCCAGATTCATGACTTACCTGTACGAGTTTTATTTGATACGGGTGCTACACACTCCTTCATATCTGATGCATGCGTAGATAGATTGTCCTTAGCTACTGTAGAGGGGATACCTTTTACGATAGGCTTACCTGATGGGAGTAAGGTAAGAGGGACTAGAGAGATATTTGGATGTCATGTTCGCATGGGAGATCGAGACTGGCTAGTTAATTTTCTAGTCATGCCCTTAGCTCATGAGGATGTCATTTTAGGGATAGACTGGATGAGGAAACACGGCGCAGTCTTAGACATTGGTAGGAGGACAGTGACCGTTGCCACGGAGGAGGGTCATAGGGTAATATTCCGAGGTTGGGACCTCGGAAAGTCAGGTACAGTTATCAGTGCAGTGAGAGCAGCGAGACTGATAGCCCAGGGTTGCGAAGCCTTCTGGTGTTATGCCATGAAGGAAAGCAAGAGCCTGACTATAGAGGAGATACCTGTTGCATGCGAGTTTACAGAGGTATTCAGCGATGACCTGCCAGGGCTACCCCCACAGAGGAGCGTTGATTTCAGCATTGACTTGGAGCCGGGCACGAGACCTATCTCGAAGGCCCCGTACCGCATGGCACCTATAGAGCTGCTTGAGCTGAAGAAGCAGTTAGAGGAGCTGGCAGAGAAGGGTTTTATACGCCCCAGTGTGTCTCCTTGGGGTGCGCCGGTGTTGTTTGTGAAGAAGAAGGACGGATCGATGAGGCTGTGCATAGACTACAGAGAGCTGAACAAAGTAACCATCAAGAACAAGTATCCACTGCCACGCATAGATGATCTGTTGGACCAGTTGCATGGAGCGTCCGTGTTCTCGAGGATAGACTTGAGGTCAGGTTATCACCAGTTGAGGGTGAGAGATCAGGACATACCTAAGACGGTATTCCGGACTAGGTATGGTCATTATGAGTTCGTAGTGATGCCATTCGGGCTCACTAATGCACCAGCAGTGTTCATGGAGTTGATGAATGGAATATTCATCGACTTCTTAGACCAGTTTGTAGTGGTCTTCATTGACGACATCCTAGTCTACTCTAAGAGTCGGGAGGAGCATGCCGGACACTTGAGGACAGTACTGCAGATTCTACAGGATAGCCAGCTGTATGCTAAGCTATCCAAGTGTGAGTTTTGGATGTCAGAGGTGGCTTTCTTAGGACACGTGGTGACTGCTGAGGGCATTAAGGTCGATCCGGCGAAGATCGAGTCAGTATCTTCTTGGCAACCTCCTAAGAATGTTAAGGAGGTTCGCAGCTTTTTGGGTCTAGCAGGTTACTACCGCCGGTTTGTGGAAGGGTTCTCTTTGATTGCCCGACCACTTACTTGTCTTCTGAGGAAGACCACTCGGTTTGTCTGGTCTGAGCCGTGTCAGCAGAGTTTTGAGGAGCTGAAGAGGAGATTGACGTCCGCTCCAATTTTAGCACAGCCTGAGGGTATTGATGACTTTGTGGTATACAGTGATGCATCCAAGCTAGGCTTGGGGTGTGTCTTGATGCAGAGGGGTAAGGTCATAGCCTATGCGTCCCGACAGCTGAAGACGTATGAGGAGAACTACCCCACACATGATTTAGAGTTGGCTGCAGTAGTCCATGCTCTTAAGATCTGGCGTCACTATCTCTATGGGGCGACATGTCAGATCTTTACAGACCACAAGAGTCTGAAGTACATATTCACTCAGAGAGAGTTGAATAACCGCCAGAGGCGGTGGTTAGAGTTGATCAAGGACTTCGACCTTGAGATCCTTTACCATCCCGGAAAGGCGAATGTGGTAGCTGATGCTTTGAGCCGGAAGACGCCTAGAGAGAGAGCGATAGCCCGGTTGACAGTACAGCCACAGTTGCAGAGGGACTTGGCTTGGTTGGAGATAGAGGTTCAGTTTCCCGATACCGATGGCCAGTTGTCTACCATGGAGTTACTTCCTGATCTGTTGGATGAGATCCGACAGAAGCAGGAGACTTGCCCCACTTTGATCCGGATCCGGGACAGGATGTCTCGAGATGAGGCCCCACAGTTTACTATTGGTGCAGATGGAGTGATGAGACGTCAGGATCGCGTTTGTGTACCGTCAGACAGTGAGTTGAGACAGAGGATACTAGGTGAGGCTCATGCTACCCCATACTCAGTACATCCTGGAGCGAGTAAGATGTACAAGGATGTGAGACGGTCCTTCTGGTGGGGTGGGTTGAAGCCCGATGTGACTCGATATGTAGCTCAGTGCGCGACCTGCCAGCAGGTCAAGATTGAGCACCGTAGGTCTGGAGGAGAGCTCCACCCACTTCCAGTACCACAGTGGAAGTGGGAGGATATATCTATGGATTTTGTCACTGGTTTGAGACTCAGCAGAGGATTTGATGCTATTTGGGTAGTGGTAGACCGCCTGACGAAGACCGCACGTTTCATTCCGATTAAGGAAACGTGGCCGGTGAGTCGTCTGGCTGAGGAGTTCACCAGGCACATTGTGAGATTCCATGGAGTACCGAGGACTATCGTCTCTGACAGAGATGGACGTTTTACCTCGAGATTTTGGCAGCAGGTACATACTGCCTTGGGGACGAGTCTCCACTTCACTACCGCCTATCACCCACAGACAGACGGGCAGTCTGAGAGGACCATTCAGACCTTAGAGGACATGCTTCGGGCGTGTGTACTTGATTGGGGACAGGTATGGCCAGATCATCTTCCACTGGTAGAGTTTTCGTATAACAATAGCTGGCACGCATCTATTGGGATGGCTCCTTATGAGGCTTTGTACGGGCGGAGATGTCGTACACCCTTATGTTGGGATGAGCCTAGCAGAGTTGATGGAGTAGCTCCAGATCAGGTACAGGATGACATCGCTCGGATTGCCCTAGTCCGAGAGCGAATGTTAGCAGCTCAGAGTCGTCAGAAGTCCTACGCCGACAAGAGGCGTCGACCTTTGGAGTTTAGGGTGGGTGCTCAGGTGTGGTTGAGAGTGTCACCCACGAGAGGAGTCAGGCGTTTCGGCATTAAGGGAAAGCTGAGTCCCCGATATGTCGGACCTTTTGAGATCCTGGAGAGAGTTGGGGAGGTGGCCTACCGACTAGCATTACCACCGAGACTAGAGAGTGTCCATCCGGTCTTTCATGTATCTCAGTTGAGAGAGTACATTCCGGATCCGAGACACGTCATCAGCCATGAAGATCTGACAGTTGAGCCTGACCATACATTTGTAGAGTACCCAGTAGCTGTCTTGGAACGCAGTACCCGACGTCTGCGATCCAAGGAGATACCTATGCTGAGGATCCAGTGGTCTAGGAGAGGAGCTGATGAGGCCACTTGGGAGACTGAGGAGAGTATTAGACGTAACTATCCCGAGTTCTTCGCTGGGTTAGAGATTACTTCTGTTTGACGAGTTAGTACTCGGATGTTGTGTTGTTTGACTTTTCAGGTTGTTATATGGATTTGAGTGTTTCTGTTTTTGTGCTACTTGTCTGTTGATGCTTGAGTAGTTGCGTGATAGAAAACGGAATGTCGAGAAAATTAAATATACCGAAAGAAATGTGCGAGTAAGGGGAAACAATCTAAGTTTCGGGACGAAACTTCTTTTAAGGGGGCACTGATGTAATAACCGAAAATTTTAAGTTCCGGTAAATTGAAATTAACCAAAGTCCGACGCGACAATCGTAAATAAATAAATAAGTAAAATAAAAAGAGTTTAATTCTATCATTTTATGTAACTTAGATTCACATAAAATGATAAATTAAATGACCGGAAATAATTTAAGTACGATAAAATAAGAATAATAATAATAAGTTATAAAACACGGAATTTAATTCCGTAATTTTTGTAATCTTTCGCACTCAATTAACGAGTTACGGATCATGTGTAAAGGGAGAGACGAGATTTAAACCGCTGATAGGCCCAGCCCACTTTTCTAAGCCCATTAATTAACTCCTAATTAAACCTAACCCTAATTAAGATTTTTAACCTAAATCTAATCCTGCAACTCACGCCTCTCACGCTTCTCCCTTCTCACGCCTCGCATGCCCTTCCTTCCTCTTGCAAAAACGCACAGCAACCAATCGGGACCGCCGCCGAGCAGCCGCCGAGCAGCCGCCGAGCCCTGCGCCGCCTCCCGTCAAGCCCGGTAAGCACCCTGCATCCCTCTCCTTCCTTCCGCCTTCTCTGTTCGAAACTTACCCCTCCGGCCTCTCAGAATTCGACGCATCGCCACCGTCCGCTACTTCGCTTCGTTGCCACCAGAGCCGACGCATCGCCACCGTCCGCCGCGACCACCGATAGCCGCCAGGTGAGACGCCTCCTCCTTCACCTTCCTTCCGCCTCCCTCTTTTCTGTTGCTTCTATTTCGAGCAAGGATCGTAACCGCCAATTGCTGCAGCCGCGCCGCGCCCCAGTCGGCCTCCTGCACGCCTCCAGTCCGGCCGATTCCCGGAGCTCGCCACCACCGCCAACTGCTGCAGCCTCCTGACGCCAGTGCTCGCCGGATCGCAGTACCGGTAAGCCGGCTCTCCGACCTTCTTCCACCTGCAGTACATATATATATATATATAGTTTAGGGATGTTCTTATCCGTAATTATATGTAGGAATTTATATGTATAAAAGACGTAAGTGTGCGTATAATATACGAGTACGATGTTAAAATAGGGGAGGAACGTGTGTGGATGCAAGTATGTATGAATAACAGATTCGGAATATATATATATATAGGATATATAGGTACTATTGTAATTTCGAATAGCGGAAGATTAGTAAAAGCGGTTTGGTGAACCTATATATAGGAGTTATGACTGTCGCGTACACATACGGATACACATATATACATACATATATATTTATATATATATATATATATATATATTTTTTTTTAGGAATTTAAAAGAATACATAATTATCTTCAAAGCCTAGTAAAGTTTATAGAAGCTTGGAATTTAATGAGTATATAAATTTTATATAAAAGTATACTTATAAACATAATATATAGAATATATAAAAATGCGAGTATCTACACATGAATACGAGTTTGGATTAAGGAAACTATCAAAGAGAGAGAGTAATCATAGAGAACAAATCCTAAAAAGAATTTAGTAGGACGCAAGAGCGAACTTTGAGAACTTTCGGCACCAGGGGTAAAATGGTCTTTTACCATAAGAGGGTTGTTTTTCCGTAATTCCTTTGCAAGAGGTTGGATAGCGAGATGTGTCTTGATACACCTGCCTTATTTGACAGGAGTTTGAGTTACCACGAGTACAAGCGGTGTGAGACGTGTTAGAGAGTATTTTGACTCAGGTAAGTCCTTGCGACTTACTTAGCCGGTTTCTGAGTGTTAGTTGAGTGATAGTAGTGGTGTGTGCTATTGCTTGATTTAATAATAATAACTTGCTAGGACGACTGTTATTATTTTGCGTAAGGCCCAAGTGTATGTATAACGGGCCGTGACATCACTGCCCAGCTCTGACAGGAGACTGGGAGGTTCTCTATACCCAGACCATACAGGTACAAGGTGAGATGCATCGGATCCATTCCTGATGGTTACACGGGGGCGGAGGCGAGGTTTGGGAATCCCTCGTGTCACAAAATAAGTATCATTAGAGTGAATGAGTAATTTAAAGAAAGATAATAAAACGGACTTGTTTGGAAGCATGTTGAGTGTTTATGTTTATCTGAGTGTGTTTGTGCTACCATTATTCTGCTAATATTTAGATAACTAGCTAACGATGATTGTTGTTGTTGTTTTAGATTTACCGCAGGTTAGATCAGCAGCTGAGTGATCCGGAAGTAGTGGTCAGCCGGGTCTCCGTACTCTTTAGAGCGGGGTTGGGGTTGTTTTGTCTTCCTTTCTTCTGGTTAAGACTTTTGTTCTTTCTCTTGTTTAAGAACTGTAGGCTGCTAGACTTTGTTGCATTCATTACTCTAAAAACATGTTTTTATGAATTTCGGTTTCTTTATTTGTGTCTTGTTGCAAGGTCCTAGTAATGTTGTTGTCAAACTGAGGTCGGGACCCATTGTGAGGTCCTAACCAGTAATACTCCGAGTTCTGAGAATTCGGGGTGTTACACATCTCTCACAATCTGAAGAAGATTTATACAGTCAAATACAACCTCAATCTTCTTCTTCTTCAACAAATTCCGATTACAAATCCGTCGCTGATGTAGCAGTTAACAAATTCAAGAAGGTGATTTCCTTACTAGACCGGACTCGAACCGATCATGCACGGTTTAGACGAGGACCGGTTTCCACTTCATCTTCTTCTCCACCACCGCCTCAACCTCCTCCGGTTACCAAACCTCATCTCTCTGCTTTCACTAGAGTTCACTCCGGATCTCAGATCTCGCAACGTTTGATGCCTCCATTGCCTGTTAACATAAATAAAATCATCAATCGCAAGGAAGCTACAACCACAATCAATTTTGCACCATCACCTGCTAATTCATACATGTCATCAGTCACCGGCGACACAGATAGCGTAACGCCATCAATTTTGCACCATCGATCGCAAGGAAGCTACAACCACAATCAATTTTTATTTTTTTGAAACCTAAAACGGAAAGCAACTTTACTCAGATCTAGATCTAGATCTTCGCACAAGCCAGTCACCGGCCCAACAGCCAAAGACGGAACTTTCTTCGATTATCTGCAAAGACGACTCACCTCTTGCGACAATCTAACGTCGTAGGTGATAGCTTGTTTGGATTCCATTGTTGACGCCAATTATTGCCTCTTCCATAAAACAATGGTGGTCTCGTCAGGCCAGAGATCGACAAAGAAGCCGGAAAATCGCTTTTCGGTGTTAAAAAATTCATACCATAAGAAGGGAGGGGAGGGCGTCTCTAGTTGGGATTGTGCGGCTGCAGCTGTGGGTAGGAGTTGAACGGTAAAAAAAAAAAAGTCTAATTACTTAACAAAAAAATAAAAAAAGCCTACTTACTACCATGATTTCTCAAAACAGCCTACTAACCAAATTTGCCCTATTTTTTACATATTTGAGTTTAATTTTCGAAAGGTATAGTTTTTTTTCCGTATTTTATAAAGAAATTTATTTAATTTTTTTCATATTTATACAGAAATTAGTTTTCAAAAGTCATTTTATCGGTTATGAATTAAAAAAAATCAAGCCCGAAATTTTTTTCACAAAAAGTTATAATAAACATAAAACCGAGTAAATATATATATTGAAAATAAAATCTAAAACAGTTTTACACTTTTTGTACAATACGCCGTCAATTTAGTGAACATTGCTTTGTCATTTTTACTATCCGCAGCTTCGCGTTTTTCCGGATTACGTGCCGCAAGTTTATATATATATATATATATATATATATATATATATATATATATATATATATATATATATATATATATATATATATATATATATATATATATATATATATATATATATATATATATATTAGTTCTAAGTGAAGAAAGAGCTTGTAGATAGGAATTAGGAGAGCTATAAGCCATTGGATGAATTTAAATCAAGGGCTCTCACTCGCTCATCATTAATGGCATTTTTGTAAATTAACTTCAAATTTGGAAAAATATCCTTACGTTCAAAATAGTCATTGGTGTTCAAACTTTTATATGTCATTTTTCATGTTTTTATACATTGGTGTTCATAGTATTTTTATTCATCAAAGTGTCATATCCATTTATTCTTTTGTGTTCATTTTATAATGCATAGATGTTCATTTACTGTATATAATCACAAAAAATAAAAAATAAAAACTTATCACAAAACGTTAAAAGATGATCATAATATGTTATGTATGTGTCAAAGTTATAGATAAGTCATCAGTGTTCATACTTTTATACGTCATTGTTCATGTTTTTTTTCGTCAGTGTTCATATTTTTTATGTCATTGTTCTTGTAAATATTATAAACTATTTTTCTATAAGGCATTTTGTCGAACACTTTGCGTGCACACTGAAAGGAGCATATTCAATTGGAGTTATTAGACCAACTCAACATATGTATATACATGTATTTTCTCAATCAAACACAAAATGATTCAAACAAATTTGATTTCGAACACAAACATCAATCATAATGAAATATAAACCTTAACAATGGAAATCTAAACAGTGAGAGAATAAATTCGAAGAAACAAAGCTGAATCGTCTTGTATTCTCTTTGATTTCACAATTTTTTATGTAATCGATCTCTGAATATTATAAACACGATTTTAAAGAAAAGTATAATTTTCAAAAAAAAATGAATAGCATATTATAAACACCATAATTGTAAAAAAAATCAATACATACTTGTAAAAAAATGAACATCATATTTTATTAACCCGATTTGAAAGAATACCATAATTTTCAAAAAAAAATTCAAAAAATGTTTTTAAAAAATACAAAAATGAACAATTAATGTTATAAAATGAATAGTTAGTGTTGGGAAAAAATGAACATTTACTGATAAAATATGAACAATGACTCTTTTAAAAATGAACACATACTTATAAAAATATGAACACCAATTTTTATTTAAAAAAAGAAAATCTAGAAAAAAAAACAGTGATGTGGCATGCCACATGTCACCACCCCGGCTCTCCTCATTCCTATCTGCAAGGGTTTTCCTCACCGGAACTAGACCCTATATATATATATATATATATATATATATATATATATATATATAGGGTGTGGTTCCCATGAGAACGCCCCTAACGTGAGAACATGAGAACAATCGTACACCGTTGGATGGTGAGTATTAAGGGTTGAGATATAGGGTAAATATCATAATTAATAATAACTACGAATAATAATAATTCGGAATCCAACAATAACTACGAATAATACATTAAACGATATTGCACATTCGTAACAAAACTAATAATAATTACGAATTTGTTCTCATGTTCTCACGTTAGGGGTGTTCTCACAGGATCTATACTATATATATATATATATATATATATATATATATATATATATATATATATATATATATATATATATATATATATATATATATAACAAATACGAAGAATTAATTAAAACTATAATTGATAAATAATAACTTATGACCAGTGGTCGCGTCAAAACTGTAAATTGCCGATGTGGAAAGATGCTCGACATTGTTTATGCAGATTCGGTGTCGTAGTAGTTTAGCTTTCGTAAACCACCGATAGGTTGTTGAAGTGTGGTTATATGGGATACGTAATAGCACATATACATAGTTACCAAAAAAAAAAAAAATAGCACATATACATAGAGATAGAGAGTCGAAACGTCTTCATCCAAGTATGAAGAAAATCTTTAACTAACAATGTTTTCTATGTAAAATATATATTTTCTGTTATCGAATATAGTTTAAAAAAAATCTATAACAAACGTATCCTTTTTGTAATCGATTTTGATTTATAATTTTTAATCCAAAAATACTAATTACAAAATCTATTATCGAATTTTGTTGATAAGCAAATCGGTATTTTTATGAAATTAGAAAAACGAAAATATATTATTTTTAATAATAACAAATCGGGTACAAAATCTGGTAACAAATCGGTTACCAAATCGTTTTTCATCTATATATCTATATATCTCTATATACTCTACTAAAACAGACGTCAGCGCTCCCAAAATTTTTCTCGAATTATATCTTTTTATAAATAATTAATTAAGCCAATAAAAAATTTTTATTAAAGTATATAAATTTTATAAAACAAACTAGTAAAAACTGGTCCGATTTACAGGCACAAATAATTAAGAATATTAAAAAAAAAAATTTTCTAA
Organism: Fagopyrum homotropicum; assembly: GCA_033239125.1. Taxonomy (NCBI): domain Eukaryota; kingdom Viridiplantae; phylum Streptophyta; class Magnoliopsida; order Caryophyllales; family Polygonaceae; genus Fagopyrum; species Fagopyrum homotropicum. The sequence goes on along the minus strand of BSWB01000001.1, from coordinate 136,562,179 downwards.
ATAATTAATTAAGCCAATAAAAAAAAATTTATTAAAGTATATAAATTTTATAAAACAAACTGGTAAAAACTGGTCCGATTTTCTTGCACAAATAATTAAGAATATTAAAAAAAATTCAGCTACGTAACTCAAGTTGTTTAAAAGATAGCCCGAATCTTTTAAACAAAACTATAAAGATTCTGTCAGATAACCTTAATCCAAATTCTAACTTATTTATTCATTAAGCTTATTTTGTAAGTTTTGTAAGATTTTTTTTTTCATTGCTATATATACTTAATCCTAGAGAGTTTTAGTCAAATAAGATTACTGATTTTTTTCTTTCTATTGAGACTTTTAGGCATCATTTTTGAATCCACATTCGATCTCTAGAGAAATTCATCTCCCAAAAAATTGTGAGGCTATTCACCGGAATTCATCAGTAGAAAATGTTGGGTTTGTTATTCTTACTCTACTCTCGTCTTGCCTTTCTAAATTATGGCACTTTCTAATGTTTGTTATTCACACAATTCATATGTTTACTTATATTGTTCTCTTCACGTGACATTCATCTTTTGAATCAATTTTAGTGTTAAACGAGTCAATTTAAGATGAACGACATGGAACAATACAAATTGTGGGATATACTATTCTACAAATATGGACAAGTATAGAATGCGAGAAACCCTAGATGCTAATAACACATTATTGATTATGGTAAAAGTTGTGGTTTAAAACTGTAGGCGAAGAGATATCGAAAGGACAAGAAACTGAAAATGCAATACTATATACAAGAAGAGTTTGTACAAGTGATCCAGTAGCTTTGCTCTGCTTTCTAAACACTTCAATGGAACGTTCAAAGTTGTTTGTGGTGGCGAAGATGTTGGAGGGTGATGGTCTGTCGAACCAATGGGAAGAATGGCAAAAGGACCAACAAGAACTCAACCATACTAACCACTCCAATGTTAATTGAATCCTCTACTCCACTTCAAACCTTAGATGTAATAACCGAAAATTTTAAATTCCGTTTAACACTGAATTTAACCGAATTCCGATACGTCAATCTTAAATAAATAAATAAATAAAATAAAACGAGTTTTAAGTTCTATCATTTTATGTGACCTTAATTCACATAAAATGATGAAACTATGTAACCGGAAATAATTCCGTATCTTTAAATAAAATGATGACTTATTTTAATACAATAAATAATACCGCAATTTATTATTCGGTCCGGGGCGATTAACGAGTTCCTTAGCCTTGTTCTAATAGGAGAGCAGGCCGGTTTGGCCCACTATCGGACCCAAGAAACTTTCAGTCGGCCCATTCCCTTAAGCCCATCCTCCTAATCTAACCTAAACCCTAATCACATTGGTAAACACGTTTAACCTAATCTCTACGTCCTCCTAATTGTGCCGATCTCCCTCTCCCTCTCCCTCTCCCTCTCTGTACGAACGATAGCAGCAGCAACACGCAACACCGGAGCCGCCACCGCGCCGCCTCTGTCGACCACCGAGGCACCACCAGGTGAGCCGCTAATCTACCTCCCGTCCATCTCGCACTCCTTCCTTTCTTCTCGCGGTTTAAACAGCCGGTACGTCGTTTTTCGCACAGCAACAGGTCGATATCGGAGGAGGGCTGCAGCAGTGCCGATCGACGCCGGCACTACCAGGCAGCCGCAACCCGCGTCATGACGACCCTTCCACCGCCTTGCGCCGGACCTGCGTCGTCCGTTTCCACCGGTGAGTAACGTCCCCTTCCCCTCCTCTCCGAGCACGTTAATCAACCGCCTAAAGCTACTGCTGTTGCACAGGAGTGAAGCCACTAGCGCCGTTCCTGCCGCTAGGTCCAGTCGCCGCCGGCACCGGGTCTGCAGTAGGTGAGCCGACCATACTTCCCTCCTCTCTCCCCTTCTTCCTACCTCGGTTCCTTCGGTTTCGAATGGTAACGAACAGCAGCTCGGCTTCTCTGGATCCTGCAGGAATAAACAGAATTAGAGTATACCTACGGGAGTGAAGAAGGTCAGCATACGAGCCCGATCCAGGACGCCAGCTACACTCGTAACTGAAGAAGAACGGGCCTACTGCAGGCTGTTAAGGTGAGTTCGGTGACAGTACTTGTTGCGTAATGTATGGTTGTATACTAGATAGAGAAGTGTAGTAGATGTGTATATATATATATATATAGGTACTACAAAGCTTTGCTGCAAACGTGAGTGGATAGGTATATGTATATATGAGTAAGTTGGATGTTGGATATATATATATATAGCTATACATATAAGAATATATATATTTATATAAGAAAGTGTACATATATCCTTACGAAACGAGAAATGAAATTATGTAACTATATATATATATATATATATATATATATATATATATACCGAGTAGTCATGGAATTATACGAGTTGAAGGAAAAAGGTTAGAGTATATACATATGTCCATATACATGTTGAAGAGTAGATTGTTAATCGGGAAAGAAGAGGAGTATTGTCTCGGAGGAGTAGCTTCGAGTTTTAACTTATAACTTATAAAAATAAACTATCAGTGAGAAACAATTTATGGAAAACAAGTTCTAAAAGAAATTAGTAGAATTCAAGAATAAACTTTGAGAACTTTCGGCACTCAGGGTAAAATGGTCTTTTACCGTAAGAGAGCTTTTTCCGTAATTCGCTCGCATGAGGTTGGACATCTGGATGTGATTTTGATCCACATGCCTTATTTGACAGGCATTTGAGTCACCACAAGTACGAACCAATTTGAGACTTGTTAGAGGGTGATTTGACTCAAGTAAGTCCTTGCGACTTACTTAGCCAGTTTCTGGATATTAATTGAGTGATAGTGGTTGTGTGTGTGCAATGTGCGTGACTATAATAATAACAACTTGTTAGGACGACTATTATTATTATGTTTAAGGCCCAAGTGTATGTATAACGGGCCGTGACATCACTGCCCAGCTCTGACAGGAGACTGGGAGGTTCTCTATACCCAGACTAGGCAGGTACAAGGTGAGATGCATCGGATCCATTCATTATGGTTACACGGGGGCGGAGGCGAGGTTTGGGAATCCCTCGTGTCACAAAATAAGTATCATTAGTAAGAGTGAATAACGTAACCGAAGATAATAAATGGACTTGTTTGAAAGCATGATGGGTGTTTATATTTTTATGTGTGTGTGCTATTATTACTCTCTTAATGTTTAGATAACTAGCTAATGGCTTCTCTTGTTGTGTTTTTAGATTTACCGCAGGTTAGATCAGCAGCTGAGTGATCCGGAAGTAGTGGTCAGCCGGGTCTCCGTACTCCTTAGAGTGGGAGTTGGGGTTGCTATTGGTCGTTCTTTCTTTTGGTAAGACAGTTGATCGTTTTTCCCTTTGTTAAGTACTATAGGCTGCTAGACCTTGTTTCTTTCATTCCATTAAAAATACTATTTCATGAATTTTGGTTTTTCTTATTTGTGTCTTGTTGCAAGATCCTAGTAATATTGTTGTCAAACTGAGGTCGGGACACATTGTGAGGTCCTAACCAGTAACGTCCCGAATTCTGAGAGTTCGGGGTGTTACAACATGGTATCAGAGCTCTAGGTTGGCAACAATGGCACTTGAAATCTTCAGAAAGACCGAATAAGTATTAAGCAGAACCCGAAAGGGATCTGAGTTTTAAAAAGGGAATTTTGGTTTTCAAATGCATGCATAGTCTGGTTAGGAATAGAAGAGTACGGCTGACTACCACTACTACCGCGGATCTCAGTATGCTTAGTATGGACTTTAGGTTTTACTATAGTTGGACTTATTAGCCAATTTATAATTATAGTTGTTATTCCTCGTGCAGATGGCACGTACTAGAGCTACGCTAGCTACTGGTCGAGGTAGAGGTCGTCCACCTCTCCCTCCAGCTGGACTAGGTAGGGGAGATAGGACCCCTATAGTTAGAGGACACGGCCGTGGAGGTAGACCTCCACTAGCACAAGGTCGAGGTCGAGCTCCTCGAGAGGATCCACCAGCAGTGATCATGCCAGATGCTGGACTGGAGGAGGTGGCTGAGAGTGTAGGTCCCGAGGTCAGGAATGAGACCGTTGCTAGGTCTGGAGCGCAGAGAGCACGTTCGACGGAGTCAGGACGTGTTTCCATTGGAGCAACTGAGTACAGAGAGTACCGAGCATACGTCGAGCGTATGGAGGAGGCTGCTAGAACAGAGAGACTTACCTAGGTACCACCAGTATTGGCTAGGTCTGTTCAGGTGACACAGGGAGTGCCTCAGGTGCCGGCTGTACCTGAGAGGAGAGTTGTGGCTGATAGAGCTCCTACCGGGTCTAGAGCACTGAGGCCGGATGAGTGGTTGAAAGCTTTTAACTCTCAGAAGGTCCCCTCATTTAGTGGAGAGATAGGACTGGAGGTGGAGCACTGGATTGGACAGGTAGAGACTGCATTAGAGGTGATATGTTGCCCAGAGGATCGACAGGTGGATTTGGTGCAGACATGTTTCACTAAGGATGCTCATTCCTGGTGGCGGACCATACGTAGTCGAGTCACCAGTTGGGAGCAGATGAGGAGCATTGTTAGAGACAGATACTGCCCTGTCTCGTTGAGGAGAGAGAGGTTTCAGGACTTCATTGAGGCAGGATTTGAGGACATTCCGATTGCTGCTGCCATCAAGAAGTTCCAGAAGGAACTGACACTACTTGGACCAGCTGCACCTCCTGAGGAGCAGCATGTGTATCTCTTTTCACGGAGATTGAGGGAGAGCACTCGTTCCTATCTGGCAGGATTTCGCTGTGAGACTTTGTCAGACTATCAAGATAGGGCGTTTGCATATGAGAGAGACAGACCAATCTAGAGGAGAGCTGCTCAGTCAGACAGGCCGGATAAGCGGTAGAGGACAGGGTATGCTAGTGGTAGTACAGGAGTAGCTGTTTTTGGACGGGGACAGACTCAGGGGCGACATAGCCATACCGCTACTGGTCAGACTTCAGCTGGTGGATTACAGTGCCACAACTGTAGTGGCTATGGACACATCCGATCGAACTGCACGAAGCCGTCAGTGATCTGCTTCCAGTGCGGCAAGGTTGGACATAGGGCTGCATTCTGCCGCCAGGGCAAGGCTCCATCTCAGCAGGGTTCTTCCCCTACAGGTCTATCAGGGAGTGTACAGAGACATCCATAGTATCGAGCCCTGAGTCAGCAGCAGCAGTACCGAGCCCCAAGTCAGCAACAGTCTTACAAGGCTCCAAGACACACATCTTCACAAAGCTCTATGCAGGGATCAGGTCGGGGCAGAGGACGTGGCAGTGTAGCTGATACCAGAGGAGTCCAGGCACGTGTGTTTGAGCTGAGGAGTGCCGATTAGCCAGAGGCACTGACTGCCACAGGTACGATCCAGATCCATGACTTACCTGTACGATTTTTATTTGATACGGGTGCTACACACTCCTTCATATCAGATGCATGTGTAGATAGGTTGTCCTTAGCTACTGTAGAGGGGATACCTTTTATGATAGGTTTACCTGATGGGAGTAAGGTAAGAGGGACTAGAGAGATCTATGGATGTCTTGTTCGCATGGGAGATCAAGACTGGCTAGTAAATTTTCTCGTCATGCCCTTAGCTCATGAGGATGTGATTTTAGGGATAGATTGGATGAAGAGACACGGAGCAGTCTTAGACATTGGTAGGAGGACAGTGATCGTTGCCACTGAGGAGGGTCATAGAGTGATATTCCGAGGTTAGGACCTCGGAAAGTCCGGCACAGTTATCAATGTAGTGAGAGCAGCGAGACTGATAGCACAGGGTTGCGAGGTCTTCTGGTGTTATGCCATGAAGGAAAGCAAGAGCCTGACCATGGAGGAGATACCCGTTGCATGCGAGTTTGCAGAGGTATTCAGTGATGATCTGCCAGGACTACCCCCATAGAGGAGTGTAGACTTCGGCATTGAGTTAGAGTCGGGCACAAGACCGATCTCGAAGGCTCCGTACCGTATGGCACCGATAGAGCTTCTTGAGCTGAAGAAGCAGCTAGAGGAGTTAGCAGAGAAGGGCTTCATATGCCCTAGTGTGTCTCCTTGGGGCGCGCCAGTATTATTTGTGAAGAAGAAGGACGGATCGATGAGGCTGTGCATAGACTACAAAGAGTTGAATAAAGTAACCATCAAGAAGAAGTATCCACTGCCGCGCATAGATGATCTGTTGGACCAGTTGCATGGAGCGTCCGTGTTTTCGAGGATAGACTTGAGGTCTGGTTATCATCAGCTGCGGGTGAGAGATCAGGACATACCTAAGACGGCATTCCGGACTAGGTATGGCCATTATGAGTTCGTAGTGATGCCTTTTGGGCTCACTAATGCACCAGTGGTGTTCATGGAGTTGATGAATGGGATATTCATTGACTTCTTAGACCAGTTTGTAGTGGTCTTCATTGACGACATCCTAGTTTACTCTAGGAGTCGAGAGGAGCATGTCGGACACTTGAGAACATTATTGTAGGTTCTGCAGGATAGCCAGTTGTATGCTAAGCTATCCAAGTGTGAGTTTTGGATGACAGAGGTGGCTTTCCTAGGCCACGTGGTGACTGTTGAGGGTATTAAAGTCGACCCGGCGAAGATAGAGTCAGTATCTTCTTGGCAACCTCCTAAGAATGTTAAGGAGGTTCGCAACTTTCTAGGTTTAGCAGGTTACTACCGCCGGTTTGTGGAAGGGTTCTCCTTGATTGCCCGACCACTTACTTATCTTCTGAGGAAGACTACTCGGTTTGTCTGGTCTGAGCCGTGTCAGCAGAGTTTTGAGGAGCTGAAGAGGAGATTGACATCCGCTCCGATTTTGGCACAGCCTGAGGGTACAGATGATTTTGTTGTATACAGTGATGCATCCAAGCTAGGCTTGGGGTGTGTTTTGATGCAGAGGGGTAAGGTCATAGCCTATGCGTCTCGACAGTTGAAGACGTATGAGGAGAACTACCCCACACATGATCTAGAGTTGGCTGCAGTAGTCCGTGCTCTTAAGATCTGGCGTCACTATCTCTATGGGGCGACATGTCAGATCTTCACAGACCATAAGAGTCTGAAGTATATATTCACTCAGCGGGAGTTGAATAACCGCCAGAGGCGGTGGTTAGAGTTGATCAAGGATTTCGACCTTGAGATTCTCTACCACCCCGGAAAGGCGAACGTAGTAGCTGATGCTTTGAGCTGGAAGATGCCTAGGGAGAGGGCGATAGCCCGGTTGACAGTACAGCCACAGTTACAGAGAGACTTGGCTTGGTTGGAGATAGACATTCAGTTTCCCGATACTGACAGTCAGTTGGCTACTTTGGAGTTACTTCCTGATTTGTTGGATGAGATCCGACAGAAGCAGGAGACTTGCCCGACTTTGATCAGGATCCGAGACAGGATGTCTTGAGATGAGGCCCCACAGTTCACTATTGGTGCTGATGGAGTGATGAGACGTCAAAATCGCGTTTGTGTACCGTCAGACAGCGAGTTGAGACAGAGGATACTAGGTGAGGCTCATGCTACCCCATACTCAGTACATCCTAGAGCGAGTAAGATGTACAAGGATGTGAGACAGTCTTTGTGGTGGGGTGGTTTGAAGCCCAATGTGACTCGGTATGTAGCTCAGTGTGCGACCTGCCAGCAGGTCAAGATTGAGCATCGTAGGTCCGGAGGAGAGCTCCACCCACTTCTAGTACCACAGTGGAAGTGGGAGGATATATCTATGGATTTTGTCACAGGTTTGAGACTTAGCAGAGGTTTTGATGCTATTTGGGTAGTGGTAGACCGTCTGACGAAGACCGCATGTTTCATTCCGATTAAGGAAACGTGGCCGGTGAGTCGTCTAGCTGAGGAGTTCACCAGACACATTGTGAGACTCCACAGGGTACCGAGGACTATCGTCTCTGATAGAGATGGACGTTTTACCTCGAGATTTTGACAGCAGGTACATACTGCTTTGGGGACGAGTCTCCACTTTACCACTGCCTATCACCCACAGACAGACGGTCAGCTTGAGAGGACCATTCAGACCTTAGAGGACATGCTGCGGGCGTGTGTACTAGATTGGGGATAGGTATGGCCAGATCATCTCCCACTGGTAGAGTTTTCATATAATAACAGCTAGCACGCGTCTATTGGGATGGCTCCCTATGAGGCTTTGTACGGGCGGAGATGTCGTACGCCATTATGTTGGGATGAGCCCAGCAAAGCTGATGGAGTAGCTCCAGATCAGATACAGGATGACATCGCTCGGATTGCCCTAGTCCGAGAGCGGATGTTAGCAGCTCAGAGTCGTCAGAAGTCCTACGCCGACAAAAGGCGTCGACCTTTGGAGTTTAGAGTGGGTGCTCAGGTGTGGCTGAGAGTGTCACCTACGAGAGGAGTCAGGCGTTTCGGCATTAAAGGGAAGCTGAGTCCCCGATATGTCGGACCTTTTGAGATCTTGGAGAGAGTTGGAGAGGTGGCCTACAGATTAGCACTACCGCCGAGATTAGAGGGTGTCCATCCGGTCTTTCATGTATCTCGGTTGAGAGAGTACATCCCGGATCCGAGACACCTCATCAGCCATGAGGATCTGATAGTTGAGCCCGATCACACTTTTGTAGAGTACCCAGTAGCTGTCTTGGAGCGCAGTACTAGACGTCTGCGGTCCAAGGAGATACCTATGTTGCGAATCTAGTGGTCTAGAAGAGGAGCTGATGAGGCCACTTGGGAGACCGAGGAGAGTATTAGGCGTAACTATCCCGAGTTCTTTGCGGGGTTAGAGATTACTTCGGTATCGACGAGTTAGTACTCGGATGTTATGTTGTCTGACCTTTCTGGTTTTATATTGGATTGAGTGGTTATGTTTTATGCGATGCATGTGGATTATGTTAGTTGAGTAGTTGCATGGTAGGAACTGGTAAATTTTGGGAACTAATTATACAAACATATGAGCAGGTATACTATCCTAAGTTTCGGGACGAAACTTCTTTTAAGGGGCACTGTTGTAATAACCGAAAATTTTAAATTCCGTTTAACACTGAATTTAACCGAATTCCGATACGTCAATCTTAAATAAATAAATAAATAAAATAAAACGAGTTTTAAGTTCTATCATTTTATGTGACCTTAATTCACATAAAATGATGAAACTATGTAACCGGAAATAATTCCGTATCTTTAAATAAAATGATGACTTATTTTAATACAATAAATAATACCGCAATTTATTATTCGGTCCGGGGCGATTAACGAGTTCCTTAGCCTTGTTCTAATAGGAGAGCAGGCCGGTTTGGCCCACTATCGGACCCAAGAACCTTTCAGTCGGCCCATTCCCTTAAGCCCATCCTCCTAATCTAACCTAAACCCTAATCACATTGCTAAACACGTTTAACCTAATCTCTACGTCCTCCTAATTGTGCCGCTCTCCCTCTCCCTCTCCCTCTCCCTCTCTGTACGAACGACAGCAGCAGCAACACGCAACACCGGAGCCGCCACCGCGCCGCCTCTGTCGACCACCGAGGCACCACCAGGTGAGCCGCTAATCTACCTCCCGTCCATCTCGCACTCCTTCCTTTCTTCTCACGGTTTAAACAGCCGGTACGTCGTTTTTCGCACAGCAATAGGTCGATATCGGAGGAGGATTGTAGCAGTGCCGATCAACGCCGGCACTACCAGGCAGCCGCAACCCGCGTCACGACGACCCTTCCACCGCCTTGTGCCGGACCTGCGTCGTCCGTTTCCACTGGTGAGTAACGTCCCCTTGCCCTCCTCTCCGAGCACGTTAATCAACCGCCTAAAGCTACTGCTGTTGCACAGGAGTGAAGCCACCAGCGCCGTTCCTGCCGCTAGGTCCAGTCGCCGCCGGCACCGGGTCTGCAGTAGGTGAGCCGACCATACTTCCCTCCTCTCTCCCCTTCTTCCTACCTCGGTTCCTTCGGTTTCGAATGGTAACGAACAGCAGCTCGGCTTCTCTGGATCCTGCAGGAATAAACAGAATTAGAGTATACTTGTGGGAGTGAAGAAGGTCAGCATACGAGCCCGATCTAGGACGCCGGCTACACTCGTAATTGAAGAAGAACGGGCCTACTGCAGGCTGTTGAGGTGAGTTCAGTGACAGTACTTGCTGCGTAATGTATGGTTGTATACTAGATAGAGAAGTGTAGTAGATGTGTATATATATATATATATATATATATATATATATATATATATATATAGGTATTGTAGAGCTTTGCTGCAAACGTGAGTGGATAGGTATATGTATATATGAGTAAGTTGGATGTTGGATATATATATATAGCTATACATATAAGAATATATATATATTTATATACGAAAGTGTACTTATATCCGTACGAAACGAGAAATGAAATTATGTAACTATATATATAAATACCGAGTAGTCATGGAATTATACGAGTTGAAGGAAAAAGGTTAGAGTATATACATACGTACATATACATGTGGAAGAGTAGATTGTTAATCGGGAAAGAAGAGGAGTATTGTCTCGGAGGAGTAGCTTCGAGTTTTAACTTATAACTTATAAAAATAAACTATCAGAGGGAAACAATTTATGGAAAACAAGTTCTAAAAGAAATTAGTAGAATTCAAGAATAAACTTTGAGAACTTTCGGCACTAAGGGTAAAATGGTCTTTTACCGTAAGAGAGCTTTTTCCGTAATTCCTTCGCATGAGGTTGGACATCTGGATGTATTTTGATCCACATGCCTTATTTGACAGGCGTTTGAGTCACCACGAGTACGGACCGATTTGAGACTTGTTAGAGGGTGATTTGACTCAGGTAAGTCCTTGCGACTTACTTAGCCAGATTCTGGATATTAATTGAGTGATAGTGGTTGTGTGTGTGCAATGTGCGTGACTATAATAATAACAACTTGCTAGGACGACCGTTATTATTATGTTTAAGGCCCAAGTGTATGTATAACGGGCCGTGACATCACTGCCCAGCTCTGACAGGAGACTGGGAGGTTCTTTATACCCAGACCAGGCAGGTACAAGGTGAGATGCATCGGATCCATTCCTGATGGTTACACGGGGGCGGAGGCAAGGTTTGGGAATCCCTCGTGTCACAAAATAAGTATCATTAGTAAGAGTAAATAACGTAACCGAAGATAATAAATGGACTTGTTTGAAAGCATGATGGGTGTTTATATTTTTATGTGTGTGTGTGCTATTATTACTCTCTTAATGTTTAGATAACTAGCTAATGGTTTCTCTTGTTGTGTTTTTAGATTTACCGCAGGTTAGATCAGCAGCTGAGTGATCCGGAAGTAGTGGTCAGCCGGGTCTCCGTACTCCTTAGAGTGGGAGTTGGGGTTGCTGTTGTCGTTCTTTCTTTTGTTAAGACAGTTGATCGTTTTTCCCTTTTAAGTACTATAGGCTGCTAGACCTTGTTTCTTTCATTCCATGAAAAATACTATTTCATGAATTTCGGTTTTTATTATTTGTGTCTTGTTGCAAGATCCTAGTAATATTGTTGTCAAACTGAGGTCGGGACCCATTGTGAGGTCCTAACCAGTAACGTCCCGAATTCTGAGAGTTCGGGGTGTTACATTAGAGCTGTTGAGTTTCGCGATCACATGCTTCTCTCAATTCTCACTTGTGGTATCATGGCGGAAGAACGCCAGAAGAACACCGCTACCAACTGCGTTATTACGGCAATCCGGCGACTTTGAACCTCTTCTCAAAGTGCTAGATGTCTTCCGTGATCTATTCGACGACTGCGGTTCATGTTGAAGACGTCGTGTGGACCAGAAAGCGCGTGGGTCCATGTACATGTACCCGGAGAAGTAGCGGGAAGGATTTATCATATATTTTGATCGAATGCATAAATAGTTTTAATTTTATTTTATCAAACGATTTTATTATAGATCTTCCAAGTATAATAAAACATTACATTTTATTGATCAGTTCTTTAAAATCGATTTTGACGATTTATCATGTATTCTTTTTTTAAACCTATTTTTTGATCATTTCTAATTATTATATAATTATTCTTTTTGTTTGTTTTTTTACCGATCTTTTAAGCTTATTCATTTTTATTTATATAATATATTCTATTTATTTAAACCATTTTTTTTTTGTTAAATAGAACCGGAGATGAAAGGAGGAACCCTAGCTATACTAACAATATTTGATTATTTTTAGATTTTTGTAACAATTTTTTAATCGTATTCTTATCAGATTCTGTTGTTTTAAATTATCCGGTTCATTTTTTTCATCGCCCGATTGAAGTTGATTTATCTAATATATTCATATCTATCAAACCGATTTGGTATAAAGAATTTTCAACCAATAGTTTGATAATTCTTTTACCGATTTTTATGTTAATAGAGCTAGAGATGAAACATGGAAACCCTAGCGATATTAACTGAATTTGATTATTTTAGATAAATTACTGATTTTTTTAAATCGATTTCGTATCAAATTCCGGTATTTTTAAATTATATGATTTGTTTTTTTTTTTACCGATTTAAGTTGAGTTATTTGATATATTTTCATTTATTAAATTTTGTTATCTTTATCAAAAATTTTAAACCAATTGTTTGATCATCTTCGAATTGTTATATGATTTGATTATTTAGATTTTGTACCGATTTTTTAAAGCGATTTCATATAAGATTTTGTTTGATTTTAAATTATATTAATTTTACCGGTTATTTAGATCTATTTATGTTGATTGACAAACTTAAAATTTAATTTTGGGCTAATTAGGTAAGTAGGCTTTTTTTTTTATTGTACACTAAGTAGGCTTTTATTAGTTTGGCTTTTTTTTTATTGTACACTAAGTAGGCTTTTATTAGTTTTCCAATTAGTAAATATACCTCTCCCATATTTTTTACCATCCAAACCCTAACCTCTCCTTCATTCTCCCGCTTCTCTCGCCCTCACCCTCACCCTCACCCTACTCCCGTCCGGCTGCATCCACGAACACCCCACCTCTGCCGTTTTCTTATCCTCCTCCTCTGCCGGCACAGTCACCGCCATATTTCCCGGAGGGTGTTGAGTACGACCCGTTTCTCCGGCCTTCTTATTCGCCACGTTATCACTATTACTCGTAATATTGTTCTTCCTCTTCTTCATTTTAATTTATTTTTATATAATTCTAACTATCGAGTTTCATTGAGAGATATTTATAGAACAAATTGGGGTTGGTCTCTCGTACGTCTCTATCGATTTGTGTTGGGAATGAAAGCTACCGCATTCATGTTTATCTAATTGACGCTTTTACCCCTGGCTGTATGAAACTGCACGTGACTTCGTTGAGAGTCGACTTAAGGGGTAATTTCGTCACTACGTAATTAGGGGTAGTGAACCCTACTCAAGAAACATGATGCGTGTGTTGTTTTGCAGGTTTCTGTGTAGTTCAGTCAATCATCTTGATTCTTACATTTTATAGTTATGTATCTCAAGAAATCTAGGTATTATTAAATGTGTAATCTTGGTTTTGGGTTTTGGTTAATCTCCATTGCTTGTCTAGAAAATACTCCAGTCATCGTAAGATGCCATGGATGGATGGGTAGAGAGGTTTTGTGTTTCAGGAGAGAAGAGTATATGAAACTGTGGTTTACTGTGAGCATTATCAGAGCAAGTTATATTACAATTGTATTACAATAATTTATGGTATTACAATTTATAGTATTACAATTTCTTGTATTACAATTTCTAGTATTACGATTTCTGGTATTACAATTTCTGGTATTATAATTTCTGGTATCATAATTTCTGGTATTACAATTTATAGTATTACAATTTCTTGTATTACAATTTCTAGTATTACGATTTCTGGTATCATAATTTCTAGTATCATAATTTCTGGTATCATAATTTTTGGTGTTAGGCTCTTTTCGTATGATAATTTCTGGTATGAAATTTCTGGTATGAAATTTTCGTATGATAATTTTTGGTATGAAATTTCTGGTATGAACTTTTTGTATGATAATTTCTGGTATGAAATTTCTGCTATGAAATTTCTAGTATAAAAATTATGGTATGAGAAATTCTGGTATGAGAAATTGCGGTATGAGAAATTTAGTCCAGAAAATAAAAAAGAAATAATAAAAAAAGGCAAGAAAAATAATAAATAAAAAAAACAAATTCAATAATTAAAAATTAAAACTTATACTTATATAACAAATAACAAACATCATTTATTCCTTTCTTTCTAAATAGAAGGGTTAATAATTTTTACCTACTATTAAATGAAAGTGATAAAAAAATTTGGGGTATACTTTCTTAAACAAAAACTCAAAAAAGCCTAGTATGTCAAATTCTCCCTTTTAATTTTTCATTTTATTATTTAGTACAAATTTTATTTTAGATTCTTTCTTTTTTAAAAAAATTAAACTTTCAAGTTCTGTTTAAATAATCACAATATATTTAATTTAAATACTGAATATTTTATTTTTTTTTATATGGATATTTCGGTCATATTTTGTTTATTGTTTACAAAATTAAAGTAATAGATTCATTTTTTAATATAAATATCTTCATCTGTAAACGGTTTTTAATTTATTAAGTTTTAGATTATGGTTTTTAGATCCACATAATTTACTGAAAGTGTCCATTTTTTAAATAAAAAATATTACTTTATAGGTATTCTTTTTATCTAAATATTTCTTTTTTTGTATTTCTTTAATCATAAAGATATACTTTTTATCTAAATATTTTGTTCCATATTACGTGGGTCGTTACAAGAATAAAATTTTATATTTCAAATTTCATTCATCTAATAAAATCGTTTATGTTTTGTTTGTCTTTTTAAACTTTGTTTTAATTTTTTTGTATTTTTTTAGAAAATTAAACTTTATTTATAAATTCATTATTTAGTACACATTTTGATTCAGATTCTTTTTTTTTTTTTACAAAATCAAATTTCACGTTCCATTTAGATAATCAGAATATATATTAAAGTAATTTATTTATAAGTCTATAACAAAGTTGTGCATTGTATATTTTTTTTAAAAAAAATTGTGTGTTCTATATACATTAAATTTATAAAATGTACAATAATAAGAAATTCTTTATTCTTGACAATTTATCGTTTTAAGAATAATTAAAGGTGAATTACTATTATAATGTTTCGTAAGTATATTATTAATTCGCACGGCTCATGACATATTACTTAAAAGATTCAATATATAAATATACCCGCACAAGGTGCGGGATATGCACTAGTACTATACTAAAACAGAAGACACTAAAGCTGACGTGTCATTCTCACAAATTTTGTAGGATTAAATATTTTTTTAATTAACTTATTAAACCATAAAAATCTTTTTTATTAATCCAAAAATAAAACAAAATTTTGTAAAATTAACAAACAAGATCTCCTAAATATTTTAAAAATAATTTGGTTTACGTATTTCTTTTATTTTTAAGCCGTCGAAATTTAAGTAATTTATTTATTAGAAAGATTTTTATTTTTTTCTTAATTTATTTTGGCAAAATTTGACATACTAGGCCTTTTTGAGTTTTTTTTTAAAGAAAATGTACCCCAAATTTTTTACCACTTTCATTTAATAGTAGGTAAAAAATATTAACCCTTCTATTTAGAAAGAAATAATAAATGATGTTTGTTATTTGTTATATAAGTATAAGTTTTAATTTTTAACTAATGAATTTGTTTTCTTTTATTATTTTTCTTGCCTTTTTTTATTTTTATTTAAATTTCTTTTTTATTTTCTAGACTGAATTTCTCATACCGGAATTTATCACACCGGAATTTCTCATACCAGAATTTTCATACAAGAATTTTCATATCAGAAATTTCATACCAGAAATTATCATACCAAAAATTTCATACCAGAAATTATCATTCATAAATATCATACCAGAAATTATCATACGAAAAGTTCATACCAGAAATTATCATACTAGGCTGTTTTTGGTTTTTGTTAAAGAAACTATACCCCATATTTTTTACCACCTTCATTTAATGGTAGGTAAAACTAATTAACCCTTCTACTTAACAATAAAACACTTTGAAACATCCGAAAGTTAATTTGCTTTTTTTTTTCTTTTTTTTTAATTTTTATTTTTTGGTATAAATTTCATACAAGACTTTTACATACCAGAATTTTACATGTAACACCCCGAATTCTCAGAACTCGGAGCGCTACTGGTTAGGACCTCACAATGGGTCCGACCTCAGTTTGACAACAGTATTACTAGGATCTTGCAACAAGACACAAATAAGAAAAATCGAAATTCGTAAAAATGTATTTTTAACAGGATGAATGCAACAAAGTCTAGCAGCCTATAGTACTTAAACGACGGAAAAGACTAATTGTCTTAACAAGAGGAAAGAACAACAAAGTAACAACCCAAACCCCTACTCTAAGGAGTACGGAGACCCGGCTGACCACTACTTCCGGATCACTCAACTGCTGTTCTAACCTGCGGTAAATCTAAAAACACAACAAAACAACCATTAGCTAGTTATCTAAACATCAGGAGAATAATAATAGCACACACACATAAAATAATAAACACTCATCATGCTTTCATACAATCCATTTATTATCTTCGTTTAAGTCATTCACTCTAATGATACTTATTTTGTGACACGAGGGATTCTCAAACCTCGTCTCCGCCCCCGTGTACCCATCAGGAGTGGATCCGATGCATCTCACCGTGTACCTGTATGGTCTGGGTATAGAGAACCTCCCAGTCTCCTGGCAGAGCTGGGCAGTGATGTCACGGCCCGTTATACATACACTTGGGCCTTAAAACATAACAACAACGGTCGACCCGGCTGACCGTCCAAAAACGGGTGCAGCCCAAATCACCAAAACCAACCAAACATCAATTTTATATAACTTATAATCAAAAGGTAAAAAAGAGAGGGTCGAACTCAAATAAAAAAAAATATGTTTTGTAAATTTGTGTACATTTTTACTCAACATTGAAGTATAACTTTTATTCATATAATTAGTGCCAGTTTTATGGGTTGCTGACCTAATATTTTATGGATAGTTGACTTACAGTTTTCAGCGATTTCGTTATTCCACATTGATTATCAAGTAAAACTGATGGTTTGAAAACTTGTATAAATAGATGGTGTGAATATTAAACAAAACATACATTTCTTAGCTTTTTGTCTAGATTGAACAATAATTTTTATTCATAACGGATTGATATTATTTTCAACGGTTTTATTATTCCACATCGATTATCAAGTAAAGTTTTGTACAAACAATGGATTTGAAGATAAAACAAATTATACATTTCTTGGCCTTTTGACTAAGTTGCATTGTATTTTTTTTATTTATAACGGATTAATATCTGTTATATTGGTCGTTGACCTACCGTTTTATGGGTCGTTGACCTACTGTTTTGCGGGTCGCTAAATATTTTTAGCGGTTTTGCGATCCCACGTCGATTATCTGTATGGGTCGTTGACCTACTGTGTTTTGGGTCGTTGAATATTTTCAGCAATTTTGCTATCTCACCTCGATTATCAAATAAGACTGATAGTTTGAAGACTTGTATAATTAGAGGGTTTGAAGATTATTCATAACAGATAAATATATGTTATACATGACATAATGCTAATAATTTGCGAACTATCTATTATATGGGTCGTTGATCTACAGTTTTGTCAATCGTTGACCTAGTGTTTTATGGGTCGCTAAATATTTTTATGTCCTTTTATCGAATCAAATTATATGCATAAAGTAATTTTTGGTTTATATCACCAGCAGACGTAACTTTCAAATCATTTTATTAATAAATACCCGTGCAAGGCACGGGATATAAACTAGTTTAGTTAAAAACATAATCCGACAAAAAAATGTGAGGCCGCCACATCAGCATTATATCGCTTGCTTTAGTAAAACATATAGATATATTAAGCTGATATGCTTGGAACGATTGTAATAAATTTTTGGAACAGAACGGTTACAAAATTACCCGAAATAATAAAATATTCTAGCTTAAAAATAGTTTTTAAAATAAAATTTTATTAACGTTAATTGTGAAAGCTCCATTTTAATTCTATTTTTCCAACACCCCACATTACCAACCTTGTGCTCTAATAGATAGATTCATTTTTGAAGTTCTAAAAAAACTTTAGGAAACAAAGCACCCGACTTGTCCTTAGTTTTCATTCGGAAGTCGTAAACGCACGGATCAAGATTTCATAAAGGTACAACGTTTACGGAACCCGTGACAAAATCATCACAGTTACGGAACCCGTAACCGTCACGATTACAGGTTCTGGATCCGTGATAATTTTCTATGTGTATTCTAACCCAAAAATAAAAATAAAAAAATCTGACAACATCACGGTTACGAACCCGTAACCGTGATGTCAATTTTTTTTTTATTTTTTATTTTTACGGTGATGTTTACGTAACCGTGGTACATTAACAAAAACTTGAACCGGGCCCGTAACACCCCTTTTCATTTCAGATAAGATGGAATTATATTCTACATCGTTAGAGCATCTTCATTCCAGAAATTTGGAGTTTCTTTAACCATTTCTTATCTTAAAAATAAAAATAAATGTCAGATTTTATTATAAAACCAAGGTGATGAGTGGAGAGAAGTATCTCAAATAAGAGATTCAAGCTGACAAGTTTCCTGCACAAGTCCACAAATCAAGATAATTTTAGATTTTATTTTTACTTTTTTGCATAAATGTAGGGAGGTAAGTGACTCTTTTATAATTTATATATAACAAAAATAATTGAAGAAATTTTGGTGAATTTTGAGATGGAGGAGAGAGGTTATTAAAAGATTTTTGTGAATAAAAAAATAATTAAAAATATCAGATAAGAAACAATGGTAAGTATCTGGGATAAAGATGCTCTTAGGATTCAAGACTAAAAAAAAAAAAAAACAAAGCACTCGAAATAGGGTTGAGCAGGAGTGAACCGAACCGAAACTGTAAAAAGCGGTTCAAACCGCAGCGCAGCCTTTAATTAAAAAATGTCGATCTTCAGTCTTCTGCCCTCCGCCTCGCCCACGAAGCAACTTAGGTTTCGAAAAAAAGTTCGATCTTCACTGCGACACTGCCTCCGCCTCGCCCCCTTCTGCAACTCTCAAATCTCCTTTTCTTCGACTTCGATCTTCACTGCCTCGCCTCCTCAGTCCTCGTTCGGTCGTCCCTCCTCCGCCTCGCTCCTTAGTCTGCCGTAATTTCTTCTTGTTCAACAGACAGAGAGGTAAGAGGTTTATAGTCTGCTGTAATTTCTTCTTCATGCTCTTTCTGGAACTTACTGTAATTTCTGTTAGACGGAGAGGTTTGCATCGTCCGTTTTGCAACGGTGTTGTTTATGGGTTGAAACTTCTAAAATTTCTATTAGACTGTTACTAGAACTGATCTCAATTTCATTCTGCCTTTCTGCTATGCTGTCTCCTTGAGTATTCTTCTTCTGAACTTTTGAATGATGCATAATGTCAGGATAACTTGCTAAGTCAACATCATTTAGGACTAGCAATACATGCATACCTCAACGTATAAGTCTGAAGCAAACACCGATTAGGTTTATAGTCTGCTGTGCTGTCATAATGCAAGGTATTCTGCTATGCTGACATAATGTTAGGCTCATTCTCATATTCCCTAAAACTGTTTGACGTGTGTGTTGGCTGAACAACAGTTTATTTTGAGATCTCCTTTTTACTGGAGTATATATTTCACATACTGGAGTACTTGCTGTTTATTTTCAATCTACCAAATTCAATGCTCACGTAGCTAGGACCACTTGCTGTTTATATTAAATCTACCATCTTTACTGTTTCTATATATTTTACATACTGGAGTATCTTTTTAGTTTATTTACTAGGAACCTGATCAAGATTACTCACCCAGATTCAATGCACTGATCTTGGTTGAAACTTCTGTAATTTCCACTGGCTAATGATGTATTTTGGTTGTCTTTCCAATGGCTAATGTCTGTAATTTCCAATGGCTAATAATATATTTTTATATTGGCTTCTGTTACCGACTTGCAAAAACCGCAAAACTATTTTCTTTAATGGCTAATGATATATTTTATATTGGCTTCTGTAATTTCCAATGGTCATTCGGTGTAAATATAATGCAGGAGTGGGTTCATTTTCTGTTCGAATCGCAAAAACCGCAACCAAACCGCGAAAACCGTTAAATGGGGTTCGTACCGCAACCGCAACTAAGCGGTTCGGTTCGCGGTCCACATTTTACCGGTTTGCGGTTCGGTTCAGTTCCGGTTCGTGCGGTTTTGGACCCGCTGCTCAGTCCTAAATTGAGGTAAGAGTGTGGAGCAAATCAACATATATCCTGCACATTCAAATGATTCAATAGGAAATGGGAAACTAATCAAACTATGACCCACCCCCATTTTTGTATTCATAATTTACATGATAGTTTTACTTGTCTAAAGCATGAACCTTCTAACTTGTTAAGATTTATTGGTGGTATTAGCTTTATGTTCAACTACTACCAACAAAACCCACTCTTTCTCTTCATTTTCTTTATTATGAGAATTTTTGTTCAAGTGGATTGCTTTTAATCATACGAACTTGCAGTTTATCTGTACTGTATATCTTCTCTTGATTGAATTCGTGGTTGACCTTTTGCTTCCTACCTGCAGCTGAATTAAATGGGCGTTGTTGGTCTTTGTAACACTTCGTCGCTCTGTGTGATCAAACCCAACGCTGGCGGTGATCGGAAAAGGATCTTTGCAATGTCTTCTTTTTCAGTGAAGAAAGTGATTGCTGGGGAGGAGCAACAAAGTTTGAGCGGTGACTCTTTCATCAGAACCCATCTTAGGAAGTTGTCTCCGTACCAACCCATTTTGCCCTTTGAGGTTTCTCTTTGCTTTTGAGTAAATTTGTGTACTTCTGAAATCATGATTTTGTTGAAACTACTGGTTGAGACGGCCTCTCTGTATCATATAACTAACAATTGATGATCATGAGAGGGTACTCTGTATGTAGTTGCACAATTTTACTTGAATTTGACTTTCCTGGCTGGGACTGAGAGAATGCATCTTTAACTTTCTAAAATTCAATATATGATCTTGAATGATTTTTTATAATAAGAACGAGCCTGGTTTTGTTTTTACTCATTCATTTTGTCCCATGTGTACTTACTAAATTTTTCTTTAAACTTGTGCTTCTATATAATCAGTTTCTCAGATGTGCTTCTTTATAGCATGCATTATTACTTGTTTGGTTGAAATATTGAGCTCATAATTTGCAATACTAAACTAGCCATGTGAACCATGGAGATCTTAAGAGAGACGACTGGCGTCTGATGACTTCTATTAATTGTCGCCGAATGATTATAGGTTTTATCAACTCGCCTTGGTAGGAAGCCTGAGGAGATCGTCAAATTGGATGCAAATGAGAATCCATATGGTCCACCTCCAGAGGCAAGCCATTCATTTGATATCTTCTCTTTAGTTGTTTCATTTTGTATCTCCTTTGTTAAAGTTCTGTGTCACTTACCATGTGCCCTCAAAGATTACCATGTGCAATCTTATAGTGTAAAAAAAATAAGAATGATTTATTTCTCACCCGTACATGTAGATTGTTTTGTAGGTCCTAGAAGCTTTAGGTAATATGCGATTTCCATACATATATCCAGATCCCGAGAGTCGCCAACTGCGTGCTGCTCTTGCAGAAGACTCTGGTCTAGGAGCTGAGTATATTCTAGCCGGATGTGGTGCTGATGAACTCATTGATCTAATCATGCGGTTAGATATTCTGCATCTTCCACTTCTTAGCGAATGAAACATGTAGTCACATCTTATAATAAATGCTGTTAAGTTTCTGACAATTAATTTGATTCATTTGTTGTGAAACAACATTTTAGTTCAGTTGTGTGCTCGATCCTGGTGATAAAATTGTAGATTGCCCTCCAACCTTCACAATGTACGAGTTTGACGCAAATGTGAATGGAGCAATTGTGCTTAAGGGTACGGCATTAGTTTGGGATCTTTTATTTGACATTGTTATTGAAAGTGTACTTGTTCACGGAATTACTCGTTAATACTACACTAATCCTTCAAGCTTTTCAAAATCTACATTTTTGTTCCATATTAAACTATTAAAGGCACCACACACATAAATATAATTGCATGTTCTTGTTATTTGCAGTACCGAGAAATCCGGATTTTAGCTTAAATGTTGGACGAATTGCCGAGGTTGTTAAGCAGGAGAAACCAAAATGCATATTTCTAACTTCTCCTAACAATCCAGATGGAAGGTAATTGTTTACTCCACGCTTCTTGTGAATGAAAGTTGCTAGGTTTACACTAATTTAATTCTTTTGGTCTACTTGTATGACAGTATGATCAATGAGGATCAGTTGTTGAAGATTCTGGAATTGCCCATATTGGTTATTTTGGATGAAGCTTACATTGAGTTCTCTGGACTTGAATCTCGAATGAAATGGGTGCAGAAACACGATAATCTTATTGTTCTTCGAACCTTTAGTAAGAGAGCTGGTATGTTGCACGTTGCATAAGACTATTAAACTAAGATTGTGCTTGCAGAATCTTTATCATCTCACCTACCTTGATGAGCAGGTTTAGCAGGCCTTCGGGTCGGATATGGAGCGTTTCCTTTGAGCATTATTGAGTACCTTTGGAGAGCCAAACAACCCTATAATGTGTCTGTTGCTGCTGAATTAGCTGCCTGTGCAGCCTTGCGAAATCCTACCTACTTGGAAGTAAGTAGGCTAACCAAATAGTGTTTTGTATGTATCAGCTTTCACATTTTTAATGTTTTCTACTTTGATCAGAATGTGAAGAATGCACTGGTACAAGAGCGAGAGCGGCTTTATAAACTTCTCAAGCAAGTTCCATTTCTTAAACCATATCCCAGCCACTCCAACTTCATTCTCTGCGGGGTTACGCCTGGAACAGATGCTAAGAAAGTTAAGGTACTTTTTTTACAAGTCATTTTCTTGTTCTGGCTCAAACATACCTATTTTTTCTTTTCTTTTCTTTTTTCGTTCTAAAAGTATAATTTTTTCCAAAATGATACAGGAGGATCTTGCTACCATGGGTGTGATGATCCGCCATTACGACAAGAAAGAGCTGAAGGGGTTTGTACGCGTGTCTGTTGGGAAGCCCGAGCACACAGATGCCTTGATGGATGGTCTTAAACGCCTCCAATGACTAATCCCCATCCAAAAACCATGTCAATTTGCTTAAAGGTTGGATGAATTCTGAACCAATTTGTATTGTGTTGGTTGGTTTGCGTAAACGAGTTATCTAACCCTGCTCAAATGAACCAGCTTCTGCTTGAATAGAGTTGAGATTATGTGTACAATAGTAACTTTGTGGGTCCACATTTGATGAATTATGTATGCCTTCCAAGTTGCAAATGAGGGCTAATACTGTAATGCAAATTTACAATGAATGCTTGTGTGGGTGAGGGAGACTACGAAAAGATCATTCCCTACATGGCAAACAAAATCTGAATATTTCCCTCAAGTACAATCATCTCCTCTTTGGCAATTGGAAAGTTTTCTTATAGTTGCTAGCTACATGATCATTCCTATGACACAACACTCTTTGGCAATTGGTTCAGAATTCATCCAACCTTTAAGGATCGTGTTGGGGTTAGTTTGGTTCCATCTCCCTGTCGTCGCAGCGCCCCTAACCCGGCTACTCAAATCCCACAGCAAGATTTTTCATATATTAGGTTAATAATTTTAAGGAAAAACAACCTAAAATAATACAAACTATCAACATTCAAATAATACCAACTTTGTAAATTATTAGGAACGAAACAAACTATTAACGTATTTACCAAAAATAATGTCTTACTTTTTCCGGCGAAAATGCAAACTCCGGCGATGACGTGGCAACCGGAATTTGACATGTCATCGAGAAATAATTATGTGACGTGGATTGTTTTTTTTTTTAAATCAATTTAATAATATGCAATATGTTAAAAATATAAATTTTTTATTTTTAAATAATAAATACTTAACTATTTTTTTATAAAAAAGAAAATTTATAAATTTTTTTAAAAAATAAATAATATTGTAAAGAATATATATTTTTTTAAATAATTTTTTTGTACTTATTAAATAAATTCTTGTAATTTTTAAAAATTTTTTATGGAATTTATATATTTTAAATAACTTTGAAATAAAATATCGATTTTTTTAAAAATATTTTATATTAAAATTAATTAAAATATATACAAAATAAAGAGAATTCCAATTTTTTTTAAAAACTTCACAAGAAAACGATTTATTTTTAATGTACATATTACAAATTTTTTCTTTTTTTAAAAAAAATACTTTTACAAAAAATTTGTAAAACTTAATAAAAAAATAGTTACAAAAATTATATTTTAAATATAATAATTAAAAAAAGAACTTAATTTATATTTTTAAAATTTTTATGTGTTATTACTTGATTTTTAAAATATAATAATCCACATCATACAATTAATCCATTTTTGACGACATGTTAAATTCCGGTTATCACGTCATCACCGAAGTTAGTATTTTCGCCGAAAAAGTAAGACATATTATTTTTTGGTAAATACGTTGATAGTTTGTATTGCTCCTAGTAATTTTCAAAGTTCGTATTATTTTGGATTGAATGTTGATAGTTGGTATTATTTTGGATTATTTTTCCTAATTTTAAACAAAAAGTTGATTTTTATTGCTAAATTAAGACCATTTGAGTTGTCTTAGTACGTCATCTAATTACTTTACAAATCCTTCTTTGTTCTATTTTTGACAATTCATTGAAACCTTACTCACTCTCTCCCAAATCTCCTTATGTTCGCGCCGCTGCGGCCGTTGTAAGCTATCGGGGTCTCCGGCAGTTCATCACCGTCCTTAGTCCATTCTCGACGTTTCTAGGTTTTTATCTTTCTTGAATCAATTTCTTCAAATCGGGGTTTTAGCATGCCATTGTTTCAATTCACTTTTTTCCTTGGTGAAATATGTTGTGTTTCTGGCACCGTTTCTACAACAATAATTTTTCTTCCTTGCAGCCTCTCCTTCTCCGTTTCTCATCTGCATCTTCGTTCTTCTCATTTAAATCCTACTCACTCTCTCCCATCTCTCCTTACGTTCGCGCCATTGCAGCCGTCGTAAGCTATCAGTGTCTCTAGTCTCCGGCAGTTCATCGCTATCCTTAGTCCATTCTCGATGTTTTCAGGTTTTATCTTTCTTGAATCAATTTCTTCAAATCAGGGTTTTAACATGTCATTGTTTCAATTCGTTTTTTTTCCTTGGTAAAAGATGTTGCGAATCTGGTACTATTTCTACATCCACGATTTTTCTTCTCTGCAACTTCTCCTTCTCCGTTTCTCTTCTACAACTTATTTCTTCTCATTAAAACCTACTCACTCTCTCCCGTCTCTCCTTACGTTTGCGCCATTGCGGCTGTCGTAAACTATCGACGTCTCGGCAGGTCATCGCCGTCTTTAGTCCATTCTTAACGTTTCCAGGTTTTTATCTTTTTTGAATCAATTTCATCAAATCGGTTTTGTAGCATGCAATTGTTTCAATTCGCTTTCTTCCCTCGGTGAAAGATGTTGGGTTTCTGGTACCATTTCTGCAGCAACGATTTCTCTTCCCTGCAACCTCTCCTTCTCCGTTTCTTTTCTGCAGGTTCTTTCTTCTTTCTCCTGATTCGTTTTTTTGGTGCCGTTTCCAGTACCGTTTGTGTGTTATATTTGGAACAAATCTGATTGAATTATTGCTGCAAATTCACTTATTGGATTCATAAATGGCTAAAGCATTTAGGGCCTTTTACACCATAGAGTTGGAATTTAGGGCCCTCCTAATTACAAATTGAGAAATTGGGCTCCTACTTTACTAGACTAATTCAGAAATAGTACAAAAAGTGGAGAAAAGTGATGACTGATGTGAGTGATGACTGTAAGACTTTTGATTAACATTTTGGAGGAAATTTGAGGCCAAAAAAATGCAGCCCTCTACCAAAAAAAAAGCAGCCTTCTACCCCAAAAAACGTAGTCCTCTTGTTGAGCTTCTACGTCGTCGGAATCTGGACTGCTTACATTTCCCTGTTCTATTTTTGGGTAAGCATCGGTGTTTGTTATCATTCTCCTACCTTGCCCAAGTTTGGGAATGGAGTTGCATATGTGAATGTACAAAAAGCACATTATAAGCATATTACATAATATATGATTATTGGGTATGATGTCAGATTACCCAACAATATGCCAAAGTTGGATTATGATGTGAAGTTATTGGGTATGCTGTAAGCTTACACAATAAATAAATAC
The DNA here is from genome assembly GCA_033239125.1 of Fagopyrum homotropicum. Lineage (NCBI taxonomy): Eukaryota > Viridiplantae > Streptophyta > Magnoliopsida > Caryophyllales > Polygonaceae > Fagopyrum > Fagopyrum homotropicum. Next base: position 136,535,997 of record BSWB01000001.1, on the reverse strand, counting down.
ATGGACTAATCACTTATATGCAAAACATTCCTATATACTTGGGTACCATAAAATACATATATAGAGTAATCAATTACATGCAAAACATTCCTACATACTTGAATAACATGAAATTCATACCCAAATAACAAATACATGAATCCATACATAACCAATATCCACTATTATGAACCCCAATTTACATACCCAATATACAGTGCAAGCTTACACACATATCCTGCAAAATACATCCCTATATACTTGGGTAAGATAAAATGCATACCACAAACAACAATCCATACCCAAGTCAAATCTTATCAAGCATCTCTATCATAATACATACCCTAAATAACAACAGACAAAATCAATTGATAACAATATCCAATAAATACATTCATGGAGTAATCAATTACTCCATCCATACCCAAATCAAATCTTACAAAAGTCTATCTTTAATAATGCATACCCAAAATGCACACACATATACTCAATTCAAAGCAATACCCAAAAAATGCAAACGTTAAGTAACCAATATCTTTCATGATACATATCCAAACTTGATAGCATGAATTATAGTCTATATTTAGGGGTTTGTTTAGACGTTTTATCTTCAATAATCTGCATGTTTGTATGTATAATATGTGATTATATTACCATTTCATCTACCTTTGCGAGAATCGAGGTCTACACCTAGTTTTGTTGTAATCGTAGGTAAAATGGCACGTTTTGCATCAAAAAGGAGCAAAGGGAGCTATGGAGTCATTGGAGCTACATCCAGGAACATAAGGAACCGTCCAGGAAGCATAGCCATGGATTAGAGATTCACTTTGGACCAGATTTGCGAGATTTCACATTCAGTTGTGACTCACCTTGGTTGACCACAGATTCACCTCGACCGAGGTGATCCAGAGAAGTCGATTCGACCGAGGCGAACACCTGGGACGCGGCGAGAATATTTTATTCTTGGCTGAGATCTTTTATCTTTGGAAAGTGATCTTATATTTTTGGGCTTGGTTCCTGGAAGGAAGAAGATATACTAGATCATATATTTTACCTATTTTTATGGGAAGAGATCTTTCTAAGATATCTTATCTTTGGAGAGTTATTTTCCTATAAAAAGGGTCGGATTTCCCACAAATCCGACATCCGCATACAGTTGGAAACCACGCATAGCACGCAGCAGCCATACTCCAGTTGGGAGATTTGAAGAACCTTTTTGAAGGTTGAAGAAGGAAGATTTTAGCTTTTATAGCTTTTTGAAGGTTTTCTTGTAAGATCACCTTAGATTCTCTTCCTTATTGTCTTGTCTTGTTGGATTTCTATCCAAGGAACGCTTTGTTGAGATATTTGATTCAGTTATTGAAGTCTTTTCATTAAATTCTTCTTGTTCAAATATTCACCTTCTTCCCATATACTTGATTAATACTTTCATGATGATGAGTGGCTAATTTCCTTGTGTGATTCTAGGGTGATTGGCTGAAGGTTGTGGGAAAAACAATGATAGAATAATCTTAGATTCCAGTAGGACCCTGAAAGTTCGAGTCTTTAACCTTAACCCTAAGCATCTCGCTCAGTCGATGAACATCTCGGCCGGGGTGGAATTCTTCTGACCGAGGTGACTTATCTGATCCTAAACTGAGAGTTAAGTGTTAGAGTTTGCCAAATCCTATTCTTATTACACCTTTCCTGGTCCAATGCAAACCTAGGATGAGACTTACCCGGTAATTCCTTTGTTTGTTTACCAACGATCATAAGTGTAGGTAATAAAGGTTTATCCTTTATTGGGGTTTGAGTGTGCTTCTATTCCATCTTTGTGAGTTAGCCTGAGACTTACCCGGTAAAGGTTGATTCTATTCCCTTAGATGGTGTGTTAGTTTGAGATTATAGTTCTTTACCTTGATTCCTTGAGACTTACCCGGTAATAGGAGTTATGGTTTTGGATTAGTGTGTAGTGAGACTTACCCGGTGATCTACTCCACTTTAGTAACACCTTCCCCATGCAAAAACCTCAGCTTTGTCCGCTTATCTTTAGATCTTGAGTTGGAACCACAACTAGATGCTTTAATCCCTAGAATTGCATGTTTCCTTTATTGACTTCTTATTCATCTTTGATTGTTTTAATTGCTTTGTGGTTAGTGATTGCTTAAGCATACCGTAATTGGACTTTGTTTCACTAAGTCCCTGTGATCGACCCCTGGAATTCCTTGCTTTTTACTACGATTGACCCGTACACTGCGGGTTCGCATCCTTGTTTTAAGCTTACGTCTAGGGTTATAAATTTAAAGCTTGCACACACCGTTTGAAGCGAACAAAACTGCACACACAAAATCAATTCATACCAATATCCAGTAAATACATTCATTGAGTAATCAATTACTCAATCCATACCCAAATCAAATCTTACAAAAGCCTATCTTCAATAATACATACCCAAACTGCACATACATGTACTAAAGAGCAGAACGGCTTATCAAATTCTTCATCAATGACGTCATTGGAACCTCTTTCCTCAAGAACTCTAGCCTCCTCAGGAACTCCAGCCTCCATAGTCTCCTTGGGAACTGTAGCCTCGCCGGAATCGGGGGCTCTAGTATCGGTGGAAACCCTAGCTTCCACCGCCATCAAAGTCTCGCCGGTCATCCTACGATCCTCTGCCTCAATTATGGTCTGAGTAAACCCTAGACTGAAAGAGGGCCCCGGTATCTAAGCAGTAGACGTGAAAGGGAAATCCGCCATTTTTAATTGGAAGAATTGGGGATTGTGTTTGGTTAGGGAAATTGGGGAATACGTTTTTTAAAATGAAAAAGAGGAAAGGAAGAAGGAAGAACTGGTTCTTGTTTCCCTCTCTCTATTTGCAAAACCAAGAACCGTCTTATCAAATTTTAATTTGGGAGAAGAATCATCATTTCATTTTTAAGCTTCAATAGTGTCCTATTTTACTAGATTCAGGCCTACTTTTTTTATTTTATTTTAGCTAGAGGCCCATTTTACAAAGGTAAAATGTAAGGGGTCCCATTTCCCTAATTAATTCTTCATAAATTGAGGTAAGAGTGTGAAGCAAATTAGCATATAACCTACAGATTCAATGAGAAAAGGGAAATTATGACCCACCCCCTATTACTGTATGAAGTAATTAGGAAAATAAGACCTCTTGAAATTTTATTTTGCAAACTAAGCCTCTATATAAAAGGAAGAAAAAGTAGGTATGAAAACTAGAAAATATGGGAAATAATTTCTCTAATTGAAATGATGGTGATTAGATGTTTACTTTTGGTTTAAGTATCTTTTTTACATGTTTACTTTTCATTTTTGGTTAATGTAGATAGTTTGATGAAATTTTCAAGTCCATGAATGTTTAATTTTTTTTTGGTGACATTGTTTTCGTTACCAAAATATGAATTGTAGTTTTTTTTTCTAATTATTGGGTATATGTTTATTGTTTTTGTGCTATGTTTCTTATTGTTGGGTATGTTTAAAGTGATATTTTTGGGTATGTTTTATGGTTACCAAAACTGCGTTACAATGGTCAAATGTCATTTGGTATTGATGTTTGTGTACAATATCGATTTGTGTAAATTTTGATGTTTAAATTGGGTATAAATATAAAATATTATCTAATTTGTGGATATGGTTTTATTTTGATATTTGATTTTTTGGGTATGTTGTTTTCTAGTATGTTTATGTACTTTGCCAAATTTATTTTTGGGTATGATTGTGACATTATTTGAGTAAGCGAATTTTTGGGTAATATGTGAGAGAATAAGGATATTGAGAATTCTTTTTTCTGATTGATGTGACATGTGAGATAGTATAACATGTCATATATGATGGGTTGTCAAACTTTGCCCTCTTTTTGTATTATATTTCCTTTACTCTATTTTATAGGGGTCAAAATACCAATCCCAAATACTAGGAGTCTTCTTTCTCAATGATTTGCTTAAAATGACTAGTTTGCCAATTTTGTCTTATTGTATTCATATTTTACATGATAGTCTTACATGTCTAAAACATGAACCTTTTAACTTGTTAAGAATTATTGGTGGTATTAGCTTTCAGTAAAGAAAGTGATTATTGGGGAGGAACAACAAAATTTGAGCTTGTGACTCTTTCATCAGAACCCACCTTAGGAAGTTGTCTCCCTACCAACCCATTTTGCCCTTTGAGGTTTCTCTTTGCTTTTGAGTAAATTGGTGTACTTTCAAAATCATGATTTTGCTGGTTGAGATTGTCACTCTTATACTCTAGTTTAAGTTCCATGTCAAACATGTTAACGCCGTTACATATAATTACCTATCATTATGGGTCACTCGGCTTGTATTAAATTATTTTTAATATAATGTTAATAGATGTTATTGCAGGTGGTTGAATGTTGCAAATATGTAAATTTGGGTTCAACGAGGGTTTGCTAAATATTTTTATTTATATTAGTCATATTTGTTACACTATTAGTGTTTCAGTCATTTTTAACTTTTTATATAATATGAAGTTTTTTTTATTGTTAATTTTAAATCCACTTGTCTAAGGATTATAATCGTTCAATTAACCAGTGTATATGGTAGTTAAGTGAGCAGTTAAACCATAAAATATATGTAACACCCCGGATTCTCGGAACCCGGGATATTACTAGTTAGGACCTCACAATGTGTCCCGACCTCAGTTTGACAACAATATTACTAGGATCTTGCAACAAGACACAAATAAGAAAACCGAAATTCATAAAGATGTGTTTTTAACGGATGAATGCAACAAGGTCTAACAGCCTATAAAACTTAAACAAAGGGAAAAGACTAACTGTCTTAACAAAAGGAAAGAACGACAAAGCAACAACCCAACCCCCACTCTAAGGAGTACGGAGACCCGGCTGACCACTACTTCCGGATCACTCAGTTGCTGTTCTAACCTGCGGTAAATCTAAAAATACAACAAAACAACCATTAGCTAGTTATCTAAACATTAGGAGAATAATACTAGAACACACACACATAAAATAATAAACACTCATCATGCTTTCAAACAATCCATTTATTATCTTCATTTAAGTCATTCACTCTAATGATACTTATTTTGTGACACGAGGGATTCCCAAACCTCGCCTCCGCCCCCGTGTACCCATCAGGAGTGGATGCGATGCATCTCATCGTGTACCTGTATGGTCTGGGTATAGAGAACCTCCCAGTCTCCTGGCAGAGCTGGGCAGTGATGTCACGGCCCGTTATACATACACTTGGGCCTTAACACATAATAACGACGGTCGTCCTAACAAGTTGTTATTATAACACCCATGGTACACACACCACTATTATCACTCAACTAATATCCACAAACCAGCTAAGTAAGTCGCAAGGACTTACCTCGATCAAATATCACTTTCCCAAATCTCAACTCAGTCCGTACCCTTGGTAGCTTAAACGCCTGTTAAACAAGGCATGTGTATCAACATTTCATCCCATACTCTTAGAAGTTGATAACTTCTAAGAGGTACAAATCTCTAGAGGAAAGTTTACGAAAACAACTCTCTTAGGTTAAAAGACTATTTTACTCGTGATCCCGAAAATCTAAGATTTTCCGATAAATTAATTCCAACTCTCCTTTAGAGCCTATTCCCATATTCCAGTTCTTACGGAAGAATTTAGTACCGTAGTAGAGGAGTTATACAAAATCCTAGATTTTCCTGAAACGATCATTAAAGTCCGATTTGAGTTAAGATCCAAGGTTTAGTTTAAAAGTTAAGAATTCCGGAAACACTCTCTAGTTTCTCTAATATATCTATACCAATCATAGGCAAAGGTCTCTCAAGAAAAACAACCATAACTCCCATATAACCTCTAAGGTTGGCTAGAAACCACAATTCTATACTTAGTCAATTATTTTCCTGTTTCAAAAACAGCTCAAGTGCTCTACTTCGGGACTTTATAAAACCTAATCCGACCGTTAACTTTCTCCCAAATTTTAACACGTTAAACTATAAGTATTCATCTACGACATATCAAAATTTCAATGGTGGATTCTCGATTTAAACCCTAGAAATTATGTCATAAAGTCAGCAGGTCGAAACTTCAAACAAAAGGTGTGCAGGAGGTCTTAGGTTCGATTCCCTCTATCAACATGTGCTCTTATTTATCCTACTTAGAGGTCTCCAGTTCGAATCCCATGGACCACAAAAGAAATTGTATCTCTCACCCTCACACATCTCAGTTTATTCATTCTCTGCACCACTGTTTGGACTAACCAAATAACTCTCTGTACGTACAAAGTTGCAACAGGAAACAAGGTGCTCAACACTTTACCGGCAGCAGGGTGGTGGTTCCAGTCCGACTTTACTGCTCTGGATCGAAGTGGGACGGGCCCTGGTGTGCTACGCTAGTCGGGTGTCCATGAGGTTGGATTGGTTATGGTTTCCGACAGAGACGAGGCGCGGTGATGGCCGGTGATCGCGAGGCCCCTTCCTTCCGCCTGGTTCGTGCGTCTGCAGTCCGGACTGGCTCGACCTCGTTGTGGTCTGGTGTTTGCGAGGTGGTTAGAAATAGCTGTGCAGAAGGGGAAGAAAAGGCTCGAAGAAGATGTGAAGTACATTACCTTCTGCGCTGGTAACTCGAAAACGGCAGGTGCAACAGAAATCCCGACGGCGCTGGCGGTGCAGGGTCGATTGAGTAGCAAGGTCGTGCATCTCTGCTGTGCAACAGAAATCCTTCAGCTTCAGTTTGTTTCAAAAGAAGTAGGAGAAGTCGATACTCACTGGTCCGTGAAGATGAAACAGGCTCCGGCGCAGGGACGGCCGTCTGGCTCGGTGGTAGTTGCTTGGGATGCCGATGGTCGAAGCTGCCGCCCTTCGTTTCAATCGATGGTGTAGGAGGGAGAGAAGGTGACGGTGCGTAGGAGTTGTAGGTAGATTAGGTTAAGCGTGATTAAGGGGAAAGATTAGGGTTAAGGGAGTGGATTAGGAGAGAGTTGTTGGGCTGGAGAGTCAAAATGGAGCAGCAGCCCACTCTTCCTCTGTACTGGGCCGGCTGAGGGTTACTGGGCCCATTAATGGCCTGCTCATCTACTTCAAAGGTGAGTTGAAAGGATAAACTAAAATCGTCCGGAACTATTCTTCGGTTTTAAAACAGACGGAATTATTTACGGGTTACCTAATTTATCATTTTATGTGAATCAAGGTCACATAAAGTGATAGAATTTAATATTGTTTAATTTTATTTAAAGGAATTATGGTTGGCGGATCGGAATCCGGTTTGATCCGGTAATAAACGGAGTTTTAAAATTTTCGGTTATTACAATATAGGAAAGTAAACATGAATGGATATTTTTCACAGCGACGGATTCCCAATAAAAATGGAGATAAGTTTCAATTTGTAGAGAAGATTGGTGTAGTAAGGCCTTTTTTGTATCATAGATACAAACTAGAACCTCTATTTTTTCCATTAATAGATCCAAAAATAAATAATTAAAGGGGCATAAGGAGAAAACATAAAATAAAACCCCATAATATCACCCCAAACGCCAGACTCTCAGTTAGGGTTTCTCGTAGTCGTTCGTCTTCTTTGTCTCGCTCAAGGTCGTTTGCATCTCAACTAGGAGGAACGTCTCTAAACCGCTCTAAACCGCCTGAAACCGTCAGAAAAGACAACTCATATCGAAGTAAAGTGTGTGAAATGCTTGCAAATTTTTATTTTTTTCATGTACTTTGTTCGTTCATTTGATTACAATTTCTGACGGTTTGAATGGACTTATTGCACCTTCGATCTGGTTTTTAGAAACCATAGCCGCCGCCTTCGATCTGCACCTTCCTTCGATTAGGGTTTCTCACCGAAAACCATAGTTACCGCCTTTGATCCTCTCAGGCAACCTCCCCGCGGGATCTGCACCTTCCTTTGATTAGGGTTTCTCGTCAAAAACTATAACCGCCGCCTTCGATCTACTCGAGTCCGCCATTGAAATGTCGGTTCGAGCAACCGCAACTACCAGGAACCCACCGGCAGATATGCCCCCCCCCCCCCTCCAACAAAGTGGCATCCCACCCCCGACGAATTCTTAGCGTCTTGGTCATCGGAGTTTTCCCGTGTTTGCTTATTTCTCGTGGTGCAGATCTGCACCAACAAATATTCCGGTCTGCTTGCCACCCTCGTCAACCTTCACATCGGCCACCAAGGGAGTTGCCGCCTCGCCTGTTGGGAGAAGCCGCCATTCATGGCTCCATTTGTTGGAGAAGCGTAGCTGCTTACTACACCATCTTCTCCACAGAAAACCCTAACGGGTTAAAGTCAAACTAGGGTAAATTACAAATAACTATCCATATTTCATATTTACGTTTATGACTCTAGTTTTTATAAATTTACAAATATGTCTTTGCAAAGTTAATTACAAATTTTGACCCAGATTTATAATTGCAAGAAAGACCTAGAGTTTTAAAAGTTCACAAATTGTCCCAACTTGATTAATTATGGAATTTCGCCTAACTTTATAAATACTGGATATAGTCTTTTTTATAATTATAAATGGGCTTGTGTAACTTGATGGGCTTGGACTTGTGTAACTCGACATTGTGTAAATGACGGACTTTTGGGTTTGTGCAACTCGTTTGAGCTTGTGTAACTCAACCTTGTGTAAACAATCGGACTTGTGTAATTGGAAAATGACCGATTGTGTTAACTGCATAATATGACATTTTAATTGAAATTGTGTATTAACATTGTGTAGTTGTAATTGTGTAATTGAAATTGTTTATTAACATTGTGTAACTAAAAACTATGTATTAATACTATGTATCGACGAGATAATATACAAGTTCAATTAGCTCAGCTGGTATAATGGTGGGACGAGATAATACATAGCATTAATAATATGTATTAATATTATGTATCGGTTTGGACTTAAGTAAATAGATTAAAAAAAAGGCTATGATAAACGGATTGGGAAAGTAGATAAATAAGGAATTCTAATATTCTATATCTCATTGACAAAGATACTACAATTACCTTTTCTTTCTTTTTTTGAAAAGAGTTACTACAATTACCTAACATTATGGGTTACTAACATGCATTAAAATTTTGTTAAATGTAATATTATTAGATATAACTGTAGATGGCTGAGGCTGAACAGAACAAATGACTGAACTAAACAGATGACCGCGTGAAAATTGAAAACATTATTTTTTTTTCTTCAAAAATTAGATTTTATGGTCTATCATTTAAACATAAATGTGAGTAAGTTTTTAAATTGATAGTTTGGTTCATTTTATTCCTATTCCCATATAATAACAGTAACATACGAAAAACGCTCTCAACGCTCCATCTCAATAACTGATGTCAACTGCTCATGACTACCGGTTCTGACGGCCAAGGACCACCTACCACGGCCCGGCCACCACCACAACCACCTGAAATACCAAGTCTGATAGTTACTGCTTCGGTTGATACAGTCATGGAACCATGCTCTTAGCCATGTGAAGCTTCTAGTAACGTGCATACTGCTGCTGCATCGAACACTTATCCATCATCTGCTATGGAGACTGTTACGGAATCAGCACAGACAGTCTCTCCTTCACCTGCACCTGATAATAATCGCCAGAAACAGACCTGGAAGGAGGTTGCAGTTAGTGGTGGAGGATTAGGCCAACAAAAAGGACAATCTTAGACACAGAGTTTACCCAAGGAAAGATCAACCTTGTTTTCCCAGATGGTGAAGATGGTGATCCATCTGTTCTGCTTGATGGGGAGTTTGAGGATGCTTTGAATAAGGTTTGGGAACGATCTATTGTGTTCAAGGTCATTGGATTTCCCATTTCTTTTCCTGTTATGGAGTGTCGGGTTAGGGATAGATGGAAATTTGGAAGTTGTATGCAGATTGTCGATCTATTGAAAGGATACTTAATGGCTCGTTTTGATAATGAACCAGATTTGTTGGCTGTTCTCACAGGAGGTCCTTGGTCAGTATTTGGTCAATGTTTATCTCTGAAACGATGGAGTCCATCGCTTAGACTGTCAATGGAGATTACCTCTACTCCGATATGGGTACGTATAAAGGATCTTCCTATCCAGTATTACGAGGAAACGGTATTATGGCGTATGGCTTCAGGTTTGGGGGTACCGATAGTTGTCGATCCAAAAACTCTTTATTCTATTAGAGGTCAATTTGCCGGCTTTTGTGTCGAGATAGAACTAGTAAAACCGTTGAAGAAGACAATATCCATCAGTAGCAATAAATGTGCCCTTGAATATGAAGGTCTTTAGACTGCGTGCTTCTGTTGTGGTATTTATGGGCATTTAGCACCGTCTTGCATGTTCCAAAGTGTTGGTAAAAAGGCTCTCACACCTATACCTCCTATGGATGCTACTGATGTTTCTGTGCAGATGACTCCTACAGTGGGAACGACTACTACTGGGTCTACGGCAATAGATCATCACCAAGAGGACCATGGTTATGGTCCATGGATGCTTGTGTCCCGAAAAGGATCCCATTTGCGAGGGAAGCCACGATCTAACAATCATGCATCTCCAGGCATCACAATCATGGGCCATTCATCTGGGGCTACAGGTGCCTCGCATTCTCCTGCTCAACCGCATGCAACAGGTTCTAGAAAAGGTAAGGAGAAAAATGGGGAAGACATTATTGGTGAAGAAGGTAAGGTTTGACCAATTGACTCATTTGTGGCAAGAGTTGTTGTTATAAGAGGTAAAGATAGATTGGAAAAATCGGTAACAGATGTCATGTTCACAGCCACTACTTCACAGAATAAAATTAATCATAAGGGCTTACAGAATGTTTCAGCTGAGGGGAAGAGTAAGGATGGAAAAGATATGGCAGCTCATAATAAAAAAACGAAACAATCTACGTGCTCTAGCTCGCAAGAAAGTGTTTGATGTGCATATTAACAACTCGAGTATTGCACCGGATTCTGTAGCCATTGGTAAGCGTCAGAGACATGAGGAAACTACATCTTCAACTACAATTGGAGACCTTCATAATGAGAGTACAGAGCCGGTTGTTTCTATGGAACCTACTACGATGCAAGACCTTAAGAATCTGCCACAAGTACCATTAGTTCCAGACGTGGATATGGGCGCGGATACTGTTGTTGATGAGCAGTCTTGATTTATGTTCCAATGAATTGCTTATTCTGGAATGTGTGCGGAGCTCGTAAGAATGGGTTTCGCAGGGCTATTAGGTATCTTTGTAAGCATCATAGGATTGATATTCTTGCTATTTTAGAACCAAAAATTTCGGGTGTTGAAGCTCCACGCGTGTGTGATCGGATGTTGTTTACGGGTTGTGTTCGGGTGGAAGCTATGGGTTTTCAAGGAGGTATTTGGTTACTTTCGTATGATGACCAGATTCAGCTTTCTATTATTACTACTGATGATGATTTTGTGCATGTCTCTATCTCCCGGGGTTTACAAATGTTTCATCTTTTTGTTGTTTATACTCCACTTACGGTATTCCGCCGAAGGGATTTTTGGAATCGTTTAGATTTGGAAATTTCTGGAGTGGATGACCCTTGTTTGGTAGGTGGGGACTTCAATTGTATTCTTACTTTGGATGAAAGGGAAGGTGGGGTTAGTGGTTTACATAAAGATTCCCATCTGTTTCAATCCTTTATTCATACCCATGGGTTGATTGATGTGGGGTTTATTGGATCGCCATATACTTAGAGCAGGGGTTCTGATACTACCCACATTATTTTGAAGCGGCTTGATTGTATTCTGATGAATCAGGAGGCTAGATTGGCTTGGCCAGATGCTTCAGTGAGACATTTGGCACGTTATTCTTCTGATCATTTGCCTCTTTTGTTTTGTTTTGATTCTTCGAAACACCTACGATGTAAAAGACGACCGTTTCGGATGGAAGCGGCTTGGTTAACTCATGATGACTTTATTCCTATTGTTGAACCTGTTTGGTCTTCTAATGATGAGGTATGTTCTTCTCTTGCTAACCTTAAATTTAGACTAATACGTTAGAATCGTCGTGTGGTTGGTAATATCTTTCGCAGGAAACAAGAACTTATGGATCAGATAAGTAAACTTCAAATTCATTCTTCATTTACTACCTCTCAACAGCTTCTATATTTGAATACTAGATTAACAGCTGAGTTGGAAATCACGTTAGAAAGGGAAGAACTTATTTGGTTATAAAAGTCAAGAGAAGCTTGGTTGACAGAGGGTGACCATAATACTTCCTTCTATCATTTATCTACTATTATTCGACAAAGGCGGAATAGAGTGGAAGGCTTGATTCTTGATAATGACATCTGGGAAACTGACGACTCTAAGTTGGAAGCCCATGCAACTGACTGGTTTAAGTTGATGTATACTTCATCGGACATTGAGGGTGTTGCCTGGAGTAGTGTTGACTATACATACCCGGTTATTGATTACGTCGATTGGCAGAGATTACAGGTAGAACCTACTGGTATGGAAGTGTGGAAGGCAATTAAATCTATGGGTAAGTATAAAGCTCCGGGTTTGGATGGATTCCAACTAGTGTTTTATCAAAGATGTTGGAGCATTGTAGGGGGTTCGGTCGTTGCTGAGGTACGTAAATTTTTTAGTACCAAGAGACTACCGGAGGGTCTTAATGATACTCTTATCTGCTTGATTGCCAAAATAGGATCACCGGAGCGGATTAGTCAGTTTCGCCCTATTGTCTTATGTAATGTACTTTACAAAATCATTACTAAGGTCCTTGTGCAACGTATGCAAGGCGTGATGGGGGGGATCTTGTAGGACCCACACAGGGTAGTTTCATTCCGGGGAGGTTAATTCAGGATAATGTTATTCTCATGCAGGAGATTATACATTCAGCTAGACATAAGACAATGGGTCGCAAATAGATGATTATGAAAATTGATCTAGAGACGGCTTATGATCGTCTTAGTTGGAGATTTATGGTTGATTCTCTTAGATGGGTGGGGTTTCCTGAGAATTGGATTGACATGATTTACGAATGCATTTCTACTCCCCGTATGCATGTTCAATGGAATGGAGATGTTGCGGATCAATTTATTCCTCAAAAGGGATTAAGACAAGGTGATCCGCTTTTGCCCTATCTCTTTGTGATTTGCCTTGAACGGTTAAGTCACCTTATACAGCAAGCTGTTGCATGTGGAGATTGGCTTCCTATCCGGTTATCTAGAAATGGACCTCCTTTGTCACATATGTTCTTTGCGGATGACATCACCTTGTTTGCGGAGGCTTCTTGTGGTCAGATACGTGTTGTTATGAGCATTATCGAGAGGTTTTGTATGGCTTCTGGGGAGAAAATTAATGTTTCTAAATCAAGTCTACATGTTTCTCCGAATATCAATGAGGATTTGAAGCTTCACATTCATCAGTTCAACGGAGTTAAAGTTACTTATGGTTTGGTAGATATCTTGGAATGCCTATTCTACAAGGAAGGGTAAAGGGATCTAATTTTGAGTTTATTCTTGACAAGATGTGTAATACCCGGTAATTTTTTTTTTATTTCCGTTTAATACCTGTTGGAGATTTGAGCTAAGTCTTCATTGTAACCGTTGAGCTTGTCTTGAGACAAGGTGCAATGAGTTGTTCACATGTGTGTCACTATGGTCCGGGTTGCGGGAGGCAAGCCAAGTGACCGGCACTAAGAACAACTAGTATTATAAGGGGAGTCGAATCAAAGCAAGGTGATTCACGACAAGGTCAACTTGTGCTAGCCTTTAGAAGGCCGACGTTTGGGGCTTTTTAGCCACATTTTATCAGCACACCTTTGGTTCTTAGGCCTTATATTGGCTAAAGAATATGTGGTTAAAAACTGGGAGCAATCCAAGCTCAAATGCTTAGTGAATGTCAATGAAGCAGCTAGTGAGCTTCTTAAGGAGCTACACTAGCTTGAGCTAAGATATTGAGTATTTGAGGATCTTGAAGCTTACCCTAGCTATATTAAAGTGAATGAAGCTCATTGGAAGTGTTTGGACCAAGAAAAATAAGCTAGCTCTAAGCTAGCTCCGGGGAGCGGTTTTGGGCTCCCTATGTGGGCCTCGGGCCTCGGGCTTTCTAGGGCTTCAAGGCCCATCTTCCAAGTAACTTCCATAACCATTTTTAACCGCTTTTAACCGCTTTTAACTCCCCAAAACCGTGGCCCCTATGCCTATAAAAGGGAGAGCCATTTGCACTTGATTGAACATTCGTTTTTGCAATAATAAAGCTTCTAGTTCCATTGTATTGACATTGGATAGGCCTTCTTATAAGTTTGTTTGCAAAACTCGAAAGACCAGTATAGTTCCTTTGTATTGACAAAGGATAGGCATCCATCTTAGTTTGGTTTTGTATTGACAAAACCTAGGAATACCCTTTCTACAAAGAAAGACAAGTAAGTCTCTTAGTCTTTGTAACGTGTAACGTTTTATCCCACTAAGGTATTTGGATATTCCCGGTGTAAGGGAGAATACACTTAGAAGGAAAATTCATTTATGAATGACTCATTACATTATCCAAGTCAATGGTTTTAACATATAACAACCGGTTTATAAGACGTGTAATTGAACTTAACTTCTATTAGAGTTTTGTCTACTCCTTTTCGGAGATTACAAACTCTTGCTTGAGTTTTGTCTACTCCTTTGGAGACTACAAACTCTTGATTGAGTTTTGTCTAGTCCTTTGTGGAGATTACAAACTCTTGGTTGAGTTTTGTCTACTCCTTTGGAGACTACAAACTCTTGATTGGGTTTTGTCTACTCCTTTGTGGAGATTACAAACTCTTGGTTGGGTTTTGTCTACTCCTTTGTGGAGATTACAAACCCTTGGTTAATAACTAGTTTTTAGTTCAAGATAATTATATTAATTTGTTTGGCAATTGGGATAACCGTCTACTCACATAAGTGAGACTACGACCCTTTGGTCTAAAACCGGACACCGAAATTCCAACAATACCGATCAAATCGGATTGCGATCCGCCAACTTCTTTTTTTTTAAATAAATAAAACAATTTGTAAATTCTATCATTTTATGTGACCTTAATACACATAAAATGATAAATTATGTAACCCGTATAATAATTCCGTTTTTTTATTAAAAACCGAAGAGTAGCAGGCCCATCAGATCAGGCCCAGTAACTACAATTTCCGCCAGCCCATATCTTAACCCTAAACCCTAATTAATTAACCTAATCTAATTTTAACCCAATCTATTTATCTTCCTAACCTATCTATCGGCTGAAACTGCAACCGTATATTTCCCTTCCTCTCCCTTCTACACGAACGACAGGAGCAGCATCAGCGTGCCAGACGACTACAACCGACGGCCGGATTCTGCACACCACTAGCGACCACAACGAGCCCGCCGCAACACCGCAGCCACCGGGATCCCTTTCGCCTCTCCTTCGACCTCGCAGCACATACACAACAGCAGCTTCATGCCTCTACCCTCCTTCCTCTGTCATCAACAGCGTATCCCCCTCCTCCTTTTT
The DNA here is from genome assembly GCA_033239125.1 of Fagopyrum homotropicum. Classification (NCBI taxonomy): domain Eukaryota; kingdom Viridiplantae; phylum Streptophyta; class Magnoliopsida; order Caryophyllales; family Polygonaceae; genus Fagopyrum; species Fagopyrum homotropicum. The sequence goes on along the minus strand of BSWB01000001.1, from coordinate 136,520,598 downwards.
ACAGCACCAGTTGAGATCGAAGAGCAGACCCAATCCACAAACGCCCTTCCAGGCCACCTCTCGTGTCTACGTATCCAAGATCTCGAACCTTCTGCGCAACCACAGTCTAGGCAGGAGTTACACGGGAGTTTCCCCATCTGTCAAGTTCCACCCTCTCCACTCCGGCCTCCCAGCAGGACCATCTTTTGTCTCCTTGTAGTGACGACCTCTCAGGTATCGAGTCCCCTTCATGTCTACTCAGTGGTTACCTTAATTAGTGACCATGGCTTAGACCGCTCTTTCTTTAACCTTTTGTGCAAGGATGCGGTAAGGGTTGTCCCTCATAGTTGGCACTTTGGGCCCAAGTCAGAACATCCTCTCCCCCTCATCACACGCAGACAGTGCCCAAGGACCTGGTGGTTCGATCGATGACCGGAGCAGATGCCTTCCTAGCCACCCCTGGGCAGTCAGTAAGAAATATGGACCTATAACTCGTCATAGTACACAGGAGCAGTAAACTATAGGTGTTTTTGGCCTCTGTAGAGCTCAAAAGAGAGATTTGTTGCTTACCGGATTAGACGAGAATTGAGGATGAAGGGAATCGAACCAGAGACATGTTGACTGGATCCAGAGAACAAGCAAGCAGTGGGTGAGACTCACACCCTAGATCTGTTGCAATCTAAGTTTCTATGAATTTCCATAAATTTTGTTGAGCAGTCCACTTTAGATCAATCTTTCGATACTTTATAAAAATAATCCATCGTTTAGTTTTTAATATGTTATAGAGTGCCATGCATAGAATGATTTATCAAAATTGGAGAATTTGACGACGGTTGGATCTAAATCTATAGGAGCTCAAAGTAGACTGGTTGAGCAGTTGTGAAATTTCACAGAATTTGGCTAAGTATATAATTTATGGACTTTGGAAGCATCTTTGGATATTTTTGTAGGAGTTGTGGTTGATAGTTTTTGAGAGATCGTTGCTCATATGAGTAGAGGGCATTTCATAGAAGACCTATTATATTTTTGTAGAATTTTTATACTTTTATCAGAGCCTCATATCTTAAGCCAAAGTTGGACCTTAGAGACTTTTTATGAAAGTCAAGAATGTGTTTAACTCTTCTAAAACTTTAACAAACTTCCTTTCTAGAGTGAGAGTGTGATTTTGAGTTCTAAAGAATAGTTTGGAACCTTGTTATAGAATTTTATAGAGTTTCGGGACCAGGGGTAAATTGGACATTTACCCGTATAAGGGTACTTTGGTAATTTCTTTATGATCGAATATAGATCTTAGAAGTTGGAGACTTCTAAGAAAGTGGGATACATTATTGATCCACGTGCCTTGTGTGACAGGCGTTTGAGTTTCTACGGTTGCGGACCGAGTTGAGAAATTGAGAGTTGAGATTTGATTCAGGTAAGTCCTTGCGACTTACTTAGTTGGTTTCTGGATATTAGTTTAGTGATAATAGTGGTGTGTGTACCATGTGTGTTATAATAACAACTTGTTAGGACGACCGTCGTTATTATGTGTTAAGGCCCAAGTGTATGTATAACGGGCCATGACATCACTGCCCAGCTCTGCCAGGAGACTGGGAGGTTCTCTATACCCAGACCATACAGGTACACGTGAGATGCATCGGATCCACTCCTGATGGGTACACGGGGGCGGAGGCGAGGTTTGGTAAACCCTCGTGTCACAAAATAAGTATCATTAGAGTGAACGACTTAAATGAAGATAATAAATGGATTGTTTGAAAGCATGATGAGTGTTTATAATTTTATGTGTGTGTGTGCTATTATTATTCTCCTAATGTTTAGATAACTAGCTAATGGTTGTTTTGTTGTGTTTTTAGATTTACCGCAAGTTAGAACAGCATCTGAGTGATCCGGAAGTAGTGGTCAGCCGGGTCTCCGTACTCCTTAGAGTGGGGTTGTGGGTTTACCTTATTGTTTATTTCTCCTTGTTAAAGACAATTAGTCTTTTCCGTATTTAAGTACTATAGGCTGTTAGACGTTGTTCCATTCATTCCTTGAAAATACTACTTTATAAATTTCGGTTTTTCTTATTTGTGTCTTGTTGCAAAATCCTAGTAATATTGTTGTCAAACTGAGGTCGGGACCCATTGTGAGGTCCTAACCAGTAATATCCCGGGTTCCGAGAATCTAGGGTGTTACAAGATGTGTGCTAGATTAAGTGGTTGGAAGCGACGGAGTTTGAGTTTTGCCGGAAGGGTTACGCTTACCCGTTCGGTGTTAATGACTTTACCCCAATATTCTATGTCAACTATTATTATCCCAACAAGTATTGCTAATCGAATTGACAAATGTTGTCGGAATTTCATTTGGGGTAGTTCCGGTGACACTAAGCGTATGCATCTGGTGAAGTGGAGCGAGTTGTGTAAATCACGGGATAATGGTGGGCTTGGGATTGTAAAGGCTAAAACTATCAATTTAGCTTTTGCTGGAAAGCTTGCCTGGTGATTTATTACGGAATCAAGCCCGTTATGGATTACGGTTTAACTTCGATATACACAACTACGATCGGTATAAATCAAAGGAAGCAATCATATGGTTTGAAAGCTATTCTTAAGGGTTTCCAGTTGGTTATCGCACCCCATTCTAAGAAAGTTGTTGGTAATGGTCAGCAAACTAGGTTTTGGGAGGATAGTTGGTTGCTCCCTCACCTATTGAAGACCACTGTAACAAGACGGCTTCATCCAACTGAAGAAGGCGTTACTGTTTGTGACATGTGGGATGATACTGGAGATGGGACGTGTTGCATGATCTCCTTCTACCTGAGCATAAGCAGTATTTAGCATCGATTATGATTGATCCTGCCAAGTCGGATGTGGTGACTTGGCCGTACGCACAGCGGCGCCTATTCCATTGCATCTGGATGCCGGGTTATCACAAAAGCAATGGATTTTCAGTTTGTTGCTAGAGATCTATTTCGAAGGATTTGGAAGCTTAAGGTGCAGGAGTGAGGAAAATTGTTTATGTGGAAGGATTTAAATGGGGCGGTTCTCACATAAGGAGAAAGGCAATGTCGACATCTTGCGGTTGATGATTCGTGCAAGCTATGTCCAGGAACAACAGAAGATCTTTTACACTTATTTAAGGATTGCCCAACCGTGAAGTTAATGTGGACAGCCCTCAACGCAGCGACAATGTGCCCGAGTTTCTTCGATCAACCTTTTAATATTTGGATTCGAGGTAATGTTTTTAGTTCTACTTTATATGCTTCAAGATATATGTGGTGTGATATATTTGCAGAAGGTCTTTGGTGCATATGGAAATGGAGGAATCGAGTAGTTTTTGAGAATGTGGTTACACCAAATAAACATGCGCTCATTCTTCAAAAAACAAAAGATTATTATGCGGCTTGAAAGACACGACTAAGGGATCCAACACAGCAACGGACGGCGTATCCATCGACAATTTATGTGACTTGGACATTACCACCACAAGGCTAGATCAAACTGAATACTGATGGAGTAGTGAAGAATAGTGGAGCATCGGCGGCATGTTGCGTTCTTCGTGATTTCGAAGGGGGTTGGCACCGGGGAGGTGTTCACAACATTGGCACATGTACGGTTCCAATTGCGGAATTGTGGGGTGTTGCTCAAGGGCTCAAGTTAGCTTGGGAATCTGGGTATCGGAAGGTTATCCTCGATATAGATTCCCAACTAATTACGAATCTTCTTGGGAAAAGTCTGTCAAGGTGTCATCCTCTTTCTAGCCTGGTACACACGTGCCAAGGCTTCCTTCAAAGAGTTTGGATTGTCCAAGTTCGGCATATCTACCGTGAAGGTAATAGGGTTGCTGATTATTTAGCTTCTTTAGCTTTTTCTTATGAACTCGGTTTTCATGTATTGTGTGACCCTCCCGAGGGTGTTGTTGATTTTCTTATTCATGATGTAAGGGGCAAGACTATCCCCCGTGTGAGGACTACTTAGCCATTGTTCATTTATAAGAAGCGCGACTATATGCGCGGAGACCACTGACTCTCCTTCCTACCAAAAAAACAAAAAAAAAAAAAATTAACATACTAAAATATAAATTAAAAAAATATAAATTGATTTTTACTAGTAAAATTGTGTAGGAGGTATAAGAGTTTCATCTACTAAATATACTAAAGGTGAAGTATGTGTCGAGTCGAGAGTTATTTTGAGTCTCCATGTTAATCAATTATTAGTCGCATCATATCAAATTTAAAATCTTATTTTAATTATATGGTAATTTAAATTCAATTTTTATTTTTGATTTTTAACTAATTTATGGAATTAATATCTTTTGAATTTTCATTGATTAGTTTTTATTGTGTTCAAAATAACTCTAACGCATACATTTTTTTCTACAGTTAATTCTAACTAGTGTAAAGTGCGGATTGAGTTTTAATAAATACTTAATACTTAGAAATTTATATGTATATTTTTGTAAAATAAAAATCCGGAGAATGAAATTATAATCATTATTATGACTTTTAATTATCTTTTAAGTATTTATCTTTTCTAATTAAATATATATTTAAACTGAATTTTTAAGATATGCTCGTCGGTAAAAAAATATGTAAAAGTTAAGAAAAAAAAAACTATTTTTATAAAACTATAATATTTTAAAAAAAATCTAGAAATCAATTTTTTCAATTTATATTAACATTTAGAAATCATTTTTTATAATAATTTTTTAGGCTTCGAGAAACATGGTGGTGACACGTGGCAATAAAGGCTTCTGCTTTAATAGATATAAGATAAGATAGTTTTCTAATCCATAAACTTATTTATAAAAAAAATGATTTTAAATAAAAAGTACATTTTTTCTACAGTTATACTAGTTTTATATATAGTTGTGATTATTAAACAAATTATGAGTGAAAAACAAGAAAATGTTGAACAATTTTGTCCAATTATTTGTCTTGTCATTTACCTTTCATAAACATAAGTTTGTGTAAATTGTTTCCTAATAAGAGGGTGGTTTCTGATCAAAATAAATAAAATTTCCTCAGTTGGATTCTACATGGTACAAGTATAGTATTAGTGATACCATATTTTATGCAATTTATTAGTGCTTTACACATTTTATCTTTTGATGGAATATATATGCTTTTTTATTTTTATTTTAAATTTTAATTTCACCTATCAAAATATCATCAACACTCAATTGCTCGGGTATTGAATAACTTGACATCGATTTAATCGGAAAAAAAAAATCATAGAGTTATAAAACGAAAAGTAAACAAGAGTGGGATTTCCCGGCGAAAAAATGACAATGTTAAATCCCCAAGAATGGTGACATAATGTCAAATGGACCAAGATGGTAGTACCTTGATAAACTTTGTGTCCCGTTAACTCCGTTACATATAATTACCTAACATTATAGGTTACTCGACTTGCATTAAAAGTTTGTAAATCTAATATTAATAGATATAATTGCGGGTGGTTGAATGTTGCAAATATGTAAATTTGGGTTCAACGACAGTTAATGTTTTTCTAAAATATTTAATTTTATTCTTTTAGTAAAATCTAAAATATTTTTTTATGTAATTAGCCATATTTATTAACCATAGTCATCACTCCCCTACAAAAATCATCTTCACATGCAAGTCTCATATTCAAACCCTCTCCTCTCTTACAACACTTGTATCAGTAAGATAACCATCTCCGGCCACCTTGTTCAGGTATACCCTAACTTTGCTGCATCAATCTGATCATAGTATTAACAATAGAAAAGATATTTTCATTTTAAAAACGAGAATTTTATATACAGGAACTATCGATGGAGGAGGCATCTGAGACATCGCCGACGAGGTCATGTTTCATTTACTTCATGTTGTCTGATGATGTAACTGTTTGCCCCAAGTCCTCCGGTCTCCGTTTCCCCCACCGTGAAACTGACGGTTACATCTGCGATCCTCCTGTCTAAACGAAACCGCCGTTTTCCGGCCATTTCCCGTTTGAATTTCGACTGTTTGTTGTTAGGAAGAAGCTTGGATGAAGTTTCTCCCTAGATGTGATTTCCTGCAAATAATGAGATGCTTGTTCTTCATTTTACTGGTCTTTTGAATTTGATGTTATTCATACATAAACGACGATTCAATTCACAGTGTCACTGTTTCAGTCGACCGGCTTTGAGTTGAATCTTCGCTTATGCAATTGCCTCGAGAATAGGCAAGGAATTATTAGAATTGACCTACAATTTAGAACCAACGACATATTTGCACAATTAAGGTAATTTATAATATTCATTACAATCAATTAAAATTGGGTGTTCTTTATTAACTCACAGAATAATCGATTGACAGAGGCATTTATAGTTTTGACGGCAGTGATTGATTCACTCAAGTAAATTAAGCCCCATTTGGTTGAAATTTTGAAAATGAAAACGGAATGAAAATGAATTTAGTCCACGTGTACTTGTTTATGAAATTTTTTGAAATCATTCTTTGTACTTTCATGGAAAATGCATTTAATTTCTCATTTTGTTTCCCTTTATTGTAGTAAAACTAATCTAATTCTACTACAATCACTTCAAATCACAATGAATGATTTCAAAAAATTTCATGAACAAGAATAAATATATGGACTAGATTCGTTTTCAATTCATTTCCGTTTTCGAAGTTAAAACCCAATAGACGCTAAGCATATAAGAAACTAAGGCTCTGCTCGGCAAAACAAGATTTTTGAGTAGTTTAAGCTTTTTGAGTAGCTTTAGTTTTTTTTGGGTAGAATTGTTAATAGAGTTTTAAAAAGCTTTGTAAATTCCGAAAATCTAACAAATAACCTAGTTGATGTTTAAAGTAGATTTGTGAATGATTTGTATGGTAGATTTACCAAAAAGTCAAAGAGGACAAAAATGTACAAATTGTTAAATATGTTTAAGAGGGGTAAAATTGTAAAAAATTTGATAATCTACCCAAAAAGCTATGATAGAAAGCTTTTTCAAATCCCAAAAAAAAAACTCCTCAAAAAGCTCTTCAAAAATCTAATCTCTCCAAAAAGCTATTATACCAAACACCATTTAACTTTCAAAAAATACAAAGCTTTACAATAATCTACGCAATAATCTCCGCCGAACAGGCCCTAAGTAATGTTGAAAACAAACTCCAAAGTCATTTTCTTTGAACGTTTAGCTAGTATTAACTTTTAATACATCTCGGTCAATTATGGCCGGAGTTGGTTGGTCGTCACACTTTCGTATGAGTCGGACCATGCGTCATATATTTATTGAACTTTAATACTCTTGGTCAGTTACGGTTGAAGTCGATTGGGCGTCACACTTTCATACGAGTCAAATCATGCGACACAAATCTATTTTACTTTGAATTATTTTGCTCAATTACGGTTAGGGTCAGTTCTGCGTCACACTTTCGTATGAGTCAGATCATGCATCACAAATCTACAGACCTTTGAATGCTCTTGGTCAATTACGGTTCAGGTCTGTTGGGTGTCATAATTTCGTATGAGTCAGAGCATGGGTCACAAATCTATTAACTATAATTACTCTTCGTCAAATACGGTTGAGGTTGGTTGAACGTCACAACTTTATGAGTCTGATCATGCGTCACAAATCTATTGACCTTTAAATACTCTTCGTCAATTACAGTTCGGGTCAGTTGGGTGTCTCACATTCTTATGACTCGGATCATGTGTCACAAATCTATTGAACATTGAATACTCTTGGTCAATTACGGTTGGGGCCGGTTGGAGGTCACACTTTTTATGAGTCGGATCATGCATCACGAATCTATTGAACTTTAAATACTCTTGGCCAATTACGGTTGGAGCCGGTTGGACTTCACACTTTTGTATGAATCGGATCAGGCATCACAAAATTGTTGAACTTTAAATATTCTTGGTCAATTACGGTTGGGGCTAGAACCGGTTGGACGTCACACTTTCGTATGAGTCAGATCATGCGTCGTAAAACTATCGAACTTTGAATGCTCTTGGTCAATACAGTTGGGGACGGTTGAGCATTACACGTTCGTATGAGTCGTGTCATACGTCAAAACTTCACTGAAAATAAATTGCCGGACATCACGTGTTTGTATGATTTGTGTCAAAAGTCCATTAACAATAAATAACCAGGGGTCGCACGTTCATATGGGTCACGTTATATATCATACATCCACTAGAAAATAAATTACCGGACATCACGTTTTGTATGATTTTTTTTTTACCTTATTCCATTTTTAAGTTTCCTTACATGTTTTATTTTTATTTCCTCTTTATTTTTATCCTAAAAAATATTTAAAGTTAAGAACAGTCTTGTTTTACTTTTTAGTTTCATTTTCTCATGTATTTTTCTTCTAAAAAAATTTAGTTTTTTTGTTTTTTTTCCTAATAAAACATAAATTTTTAATTAATAAAAAAAATGACATTGAAACATTGATTGGAGGGTCTTGTTATCAAATTACCAATTGATAATGAGAAAACATGAGTATTATACTAGGTATTTATTTATAATTGATGTGTAACTAGATGTGGTAATGAACCATAGTACATATCCAAATGTAGGCCACTCAATCAGTTCGATCAAGTCGGGTTGAAGGATGGTTTTGGGTCAAGTGGTCCAGGGTTTGCCGTAGATGAAGAAGACGATCTCGTTCGAAATGGAATCGAAGAAGACGAACCTTTTCCGATCATCTCAGAGGTCCACATATGTTTAAAACAAAGATCTTTCTTAATCTTTGAACGATTATCGCCTCCGGGTTGTTCTTGTCTTGGTCTTTTTTGCATCTGCATTTGAATTTGCTTATTAATTCTGATCGATCTTGATACTAGTTAATGACTTTAAACAATCAAATAAAGTTTTTAGTTGTTTGGGTGATAAGTACAATCTTTAATGATTTTATTCATGTTCTTGTCTTGGTCTTTTTTGCATCTGCATTGTAGTTATCCGATTATATGCATGCATATCTATGTATTTGTCTCGAGCAAACACTAATTTAAGATCTCTTCAACCCATTTTGCCACATCTTTTCTTAATTTACCTCAACTTCCTATAACTCTCTTCTATTAAGAGTAACCTTGGAAAGACAGAACAAAAGTTTCAAGGCACAAAATGACCAAATTGCATTGAAAAAACTAATGGGCCCTCGTCATACCATCAATAGAAAATATAAAAGCTTAATTTTCCACTCATCTATAAAACAAAATTCAGTTCTATAATATCAACTGAAATAGGAGTATTGGTTGTCTCGGCCTTCGCTAGTGAACAAAAGGAAAATACAAGAGTTTAATTTTTTGAATAATTGTTCGCTCCAAATGGTGTGTGCAAGCTTTAAATTTATAACCCAAGAAGTATGCTTAAAACAAGGATGCGAACCCGCAGTGTACGGATCAATTATAGTAAAAGTAAGAATTCCGGGGTGTCGATCTCAAGGACTTAGGTGAAACAAAACCAATATAAGTAGTCAATATTGCAACTAACCACAAAAGCGATTAAAACAATCAAAGATGATAATAAGGTCAATTAAAGGAAATATGCAAATTCTAGGGATTAAAGCACCTAGTTGTGGTTCCAACTCAAGATCTCAAGATAAGCGGATAAAGCTGAGGTTTTGCAAAGGGAAGGTGTTACTAAAGTGGAATAGATCACCGGGTAAGTCTCACTACTCACAATCCCAAACCAAAGAACCTATTACGGGTAAGTCTCAAGGTACTAAGGAAATGAACTATAATCTCAAACCAACAAACCAACTAAGGGAATAGAATCAACCTTTACCAGGTAAGTCTCAGGCTAACTCACAAAGATGAAATGAAGGCACACTCAAACCCCAATAAAAGATAAACCTTTATTACCTACACTTATGATCATGGGTAAACAAACAAAGGAATTACCGGGTAAGTCTCATCCTAAGTTTCCATTGAATCGGGAAAGGTGTAATAAGAATAGGATTTGGCAAACTCCAACACTTAACTCTCAGTTACGGATCAGATAAGGTCACCTCGGTCAGTCAAATTCCACCCCGGCCGAGATGTTCATCGACCTGAACGAGATGTTCTAGGGTTAAGGATAAAGACTCGAGCTTTCAGGGTCCTACTGGGATTAAGATTATTCTATCATTGTTTTTCCCACGACTTTCAACCAATCACCCTAGAACCGCACAAGGAAATTAGCCACTCATCATCATGAAAGCAATAATCAAATATATGGGAAGAGAATGAATATTTGAACACAAAAACCTTAAGAACAAGGCTTCAATAACTGAATCAAATATCAAACAAATCAGCGTTCCTTGGATCACAAATCCAACAAGACAATCAAACAAAAGGGAATCTAAGAAAGTCTTACAAATCCCTTCACAAAAGCTATAACAAGCTATGAACTTCTTTCCTTCAATCTTCCTTCAACCTTCCAAAAATCCTTCCTAACTGCAGCTTCTCCAATCCCCAAGTGCTGCGATGGTAGCGGGTTGCTGATCCGACGATCCGAAGATCGGTGATCCATAGATAATCCAACCCTTTATATAGGAGAATTATCTTCCAAAGATAAAATATCTTAAAAAGATAATTTCCTAATAAAATATATCCATATTTCTAAAATAGATCTCCAAAATATATGATCTTCCTTCTAGAAATCCAGCCCAAAAATATAAGATCTCTCTTTCCAAAAATAAAAGATCTCAGCCAAATAAAATATATCTCGCCGCGTCCAGGGTGTTCGCCTCGGTCGGGGCGCTCTCTAGATCACCTCGGTCGAGGTGACTCTGTGGTCAACCGAGGTGGCTCTCAGCTGAAGGTGAAATCTCTCAAATCTGGTCCAAAGTAAATCTTCTTTGTTAATTTCATGCTTCCTGAGTTCTTCCTTAAGCTTCAGAATGTAGCTCCAATGACTCCTTGGCTCCTTTAGCTCCATTTTAGTCCAAAATGTGCCATTTTATTTACGATTACAACGAAACTTGGTGTAGACCTCGATTCCCGTAAAGGTAGATGAAATGACAATATAATCACATAATATACATTCAAACATGCAGATTATTGAAGATAAAACGTCTAAACAAGTCCCAAAATATAGACTATAATACATGCTATCAAAATACCCCATACTTGTCCCTTGCTTGTCCCCAAGCGAGTTCCAAATCTTAAGTACAAGATAGAATGGATTATAAGTCATAAAGATCAATGAAAAGTATTTCAAAATATTTTTGGTGGTGTGCTCCACTCATAGATCACTCTAAGAGAATGTCTCATGGTGTTTAAAATCAAAATATGATCAAAACATTTTATAGATATAAGAAAGTTGTTCTTCTTTGCATAAAATCATAGAATGCATAATAAATCATTATTATCGAAATTAATCATGTATAATCCAGTTTAAACCACCAAGTCAATCAACAAGCTCGAGGTCTCAAGGACTTTTCAAAAGAAGGTCAAGAAACGTGTGAGGGTGGGATGTATTTAGGGAATGTGGTGCTAGAATCCGGGAAAAGGATATTTACTTCACTTGTTTTGAACTTCAACATCTTCCACTAATAAGCTTTGCTTATTTTACTTTTTTACTTTTTGGGATGCATGGACAAAGGTGCACAATAACCGTAGGAGATCAGCAATCATCAATTTCTCGAGATGCCTCAAACCCTTGATGCACATACCATGACCCGTTAGGAATATCGCTCAATCTGACTTTGGCAAGACACAAACACCTGGCTATGTGAATGGTGCCGAGTTACTCATCATCATGATTGACTTCCCCAAACCTATTCGTTTCTTACTAACTTCCAGCCAACATCTCATTTTTCTTTCACTTGCATTTCTTTTCTTGCTTGCTTCCAAATTTCCGGATAGGTAAAGGGAGGCAAATATATATATGAGGGGCTAAAGCATGATCAAGAAGAAGAAGAAGAGAAGAGAATGAATTGCCTTAATCATCCCAGGAAGAAAGTGAGAGAACTCATAATGTGGTGTCAACCTTCAAATTCAACATAATTTGGATAAAAACAAAGTATTAAACATGTCAAAATTTCAAACAAAGCATTTAGCAACTTAAACATATCATAAAACTTTCAAACATATAAAGATTTCAAAACCAATCTGCAAACAAAATCTTCACTGAGGTCATATCCAGATAAGAAGCACAAAATCGTTTCGAAAACTGTTTCAGTTAAACTGTAACACCCCGAATTCTCAGAACTCGGGACGTTACTGGTTAGGACCTTACAATGGGTTCCGACCTCAGTTTGACAACAATATTATTAGGATCTTGCAACAAGACACAAATAAAAAAAAAAAACCGAAATTCATGAAATAGTATTTTTAAAGGAATGAATACAACACGGTCTAGCAGCCTATAGTACTTAAACAAAGGGAAAAACGATCAACTGTCTTAACAAAAGAAAGAACGACAAACAACAACCCAACCCCCCCCCCCCCCACTCCAAGGAGTACGGAGACCCGGCTGACCACTACTTCCGGATCACTCAGCTGCTGATCTAACCTGCAGTAAATCTAAAAACAACAAGAGAAACCATTAGCTAGTTATCTAAATATTAAGAGAGTAATAATAGCGCACACACACATAAAATATAAACACCCATCATGCTTTCAAACAAGTCCATTTATTATCTTCAGTTAAGTTATTCACTCTTACTAATGATACTTATTTTGTGACACGAGGGATTCCCAAACCTCGCCTCCGCTCCCGTGTAACCATCAGGAATGGATCCGATGCATCTCACCTTGTACTTGCCTGGTCTAGGTATAGAGAACCTCCTAGTCTCTTGTCAAAGCTGGGCAGTGATGTCACGGCCCGTTATGCATACACTTGGGCCTTAATCATAATAATAACGGTCGTCCTAACAAGTTGTTATTATTATCATCACGCACATCGCACACACACAACCACTATCATTCAACTAATATCCAGAAACTGGCTAAGTAAGTCGCAAGGACTTACTTGAGTCAAATCACACTCTAACAAGTCTCAAATCAGTTCGTACTCGTGGTAACTCCAACGCCTGTCAAATAAGGCATGTGGATCAAAATCACATCTAGATGTCCAACCTCATGCGAAGGGATTACGGAAAAAGCTCTCTTACGGTAAAAGACCATTTTACCCTTAGTGCCGAAAATTCTCAAAGGTTATTCTTAATTCCTACTAATTCCTTTTAGAACTTGTTTTCCATAATTTGTGTCTCTCGGATAGTTACTTATAGGTTATAAGTTCGAAACTCGAATCAACTCGAAAAAGGACAACTCTCCTCCTACATACTTTTATATCTCCTAAACTCGCACTTATATATATATACCTATATATATATACTCCGTTCTATACCTCTATATATGTACGTCTACGTACTGCACTGACGCATATATAATTATATCTACTCGTATCCTCCATTTCCGTCATCTATATGTATATGTATATGTATATGTATATGTATATGTATATGTATATGTATATGTATATGTATATGTATATGTATACGCACCCTACACTCAATCAAATAAACATATATACCCAAATCTCCAATCTATTCGGATCTATATATATATATATATATATATATATATACACTCACCTCTTCTAATCGTATTCTTAAAATTATCTATACGCATACACCTATACAATACCTCCTATATTGTACCGGCACCTTTACATTTACACTCATCATAACCATTCCTACATCTATGTATGCATATATATATATATATATATATATATATATATATACACACGTGATATGCTATACTTATTCAGTCCACTATACTCCTACTTCATCATGTCCAACTCTCTGCTCAATCAACGCATATATATAACCACACTATTCTTCTATACATACATATTCATCCATATATATATATACACAGTAGTGCATAAATTGGACTCACCTCTCTCAGATTACAGCAGGTCCGTTTTTCGTCTGTTGTCGAGGTGTAGCAGGTGTCCTGGACCAGGCTCGTATGCTGGATCGAGTGTGCTCCCCCTCACAGCGTACTACACGCTTTGGCTCAACACTGTAGAAGTTGCAAGGGGCGGCTTCCACTGGTTACCAACTCCAACACAGAAGGCGGAAGGGGAAAGAGAAAGAGGAAGGCGGAGACTCACCCACTGCAGCGGAGGAGGAAGGCGTCTGTCGCGGCGTCGATCGGTCTTCAACAGCCCTTCACCGGCGTCCCGTATCGCGGCTGTGCGACGCTACAGTGAGATTCACGACAGAGAGGGGACGAAGAGGAAGCAAGGACGGAGCTCACCTAGTGGTCGGTAGGTTCGGCGGAAGGAAGGCCCGGTGGCTGTGTGGTGGCTGTCGGCTCCCTATTGGCCTTGGGTTCAGGCGTCGGAAGTTGCAGATGGGGATGAAGCGGCGTTATCATATAGAGAAGAATAGGTAGCATTTAGGGTGTTAATTAGATTAGGGTAATCTGATTAAGTTAGAGTTAGGTTAGAGTTAGGTTAACTTAATAGGCTGGTCTTTTAATTGTTTTTGGGCCGGGTTTTGGGCCAACTGGCTTGCTCTTTTATTAAACAAACGGCTGAAGGAAGGCTCGTCCTTCGCCCGGAATCGAAGAACAATTGCGGGATAATTATGGAATTATATAAGTTATTATTTTATGTAAGTTTAGGTCACATACTTGATAGAATTTTAATATCATGTTCTTTTATTTAAGAGACTTAAGGTTAGCGACTCGGAATCCGGTCGGATCCCGTATTTAACGGAGTTTAAAAAAAAAAATTTGGTTATTACATCAGTGCCCTCTTAAAAGAAGTTTCGTCCCGAAACTTAAAATAATTTTCTTAATCACACGGTTTCTGGGGTATATTTTAGTTTTCTTAAAATTTTCGTTTTCTACCATGCAACTACTCAAACATCATACTCAGACATGCATCACATAAAACATAATCACCCAATCCAATATAAACCTGAATGTTCAAACAACACAACATCCGAGTACTAACTCGTCGATACAGGAGTAACCTCTAACCCCGCAAAGAACTCGGGATAGTTACGTCTAATACTCTCCTTGGTCTCCCAAGTGGCCTCATTAGCTCCTCGTCTAGACCACTAGATCCTCAACAAAGGTATCTCCTTGGACCGCAGACGTCTAGTACTGCGCTCCAAGACAGCTACTGGGTACTCTACAAAGGTATGATCGGGCTCAACTATCAGATCCTCATGGCTGATGACGTGTCTCGGATCCGGGATGTACTCTCTGAAGTGAGATACATGGAAAACCGGGTGAACACCCTCTAATCTCGGCGGTAGTGCTAATCTGTAGGCCACCTCTCCTACTCTCTCCAAGATCTCAAAAGGTCCGACATATCGGGGACTCAGCTTTCCCTTAATGCCGAAATGCCTGACTCCTCTCGTATGTGACACTCTCAACCACACCTGAGCACCCACTCTAAACTCCAAAGGTCGACGCCTTTTGTCGGCGTAGGATTTCTGACGACTCTGAGCTGCTAACATCCTCTCTCGGACTAGGGCAATCCGAGCGATGTCTGTTCGCCCCTAAACGTGCGTGCAAATAAGCTTTAAATTTATAAAACTAGAATCAAGCAAGCGAACCCGCAGTGTACGGATCGGCGTAGATTAGCAAGTATTCCAGAGTATCAAACACAGGGATTTGGGGAGAATAAATCCGATCGAGGTTATCAAGCAAATGAATGTAAGAGCTTTGCAAATTATTGGGAGAACAACAATCCTAAAGATCCAAGTATCCAGCTGTGGCAATTGATTCAAGATATTCTTAATGATATAAAGACAGAGTTGAGATATGCAAAGGTATGCTAATGTAAGGTAATCGTACGGTGAAGTTCCAAAAACCTTATATGACTCACCTACAAGACACTCTCAATACAGGTTGTTGAGGCTTCAATATATAAAGGTTCTAAAGGCAAGAATTAATGTCAAATACCCAAACTTGTAATCCAAGGATCAAGACTAACTTAACCGATTACGGTTGTGACACTCACAATCGAGGTAGAGGTTGTTGAGGCTTCACTACCACCTAGAAAAAGGCAAGCCTAAACTAAGTTAAAGCAAATCTTTAACTTTGAATTAAAGTAAAAGCAGGCTCGTAAACTTAAGAGAAATTACGGTTGGATCTTGAGATTCCACGGTCGTGGAACTCAAGAACAAACCGTGATTTAGGGTTCGTCGACGATTCTTTCTAACTCTCAGGGTCTAATCTGTTTACGATCGATCTATCATCATCTAAGCCACAACTATCAACCCTTCACCTTAGAATTGTTAAGGGTTTTTAGCCAACAATCATCATTATGATATCAAATTCAAAGATTAAAAGATTAAAAGATGAGAAACTTCCGAAAACTTTCAATAAACTTCAAACCAATCTCAAAGTCACAATCAAGAACGAATATCGTTAATAGATTCAGAATAGAACAAACAAACACAATCTTAGATAAGAAGAAAGAACGGGATGTCAATCCGTCTTCTAAATCAAACCTAAACAAGAAGAGAAATCTTCTTGCGAACAATCTTCCGAATCTTCGATCTTCCGTCAATCCAGAAATCTCAATCACAATCTCCATCAAAGTGCGAGATTAGGGCCACTCCAAAGATGAGCGCAAAGTACGTCCTTTGCAAAATCGCAAAGATCTCTAAGTCGCGGCGTGGGCAAAAGTGCGTCAAGCGGAGTCGTAAGCGTAAACCTAAAGCGAGGTCGCAAAGTCTCAAAGCGGAGGTGATGGAATCTCCCTTCGTCCGTCCTTTTATAATGTATCATGAAGTAGCGGCCCAGCCCAATCTTTTAAAAGATCGTGGCTTAAAGTGTGGCGAATAATATCGCCAAGATCACGGTCGTGGAAGGTTCCACGACCGTAATTTAGAGCGTGGAATTGGACACGGTTTGAACACATGATTCCACGACCGTAGAAGCCACTGGAATGAATCACGCTTCACTTGCTAGGGTTCCACGGCCGTGGAACTGAACGTGGTTTGTAGTACGGCCGTATTTTAGAGCGTGATTTAGGGCAAGAACGTGATTCTTCCCTAGCCTCGTGCATTCCTCAAGTTAGCTCTCTTTTGGCTCCTAAGAATGCCCTCAATCCATGGACATACTCAATCAACTCATCCTTGCTAAATTCCGTTCGGAAATGGCTCTCAATCACCTATAATCAACATAAAGCTTGTGTAGACATCCATATCGACTATATAGGCAAACTACCTCACAAATGCAACAATGCTCAATCAAAGACTATCAATATGAATCAAATACACTTAGAAAACGTGCCTAAAATATCACAATATTTCATGCTAACAAATAACCCCATACTTAACACTTGCTTGTCCCTAAGCAAGGTCTTTCAAAAGCTTTAAAACAAGAGTTAGGATGAAATATGTGTACCTTCTCAAAGCAATACTTCTTTTGGTTGAATGTGTCTTCCAAACAATAGATCATTCTCAAATCTTGCTTCAATCGTTTATAGACTTTCATACACTTAATCAAAAAGTAAAGAGTAAAGAAAACTCATGAATCAATCAAAATTCTATACAAACATCATAACCTTCAAACATTATCAAAATCAATCATAAGAAACCTCAATTTAGATCACCAAGCCATATAACATTCTTTTGATCTTAAGGACTTTCAAAGAAAAAGGTCTAGAATGTGGGAAGGGAAGGAAACTTTAAGGAATGTGGTGCATGAATCCGGGAAAGTGGACAACTACTCCTTCTTCTTCTTTTGCGGTTTCCGCAACACTTCACTTAGAGCTTCGCTCTCTTCCTTTCATTTTTTGACTTTACTTTTGGAGTTATGGACAGAGGTGCACAAAAACCGAAGCCTAGGAGATTGGCGTTTCTCAATTTTATGAGATGCCTTAAACCCTTAGCGCACATACCATAATCCGCTAGGAATATCGCTCAATCCGACTTTGGCAAGACACAAACACCCGGCTATGTGAATGGTGCCGAGTTACTCATCATCATGATTGACTTCCCCAAACCTACAATTTCTTTCTATTATTTTGATTGCAAATAATTGCTCTCATGGCCCTCCCACATCAAACATGCCTTTTTTATTCACTTCTCCAAATTCCCGGATAGGTAAAGGAGGTCAATATTTCAATGAGGAGCTAATATGATCAAAGAAAGAAGAAAGAAAAATCGAATTGCCTTAATCATCTCAACAAGAAGTATAAGAACTTATAGTGTGATTTCAACTTCAATTTCTCAACATGATTTAAGTAACATTCATCACATTATGAAACTTGCAAAAGAGGTATAATCAACTCATTTATTTCCTTTTTAATTCACTATTCGTTTAAGTATGCAATTGTCATCAAACTCTATTCACAAGTAGTGATTATCATAGAAATCATCTCAATTCTTTAGAAGCACAAAATTTTTCAAAATTTTTCAATTTTTATGGGTTTTTCAAGTTCTTTTTCATGCAATGCAATAACGAAACATGCAACAATATAATGAACATGAAATGATAGTCTCGAATAGAAGCAAACATAGTGAGTAAAAGTTATTACAAACTTTTAGTCACACCCCACCCCATACTTAGGACGAACATTGTCCCTAATGTTCAAAAGAAAGAAAGAAAAGAAAGAAAAGAAAAAGAAACTCACAAAATGGCGGTGGAGCGGCTAAAGCGAACGGTCAATCATCATCATCACTGCGGCGCTGGTGGAGGCGGGAATGGGGAGAAGCTAGGATCATAAAACCGCCCAAACTGCTGGCGGTAGACGTCTCTCATCATGTGATCGAGGTCGTCCAAGCGTCCATCTCTAGCATCGGCTCGTATCTCCAATGCTCCTACTCTCTCTGAAAGACCAGTAGCCCAATCCGGCATCTGCTCATACCATCCCGGAGCATGACTGTACCACTCTGGAGCGTCGGATGGTGCTGGTGCTGGTGCTGGTGTAGATGGTGTATCTGTAGCCCATGGAGGTGGAGCTCCATACCATGCAGGAGGTGTGTCAGCCCATGTGCGTCTCTCACTCACGCTGGCGCGGCGAGAAGACGAGCCTGAAGCTCTAGCTGGACCTGGAGAACGTCTAGGAACATCGGGAGCCGCATCCGGCTGATCCGGAAACGTGCCAAACTCCTGCTCGGCTCCTCCTCTACCCTCAAACTGATCTCTCATCTCCTCCTCCTCAACAACTGGTGGTGGGACGTATGGGGGAGCTGCAATCCTGTTCGCATGCATGGCAGCGAACGTCTCCTTCCAATTATGGCGTCCCGCCATAATGGAATACTCCTGCAGCCACTCAATACCCCTACCGGTCCTGCTCTCCCAAGGCATGGCCGCATAAGGCGGACCTCTATGTGTGGGGAAGATGAGCCCTCTAGTCATGAAGGCATAAAGTCCTAAGGGTACGGCTGGTATACGGGTACAGGCAGAGAAATCAACACCCAAACTCCTAGCAAGGTGGGTAACTATCCCACCGTATCCAATGTTGCCCTTCCTCTTGTTCTTGAGCTTGCTCATAGTATCAGCTAAGAGGGTGGCACAGTCAGCTCGGCGCCCATACAACATGGAATACAGCAAAAATAGCTCATCCGTCTTGATCTTTTGGGGCGTCTCCGTCCTAGGAAAGAGACACTCCGAAAGAACACGGTGAGCAATCTTCAAGGCCAAGTGATACATCAACTTGGCCTTGGTATCAGCAGGTTGCCAGCGGTCCTCGCTGGCGTAGATCATCGCTACCTCCTCCCAAAAGTCCTTGGCATAAACACCACTAGGAAAGCGATCGTTAAAGGTCTCATGAAACCCGAAGAAAGTCCCGAACTCACGGATGGAAAAGTCATAGTTTCTTTCCATAAGACGGAAAGAAACGGTCCTATCCACATGGCTGTGCTCGAAAGATGTCACAACCTCCCTCGTAATCTCCTCATAAGCGTCTTCTCGGATAGCCGAGAAGACAACTAGTCCGGCTCTATCCAAGAGCCAAGTAAGGTCATCTACGATGTTAAGAGGAGTTAGCTCCTCTAACAGCAGGTACCTAGGACCAATCACAACCCTCTCCTCGATCCTCTCAAATGCAGCAAGGTGATCCTCATGTATAGTCGGTACTCTAGGGCTAGGAGGTGAGGGTGATGAAGGTGAAGATGGAGGTGAAGGGGAAGAGGGTGGTGGTGCTCTAGAGGATGAAGAAGAAGAGGGATTACCCTTCCTCTTCTTGTTCTGATCATTCTTCTTCTCCTTAATCCTCCCTGAAACTCTCCTTACGAAATCCATCTCTGTCAAGAATCACGGTCTGTTCTAGCCTTTCCACGGCCATGGTTCTTCCACGAACCGTGGTTCGTCTCAGTTTTTCGCAAATCTCAGAATTCAACACTCAATCTCAGCAATCAGGCAGCCCTAGTCTAATTCCTTCCAATTTCAATCAGTTCTTCCTAAAATTTCTAATAAAAACGAACCAAATCGACAAAGATCAAGAAGAGTGGAAAAACCTAGGTTTCGGATTTTGAAATCCGAATTGCGCGTTCCTTGGTGAATTTCCGCTCGATTCGTCGCTTGGATCTTGTTGGTGGTCGAATGTGCTTCAATTTGGAAAGAAGAATCGTTGAAAACGATTAACAAACGAAGAATTGGAGGAGGGGGCGTGGATTCGGCGTTTAGGTCGTGGAAGAGGCTTTTGTGGAGTGTTTTGGTGAAGAACGTGGTTTATATAGTCACAGGTAAAATTTTGAAAATCACGGTCTGTCGGGGTGTTCCACGGCCGTGGAATTGTACAGACCCGTGGTTTTGGAGATTTTTCAAAGGCTTTTGGAAATTACGGTCATTGTAGCTGTCACGACCATGGTTTAGGCCGTGGAACTCTCTGTAATGCTCCAAAGTCCAAGTTTCGTCACTTTTCTTCAACATTATCTTCCCTTTTCCTTTTCCATCGTTCCTACATCCAAAAACACGAACATACCGGAAGGAATCGAAGGCAAACAAAGCGAAAAAACGTCTAAACTAAGCTAAACTATGAATCGAAAACAAAAACAAAAATGCAATACCTTGGGTTACCTCCCAAGAAGCGCTTTGTTTAAGGTCCGTAGCTAGACCATACTCGCACTTATTCGAGTGCGGTAGGTGCGAACTCTTCAGCTTGGAGTTCCGGCGTATACTTCTTGAGTCGTTGGCCGTTCACCTTAAAGCTTCCGCCCGCTTCACCCCATACTTCAACTGCATTATGGGGGAAAATACGCTTAATTAGAAAAGGTCCGGTCCAACGAGACTTAAGCTTACCTGGAAAGAGGCGAAGCCTTGAATTGAAGAGGAGAACTTGGTCTCCTTCTTTGAAGTCCTTTGGAATGATATGCTTATCATGCCAACGCTTTGCTCTCTCCTTATAGATCTTAGCGTTTTCATAAGCATTCAAGCGGAGTTCGTCCAGCTCATTAAGGTCTAGGAGACGCTTCTCTCCCGCTTCCTTCATGCTGAAATTCAGCCACTTGATAGCCCAAAACGCTTTGTGCTCCAACTCTACCAGCAAGTGACAAAACTTCCCATACACAAGGTTGTATGGTGTGGTTCCTATGAGAGTCTTGTATGCAGTCCGGTATGCCCACAATGCATCGTCAAGCTTCAAGGACCAATCCTTCCTAGTCCTTGAAACCGTCTTCTCTAAGATTCCTTTGATCTCCCTATTTGAGATCTCAACTTGTCCACTTGTTTGTGGATGGTAAGGGGTAGCGATCTTGTGAGTAACCCCATACTTAGCTAGAAGAGCTTCAAAGCGCCGGGCAATAAAGTGAGAACCTCCATCACTAATGATAGTCCTTGGCGTCCCAAATCGCGGAAAGATGGTCTTGTTAAAGAACTTAACCACCACCATGGCATCATTGGTGGGAGAGGCAATTGCTTCTACCCATCTAGAATCTACCGCCAATAGTATGTATTGGTTTCCACAAGATGATGGGAATGGTCCCATGAAGTCAACTCCCCAAACGTCAAAAATCTCCACCTCTTGGATGTTGTTGAGGGGCATCTCATTCCTCCTAGAGATGTTTCTTGTTCTTTGACAAGCATCGCAGCAAGAAACAAAGGATTGTACATCTCTAAATAAAGTAGGCCAAAAGAATCCGAATTGTAATACCTTTGCGATAGTCTTGTTCGAACTAGCGTGTCCTCCACAAGGTAGTGAATGACAATGACGGATGACACTTTGCATCTCATCTTCCGGCACACATCGCCGAATGATGCCATCCGGACCTCTCTTAAAGAGGAGAGGCTCGTTCCAAAAGTCTTCCCGGACATCCTTAAAGAACTTCTTCCTTTGTGCGTAGGATAATCCGGGCGGTATCTCCTGACAAACCAAATAGTTAACAAAATCAGCAAACCATGGTTCATTACCTTTGAAGATCACTTCGATGCACTCCTCTATGATGTGTAGGTGTTCGTCCGGGAAGGAGTCATCGATGGGTAAATGGTCGTCCTCTAGATGTGTTAGGCGACTCAAATGATCCGCAACAGAATTTTCTGAACCTTTCTTGTCGTGGATCTCAAGATCGAATTCTTGTAGGAGAAGAATCCATCTAATTAGCCTTGGCTTCGCATCTTTCTTCGCAAGGAGGTACCGGATCGCAGCATGATCCGTCTAGACAATCACCTTTGCACCTACAAGATAAGAGCGAAACTTGTCAATAGCATAGACAATGGCTAAAAACTCCTTTTTGGTAGTGGCGTAGTTGAGCTGCGCTTCGTCTAGCGTCTTGCTAGCATAGTATATGGCATGGGTTCGTCCTTCCTTTCGTTGTCCAAGGACAGCTCCAATAGCTACGTCACTAGCATTGCACATAACCTCAAAGGGAAGAGTCAAATCCGGAGGTTGGATAATAGGTGCTGAAATTAGAGCTTGCCGAATGGTGTTAAACGCATCCAAACATTCCTGCGAAAACTCAAAAACCGCATCCTTCATCAATAGATTAGTGAAAGGTTTTGATATCTTAGAAAAGTCTTTAATGAAACGTCTATAAAATCCAGCATGTCCTAGGAAACTTCTTATCCCTTTCACCGAAGTTGGGGGAGGAAGTTTCTCTATGGTCTCTATCTTAGCTTTATCTACTTCTATCCCTCTACTAGAGACTAAGTGACCTAATATAATTCCTTCCTTAACCATAAATTGACACTTTTCCCAATTAAGAACTAGGTTAGTGTCTTCACACCTTTTCAAAACAAGAGAAAGGTTAGAAAGGCAATTGTTAAAAGAGGAACCGTATACGGAGAAGTCGTCCATGAAGACTTCCATGATTTCCTCTATGTATTCGGAGAAGATGGCCATCATGCATCGTTGAAAGGTGGCTGGGGCGTTGCAAAGCCCGAACGGCATTCTCCTATAAGCAAACGTACCCCATGGGCACGTGAATGTGGTCTTCTCTTGATCATCCGGGTGTATCGGAATCTGAAAGAAACCACCATAGCCGTCAAGATAGCAAAAATGCGAATGTTGCGCTAACCTTTCAAGCATTTGATCGATGAATGGCAATGGGAAGTAATCCTTCCTCGTTGCGTTGTTGAGCTTGCGGTAGTCTATGCACATCCGCCATCCTGTCACGGTTCGGGTAGGAATGAGTTTGTTGTTTTTGTTGGTGATGACCGTCATTCCTCCCTTCTTCGGAACTACTTGAACCGGACTCACCCACTTACTATCAGAGATAGGGTAGATGATACCTGCATCAAGGAGCTTAAGAATTTTCTTCTTGACAACCTCTTTCATGGTCGGATTCAACCGCCTTTGAGGTTGTCTTGAAGTTCTAAAATCTTCCTCCATTAGTATCTTATGCATGCATAGGGAGGGTTTAATTCCTACTAAGTCCTCAATAGTATAGCCTAAAGCTTTCCTATGTTTCCTAAGGACAGTCATGAGCTGATCATGTTCATCTATGCTTAGATCGGAACTAACAATAACCGGAAAGGTAGAATTAGATCCTAGAAAAGCGTACCTTAGATGAGTAGGAAGTGGTTTGAGTTCCATCGCTTTCGGAGCTTCCAATGATCCTTGAGGAGCATCCGATGTCTCCTTAGAAGTTTCTAAGGGTGTTGAATGTGTGGGAGAAGAATCGGAAGAAGTTGAAGAAGTGTCTCGATCACCCCTTTCCACGCCTAAAATTACGGGTTCCTCATGTCCTCCACGGCCGTGGTTTAGGGCGTGGAAAGGAAATACGGTTGTCATGTCTTCTCTACGACCGTATAACTCCCTGGAGTGGGACACGGTTTTGTTTGTGAAATCCACGGCCGTGGAATATAGTGTGTGGCCGTGGATTCTCACGTTTTCTGCCTCATCGTGGAGTTTTTCAAACTCCACTTCATGCATCTCTTCTTGTGCTTCTAAGGCTTCAATTGCCTCATTGCACTCTTCTTCTTCCCCTACATTTGTTAGACTCATAGTGATAACTTTTTGTAAAGGATCGTTAAAGAGAATCGCACTTACCTCCTCCCTAGACAACCCTTCTTCATCTTGGATATCGAATATATCCTCATTAAAGATTGGCTCCTTCACTAGAGTAGAAAAAACGAACTCTACTTTCTCTTCCCCTATATCAAAAGCGAGTCTACCATTCTTGCAATCGACTATGCAGCCAGAAGTTGCAAGAAACGGTCTTCCGAGTATGATCGGGACCGGACTATCTGCAGGAATATCAAGCACGACAAAATCAATGGGAACAAAGAATTTACCTACCTTGACCGGGACGTCTTCTACAATACCGACGGGGCGAGCGATGGATCGATCCGCCATGTACAACGTCATTTTCACCGGTTTAGGGTCGCCCAAACCGATCTTCCTACACAACGCAAGTGGTATGATGCTCACACTTGCTCCCAAGTCACATAAAGCATCATATGTGACATCTCCCACTCCTATGGGAATGCAAAACGACCCCGGATCCTTTAGCTTTGGGGGCATTTTCTCCTTCATGGTTTTGATGAGATCCGAAGAGTCTGAACTCATCTTAACCTCTCCGAAGTCTTCTAGCTTCCTCTTGTTAGAGAGGAGCTCCTTCAAGAACTTGCCATAAGCCGGCATACCTACAATAGCATCGATAAAGGGTATGTTAATATGCAGCTTGCTCATAAGTTCTATAAACTTACCAAACTGTTTATCTAGGCGCGCTCTCGCTCTAGATTGAGGGAATGGTAGGGGAGGTTTGTAAGCTGGAGGAGGAACGTAGACATCTTCCTTCTCCTTCCCCTTCTCTTTGTCTTTCTCTACGGGGACTTCAACGAACTTAGGCTGTGGATCGGTGGTAGTCACTCCGCTCCTAGTTGTGATTGCCATCACCCTTCCTTTAGGGTTGTCCTCCGTATTTCCTGGAAGTTTCCCTTGATTCCTAGGAACTTCCTCCGCATGGCTGAACATTTGGTTTTCTAAAACCTTTTGAGCTTTATCAACCTTAGAAATTTGATCATCAACCTTAATGATGCGGTTCTCCAACCCTTGTAGCTTTCCCAAAATCGTTTCCAACATGGGATCGGGTTTCTCCTTCCCCGAATTGTTTCCTCCATTAGATGATTGCCCCTGGCTTTTCAAAGGAGTAGAGGAAGAGGAAGGCGGAGTTAGTGAATTAGAATTGGAAGGATAAGAGTTACCGGAATTTTGTTGATTGGAGCGCCAATTGTTGTTGCTTGAACCCCTATTGTTGTTCCAATTGTTGTTCCGGTTGTTGTTGTTTCCATTCCAATTGTTATTCCGGTTGTTGTTCCGTTTATTGTTGTTGTTGTTGCGGTTTGTGTTATCGCCGCCATTGTTGTTGCCCAAATAGCCAACATCCTTCCCTTGTTGCTTTGGAAAGTTGGTCTTGATAGCCTCCTTCAACTCTTTGATCTCATTGTTGAGGGAGAAAATCTGATTTTGAGCTTCATGTGTGAGCTTTGCTCCTTGCTCCACACGATTTCCCTCCACTTTCCGGTGGGAATACTTCTCTATGACCCTTGCTTGCTTCTCAATGAAGTCCCAAGCGTCATCTTCTCTCATGTCCATGAATGTTCCACATGAGAGGGATTGGAAGTTGAATTGCGTCCCCGCATCCAGCCCCTTGTAGTAAATCTCCAGCAATGCAAGCTTGGATATGCCATGATGAGGGCAATCCAATAACAAGTCCTGAAATCTTTCCCATGATTGAAACAAACTTTCGTTAGACCTCATGGAAAATGCATTGATCTTACCTCTAAGTTCCGCCGTTTTGGATGGCGGAAAGAATTTGGTGAGGAACTCCGCGGAAAGGTTTTCCCACGTATCTAGTTTCCCACTAGGAAGAGCTTGGTACCAAGACAACGCTTTCCCTTTCAAGGAGAAGAAGAAAGGCTTGAGCTTATAGTTGTTGGTAGTAGCGTTCTTCGGTCTCATTGTCTCCATCATACACTCAAAATTTTGCAAGTGTTGGTGTGGAGATTCAGCGCTTGTCCCGCCAAATTGGTTTTGGCGAACAAGAGTAATAACTTGAGGGTTGAAGCTAAACCCTTGCACATCCTCAACATCAAAATTCACGCCCAAACGGCGCGGTTGTTGTGTTGGATCCATCCTTTGGCCAAGAGTTCTTTGCTCATCATCTACACGTTCGATCCTCGCATTCCTAGGCAGAATGCGGCGATTAGCAGATCCCCGTGGATGGAAAGGATTCACATTGATCGTGGGATCAATTTCCTCTAGCGGTGGCATGGAAGAATCACTATCATCAGCGGATGAGTGACTTCTTCTTCTAGATCTTGATGCCCTTCTTGAGGATTTCTTGCTTCCCTTATTCTTAAGGTCGCTTAGTTCTATCCTCATTTGGAAAATCATATCCTGTAGATTGTTAACTTGAGATTGATGACGATCCATTTCATCCCGGCGGATGTTCTCATTCCATTGGAGTTGAGCTTCCTTCTCCGCCAACTCCGCTTGAAGATCACGTTCGTATTCTTCAACCATCTTCTTTTCCTTGCGCTTTTGCCTTAAAGTTCTCTCAAGCTCTTAATCAAGAGGTAAGAGATCTTCGGTGTTTCTAGACATGCGCATGCACTCAAAGCAATATCAAATAACGAGAGCAAGCTCCCAAGCTTGACAACCGGCTACCGAATTCGGTCTAGACCAAATACCCGGCAACGGCGCCAAAAACTTGTTCGCCCCTAAACGTGCGTGCAAATAAGCTTTAAATTTATAAAACTAGAATCAAGCAAGCGAACCCGCAGTGTACGGATCGGCGTAGATTAGCAAGTATTCCAGAGTATCGAACACAGGGATTTTGGGAGAATAAATCCGATCATAGGTTATCAAGCAAATGAATGTAAGAGCTTTGCAAATTATTGGGAAAACAACAATCCTAAAGATCCAAGTATCCAGCTGTGGCAATCGATTCAAGATATTCTTAATGATATAAAGACAGAGTTGAGATATGCAAAGGTATGCTAATGTAAGGTAATCGTACGGTGAAGTTCCAAAAACCTTATATGACTCACCTACAAGACACTCTCTATACAGGTTGTTGAGGCTTCAATATAGAAAGGTTCTAAAGGCAAGAATTAATGTCAAATACTCAAACTTGTAATTCAAGGATCAAGACTAACTTAACCGATTACGGTTGTGACACTCACAATCGAGGTAGAGGTTGTTGAGGCTTCACTACCACCTAGAAAAGGCAAGCCTAAACTAAGTTAAAGCAAATCTTTAACTTTGAATTAAAGTAAAAGCAGGCTCGTAAACTTAAGAGAAATTACGGTTGGATCTTGAGATTCCACGGTCGTGGAACTCAAGAACAAACCGTGATTTAGGGTTCGTCGACGATTCTTTCTAACTCTCAGGGTCTAATCTGTTTACGATCGATCTATCATCATCTAAGCCACAACTATCAACCCTTCACCTTAGAATTGTTAAGGGTTTTTAGCCAACAATCATCATTATGATATCAAATTCAAAGATTAAAAGATTGAAAGATGAGAAACTTCCGAAAACTTTCAATAAACTTCAAACTAATCTCAAAGTCACAATCAAGAACGAATATCGTTAATAGATTCAAAATAGAACAAACAAACACAATCTTAGATAAGAAGGAAGAACGGGATGTCAATCCGTCTTCTAAATCAAACCTAAACAAGAAGAGAAATCTTCTTGCGAACAATCTTCCGAATCTTCGATCTTCCGTCAATCCGGAAATCTCAATCACAATCTCCACCAAAGTGCGAGATTAGGGCCACTCCAAAGATGAGCGCAAAGTACGTCCTTTGCAAAATCGCAAAGATCTCTAAGTCGCGGCGTGGGCGAAAGTGCGTCAAGCGGAGTCGTAAGCGTAAACCTAAAGCGAGGTCACAAAGTCTCTAAGCGGAGGTGGCGGAATCTCCCTTCGTCCGTCCTTTTATAATATATCATGAAGTAGCGGCCCAGCCCAATCTTTTAAAAGATCGTGGCTTAAAGTGTGGCGAAAAAGATCGCCAAGATCACGGTCGTGGAAGGTTCCACGACCGTAATTTAGAGCGTGGAATTGGACACGGTTTGAACACATGATTCCACGACCGTAGAAGCCACTGGAATGAATCACGCTTCACTTGCTAGGGTTCCACGGCCGTGGAACTGAACGTGGTTTGTAGTACGGCCGTATTTTAGAGCGTGATTTAGGGCAAGAACGTGATTCTTCCCTAGCCTCGTGCATTCCTCAAGTTAGCTCTCTTTTGGCTCCTAAGAATGCCCTCAATCCATGGACATACTCAATCAACTCATCCTTGCTAAATTCCGTTCGGAAATGGCTCTCAATCACCTATAATCAACATAAAGCTTGTGTAGACATCCATATCGACTATATAGGCAAACTACCTCACAAATGCAACAATGCTCAATCAAAGACTATCAATATGAATCAAATACACTTACAAAACGTGCCTAAAATATCACAATATTTCATGCTAACAATGTCATCCTGTATCTGATCTGGAGCTACTCCATCAGCTCTGCTGGGCTCATCTCAGCATAATGGCATGCGACATCTCTGCCCGTACAAAGCCTCATAAAGGATCATCCCAGTAGACGCATGCCAACTGTTATTATATGAAAACTCTACCAGTGGGAGGTGATCTGACCATACATGTCCCCAATCTAGTACACAAGCCCGGAGCATGTCCTCTAATGTCTGGATGGTTCTCTCAGACTGACCATCGGTCTAGGGGTGGTAGGCAGTGGTAAAGTGGAGACTCGTCCCCAAAGCAGTATGTACCTGCTGCCAAAACCTCGAGGTGAAACGTCCATCTCTGTCGGAGACTATAGTCCTCGGTACTCCATGAAATCTCACAATGTGCCTGGTGAACTCCTCAGCTAGACGACTTACTGGCCACGTTTCCTTAATCGGAATGAAACGTGCGGTCTTCGTCAAACGGTCTACCACTACCCAAATAGCATCAAAACCTCTGTTGAGTCTCAATCTTGTGACAAAATCTATAGATATATCTTCCCACTTCCATTGTGGTACTGGAAGTGGGTGGAGCTCTCCTCCGGACCAACGATGCTCAATCTTGACCTGCTGGTAGGTCGCACACTGAGCTACATACCGAGCCACATCGGGCTTCAAACCACCCCACCAGAAAGACTGTCTCACATCCTTGTGCATCTTACTTGCTCCAGGATGTACTGAGTATGGGGTAGCATGAGCCTCACCTAGTATCCTCTGTCTCAACTCACTGTCTGACGGCACACAAACGCGGTCCTGACGTCTCATCACTCCATCAGCACCAATAGTGAATTGTGGGGCCTCATCTCGAGACATCCTGTCTCGGATCCTGATCAAAGTCGGGCAAGTCTCCTGCTTCTGTCGGATTTCATCCAACAAATCAGGAAGTAACTCCAAAGTAGCCAACTGACTATCTGTATCGGGAAACTGAATCTCTATCTCCAACCAAGCCAAGTCTCTCTGCAACTGTGGTTGTACCATCAACCGGGCTATCGCCCTCTCCCTAGGCGTCTTCCGGCTCAAAGCGTCAGCTACTACATTCGCCTTTTCGGGGTGGTAAAGAATCTCAAGGTCGAAGTCCTTGATCAACTCTAACCACCGCCTCTGGCGATTATTCAACTCCCGCTGAGTGAATATATACTTCAGACTCTTATGGTCTGTGAAGATCTGGCACGTCGCCCCATAAAGATAGTGATGCCAGATCTTAAGAGCATGGACTACTGCAGCCAACTCTAGATCATGTGTAGGGTAGTTCTCCTCATACGTCTTCAACTGCCGAGACGCATAGGCTATGACCTTATCCCTCTGCATCAAAACACACCCCAAGCCTAGCTTGGATGCGTCACTGTATACAACAAAATCATTTGTACCCTCAGGCTGTGCCAAAATCGGAGCGGATGTCAATCTCCTCTTCAGCTCCTCAAAACTCTGCTGACACGGCTCAGACCAGACAAATCGAGTAGTCTTCCTCTGAAGACAAGTAAGTGGTCTGGCAATAAGAGAGAACCCTTCCACAAGCCGGCGGTAATAACCTGCCAAACCTAGAAAGATGCGAACCTCCTTAACATTCTTAGGAGGTTGCCAAGAAGATACTGACTCGATCTTTGTCGGATCGACTTTAATACCCTCAACAGTCACCACGTGGCCTAGAAAAGCCACCTTTGACATCCAAAACTCACACTTGGATAGCTTAGCATACAGCTGGCTATCCTGCAGAATCTGCAATACTGTCCTCAAGTGTCCGGCATGCTTCTCTCGACTCCTAGAGTAAACTAGGATGTCGTCAATGAAGACCACTACAAACTGGTCTAAGAAGTCAATGAATATCCCATTCATCAACTCCATGAACACCGCTGGTGTATTAGTGAGCCCAAAAGGCTTCACTACGAACTCATAATGACCATACCTAGTCCGGAATGCCGTCTTAGGTATGTCCTGATCTCTCACCCGCAGCTGGTGATAACCGGACCTCAAGTCTATCCTTGAAAACACGGACGCTCCATGCAACTGGTCCAACAGATCATCTATGTGCGGCAGTGGATACTTGTTCTTGATGGTTACTTTGTTCAACTCTCTGTAGTGTATGCACAGCCTCATCGATCCGTCCTTCTTCTTCATAAATAATACTGGCGCGCCCCAAGGAGACACACTAGAGCGTATGAAGCCCTTCTCTGCTAACTCCTCTAACTGCTTCTTCAGCTCAAGCAGCTCTATCGGTGCAATACGGTACGGAGCCTTCGAGATCGGTCTCGTGCCCGGCTCTAACTCAATGCTGAAGTCGACACTCCTCTGTGGGGGTAGTCCTGGCAGGTCGTCACTGAATACCTCTGCAAACTCACATGAAACGAGTATCTCCTCTATGGTCAGGCTCTTGCCTTCCTTCATGGCATAACACTAGAAGGCCTCGCAACCCTGTGCTATTAGTCTGGCTGCTCTCACTGCACTGATAACTGTGCCAGACTTTCCGAGGTCCCAACCTCGGAATATCACTCTATGACCCTCCTCAGTGGCAACGGTCACTGTCCTCCTACCAATGTCTAAGACTGCTCCGTGTTTCTTCATCCAATCTATCCCTAAAATCACATCCTCATGAACTAAGGGCATGACTAGAAAATTTACTAGCTAGTCTCGATCTCCCATGCGAACAGTTTATCCATAGATCTCTCTAGTCCCTCTTACCTTACTCCCATCAGGTAAGCCTATCATAAAAAGTATCCCCTCTACAGTAGCTAAGGACGACCTATATACGCATGCATCGAATATGAAGGAGTGTGTAGCACCCGTATCAAATAAAACTCGTACGGGTAAGTCATAGATTTGGATCATACATGTGGTAGTCGGTGCCTCTGGCTGATCAGCACTCCTCAGCTCAAACACCCGTGTCTGAGCTCCTCTGGTATCAGCTACACTACCACGCCCTCTGCCCCGACCTGATCCCTGCATAGAGCTCTGTGAAGATATGTGTCCTGGAGCCCTGTAAGACTGCTGCTGACCTGGAGCTCGGTACTGCTGCTGCTGACTTGGAGCTCGGTATTGTGGTTGTCTTTGTACACTCCTTGATAGACCTGCAGGGGAAGAACCCTGCTGAGATGGAGCCTTGCCCTGGCGGCAGAATGCAGCCCTATGTCCAACCTTGCCGCACTGGAAGCAGGTCATTGACGGTTTCGTGCAGTTCGATCGGATGTGTCCATAGCCACTGCAGTTGTGGCACTATAAGCCACTAGCTGAAGTCTGACCATAGCGGTATGGCTATGTCGCCCCTGAGTCTGTCCCCGTCCAAAAACAGCTACTCCTGTACTACCACTAGTATATCCTGTCCTTTGCCGCTTATCCGGCCTGTCTGACTGAGCAGCTCTCCTCTGGATTGGTCTGTCTCTCTCATATGCAGACGCCCTATCCTGATAGTCTAACAAAGTCTCACAGCGAAATCCTGCAAGATAGGAACGAGTGCTCTCTCTCAATCTCCGTGAAAAGAGATACACATGCTGCTCCTCAAGAGGTGCAGCTGGTCCAAGTAGAGTCAGTTCCTTTTGGAACTTCTTGATGGCAGCAGCAATCGGAATGTCCTCAAATCCTGCCTCAATGAAGTCCTGAAATCTCTCTCTCCTCAACGAGACAGGGCAGTATCTGTCTCTAACAATGCTCCTCATCTGTTCCCAACTGGTGACTTGACTACGTATGATCTGCCACCAGGAATGAGCATCCTCAGTAAAACATGTCTGCACCAAATCCACCTGGCGATCCTCTGGGCAACGTATCGTCTCTAGTGCAGTCTCTACCTGTCCAATCTAGTGCTCCACCTATAACCCTATCTCTCCACTGAATGAGGGGACATCTGAGAGTTGAAAGCCTTCAACCACTCATCCGGTCTCGGTGCTCTAGACCCAGTAGGAGCTCTATCAGCCACAACTCTCCTCTCAGGTACAACCGGCACCTGAGGCACTCCCTGTGTCACCTGAACAGACCTAGCCGGTACTGGTGGTACCTGGGTAAGTCTCTCTATTCTAGCAACCTCCTCCATACGCTCGACGTATGCTCGGTACTCTCTGTACTCAGATGCTCCAATAGAAACACGTCCTGACTCCGTCGAACGTGCTCTCTGCGCTCCAGACCTAGCAACGGTCTTATTCCTGACCTCGGGACCTACACTCTCAGCCACCTCCTCTACTCCAGCATCTGGCTGATCACTGCCGGTGGATCCTCTCGAGGAGCTCGACCTCGACCTCGTGCTAGTGGAAGTCTACCTCCACGGCCGCGTCCTCTAACTATAGGGGTCCTATCTCCCCTACCTGGTCCAGCTGGAGGGAGAGGTGGGCGACCTCTACCTCGACCAGTAGCTAGCGTAGCTCTAGTACGTGCCATCTGCGCGAGGAATAACAACTATAATTATAAACTAGCTAATAAGTCCAACTATAGTAAAACCTAAAGTCCATACTAAGCATATTGAGATCCGCGGTAGTAGTGGTGGTCAGCCGTACTTTTCTATTCCCAACCAGACTATGCATGCATTTGAAAACCAAAAGTTCCCTTTTTAAAACTCAGATCCCTTTCGGGTTCTACTTAATACTTATTCGGTCTTTCCGAAGATTTCAAGTGCCATTGTTGCCAACCTAGAGCTCTGATACCATGCTGTAACATCCCGAATTCTCAGAACTCAGAACGTTACTGGTTAGGACCTCACAATGGGTCCCGACCTCAGTTTGACAATAATATTACTAGGATCTTGCAACAAGACACAAATAAGAAAACCCGAAATTCATGAAATAGTATTTTTAAAGGAATGAATGCAATACGGTCTAGCAGCCTATAGTACTTAAATAAAGGGAAAAAACGATCAACTGTCTTAACAAAAGAAAGAACGATAAACAACAACCCCAACCCCCCCCCCCCACTCTAAGGAGTACGGAGATCCGGCTGACCACTACTTCCGGATCACTCAGCTGTTGATCTAACTTGCGATAAATCTAAAAACACAACAAGAGAAACTATTAGATAGTTATCTAAATATTAAGAGAGTAATAATAGCGCACACACACATAAAATATAAACACCCATCATGCTTTCAAACAAGTCCATTTATTATCTTCAGTTAAGTTATTCACTCTTACTAATGATACTTATTTTCTGACACGAGGGATTCTCAAACCTCGCCTCCGCCCCCGTGTAACCATCAGGAATGGATCCGATACATTTCACCTTGTACTTGCCTGGTCTGGGTATAGAGAACCTCCCAGTCTCTTGTCAAAGCTGGGCAGTGATGTCACGGCCCGTTATGCATACACTTGGGCCTTAATCATAATAATAACGGTCGTCCTAACAAGTTGTTATTATTATCATCACGCACATCGCACACACACAACCACTATCATTCAACTAATATCCAGAAACTGGCTAAGTAAGTCGCAAGGACTTACCTGAGTCAAATCACACTCTAACAAGTCTCAAATCGGTCCGTACTCGTGGTAACTCCAACGCCTGTCAAATAAGGCATGTGGATCAAAATCACATCCAGATGTCCACCCTCATGCGAAGGGATTACGGAAAAAGCTCTCTTACGGTAAAAGACCATTTTACCCTTAGTGCCGAAAATTCTCAAAGGTTATTCTTAATTCCTACTAATTCCTTTTAGAACTTGTTT
Source organism: Fagopyrum homotropicum (assembly GCA_033239125.1). Classification (NCBI taxonomy): domain Eukaryota; kingdom Viridiplantae; phylum Streptophyta; class Magnoliopsida; order Caryophyllales; family Polygonaceae; genus Fagopyrum; species Fagopyrum homotropicum. Next base: position 136,486,165 of record BSWB01000001.1, on the reverse strand, counting down.
TCCATAATTTGTGTCTCTCGGATAGTTACTTATAGGTTATAAGTTCGAAACTCGAATCAACTCGAAAAAGGACAACTCTCCTCCTACATACTTTTATATCTCCTAAACTCGCACTTATATATATATACCTATATATATACTCCGTTCTACACCTCTATATATGTACGTCTACGTACTGCACTGACGCGTATATAATTATATCTACTCGTATCCTCCATTTCCGTCATCTATATGTATATGTATATGTATACGCACCCTACACTCAATCAAATAAACATATATACCCAAATCTCCAATCTATTCTGATCTATATATATATATATATATATATTTATACGCACCCTACACTCAATCAAATAAACATATATACCCAAATCTCCAATCTATTCTGATATATATATATATATACACACTCACCTCTTCTAATCGTATTCTTAAAATTATCTATACGCATACACCTATACAATACCTCCTATATTGTACCGGCACCTTTACATGTACACTCATCATAACCATTCCTACATCTATGTATGCATATATATATACGTGATATGCTATACTTATTCAGTCCACTATACTCCTACTTCATCATGTCCAACTCTCTGCTCAATCAACGCATATATATAACCACACTATTCTTCTATACATACATATTCATCCATATATATACACAGCAGTGCATAAATTGGACTCACCTCTCTCAGATTGCAGCAGGTCCATTTTTCGTCGGTTGTCGAGGTGTAGCAGGTGTCCTGGACCAGGCTCGTATGCTGGATCGAGTGTGCTCCCCTCACAGCGTACTACACGCTTTGGCTCAACACTGCAGAAGTTGCAAGGGGCGCCTTCCACTGTTTACCAACTCCAACACAGAAGGCGGAAGGGGAAGGAGAAAGAAGGAAGGCGGAGACTCACCCACTGCAGCGGAGGAGGAAGGCGTCTGTCGCGGCATCGATCGGTCTTCAACATCCCTTCACCGGCGTCCCGTATCGTGGCTGTGCGAAGCTACAATTTACGTTCCGGTTGGTGAGATTCGCGACAGAAAGGGGACGAAGAGGTAGCAAGGACGGAGCTCACCTGGTGGTCGGTAGGTTCGGCGGAAGGAAGGCCCGGTGGCTGCGTGGTGGTTGTCGGCTCCCTGTTGGCCTTGGGTTCGGGCGTCGGAAGTTGTAGATGGGGATGAAGCGGCGGTATCGTATAGAGAAGAATAGGTAGCGTTTAGGGTGTTAATTAGATTAGGGTAATCTGATTAAGTTAGAGTTAGGTTAGAGTTAGGTTAACTTAATGGGTTGGTCTTTTAATTGTTTTTGGGCCGGGTTTTGGGCTAACTAGCTTGCTCTTTTATTAAACAAACGGCTGAAGGAAGGCTCGTCCTTCGCCCGGAATCGAAGAACAATGGCGGGATAATTACGGAATTATATAAGTTATTATTTTATGTAAGTTTAGTTCACATACTTGATAGAATTTTAATATCATGTTCTTTTATTTAAGAGACTTAAGGTTAGCGACTCGGAATCCGGTCGGATCCCGTATTTAACGGAGTTTAATACCATGATCAAGAAGAAGAAGAGAAGAGAATGAATTGCCTTAATCATCCCAGGAAGAAAGTGAGAGAACTCATAATGTGGTGTCAACCTTCAAATTCAACATAATTTGGATAAAAACAAAGTATTAAACATGCCAAAATTTCAAACAAAGCATTTAGCAACTTAAACATATCATAAAACTTTCAAACATATAAAGATTTCAAAACCAATCTGCAAACAAAATCTTCACTGAGGTCATATCCAGATAAGAAGCACAAAATCATTTCGAAAACTGTTTTAGTTAAATCACCTCGGTCGAGATGTTCTAAGTTAAACGAGGTACTGCACCTTGATTGGTCAGAGTCACTTCGGTCGAGGTCATAAAAAAAATTTTCTTAACTAGTTTTTGACGTTTTTCTCAATCAAATAACATGTACGCATGCATGTAGTCTCAGATAAACATATAGAGCAAGATAAAACAATAATATCCGGTAGAGTCATACAAGCATACACATAAGTCATATAAATACATCCAAATACCCCATACTTGGGATACATTGTCCCAATGGGTCAAAATAAGTCTAGAAAGAAAAGTACTCACCGGACATAAGTTGAGCTGCATAATAAATAAATAAAAGAAATTCCTGCAAGCTCTAGTCCTGATCTGCTGGTGGTGGTGGTGGGTATGGCACGTACGGGTGCTGGGATGGGTCAAAAGGGTAGCCCATAGTGTGTTGGAACTTTATCTCCAACATCCGGCGCTGGTAGTGCTGGCTCTCTCTCATCTCCAACATGTCCAAGGATAGAGCGGCGTAAGAGTCGATCATCTGATCCGTCAGCTCGTCTATCCGTCTGTGAGCTACGGGATCCCGCTGTCTGCGGACTCTGCGCCTAGCAGGACGTGGTGGTGGTGCAGTTGCCTCCTCCTTAGTCTCCTCGTCGTCCAGATCGACGATTGGTACACTGGGACCGGCTGTATCTGTCCCTGTCTCCATGGCAGCACCGCCATCGTCCTCCTTATCCTCCTGTACCGGGGCTGTTGCGTCTCTAGATCGAAAACTGAGACGACCACCTAATACCCTGAAGGGTTGTCTGCTCCCAAGGCATCGCCACATATGGCGTAGTAAGTCCACGAGGAACTAGAATCCTCCCGGTGATCATCTTCTGCAGCCCTAGCAGCTTGGCAGCCGCCACTAGTGTACATGCACTCAAATCCAACCCCATCACTGTAGCTATGTGGGTCACTAAACCGCCACAACAAATATCTCCCTTCGCCTTTGCCTTGATCCGGTGCAGATCCTCAGCTAGCAAAGCACCGAAATCAAGCACACCCCCAGTCACCATGCAAAATAAACTCAAAAGCTCCCCTTGTCTAACCTTCTGGGGCGTCTCAACACGCGCCAGAAGTGTCTCGCTGAATATCCTGTGGGAGAGTCTAAAAGCGAGGTGGAAAATAATCCTCTTCTTGGAGTCTCCAGGTCTTCACCTATCAGCATGCTCAACTACGTGAGTTATTTGTCCCCAAAACTGTCGAGCTACAACTCGAGAAGGGAAATCGGGAACTGTCGGGGTCGGGAATCCATAGACCTCTCTCCACTGGTCCATCGGTACTAAATAATTCCAATTCAACAACTGGTACTTGATGGCCTGCTCTACAGGCAGGTGAGTCACAGAACTCACAAACTCCAGTGTAGGCTCGAGGTAGGCCGGAGCTCTAATCTCCATAAACTGCTCTAGCCCTACCATCGAGACCATCCGTCTCAAATCATCAGCAACATATAAGCAATCGAAAGCAGGAATGTCTAAAAACCGCGGCGACTATCACTGGGCGCGTACAGATGCGGTCGTAATCAGCTTGGTGACGCTCATGTATTACCGGTATGGAAGGTCGAGAAGAAGAAGAAGAAGGGGAAGATCCATCTCTCAAGATAATCTGGCGATCTGACCTAGAACTCATTCTCTCTCTCTCTCTGTCTGACAGGTCACCTCGGTTGCTCGTCAGAACTCAAGAATCACCTCGGCCGAGGTGCAACAGAGATTTATGGCAACCAAAGCCACTAAATTCCGAAATCAGTAAGAGAAGGAAAAGTTAGGGTTTCGACTGTTTTACCCCGGATTCGGTCGATTCGAGGCGTTCTTGTTGCAGATTGTTGCTTGCAATCGGTTCCCCTAACCTTTCCTCGCAGAATGGGAGCAACAATCGTCGAAAACGGTTGAGAAACGAGGAAAACGAGATGGAGAGTGCCGCGGTCGAGGGGTAAGTTAGGAGAGAAGAGAGAGAAATTATTTCCCCTTTTATACCCCTCGCCGATTCTGCTGTCACTTCGGTCGAGGTGGTCCCGACTGGACCGAGGTGTCTGGACCGATGTGGAATGTTGTCAGCCCTAGTCGCCTCGGTTGCTCAAGAATCATCTCGGTCGAAGTGTTGTGACTACAACCGAGATGTGTCTCAGTCAAACTCCGACTTCTCAATTTTTCGAGCATCTGTCCTTCTAGTGTTGCTCCTGAGTTATATTCCTTCCTTAGAAAGTACCTGTTATCTATCTAGGACGCCAAAAATAAAGCAAAGCAAAGCAAAAGAAAACTATCTAAAGCTAGACTAGAAAAGGGAAAAGAAAGCAATACCTTGGGTTGCCTCCCAAGAAGCGTTTGGTTTAAGGTCGCTAGCTGGACCGTACGGCATCCTTAAACAAGATATAATGGTGCAATCTCCTCAACCTGGACCTTCGGTTTGTATTTTTTAAGTCTATGACCATTGACCTTGAAGCTTCCACTTGTTTCTCCCCAGATCTCAACTGCACCATAAGGGAAAACATGTTTCACAACATAAGGTCCTGTCCATCTAGATTTTAACTTACCTAGAAAGAGACGAAGGTGGGAGTTGAAGAGTAGAACTAAATCTCCTTCTTTGAACTCCTTAGGGATGATACGCTTGTCGTGTCATTTCTTTGTCCTTTCCTTGTAGATCTTGGCATTCTCATAAGCGTTCAAACGCAGCTCCTCCAACTCATTGATATCCAATAGCCGCTTCTCACCGGCTTCCTTGATGTCGAAGTTCAACCATTTGATTGCCCAATATGCTTTGTGTTCTAGCTTGACGGACTAATAGTAAGACTTCCCATATACCAAATTGTAAGGGGTGGTACCAATGGGAGTCATGAAAGCGGTCCTATAGGCCCAAAGAGCGTCGTCCAACTTCATGGTCCAATCCTTCCTCGTCCTAGAGACAATCTTCTCCTAGATTGCTTTGATTTCTCTATTCGAGATCTCGACCTGTCCACTAGTTTGAGGGTGATAAGGGGTTGTTACCTTGTGAGTTACCCCATACTTCGATAGAAGTGCTTTAAACTTCCGGTTGATGAAATGTGTCCCTCCATCGCTGATGATGATGCGTGGAGTCCCAAAATGTGGAAAGATAAGTCCTATTAAAGAACTTCACAACCACCATGGTGTCATTAGTGGGAGAGGCAATGGCTTCCACCCATCTAGAGACGTAGTCGACAGCTAAGAGAATGTAGAGGTTTCTCCCGGATGATGGGAAAGGTCCCATGAAATCAACTCCCCATACATCAAAAATCTCAACCTCTTGGATGTTATTGAGTGACATCTCGTTCCTCCTAGATAAATTCCCTGTTCTTTGGCATTCATCACAAGAAACAACAAACATTTGCACATCCTTAAATAATGTAGGCCAAAAGAAACCGGAACGTAATACCTTAGCGCATATTTTGTGAGCGCTAGCATGCCCTCCACAAGAGAGCGAGTGGCAATGCCATATGACACTAGTAACTTCATCTTCCGGAATATATCTTCGAAGCATCTCGTCCGGACCTCGCTTAAATAGTAGAGGTTCATCCCAATAGTAGTGGCATACATCTTTAAATAATTTCTTCCTTTGCGCGTACGTCAATCCGGGTGGTATCTCCTGGCAAACAAGATAATTAACAATGTCAGCATACCAAGGTCCGTTATTATCAGAAGTTTGATGGAGAAAGTGATCCACCAACTGTGGTTGAGTTTCATAAAAGGGAGTAAGAAGTTTGTTATTCTCAGTTGACGGTATCTCCCTTTCGACCTCGGTCGAGATCCAGAGAGGGTGACCGAGATGTTCTTTAGTCAAGAACACCTCGCTTGGTCTAGAAAGTGCCTCGGTCGAGGTACTACAACTGGGACCGAAACTGGAGATTTTCTTCTCCTGGATTAGATTTTCAATCTTAGCTCCTGGATCTTCTTCCAGTGCCTTTAAGCTCCGTATATCTGCATCACAAGAAGCATCTATACCTTCCTCCATTAAGCTAAAACTAATAACTCTCTCAAGTGGATCATTAATAAGGATAGAGCTCACCAATTATCTTGATTCTTCTTCATCATAGATGTTGAAGATATCGTCTCCCAGCGGCTCTCCTTTCATTGCCGCAAGCAATGCAAACTCAACTTGATCACCGCCAATGTTGAATTGCAACTTGGCGTTCTTACAATCCACATTGCAACCCGAAGTTGCTAGAAATGGTCTCCCGAGAATGATAGGAACGGGATAATCTGCGGGAATATCAAGCACAACAAAGTCTATAGGTAAATAGAAGTTACCTAACTTAACCGGAACGTCTTCCAAAATGCCCACGGGATGGGTAATGGAGCGGTCCGCCATGTATAACCTTATCTTCACCGGCTTGGGCTCTCCAAGTCCGATCTTCACACATAGCTCCAGCGGGATGATGCTCACGCTGGCTCCTAGATCACACAACGCCTCACAAGTGACATCCCCAACTTGAATGGGAATGCAAAATGAGCCGGGATCTCTTAACTTGGGTGGCATCTTCTCCTTCATGATTTGAATGAGCTCCGAGGATTTAGATGTCATCCTTACTTCACCAAAGTCTTCCAGCTTCCTCTTCCTTGATAGAATTTCTTTCAAGAACTTCCCATAGGCGGGCATCCATAGAATAGCATCAAGGAAAGGGATATTAATATGTAGTTTATTCATCAAGTCAAGGAACTTACCAAAATGCTTGTCTAGATGTGCTCTAGTCCTTGACTGGGGGAATGGAAGTGGTGGTTTATAAGCAGGAGGTGGAACATAAACTTCAGATTTCTCCTCCGCTTTTTGGGGCTCCACCTCGGTTGGTACCTCGGCCGAAGTGTTCTTCGTCTGTACCTGGACCGAGGTGTTCTTCACTGGCATCGACCGAGGCACTGGATCTGCAGTTTTTAATCCACTTCTCGTCGTTATTGCCATGATCTGTCCCTTGGAGTTGCTCTCTGTCCTTGCTGGGAGCTTCCTTGGGTCTCTTGGCACTTCATTCGCCTTATTAAAGAATTGTTGTTCTAAGGCTTTTTGTGCCTTTGAAAATGAAGTCATGGACGTCTCCACAGCATTGAGCTTGATCAAGATAGCCTCCAGCACTGCATATTTCTTCTCTGGTTGGGATGAGCTTGATCCAGGCTCTTGGCTCTTTAATGGAGTAGAAGAAGAAGAATAAGAGAGGAAAGGATTAGAAGAGTTATTTGAATTGGAGTTAGAGTAAGGGTTACTCGGATTTTGATTATTAGGCCTCCAATTATTGTTGTTGGATCCTCTATTGTTGTTGTAGTTGTTGTTTCGAGAATTGTTGTTGTTCCGGTAACCATTATTGTTCCGTGAGCTTTGATATCCTTCCTCTTCCTTCTTGGTGTGAGCAACCAAAAGATCCTTCAATTGCTTTACCTCATTCTTGAGGGAGGTGAGTTGATTATCATTTGATGGAGCTTCTTGAAAATTAACCCTCTTAACTCCATTCTCAGTTCCTTGGTGCGAGTACTTCTCCATATGCAAAGCTTGTTTTTCAATGAATTTCCAAGCTTCATCAATCGGCATGTCCATGAATGTGCCGGCGGATAGTAGTTGAAGGCTGAATTGGGTAGCTTCATCCAATCCCTTGAAGTAAATCTCCAACAACTCTATCTTTGGAATCCCATGATGTGAGCAATCCAAAAGAACATCTTTAAATCTTTCCCATGACTTGGACAAACTCTCCTTGTCCTTCATGATGAATGCATTGATCTTCCCTCTCATTTCAGCAGTTTTGGAGGGGGGAAAGAATTTAGTCAAGAACTCCGTCGTCATCTCCTCCCAAGTGTTGATCTTTCCGGGAGGAAGAGACTGGTACCAAGTAAGTGCCCTGTCCTTCAAAGAAAAGTAAAAAGGCCTTAACTTGTAATTATTATGTTCCACTCTTGAAGGTTTTCAGGTCTCTATCAAAATCTCATAGTTTTGTAAATGTTGATGCGGAGACTCCCTTTCTAGACCTCCAAACTGGCATTGGCGGATCATGGAGAGAACTTGCCGTCGAAGTTCATAATCATGCTCCGCTGGATCTCCTAGGTTGACTCCTTGTTAGCATGAAATATTGTGATATTTTAGGCACGTTTTCTAATCGTATTTGATTCATATTGATAGTCTTTGATTGAGCTTTATGCATATGTGAGCTAGTATTGCCTATATTGTCGATATGGATGTCTACACGAGTTCTATGTTGATTATAGGTGATTTGGAGCTATTTCCGAACGGAATCGAGCAAAGGAGAGTTGAGTTGATATGTCCATAGATCGAAGACACTTTTTGGAAGCAATTTGGAGTCTTAGATTGAGGAATGCACGAATGAAGGCCAAAAACCACGCTCTTACCCTAAATTACGGCCGTGGAAACCAAGTCAGAATTCGATGTTCATTCCAGGGGATATTACGGCCGTGGAACTAACCGTAGTAGTTTCCACGCCCTAAATTACGGTCGTGAAAAGATTCCACGACCGTGATTTTGGCGAATCTTTTCGCCATGTTTCGAAGCCACGATCTTTTGAAGATTGGGCCGGGCCGACATTTTGCCCTGCATTATAAAATAGACGGATGAGGCAAGATTCCGTCACCTCGCTTACGACCTTTCAACCCTCGCTTAGCGGCAAAACGCAAAAACCCTCATCTTGGAGGTAATTTGGAGATCTCATTGAAGATCAAAGTTCATATTGAAGAGTTGTTGTTGGTGATCTTCGTGTTTGTGGAAGATCGAAGTTGATCGAAGTTCTTGGAGGATTTTGCAAGAAGATCTCTCTTCTTGTTTAGGTTTGATTCAGAATCGGATTGACATCCCGTTTCTCTTCTTTCCTAAAGATTGTGATTGCTTGGTCCGTTTTGAATCTTTAGATAACACTTGTTCTTGATTGTGATTCTGAGATTCACTTGAAGATTATTGATAGTTCTTGAAAGTTTTCATCTTTTATCTCTTAATTCTTGAATCAATATCAATATGACAGTTATTGGCTAAAAACCCTTAACAATTCTAAGGTGAAGGGTTGATAGTTGTGGCTTAGATGATGATAGATCGATCGTAAACAGATTAGACCCTGAGAGTTAGAGAATTATCGCCGACAACCCTAAATCACGGGCTGTTCTTGAGTTCCACGACCGTGGAATCTCAAGAACTAACCGTGATTTTCCTTAAGTCTACGAGCCTGCTTTTACTTTAATCTAAAGTTAAAGATTTGCTTTAGCTTAGCTTGGACTTGTCTTTTCTAGGTGGTAGTGAAGCCTCAACAACCTCTACCTCGATTGTGAGCCTCAACAATCTCAATCGGATAAGTTAGTCTTGATCTTTAGATTATAAGTTTGGGTATTTGATACTAATCCTTGCCTTTAGAATCTTTCTATATTGAGCCTCAACAACCTGTATAGGGAGTGTCTTTTAGGTGAATTACATAAGGTTTTTGGAACCTCAACCGTACGATTACCTTACATTAGTATACCCTTGCATATCTCGACTCTGTCTTTATATCATTAGTATATCTTGAATCAATTGCCACAGCTGGATACTTGGATCTTTAGGATTGTTGTTTTCCCGATAATTTGCAAACTCCCATATTCACTTGCTTGATAATCTGCGATCGAGTTCGTTCCACCCAAATCCCTGTGTTCGATACTCTGGAATTCTTGCTAATCTACGTCGATCCGTACACTGCGGGTTCGCTTGCTTGATTCTAGTTTTATAAATTTAAAGCTTATTTGCACACACCTCTAGGGGCGAACAAGTTTTTGGCGCCGTTGCCGGGGATTTGGCTTCGTCCGAATCCGGTAGCCGGTTGTCAAGCTTGGGAGCTTGCTCTCGTTATTTGATTTTTCTTTGAGTGCATGCGCAGGTCTAGGAACACCAAAGATCTCTTACCTCTTGATCAAGAGCTAGAGAAAACCTTGAGGCAAAAGCGCAAGGAAAGGAAGATGGCTGAAGAAAACGAGCACAATCTTCAAACTAAGTTGGCGGAGAAAGAAGCTCAACTCCGATGGAATGAGACTCTCCTCCAGGATGAGATGGATCGTCATCAAACTCAAGTTAACGGTTTACAAGACATGATCGTCCAAATGAAGATAAAAATGAGTGATCTTGAAGATAAGGTGGGCAAGAAGTCCTCGAGAAGGAGGACAAGATCTAGAAGAAGAAACCACTCATCCACCGATGATAGTGATTCTTCCATGCCTCCGCTAGAAGAGATTGATCCCACGATCAATATAAATCCTTTCAATCCACAAGGAGCTGCTAACCGCCGCATTCCACCTAGGAACGCGAGGGTCGAACGTGTGGATAATGAGCCGAGAACTCTTGGCCAGCGGATGGATCCGACACAACAACCACGCCGCTTAGGTGTGAATTTTGATGCTGAGGATGTACAAGGGTTTAGCTTTAACCCTCAAGTTATCACTCTTGTTCGCCAAAGTCAGTTTGGCGGTACAAGCGCTGAATCTCCACACCAACACTTGCAAAACTTTGAGTGTATGATGGAGACGATGAGACCGAAGAGCGCTACTACCAACAGCTATAAGCTCAAACCTTTCTTTTTCTCCTTGAAAGGGAAAGCGCTATCTTGGTACCAAGCTCTTCCTAGTGGGAAACTAGAAACATGGGAAGACCTCTCCGCAGAGTTTCTCACCAAATTCTTTCCGCCATCCAAAACGGCGGAACTTAGAGGTAAGATTAATGCTTTTTCTATGAGACCTAACGAAAGTTTGTTTCAATCTTGGGAAAGGTTTCAGGATTTGCTCTTGGATTGCCCTCATCATGGCATATCCAAGCTTGCCTTGCTGGAGATTTACTACAAAGGGCTGGATGCGGGAACGCAATTCAACCTCCAATCCCTCTCATGTGGAACGTTCATGGACATGAGAGAAGATGACGCTTGGGACTTCATTGAGAAGCAAGCAAGAGTCATAGAGAAGTATTCCCACCGGAAAGTGGAGGGAAATCGTGTGGAGCAAGGAGCAAAGCTCACACATGAAGCTCAAAATCAGATTTTCTCCCTCAACAATGAGATCAAAGAGTTGAAGGAGACTATCAAGACCAACTTCCCAAAGCAACAAGAGAAGGATGTTGGCTATTTGGGCAACAACAACGGCGGTGATAACACCAACCGCAACAACAATAACCGGAACAATAACCGGAATAACAATTGGAATGGAAACAACAGCAACCGGAACAACAACAATTGGAACAACAATCGGGGTTCGAACAACAACAATTGGCGCTCCAATCAACAAAATTCCGGTAACTCCTATCCTTCCAATTCCAATTCACTAACTCCACCCTCTTCTTCCTCTACTCCTTTGAAAAGCCAGGGGCAATCATCAAATGGAGGAAACAATACGGGAAAGGAGAAGCCGGATCCTATGTTGGAAACAATCTTGGGAAAGCTTCAAGGGTTGGAGAACCACATCATCAAGGTTGATGATCAAATTTCTAAGGTTGACAAAGCTCAAAAGGTTTTGGAAAACCAAATGTTCAACCATGCGGAGGAAGTTCCTAGAAATCAAGGGAAACTTCCAGGAAAAACGGAGGACAACCCTAAAGGAAGGGTAATGGCGATTACAACTAGGAGCGGAGTGACTACCACCGATCCGCAGCCTACGTTCGTTGAAGTCCCCGTAGAGAAGGGCAAAGAAAAGGGGAAGGAGAAGGAAGACGTCTATGTTCCTCCTCCAGCTTTCAAACCTCCCCTACCGTTCCCTCAATCTAGAGCGCGAGCGCGCCTAGATAAACAATTTGGTAAGTTTATAGAACTCATGAGCAAGCTGCATATTAATATACCTTTCATTGATGCCATTGTAGGTATGCCGGCTTATGGCAAGTTCTTGAAGGAGCTCCTCTCTAACAAGAGGAAGCTAGAAGATTTTGGTGAAGTCAAGATGAGTTCGGATTCTTCGGATCTCATCAAGACTATGAAGGAAAAAATACCCCCAAAGCTGAAAGATCCGGGGTCATTTTGCATTCCCGTTGGAGTGGGAGAGGTCACATATGACGTTTTATGTGACTTGGGAGCAAGTGTGAGCATCATACCACTTGCATTGTGCAGGAAGATCGGTTTAGGCGACCCTAAACCGGTGAAGATGACGTTATACATGGCGGATCGATCCATTACTCGCCCCGTCGGCATTGTAGAAGACGTCCCGGTCAAGCTAGGCAAGTTCTTTGTTCCCATTGATTTTGTCGTGCTTGACATTCCTGCGGATAGTCCGGTCCCGATCATACTCGGAAGGCCGTTTCTTGCAACTTCTGGCTGCATGGTCGATTGCAAGAATGGGAGGCTCGCTTTTGATATTGGGGAAGAGAAAGTAGAATTCGTTCTTTCCACTCTAGTGAAGGAGCCAATCTTTGATGAGGATATTTACAATGTCCAAGACGAAGAAGGTTTATCTAGGGAAGAGGTAAGTGCAATTATCTTTAACGATCCTTTGCAAAAGGTTATTACTATGAGTCTAACCGATGTAGGAGAAGAGGAAGAGTGCAAAGAGGAAATTAAAGCCTTAGGAGCACAAGAAGAGATGTATGAAGTGGAGTTTGAGAAACTCCACGATGAGGCTGAAAATACTCGAATCCACGGTCATACTCTGTATTCCACGACCGTGGATTCCACGACCAAAATCAACCTCCATTCCAGAGGATATTACGGCCGTGGAACTCCAGAGGAGACCGTAATTTTGGCCGTGGAAGATGGTGATCGGCATACTTCTCCAACTTCTTCTAATTCTTCTCAAAACCATCCAACCTCCTTAGAAACTTCTAAGGAAACATCGGAAGCTCCTCAAGGATCATTGGAAGCTCCGAAAGCAATGGAACTCAAACCACTTCCTACTCATCTAAGGTACGCTTTTCTTGGATCTAATTCCACCTTCCCGGTTATCGTTAGTTCCGAATTAAGCATAGATGAACATGAACAGCTCATGATTGTCCTTAGGAAACATAGAAAAGCCATAGGCTATACTATTGAGGACTTAGTAGGAATTAAACCCTCCCTATGCATGCATAAGATACTAATGGAGGAGGACTTTAGAACTTCAAGACAACCTCAAAGGCGGTTGAATCCGACCATGAAGGAGGTTGTCAAGAAGGAAATTCTTAAACTTCTTGATGCAGGTATCATCTATCCTATCTCCGATAGCAAGTGGGTGAGCCCAGTTCAAGTAGTTCCGAAGAAGGGAGGAATGACAGTCATCACCAATAAGAACAACGAACTCATTCCTACCCGAACTGTAACTGGATGGCGAATGTGCATAGACTACCGCAAGCTCAACAATGCAACGCGGAAGGATCACTTTCCATTGCCATTCATCGATCAAATGCTTGAAAGGTTAGCACAACATTCATACTTTTGCTACCTTGACGGCTATAGTGGTTTCTTTCAGATCCCGATACATCCGGATGATCAAGAGAAGACCACATTCACGTGCCCTTGGGGTACGTTCGCTTATAGGAGAATGCCGTTCGGGCTTTGCAACGCCCCAGCCACCTTTCAACGGTGCATGATGGCCATCTTCTCCGAATATGTAGAGGAAATCATGGAAGTCTTCATGGACGACTTCTCCGTTTACGGTTCCTCTTTTAACGATTGTCTTTCTAACCTTTCTCTTGTTTTGCAAAGATGTGAAGACACTAACCTAGTTCTTAATTGGGAGAAGTGTCAATTCATGGTTAAGGAAGGAATCGTGTTAGGTCACTTAGTCTCTAGTAGAGGGATAGAGGTAGACAAAGCTAAAATAGAGACCATAGAGAAACTTCCTCCCCCAATTTCGGTGAAGGGAATAAGAAGTTTCCTAGGACATGCTGGATTTTATAGACGTTTCATTCAGGACTTTTCTAAGATATCAAAACCTCTCACTAATCTATTGATGAAGGATGCGGTTTTTGAGTTTTCACAGGAATGTCTAGATGCGTTCAACACCATTCGGCAAGCTCTAATTTCAGCACCCATTATCCAACCCCCGGATTGGACTCTCCCTTTCGAGATTATGTGTGATGCTAGTGACGTAGCCATTGGAGCTGTTCTTGGGCAACGAAAGGAAGGACGAACCCACGCCATATACTATGCTAGCAAGACGCTAGACGAAGCCCAGCTCAACTACGCCACTACGGAAAAAGAGTTTCTAGCCATTGTCTACGCTATTGACAAGTTTCGCTCTTATCTTGTAGGTGCAAAGGTGATTATCTACACGGATCATGCTGCGATCCGGTACCTCCTTGCAAAGAAAGACGCGAAGCCAAGGCTAATTAGATGGATTCTTCTCCTACAAGAATTCGATCTTGAGATCCGCGACAAGAAAGGCTCGGAAAATTCTGTTGCGGATCATTTGAGTCGTCTAACACATCTAGAGGACGACCATTTACCCATTGATGACTCCTTCCCGGACGAACACCTACATATCATAGAGGAGTGCATCAAGGTAATCTCCAAAGGTAACGAACCATGGTTTGCTGACTTCGTTAACTATTTGGTTTGCCAGGAGATACCACCCGGACTGTCATACGCACAAAGGAAGAAGTTCTTCAAGGACGTCCGAGAATACCATTGGAACGAGCCTCTCCTCTTCAAGAGAGGTCCGGATGGCATCATCCGGCGATGTGTGCCGGAAGATGAGATGCAAAGTGTCATCCGTCATTGTCATTTACTACCTTGTGGAGGACACGCTAGTTCGAACAAAACTAGCGCAAAGGTATTGCAATCTGGATTCTATTGGCCTACTTTATTTAAAGATGTGCAATCCTTTGTTTCTTGTTGCGATGCTTGTCAAAGAACAGGCAATATCTCTAGGAGGAACGAGATGCCCCTCAACAACATCCAGGAGGTAGAGATTTTCGACGTTTGGGGAGTCGATTTCATGGGACCATTCCCTTCTTCTTGTGGAAACCAATACATACTATTGGCGGTAGATTACGTCTCCAGATGGGTCGAAGCAATTGCCTCTCCCACAAATGATGCCATGGTGGTGGTCAAGTTCTTCAACAAGACCATCTTTCCGCGATTCGGGACGCCAAGGACGATCATTAGTGATGGAGGTTCTCACTTCATAGCCCGTCGCTTTGAAGCTCTTCTAACCAAGTATGGGGTTACTCACAAGATCGCCACCCCTTACCATCCACAAACGAGTGGACAAGTTGAGATCTCAAATAGGGAGATCAAGGGAATTCTAGAGAAGACGGTTTCAAGGACTAGGAAGGATTGGTCCTTGAAACTAGATGATGCATTATGGGCATACCGGACTGCATACAAGACTCCCATAGGAACCACACCATACAACCTTGTGTATGGGAAGTCTTGTCATTTGCCGGTAGAGCTAGAGCACAAAGCGTTTTGGGCTATCAAATGGCTGAATTTCGGCATGAAGGAAGCGGGAGAGAAGCGTCTCCTAGACATCAACGAGCTGGATGAACTCCGTTTGAACGCCTATGAAAACGTTAAGATCTACAAGGAAAGAGCAAAGCGTTGGCATGATAAGCATATCATTCCAAAGGACTTCCAAGAAGGAGATCAAGTTCTCCTCTTCAATTCGAGACTTCGCCTCTTTCCAGGTAAGTTAAAATCTCGTTGGACTGGACCTTTTCTAATTAAGCGTATTTTCCCCCATGGTGCAGTTGAAGTATGGGGTGAAGCTAGTGGAAGTTTTAAGGTGAACGGCCAACGACTCAAGAAGTACTCGCCGGAACTCCAAGCTGAGGAGTTTGCACCTACCGCACTCGAATAAGTGCGAGATTGGTCTAGCTACGGACCTTAAACAAAGCGCTTCTTGGGAGGCAACCCAAGGTATTGCATTCTCGTTTTTGTTTTCGATTCATAGATTAGCTTAGAATAGACGTTTTCGCTTTGTTTCGCCTCGATTTCTTCCGGTATGTTCGTGTTTTTGGTTGTAGGAATGATGGAAAAGGAGAAAGGAGGGATAATGTCAAAGAAAAGCGACGAAATTTGGACTTTGAAGCTTTACAGAGGGTTCCACGGCCTAAACCACGGCCGTCATAGCTACAGTGGCCGTAATTCCCAAAAGCCTGTGAAAAATCACCAAAACCACGGGTCCGTACATTTCCACGGCCGTGGAATGCCCCGACAGACCGTGATTTTTGAAATTTTGCCTGCGAGTATAAAAGCCACACTTCGTCACAAAAACACCACAATCCTTCCCCAATTCCACGACCTAGATACCGAAAACACGAACCCTCTCCAAATTCTTCATTTTCTAATCGTTTTCAACGATTCTTCGTCCTAAACAGCAGCACCACCACCACCACCAGCACCAGCACCAGCCGATGCCCCCGCATGGTATGGTCACCCCCCGGGATGGTACGAGCAGATGCCGGATTGGGCTACCGGACTTTCAGAGAGAGTCGGAGCACTAGAGATCCGGGCGGATGCTAGAGACGGACGCCTAGACGACCTCGACCACATGATGAGGGACGTCTACCGCCAGCAGTTTGGGCGGTTCTATGATCCGAGTTTCTCTCCATTCCCACCACCACCGCCGCCGCAGTGATCGATGCATGACAGTTTGTTTTAGACATTCCCGCCACCACTTGTGAGTTTCTTTTTCTTTTGCTTTCTTTTGTTCTTTCTTGTGAACATTAGGGACAATGTTCGCCCTAAGTATGGGGTGGGATGTACTAAATGTTTGTAATAACTCTACTCTATATGTTGCTTCCATTACGAGACTATCATTGCATGTTCATTATATGTTACATGTTTCATTCTTGCATTGCATGAAAAGTGACTTGAAAAACCCATAAAAATTGAAAAATTTTGAAAATTTTGTGCTTCTAATGAATTGAGATGATTTCCATGATAATCACTACTTGTGAATTGAGTTTGATGACAATTGCATGCTTAAAAGGATTGTAAATTGAAATGAATTTGAATGAATGAATTTTACCTCTTTTACAAGCTTTATAATGTGAAAACGTTACCTAAATCATGTTGAGAGATTGAAGTTGAAATCACATTATAAGTTCCTATACTTCTTGTTGAAATGATTAAGGCAATTCGATACTTTCTTTCTTCTTTCTTTGATCATCTAGCTCCTCATTGAAATATTAGCCTCCCTTACCTATCCGGGAATTTGGAGAAGTGAATGAGAAAAAGGCATGTTTGATGTGGGAGGGCCATGAGAGCAATTATTTGCAATCAATCGAATAGAAAGAAATTATAAGTTTGGGGAAGTCAATCATGACGATGAGTAACTCGGCACCATTCACATAGCCGGGTGTTTGTGTCTTGCCAAAATCGGATTGAGCGATATTCCTAGCGGATTATGGTATGTGCGCTAAGGGTTTGAGGCATCTCTTGCAATTTTGAGAAATGCCAATCTCCTAGGCTTCGGTTTTTGTGCACCTCTATCCATAACTCCAAAAGTAAAGTCGAAAAAGAAGAGAGCAAAGCTCTAAGTGAAGTGTTGCGGAAACCGCAAAAGAAGAAGAAGGTAGTTGTCCACTTTCCCGGATTTATGCACCACTCTCCCTTAAAGTTTTCCCTTCTCTTCCATACTCTAGACCTTTTCTTTGAAAGTCCTTAAGATCAAAAGAATGTTATATGGCTTGGTGATCTAAATTGAAGTTCTTATGATTGATTTTGATAATATTTGAAGGTTATAATGCTTGTTTGGAAGTTAAATTGATTCATGAGTTTTCTTTGCCTTTTACTCTCTAATCAAGTGTGTGAAAGTTTGAAAAACGATTGAAGCAAGGTTTGAGAATGATCTATTCTTTAGAAGTCACTTTCATCCAAAAGAAGGTACACATATTTCATCCTAACTCTTGTTTAAAACTTTTTGAAAGACTTTGCTTAGGGACAAGCAAGTACTAAGTATGGGGTTATTTGTTAGCATGAAATATTGTGATATTTTAGGCACGTTTTCTAATCGTATTTGATTCATATTGATAGTCTTTGATTGAGCTTTATGCATATGTGAGCTAGTATTGCCTATATTGTCGATATGGATGTCTACACGAGTTCTATGTTGATTATAGGTGATTTGGAGCTATTTCCGAACGGAATCGAGCAAAGGAGAGTTGAGTTGATATGTCCATAGATCGAAGACACTTTTTGGAAGCAATTTGGAGTCTTAGATTGAGGAATGCACGAATGAAGGCCAAAAACCACGCTCTTACCCTAAATTACGGCCGTGGAAACCAAGTCAGAATTCGATGTTCATTCCAGGGGATATTACGGCCGTGGAACTAACCGTAGTAGTTTCCACGCCCTAAATTACGGTCGTGAAAAGATTCCACGACCGTGATTTTGGCGAATCTTTTCGCCATGTTTCGAAGCCACGATCTTTTGAAGATTGGGCCGGGCCGACATTTTGCCCTGCATTATAAAATAGACGGATGAGGCAAGATTCCGTCACCTCGCTTACGACCTTTCAACCCTCGCTTAGCGGCAAAACGCAAAAACCCTCATCTTGGAGGTAATTTGGAGATCTCATTGAAGATCAAAGTTCATATTGAAGAGTTGCTGTTGGTGATCTTCGTGTTTGTGGAAGATCGAAGTTGATCGAAGTTCTTGGAGGATTTTGCAAGAAGATCTCTCTTCTTGTTTAGGTTTGATTCAGAATCGGATTGACATCCCGTTTCTCTTCTTTCCTAAAGATTGTGATTGCTTGGTCCGTTTTGAATCTTTAGATAACACTTGTTCTTGATTGTGATTCTGAGATTCACTTGAAGATTATTGATAGTTCTTGAAAGTTTTCATCTTTTATCTCTTAATTCTTGAATCAATATCAATATGACAGTTATTGGCTAAAAACCCTTAACAATTCTAAGGTGAAGGGTTGATAGTTGTGGCTTAGATGATGATAGATCGATCGTAAACAGATTAGACCCTGAGAGTTAGAGAATTATCGCCGACAACCCTAAATCACGGGCTGTTCTTGAGTTCCACGACCGTGGAATCTCAAGAACTAACCGTGATTTTCCTTAAGTCTACGAGCCTGCTTTTACTTTAATCTAAAGTTAAAGATTTGCTTTAGCTTAGCTTGGACTTGTCTTTTCTAGGTGGTAGTGAAGCCTCAACAACCTCTACCTCGATTGTGAGCCTCAACAATCTCAATCGGATAAGTTAGTCTTGATCTTTAGATTATAAGTTTGGGTATTTGATACTAATCCTTGCCTTTAGAATCTTTCTATATTGAGCCTCAACAACCTGTATAGGGAGTGTCTTTTAGGTGAATTACATAAGGTTTTTGGAACCTCAACCGTACGATTACCTTACATTAGTATACCCTTGCATATCTCGACTCTGTCTTTATATCATTAGTATATCTTGAATCAATTGCCACAGCTGGATACTTGGATCTTTAGGATTGTTGTTTTCCCGATAATTTGCAAACTCCCATATTCACTTGCTTGATAATCTGCGATCGAGTTCGTTCCACCCAAATCCCTGTGTTCGATACTCTGGAATTCTTGCTAATCTACGTCGATCCGTACACTGCGGGTTCGCTTGCTTGATTCTAGTTTTATAAATTTAAAGCTTATTTGCACACACCTCTAGGGGCGAACACTCCTGGACGCCTCACTTGCTGGTTTGGGTCCATCCTCTGCCCTAGGGTATGTGGTATACCTGCGAAAAGAACATCTCGGACTGGCATCCGAGGTGGAAGTATCTCGGCCGCGGCAACTGGAGCGGGGTCCTGCCTCGGTCGAGGGTCTGGTCAAGGCAAGATCTGAGCTCGTAACCCAGCCATGTCAGCTGCAATCTCTGCAGCTCTGGTGCAATTTTCCTCCCTTTCACGCTGCAACTCCTCCCTATTGAGGCGCAGCTGTTCCATCGCCTCTTTCAACTCGGCCTCAAGATCACGATCGTCTCGATTGGCCATTTTCGCTTCTTTCAAGCGTCTCTTATATGTCTTTTCTGGTTCGGGATCGTAAGGAACGATTTTCTTCCCAGCACGGGTTCTTCACATAAACTTAAAAAGAAGAACCTGCGAAAGTCACTCAAGTAGAGTGGTTAGTAGCAAAGGGGACAATAGCCTCGAAAGACTACCGCAACCGGCTCGGTCTAGACCAAGTCCCCGGCAACGGCGCCAAAAACTTATTCGCTCCAAAATGGTGTGTGCAAGCTTTAAATTTATAACCCAAGAAGTATGCTAAAAACAAGGATGTGAACCTGTAGTGTACGGATCAATTATAGTAAAAGCAAGAATTCCGGGGTGTCGATCTCAAGGACTTAGGTGAAACAAAACCAATATAAGTAGTCAATATTGCAACTAACCACAAAAGCGATTAAAACAATCAAAGATGATAATAAGGTTAATTAAAGGAAATATACAAAGCATCTAGTTGTGGTTTCAACTCAAGATCTCAAGATACGCGGACAAAGCTGAGGTTTTGCAAAGGGAAGTTGTTACTAAAGTGGAATAGATCACCGGGTAAGTCTCACTACTCACAATCCCAAACCAAAGAACCTATTACCGGGTAAGTCTCAAGGTACTAAGGAAAAGAACTATAATCTAAAACCAACAAACCAACTAAGGGAATAGAATCAACCTTTACCATGTAAGTCTCAGGCTAACTCACAAAGATGGAATGAAGGCACACTCAAACCCCAATAAAGGATAAACCTTTTATTACCTACACTTTTGATCATGGGTAAACAAACAAAGGAATTATCGGGTAAGTCTCATCCTAAGCTTGCATTGAACCAGGAAAGGTGTAATAAGAATAGGATTTGGCAAACTCTAACATTTAACTCTCAGTTACGGATCTGATAAGGTCACCTCGGTGAGTCAAATTCCATCCCGGCCGAGATGTTCATCGACTGAACGAGATGTTCTAGGGTTAAGGATAAAGACTCGAGCTTTCAGGGTCCTACTGGAATTAAGATTATTCTATCATTGTTTTTCCCACGACTTTCAGCCAATCACCCTAGAATCGCACAAGGAAATTAGCCACTCGTCATCATGAAAGCAATAATCAAATATATGGGAAGAGAATGAATATTTGAACACAAAAACCTTAAGAACAAAGCTTCAATAACTTAATCAAATATCAAACAAATCAGCGTTCCTTGGATCACAAATCCAACAAGACAATCAAATAAAAGGGAATATAAGAAAGTATTACAAATCTCTTCACAAAAGCTATAACAAGCTATGAACTTCTTTCCTTCAATCTTCCTTCAACCTTCCAAAAATCCTTCCTAATTGCAGCATCTCCAATCCCCAAGTGCTGCGATGGTAGCGGGTTGCTGATCCGACGATCCGAAGATCGGTGATCCGTAGATAATTCAACCCTTTATATAGGAGAATTATCTTCCAAAGATAAAATATCTTAAAAAGATAATTTCCTAATAAAATATATCCATATTTCTAAAATAGATCTCCAAAATATATGATCTTCCTTCCAGAAATCCAGCCCAAAAATATAAGATCTCTCTTTCCAAAAATAAAAGATTTCAGCCAAATAAAATATATCTCGCCGCGTCCAGGGTATTCGCCTCGGTCGGGGCGCTCCTCTAGATCACCTCGGTCGAGGTGACTATGTGGTCAACCAAGGTGACTCTCAGATGAAGGTGAAATCTCTCAAATCTGGTCCAAAGTAAATCTTCTTTGTTAATTTCATGCTTCCTGAGTTCTTCCTTAAGCTCCAAAATGTAGCTCCAATGACTCCTTGACTCCTTTAGCTCCATTTCAGTCCAAAATGTGTCATTTTACCTACGATTACAACGAAACTTGGTGTAGACCTCGATTCCCGCAAAGGTAGATGAAATGACAATATAATCACATAATATACATTCAAATATGCAGATTATTGAAGATAAAACGTCTAAACAAGTCCCAAAATATAGACTATAATACATGCTATCAATAATCTCGAGTAAGTCTTTTGAACAAATTTGAGCGAAAAGCTTCGTGTTAAAAAAGATCGAGGGTTTCATGGAGGTGGAACATGGCATGTTGGTGATTTTAAACTCTTCTATCGATTTCGCTGTATGTTTAGAGTCGTGTTTGGATTGCGGTCATATGGTGTGTTTTCATGACGATTTCTTTTTGAAGGGAGACACTTCTCCGGAATATCGCCGTTCACTTCCCCAAGAGTATGTATCCTGTTATACATGCATGTAGTGGTGCTAGTCCGATAATGCTTGGCTTGTCCATTACCGCTTCATATTTGGGAGAGATTTTTTTATCATTGTGCGCTATCTTTTTGTTGTTCTCCTTTACTTTTTTTCTCTTTTTCACCAGTTTTGGGTTCGCTATGACGGTTAGTTCCGTCCTTTGACTTCTTTCAACCTCTCGTTTCACCTTTTCATTTGTACGATGATCGAATCAATAACTTTTATCTCTCAAAAAAAACAGGTACCACTATTCAAATGTTTTTAATCATAATAATATATCATAATATTCAATTTATTTTGTTTTCTAATACAAAATATGCTTATATTATTGATATTATTAAATCAGAGGTGGGATGCACCAGGTCGACTTGACCCAGCAAATTGGGTCAAATCGAGTACACATGAACTGTTTCAAGTCTGTCGGGTTCGGATCAGGTTCAGCTCCCGAGTTAATCACTCAACTCAGAAATTTTCAGTGTCATGTCATGTTTGGACGCATCAAATGCACCTGCAGAAAAGGGAGATAAAAAAAAACATGCACTCCAAATTAGAGCAGCAAGTATAATCCAAGTATCCAACAATTCATGAGCCTTCTTTCCTCACTATCTATAGGCTTGTCGGCAGGTTGATCCGCGAATGCACCACCACACAGTCATCTTCTTCCCCTGGCTTCTTCATCACTCCAATGGCTACCCAATGCAAATTCCAACTTGTCAGGCTATATTAAATTACCGGACTATGTAAGCCAGAAGTCTAATTGCTACATAGCTAAAAAGACTGGGAACGGAGCACACTGTATACAAGCTATAACGTCAAGGGTGTCATTGTCTATGCTGACCAAACTTGTTCGAGGGATTGCCATCATCTTCAAGCCTGGAGTTTCAGCTCAGTAATCAAATTAGTATCCATTAATCATTAGTCAGTGCGTCTTGTGGTATTCGCTTTGCTCATCAACAATCGGCATTGATCAACTTCCTGGATCATTAGCCTGTGGCAAATCTGCTCCATTAGATGGTGGAGTTTGCGGCTGTGGACTGCTGGCACCGCCTATTTGGTAGTCTTCGTGAATATCGTTCAAATTGTTCCACTCAACACCTGCTATGTTTTGTGTCATGGAATCACAAGGACTATAATGGGAGATTAGTATTATGAAGAGGAATAAGCAAGGTGCAAGGATACATTCTGTCCACATATCAGTGATGCTAAAGTCAGCATCTGATTGCAACCAGTAATCTGCTTCACTCTGCAACACAGTAACAGTGTGGTCATAAAGGGAAGCAAATCTCACAACGAACACTTATAAACAATATATTGTCACGGAATGAATGGTATGGATTGAATCAAACTTACATCAACATCAGGAACGATCTTCATGATGCCACTCACAAAATCCTGAGACGATGTAGCATCTGAGCACATTCTATCAGCCTCCTGCACTTGCATTTCAATACCTCCACCTCCGTTCTCCATTGGCACTATTGCTGCTGTGTTCTCAATAGATACAGGATTTGTTGGCACAGTAGGAGGTGGCACAACACCACTGATATCCTCAAATTTCTCTTCAAATTGACTGAAAAGGGTGACATTAGTTTTTTATGCACGACAAAAGCTTGAAGATACAACACTCGACCAACAGCGACAGAACAGAATGAGATTTCTAAGCTCTTCATCTACTTTAAAAAAAAAGAGAAGAGAAAAAAAAAAGGCCTCTAGTTGAACACTTCATTTATCCCATGTTGAGAGCCCGTATCCTAACAGAAAACTGGACAAGTCAAATATCAAGCAAATATTTACCCATTTAGTTTCACGTTGTCATCAAAATTTCTTCCATTAATCATGAAAAAATAAAACCCTTAAATCACCGATAATTAATCCACCAATCCATTGGATTAGAACGCATCAGACCCAATATAATGTTCCACCTAAGATGCAACAAGATATGTTGCTGCCATTTCTTATTTTCGACTTCCTGTGAACGTCATTCTATTTTATATTTTGGTGCTTTACAAATTACAATTCTTCTAAAAAATTCAATCTCTGTTTTCAAATAAATCTGGTGAACAAGCTAAGCCCTGTACCTATTTAACGTTCACACCTATGTAATGACAGGAGACTATCTTCTTTCTGCTCTATTTCCTCTAACAAACCAACCAAAGCTTAATTTCAAAAAGATTCCACATTAGAATCCTTGTTTTAATCATGTCATTGTCATAATCTATGGATACAAAGTTTTATTTTGCAGCAACTATCTTAAGAATTTACATTTATTAACACGGGAAAAGAAATAATACCTGACAAGGTACACATCTATTGGACCCATTGAACTTCTAAGCACTATCCTGTATCTCCGCTGAGGATAATCAGCCTATTCACCAGAACAAAAACCATGTTAATCAACCAAAAAGTGGAAGCTAACATAAGGATTTAAATTATCAGCCTCAAGTTACCTCATTTGGATCTGGAACCTCCAATGTGGTTCCATGTGGAGCTTTAATTGCTATCAAGGTCTCATTCTGTAATACAATAATAGTCAACAATCTTAGACGAATGTCATCAACGAATCAAAGAGTACAATTCAGAATCAATTAAAAAGGGCTAAAATCAGGATATTTAACCAAAAAGACCAAACCTGAAAGCATGGTAAGTTCTTTATATCCTCTTCGGTCACAAAAAGCCACCTACAAAAGAGATTTGTTAGATCAAGAAATTATTAGACCATGAACATTACCAGATACTTAGGCAGATAATAGAAAACTCAAACCTACTTCTGATTATTTTCATCCTCACTAAGGTCACGTAGTTTTTCCTCCATGTCTCTGCGACAGTCAAATCAAAACTCAATAACATAGTTTAGGGGCTGCAAACAGCATCATGAGACTTGTTCGAAAGCATTCTCATAGACAGAAACCTTATTTGGTCATCCAATCTGCGTTCCTGTAGAGAAAGGCTCTCAACTTCTGCCTGCAAAAGATGAGAAAAACAAGCATCTAAGAAGGTGATGAAATCAACACCTGTAGACACTTTTTGCTTACTTCGTTAAGAACCGGAAAGAGGGTTTACTTTTAATAGGCAAAAATTTAGCCCTGTTCATGATAGATTTTTAAGATAATTTTCTTTTGACTTGACTGTCTCAGTCATGTCATTGCAGTTCAAAATATGACGTGCAGAGGGCTTAACATTTTTTTCTCAGAAACACTATCAAATATAAAGCTTGTATGGGAGATGCAGCAAAACATTTGTTTGTTTTTTTGCAAAGTTATTAGTCATTTACAGCACTCTAAATAAATACGAAGAAGAATGCAGATAGCCAGCAGGATCATCTTGCTCATACAATGTCCCAGAACCAGTTGGAAAACAATCTTTTCCAGATTGCATACCTGTAAAGTCCCAATACTATCATCAGCTTCTCCCGGCCTAGCAACACCAGGTCCTCTGACGAACGATCAATTAAGTCAATAAGTATAGGATGCAAAGACATTGGTTAGATTTTTCAAGTGAGCCATCACCAAATCAGACAGTAAGTTTCTAGTAGTTCACACAATCACAATTAGGAACATACTTCCATTGAATCCTGTTTTTCAATTTTTTCTCTATCAGGCCTATCCCTTCTAGAACATTTGTGATGTCATAAATCCTTCTCTTTTGTACCTGGAAATCACAGTATCAAGCACATCAGATTCACTAGAAGACATGAATTAACTTGATGAAATGCGAATGATCACCTCTAGAGTATCAGCAGCTTTATTCAAATCAAGTATACCATCTTCAGCTTGCTTGATCAAGTGAATGAACTTCTTTGTCAAAAGACCTGAACCAGCCCATAGAAAGAAATAGAGGCTTGGACTCATTCTTTTTCTTCCAATTTCAGAAATTTCAAAATGGCATCAAAAGGAAACAAGAAACATATCAATTAATAGTGGGAACGGAAAGCAATTACTAAGGGAGCTATCGTAGCGACATGAACTGAGTGGGGTAAGATTAATGCCAGGAGAACCTGCAGAAAGATTAAACTTATGTTAGAACGAAGAAGCATTAGAAGTCTCTTTCAGATATTTCAGATTCTGACAATCTGACCATATGATGAAAGATAGGCCACGAGCAACTGTCTTGCAGAATCAAATGAAGCCAATGTTAGATAAATATTCACAAGCTATAATACTAACCAACATTAGGTATTGGAGTTTGAGGCCCAGATCTAGTGGATTTTGAAACCCTCGGTGCTCTTCCTTTGCCTGCTCTTCCTGATACAGGTGTTTGAATGGTACTATTAGCTGCTTCAATGCATCCTGCACTGGACGCCCAGTCACTGGACTCAGCCACGTGGTCAATTACTTCAATTTTCCGCTTAATCGGCTGATACACAGTTTCAAAATCCATTCCAGAGACAGCAGAAGACATAAACAGAAAAATACAATGGTCAAGTTAGATTCATCATAGTTAGAAGAGAAGATAAGCAGCAAAGTTTGTCCGAAAAATTTGAAGACTTGATGATGAATCTATATGCAACTAATTGAGGGGGGAGACTTACTTAACAGCTACAATATTGAAAACTAAGCAAATCCAAGCAGAATACTACAATCACTGTGCCCATGTATACTCTCCTGGCTGAGATCATCCAGAGAATTGGTTCAAAAATCCAATTAAAAATCCCTATCCAACACAATGCAAACAAACTAAGGTACTGAAGTGAGGTTCCTACCTCATCTAACAACCAAATGTGTAAGTCATTAGAATGATGACCCTTATAAGAAGCAAATGCTCATTAGAACTGCACACTACTCACAATAACCATGAATGCTGAAACAGCTAAAAAAATCATGGAGAGCACTTAATTATGTTCTTTTAACACAATGGAGCAATCTAAATCTAAGAATAAGACTTATTCATCAACAATTGAGCATCCAGTTGAATAGTAAACATATTCCACTACAACCTAAATGCAGCTCAAACAAAACTCTAACCACAACAAAAGAGCAGATCCTGAGACATCATTAACTTCAAAACTCAAATCCGGGGGAAAAAAAAACACTAGAGTGCAATTGCAAGGAGTATTAATTAAGTAATTAACGAGGACTCACGGGAGACTTGACCACTATAGCTTCAGTAGTCTCAGGCAGACAACGTTCAGCGGGAGAAGCGAAACGATGATAGTTAGCGGGCGCTACAAACGGCGGCTTCAATGAAGTGAAAGGTAGCTGGCGTCGAAGAGGTGGCTGTGGTGGCAGTTTTTGTTGCTGCGACAGCTGATTGGAGCCATTAGAACTCGACATCGGATATTTAAACCTTCGAAAAATATTCAATCAAGTGGAAATTAGACCGATCGTCGAATTGAGAGTTGAGTTTGCGAATGGGGGTTTGAGGGTTTTTGGACAGCGAAAATTGAGAGATAAATTGGATAGAGTGGTAAATGGTGAATAGTTGGATGAAGAAGAAGGAAAGATAGTCGAAGAATATGAGATCTAGTGGTGGTTGTGGCGGCGGGGGAAGAGGTGGTGGCGGTGGTGGTGGTGGTGCAAATAAGGAGAAAGGGGAAGGAGGGAATTTGGTTCGGATATAGATGTGGAGGGAAGACGTCTGAAAAGCCTAAATTTTATTTTATTTTATTTTTTTCTTATTAAATAAATTCATTCTAGACGGGAGAATTTTGTTTTGCACGAAAAAAATATATAAACAAAGAAGAAAAAGTTTGAAAGTAATAGTTTTGTTTTTACTTTATTTTTGCATTTTCTTTCATACAAATTTTACGGTAAATTACCGAAAATTACCCGTTAAATTGGGTGTTGAAGAGATCGGTTCCTTTTTCTATGAAAGAAACTTAGAAATCTGGTTCGGTTCAAATCTAATACAGGTTTTATCTAAACCATTCATGGTTTAGAGAATTTTTTTAAAAAAATTATTGAAATGTGAAACCGTAAAGTTTATGCAAAATTTGAAGTTTTTTGAGGCCACCATAATATTGTATTTTTGAAATAAAAATACTTAATTAGTTATCAATTATTTAATGCAAATATATGACATTTTAGCATTTACGTTTGTATTATAATTTAATGAAAATAATGGATCGAGATCTTACATTTTAGGCGACACTATATATTTTTTAATAGTTGATTAAAGTTAAAAATAAAATAAAAATATATAACGTAACTAGTCTTTATAGTTTTAATATATTGGTTCAGGCTACGAAGCACGAAACCTCTAGGCAGTGTCGTTTTTCATGTCCTTCGGTGTCGGAAACTTATTGACCACGGTCAAAGTACCGAGAACGTGATCAAGACATTTTTCCTAAGTTGGAAACGAGCCGAACACATCCAAATCATGGTAACGGACGAGGCTCAATATGAGCTTAATGGGGGATACAAAATAGATAAACAAGACATTCAATAATGCTACGTTTTATTTTTTTTTTGAATTCAAGACATCCATGACCACTACCTTAATATCACCTAACACAATCAATCTTCTTACATCTCAGTGCTTCTACAACTAATGGCACATTCACGTGTCATTGGTTATATCATATATGTTCACGTGTCATTGGTTATATCATATATGTCTCTTCTTATTATGTATAAATTTTTGAAACAAGATCTTTAAAATAATATATTATTTATATTTCCTCGTCATTTCCTATTTCCTATGATTTTTATGATTTCCGTATCCCCGTTTCTTACCGTGTTCGTTTTCATACCCGTTTCGTTTCCGTGCAACATAGGGTTCATGTAGAGAGTGGTGCTACAATGCGGATTTACGGATTAATCTGGACCGCTGATTCACTTGATCCAATGGTTTACATTCATCCACAATATTTAATGATTTAAGAGATGCGTGGCGACGATTTTTAGAAGGTACAAGTCAATTTTGTTCTTTCGAAAATTTATTTTGAATAAGGGAATGCGGTCAAATTTTTGTAGCTTTCATGAGAAATTATTTCAATTTATTATCTCATTCATAATTTTAGTTCAAGCCGTTCAAAATTATATATTATCAGTTTTGATATTTTTGTAATTAGCTAATGTACTTTTTGTTTTAATAGTTATGTTATGCACTTTTTTACTTGTATATGTTTGAACTAATAATACACAATGTTCAAATTAATGATACCTAAATTTCGAACTGATATTATAAAAGTTCATATTTTTATAGTTATGGTATTTTTGTATGATTATTAGAATACTTTTATTATAATATTTGTTAGTTCAAAATATTTATACTATTTCTCAACAAACAAAAAAAAATTTTATACTATTAGATCAACAAATATCTTTATTTTATAATTAGATAAATAATAGTATGTAATTACGCTAATTGTTCTATACATATTTGTATTTTCAATTTGTTATATATATGTATACTAATATTAAAGAAAAAAAAAACCCTTAACCCAACGTTTCGATTTTTCGTGCATTTTGCCACATGTCGATTTTTTGTGCATATTGTCACGTATTATTTTTCGTGCATGTTCATTTTTAGACGTTTTTACTAAAATATTAGGTAAACTACCTATTTTTTATTATATCTTTCGACATATATTTTAGCAAATCCTTCTATTATCTTGTACATTCACAAATTATATCGGACAGCGTTACCTTTATAATGCATCAAATATCAATACTTATAATTAGATAAATAATAGTATATAATTATATAAACCACTAATTGTTCAACATATTTCTATTTCAAACTTGTTAGTAAATAATGTTCTTAAATTAGTAAACATAGATATTTGTAACTAAATAATAAAACTTTAAAATCTAAATTTAATTAAAACACATCAGAGCATGTCACAAGCATTACACTAGTTATGACTTATGAGTAAGAGAAGGGAAAATGTCCTTATCAGTATATGCACCAACAATGGTCTGAAGGCCCTCCAACTATTGCTTTGTTACATTCTTAGCCAAGAAACACCTTAAGCATACACAGCCTAATAATAATAATGGCATGAAACACCAACACTTGCGATAATTCACATAATTCTTTCTCCAAAATGAAGCAATTATGGAAGAAACATAACAAGAGAGAGGGTACTTTTCATTGATCTTTTGCCTTCTTCCTAGCCATGAAGCGTTCCTTTGCAGCTGCCAATGCGTCTTGAGTTCTCTTATGATGGTTAGGCTTAGGCTGTTCAGGAGCCTGTTGTTCATCTGGTTGGCTTGGAATTGGATCTCGGGGTTTGGGAAGACCGTGAAGGGAAGCTTCACCACTTTGCTTCTCATCCGCCTTGGGTGGTGTAGGTGACCTGACAGCTTTGGCAGGTGAATCACTCGACGAGGGACCCGCCTCTGCCCTATCAACAGCCGGAGGTTGTTGTTCCTTCTCCCGTCTGGCCAACTCGGCCTCCTCTTTCATGGCTGCCTCCCTTGAACCATATGCAACATTTTGCGCAAGGCTGAAGTAGAAATCAGTTATGTCACTTTTTTTGGTAACCTGCAAAATCAGTTATGTCAGTTAAAACACTGACTAGTATTTTGTATCTACATGTAGAATAAAGATAGAATATCAATAAGCAGATATGAGATAATTCATAACGGTGTTATAATAATACATCGTCTTTCTCCTCACGGAGTTCGCGCAATCGTTCTTCCTCTAACCACTTAGCCTGCTCCGCAAGCTTCTTCTTGTAAGCACTTGTGATGAACTTGTCTTTGTCTGCAAAAAGATGGTCATCTTTTGTTCTTTCCTTGGCAAGCTTCCTCTCGTAAACAACCTCTTGCTCTCGTTCACGTTGCTTGGCTTTGTCCATGAGTGCTTGAATATATTTGGGCTGCAAAGACATGATTCATCAATTACATCAAACACGAAATCACAACCTAAGCAAACTAGCTCCTCCATTTTACCAAATGGAAAAAACAATATAAATGAAGGGCAGTGAAGATGCAAACATACTCTTGCTTTTTAGTTTATATGGGTTTGGGAGAACAGCTGAAAAGAAACATCAACCAAAGACAACCGGCAGCACCACCACAATGCAGGAAGAAATTTATTTGTATTGAAACAAGAATTTGAAGGAGCAGTAAATAATGTGGAATATATCTAAACTCAAAAGCGTGACAGATGTGGCAACCAGAGCAACAATGAGAGTCCTAATGTAGCCACACCAGTTGCATTCAAGTGAAAAATACTGGAGCCTCTGTTCCTACTATTGGTAACATCAAAGTCATACCTCAAATACAATATAGCATATCATTTTCAACCTCATTAGAGATTATACAAATCAATGGAAATCGGCTAACCATACTATTCTGAAAGTGAAACAAGAAAAATTGCATACAAATTAGAGCATTTGAAATGAAATTAGCATCAGCAAAGGGAGATTAAATGTATTGCCAAAAAATGCAATGCTACCCTCTTCCACTGAAAATTTACAATTCTTAATCCTTCTAGTTGCTTTCCTAGCTATCCGGTTTGTGATCCATGTTCGAGAAAGAATTGGAGCCAAGTAGAAACACAGGTACAACATGCTATTTGCCCCATATAACAAAATCAATCAGAAACTCGGTACAAATACAAGCAGAAATAGTGTCCAAGTGAAATTATGATACAATTTGCTCCATCATAATATGCACCATGAAATATTTGTGGAAGAAACCGAGCAGAATATAAACATCAAATTTCAACTCCACAAATACTAGCGGTTAAATTTGTAAATTACCTTACGCTCCTGGCGATCCTGTGCCCTAGGACGAACAGATTTCTCCTTCATCTCATCGTATACCCCATCATAATCGAAAACTGAGGGGTCCTCTTCAAGAGCTTTTTTGTGCTGTTGCTCAATCTACGAAGGATTTTCCAAAAGGTTTAAAATCCCGTGAATTCAAGGAAACCCCCAAAATACGAGAAACTAGGTAGAATGAGAACAATTTGAATCTGCCAAATATACTTACATCTCTGAGAGACTTTTTCCTGGTAGCTTGGCGAGAAATCTCCTTCTCAACATCGTCATCATCGTCGTCGGCGAAGCCGGCGGGCTTGGGAAGGGGCGGCCGCAGAGGCTGCTTCTTCTGCTGTGAGGGTGGAACCCTAAGCTGCAATCCGTACTTCTTCTCCATTGAAATCTATCGAGGGAAAGTATTTCCAGTATGTGTATATTCTTTAATTTAGAAACGTGTCTTCTCAACAAAAACTCCTAACTTTTAAGGAAATTCCGAATTGTATCCTTGGGTTTAGACTTTTTTCGGATAATGCACAAAAATTATCATATTTAAATCGATACCCTTAAGATTATATAAATTTCGTTTAAAAGGACTAATATGAGAAATATGACTATGATCGGTAATAGACTTGTTCAAGGACAAATAGATGGCATGGGGCAAGAGATGAAGTTTGGGGAGTGTTTGGGCCGGATCCAAATAAACATATAAAGCCCGATTGGACCGCTAGTCTAGTCTAGTCCAAATTTAAAAACTAGTTATTATGTATGTATTACATAACATATAATATTTTAAGCATACCTATAATATTATGTAGAATTATAACATGTTTAACATAATTATACTATATTAAGTATATTCATTGCATTAAATATATAAACTATACAATACATTTATAATAAATATCTATTAGAAATAATTTATGATAAACATATTTAAAATAAAAATAACTATCCCCGGATACCCGGCTCCTATTCGAATTTTTATAAGCTTAATCGATAATCAAATAGCTATAAAAAAAAAGGGGGTCATAGTGATAAATCATCTTATAACATCATCTTACAAATACAGATTTTATAGCATCATCTTAGAAATACACTTGACTTTTGGTGAACAACGCTTCAATCTATCAATCCACCAATATCTACCATGATATAGTCTTTGCAAAAATTTACATCATTTTTATCTTCTTTTGTGTTTTTATTGTGCATATAGAGTTCACGAAGGCACAACAGGAACAAGTATGGTTCCATAACATTTAATTGTACACCTAATAAATGGCTTGTGTCTAGCGATGAATATTGCAAATGGACATTGTTTTGGTGACCCTAAGGGTGGATCACCCTCTACCCCACTTAGTAAAATAAACTATTATTTTAATGGTTGTTGGCATAATGGGAGACAAGGCTATTAAGTAGGGAGAGTTATTTATCTTTTTTTATAAAAATTATAATTATATAGGATTATTAGATGATGGGCTTCTAATATACATTAAGCTCAATCCTTTTTAATATACTACTAAAAAAAATTATTTTAATAAATATAATTTAACCAAAAAATATTTATTTCACTTGTATTTTTAAAATTAATATTCATAATTAAAACTTTCAATAAGATATTAATTAAAAATTAAAAAAAAACTATATTCTTAACTTAGCAAAGTGTTATAGTTATAACATAATAAAAATATATATAGTAGAAGTTCAAGCGTTTTATGAAATAATTTTAATTCTTTAAGAAATTTTTTTTATCATACCAAGATGTACTCATAGTAGAAAAAATATTTAAGTGTTTTTATTACTTCCTCTCTTATAGATCCTTCTAGTAGTATTAAATTCAAGATAGTTATTTCATAACATTATAAAATTATATAAAGGGATTTTATTTTTAAAATTCGCTCAAAATACCGTTTATTTAACATAAAATTTAAAATTCGTTCAAAATATTAAATACGTTTCAAAAAAAAAATTATGTACAAATTTTGAAAATGATTGATCTTTTGAACGAATCTTAAATTTTATGTTAAATAAACGGTATTTATCAAAAAACAATCTTAAAAAAAAACTTGATCCATGTTGGTTTATTATCTCCTCTCTAATAGAAAAAAAACTTTATTCTTAACTTATCAAATTAATTATATGCCTTATAGTAATTACAAAATAAAAATATATAAAGAAGAAGTTCAAGCGTATTACGAAATAATTTTTATTTTTTAAGAAAAACAAATTTAGCATACCAAGATGTATCTAGGGGTGGGCATAAATCTCGGTTAATCCCGTCCCGATCCCGGCGGAATTTAGAAAAAATGTGTATCCCGTCCCGTGAAAAATTTGCGGGACGGGACGCGGGACGGAAACTTTCCATCCCGATTAATCTCACCCCGTCCCACATATATATAAATAATATTTTTATATTTTAAAAAATATTATATATATAAGTAATATACATAAATTATAATTTTAAAATTTTATTTTAAAAATATTTTTATATTTTCAAATTATTAGATCACTAATTCGGTCATTCTTTGTAATATGTGATAATTCTTGCGGGATTCGTCCTGTCCCGACCCACATGGGACAGGGCCCGCATGGGACGAAGAAAAAAAAGTCCTAAATTCCGTCCCGTCTCATGCCCACCCCTAGATGTACCCATAGTAGAAAAAATATTTTAAGTGTTTTTATTATCTCCTCTCTTACAGATCCTTCTGTAGCCTTAAATTCAAGATAGTTATTTCACAACATTATAAATTAGCAAAGTGTTATAGTTATAACATAATAAAAATATATATAGTAGAAGTTCAAGCATTTTATGAAATAATTTTAATTCTTTAAGAAATTTTTTTATCATACCAAGATGTACTCATAGTAGAAAAAATATTTAAGTGTTTTTATTACTTCCTCTCTTATAGATCCTTCTAGTAGTATTAAATTCAAGATAGTTATTTCATAACATTATAAAATTATATAAAGGGATTTTATTTTTAAAATTCGCTCAAAATACCGTTTATTTAACATAAAATTTAAAATTCGTTCAAAATATTAAATACGTTTCAAAAAAAAATTATGTACAAATTTTGAAAATGATTGATCTTTTGAACGAATCTTAAATTTTATGTTAAATAAATGGTATTTATCAAAAAACAATATTAAAAAAAAAACTTGATCCATGTTGGTTTATTATCTCCTCTCTAATAGAAAAAAAAACTTTATTCTTAACTTATCAAATTAATTATATGCCTTATAGTAATAACAAAATAAAAATATATAAAGAAGAAGCTCAAGCGTATTACGAAATAATTTTTATTCTTTAAGAAAAACAAATTTAGCATACCAAGATGTATCTAGGGGTGGGCATAAATCCCGGTTAATCCCGTCCCGATCCGGCAAAATTTAGAAAAAATGTGTATCCCGTTCCGTGAAAAATTTGCGGGACGGAAACTTTCCATCCCGATTAATCTCACCCCGTCCCACATATATATAAATAATATTTTTATATTTTCAAATTATTAGATCACTAATTCGGTCATTCTTTGTAATATGTGATAATTCTTGCGGGATTCGTCCTGTCCCGACCCACATGGGACAGGGCCCGCATGGGACGAAGAAAAAAAAGTCCTAAATTCCGTCCCGTCCCATGCCCATCCCTAAATGTACCCATAGTAGAAAAAATATTTTAAGTGTTTTTATTATCTCCTCTCTTATAGATCCTTCTATTAGCCTTAAATTCAAGATAGTTATTTCACAACATTATAAATTATATAAAGGTGATTTTATTTTTAAATGGGAAGCTTGAAGTGAATACGACTTATTCCGATACCGGTTTGTAGTTGCATAACAATTTAATGTTTTTGTTTTTGTAAGATTACTCATACAAATTAAGTCGTGTTGGTTTTTAACGGACAAGAACTCAGGATACGGAGAAAACCTAAAAGTTCAAGAGGATGTAAAAAAATAAACGAAAAAAATCTCAAGATGTTTAAATATATAAAGTAAATCAAATAAATATATTGCTTCAATTATAAAAGATAAATAAAATTGTAGTCTTAGATTTTGGGTACTATGTTTTCTTTATTTAATTTCAAGTATACTGATTCGGGCATTACGTTTCAGATATTGAAATTAAAGTATTAAACTTTGGGTATAAGTTTTGATATATTAATCAAGAGATTCGATTATTCTACCTGGTTATAGAGTAAGATGACAAAGTTATCAACTAGAGTTCGATTAAACCAACATGGATTAAGGGTTTTTTTTAATAATTTTTTTTGATAAATACCGTTTATTTAACATAAAATTTAAGATTCGTTCAAATGATTAAATCATTTTCAAAATTTATACATAATTTTTTTGAAACTGAATTGTTATGCAATTAAAAATCGGTATCGGAATAAGTCGTATTTATTTCAAGCTCTTACCCATTTAAAAATAAAAATCTTATATTATTTTATAATGTTATGAAATAACTATCTTGAATTTAAGACTACTATAAGGATCTATAAGAGAAGAGGTAATAAAAACACTTCAATTAATTTTTCTACTAGGATTTTTTTTCTTAAATAATAACAAAATGAAAAAGAATTCTAACATTAGGTACGGAGTAAAAGTTATTCCGAGAATAAGAAGAAATTAGAGTTATTCCGAGAATAAGAAGAAATTAGGGTCGGAGTAGACCATTCAGTCATGTGGGCAGCACATTTCAACTACACCACACTCATTTAGGGATATATCTTTAGAACTAAATATATTGCTATCAATAAAGCTATAATTGGTGAATTTTAATTTCTCACCTCATCTTATTTTTAATCTACCGATCCTATAATTTGTATATATTTTTGTGTAATAATAATTATAATTTTGTATTATTTTTTTTTAATTATAAAAAATATTTACTAAAATTTGTACTTTTATTTATATAAATGTTAAATGATAGTTATAAATCAATAAAGTAAAGATATAACTATTAATAAAAATTAACACAAATATTTAAGTTTGAATTATAATATAATATTTAAAATAACTTTTTGAATTAAATTATTATATTATAATCGAACTTAAATATTTGCGTTACTTTTTATAAATAGTTATATCTTTACTTTATTGATTTATAACTATCATTTAAATTTTATATAAATAAAAGTACAAATTTTATTAAATATTTAATATAATTTAAATTTTATTACGAAATTATTAGTATTATTCAATAAAAATACATACAAAATATAGGACCGATTAAATTGAAAATAACATGAGGTGGAAATTTGAAATGCGCCAAGCGTAGTGTTGAAAAATAAATTTAGTTTTGAAGATATATATTACTAAATCAATGTGGTGCAGTGGGAACGTGCTGCCCACATGTCCCGATGGTCCGAGGTTTGAAATCCGTCTCCCTCAAAACGAGGTGTTTTCGCTCCATTCTCATTAAACAGTGGTATTATATATTTTTTTCATTTTCATTTTG
Organism: Fagopyrum homotropicum; assembly: GCA_033239125.1. Taxonomy (NCBI): domain Eukaryota; kingdom Viridiplantae; phylum Streptophyta; class Magnoliopsida; order Caryophyllales; family Polygonaceae; genus Fagopyrum; species Fagopyrum homotropicum. The sequence goes on along the minus strand of BSWB01000001.1, from coordinate 136,449,148 downwards.
TTAGAATTCTTTTTATTATTTAGGAAAAAAATCCTTTCTACTATGGATACATCTTGGTATGATAAATTTTTTTTTTATTAAAGAATAAAAACTATTTCGTAATACGTTTGAGCTTCTACTAAATATATTTTTATTATGTTATAACTATAACGCATAAAATTAATTTGATAAATTAAGAATATTGTTTTTTTTAATTTCTAATTAATATCTTGGTGAAAATTTAATTACAAATATTAATTTTAAAAATAAAAGTAAAATAAATATTCTTTTGGTTGAATTATATTTATTAAAATAATTTTTTTTAGTAGGGTATTAAAAAGGATTGAGCTTCATGTATTATAATTTTTATAAAAAGATAATTAACCCTCCCTACTTAATAGTCTTGTCTCCCATTATTCCAACAATTATTAAAATAATAGTTTATTTCACTAAGTGGGGTAGAGGTTGATCCACCCTTAGGGTCACCAAAACAATGTCCATTGCAAATCACCGCCAGACTCAACTTGCATTCTAGTCATTATTATCAATCAATTATTATTATTGCTATCATTAAAAAACTGTTAGGAATAAGTTAACTAGGATGGTGAACATAATTATTAATTTGACCTATTTTGAAGGAGTTAATTAGATTATTAAGTCCATATTTAGTGTAAAAAATTATTTTAAGATAATTAAAGGAGCTAATTGATTTTATTTTTCTTTGTAGAAAAATTCTTATAAGATCCTTATCTTACTAACCTATAATTTTAGCTTTTTGAGAGCACTAAATGCTTCATAATAATATCATATTTTGCTTCATATTAAGTTCATATTTTGGCCTATATCACCCAATTAAATCTCCAAATTAAACCTTCATTTTTGTAACTCCTAACATTGACTACCCAATCAACTTTTAATATTCACTTCATATTTAACACCATATTTTGTTTCACATTAAGTTCATATTTAATCCTATATCACCCAATAAAATCTTCAAATTAAGAATTTATTTTTGTAACTCCTATGGTTGTAACTCCTAATATTGACTACCCAATTGACTACCCAATTAACTCCTAATATTGACTTCATATTTAAAATATTTTATTTACTTGTTCATACCTATAAAAACTCCTCTAGAGAAAGGACAAGTGGGGTTATAGTGTTTGCAAGAGTTTTGAACATTCACCTTTTAAGTATTTTCTCAAACTTATTTTCTAGGTTGGAGAATATAACCACCGTTTGTATTCAAGGTAAAACTTGGTTGTTCTTGCATACCTTCATCATAGAAAATTGAGTTGTTAATTACTTTATCTTACATACGTTCATGAACAATTATCTTAACTTAGTTCTTTGGATGTGAATGTGTTTTTTTCTATGCAGTTCATTTGGTTGGAGTACAAATACTGGTGTGCACATTGTTGCTTCTTCGAACCCTTCAAATTGGCTTGAAGTTGTTTCGGGATAGAGAAAGTAGACTCGGTCATCGTTTTAATATCCATCTTTCTTGTCAAGTCAGTTATTGAAGTTTTTGTTACGTCTATGAGACCCGACATAATGGACACCTTTTGCACTTCGCAAAAAAATTTGTACCTCAAGAAACAATACAACAATAGTGAATTTGAATAAGTTAATTTCTTCTCTTTGTATTTCTTTATATATCTTTAATCGTCCAATTATCATAACTAACTTTGTTGGCATCATAACAAGAAAATTGATATCGTCACAATAATACACTTTAACAATACTATTTACAAGTCTAACCTTTTAACTTAGAACAATCCGAGATAAAATTTATTATTCGAACAATCACATTTTGATTTTGTTAACAATTATATTGTGAACTTAGATTAATTTTGCTCTCGGTCTCTTATACATGGTCAAAATAAATCTTTCAATTGGGTAGTCAAAATAAACCTTCAATATTAGGAGTTAATTGGATAGTCAATGTTAGGAGTTACAATCATAGGAGTTACAAAAATAAATTATTAATTTGAAGATTTAATTGGTGGTATAGGATTAAATATGAACTTAACGTGAAGTAAAATATGGTGTTAAATATGAAGTGAATATTAGAAGTTAATTGGGTGATATAGGCCAAAATATGAACTTAATATGAAGCAAAATATGATATTATTATAAAGCATTTAGTGCTCTCAAAATATGAATTTAATTGAGTAAATTCAAAATAAATTTAAGAAAAATTTTTACACTAATTGTCTCATTTAATTAGATATGATTTAATAACCAAATAAACTCATTTGAGATAGTTTTTTTTACAAATTAAATATGAGCTTAATAACCTAATAAACTTCTTTCACATAACTTTTTTACACATTAAATATGGACAATAGTATGAACTTAATAACCCAATAAACTATTTTGAGACAATTTTTTTACATAATTGACTCTTTTGAGACACTTTTTTTTACACATTAAATGTGAACTTAATAACCTAATAAAATTTTTTCAGACAATCTTGCACCATTATCTTCAAAATACAAGTTCTAATGGTATAAGGCATATTTATTGATTTGGTAATGATATTAAAAATATAAGGTAGAGCATCACCTATTCAAAGATCACTCTCACAATACAACTAATTATTAATTTTCTTCATGAAATATAGATGTATCATCATCTTATTATTATAACCGCGCGCAACGCGCGCGGCCTTGACCTAGTTATACATAAATTGTTTGCATCAACTGTTAATAATTAATCTGACTGTACACCTAATGGATAATTAGACATATTTCGAAGGAGTTAATGTGGTTATTAAATCCATATTTAGTGTCAAAACTATTTCAAAATAATTATTAATTAGTGTTAAGAAAACTTATTTAGGTTATTAATTAGAAGAGTTGCTCTTGATCATGTATATACTTTTTATGCGTTGTGTTTTGGTATATTTGTGCATTATAAGGAGCTTATAAAAATGTACAGAAAATTTGTTGATAAGGTCCTTATTATAGGAGTCAAAACATGTTATGATCCTTCTATTTTTTAAAACGGTACCATATTTGAATTTTTTCTCCCCCCTAGCTTCTTAGGATTATGAGGCTTCTGGTCATGAACAAACTTTCTACTAGATTGATATTATGTTTATCGTTGCAATTTTATTTAGACGGATTATTTCGTAAACATTATTGTTGTTGAACATAGAAGTTGACAGTGACAATAAGTTGGGTAGAGTTCACAACTCTCCTAAAAGGTCAATATATTTGATTAAATTTAAAAAGATAAGGGTAGATTGTGTAATTGGATAAACACCATTTGGATAAGATGAACAACAACAATATAAGAGCAAATACATATTCCCTTTTGAATGGAATAGTATTTTACAAGTACGGTAAAGGTCATGAGAACATATATACACTTACCTATGAATATACATTCACCTCGTGTTTTATAATCAGTTGTTCATACAATAAAGGTCATGGAAGTGCTTCGTACGTCTTTACACTTTCAAAAACTTCAGTAATTGGCTTGACATGAAAGAGGGTTGCTTGATATCCCGAGAAGAATCTTGTGGAATGAAGCGACAAAGAGAAAATTCATTCAAGCTTCCTTCTAGAAGTGTTGTTCTTGATATCCCTGAAGTAAGAATTTGTAATATAATACTTCAGTGCTACAAAGTAAAGAAACCTTAACTTACTAGTAATTGAAGAACTTACTCGTTTATAGTCATGTCAATATCATCAGGGTCAACAATTACATGTTTGTTCATTAGTTCAACTTTCCTAGCTATACATATTGAGATGCGAGGAATTCTCAAACAAAGATTTGTAGTTGAGTCAAAATAGGATAAAATTAGAGTTAAGTCCCCAAACTAACCTGTACATTAAAGAAATAATCCAACAAGGATTTGTAATTGTGTAAAATAGGAGACAATTAAAAATTAAGCCTCCAAACTAGCATGTGCGCCATTGGCGAGTTGATCAAGCTCTCTAACCACATCTCGATCAAAGTTGAAAATGAAATGATAGGTTAGTAAGTTTTGATGCATGAAGAGATAAAAAGAAAAGATAATATATATTGTATTTTGGAGGGGTAAGAATTTGAAATCAATTGTAGTTAATGTTAAGAGTTAAATTGCGGGAGTTACAATTCATATGAGTTCCAAAAACAAAAACAAAAATGAGAGAGTTAGTTGAGTAACATTTGGGGTTTGACAAAATATAAGGTCTTAATATGAAATATTTCGTGCTCTCAAATAGCTAAATTTACAGGGTAGTTTGCCAAAGTTACAATCCACCGGAGTTTCAAAAAAAAGTTGAAGAGTTAATTGGGTAATATATGACTTGACAAAATACAAGGTCTTAATATGAAACAATCAATGCTCTCAAAAAGCTAAAATTATAGTGTAGTAAGATAAGATTGTTATTAGAATATATTAGTTAGTCATCTAAATAAGTTCTGATTTTCAAAACTTTAATTTGTTTAGATTTATCTCAGTATGAATGCTACAAAGGACTACCAATAATAAGATTATAATTTATATTCATGATAAGCGCTAACTATAAACTTACATCTCGAAAAACAAGTACAAAGTATACTTATATTAAAGGGATTAAGTTCGAACAAGGGGAACGCGAAGTATTAACTATGACTTCAATTGCATTGACCAAAGGGATATGGAAGATTTTAAGGGGGAAATCAAGGTTTTGAAATGTTGTTTTGTAACAAAGTAGTCAAAGTAAGTATAGAGTAGAAGAAATTAATTAATAATATGTAGAAATTTCAAATGCAAGGATCACCGTAACAATGCAAGTGATGCATCTTGAGTATGTAAGTATTCAAACATGTTCCAATGTCAGGTTGATTTTGTGAGAACGAGTTTGTAATTATATGGTCATAACTCATAAGCCATATGGGGCGAGACACCTAAGTGATCTAACTAATCTCATGGGCTTGGGTAAGCATGTCATTATGTTTGGATTGACAATTAACTCCTAGAGTTATGGTCGGGATTCCATTAATAATAGGAGTGAAGAGTGCGACGATGCAAAGAAGATATGCCTGCTATCATGGAGTACAAATATAGGGGCTTGCTCCATGGGACGACCAAAGTGCAAACGACTAATAATTTGGTATCACCGGACTCTAATAAGCATGTAAATGAATATTCCGGCCATAAGTCATTTTGCATATAGTATGTCTAGGTTGATGTGATGCATATGTTGTATAATAAAATCTCTCGTGGACATAATTATTATCTTGAACTAACGGTTTATACCGACATCTTATTAGGTATTCTGCTCATAGGGACGCTAAAAGGAAGTCATATGCGGGAAATGGTTTGTTGGGGCAGTGATCTTACAAGGGCTATTTGTTTTATTTTGAGCTTCCCGGTTATTGATGGATCTATACGCTTGCATGTGTACATCATTGTCAAATTTTGTTTTTTCGGCAACGGCAATGTTGTTTTTACAACTAGGAGGTTATCGTTGTCATTTTGTGTGCATATGCATGGTATTGCGGAGTGAACTTTTAAATAACAGTTTGAATGTTTTCGTTATTTATTTGCGCTACTTGTTGCAAATATATATAAGTAATGTTGTTGTCAAACTAAATGATAGGATCCACTATATGGTCCTTAGTAAAGTGGTGACTTAGGTTATTAAAAACTGGAAGTTATAAACGCATAGTGATGGAATTACCAAACGCCAACCGCATCCGTAATACGGACCGTCACGGTTTCGAAACCCATGATTGTGATAGAACAATCACGGTCATGGATTCAAAACCGTGACGGTCACTGATTCCGGAACCGTGAATGCTCCAAACTCTACAAAACCACGGTTTTGGAAGCAATGACTGTCATTGCTTCTTCCCCAAAAATTTCAACGCGACAGAGGATACGAAAACACAAAACCGGAATCGGAAGAAGATGAAACTAATCCCTACAAACTAATGGATCAAGGTGGCGATGAAGGACAACCCTTTCATAAGCGGAAACACACTACGAAGGAGGTAAACGTTTACGAGTTTTTATGGTTTTAGGAATCGGAATTGAAATTTGTTTATGTTTGATTGAAATTAGTTTGTTTAGGTTTAAACAAGTTGGAATTAGTTGTTTTAGGTTGGAATCGGGATCGAAATCCGTTTCAAAAAACCTTGAATGAACGCCTACAATGATGTTCGTTCGAGAAGACGAACAATGGCATTCACGGTCACTGTATTAAAAATTGAATTAAAATTGAATTAAATTGATTTAATTGATTTAAATGTATTAAATTAAATGAAAATAAATGTGACGTAAGTTGTATATAATTGAATTAAAAATTGTATTAAAATGTGACGCCTACAATGACCTTCCTTCCACACTCCTTCAACCTAACAAACCAACACAAGAAAATTAGTGACAAAATCTCTCTCTCACACTCTCTCATGTTTTACAATCTCACACTCTCAATTGTTGTGATTGTGTTTGCTTTGAAGCTCCCCTTTTTCTTTGCCAAAGCAAATAACTCTTTCACGCTTCCAATATAACTAAAGGCATGTTTGGTGAGTGGTGATTATAAAGATGAAATGAAGATTATTAGATTATGTAATGAAATTGGGAGATTTTTTTCATCCTCTATGAAATAGATTATCTAGATTATGGGGTGAAATAAATATTTCATCTTCATTCCTACATTACCAAACGGGGCCTAAGTAAAGAAACTAACCTAATTATAATAATACAATTTTTAATTTTATTTTTTTGGGTTAATTCAAAACAAACACGCTCATAAGTACTAGTGACACTACAAGTTTATTGGACATTTAAATCAGGCAAATAACCAACTTAGGCAAATTTTTATCATACTATGGTTTGTCATCAAGTTTGGCTACAATAATATATTAATATATCAAGAGCATACACCAAAATAATAATAATAAAAAAAATCTAATTATTATATTATTTTCCAGTAGCCGAGTCCGAACAAGTAAATTAACAAAAGCAATACACAAGTCCAAATCCCGCATATGCAGGTTGTGTTTCGATCGGTGGCCACACAGCATGTATTCACAAATTAAAAAAAAAAAATCATCTAGAATCTCTTAAATTATAAAATTACTTTGTTCAATATAATGTTAGATTTTTTTTTGTGGATCAATATAATATTAGTTTGGGTGGAATGTTGCATGCTTATTGATATTCGTACCACGGTTTCGTGCTATATATATCAGGGGTACGGCTACACAATGCGTAGCCGTAAAAAAATAATTTTTAACCCTACTACGGCTACACGTAGTCATTTTTCCTTAGTTTTTTTATCGGAATTTTTAATATTGGCGACTACACATACGTCATGCGTAGTAGGACTACACATCTGCCATGTGTAGTCGTAGTCATTTTCCTATATTTTTTAACGAAATCAACTTATTGCTACGGTTCAACAATGCGCAGCCGGATCACGAATATGAATAACACGAACCAGGTGGTACGAATAACATGTTAAAAAAAGATAGAAAGTGTGAAGACACGTTGGTTGTTGCATGTAATGGCTAAAGAGGAGATTCTCTCACTTTTTTTGTGCCTTGACTTGTATAAAGATTCCAAGTGAGCAAAACGTTAAAATAAAAATAGCTGACAAAACTTAACCGACTGTATATCATTCTTTTTAATTATTATATTCTTTTCCAGCAGCCGAGACTGCACGTGCTAAATCGGTTATGCATCCTTTTCTTCTTTACACTATTACTTTTAGTACAACGTCAAGAATATATGCTTGCCTCATTAAAAAAAGGCTTTTCTCTTAAACAATTATTAGATTAAATACTTTATTGTGCGTCTTCAATCTAATTGGTTTAGGACTCCTTTTAGCTTTCCATGTCATTGACGCAGTGTGGAAAAATGTTTATACGGTCGTTTGAGAACCACTAGCTTATTGTAGGTGAAGCTAAGTTAAAGCTCTGAGATAAATAACTGATTGAACTAGTTGATTTTTTCGATAAATTTGTTGAGCGTTTGGAAAGTACGAGTTTATCGAAGCTGATATGAATGTAAAATTACGAAAATGGTATAATCTATATTATATTTCATTTTTAATTTTAGTTTTAAATATTAAATAGAAATTATGGTTATACAGTATTATAACAACTATATAATAAAAAATTTATATAATATTGTGAATAATTAATAAATAAAATTATTAATTTAAATTTATAAGTTGTTCTATTAAATTTAATTTGTAACTGATATTTCTAAATAAATATAAATATGTAAGAATATTTTGAATTAAAAATTAATCACTTCCTACTAAAAACCCAAAATAATACTAACTAATCTTTCACAAAATAAATTTCCACACATTTTATTAAGTAAATCAAATAATAATGTGGCTAATTAAATATGAAATTGTTATTTAAAATTTTTAAGTTGGTTTTGTATAATTTATTTAGTAATTGTTGTTTGTTCTTCTTAGGAATTTTCTAGGGTTAAGATTGGAAAAAAATTGTTGCTTCATCTCCGTCATCTGCGTAAGCTATCGATGACAAGCTTATGGAATGGACACTTTTTTCAATTTCCATCGTCTACTATAATCTTCATCAGCTACTAAAAGTTCCCTCCCAAACGGACCCATGAACACCAACTTCAACTTCTTTTCATTTATTTTTTTTGTTAAATTTTAGTGATGACTATATGTTATGATTATAATGATTTTTTCTGATTTAATTATAAAATTATTTTTAAATTGAATTTACTTTTTTCTATTTAATGACACTTTGCACAATTTTTAGTATAAATTAATCTTTTTAAACGGCTATTTAGGGTTTACCTCATCATAATAATGTTTAAATATCTACTTATACTTTAACATGTAAGGTGCCCAAAATATTAGTAGATTTATTAACAATAAAAATATACAAATAAAATATAAATTTATTGAATTATCATCAATAAAAAAAAGTTTAAATTATAGGAACTGTTTAATATGTTTATAAACATAAAAGTATTTACACCGACCTAGAAGAAAAACGGATAACAAGTTGTGCCGCCAACTTATTATGTTTATGGGTCAATCGAAAACAACTTTCATCTCTTGTACAATCTTACCGAAAAGAGCACTCGTCAAAACGTGTTGGGCTTTAGGGGATGGTGTTTTGATAATAAAAACAAAAAGATCGAAATCAGAAATAGAAGCCTAAAGATTGCTCAAAGCTTCGTAAAACTCAAAACCCATATTTACAACTCCAATGTCCCGCAAAATGTGATCTTGAAGCGCCCAAGATTGGGTCATGGAGACCACAAAAGCAAATGAAGAAGCCCCCATAACTGAGTATAATCAAAGACCCTCAAACCGAATAAGCAAATAAGCAAGCCGCCATTGAAGATCCCCAAAAAGGGCCCCTACAGACCACAATATCCTCAACCGATCCACGAGACTAATCATCAAAATAAGTTGTTGCACTCTTCCAATGCTCTAGATGACATGTCCTCAGGCTGAAATACATCTTAGAAACACCCATACAAAAACGAACCAGAAGAAGCTCACTTTGCGGGTCCCTCAACTATGAAAGAAGATGCATCAACTCAACCGCCTTAACAACTATTTTCCTGAGAAGCTATCTAACAAACCCGACGTCTCTACTCATTGACCCACCGAATAACTTAACACCCTTCGTCATCCTTGCAATGCCTTATGATAATAGTCCATCTCTAAGTTTCGACCCATCACATGAAGGCCAAAAGAGCTCAGTCTTGCGAACATTCAACTCGAGACCTAAACCCGGACCAAACTGTCAAATGATGTCAAGAGCTCTAGCCACCTCCTCATACCGACCAATAATCGTACCATCATCAAGATACCAATCATAGAGAAGAGGCTTACTACTATCATTGATTCTATGCAAAAGTGGGTGCAAGACAAGAGAAAAAATGAGTGACCCCAAAGGGTCCCCTTGTTGCACTCTAGTAGTCGACCAAATAATTTCATCTCCAATATACAACCGGACAATCTGACCATAAAAAAATCAACCCATAAAGAGATAGACAAGCATCTCTCTCTAACCTCCCTAATCAAAGTAGTTATGTCAACCATGTTGAAGGCATTAGAAAAGTCCACTATCAGCATAGCCAATGAACCATCGTCATAATGCTCAAAATAACCTTTGTACATGAACACACCAACTCTAGACCGGAGATCTTCAAGATGTTCTCTCATATCTTTACACACACCCTTCATGGCTACTTTAGACATCAACCATCTTCATATAATATCACTGTAATTGGGTCGAACCCCATTGCCAGGCTTCAACACCGGTGTAAGAGGAGTCAAAGCCACAAACTCATCCAAGCTCAGCGGACACCTGCCTCCTAACTAAAAATTAACCACTGAGGTTATCACTCTCAAAAGACATGTGACAACCGCAAAACGCTCAGCACACATAGCGTCTAAGATGTTTTGTGCCCTCAAGTCGTCTCTACCACAAGAAGTACCTTTGCGAAAGGGCTTACTACATTTAACTATCAAATCGGCATCAACAACGGAAATAACTAAAGTTTTTTTTACTCACACGGAGAAGGTATACAAAATGTAAATTAAATAAGTTGTATAATGATAAACTCGGAGATTTATTTCCAAATTATCACTCTACTTCAAATTTATCATAGAAATAAATCTTTATAATATTTCAAACTTCAAAGCACACAATTTTGTTTTATACTATAGTTTTCTATACATAGATAATATTTTCATAATTTACATGTTTATTATATCTTATTTTAAATCGTTTTCCTTACCGTACAATTATATGCCTAAAAAGATAAGATGTTAGAAATATCTACGTATAATATTTTATTTTTTCATTTAGGCTGAGCAAGTATGTTAAACTATTCTTTCATATTTTTCTTGTGGATGATTATCATTAAACTTCGTGGTTTCTAAACGTACCGCTGAAAATCTCTAAATAGCCACCACAACTACGCACTTCGCGTGCGTAGTTGATAGTGTCCTCAACTATGTAACACTCCAAATTCTCAAAACTCGGGGATTTACGGGTTAGGGGCTAACAATGGGTCCCGACCCTAGTTTGACAACGATATCACTGAATCTTACAATAAAACACAAATAAAAGAAACCGAAAATCACAAATAAAGTTTTAATGTTATGAATGCAACAACATGAGACTGTCAGCCAACGATATAAATTAAAATCATAATATGTAAGGACAATATGCAACAAAAGGAAAGTCTTATATATAAAATTCAAACCCCATCCTATGGAGTATGGAGACCCGGCCGACCACTACCTTCCAGATCACTTGACCGTTGCTCCAACCTATGACAAATCTAAACAACATAATAACCATATGTTAGCTAACTATCCAATAGTTAGAAGAATCATGATAGCACAATCACACAAATAACTGGAATTAAACACTCAACATGCTTGCATAGAAATCCGGTTATTATCTTGTATAAACGTGATTTACTCTAATTCAACTTAGGTTGTAGCACAAGAGTTTCCTGAATCCTACCCTGTCCCGTTTACCAACCAAAGCGGATCCGATGCACCTCACCGTGTACCGCCTTGGTCGTAGAGAACCTCCCAGACTCCTGGTAGAGTTGGACAATGATGCTACAATCCGTTATACATACACTTTGGGCCAAGATTACATAATTAAAGTCATCCTATTCAACTTATAGTTATTAAACATATGAACACACACCACTATCATTATTCAACCAACATCTATAAGTTAGCTAAGTAAACCCAAAATAGTTACTTGAATCGAGTCACAATTCTCGTTATCTCAAAACTCGATCCTCAAGCGTAAGAACTCAACCGCCTGATAATTAAAGGGAAATGGACCAATAACATGTCCAAACCTCGTTAGAAGTCTTCAACTTCTAAATTACTAAGGTCATCTAAAGGAATTTACCAATTTACCCCTATAAGGGCAAAAAGACAATTTTACCCTTAGGTATTAAAACCCTAGAAATTTCTAGAATACTTCCGAACCATCATTTGGAACTCAAAAGCATAACCCAAAACTCAAAAGAAAGTTTTACTAAGTTGGAAGATTTTTCACCTCTTAATTGTAACACCCCAAGTTCTAGGAACTCGAAGCGTTACGGGCTAGGACCTCACATGGGTCCCGACCCTCAAAGTAACAACAATAACATCGGATCTTGCAACAAGGCACAAATAAATGAAAACCGAAATTATATAAAAACCAAAGGTTTAACAAAAGGGAAAAACAAAAGACTCGCAGCCGAGTTCAACAACAAACGAAAAAGACAACAATAGAAATATAAATCCGATCCTGTCCCATAATGTACGGGAACTCCGGCTGACCACACCGTCTGGATTACTCAGCAACATCCCTAACTTGCAGGACATCTACAACATCGGTATAAACCGTTAGCTAACATTCTAGATATCAGAAAGACGGTAAAGACACAAACATATAAAAGAAAGTAAACACATAACATGCTCTCACACAACTGATTATTATCTTTCATTACGTAAATCCCTTTACTAATTCAACTTATGTTGTCACACGAGAGTCACCGTGATCTCGTCTCTGTCCCCTTTCACCAACAAGAATAGAGGCGATGCATTTCTCCGTTACCTATTGGACTGGTCGCAAGAGCACCTTCCAGTTTCCCCATTTTTAATTGGACAAGCGGTCATTGCCCGGTTATAATACACTTGGGAGAATTAAGGTATAAGGTCATCCTAGTCCGGGTTTTCGTTATAACAACAAACAACAAACAATAAACACAACCAAAACGGTCAAACCAATAAACGGAACATATCTAAGTAAGTCCAAGAGACTTACCTCACTCGAAGGTAACACTGAGGTCAACTACTGCTCAGTTTCTCGAAGGAAAGAATGAACGCCTCCTCAAAAAAGGCATAGCAAATCACAAACGAAAAAAAGCTAGAAGTCTACAACTTCTAGTCTTCATGATCTCTAAGAGATCTTCAACAAGATAGGGACACTATCCCTAGTCTCACAAGTATCCCAAGGAACAACATCAACAACATGGTTCAAGGAAAGAAATGAGGAATCAAGAAAGGAAGCAACTCACCAAATACAGGAGATACTCTAGAAGATAGTCCATCCTAACCGCTTTCCATTCTCAAAAAATAAAAAAATAAAAAAAATCTTAACAATTATAAAAAAATGTTGATGGGCATGTTTTAAAGACTAACACGTGGACAAAATATAGGCCGTTGTAGTATACGACTAGTTTTAACACCCGTGTTATGCACGAGACTAAGGGTCTGTTCGGCAAGCATTGCAAATTATTTTGCGGCATTATTATTAATTTATTATCAATAACCCCTCTAATGAATAGATAATCTATGTGTATTTGATTACTTTTTTTAGGTCAAAATAATCCCAAAATAATAATATGAGCATAATAACCTCTCCAATAACCCTGTTAAAAAGCTATGCCGAACGGACCCTAAATGTTAATTACGTTTTATAAATAATTTATAATTAAAATTCATTATAAAAGAAAATTGTATAACATGATAGGTGATGGTTGTTGTAACTTGTAAGGATGAATATCTTTATGATATGGATATATCAAAATTTACAAAAGGCGGATAATGAAATGATTATGGGTCAATTAGGTAACTAGGCCATTTTGAGATTTAATTTTAGTAACTAGACTTTTTATATTTTTTATTTAGAAAGTGTACCCCCTTTGCTTTTTATTGTGAACCCCTAATCAACTCTATTGTTTTCGCCGACAGATACTACCTTTACACTCTTCTTCTCTTTTCACTTGCTTCTCTGCAGCTCTACTGCCCCTCTTCTCTCACCTCATTACTCACAAGCTTCGAATCTCTACCCCTTCTCTTTAATGGCGGAAACTACACATATCTCTTTCTATCTAAATCTCGTTTGCTCTTCAGTCCCGTTCTTCCACCACCTCTTCTTCTATGGCTTCTCCTTCCATCTTCTTCTCTAATTCCTACTTATCTACTCGTTGAACTGATCGCTTTGAGCTCGGATTTCATTCAATTTCCTCCATACAAGATCAAATCAAATGGCTTCTTTTTTGTTATCTAGATTTAGGTGATTTTGTACAACCGGAACTCTCTTCACCGGTAAACCTCAACATCGACAACCCTAGATCTAGGTTCTCGTTTCACGATCTAGATCTAGGTGAGTTTGTACAACCGGAACTCTCTTCGCCGGTAAACTTCAGCATCGACAACCCTAGATCTGAGTTCTCCTTTCGCCAAAGTCATATGTGTCCGCCCCTCTGCTACTGTTTCCGGCGCCGGCCAAAGCCTTCCTTTCTTAAGTAGTATTATGCCTTCTGTGTCGAGCCCCAAACAGATCTCTTGCTCTCTTTGCAGCTCGCCGTCGTGCCTTTTCATATGGCGCAAGAGGAATTCCTAACTCTTGGTCTTTGTGTGTTTGTTCGTGCATCTACGTTCCTTGCATTACTTGTAATCGTGGGTGAATGACAAGTGCCCGGGCAGAATGAGTACAAAATCAACGGTTCTATTTGTTGTTTCTATGTTTCTTCTCATTTTTTGTTTGACTGATAATCCTGGTACTTCCCTTCTGGTTGCCTTCAAATAATGTTAAATGTATCTTGAATATGCTTCTGGCATATGCTTGATACTTTATTCTGATTGGGCAGATTATGACAGACAAGGATCTTTAAGATAGTGATATTGAGCCTGCTCCAAAGGTGATTGAAGTGGTATTTCAAAACTGTAGAGGGCAAGTTGATCACTGGATTGAACCTTTTATCTAAGGATAACTGTTGAAAGACTACGGAGAACTGAGAAATCTTACTTGAAATGCCTTTTGATCCTAGTGGTATAGTTATATATTTTCACCCTGTTGATCATTGCTATTGTGCTATAGAAAATGTTACAATTTTGTGTTATAGGGGAGAGAGAGGTAAAGGCTCGACTGGTAAGCTACCAAACTGAGAAATCTTACTTGAAATGCTTGTGTTTGTAAATTGTTATACGAACTAAAGAGAATATCAAGGTCCACACAAATTGTAGGGGTTAACTCATACCAGAAAGTTTTATTGAATTCTGGTATGAATAATTTTTGTATATAAATTCCGGTATGTAATTCCGGTATGTAAATTCCGCTATGTAAATTATAAAAAAATAAAAAAGGGCAAAAAGAAAACAAAAAGATTTTTGGTATGAGTTTCTGGTATGAAATTTCTATAGCTGATACCATCCGGGTTCGGACCGGATTCGGACCGGGCTTTTTCTAATTTCTTGTCCGGATGTCCGGGCCGGATCCGGGCTTCTAATCATGTACGTACCCGTCCGGATGTCCAGGCCGGGCTGCCCGTCGGGTACCCTTTTTTTAAAAAAAAAAAAATTTCTAAAAACTGTAATTTTGGCTATCTTAAAATTAGCATTCATTGTTAGTATATACATGTTTGAGAACAGGGGTTGAAGAATACAAAGATTTCAAGGAAACACCAAGGAGCAAAACAACCCTTAACTCCATCATTCCACCAAGTAGCGATGCCCAAAAAAGACAACCGCCAACGAACAATCGAACACCAATCGCCAAACACCGAAATCAGCCTGAAATCGAAGTCGAAGCCAACCTCCAAACTCGCTAGCCTTCAAACTCGATCCAAATCCGGCCTCTAATGTCAAAGAAAATGTGCTTCCAAAACTCGAAGTCGTAGTCGAAGTCAAAGACGCCTTTCTAGATAGTGAAAAAATCACGGTCGTTGTAGATCTTTAACAAATTCCAAGGCCAAAATAGACGCCAAATCGGAGAAGAAAACAACCACTAGATTCAAAGCTAACAGGATCAATGTTTTGTCCAAATCAAGAACGAAATATCTCGTCCAAATCAAAACGAATCAACCTGAAATCGACAAGGGATGAAGGCTTCATTTGCGAGGGTTGAAGTCCGGATCTGAGCAAGGAAGAAGTCTGGATCTGAGCAAGGAAGAAGTCTGGATCTGAGCAAGGAAGAAGTCTGGATCTGAGCGAGGAAGGCTTCGTTTGAGAGAGAACACGGCGGTTTTGAGAGAACATCGAGAGAGAATCCGGCAACGATGATTTAGGGTTGATGTTTTCTTTTGTTTGAGAGAGACCTAGAGAAATCGGCCAAAAGAAGAAGCGTTGCTGCTTTTGTGAGAGTTAGGGCTTTGAGACTATTTGTATATATTATATTTTTTTAACAAATTTTTTAATCCGGGCCGAATAAGCAGCCCAACTGGGCTTTGTAGTCTGTCCGGATCCGGCCCGGATGTCCGGTCGGGCCGGGCTTTTTGGCCCGATCGGGCTTTTACTCTTGTCCATATCCGCCCGTTTTTGCGGACAGGTCGGTCGGGACAGCCCAGAGTGTATCAACCGTAGAAATTTCATACCAAAAACTCATACTAGAAAATTATAAAAAAGGAGAAAAAAATTCTAGTCTGAAAAAAATTCTGGTATGAGAAAAATTCTAGTATGACAAAATCCTATATGAAAAAAAAATCTGGTATGAAAATAATTCTGGTATGAAAAAATTCTGGTATGTTCATTACAGAAAATAAAAAAAGGTAAAAAAAATAATAAAATAAAATAAAAATAAATTTAGTAATTAAGAATAAAACTTATACTTACATAATACTAACAAACATCTATTATTTTTTTTATTATTATTAAAATAAAGGGGTTAATTATTTTTAACTACCATTAAATGAAAGTGGTAAAAAATTATGGGGTACACTTACTAAACACAAAACTAAAAAAAGACTTAGTAGACCAAATTCTTTCGATGAGCGTTTTTGATGAAATGGACCCTTTTGGCTATATCACTTACTAAATTGGCCCCACCTTTTCCATCTTTGTAGTTTAGGCCCCAAAATATAATCATTGCCACTAACTTTTACATCACATTTGATTTTACATACATGACATTTGATATTTATCTCCACCTACTACACAAATGCACAATTCTCAACATGTACACTTTTCCACATTCTACCCAAAAATTTGTTTACCCAGAAACGTCACTATCATACCCAAAATAATTTTGTCAAACTACACAAACTTACTCGAAAACACACATACCCAAAACAAAACATAAATTGGGTAGTATTTTATTTTGTAAAATATTCACACCAAATGTATACATACTCAATCCATTTTTTTCTACTTCAATTTAAGTCGAATTTAATACTAAAAGCATACTCAATTTGAATTTGTCGTACCCAAATTTTACACAAATCGATATTGTACACAAACATCAATATCAATGTATACATATTCAATCCATTTTTTTTACTTCAATTTAAGTCACGTTAAACATACATAATAATAAGAAACATACCACACAAATAATAAATATATACCCAATAAGATGGTCATACCCATAAATTGGGTAACATTATACCAAACTTAAATAATGATGTAAGATTAAATCCACATGCCCAAACGTACCAATAATGTTCTAACGGTATACTCAATTCATCAAACACATACACAATATTACTTAACAAAACGAATCAAAAGCATACCCAAAATCTAGTAGAAATAGCATATCCAAAATTTAGTAGAAATAGCCTACCCAAATTTACAGATCTGGTTCCAGGCAGTGACGGAGCATCAATGACGAACTCTAGACTGAAGGACGGCGGAAACCCTAACATCCCTCGTCATGATAGCCTCTCCGGCAATCTTACGATCCTTTGCGTCGATTACGGCCTGAGTAAAACCTAGAATGAAGGACGGCGATGAAATCTGAGAAAAGGCTTAGAAGGGAGATCCACCATTTTTTATTCAAAGAATTGGGGAAATGGGTTTGATTCTTATTTTTGGAAGATGAGTTTTTTCACAACCCAAAAAATAGTGGTTCTACTTTTCTCACTCTCTCTATTTAAAAAGCCAAAAAACTAAAAAAAATGGTTATATTTTCCCCCCTCTATATTTAAAAAGCCAAAAAAATAAATATCAAATCAAATTTCAAAATTTATACATTAATGCTGTCACCCCATCCATCAACTTTTATGGTACAAGTACACCTGCTTCATTTTTTTAAATTATTTTATATAGGAGCTTATTTGACAAAGTTGAAGTATTTGGGGCCCTATTACTCCAATTCTTTCTTATATTATTAGAGGTCCATTTCGACAAGGGCTACTATGCCCGGCAGAATGGTATCAAAATACATAGACTTAAGTTCATTTGGAAGAAGACGGACCATGTGATGGGCAACCGTATTCCCAATACGTGAGATATACGAAACAATACAAGTAGTGAACGTAGAAATATGGTATTGACATTGAGCAACAAGCACAACTTCGAAACAACGGGAGAGGCGAGACTACGAGAGTCATTCCAACGTTGAGCAAATTTTATTTAAACAAAATCTAAACTAACGTAATTTTTTTTTTGAGGGGAAAAGGTGTGTAATTAAAGAAGATCAATTCCCGTCAGATCGACGATACTTTGCGGGAAATGATCATACTAAATGTTACAATCAACCGAGACGGTGAGTCTAGATGCGTAATGAGGAACACAATTGGCTGAGCGCCGAATATGTCTAAACGAAACCAAAGAAAAGCCATGAATAAACTGTAAAGCAAGAGAACAAATGAGAGATGCATAAGTGGAGCTCAGTACCCGCGTGGAAGATTGCATTTGCTGGAGGAGAGATATCAGAGCCGAAGCATCAGACTCCACAATGATGGGCAAGTGTAGAAATGCAGAAGCGGACTCCAAACCGAAATGGACAGCATGGGTCTCAGCAACGCCTAGCGTAGTGACTCCACGCACATGTTTGGATGCAACCATGAGGATGTTGCCAGAGGAAATCCGCAGAACTGCACCGAGATTGAAGGAGTCGGGCATAACAACCGCATCAGTGTTAAGCTTGAGGGAGCCGGACGGTGGAGGAGACCAAGAGGAGTCAGATTGTAGGGGAGAATGCAGAAGATTGGGTGTTGAAGGAGTGATGCGAATAAAGTCCGTAACCATGGACCTGAAACCGTTACGGAGCATCTCCTTGGAGTAGTCAAAGCCCTCGAAAATATCTTTGTTGTGCAAAGTCCACGCTATCCAACAGTTCGTCATAAAGTCTGATACACCCGAGTCACCTTTGATGGTATGTATTTCATTCAGGACTGAAAGTGGGTCAGACCTTGAAGAAGAAAGAAATACCGGAAAGGAAATAGATGACGTCCAGGCTGGCGATGCGAGAGGGCAAAGAACCAAAGCATGCCACATAATCTCATCCTCTGAATTACATCTTGAGCACACAGGTGAGTCAGTACCGTTGCATAACCTCCACGTGAAGTGTAAGACCTTGGGAGGGAGGGTGCAACTCCATAATGCAGACCATGTTGGGGTTGTTGTCACAACATCCATGCCCAGATCCCCCAATCAATAAGCAGAACGCACAATGAAGATACTAGAAGGGGATCCCCCCAAATAAGACGGTCGCTAGTTGAAGGTAGTCCAAGAAGAGGGATCGCGAGAATATGTGGAACATCAACATGTCCAAAAGCTGCATTAAGGGCGCCAGGATCCCAATCATGTGTGTCAGGGTCGATAAAGTCCGATACCCTAATATGCGTCCCCATTCCAGCCTGAAGAGAAGGTCTGTTGAACCCATGGTTATGTGGGATCCATCTTTCTGAGGCAGCGTCTATAGACGCTCCATTATCGACAAGCCAAGCGAAGCTCTCCCTTAGGAGTGACTTAGCTCCCCAAACACTCTGCCAAGAGTAGCTAGGGCGCCACCCCCTAGTGGAATCAATGAATGTGGTCCGCCTGAAATACCTTGCCTTGAGTACACCATGAACAAGCGAATCCGGAGAGGTCAAAAGTCGCCAACCTTGCCGTGCAAGAAGGGCCTCATTGTATACCTTGAGGTCCCTAAAACCCATTATGCCATGGCTCTTGGGAACACACAAATCAGTCCATTTCCTCCAATGTATCCGCTTACGAGACTCAGAAGAGCCCCACCAGAAGCTTGCGAGAAGTCCGTGAATTTCATCAATAAGAATGTCCGGAAGACGATAGACAAACATTATGTAAGTGAGAATGCTTTGAAGAACAACTTTGATCACGACCTCCTTCCCTGCCGAGGATAATAGACGTTCTTTCTAACCTTGCGCTTTCTTCCAGATACGTTCTTTAATGAACGAGAAAACATGCTTCTTGGAACAACCAATAACTGAAGGAAGGCCCAGGTACTTGACATGGCGATCAACCTTTCCAACTCACAAACAATTTGACAAAAGAGTTTGCTGATAAGCGTCTATATTTCCACTAAACGCAACTTCCGACCTTTGCAAATTGATTTTCTGTCCTGAAGCTCTTTCATACTAACTGAGTAATTCAGTTATCATAGAGCATTCTGTCAGATTGGCACGTGCAAACAAAAGACAATCATCAGCAAAGAAAAGGTGAGAAATAATTGGCGAACCTCGACATACTGAAATGCCATGCAGGGATGAGGATTCAACAGCCCGGGAAATGATACTAGATAGCCCCTCCACCCCAAGAATGAACAAGATAGGCGAGAGCGGATCTCCTTGCCGAAGTCCACGCGATGGAGTAACACATCCCTCTATCGAGTCATTGATCTTGAAGGAGTATTTCGCGCCCCTGACGCAGCTCATAACACGAGTAATCCAGGCTGTTGAAAACCCTAAACAACACATAATACCTTCTAGATAGTCCCATTCCATTCGATCAAAAGCTTTGCTCATGTCCAGTTTAAGGGCGAGAACTCCCCCAACGCCTCCCGTTTTTATTCGTATAGCGTGAAAAATCTCCATAGCTATAAGGGCATTATCCGTGATGGAATGTCCCGCAATGATTGCGCTTTGTGATTTGGAGATGATTGAGTTAAGATGGGGCTTCAAGCGGTTCACCATAATTTTAGTAATGAGCTTGTATAAAACATTGCACAAGCTGATAGGGCGGAATTCAGAGACTTGCGTTGGCTTCTTTAATTTAGGAATGAGAACAATAACAGTCGAGTTGATGTCGTCTAAAGAGAACCCTCTGCTCCACCACTCCTGTATGGAAGACAGAATATCCCCACCCACAATAGGCTAGAATGATTGGAAGAAACGAGCGTGCATACCGTCTTTCCCCGGTGCCTTATTCGGATGCATCTGATTGAGAGCAAAAAAAATTTCCTCAGCCGACGACATACCATCAAGTGAACTGTTAGTGGCAGCAGAGACACGTGAGGTAATACCGTGCATGATAATGCCCATATCCGGAACATGAGGGTCAGTTGTTGAGAAAACTAACAAAATATAAGTCAAATCTAAATTCTCATAAAAAAAAATCAAATCTAAATAAGTTTAATTCCATTAAATAAAATAAAATAACCAATTTAACCACGACAGCACTTAAAACTTAATAATATTATTTTAAGAGGGTATTTATGAGAGTTTTAAAAGAATAGACAATCAAGTCCATCAATCATAGATGACTGAACCTATCGGACGGACTGGGAGACCTATTTTAATTAACCAGCGGTAAATCATTTTTTGAATTTAACCAGCAGTAAAGTACATTTCATTATTAAGGTAATTGACTATTTTAGGGGTTACTGACTTACTGCTTGAACAAAAACAAACCGAATAGCAAATGGGAATACTCAGAGGCCCAAAATCACATGTAATTTAATGCTTTGTTTAGGGTTAAATTTGTCAGAAGGAAGTTACAAGGCACTACTATCATTTTAAATACCGCTTCCCTCGACTTCTCCCACAAACCTCCTTCAACTTCCCCCGTCTCTTTCTCTCCTTGCTTTTCTTGCAGTTTTCTGCTTACAATGTCCCACAGAGGCGGATCTGGCGGAGGTGGTCGCGGTTATGGTGGAGGTGGTCGTGGATATGGTGCTTCTGGTGGACCACCCGGCGGCGGAGGCGGTCGCGGTTATGGGGGTCCTGGTGGAGCATCCGGTGGAGGAGGCGGTCGTGGTTACGGGGGTCCTGGTGGAGCATCCGGTGGAGGAGGCGGTCGAGGATATGGTGGAGGAGCATCCGGTGGTGGTAGAGGCCGTGGATTTCAGGGATCCGCTCCACCACAAGAGGTGATAACCCCGCAAACGTGGCAGAGCGCCGCCGCTACCACGGGAGTGAGTTCGATCGTCGGAGGAGTTCAGAAGATGGCGTTGTCAACACCGGTGCCGTCTTCTTCCAAGGCTGTTACACTTCCACCGAGGCCCGGTTTTGGGAGGATCGGACTTCCGTGTGTGGTGAGAGCCAATCACTTCCTGGTTGAACTTAAGGATCAAGATTTCCATCACTACGACGTGAGTATTCTCTTCCCGATTGTTTAATAAACTCTTTGTTTCAATATACTTATCCAATTTTGAGATTCTTAATGTTCAAGGTTTTGAGACTATTTTGTTCGTCTATTTTCTTTTCAATGCTTTTTTGACTATGTTGGTGATAGGTCTCAATGTTTTGCGACTATTTGTTTGTCTATTTTCTTTTCAATGCTTTTTTGATGATGTTGGTGATAGGTCTCAATCACCCCCGACGTGACTTCAAAAAAGTTCAGTAGAAAAATTATGTCAGAGTTTGTGAAGACCTACAGAAAGACACACTTAGGAAACAGAATTCCAGCATATGATGGGAAAAAGAGTCTTTATACTGCTGGTGCATTACCCTTTAATTCGAAGAAGTTTGACGTGAAGTTTGTTGAAGATGATACAGTTCCTCCAAGGTTCTTATTCTTTCTTCTGATTGTGCTCTTTACAGCTTTCCAGGATGCTTAATTTGTATTGATTTTGCCTTTGTCTGACAGGGAAAGAGAGTTCAAACTTGAACTTAAGTTGGCTGCAAAAATCGACACTCACCAATTGAAAGAGTTTTTGTCTGCTCGTCAATTGGACAATCCTCAAGATGCGATCCAAGTGCTTGATGTGGTTATGCAGTCAGCCGCTCCCTCAGGGTAATAAACTATCCCTTATTATTTGGATGTTTGTTAATGATGTTTCTTGATGTTTGTCCATCACATACATATCGTTGATGTGTACCAGCCATGTTGTCATCGGGAGATCGTATTTCTCCAAGGATTTCGGTTATGGTGATCTGGAATCAGGTACGGAGTACTGGAAAGGCTATTATCAGTCTATTCGTCCAACACAGATGGGCCTCTCTTTGAATGTTGGTATGGCTTCTCCCTATGTTTTAGCACTAGGAAGTAGGAACCTACCTAACAACAGTTTCTTCCTTTGCATTTACGTTACTTAAATTATTTAGTATTTGAGAATGACTTTTGCGTTCCTGTTAATTCTTAGCTTCCCTCTGAAATATTTAATTAATGGTTGTTTTATTTCTGTAGATGTGTCTGCTCGAGCTTTCTATCAGCCAATCTTGGTTACTGAGTTTGTTGCTAAGTTCTTGAATTTAAGAGAGTTGGGGAGGCCTTTGAATGATCGTGATCGTCTCAAGGTAATAACTACTCCGGCTTAACACTTGAAATGCCAGATAAATTTACTATTCACAAATGCTATTTGGCTTAAGGTTGTAAAATTTTCATTGCATTATCCAGGTTAAAAAAGCATTAAGAGGCATTACGGTCGAAACTACATATAGGGGTTTCACCAAACGGCTCAAAATACAGAACCTGTCTTCAGAAAGAGCCGATCAAGTGATGTAAGCTGTCTTAGGCACATGTATTGCAAGTCAATGCAACATATTATATCTTGATATCCTTGTGTAACTGTTGGGCACTTTATATGTAAAGAAGTGTCAACTTTGCGCTCAATTGAAGTACGAAGCAAGTGACAGTCATTAGTAGTATCACTATCTTGCATGCTTAAAAAGTTAACTAGGTTGCCACTGAAGGTGATTTTGCTGTAAGGATGAGCAGGGGCTTTAGATTTTAAAAGAAGTGTTGTACACTAATTTTGTTGGGAAATCTAAGCTTGTTTTGCCTTAAACGTTCATTTATATCTCAATAACAATTCTTGTACATTGCATATAGGTTCGTCGGTGTTTCTGGATCCAAGGTGTCTGTGAACCAGTACTTCCATGAGAAGTACCAATATCGGCTTAAATATCCACATCTTCCCTGCATTATATCAGGCCATGGGGAGAGAGCTGTTTATATACCTATAGAGGTAGTGAATCTGAACTTCTGTTGCTTCATTTGTCTTTGGTTTTCTATGTTATACCATTTTTTTTGTCTAGATGTGCAAACTTGTGGCCGGTGAAAGATATGTAAAAAAGTTGAATGAGAGGCAAGTTACAAACATGCTAAGAGCAACATGTCAACGTCCACATGATCGTGAAAAAACTATTAATGAGGTAGATTGTTCTTGGAATTATGTTATTTCTCCTACACCATTGTGATCAAAAGTTTGCCATACAATTTTCTTCTTCTTTGAACTTCATAGTTGGAACTAATACCCTTTTTATTGAATTATGAAGATTGTCAAGAACAACAGGTACAATGAAAATCAAACTGTTTCCAAAGAATTTGGCATGCACGTAAGTTTATTAGCCACATCAGTCAATGCCCGAATTCTGCCTGTTCCTATGGTGAGAACTGGTTGAAATGCTGCAAACATTTGATTGAATACAGTTGCTATATTGTTTTTATTTGTAACATTGACTGTGTCATTTTCGTAGCTCAAGTATCATGAAAGTGGACGGGAGTCTGTGGTTACTCCTGGTCAAGGGCAATGGAACATGATTAATAAGGTGAGGTTTTTAGAATTTTGTTAGTCTCTGTATCACGACTACTTGATTAGATCTTACTTGTGTGTTTTGGCACTGCAGAAGATGTACGATGGCGGCAAAGTGACTACCTGGACATGCTTGAACTTTTCTAGGCTAGACGCGAGATTGGTTAATGAGTTCTGTAATCAGCTGGTCGACATGTGTAGTTCCAAAGGAATGGTATGCCTAGCACTAAAGGCAATACTTCTGTGTAGAATTACACTCTTATGACTTCTTTTATTTTTGTCTGTGAAGGATTTCAATCCGAGTCCAGTGATTCCAATTCGCACTTTTGCCCCTGCTCAAATTGAAAAAGCTCTTGCTGATGTTGCTTCCAAAGCTAGCCTGGCGAAAAAGCAGCTTCAGTTACTGATCATAGTATTACCCGATGTCACTGGATCATATGGTAAGGATCGAAGGGTATTTAATAGTTTCTTTGGCATTAGAAATTGTATATGTTGAAGCGTTGCTCATATACCTATCTTCACTTGTAGGAAAAATTAAAAGAATATGTGAAACAGAATTTGACCTCATCTCACAGTGCTGTCAACCTAAGAATGTTGCGAAGCTTAGTAAGCAGTATATGGAAAATGTCTCGTTGAAAATTAATGTCAAGGTTTGTTTAGTCTTGTACTGCCGGTCCAACTCTTCTCTATTCCAGAACATATGCAAGTGATAATCCTTTTTACATTTTAAGGTTGGTGGAAAGAACACTGTCTTGTGCGATGCTATAAGCAAAAACATACCAATTCTAACAGACATTCCCACAATTATTTTCGGTGCTGATGTTACACATTCACAACCTGGCGAGGACTCGACTCCGTCAATTGCTGCAGTATGCCCTTATTATATAAGTTTCTGTTTGAATTTATTTGTTATTATCTTCTTTTTTCCTGAAACTTTTTATGACAGGTTGTTGCTTCAATGGATTGGCCGGATGTTACTAAATATCGAGCCCTGGTATCTGCACAAGGCCCAAGGGAAGAAATGATCAAGGATCTGTACAAAGTTGTGAATGATCCAAAGAGGGGTGTGGTTCATGCTGGAATGATCCGGTAAACTGAAGTTACATTTGTTTTTTAACAAAGAAGGGCCCAATTGACTAACCGTGCTCATTCTGTTTCTGCAGGGAGCTACTCATTGCGTTTAGAAGATCAACTGGTACAAAACCTGGAAGGATTATCTTTTACAGGTGAGGTTTTGCGTTGGTAGTTGCTTTTGATTTGGTCATATAAGCTCTTGGTTGACTGTTAACTGATTTAAATGGCAGAGATGGTGTAAGTGAAGGCCAGTTTGCACAAGTTCTGTTACATGAGATGGATGCAATCAGAAAGGTATGTGAAGTGTATCACATTGTGGTCTTGGTTTCACTCACAACTTACGGTTCACTGAGTTTTCTTGTCACTTGGTGAAGGCTTGTGGGTCTCTCGAAGAAGGATATATGCCCCGTGTTACATTTGTGGTTGTGCAGAAGAGGCACCACACCCGACTGTTTGCCACTGATCGCAGCATGACTGACAAGAGTGGAAACATTGTGCCAGGAACGGTTGTTGACACCAAAATCTGTCATCCGTCCCAGTTCGACTTTTATCTGTGCAGCCATGCTGGTATTCAGGTAAGCCGTCATCAATGTGTACGCCCTTCTGTAATAATTTGTCACTACATTTTCTAATCGTATAACATGATTGATGTTCTATCTCAGGGAACCAGTCGCCCCACTCACTACCATGTTCTCTATGACGAGAATAATTTCACAGCTGATCTACTGCAGCTTTTGACAAACAGTTTATGCTACACGTAATCTCTATACCCCTCTTGTCACTAATCTATATGAACCTGTGTTCTCTGGTTACTTATATGTATGTTAACCTTGGATTTTCAGCTATGCAAGGTGCACGAGATCGGTTTCTGTAGGTTAGTAAAATGTTTTAATCCTATCATGTTATTTGTTGGAATCCTTTGGTTTAAGGTGAGTCATTGTTTATTGTTGGTGCAGTTCCGCCTGCTTACTACGCCCACCTGGCAGCTTTTCGCGCACGTTACTATATGGAAACTGATTCCTCAGACAGTGGATCAGCTAGTACAACTACAGTGCAGGGTGGTGGCGGTCCAGTGCGAGCTGTTCCGAGGATTTTAGACAATGTAAAAGACGTGATGTTTTACTGTTAGGACTTGTTCTGGCTGGTTTATAGTATATGACTGTTCTTATGTGGTGGGGGAGCAGAGGGTATTACATTTTGGCTTTGGCAGGGATATTACATTTTGGGAAACTTGCTACTGTCTTCTGGTACAGTTTTTGCCTTTTTGGATGGTCTTAATTTTCAGATGTCTATGCAGCTAATGAAATTGAGTATGCGAGAATTGTTTTAATATTAAATTTATCAGTAAGGTGACGGGATAGCGTATCGACTTTACATTCGCACTACAACTTTATGTGTTTTATATAACTATTATTTTCTTCTTATTATATTACTATTTTTAATATTGTAAATATTTTTATTTCGCAAATTATTTACTTCGCATTACACAAGTTTCCGTTAATGATATTTTTTTAGGGCATGATTAACGGGGTGCTTGGGGGTGGGTCTTGTAGTATAGCAATAAATGGGTTCAAGAACACAGTTTAATGGGTCTTCTCAAGACCCGGTTCATGGATCAAAAGGGGGACACATTGTTGTCCCCCTCATTGGTTGCATCTAATAGGCCCATTTTTTTTTAAAAAAAGGGCAGTGCCATGTGCCACGCTCTGACTGACATTGGACAGCGGAAATGAGTTTTTTAGTAATTAAAAAACTCATAAAGTTGTAGTGCGAATGTGAGTAC
This sequence comes from Fagopyrum homotropicum, assembly GCA_033239125.1. Classification (NCBI taxonomy): domain Eukaryota; kingdom Viridiplantae; phylum Streptophyta; class Magnoliopsida; order Caryophyllales; family Polygonaceae; genus Fagopyrum; species Fagopyrum homotropicum. The sequence continues at coordinate 136,421,700 of BSWB01000001.1, read as the reverse complement.
TAATTCGATTGATGGTATTGACCTAAATGTGAGTACTAATTGGATTGATGGCAATGCCTCTGAAGTTGCCTCGAGACAAAAATAAAATTAAGTGTAGATGGCAAAAGCTAAAAAACACGGTTGGTAAGTTTGTTGGTTGCCATGAAAAAGCTCTCAATATGGGGGTAGCTAGCGGCGAAGGAGATTAATATGTAATGAATAAAGCACATGAAATTTCTAGAGCTACATATGGGTGTAGTTTTGTAAATAAGCATGCATGGTATGTTCTTCATAATGAAGAAAAATGGAGAGTTGATCATCTGAAAAAGATCAACCAAGAGAAGGAGGAAAGTGTTTCAAGCGGCAAACGATCAAGGACTTCAACTCCAACAAGCATGCATGATCATCAACATTTTGATCGTCCTGAAGGTATCAAAAGCGCCAAGGGAAAGGGGAAACAAAAGGCATCAACAACGAGTAATGAACACGTTGAAGTGATGACAGAGAGAGAGGATGAAGCATCACGACATATGAGCGAGCTACTAGAGTTTAAGAAATTGAAGGGGGCACAAAAGCTAGAGATGCAAAAAGAATACGCGAGAGTTAAGAAGATGGAACTATTGATGAGCTTGATGGCAGATAAGGAATTGACTCCCGCAGGTATGGAATTGAAGGAAAGTTTGATGAAGGAACTGAAAATGATTTGAAGAAATTGCAATCATCGGAAGTTGTATCAATGTATTTTCTAATGATGTTAATGCTCTTGTTTTATGTTTTATGTTGTTGTATCCTAATGTTTAGTGCTATATTACGTAAGATGTTTTTGTAATCAGTTATCTTGATGTAAGATGTTGTTGCAATCAATGTATTTTCTACTTTGTGTCAAAAGTGTGGTCAAGATAAATGAAGCTACAGAGTGTTGTCATTTCATGTCACGTCTTCATGTCACGTCTTGACAGGACATGGGTTTAAAGTTAATGCATGGGCAAAGATAATGATGGGTCCGACAATGCATGTGAAGGTGGCAGAGATTGGGCAAAGTTAATGCATATGAAGCTACAGAGTGTTGTCATTTCATGTCACGTCTTGACAGAGCATGGGTTTAAAGAAGAGAATGGACAAAGATAATGATGGGTCCGACAATGCATGTGAAGGTGGCAAAGATTGGGCAAAAATAAAGATAAGGTGGCAGAGATTTGGCAAAGTTAATGCATGTGAAGCTACAAAGTGTTGTCATTTCATGTCACGTTTTGACAGGGCATGAGTTTAAAGAAGGGAATGGGCAAAGATAATGATGGGTCCGACAATGCATGTGATGGTGGCAGAGAAAAGTTGTAGACATATTTAAATATACAACGGTCATCTAAATAGATTGATATATAAATGTGATATGAGTATAAAGATTTCATTCAACACTATCATTATCTATTTTAAACAAATAGCTACACAACGTCTAACTCTGATTCTGATCTATCAATCCCAACCCATTCCTTAGTAGCAGTAGCTCTGATACAAATAATGAGCTCTTCACCGCTTTCAATGAGTGGCAACTTGCATGCCAAAGAACTGATGAGGCACGAGCAAAAAGCTCTAGAAGAAGAAGACGTCGTTGAACACACATTAGAAGAGGAAGGGAGCAAGGGGAAGCACAATTACGCAGAGATTATTTCTCTGAGGTCTCGACGTACATAAATGCAATCTTCCGACATCGGTTCAGAATGTGCAAACATGTTTTCATGCGCACTGTTGAAAGCCTCAAGAATAAAGTGGAATACTTTCAACAAAGGCCAGATGCGACTGGTAGACTTGGTATATCTACATTACAAAAATGCACCACTGCGATACGTATGTTGGCGTATGGAACAACTGCAGACGCTAGTGACGAATACCTCCGTCTTGCTGATGGCACTGCAAGGAAGGGCTTAGAATATTTTGTTGATGGAGTCATATCCATCTTTGGTGGTGAATATCTTCGTCAACCTACAACGGAAGACTTGCAGCGTCTACTTGTGAAGGGGGAGGCTCGCGGTTTTCCAGGGATGTTGAGTAGCATCGATTACATGCATTGGGCTTGGAAAAGTTGTCCAAATGCATGAAAAGGTCAATATGCACGTGGAGATCATGGATATCCAACGATTGTACTAGAGGCTGTGGCATCTCATGAGCTATGGTTTTGACATGTATTTTTTTGGTGTCCCAGATACGTGTAACGATATTAACGTGCTTGATCGTTCTCTTGTTTTTGATGACGTTTTACATGGTAGGACACCATATATCAATTTCATGGTTAATGGTCATCAATACAACAAGGGATATTATCTTACCGATGGTATTTATCCACATTGGGCCACATTTGTGCAATCTGTTCGACACCCGCAAAGCCCTAAAGCTAAACTATTTGCTCAAGTTCAAGAGGGAGCTCGCAAAGATGTAGAAAGGGCATTTGGAGTCTTACAATCTCGATTTGCAATTATTCGAAACCCAACACTTTCATGGGATTTGATTAAGATTGGGAAAATTATGCGAGCATGCATTATCTTGCATTATATGATTGTAGAAGATGAACGAGATGAATACGAAGATGAGCTCCCGGAGTATGATCAAGAAGGAGTTGCAGGCTCGGTAAATCCTTCGGATTACACGACAACAAGACCGAATAATATGCGCGACTACCTCCAAAACACAATTCAAGTGCGAGACATAACTACACATCAACAAATTCAGAACGATTTAATGGAGAATATTTGGCAAAAATTTGGAAATTAGGTTATCGACTCAAAATTGTGTTATTTTAATATTGTTTGCTTCATGTTTTTTTATGTTCACTTCAATGCTGTTTGTTTCATGATTTAAGTTTTATGTATTTTATGGTGTGATGTTTTTATGCTAATTTTAATGAAATTAAGTATTTCTCAGAATTAAATATTATTTTAAATATAATTGAATAATTTTAAGTTAACAAAAAATAATTAAATGATTATTTAATGTTATAATAATAAAAAGTTTGGTTTAAGATATAGTTAAAACAACTGTAATATTAAAAAGTTAGTAGGGGTATATTTGTAAAATGGTATGAGAAAATAAATGAGTGGGTGAGAAAAACGAGGTATGACCCAATGATGAAGACCCATTGATAAGCTGGAAAAAGTAAGTTATAAGATTTTATTGAACAAAAATTACAAAAATGGCTCAAGACCCCGCTTTGAAGACCCATTGATAAAGATGACCTTATCAAGTTTTATTTTATTTCTCATTTTCTTTCCATTTTTCTTTATTCCCCTATCATCTGACACCATCGGGTGCCATCAGGCTCACCCAACTCCTTGCCTCCTGACGTGCCTCTTGGTGCCGCCTGGCGCCAGCGGAAGCCACCACTCTCACTCTTTCCTTTGTCCTGTGCGGTACGGGACAAGACGGAATTCACGTAGGACAGGCCTAATTCTGCAAGAATTATGCATTAAATATATTCAACATTCGTACATGTTTTTTCTCCTATTTAAAGACACATGATAAAAAGAACTCGATATCGAATACCAATTCAAGAGGCCTACATAAGTAGTTAGTATATTCAAAACAAATACAAATTCCAATTCACATTCAAAAACCTTGAACTGCACTATACTAATAATAGTTTATAAAAGACAACATTAACCGGGATGAGAAGTATTTGTTTTCGTGTCCCGTCCCGCAATTTTTTTCACAGGATGAGATACACATTTTTTTTCAAATCCCGCCGGGACGGGACGCGATTAACCAGAATTTATGTTCACCCCTAGTCTTGTTATCGTCCTTGATATTGTATACACCTCGTGTCTTGGTGCGAGTGTTTGCGTAATCCACTGTATGTTCAACAAGAGTTACAAGGTAGTTTCAAGCTTCATCTTCATTCATCCTTGCGTATTCATGAGAATTGGCGGTGTCCACCAAATTCCTTTTGTTGTCATTCAATCCACTATATAATTATTCGAGAAGTTTTTCTTTCTTGAATCCATGGTAAGGGCATGAATGCAACACTTCATTGAACCTTTCCCATGCGGAGTAAGTGTTCTCTCCGTCTTTCATTTCGAAGTGGGAGATATTCTCCCAAATCTCAACAATATTGCAGGAGGAAAATCCTTGCTCAAGAAAGTTGTTGTTAATCCTTCCCATGTGGCAAAAGTACATAGGAGTGATTTTGCAGCCAAGTTGCAACTTTTCCTATCAAAGAAAAAAAAACGCCCGTATTCTCAAAGCATCGGGTGTAATGTTCTCATAGTTCACATTATTTAGAATACTTCAAAATTATGTAAATATTTGCGGGTTCTCGTGCAACACTCTTAAGAATTGATAATTTTGGATCAATAATGTGGTGCCCATGTGGAGGTTGAAGTGTCTTCCTCCAAGTGTAGGCAGCACAAAAGCATGATTGAGCACCCTTTGTTTAGCTTTCATCCTAGCATGCAACGTCTGACGAGCATTTTCAACAACAAGCGCGACATTGAGCTTAGCAATTTCAGCTTTCGGACCAACATCAGGGAGTTAGTTACCTAGATCCTTCATAGTATGACTAACAACTTTTTTGACAAATTTTTGTTTGCGGAGGGTGTGTTCAATCTCGTTGTCTAAAGGGACAAGTTTGCTTGAATCATGGATCCTTCGCATTCAACAACCTAACATGAGGATAAGAAACCATATAAAATATTTTTTTTAACAAACACAACAACTTAAAATAGTCAAGAATTAATGTCAACCAATTCTACCAGCAATCCACAGAAACGGCGCCAAGAACTTGTTCGTGGAAGTTTTCCCGAAGTACAAACAACCTCCCCCACAAACATATGGTATCAGATGTAGTATAATCGGGTATCGAATTCACAAAGAATGTATCTGTTTTAGATAACAAGCAATAGGGTAGCAAAGTAACAAGCAAAAACAATTATGATTGTAGCAAATATAGATGAAAGACGATATAAGGAAACAAGAATCTCTACTATAATGAATTAAGATATATATATATATATATATATATATATATATATATATATCATGAACATTGATATATGATAATTGCAAGCAACCATCTAAAATAGTACTGGGCATAGACAAACCAAGACCGTACTTTCCAACTCACGTAGCTCTCAACAGGGATGACAATGAGGCAAATAATCCCTATTCTCCATGAAAATTCCCCGATATGGGGATGGAGGCGGGGGTGGGTAAAAAATAATTTCCAAACGGGGATGGGGATGGAGACTGGGGCGTGTGTCCCCGCCCCTTCCTCGTCCCCACCGGATTTTCCCGTGGAGATCTGTTCGCTCCAAACGGTGTGTGCAAGCTTTAAATTTATAACCCTAGACTTAAGCTTAAAACAAGGATGCGAACCCGCAGTGTACGGGTCAATCGTAGTAAAAGCAAGAAAATTCCAGGGGTCGATCACAGGGACTCGGTGAAACAAAGTCAATACGGTGTGCTTATGTCAATACTAACCACAAGAGCGATTAACACAATCAAAGATGAATAAGAAGTCAATAAAGCAAACATGCAATTCTAGGGATTAAAGCATCTAGTTGTGGTTCCAACTCAAGATCTATAGATAAGCGGACAAAGCTGAGATTTTTGCGTGGGTAAGGTGTTACTAAAGTGGAGTAGATCACCGGGTAAGTCTCACTACACACTAATCCTAAACCGTAACTCCTATTACCGGGTAAGTCTCAAGGAATCAAGATAAAGAACTATAACCTCAAACTAACACACCATCTAAGGGAATAGAATCAACCTTTACCGGGTAAGTCTCAGGCTAACTCACGAAGATGGGATGGAAGCACACTCAAACCCCAATAAAGGATAAACCTTTATTACCTACACTTATGATCGTTGGTACACAAACTAAGGAATTACCGGGTAAGTCTCATCCTAAGCTTGCTTTGAACCAGAAAAGGTGTAATAAGAATAGGATTTGGCAAACTCTAACACTTAACTCTCAGTTATGGATCAGATAAGTCACCTCGGTCAGCCAGTTTCCACCCCGGCCGAGATGTTCATCGACTGAACGAGATGCTTAGGGTTAAGGTTAAAGACTCGAACTTTCAGGATCCTACTGGAATCTAAGATTATTCTATCATTGTTTTTCCCACAACCTTCAGCCAATCACCCTAGAATCACACAAGAAAATTAGCCACTCATCATCATAATGAAAGTATTAAAATATATGGGAAGAAGGTGAATATTTGAACAAAGAAGAATTTAATGAAAAGACTTCAATAACTGAATCAAATATCACAACAAAGCGTTCCTTGGATAGCAATCCAAAAAGACAAGACAACAATTGAGGGAATTGAAGACAATCTTACAAAACCCTTCAATAAAGCTATAAAAGCTATGGACTTCAATCTTCCTTCAACCTTCAAAAAGGTTCTTCGAATCTCTCCCAACTGGAGTAGGCTGCTGCTGCTGTAAACCTTGATCGACGGTATAGCGTGATGTGATAGCCGATGTCCAGCCGTAAGCGGATGCGGAATTATGGGAAATCCGACCCTTTTTATAGGAAAATAACCCTCCAAAGATAATAAATCTTAGAAAGATATTCTCCCATAAATATAGGTAAAATATATGATTCTGCATATCTCCTTCCTTCCAGGAGCCAAGCCCAAAAATATAAGATCACTTTCCAAATTTAAAAGATCTCAGCCAAGAATAAAATATTCTCGCCGCGTCCTAGGTGTTCGCCTCGGTCGAGTCGGCGTCTCTGGATCACCTCGGTCGAGATGAATCTCTGGTCAACCGAGGTGAGTCATAACTGAATGTGAAATCTCTCAAAACTGGTCCAAAGTAAATCTTTAATCCATGGCTATGCTTCCTGGATGTAGCTCTAAATGACTCATGACTCCTTTTGCTCCTTTTTGATGCAAAACGTACCAAATTACCTGCAATTACAACGAAACTAGGTGTAGACCTCGATTCTCGCAAAGGTAGATGAAATGGTAGTAAAATCACATAATGTACATACAAACATGCAGATTATGAAAGATAAAACGTCCAAACAAACCCCAAAATATAGACTATAATTCATGCTATCAAAATACCCCATACTTAGCCCTTGCTTGTCCCCAAGCAAGTTCCGCATATAGAAGACAAGATAGAATGGATTATAAGTCAATAAAATCAATGAAAAAGTCTTTCAAAAACATTTTATGGTGTGCAACTATCATAGATCACTCTAAGAGAGTACTTCCTGGAAATTAAAAACTCAATATGCTCAAAACATTTTATAAATATAGAAAAGTTGTTCATCTTTGCATAAAATCATAGAATGCATAATAAATCATAATTATCAAAATTAATCATGTATAATCCAGTTTAAACCGCTAAGTCAATCAACAAGCTCAAGGTCTCAAGGGCTTCCCAAAAGAAAAGGTCAAGAAACGTGTAGGGTAGGGATGTATGTAAGGTAATGTGGTGATAGAATCCGGGAAAAGGATGAACTTCACTTCCACTTTGACTTGCAACATCTTCCACCAATAAGCTTTGCTTATTCCATTTTTTTTTCTTTTTACTTTACTTTTTGGGATGCATGGACAGAGGTGCACAATAACCGAAGCCTAGGAAATCTACAATCATCAATTTCTCGAGATGCATCAAACCCTTGATGCACATACCATGACCCGTTAGGAATATCGCTCAATCCGACTTTGGCAAGACACAAACACCCGGCTATGTGAATGGTGCCGAGTTACTCATCTTCATGATTGACTTCCCCAAACCTATTATTACTTTCTAGCACTTTCACTTCCAGCCAACTTCTCAACTTTAACTTCACTTGCTTTCACCACTTCGCTTGCTTCCAAATTCCCGGATAGGTAAAGGGAGGCAAAATGTATATGAGGGGCTAAGCATGATCAAGAAGAAGAAGAGAGAAGAATGAATTGCCTTGGTCTTTCCAAGAAGAAAGTGAGAGAACTTAACCTGCGGTGTCAACCTTCAAATTCAACATAATTTGGATAAAAACAAAGTATTAAACATGCCAATAATTTCAAACAAAGCATTTAGCAACTTAAACATATTATAAAACCTTTCAAACACATAAAGAATTTAAAACCAGTCAGTAAACAAGATCTTCACTGAGGTCATATCCAGATAAGTAACAAAAATTCGTTTTCGAAAACTCTCAATTAACACACCTCGGTCGAGGTGTTCTTGGTTCAACCGAGGTGAAACGCCTCGTTTGGCCAAGACTGACTCGGTCGAGATCGAAATTTTTTTTTTTAAAACCATTTTTTTTTCAGTTTCGACGTTTTTCTCAATCAAATAACCTGTAGGTATGCATGTAATATCAGATAATCATATAAAGGTAATGAAGCATAAATACGAAAATATCCGATAAATAAAATACATCAAAGGTGTCAAATACATCACGTAGTCACGTAGTCAAATAACAAACACCCCATACTTGAGACACACTGTCCCAGTGGGTATAATAAAAGTCTAAACAAGAGAGAACTCACCGGATAAAAGCCGAACTGCATAAAAATATAATAATAAAATCCTGCAGCTCCTCAGTAGTCTCGATCCGGTGGTGGTGGTGGTATGTAGGGATACAGAGTCGGATCGTAAGGATGGCCCATGATGCGCTCGAACTGCAGCTGAGCCATGATGTGCTGATGATGCTGCCGCTCCTGCATCTCGCGGATATCCAGCGAAAGTGCAACATATGTGTCGATAACCTGATCCGTCAGGTCATCAATCCGTCGGTGAGCAGCTCTATCCCTCACTCCATGCCTCCTGCGTCTAGCAGGTCTGACTGGAGAAGTCTCAGCTGGCGCCGGCTCTGTATCCTCCTCGTCATCCAAATCTATAATAGGTGGCGCGCTCGTCCCAGCTGTATCTGTCCCTGTGTCCATCGGGACGCCACCTCCTCTCTCATCTACTGTGTCCTCATCGTCGTCCTCATCCTCAGCCTCCTCCTCCTCCTCTGCAGCAGGGGCAGCTGCTGCCTCTCTGTAATCCTCCATCAGTGGAGCCCATGCTGTCTGCCAGTAGTGTGGATCAAAAACAGAGAACTGTGCAGACCATCTGATGCCCTGAGGTGCAGTCAGCTCCCATGGCATAGCGACGTAAGGTGTAGTCAAACCACGGGGAACTAGAATCCTCCGTGTGATCATCTCCTGAAGTCCGAGCGGCTTGGCAGCCGCCACCATAGTACACCTACTCAGATCCATATCCTGATAAGTAGCGATATGGGTCACTATCCCTCCACAACATATATCTCCCTTCCCTTTGGCCTTGATCCTGTGCAGATCCTCTGCCAGCATCAATCCAAAGTCAGGGTATCCACCTGTGACCATGCAGTACAAAGCAAAGAGCTCCCCCTGTCGGACCTTCTGGGGCGTCTCAGTACGCGCCAGAAGCGTCTCGCTGAAGATCCTGTGAGCTAAACGAAAAGCAAGATGGAAGATAAGCTTCTCCCTGGAATCACCAGGGCGCCACCTCCTCTCTCATCTACTGTATCCTCATCGTCGTCGTCGTCCTCAGCCTCCTCCTCCTCCTCTGCAGCAGGGGCAGCTGCTCCCTCCCTGTAATCCTCCATAAGTGGACCCCAAGCGGTCTGCCAAAAATGTGGATCAAAGACAGAGAACTGTGCAGACCATCTGATGCCCTGAGGTGCAGTCAGCTCCCATGGCATAGCGACGTAAGGTGTAGTCAAACCACGGGGAACTAGAATCCTCCGTGTGATCATCTCCTGAAGTCCGAGCGGCTTGGCAGCCGCCACCATAGTACACCTACTCAGATCCATATCCTGATAAGTAGCGATATGGGTCACTATCCCTCCACAGCATATATCTCCCTTCCCTTTGGCCTTGATCCTGTGCAGATCCTCTACCAGCATCAATCCAAAGTCAGGGTATCCACCTGTGACCATGCAGTACAAAGCAAAGAGCTCCCCCTGTCGGACCTTCTGGGGCGTCTCAGTACGCGCCAGAAGCGTCTCGCTGAAGATCCTGTGAGCTAATCGAAAAGCAAGGTGGAAGATAAGCTTCTCCCTGGAATCACCAGGGCGCCACCTATCTGCATGCTCTGTAATGTGGGCGATCTGACCCCAGAACTCTCTAGCTACAGCTCGGGTCGGGAAGTCTACGGCAGTGGGGGTAGGGAAGCCAAAGATGTCTCTCCAATGGTCTAGAGGTACTAAGTAGTTCCGGTTCATCAACCGGTACTTCACCGCCCTCTCTGTGGGGAGGTAAGTGAAGGAGCTGACAAACTCAAGGGTCGGCTCTAAGTAGGCTGGGGCTCGGATCTCAGTAAACTGATCCAGCCCTACGGTGGTGATCATCCTCCTAAGCTCTCCATCTACGTGGAGACAGTCAAAAGCAGAAATGTCCAGAAATCTAGGTGCGATCACTGGACGGCTAGCAATGCGCTCATAATCTACCCGGTGTCTCTCATGGATCACCGGGATAGAAGGTCGGGATGAGGAAGAGGAAGGGGAAGGAGAGGATCTATCTCTAAGGGCTAACAACCTGTCAGAACTCATCTTCAATCAATACTGTCAGACTACCTCGGTCGACTGACAAGCTCCAAGAACCACCTCGACCGAGGTGCAGGTCGACTAGACCGAGGCGAAGACAGTCGCGATTCCACTCTCAGAAATTCAGTTCTTTTCCCCCCAAAATCACTACAATTGCTTCCTAAGGGGTACTTAAATCCTTTCTCAGCAAAATCAGGGGCAACCAAAGCCCAAATCAAAGCGAACGAACGAGTTAGGGTTTCGACTTGTTTTACCTCGTTTCGGTCGATTCGCTCGATTTCTTTGCAGATCTGTTGTTGCAATCGATTCCTCTACCCTTCAATCACGGTTTAGAAGCAGAAATCTTCGAAAACGAGCAAGGAACGAGAGAGAGCGAAGTGGACTGTCGCCGCGGTCGAGGTGAAGAAGATAAAAAGGTAAAAATAAATTTTTTTCCCAATTTATACCGTTCCTGGATCTGCTGTCACCTCGGTCGAGATGGTCTCGACCGGACCGAGGTGGTATGGACCGAGGCGGTTCTGCAGAAACCCTAGTCGCCTCGGTTGCTCAAGAATCAACTCGGTCGAGGTGCTCTGACAGTAACCGAGGTGCTTCTGTCTTCTCAGAATCTCGAACTTCTGTCCTTCCAGTTGTGCTCCTTCCTTAGATGTTCCCTATTGTCTGTCCAGAACGCCAAAAACAAAGCAAAGCAAAGCAAAAACAAGAACTATCTAATCTAGACTAGAAAACGGGAAAAGAAAGCAATACCTTGGGTTGCCTCCCAAGAAGCGCTTGATTTAAGGTCGCTAGCTGGACCATGATGCGTCTCAAACGAGGTATATCGGTGCAACCTCCTCAACCGGCATTTCCGGTTGGTACTTCTTAAGTCTATGACCGTTGACCTTGAAACTTCCGCTAGTTTCTCCCCATATCTCAACTGCACCATGAGGGAAAACATGTTTCACAACGTAAGGTCCGGTCCATCTAGATTTCAACTTACCTGGAAACAGACGGAGGCGGGAGTTGAAGAGTAGAACTAAGTCTCCTTCGTTAAGCTCCTTTGGAATGATACGCTTGTCATGCCATCTCTTCGTCCTTTCCTTGTAGATTTTGGCATTCTCATAGGCGTTCAACCGCAGCTCTTCCAGCTCGTTAAGTTCCAATAGTCGCTTCTCACCAGCCTCCTTGATGTCAAAGTTCAACCATTTGATAGCCCAATACGCCTTGTGCTCCAATTCAACGGGCAAATGGCAAGACTTCCCATATACCAAATTATAAGGAGTGGTACCTATGGGAGTCTTGAATGCGGTCCTGTACGCCCAAAGAGCATCGTCCAACTTCATGGACCAATCCTTCCTCGTTCTAGAGACGGTCTTCTCCAAAATTGCCTTGATTTCTCTATTCGAGATCTCGACTTGTCCACTAGTTTGAGGGTGATAGGCAGTTGATACCTTGTGGGTTACCCCATACTTCGATAGAAGCGCTTTAAACTTCCTGTTGATGAAATGCGTTCCTCCATCGCTAATGATGATGCGTGGAGTTCCAAATCGTGGAAAGATAGTTCTATTCAAGAACTTCACAACCACCTTGGCGTCGTTAGTGGGAGAAGCGATGGCTTCAACCCATCTAGAGACGTAATCAACTGCAAGGAGAATGTAGAGGTTTCCTCCGGATGATGGGAAAGGTCCCATGAAGTCAATCCCCCATACATCAAAGATTTCCACTTCTTGGATGTTATTAAGCGGCATCTCGTTCCTCCTTGATAAGTTCCCTGTTCTTTGGCATGCATCACAAGAGACAACAAAAGATTGCACATCCTTAAATAATGTAGGCCAAAAGAAACCGGAACGCAATACCTTAGCGCATGTTTTATCGGTGCTAGCATGCCCCCCACAAGGAAGTGAATGACAATGCCTTATGACGCTATTAACTTCATCCTCCGGAATGCACCTTCGAAGCATCCCATCCGGTCCGCACTTGAATAGCAGCGGCTCGTCCCAGTAGTAATGTCGTACTTCCTTGAAGAATCTTTTCTTTTGAGAGTACGTCAATCCGGGCGGTATCTCCTGGCAAACAAGATAATTCGCAATATCAGCGTACCAAGGACCTTTATTATCAGAAAGTTGGTGGATGGAATGTTCCACCAACAGTGGGTGAATGTCAGAGAAGGGAGTAAGAAAATTGTTGTTCTCAGCAATCTCAGTTGACATCGTCTCGCCATCGACCTCGGTTGAGGCGCATAGGCGTCGACCGAGATGTTCTTCGGTCGCCTCGCTCAGTCCAGAAAGTGCCTCGGTCGAGGTACTGCTACTGGATCCGAGACTGGAGATCTTCGTCTCCTGGATTAGCTTTTCAGTATTAGCTCCTGGATCCTCTTCCAGTGCCTTCAAGCTCCGTATATCTGCATCACAAGAAGCATCTATACCTTCCTCCATTAAACTGAAGCTAATAACTCTTTCGAGTGATTCGTTAATAAGGATAGAGCTCACCAATTCTCTTGATTCTTCTTCATCGTAGATGTTGAAGATATCATCAGTTAGTTGCTCCCCTTTCATGGCTGCAAGTAGAGCGAACTCCACCTCATCGCCACCAACGTTGAATTTCAACTTGGCGTTCTTGCAATCCACGTTGCAACCCGAAGTTGCTAGAAATGGCCTCCCGAGAATAATAGGTACTGGATAATCTGCGGGAATGTCAAGTACGACAAAATCTATGGGTAGATAGAAGTTACCTAACTTGACCGGAACGTCCTCCAAGATGCCCACGGGATGGGTAATGGAGCGATCCGCCATGTAGAGTCGAATCTTGACCGGTTTGGGCTCTCCAAGACCGATCTTAGTGCACAACTCCAGCGGGATGATGCTCACGCTGGCTCCTAGATCACAAAGGGCTTCACAAGTGACATCCCCAACTTGAATGGGAATGCAAAATGAGCCGGGATCTCTCAACTTAGGTGGCATCTTTTCCTTCATGATCTTGATAAGCTCCGAAGATTTAGATGTCATCCTAACTTCACCAACATCCTCCAGCTTCCTCTTCCTTGATAAAATTTCTTTTAAGAACTTCCTAGAGGCGGGCATACCTAAAATAGCATCAAGGAAAGGAATATTAATATGTAGCTTATTCATCAAGTCAAGAAACTTACCAAAGTGCTTGTCAAGATGTGCTCTGGCTCTGGACTGAGGGAATGGAAGTGGTGGCTTATACGCAGGGGGTGGAACATAAATTTCTGTCGTTCCTCCTGCTTTCTGTTGCTCCGCCTCGGTTGGCATCTCGGTCGAGGTGTTCTTCGACTGGATCTGGACCGAGGTGGTCTGCGTCGAGCGAGGTACTGGATCTGCAGTTTTGAGTCCACTCCTCGTCGTTATGGCCATGCATTGGCCCTTAGGGTTAGTTTCCGTCTTTGCTGGAAGCTTCCCTGGATCTCTTGGCGCTTCATTCGCCCTATTAGCAAGTTGTTGTTCGAAGGACTTTTGGGCCCTCGAAAATGAAGTCATAGAATTCTCCATAGCGCTAAGCTTGATCAAGATTGCCTCCAGAACTGCGTCTTTCTTTTCTGGCTGAGACGAACTTGATCCTTGCCCTTGGCTTTTCAATGGAGTAGAAGAAGAAGAAGAAGGGGGAGAGAGGAAAGGGTTAGAGGAATCATTAGAATTGGAGTTTGAATGATTGTTACCGTGATTTTGGTTATTCGCCCTCCAGTTGTTGCTATTGGATCCTCTATTGTTGTTGTTGTAGTTGTTGTTTCGGGAACCGTTGTTGTTGTTGTTACGGTACCCGTTATTGTTGTTGTTCCTTTGCCCTTGCTCTTCCTTCTTAGTTTGAGCCATCAAGAGCTCCTTTAATTGCTTCACGTCGTTCTTCAATGACGTGAGTTGATTGTTGTTGGATTGAGTCTCTTGAAAGTTGACTCTTTTAACTCCACCTTCAGCTCCTTGGTGGGTATATTTCTCCATGTGCAAGGCTTGCTTCTCAATGAAGTCCCAAGCCTCATCAATCGCCATGTCCATGAAGGTGCCGGCGGAGAGTAGTTGGAGATTGAACTGGGTGCTTCCGTCCAGCCCTTTGAAGTAGATCTCCAACAACTCGATCTTTGGAATCCCATGATGTGGGCAATCCAAAAGGATATCCTTGAACCGCTCCCAAGATTTGGACAAGCTCTCCTTGTCCTTCATAATGAAAGCATTGATCTTCCCTCTCATTTCGGCGGTCTTTGAGGGGGGAAAGAATTTGGTCAAGAATTCCGTGGTCATCTCCTCCCATGTGCTGATTTTTCCTGGAGGAAGAGATTGATACCAAGTAAGAGCTCTATCTTTTAAAGAAAAGTAAAAAGGTCTTAGCTTGTAGTTGTTATTTTCAATTCTGGACGGTCGCAAGGTTTCCATCAAGATCTCGTAGTTTTGAAGAAGTTGATGCGGCGACTCTTTCTCTAGCCCTCCGAATTGGCATTGGCGGATCATGGCTAAAACTTGCGGTCGAAGTTCGTAGTCATGATCTGCTGGATCTCCTAGGTTCACTCCTGGACGCCTCAGTTGTTGATTAGGGTCCATCCTTTGACCTAGGGTTTGTGGAATTCCTGCAAGAAGAACATCTCGGACTGGCATCCGAGGTGGAAGTACATCGGCCGGGGCATCTGGTACTGGAATCTGCCTCGGTCGAGGGTCAACAGGAGGATCTTCCCTCGGTCGAAGTAGAATCTGGTTCCGAATGACAGCAATCTCAGCTTCGATAGCTGCAGTCCTGGTGCGATTCTCCTCTTTCTCTTGCATGAGTTCTTCCTTGCTGAGGCGCAGCAGCTCTTGCGTCTCTCTCAATTGGGCCGCAAGATCGCGATCGTCTTGTTGGGCCATCTTTGCTTCTCTTAAGCGTCGCTTGTATGTCTTTTCTGGTTCGGGATCGTAAGGAACGATTTCCTTCCCAGTGCGGGTTCTTCGCATGTACCTAAGAAAGAACCTGCAAAAGTCACTCAAGTAGAGTGGTTAGACAAAACGGGGCAAATGCTCTAAGAGTAAACCGTACCGGCTCGGTCTAGACCAAGTCCCCGGCAACGGCGCCAAGAACTTGTTCGCTCCAAACGGTGTGTGCAAGCTTTAAATTTATAACCCTAGACTTAAGCTTAAAACAAGGATGCGAACCCGCAGTGTACGGGTCAATCGTAGTAAAAGCAAGAAAATTCCAAGGGTCGATCACAGAGACTCGGTGAAACAAAGTCAATACGGTGTGCTTATGTCAATACTAACCACAAGAGCGATTAACACAATCAAAGATGAATGAGAAGTCAATAAAGCAAACATGCAATTCTAGGGATTAAAGCATCTAGTTATGGTTCCAACTCAAGATCTATATATAAGCGGACAAAGCTGAGATTTTTGCGTGGGTAAGGTGTTACTAAAGTGGAGTAGATCACCGGGTAAGTCTCACTACACACTAATCCTAAACCGTAACTCCTATTACCGGGTAAGTCTCAAGGAATCAAGATAAAGAACTATAACCTCAAACTAACACACCATCTAAGGGAATAGAATCAACCTTTACCGGGTAAGTCTCAGGCTAACTCACGAAGATGGGATGGAAGCACACTCAAACCCCAATAAAGGATAAACCTTTATTACCTACACTTATGATCGTTGGTACACAAACTAAGGAATTACCGGGTAAGTCTCATCCTAAGCTTGCTTTGAACCAGGAAAGGTGTAATAAGAATAGGATTTGGCAAACTCTAACACTTAACTCACAGTTTTAGGTCGGATAAGTCACCTCGGTCAGCCAATTTCCACCCCGGCCGAGATGTTCATCGACTGAACGAGATGCTTAGGGTTAAGGTTAAAGACTCGAACTTTCAGGATCCTACTGGAATCTAAGATTATTCTATCATTGTTTTTCCCACAACCTTCAGCCAATCACCCTAGAATCACACAAGGAAATTAGCCACTCATCATCATAATGAAAGTATTAAAATATATGGGAAGAAGGTGAATATTTGAACAAAGAAAAATTTAATGAAAAGACTTCAATAACTGAATCAAATATCACAACAAAGCGTTCCTTGGATAGCAATCCAAAAAGACAAGACAACAATTGAGGGAATTGAAGACAATCTTACAAAACCCTTCAATAAAGCTATAAAAGCTATGGACTTCAATCTTCCTACAACCTTCAAAAAGGGTTCTTCGAATCTCTCTCAACTGGAGTAGGCTGCTGCTGCTGTAAACCCTGATCGACGGTATAGCGTGATGTGATAGCCGATGTCCAGCCGTAAGCGGATGCGGAATTATGGGAAATCCGACCCTTTTTATAGGAAAATAACCCTCCAAAGATAATAAATCTTAGAAAGATATTCTCCCATAAATATAGGTAAAATATATGATTCTGCATATCTCCTTCCTTCCAGGAGCCAAGCCCAAAAATATAAGATCACTTTCCAAATTTAAAAGATCTCAGCCAAGAATAAAATATTCTCGCCGCGTCCTAGGTGTTTGCCTCGGTCGAGTCGGCGTCTCTGGATCACCTCGGTCGAGATGAATCTCTGGTCAACCGAGGTGAGTCATAACTGAATGTGAAATCTCTCAAAACTGGTCCAAAGTAAATCTTTAATCCATGGCTATGCTTCCTGGATGTAGCTCTAAATGACTCATGACTCCTTTTGCTCCTTTTTGATGCAAAACGTACCAAATTACCTGCAATTACAACGAAACTAGGTGTAGACCTCGATTCTCGCAAAGGTAGATGAAATGGTAGTAAAATCACATAATGTACATACAAACATGCAGATTATGAAAGATAAAACGTCCAAACAAACCCCAAAATATAGACTATAATTCATGCTATCAAGATCCCCACCGAATTTTCCCGTAGAGATCCCCAGTCGGATTTTCCCGTGGAGATCCCCGCCGGGTTTCCCCGTGATGGTCCCCATCGAAGTTCCCCGTATTAGAATACTTCCCCCCCGCGTTAATATATTATTTTCTATAACCGTATAATATATATAACTAATTATTTTGGCCGTTATATAATAAAAATAAATTAAAATATAATATAAGTTATTTATAATTGTATAACTAATAATTTTGACAACTTTTATAGAAGCTATTTCTTACAAGTTATATTATAGTATATAACTTGTAAGACATAGTTCCGATTAAAGTTGTCAAAGCTTATAAAATTTGACAATTGGTAGTTTCTATATAAAGTCGTTAGTTATAAAAATTAGTAGCTATGATAGAATATTTTGTATTAGAAATTTGACTACTACTTATATTATAGCTTTTAATTGCAAATTCTAGAATGAATTTGGTCAAACTGTTCCTTTTCTATTTCATTTTGATTTGTGTACCTCTTTAATGTTTACCATTTTCATTAATGGTAGGTAAAAGTAAATTAACTCCTCTATTTAAAAAATAAAATAAAACATATTTGTTTCGTAAGTTTAATTCTTGTATTTTTTATTTTATTTTTTCCCCTTTTTATTATATTTTTATTTTTATTATTATTATTTTCTTTATTATTTTCTAGTATGAATTTTTGGTATGAAATTCATACTAGAATATTCTAGTATGAATTTTCATACTAGAAATTTTCATACCAGAAATTTTCATACTAGAAAATTTATACCATAAGTTTTCATACCAGAAATTCATACCTAATTTTCATATCAGAATTGTCATACTAGAAATTTTCATACCAGAAAATTCATACCATAAATTTTTATACCAGAAAATTCATACCAGAGTTGATCCCAAAAAACAAAACAAAACCAAGAAGCACCAAAGACTTTGATGACAACTAAAAGAAACCACCATATTTGTTGTAAATACCGCTTTCGGAATATTGAAGAATCGAAGAAATGACACAAACGAAGCTACATTTGAAACAATTCCAACTAGTTGCAAATACTGCTTTCGGAACATGAGCACACCACCTCATGTCCAGTCTAATTGCATGTAGTTCTCTTTCTGGACCCTCAATCTCCCTCTCGAGGTTTATTACTCGTTGCTTCCTATCATGTAGGTGCTTTTGACAAACCATTCAAATAAAGCTTAGAGCATAAACTAGATAGAAAGCAAACTTTTAAACATAAAATAATATGTATTTAGATTAGGTAGAAGACGGTATGGAAGGAATGCATAGAGTGAGGTTTCATCTAATCAGTTTTGTTATATTTAGAAGACGGCAAGGAAGGAATGCACAAAAAAAAAAAAAAACAGATCACCTCCTCGATCTCAAGAATTGCAAAAGCACTAGTTTGGAATGAGACGATCATTGGATTCAGGATGACCAGAAGTGAAATCTTCGTAACCCTCTTCTACTAGAACTGCAAACAGTATTTGGATATGATAAATGACTTCTCTTGATGACGATGACTTGTCTTGAGGGGCCTTGATGACGATGACTTGTCTTGAGTCATCTTGGAAGGCATCTCATCGTCCTTCTCCAACAAGTATATGTAGAGTGCCTTTGGAAGGAGTCGAGGGAAGAGAAAACAAAAGAGGCTGAGAGAGAAGCTGACCAAGTTCACAACCGTCAGGCTCCTTCCAAACAACACCACGCCACCTCCTTAAAGAGCCCATTTGCAGGTAATGAACTGTGATGCCGCATCAATTACCCAATCAACCACCACAAAGATCCTCCTGGCCGTGTAAAGGATCGGCACCAACGCCCTCACAGGCGCCGAAAACAAACATAACCCGCTTATGATATTCTCAGTTAAGATCTGATCCAACAACAAGAAGAGATGAGGAGTGGCGGAGCGAACGACGTCGTCGTCTACTCTAGCGAACCCTCCGAGGACGTATGCCAGTAGCAAGATGAACCATAAATTAATAGCTCTTGTAAGATCTCAGGTTTTTGCCTTCACCGCCCCCGCGGTGAAGCGGAGCCTCAGGCGCGGCTCAACCTCGCTGTCGCGGCACAGCCCAGCCGTAGGTGCGGCTAGGCCCAGCCTGTCTACGGGCTGTTTTATCTTTGTCTTCTCCTATCTTTTTCCATCCATGGGATTTTGGCCCGTCCTCCTTCTATCCTCCTAACCCTAGACGTCCCTTCCTTCTACCCTTCCAACCCTTCTCTATATATTCCCTCATTTCCTCCTTTTTCCCGTTTCTTGCTATCGTCTTCAAACTCTATAGAGCTGCAGCCGTCCCTTGCCTCATGCGACCTTGTTGAACGTGTAAGTTCTTCACCCTTTGTTCCTCCTTATGTTCTTGTACTGCATCATGCTTCATTCCTTTCGTTTTCTTCTTCTTCTCTCCTTTTCTTCTTCTCAAAGAATCAAGTTGAACCTTGATTCTTGTTGGCTTCTCGTTGTTGATGTATCGTTGGTCTCAGGCTCTTTGGAGTTGAGTCTTGACGTGTTGGAGCCAAAGGTTCGAGCTTTGGTTGCCCTTGCTGCGAGTTCTGTCGAAGAAGAAAGCTGATAGCGCTTTTTGTCACGCCACCGCCCCTGTGCCTGCACAGAGCCGCCCCTGCGCCTCTGTCCAGCCGCCCCTGCGGTTTCCTCTGCAGTAACTCCCGTTCTTGTGAGTTACTTCCTTCCTTGCTTTCCTCGTTCCTTTCCTTACATCTTTTGGATGTTGTTGATCTCCTGTGAAGGCTGTAAGACTAGGGTTGACCCCTTAGCATGCGTATATCTCTTAGAGATCTTTGAAACTAGAAGTTATAGACTTCTAGCAATTGTTTTGTTCCTGATCCGTGTTGCTTGTTTTTACAGGCTTTACTTGCTCCTTTCCTGAGGGAAACTGAGCTCTCTTGAGTATTCTTGAGTTGTTATTCCTGAGCTTTGAGTTACCTTCGTGTGAGGTAAGTCCCTTGGACTTACTTAGTTTCATTCCGCGTATTAGTTGGATTGTATTGGCTTGTTTGTGTTGTTTAATCATGTTATAACGGATAACCGGACTAGGATTCACCCTTATAACCTTAATTGGCCCAAGTGTATGATAACGGGCGGTCACATCATCTACCTAGCTCTTGCGGGAGCTAGGAGGTTCTCGGCGACTGGCCCGTGCTGGTTAGACGGTCGGAGGCATCCGCACCGTTCCATTGCCGGAAGAGGGGACCGATGCGAGTTTTGAAAGGATTCTCGTGTGACAAAAGAAGTTGAATTAGTAATGAATGACTTAATGAAAGATAATAACCGGTTGAGTGCCAGCATGCTATATGTTTATTTTACCTTATGTGTGTTTGTGCCTTTACGCTCTTGCTTATACCTAGAATGTTAGATAACGGTTTATACTGTCGTTGTAGATGTTCCACAGGTTCAGGATGCTGTTGAGTGATCTGGATGATGTGGTCAGCCGGGGTTCCCGTACATTATAGGAGGGATCGGGTTTTTGTTTCTGTTGTTGTTTTCCCTTTTGTTTTGAACTCGGCTGCGAGTCTTTTACGTTTTCTTTTGTTTAAACCTTTGGTTTTATATTGAGTTTTGGTTTTCATTCGTCTGTGCCTTTTTGTAAGATCCATTTGCTATTGCTACTTGTTCGCCACTTAGCGTGCGTGCAAATAAGCTTTAATTATAAAACCAGAAATCAAGCAAGCGAACCCGCAGTGTACGGATCGATATAGTTGAGCAAGAATTCCAGAGTATCGAACACAGGGATTTGGGGGGTTAAATCCAGTTATAGATTATCAAGCAAGTAAATGTATGAAGCTTTTCAAATTATTGGGAAAACAACAATCCTAAAGATCCAGGAATCCAGTTGTGGCAATCGATTCAAGATATACTAAAGATATAAGGACAGAGTTGAGGTTTGCAAAGGTATGCGAATGTAAGGTAATCGTACGGTGAAGTTCCAAAAACCTTATATGACCCACCTAAAAGACACTCTCTATAAAGGTTGTTGAGGCTTCAGTATAGAAAGGATCTAAAGGTAAGAATTAATGTCAAATACCCAAACTTGTAATCCAAGGATCAAGACTAACTAAACCGATTAAGGTTGTGACATTCAGAATCGAGGTAGAGGTTGTTGAGGCTTCACTACCACCTAGAAAAGGCAAGCCAAGAGTAAGTTAAAGCAAATCTTTAACTTTGGCTTAAAGTAAAAGCAAGTTCGTAAACTGACACAAAATTACGGGTAGTTCTTGAGTTCCACGGCCGTGGAAGCTCAAGAACAGACCGTAGATTAGGTTCGTCGGCGATTCTTTCTAACTCTCAGGGTCCAATCTGTTTACGATCGATCTATCATCATCTAAGCCACAACTATCAACCCTTCACCTTAGAATTGCTAAAGGGTTTTAGCCAACAACAGTCATATTGATATCAAATTCAAGATTAAAAGAATGAAAGATGAAAACTTCCGAAAACCTTGAATAAATCTCAAGTCAATCTCAAATCCATAATTCAAGAACAATAATGTCAATAGATTCGGAATAACACAAACAATCACAAATCTTAGATAAGAAGGAAGAGCGGGATGTCAATCCGTCTTCTAATCAAACCTAAATAAGAAGCGTAATCTTCTTACAAACAATCTTCCAAATCTTCACTCTTTCTCTAACTTTCCGTCGCGAAATAGCAATCTCCGCAAAAGCGTAAAACTAGGGTAAGTCCAAGTGTAAGCAAAGCTGACGGAATCTCTCTTCTTCCGTCCTTTTATAGGGTAAGATAAAATATTGGCCCGGCCCATTGCGTAGAAGATCGTGGCTTCAAAGTGTTGCGTAAAAGATCGCCAAGATCACGGTCGTGGAAGGGTTCCACGCCCGTAATTTAGAGCGTGGATTTGGGTCATGGTTTATCACAACCCTCCACGGCCGTGTAAGTTGCTGGAATGCACCACGCTTCTCTTGCCAAGGTTCCACGGCCGTGGACTTGAACGTGGAACTTAGTACGGCCGTATTTTAGAGCGTGGTTTAGAGGTAGATTGTAATTTTCCTTAGCCTCGTGCTATTCTTCAAGTTAGCACCATCCTTAGCTCCTAGAGATGTCCTCAATCCTTGGACATGCTCAATCAAACTCCATTCTTTCTCAATCCGTTCGAATTTAGCTCTTAATTGCCTACAATCAACACAAAGCTTATGTAGATCTCTATATCGACAAAAATAGATAAACTAACTCACAAATGCTTCAATGCTTTATCAATGACTACCAATATGGATGAAATATACTTAGAAAACGTGCCTAAAATATCACAATATTTCATGCTAACAAATAACCCCATACTTGCCACTTGCTTGTCCCTAAGCAAGATCTTTCAAAAGCTTTAAAACACAAGTTAGGATGAAATATGTGTACCTTCTCAAAGCAAAACTTCTTTTAGATGAATGTGCCTTCTAATCAATAGATCATTCTCAAATCTTGCTTCATTTGCTTATAAGACTTTCATACACTTAATCAAAGAGTAAAGAGTAAAGAAAGCTCATGAATTAATCAAACTTCCATGTAAACATCATAACCTTCAAACATTATCAAAATCAATCATAAGAAACTTCAATTTAGATCACCAAGTCATATAACATTCTTTTGATCTTAAGGACTTTCAAACAAGGTCTAGAATGTGGAAAGAGAAGGAAAACTTTAAGGAATGTGGTGCATGAATCCGGGAAAGTGGATAACTACTCTTTTCTTCTTCTCTTATGGTTTCCGCAACACTTTCAACTTAGAGCTTCACTCTCTTCTTTTCATTTTTCGACTTTACTTTTGGAGTTGTGGATAGAGGTGCACAAAAACCAAAGCCTAGGAGATTGGCGTTTCTCAATTTTTATGAGATGCCTCAAACCCTTAGCGCACATACCATAATCCGCTAGGAATATCGCTCAATCCGACTTTGGCAAGACACAAACACCCGGCTATGTGAATGGTGCCGAGTTACTTATCATCATGATTGACTTCCCCAAACCTATAATTTCTTTCTATTCTTTTGATTGCAAATAATTGCTTTCAAGGCCCTCCCACATCAAACATGCCAATATCAATCAACTCCTCCAAATTCTCGGATAGGTAAAGGAGGTCATTATTTCATTGAGAGGCTAAATGATCAAAGAAAGAAGAAAGAAAATCGAATTGCCTTAATCATCTCAACAAGAAGTATAAGAACTTATAGTGTGATTTCAACCTTGATTTCTCAACATGATTTAAGTAACATTCATCACATTATGAAATTTGCAAAAGAGGTATAATTAACTCATTCAATTTCTTTTCAATTCACTATTCGTTTAAGCATGCGATTATCATCAAAACTCAATTCACAAGTGGTGATTATCATAGAAATCATCTCTATCCTTAGAAGCACAAAATTTTCAAAATTTTTCAATTTTTATGGGTTTTTTCAAACTCTTTTTCATGCAATGCAATAATGAAACGTGTAGCAATAGAATGAAACATGCAAGATAGTCTCAATAGAAGCATACAAAAGTGAGTAAGAGTTATTACAACTATTAGTCACACCCCACCCCATACTTGGAACAAACATTGTCCCTAATGTTCAAAGAAAAGAAAAAGAAGAAAAGAAAGAAAGAAAAATAACTCACAAAACGGTGGTGGAGCGGCTAAACTGTCGATCATCAAGGTCGTCACTGCGGTGCCGGTGGAGGTGGAAATGGAGAGAAGCTAGGATCATAGTACCGTCCGAACTGCTAGCGGTATACATCTCTCATCATGTGGTCAAGGTCATCCACACGTGCATCTCTAGCGTCAACACGGATCTCCAAAGCTCCAACCCTGCTGGAAAGTTCGGTAGCCCACTCTGGCAACTGCTCGTACCAGCCAGGCAGCTGGCTGTACCACGCCGGTGCATCTGAAGGTGCTGGTGCTGGTGGCGGCTGTGTAGACTATGGTGGAGGAGCTCCCATCCAATCCGGCTGCGTCCTATACCAAGCAGGAGGGTCAGCCATCCAAGTAGGCCTCTCACTCACACTAGCGCGGCGAGAGGAAGAGCCAGATGCTCTAGCAGGGCGGGGGGAATGCCTAGGCATGTCGGGAACTGCATCCGGCTGATCCGGGAATGTACCAAAGTCCTGCTCAGCTCCTCCTCCTCCCTCATAGTCATCTTCTCCTCTACAACTGGTGGTGGTGGAATGTAGGGAGGGGCTACCAATCTGTTCGCATGCATGGCAGCGAACGTCGCCTTCCAGTTATGGCGTCCAGCCATAATGGAATACTCAGGAAGCCACTCAATGCCTCTCCCGGTCCTACTCTCCCACGGCATAACAGCGTAAGGTGGACCTCTATGGGTGGGGAAGATGAGGCCTCTAGTCATAAGGGCCTGAAGTCCTAGGGGTACAGCAGCAATACGTGTGCAGGCGGAGAAATCTAGCCCTAATGCCCTAGCAAGGTGGGTGACTATCCCACCATATCCAATGTTGCCAGCCCTCTTATTCTTCAGCTTGCTCATGGTAGCAGCTAAGAGGGTGGCGCAGTCAGCAGGTCTACCGTATAGCATACAATAGAGAAGAAAGAGCTCGTCTGTCTTGATCTTCTGAGGTGTCTCCGTCCTAGGGAAGAGACACTCAGAAAGTACCTTGTGAGCTATCTTCAAGGCTAAGTGATACATCAACTTAGCCTTGGTATCAGCTGGCTGCCAGCGGTCCTCGCTGGCATAGATCATAGCGACCTCTTCCCAAAAATCCTTGGCGTACACGCCACTGGGGAAACGACCATTGAAGGTCTCATGGAACCCGAAGAAGGCTCCAAACTCTCTAATCGAAAATTCATAGTTTCTTTCCATCAGCCGGAAAGAAAATGTCCTGTCCACATGACTATGCTCAAAGGAAACTACAACCTCTCTCTTAATCTCCTCATATGCATCTTCCCGAATAGCGGAAAAGATGACTAAGCCGGCTCTGTCCAAGAGCCAAGTAATGTCTCCTACCACATGTAGAGGCACTAACTCCTCAAGCAGTAGGCATCTAGGTCCTATGACCGTCCTCTTATGGATCCTCTCTAAAGCATCGAGATGATCCTCGTGAATGGTAGGGATCCTAGGGTGAGGTGGTGATGGTGATGATGGTGACGATGGAGGTGAAGGGGATGAAGGTGGTGGTGCTCTAGAGGAGGAAGAGGGGTTGCCCTTCCTTTTCTTACTCTTATCCTTGTCTTTATTCTTGTCCTTATTCCTACCGGACACTCTCCTCACAAAATCCATTTTCTGTCGAAAACCACGGTCTGTTCTTGGTATTCCACGGCCGTGGAACGTACAGTGACCGTGGTTCTTCACGTAATTTTGCAAATCTCAACAGAATCTCACCAAATTTCACAGCAGCAGTCCTAGACTAATTCTCTTCCAATTCCAATCAGTTATTCCTAAAAATTCTAGCAAATGTAAGTCCGAATCGACAAAGATAGAGAAGAGCGAAAAAACCTAGGTTTTCGGATTTTTAAATCCGAATTCTACTTTCCTCGGTGATTTGCCGCTCGAATTGTTGCTTGGATCTTGTTGGTGATCGGATTTGCTTCTGTTTTGGCCAAAGAATCATTAAAAACGATTAACGAATGAAGATTTGAGGTGAGGGAAAGCAAATCGGCGATTTTGGGCATGGTTTGGGTATGTGGTGTTGTGTTTTTGTGAAGAACGTGGTTTATATAGTGGCTGTCAAAATTTTTGAAAACCACGGTCTATCGGGGGGTTCCACGGCCGTGGAAATGTACGGAACCATGGTTTTGGTGATTTTTCTCAGGCTTTTGGAAATTACGGTTACTGTAGCTGTCACGACCGTGGAATAGGCCGTGGAACTCTCTGTAATGCTCCAAAGTCCAAGTTTCGTCACTTTTCTTCAAACTTTCTCTTCCCTTTCCTTTTCCACTGTTCCTACATCCAAAAACACGAACATACCGGAAGGTATCGAAGGCAAAACAAAGCAAAAACGTCTAAACTATGCTAATCTATGAATCAAAAACAAAAACGTAAATGCAATACCTTGGGTTGCCTCCCAAGAAGCGCTTTGTTTAAGGTCCGTAGCTAGACCAAATTCGCACTTATTCGAGTGCGGTAGGCGCGAACTCTTCAGCTTGGAGTTCCGGCGTATACTTCTTGAGTCGTTGACCGTTCACCTTAATGCTTCCGCCCGTTTCACCCCATACTTCAACTGCACCATGGGGGAAAATTCGTTTGATTAGAAAAGGTCCGGTCCAACGAGATTTAAGCTTACCTGGAAAGAGACGAAGCCTTGAATTGAAGAGGAGAACTTGATCTCCCTCTTTGAAGTCCTTTGGTATGATATGCTTATCATGCCAACGCTTTGCTCTTTCTTTGTAGATCTTGGCGTTTTCATAAGCATTCAAGCGGAGTTCTTCAAGCTCATTTAGGTCCAAGAGACGCTTCTCTCCCGCTTCCTTCATGCTGAAATTTAGCCACTTGATTGCCCAAAACTCCTTGTGCTCCAACTCTACCGGCAAGTGACAAGACTTCCTATACACAAGGTTGTATGGTGTGGTTCCGATGGGAGTCTTGTACGCAGTCCGGTACGCCCACAATGCATCATCTAGCTTCAAGGACCAATCCTTTCTAGTCCTTGAAACCGTCTTCTCTAGGATTCCTTTGATCTCTCAGTTTGAGATCTCCACTTGTCCACTAGTTTGTGGATGATAAGGGGTGGCGATCTTGTGAGTCACCCCATACTTAGCTAAAAGAGCTTCAAAGCGCCAGGCAATGAAGTGAGAGCCTCCATCACTAATGATGGTCCGTGGTGTCCCAAATCGTGGGAAGATGGTCTTGTTAAAGAACTTAACCACTACCATGGCATCATTGGTGGGAGAGGCAATCGCTTCAACCCATCTTAAAACATAATCAACCGCTAAAAGTATGTATTGGTTACCACAAGATGATGGGAACGGTCCCATAAAGTCAACTCTCCAAACGTCGAAAATCTCCACCTCTTGGATGTTATTGAGAGGCATCTCATTCCTCCTAGAGATATTTCCTGTTCTTTGACAAGCATCGCAGCAGGAAACAAAGGTTTGCACATCTCTAAATAAAGTAGGCCAAAAGAATCCAGATTGCAATACCTTAGCGCTAGTTTTGTTTGAACTAGCGTGTCCTCCACATGGTAGTGAATGACAATGGCGGATGACACTTTGCATCTCATCTTCCGGCACACATCGCCGAATGATGCCATTCGGACCTCTCTTAAAGAGGAGAGGTTCATTCCAAAAGTATTCCCGAACATCCTTAAAGAACTTCTTTCTTTGTGCGTAGGATAATCCGGGCGGTATCTCCTGACAAACCAAATAGTTAGCAAAATCAGCAAACCATGGTTCATTAACTTTGGAGATCACATCGATGCACTCCTTTATGATATGTAAGTGTTCGTCCGGGAAGGAGTCATCTATAGGTAAATGGTCGTCCTCTAGATGTGTTAGGCGACTCAAATGATCCGCAACAGAATTTTCCGAACCCTTCTTATCGCGGATCTCTAGATCGAATTCTTGTAGGAGAAGAATCCATCTAATTAGCCTTGGCTTCGCATCCTTCTTTGCAAGGAGATACCGGATCGCAGCATGATCCGTGTACACAATCACCTTTGCACCTACAAGATAAGAGCGAAAATTTTCAATTGCATAAACAATGGCTAAAAATTCCTTTTCCGTAGTGGCGTAGTTGAGCTGCGCTTCATCTAGCGTCTTGCTAGCGTAGTATATAGCGTGGGTTCGCCCTTCCTTTCTTTTTCCAAGAACAGCTCCTATAGCTACGTCACTTGCGTCACACATAACCTCAAAGGGAAGATTCCAATCCGGAGGTTGGATAATTGGGGCTGAAATTAGAGCTTCCCGAATCATGTTAAACGCATCCAAGCATTCCTGCGAAAACTCAAAAACTGCATCCTTCATCAATAGATTAGTAAGAGGTTTTGATATTTTAGAGAAATCCTTTATGAAGCGCCTATAAAATCCAGCATGTCCTAGAAAACTTCTTATCCCTTTCACCGAAGTTGGGGGAGGAAGCTTTTCTATTGTCTCTATTTTAGCTTTATCCACCTCAATCCCTCTACTAGAGATTAAGTGTCCTAATACAATGCCTTCCTTCACCATGAATTGACACTTCTCCCAATTTAGAACTAGGTTAGTGTCTTCACACCTTTGTAATACAAGAGCAAGGTTAGAAAGACAATTGTCAAAAGAGGAACCGTAAACGGAGAAGTCATCCATAAAAACCTCCATGATTTCCTCTATATATTCGGAGAAGATGGCCATCATGCACCTTTGAAAGGTGGCTGGGGCGTTACAAAGCCCGAACGGCATCCTCCTATAGGCAAACGTACCCCACGGGCACGTGAACGTGGTCTTCTCTTGATCATCCAGGTGTATCGGAATCTGAAAGAAACCACTATAACCGTCAAGATAGCAAAAGTGCGAATGTTGCGCTAACCTTTCAAGCATTTGATCGATGAAGGGTAGTGGGAATTGATCCTTCCTCATCGCGTTGTTTAGCTTGCGGTAGTCTATGCACATCCGCCATCCCGTTACGGTTCGGGTAGGAATGAGTTCGTTATTCTTGTTGGTGATGACCGTCATTCCTCCCTTCTTTGGAACCACTTGTACCGGACTCACCCACTTGCTATCGGAGATAGGGTGGATGATACATGCATCAAGAAGTTTAAAAATCTCCTTCTTGACAACCTCCTTCATGGTCGGATTCAACCGCCTTTGAGGTTGTCGTGAAGTCCTAAAGTCCTCTTCCATTAATATCTTATGCATGCATAGGGAAGGTTTAATTCCAACTAAGTCCTCTATAGTATATCCTAAAGCTTTTCTATGTTTCCTAAGGACAACCATGAGCTTACTATGTTCATCTATGCTTAAATCGGAACTAACAATAACCGGAAAGGTAGAATTAGGTCCAAGAAATGCGTACCTTAGATGAGTAGGAAGTGGCTTTAGTTCCATGACTATCGGAGTTTCCAATGGTTCTTGAGGAGCGTCCGATGCTTCCTTAGAGGTGTCTAAGGGTGTAGAAGGTTGGGGAGAAGAATCAAAAGAAGTTGATGAAGAGACACAATTACCTTCGGAATCAACCAAAATTACGGCCTCTCTGCATCCTCCACGGGCGTGGTTTTGGGCGTGGAAAGGAAATACGGTTGCTCTGTTCTCTCCACGACCGTGTAACCCTCTGGAGTGAGCCACGCTTTTGTTGGTGAAATCCACGGCCGTGGAATATAGTGTATGGCTGTGGATCCGTACGTTTTCTGCCTCGTCGTGGAGTTTCTCAAACTCCTCTTCACACACTTCTTCTTGTGCTTCTAAGGCTTCAATTGCCTCATTGCACTCCTCTTCTTCCCCTATATCCATTAGACTCATAGTAATAACCTTTTGCAAAGGATCTTTGAAGAGAATATCACTTACCTCTTCTCTAGATAACCCTTCTTCATCTTGGATATTGAATATATCTTCATCAAAGATTGGTTCCTTCACTAGAGTGGAAAGAACGAACTCTACCTTCTCTTCTCCTATCTCAAAGGCAAGTCTAGCATTCTTGCAATCGACTATGCAGCCGGATATTGCAAGAAACGGTCTTCCGAGAATGATCGGGACCGGACTATCTGCAGGAATGTCAAGCACAACAAAGTCTATAGGAACATAGAATTTACCTAGCTTGACTGGGACGTCTTCAACAATACCGACGTGACGAGTTATGGATCGATCCGCCATGTACAAAGTCATCTTCATCGGTTTAGGGTCGCCTAAACCGATCTTCCTACATAATGCAAGTGGGATGATGCTCACACTTGCTCCCAAGTCACATAATGCATCATATGTGACATCTCCCACTCCTATGGGAATACAAAATGACCCCGGATCCTTTAGCTTTGGGGGCATCTTCTCTTTCATGGTCTTGATGAGATCCGAAGAATCCGAACTCATCTTAACCTCTCCAAAATCCTCTAACTTTCTCTTGTTAGAGAGGATCTCCTTTAAGAACTTGCCATAAGCCGGCATACCTACAATAGCATCAATGAAAGGTATATTAATATGCAGTTTGCTCATGAGTTCTATAAACTTACCGAATTGTTTATCTAGACGCGCTCTTGCTCTAGATTGTGGGAACGGTAGGGGAGGTTTGTAAGCTGGAGGAGGAACGTAGACATCTTCCTTCTCCTTCCCCTTTTCTTTCTCTTTCTCAACGGGGACTTCTACAAACTTGGGCTGCGGGTCGGTAGTTGTCACCCCGCTCCTAGTTGTGATTGCCATCACACTTCCCTTTGGGTTGTCCTCCATTTTTCCTGGAAGTTTCCCTTGATTCCTAGGAACTTCCTCCGCATGGCTGAACATTTGGTTTTCTAAAACCTTTTGGACTTTATCAACCTTAGAAATGTGATCATCAACCTTGATGATGCGAGTCTCCAACCCTTGAAGCTTCCCCAAAATCGTTTCCAACATGGGATTGGGCTTCTCCTTCCCCGAAGTGCTTCCACCATTAGATGTTTGCCCCTGGCTTTTTAAAGGAGTGGAAGAAGAGGAAGGTGGAGTTAGTGAATTTGAATTGGAAGGATAAGAATTACCGGAATTTTGTTGATTGGAGCGCCAATTGTTGTTGTTTGAACCCCTATTGTTGTTCCAATTGTTGTTCCAGTTGTTGTTGTTGTTCCAATTATTCCGGTTGCTGTTGTTGCGGTTTGTATTCTCACCACCGTTGTGGTTATTGTTGTTGCCTAAATAACCCACATCATTTCCTTGTTGCTTTGGAAAGTTGGTCTTGATAGCTTCTTTCAACTCTTTAATCTCGTTGTTGAGAGAAAAGATTTGAGATTGAGCTTCATGCGTGAGCTTTGCTCCTTGCTCCACAGGATTCCCCTCCACTTTCCGGTGAGAATACTTCTCTATGACTCGCGCTTGCTTCTCAATGAAGTCCCAAGCGTCATCTTCCCTCATGTCCATGAATGTACCACATGAGAGGGATTGGAGCTTGAATTGTGTCTCCACATCCAGCCCCTTATAGTATATCTCCAATAGTGCAAGCTTGGATATGCCATGATGAGGGCAATCCAATAGCAAATCCTGAAATCTTTCCCAAGATTGAAACAAACTTTCGTTAGATCTCATGGAAAATGCATTAATCTTACCTCTTAGCTCCGCCGTTTTGGATGGCGGAAAGAACTTAGTGAGGAACTCCGCGGAATGATCCTCCCATGTTTCAAGCTTTCCACTTGGAAGAGCTTGATACCAAGACAATGCTTTCCCCTTCAAGGAGAAGAAGAAAGGCTTGAGTTTGTAGCTGTTGGTAGTTGCGTTCTTAGGCTTCAATGTCTCCATCATAATCTCAAAGTTTTGTAGATGTTGGTGTGGAGATTTAGCACTTGTTCCACCAAATTGGTTTTGGCGAACAATGGTAATAACTTGAGGGTTGAAGCTAAACCCTTGTACATCATCAACATCAAAGTTCACACCTAAACGGCGTGGTTGCTGCGTTGGATCCATCCTTTGGCCAAGAGTTCTTGGATCTTCATCCACACGTTCGACCCTCGCATTCCTAGGTGGAACGCGGCGATTTGCAGCTGGCCGTGGAAAGAATTGATTCACATTGATCGTGGGATCAATTTCCTCTAGCGGTGGCATGGAGGAGTCGCTATCCTCATTGGATGAGTTGGCTCTAACTGATCTTCCCGGTCTCCTTCTTTTCTTTTTCTCCTTAAGGTTGCTTATTTCCAACCTCATTTGAAACATCATGTCCGTTAGATCATCAACCTTCATTTGATGACGATCTGTTTCTTCCCTACGGGTCTTCTCACTCCATTGGAGTTGAGCTTCCTTCTCCGCTAACTCCGATTGGAGATCACGTTCGTTTTCTTCAGCCATTTTCTTTCCTTACGCTTTCTCCTTAAATTCCTCTCAAGCTCTTGATCAAGAGGTAAGAGGTCTTCGTTATTCCTAGACCTGCGCATACACTCGAAGAGATATCAAATAACAAGGGAGAAGCTCCCAAGCTTGACAACCGAAAACCGAATTCGGCCTAGACCAAATCCCCGGCAACAGCGCCAAAAACTTGTTCGCCACTTAGCGTGCATGCAAATAAGCTTTAATTATAAAACCAGAAATCAAGCAAGCGAACCCGCAGTGTACGGATCGATATAGTTGAGCAAGAATTCCAGAGTATCGAACTCAGGGATTTGGGGGGTTAAATCCAGTTATAGATTATCAAGCAAGTAAATGTATGAAGCTTTTCAAATTATTGGGAACACAACAATCCTAAAGATCTAGGAATCCAACTGTAGCAATCGATTCAAGATATACTAAAGATATAAGGACAGAGTTGAGGTTTGCAAAGGTATGCGAATGTAAGGTAATCGTACGGTGAAGTTCCAAAAACCTTATATGACCCACCTAAAAGACACTCTCTATAAAGGTTGTTGAGGCTTCAGTATAGAAAGGATCTAAAGGTAAGAATTAATGTCAAATACCCAAACTTGTAATCCAAGGATCAAGACTAACTAAACCGATTAAGGTTGTGACACTCAGAATCGAGGTAGAGGTTGTTGAGGCTTCACTACCACCTAGAAAAGGCAAGCCAAGAGTAAGTTAAAGCAAATCTTTAACTTTTGATTAAAGTAAAAGCAAGTTCGTAAACTGACACAAAATTACGGGTAGTTCTTGAGTTCCACGGCCGTGGAAGCTCAAGAACAGACCGTGGATTAGGTTCGTCGACGATTCTCTCTAACTCTCAGGGTCCAATCTGTTTACGATCGATCTATCATCATCTAAGCCACAACTATCAACCCTTCACCTTAGAATTGCTAAAGGGTTTTAGCCAACAACAGTCATATTGATATCAAATTCAAGATTAAAAGAATGAAAGATGAAAACTTCCGGAAACCTTGAATAAATCTCAAGTCAATCTCAAATCCACAATTCAAGAACAATAATGTCAATAGATTCGGAATAACACAAACAATCACAAATCTTAGATAAGAAGGAAGAGCGGGATGTCAATCCGTCTTCTAATCAAACCTAAATAAGAAGCGTAATCTTCTTACGAACAATCTTCCAAATCTTCACTCTTTCTCTAACTTTCCGTCGCGAAATAACAATCTCCGCAAAAGCGTAAAACTAGGGTAAGTCCAAGTGTAAGCGAAGGTGACGGAATCTCTCTTCTTCCGTCCTTTTATAGGGTAAGATAAATATTGGCCCGGCCCATTGCGTAGAAGATCGTGGCTTCAAAGTGTTGCGTAAAAGATCGCCAAGATCACGGTCGTGGAAGGGTTCCACGCCCGTAATTTAGAGCGTAGATTTGGGTCACGGTTTGTCACAACCCTCCACGGCTGTGTAAGTTGCTGGAATGCACCACGCTTCTCTTGCCAAGGTTCCACGGCCATGGACTTGAACGTGGAACTTAGTACGGCCGTATTTTAGAGCGTGGTTTACAGGTAGATCGTAATTTTCCTTAGCCTCGTGCTATTCTTCAAGTTAGCACCATCCTTAGCTCCTAGAGATGTCCTCAATCCTTGGACATGCTCAATCAAACTCCATTCTTTCTCAATCCGTTCGGATTTAGCTCTTAATTGCCTACAATCAACACAAAGCTTATGTAGATCTCTATATCGACAAAAATAGATAAACTAACTCACAAATGCTTCAATGCTTTATCAATGACTACCAATATGGATGAAATACACTTAGAAAACGTGCCTAAAATATCACAATATTTCATACTAACACTACTCTGAGGGTCGGAAACCATTGTGCGGTCCTAGCCCGTAGCGCTTCGAGTTCCCAGAACTTGGGGTGTTACAGCTCTTATCAATGGTAAATATGAAGCCTTTTTTGCAAATCTAGACCATGTTGAAACAAGAAAAGCGGGATCTGGACCAAGACGAAGAGTTCCAAGTCGAGCCAAGCAACAGGCTTAGCAAATAGCGGGATCTGGACCAAGTCGAGCCAAGTAAAGTGGGGGAGGTACGTTGTCTTCAGTCAGCGTATTGCTGTCGCCAGATAACTTCTTCCTAGCCATGGCCCTGGCGGCCACTAGCGATGTGAGCCCTAACAATGGAGGCGGATGAAATCGTAATTTAGGGTTTCACACGAGAGAAGAGAGGGTGAGGGAGTGAGGTGTGTGTTTTTCTTTCTTTGCATTGAATCGTAAAAAATGGGGTACATTTACTAAATATAAAAATGCTATAAGCCTAATTTGTATACTAAAAACTGAAAAAGACCTACTTACCAAATTAACCCAGTTTTCAATCTTTGATTGTTTTTATTTTTAAATTTTTTTGACTAAAAATTGTACGGGGACGGGGTTCTCCGATGGGGATCGACTGTTGAGAATATTATATGGAGACGGGGATTCTCCGATTGAAGCGGGGATCCGACGAGGATGGAGACAATTTTGATTCCCTGAACGGGGATAAGGATGAGGAGTATAAAACTAAACGGGGATGAGGATGGGGATGGGGAGAGTAGTCCCCGCCCCGAATCCACCCCATTTCCATTCCTAACTCTCAATCCAACGGTTCGACGAGTATAGAAAAACCCATGAAGCATTTATAAATCTGGAAAAGATCAAGAAAAACCTTCATTTGTGTCCCTTCAGTTTAAAAGGTACAAATCCCAAAACTTTCTACAATAATATAAATCCTCGAACATTTGATAAACTAGTACTCTCAAAACCAATTTCTTTTCAATAAATCCAATAAAACAAAGTTCGATTTTGACCATTCACTTGTTTTATCTAAATCAATTAAAAGCACCACTTCTTTCGAAGGTAATTACAAGGTAGGAATAAAGCGCTTTGAAAAGTAGTAATATCAAAATCTCAATTCATAAAGTATGTGCAAACAATAAATTAAACCATTATAGAGATTATTCATTCCTTAGATCACGAGGAAGCTTACCGAGACCAAATATAAATATAAAGCAAAAATAATATATTAAATCAATACGGACAAAAACTCATATTTGTTTGGTTCCAACAGGATTCATAG
Organism: Fagopyrum homotropicum; assembly: GCA_033239125.1. NCBI lineage: Eukaryota > Viridiplantae > Streptophyta > Magnoliopsida > Caryophyllales > Polygonaceae > Fagopyrum > Fagopyrum homotropicum. The sequence continues at coordinate 136,386,410 of BSWB01000001.1, read as the reverse complement.
CAAAGTTAATAACTACTTGAAGACTATTGATAGCATGAATTATAATCTATATTTTGGGGTTTGTTTGGACGTTTTATCTTTCATAATTTGCATGTTTGTATGTACATTATGTGATTTTACTACCATTTCATCTACCTTTGCGAGAATCGAGGTCTACACCTAGTTTTGTTGTAATTGCAGGTAAAATGGTATGTTTTGCATCAAAAAGGAGCAAAAGGAGTCATGAGTCATTTGGAGCTACATCCAGGGAGCATAGCTATGGATTAAAGATTTACTTTGGACCAGTTTTGAGAGATTTCACATTCAGTTGTGACTCACCTCGGTTGACCAGAGATTCATCTCGACCGAGGTGATCCAGAGACGCCGACTCGACCGAGGCGAACACCTAGGACGCGGCGAGAATATTTTATTCTTGGCTGAGATCTTTTAAAATTGGAAAGAGATCTTATATTTTTGGGCTTGGCTCCTGGAAGGAAGGAGATATGCAGAATCATATATTTTACCTATATTTATGGGAAAATATCTTTCTAAGATTTATTATCTTTGGAGGGTTATTTTCCTATAAAAAGGGTTGGATTTCCACAATTCCGACATCACGCTATACCGTCGATCAGGGTTTATAGCACGCAGCAGCAGCAGCCGCACTCCAGTTTGGGAGTTTTTGAAGAACCTTTTTGAAGGTTGAAGGAAGATTGAAGTCCATAGCTTTTATAGCTTTATTGGAGGGTTTTGTAAGATTGTCTTCAATTCCCTCAATTGTTGTCTTGTCTTTTTGGATTGCCATCCAAGGAACGCTTTGTTGTGATATTTGATTCAGTTATTGAAGTCTTTTCATTAAATTCTTCTTTGTTCAAATATTCACTTTCTTCCCATATATTTTAATACTTTCATTATGATGATGAGTGGCTAATTTCCTTGTGTGATTCTAGGGTGATTGGCTGAAGGTTGTGGGAAAAACGATGATAGAATAATCTTAGATTCCAATAGGATCCTGAAAGTTCGAGTCTTTAATCTTAACCCTAAGCATCTCGTTCGGTTGATGAACATCTCGGCCGGGGTGGAATTCTTCTGACCGAGGTGACTTATCTGATCCATAACTGAGAGTTAAGTGTTAGAGTTTGCCAAATCCTATTCTTATTACACCTTTCCTGGTTCAAAGCAAGCTTAGGATGAGACTTACCCGGTAATTTCTTAGTTTGTGTATTAACGATCATAAGTGTAGGTAATAAAGGTTTATCCTTTATTGGGGTTTGAGTGTGCTTCCATCCCATCTTTGTGAGTTAGCCTGAGACTTACCCGGTAAAGGTTGATTCTATTCCATTAGATGGTATGTTAGTTTGAGGTTATAGTTCTTTATCTTGATTCCTTGAGACTTACCCGGTAATAGGAGTTACGGTTTAGGATTAGTGTGTAGTGAGACTTACCCGGTGATCTACTCCACTTTAGAAACACCTTCCCCACGCAAAAATCTCATCTTTGTCCGCTTATCTATAGATCTTGAGTTGGAACCACAACTAGATGCTTTAATCCCTAGAATTGCATGTTTGCTTTATTGACTTCTTATTCATCTTTGATTGTGTTAATCGCTCTTGTGGTTAGTATTGACATAAGCACACCGTATTGACTTTGTTTCACCGAGTCCTTGTGATCGACCCCTGGAATTTTCTTGCTTTTACTACGATTGACCCGTACACTGCGGGTTCGCATCCTTGTTTTAAGCTTAAGTCTAGGGTTATAAATTTAAAGCTTGCACACACCGTTTGGAGCGAACAAGTTTTTGGCGCCGTTGCCGGGGACTTGGTCTAGACCGAGCCGGTACGGTTTGCTCTTGGGGCGCTTGCCCCGTTTCATCTAACCACTCTACTTGAGTGACTTTTGCAGGTTCTTTCTTAGGTATATGCGAAGAACCCGCGCTGGGAAGGAAATCGTCCCTTACGATCCCGAACCAGAAAAGACATACAAGCGACGCTTAAGAGAAGCAAAGATGGCCCAACAAGACGATCGCGATCTTGCGGCCCAATTGAAAGAGGCGCTAGAGCTGCTACGCCTCAGCAAGGAAGAACTCAGGCAAGAGAAAGAAGAGAATCGCACCAAGACTGCAGCAATCGAAGCTGAGATAGCAGTCATACGAGACCAGATTCTACTTCGAACGAGGGAAGATCCTCCTGTTGAACCTCGACCGATGCAGGATCCAGTAGTTGACCCGCGACCGAGGCAGATTCCAATACCTGACGTCCCGGCCGATGTACTCCCACCTCGGATGCCAGTCCGAGATGTTCTTCTTGCAGGAATCCCACAAACCCTAGGTCAAAGGATGGACCCTAATCAACAACTGAGGCGTCCAGGAGTGAACTTAGGAGATCCAGCAGATCATGACTACGAACTTCGACCGCAAGTTCTAGCCATGATTCGCCAATGCCAATTCGGAGGGCTAGAGAAAGAGTTGCCGCATCAACATCTTCAAAATTACGAGATCTTGATGGAAACCTTGCGACCTCCCAGAATTGAGAATAACAACTACAAGCTAAGACCTTTTTACTTTTCTTTAAAAGATAGAGCTCTTACTTGGTATCAATCTCTTCCTCCAGGAAAAATCAGCACATGGGAGGAGATGACCACGGAATTCTTGACCAAATTCTTTCCACCCTCAAAGACCACTGAAATGAGAGGGAAGATCAATGCTTTCATCATGAAGGACAAGGAGAGCTTGTCCAAATCTTGGGAGCGGTTCAAGGATATCCTTTTGGATTGCCCACATCATGGGATTCCAAAGATCGAGTTGTTGGAGATCTACTTCAAAGGGCTGGACGGAAGCACCCAGTTCAATCTCCAACTACTCTCCGCCGGTACCTTCATGGACATGGCGATTGATGAGGCTTGGGACTTCATTGAGAAGCAAGCCTTGCACATGGAGAAATATACCCACCAAGGAGCTGAAGGTGGAGTTAAAAGAGTCAACTTTCAAGAGACTCAATCCAACAACAATCAACTCACGTCGTTGAAGAATGACGTGAAGCAATTGAAGGAGCTCTTGATGGCTCAAACTAAGAAGGAAGAGCAAGGGCAAAGGAACAACAACAATAACGGGTACCGTAACAACAACAACGGTCCCCGAAACAACAACTACAACAACAACAATAGAGGATCCAATAGCAACAACTGGAGGGCGAATAACCAAAATCACGGTAACAATCATTCAAACTCCAATTCTAATGATTCCTCTAACCCTTTCCTCTCTTCCCCTTCTTCTTCTTCTACTCCATTAAAGAGCCAAGGGCAAGGATCAAGTTCGTCTCAGCCGGAAAAGAAAGACGCAGTTCTGGAGGCAATCTTGATCAAGCTTAGCGCTATGGAGAATTCTATGACTTCATTTTCGAGGGCCCAAAAGTCCTTCGAACAACAACTTGCTAATAAGGCGAATGAAGCGCCAAGAGATCCAGGGAAGCTTCCAGCAAAGACGGAAACTAACCCTAAGGGCCAGTGCATGGCCATAACGACGAGGAGTGGACTTAAAACTGCAGATCCAGTACCTCGCTCGACGCAGACCACCTCGGTCCAGTCGAAGAACACCTCGACCGAGATGCCAACCGAGGCGGAGCAACAGAAAGCAGGAGGGACGACAGAAACTTATGTTCCACCTCCTGCATACAAACCACCACTTCCATTCCCTCAGTCCAGAGCCAGAGCACATCTAGACAAGCACTTTGGTAAGTTTCTTGACTTGATGAATAAGCTACATATTAATATTCCTTTCCTTGATGCTATTTTAGGTATGCCCGCCTATGGGAAGTTCTTAAAAGAAATCTTATCAAGGAAGAGGAAGCTGGAGGATGTTGGTGAAGTTAGGATGACATCTAAATCTTCGGAGCTTATCAAAATCATGAAGGAAAAGATGCCACCTAAGTTGAGAGATCCCGGCTCATTTTGTATTCCCATCCAAGTTGGGGATGTCACTTGTGAAGCCCTTTGTGATCTAGGAGCCAGTGTGAGCATCATCCCGCTGGAGCTATGCACGAAGATCGGTCTTGGAGAGCCCAAGCCGGTCAAGATTCGACTTTACATGGCGGATCGCTCCATTACCCATCCCGTGGGCATCTTGGAGGACGTTCCAGTCAAGTTAGGTAACTTCTATCTACCTATAGATTTTGTCGTACTTGATATTCCCGCAGATTATCCTGTTCCTATTATTCTCGGGAGGCCATTTCTAGCAACTTCGGGTTGCAACGTGGATTGCAAGAACGCCAAGTTGAAATTCAACGTTGGTGGCGATGAGGTGGAGTTCGCACTACTTGCAGCCATGAAAGGGGAGCAACTAACTGATGATATCTTCAACATCTACGATGAAGAAGAATCAAGAGAATTGGTGAGCTCTATCCTTATTAACGATCCACTCGAAAGAGTTATGAGCTTCAGTTTAATGGAGGAAGGTATAGATGCTTCTTGTGATGCAGATATACGGAGCTTGAAGGCACTGGAAGAGGATCCAGGAGCTACAACTGAGAAGCTAATCCAGGAGACGAAGATCTCCAATCTCGGATCCAGTAGCAGTACCTCGACCGAGGCACTTTCTGGACTGAGCGAGGCGACCGAAGAACATCTCGGTCAACACCTATGCGCCTCGACCGAGGTCGAAGGCGAGATGATTCAAACTAAGACTTCATCGAGTCCAGTTTCTGATACCACTCCACTGGAAAGAGGAAGCATGGATCCCCCCAGAAAGCACCCCCAGTCGTGGAGCTTAAACAACTCCCCAGTCACTTGAGGTATATCTTTCTTGGACCGGATTCTACTTATCCCGTTATTGTTAGTGCTTCCCTTTCCGAATCTGAATTGTCTAAGTTAATGCATGTCCTGAGAAAGCATCGAAGGGCTATAGGTTACACCACGGATGATCTTATTGGCATTAAACCTTCTTTCTGCATGCATAGAATTCTAATGGAAGATAATCATAAGACTTCACGGGAACCTCAAAGACGGTTAAATCCGATCATGAAAGAGGTTGTGAAGAAGGAGGTTCTTAAGTTGTTGGATGCAGGTATTATTTATCCTATCTCGGACAGCAAGTGGGTTAGCCCGGTGCATGTCGTTCCGAAGAAAGGAGGGATGACCGTTGTGACGAATAAGAACAACGAGTTGATCCCAACGAAGACCGTTACAGGCTGGAGAGTTTGCATCGATTATAGGAAGCTGAACACGGCAACTCGGAAGGATCATTTTCCGCTCCCCTTCATCGATCAAATGCTCGAACGGTTGGCCCAGCATTCACACTTTTGCTACTTGGACGGCTATAGTGGGTTCTTCCAGATTCCTATCCATCCGGATGATCAGGAGAAGACCACTTTCACTTGTCCTTGGGGGACGTTTGCCTATCGAAGGATGCCATTTGGATTGTGCAATGCGCCCGCTACCTTCCAGCGATGCATGATGGCTATCTTCTCCGAGTACATAGAGGAGATCATGGAGGTATTCATGGATGACTTTTCTGTATATGGTTCCTCTTTTGATGATTGCCTATCTAACCTTTCTCTAGTGCTTAAAAGATGTGAAGACACTAACCTTGTTTTAAATTGGGAGAAGTGTCATTTTATGGTTAATGAAGGCATTGTGCTAGGACACCTCGTTTCTAATCGAGGTATTGAGGTCGATCGAGCTAAGATCGAAACTATTGAGAAACTCCCCCCCCCCTTGTTCTGTTAAAGGTGTGAGGAGTTTTTTCGGGCATGCAGGTTTCTACAGGAGATTCATCAAAGACTTCTCTAAGATTTCTAAACCTCTAACTAACCTCTTGAATAAAGATGTTGTTTTTGAGTTCTCGCAGGAGTGTCTTGATGCTTTTTACAGGATTAAGGAAGCATTGATCTCCGCTCCTATTATCCAACCTCCTGATTGGACCTTGCCCTTTGAGGTCATGTGTGACGCTAGTGATGTAGCCGTAGGAGCGGTGCTTGGACAGAAAAAAGATGGACGGACCACCGCCATTTATTATGCTAGCAAAACGCTAGATGAAGCACAACGCAACTACGCTACCACCGAGAAGGAGTTATTGGCGGTCGTATATGCTTTCGAGAAGTTTCGTTCCTACCTAGTAGGAGCGAAAGTCATTGTCTACACCGACCACGCAGCCATTCGTTACTTGTTGGCTAAGAAAGATGCCAAGCCGCGCCTTATTCGATGGATTCTCCTGCTCCAAGAGTTTGACCTAGAGATCCGCGATAAGAAAGGATCCGAGAACTCAGTTGCGGATCACCTCAGCCGGCTACCGGAATCCTCCCGCGAGACGGATAACCCACCCATAGACGATTCATTCCCCGATGAGCACTTACACTTGTTGGAGCGGTTGATGGATCTACTTACTTCACCCCACGATGGAGGTGAAGTATAGGGTGAGGGCACCTCCTACCTCATTTGAGACGCATCATGGTCCAGCTAGCGACCTTAAATCAAGCGCTTCTTGGGAGGCAACCCAAGGTATTGCTTTCTTTTCCCGTTTTCTAGTCTAGCTTAGATAGTTTTTGTTTCTGCTTTGCTTTGCTTTGTTTTTGGCGTTTTGGACAGACAACAGGGAATATCTAAGGAAGGAGCACAACTGGAAGGACGGAAGTTCGAGATTCTGAGAAGATAGAAGCACCTCGGTTACTGTCAGAGCACCTCGACCGAGTTGATTCTTGAGCAACCGAGGCGACTAGGGTTTTTGCAGAACCACCTCGGTCCATACCTCCTCGGTCCAGTCGAGACCATCTCGACCGAGGTGACAGCAGATCCAGGAACGGTATAAATTGGGAAAAAAAATTTATTTTTACCTTTTTATCTTCTTCACCTCGACCGCGGCGACTTCCACTTCGTTCCCTCTCAGATCTTGCTCATTTTCGCCGATTCCTGCTTCGAAACTGAGATTGAAGAGTAGAGGAACCGATTGCAACAACAGATCTGCAAAGAAATCGAGCGAATCGACCGAAACGAGGTAAAAACAAATCGAAACCCTAACTCGCTCGTTCGCTTTGAAATGGGCTTTGGTTGCCCCTGATTTTGCTGAGAAAGGATTTAAGTACCCCTTAGGAAGCAATTGTAGTGATTTTAGGCGGAAAAGAACTGAAATTCTGAGATTTGGAATCGTAACTGCTGCGCCTCGGTCCGGTCGAACTGCATCTCGACCGAGGTGATTCTTGGAGATTGTCAGTGACCGAGGTAGTCTGACAGAGCTGAGTGAAAATGAGTTCAGATCGTCGCCTAGCCCTTAGAGACAGATCCTCACCCTCCCCTTCTTCTTCTTCTTCCCGTCCTTACCGCCCGGTTATCCACGAGAGATGCCGGGTAGACTATGAGCGGATAGCTAGCCGTCCAGTTATCGCACCACGATTTCTGGACGTGTCGGCTTTTGATTGCCTAGGGTTAGATGCTGACCTTAGGAGGATGATTGCTACTGTCGGGCTGGATCAGTTTACTGAGATCCGGGCCCCAGCTTACTTGGAGCCGACTTTAGAGTTCGTTAGCTCCTTCTCCTACCTCCCCACAGACCGGTCTGTGAAGTACCGGTTGATGAACCGGAACTTCATAGTTCCTTTAGAGATATGGAGAGAGATTTTTGGCTTTTCTGAGCCCACCGCCACCGACTTCCCCTCCCAATCCGTAGCTAGGGAGTTCTGGGGGCAGATAGCCCATATTACTGAGCATGCGGACAGATGGCGCCCTGGAGATTCCAGGGAGAGGGTCATCTTCCATCCAACCTTCAGACTAGCCCACAGGATTTTTAGCGAGACACTTCTGGCGCGTACTGAGACGCCCCAGAAGATCAGACAGGGCGAGCTCTTCAGCCTCTATTGCATGGTTACAGGAGGTTTCCCAGACTTTGGCTTGCTCCTGGCAGAGGATCTGCACAGGATCAAGGCCAAGGCGAAGGGAGACATTTGCTGCGGAGGTCTAGTCACCCATATTGCTACCTACCACGGGATGGACCTCAGTATTTGCACGATGGCGGCGGCTCCGAAGCCGCTGGGATTACAGGAGATGATCATACGGAGGATTCTGGTTCCCCGTGGTTTGACCACTCCATACGTCGCCATGCCTTGGGAGCGGACTGCACCTCAGGGGATCCGCTGGTCTGCACAGTTCACAGTCTTTGATCCGCATTACTGGCAGACAGCTTGGGATACACTGATGGAGGATCACAGAGAGGCAGCCGCTGCCCCTGCTGAGGCTGAGGAGGATGACGACGACGAGGAGACGTTGGATGAGAGAGAGGGTGGTGTCCCGATGGATACAGGGACATATACTGCAGGGACGAGCGCGCCACCGATCATTGACTTGGACGACGAGGAGGATACGGAGCCTGCACCTGTTGCACCTCCCGCTAGACCTGCTAGACGCAGGAGACATGGAGTGAGGGATCGAGCTGCTCACAGACGGATCGATGACCTGACGGATAAGGTTATTGACACGTATGCTGCATTATCGCTGGATATCCGCGAGATGCAGGAGCGGCAGCACCATCAGCACATCATGGCCCAGCTTCAGTTCGAGCATGTCATGGGCTATCCGTACGATCCGACTCAGTATCCCTACATACCACCACCACCACCGGATCAGGATTATTGAGGAGCTGCAGGATTTTCTTTATTTTCTTTTATGCAGTTCGGCCATTTATCCGGTGAGTACTCTCATGTTTAGACTTTTTATTTGACCCACTGGGACAGTGTGTACCAAGTATGGGGTGTTTGTACTTATCTGACCACGTGATGTATTTTATTCGACTACCTTTGATGTATTATATTTTATCGGATATTCTATTTTATGCTTCACTTATGCATTTATATGATTATCTGATATTACATGCATACCTACAGGTTATTTGATTGAGAAAAACGTGGAAACCGAAAAAAAAAAATGGTTTTAAAAATTTTTTTGACCTCGACCGAGTCAGTCTTGGCCAAACGAGGCATTTCACCTCGGTTGAACCAAGAACACCTCGACCGAGGTGTGTTAACTGAGAGTTTTCGAAAACGATTTTTTGTGTTACTTATCTGGATATGATCTCAGTGAAGATCTTGTTTACCGACTGGTTTTAAATTTTTTATGTGTTTGAAAGGTTTTATAATATGTTTAAGTTGCTAAATGCTTTGTTTGAAATTATTGGCATGTTTAATACTTTGTTTTTATCCAAATTATGTTGAATTTGAAGGTTGACACCGCAGGTTAAGTTCTCTCACTTTCTTCTTGGAAAGACCAAGGTAATTCATTCTCTTCTTCTTCTTCTTCTTGATCATGCTTAGCCCCTCATATACATTTTGCCTCCCTTTACCTATCCGGGAATTTGGAAGCAAGAGAAGTGGTGAAAGCAAGTGGAGTTAAAGTTGAGGAGTGGCTGGAAGTGAAAGTGTTAGAAAGCAATAATAGGTTTGGGGAAGTCAATCATGAAGATGAGTAACTCGGCACCATTCACATAGCCGGGTGTTTGTGTCTTGCCAAAGTCGGATTGAGCGATATTCCTAACGGGTCATGGTATGTGCATCAAGGGTTTGATGCATCTCGAGAAATTGATGATTGCAGATTTCCTAGGCTTCGGTTATTGTGCACCTCTGTCCATGTATCCCAAAAAGTAAAGTAAAAAGAAAAAGTGTGAGATAAGCGAAGCTTATTGGTGGAAGATGTTGCAAGTCAAAGTGAAAGTGAAGTTCATCCTTTTCCCGGATTCTAGCACCACATTACCTTACATACATCCCTACCCTACACGTTTCTTGACCTTTTCTTTTGGGAAGCCCTTGAGACCTTGAGCTTGTTGATTGACTTAGTGGTTTAAATCGGATTATACATGATTAATTTTGATAATTATGATTTATTATGCATTCTATGATTTTATGCAAAGATGAACAACTTTCTTATATTTATAAAATGTTTTGAGCATATTGAGTTTTTAAATTCCAGGAAGTACTCTCTTAGAGTGATCTATGGTAGTTGCACACCATTAAATGTTTTTGGAAGACTTTTTCATTGATTTTCTTGACTTATAATCCATTCTATCTTATCTTTTATATGAGGAACTTGCTTGGGGACAAGCAAGGGCTAAGTATGGGGTATTTTGATAGCATGAATTATAATCTATATTTTGGGGTTTGTTTGGACGTTTTATCTTTCATAATCTGCATGTTTGTATGTACGTTATGTGATTTTACTACCATTTCATCTACCTTTGCGAGAATCGAGGTCTACACCTAGTTTTGTTGTAATTGCAGGTAAAATGGTACGTTTTGCATCAAAAAGGAGCAAAAGGAGTCATGAGTCATTTGGAGCTACATCCAGGGAGCATAGCTATGGATTAAAAATTTACTTTGGACCAGTTTTGAGAGATTTCACATTCAGTTGTGACTCACCTCGGTTGACCAGAGATTCATCTCGACCGAGGTGATCCAGAGACGCCGACTCGACCGAGGCGAACACCTAGGACGCGGCGAGAATATTTTATTCTTGGCTGAGATCTTTTAAAATTGGAAAGAGATCTTATATTTTTGGGCTTGGCTCCTGGAAGGAAGGAGATATGCAGAATCATATATTTTACCTATATTTATGGGAAAATATCTTTCTAAGATTTATTATCTTTGGAGGGTTATTTTCCTATAAAAAGGGTTGGATTTCCACAATTCCGACATCACGCTATACCGTCGATCAGGGTTTATAGCACGCAGCAGCAGCAGCCGCACTCCAGTTTGGGAGTTTTTGAAGAACCTTTTTGAAGGTTGAAGGAAGATTGAAGTCCATAGCTTTTATAGCTTTATTGGAGGGTTTTGTAAGATTGTCTTCAATTCCCTCAATTGTTGTCTTATCTTTTTGGATTGCCATCCAAGGAACGCTTTGTTGTGATATTTGATTCAGTTATTGAAGTCTTTTCATTAAATTCTTCTTTGTTCAAATATTCACTTTCTTCCCATATATTTTAATACTTTCATTATGATGATGAGTGGCTAATTTCCTTGTGTGATTCTAGGGTGATTGGCTGAAGGTTGTGGGAAAAACGATGATAGAATAATCTTAGATTCCAGTAGGATCCTGAAAGTTCGAGTCTTTAATCTTAACCCTAAGCATCTCGTTCGGTTGATGAACATCTCGGCCGGGGTGGAATTCTTCTGACCGAGGTGACTTATCTGATCCATAACTGAGAGTTAAGTGTTAGAGTTTGCCAAATCCTATTCTTATTACACCTTTTCTGGTTCAAAGCAAGCTTAGGATGAGACTTACCCGGTAATTCCTTAGTTTGTGTATTGACGATCATAAGTGTAGGTAATAAAGGTTTATCCTTTATTGGGGTTTGAGTGTGCTTCCATCCCATCTTTGTGAGTTAGCCTGAGACTTACCCGGTAAAGGTTGATTCTATTCCCTTAGATGGTATGTTAGTTTGAGGTTATAGTTCTTTATCTTGATTCCTTGAGACTTACCCGGTAATAGGAGTTACGGTTTAGGATTAGTGTGTAGTGAGACTTACCCGGTGATCTACTCCACTTTAGAAACACCTTCCCCACGCAAAAATCTCAGCTTTGTCCGCTTATCTATAGATCTTGAGTTGGAACCACAACTAGATGCTTTAATCCCTAGAATTGCATGTTTGCTTTATTGACTTCTTATTCATCTTTGATTGTGTTAATCGCTCTTGTGGTTAGTATTGACATAAGCACACCGTATTGACTTTGTTTCACCGAGTCCCTGTGATCAACCCCTGGAATTTTCTTGCTTTTACTACGATTGACCCGTACACTGCGGGTTCGCATCCTTGTTTTAAGCTTAAGTCTAGGGTTATAAATTTAAAGCTTGCACACACCGTTTGGAGCGAACAACTATTTAAGAAGGAATTAGAAGACTACTGAATTTAGGAGGAATCAACGTATCTAACCCTAAGACCGAGATATACTTATATATGGGGAGAAATCAGAGTCTAAGGTTACACAGAATATATGTTTTCCAAAGATTAATCGAATATTACTAAACCCTTCATAGCGGCGCCGACGGATAGCCAAACGCAACACAACGGCCACCCTACTGCCATCTTCATGCCGTTTAATAGGTGTTTCGCTCGGTTGTTATGGAGCTCTTGGGATGAGTTTCGAAGATGGGCTTTGATACCAAAGTATCAATCTAAACGACCACCCTACACCCTATGCCCACGGCCTCGTCCTCTAATAGCAGGAGTTCTATCACCCCTACCTCGTCCAACCGGAGAAAGAGGTGGACGACCTCTACCTCGACTTGTAGCTGGTGTAGCCCTAGTACGTGTCATCTGCACGAGTTATAGTGACTAAAGTTATGATCTACTTAACTGGTCGAACATAAATTTAATTCTAATATATACATACTAAGCATGCCGAGATCCGCGGTAGTAGTGGTGGTCAACCGTACTTTCTATCTCATTCCGACTATGCATGTGTTTTGAAAACCAAAAGTTTCTTTGAAAAGTTCAGATCCCTTTCGGGTTCTGTTTATTTACTTATCTAGTCCTTTAGAAGATTTTAAGTGCCATTGTTGTCAACCTAGACCTCTGATACCATGTTGTAACACCCCAAGTTCAAAGAACTCGGAGAGTTACATGTTAGGACCTCACGATGGGTCCCGACCCTAGTTTGACAACAATTTCACTAATCTTACAACAAGACACAAACAAGGAAAACGAAAATCATGAAACAAAGTTTTAATGTTATGGATGCAACATCATGAGAAGATCAGCCAAAAGTATAACTTAAGATCATAATCTCTATAGACAACGTGCTAAGAAGGAAAGTCTGATAAGACAACAACTGCCCCATCATATGGAGTACGGAGACCCGGCTGACCACTACCTTCCAGATCACTCGACCAATGATCTAGCATGTGGAAAATCTAAACAACATAACAATCAACTGTTAGCTAACTATCCAAAAGTTAGAAGAATCATGATAGATATGTAATATCCGGAATATTTAATTCCGTTTAGTCCGAGTCAAACCGGTTTTTCGATCCGTTGACCTTTCCTAATTCTACCTAGGTTTGTACTAGAACACATTCTATCATTTCATGTACTTTTTAGTCACATAAAATGATGAATTTTATCAAACCCTAATCTAAGTCATAACGACGTCTTTTGACGAGACCATAACAAAGCTGAGACGAGGCCATGACGAAGCCCGACAACATTGTGACAAGGTCAGACAACAAGTGACAGCCCACCTCCCCTTACTCCCTTCCTTGGCCCATGTCTGTCTCAGCCCATCTCTCTTCCTATCCTTGTTGTTGGCCCATCCCCAGACTTTGGTACACGCTCCTAGCCAGCAGGCCCATCGAGAACCGGCCTAGCTAACGGATGGCTGCTGCTCCCTTACGTGTGCTGAGCTGGAGCAAGGACAGATCCTTGCGTAACGCCTCCGCAGATCTCGCAATAGATGACACGTTTCCCATACAGAAACTGCCGTCCTGATTCCCGTCCACGTTCAGCATTTCCTTCCCAGCCCTTTCTTCTGCAAAGGTTCATCCTCATCACAGCAATCGATCGCCATCTCCCGCTCCCCATCTCACAGCTATAGCCGACTGGTTCCGCCTCTCCCCCCTCTGTCACCTCCGAAGTAGAGTATTGGAGCCGTCTTTCATCACAGTCAAGTGCACGCCAGAAGATTTAGCGCGGTTGGACTCAGGTATAGCGCCTCCTTCGTGCCCAGTCTAGATAGATCTAACACATGGAAAATAACGTCTCACCTTCACCCTATGCAGTCGGATCCGAGTCTGAAGTTGCATCTCCTTGTCGACAATCCATAGATTCAGTGCAATCACGTAACCAATCTACCCCTTGGAACCTTGCTTACCTTTTCAATCATCTCCATTGTCTTCCTCTCTGCAGCGTAGTCGGTAGGAAGGAGAGGGCACTGTCTGCAGCACACACGCCAGCAAGGAACAGAGAGTTGCAAGCCTTGTAGTAAGCACCTACAAACCTTCTTGTCTTAGTCCATACACAAGAGAGGTTGTTTGTGTGCTTATGTTAGTGCTCTCCATAGGAATCGAGCCTAGGACGTTGGTAAAGGTTATACAGAATTTTCTGTGGTCAGTGAGACTCGAACTAGGGACCTCTGGATAGATTTAATGGTGATATATGTTGACAACAGGAATCGAAGTGGAGACCTACTGCTTACCCTATTTTACAACCTTGACCTACTGAATTTAAGCTCTAATTTTGATATCTTAGATCGAGAATCCACCGTTGAATTTTTGATATGTTGTAGATAGATATATGTAGTTTACGTGTTAATAATTGGGAATGAAGTAACGGTCAGATTAGAAGTTATAAGGTCCCATAGTAGAGCAGTAGGGTTGTTTTCCAGCAGAGGAAAAAAATTGGTTAAGTATAGAAATACTAGCTTTTTATCCAACTTTAGATATTTATGTAGGAGTTATGGTTGAATATTTTTTAGAGATATTTGCTCCTATGATTAGTATGCATATCATATAGAATCTAGAGATTTATTCCGAAATTTGTATCTTTTTATTCAAGCCTCGTATCTTAACCCAAAGTCGGACCTTAACGACTTTTTGTGAAAATCTAGAATTTTGTGTAACTATTATAAATCTTTACCAAACTTTTCCGTAAGAACTAGATTGTGGAAATGGGTTCCAAAGGAGAGATTGAAACTAAGTTTTAGACAAATCTGGGAATTTCGGGACCGGGGGTAAAATAGTCATTTTTACCTTAAGAGGGCATTTTAGTAATTTTCTCTTGATGAGTTTGTTCATCTTATAAGTTATAGACTTCTAAGATTATGGGATGTATTTTGATCCATGTGCCTTGTATGACAGGCGTTTAAGATTATGTGTCTTTATAATTAAAAACTTGATAGGACGATTGTTATTATTATATTTTAAGGCCCAAGTGTATGTATAGCGGGCCGTGACATCACTACCCAGCTCTGCCAGGAGACTGGGAGGTTCTCTATACCCAGACCATACAGGTACAAGGTGAGATGCATCGGATCCATTCCTGATAGTTACACGGGGGCGGAGGCGAGGTTTGGGAATCCCTTGTGTCACAAAATAAGTATCATGAGTAAGAGTGAATGACCTAATTAAAGATAATAAATTGATTGTTTGAAAGCATGATGAGTGTTTATTTTTGCTATGATGTGTGTGTGTGCTATTATTATTTTATCTAATGTTTAGGTAGCTAGCTAATGGTTGTTCAGTTGTGTTTTAGTTTCACCGCAACTTAGAGCAGCAACTGAGTGATCCGGAAGTAGTGGTCAGCTGGGTCTCCGTACTCCTTAGAGTGGGATTGGGTGTTTGTTTTGTTGTTCCTTTCTACGTATTATGACAATTAGACTTTTACGTTGTTTAAGTACTGTGGGCTGTTAGACGTTGTTGCATTCATCTCTTCAAAATACTATTTTTATGAATTTTAGTTTTTCTTCTTTGTGTCTTGTTGCAAGATCCTAGTAAAATTGTTGTCAAACTAAGGTCGGGACCCATTGTGAGGTCCTAACCAGTAATGCTCCGAGTTATGAGAATTCGGGGTGTTACAACTTGGTATCAGAGCTTTAGGTTGGCAACAATGACACTTGAAATCTTCTGAAAGACCAAATAAGTACTTAAGCAGAACCCGAAAAGGGATTTGAGTTTAAAAAGGACTTTTGGTTTTCAAATGCATGCATAGTCTGGTTGGGAATAGAAAGTATGACTGACCACCACTACTACCGCGGATTTCAGTATGCTTAGTATGGACTTTAGGTTTGTACACTCTTTTGATTTATGAGATTAATTATTAAAGATATGTGATATAGATAAGCATATGCCAAAGATTAGTAGAAATTATAGTTATATTATGCCCTTAACATAGATAACAGAATGATATCCTTACTCCGTTGACACACCTAAGTATATTGGAAGGGTTTCAACGTAAGCATAAGTACGCTCAACATATGAGCATTAGGGTAGGCGAACGTCCGGACAACTCCGTCGAACTTTTTGAGGAACGTCGAGACGGAAAAGTGAGGACTAAAAGACAACACCAACGACGATGATAAGAAGGGAATTCCGAGTCAAGTCAGTAGGACCAATTGAAGAATGTACATGAGAGTAGTTCCAGAAAAGCGTTGGATGACCGGCAAGTATACAAATTGGAAGTGACAACCCATAGGTTCTTTCAAGTGTGGTGTAAACAACGTTACAAATAAGGTGGATGCCTTCAAAATTACACATAGGCATCAAAGTCAAGGTGAAATATAGTAGTGATCCAGACAAGAGGCATTGAATCTAAGCTTACTGAAGGACCAGAAGGTGAAAGTTTGAGGCTAGAAGCAGAGCGGAATATGATCACTCTTGACAAGCTACTTGACACCACAATTAAGATGGGAAACTGAGACAATCATAAGCGTAGGAGTCAGGATGAGATACATTGTCAATCCCAATACGAAGAATCAAAGAGCCACACAATGAAAGCTTACAGGTTGATAGAAAGTGGAAGGTGGATTTCATAAACATAGAGGTGGAGTGACTTTCTAGAAGACACGAGAGTCCAAAGAATAGGGTTTTGACCCAATATGAAGGACTAAAGGAGTACAAAGATGGAAATTTACAGTTGAGCTTCAGGACGAAAGATAAATATCATAACTATGGAGACATATTGACTTCTTCAGAGATACGAGAATTTTGAAAGAATTCCCGTCGCATGTATTAAAGAGGGTAGAAGCCTTTAACGGAAATAACGGATTTTCATAAAGGCAATGTTACAAACCAACGCTAACGAAGGGAGAAAATTAAGTCAAAATGATCTGGGTAGACTTAAGATTCCAATATGACCTCTCACTCAACACGGGACTCGGTTACCGACACCAACGGTTCAGACAAGAGAAACCGCAAGTGGATGGAAATTTATATCCAAGGATTTACAAAGATGCGTCTACAAGCTATCTGGAAGAATTGATAAACCGCTATAGTTGGCATATGAGTAACATAACTGCACTCGGGCAAAGTGATATAATAGAGAGAAAGAAAGGAATAGATCGAGAAGGAGCTACAGATGTATACACAGATAACCTTGAATGAATAACTTTTCACCCAATATATCCACATCGCAGTAAATAGAAGAAAAGTAAGTCTATGATGTTGTAGAAGATCAACTACCTACTATCTAGTAACAATTGAGGATTTACGTATATGGGAGACTATGGATGACTAGTCGGCAGATAATAACAGTGGATTTATAAGGGCAACCGGTTGATATATAGAGGATCTCTGCAAGAGGTTAACGGTGACAATGATGAAATTAAATCGATACAAGTACTAATGCTCTTAATAGTAACATAGAACGAGTTCAATCCAGTAACTCTAAGTTAAGAAGTTAAGGAGAAGATTTGGAAGGAAATAACCCCTTAGGTCCTTAAAGAGATAAAGGAAATGGTTGTGAGCAGTTGCCTGTCTACGGGCTAAGATTAGGGTGATCACAGTACGGATGGATGTGTAAAAAGGACTAGAAGAGTAAGAAGGAACTGATGAATTTGATCATATCCTACGTCAATAAAGACAGAGGGTTCTTAACATTCCACACAAATAGAAATGATGGTTCTCGGTCCCCCGAGAGTTAAAAAAAGGGAGCTTTTGTGACAAAAGATGTAACACGGAATAACTAGAGTTAGAGAGGCGGCACAAACATAGAGATTTTTGACTTAGTGCTTTGGTGGAGTGTCTTGTCGAGTTGGGAGGTAGTTGTAGGTAGAGTATACATTTTGGGTTGAATAGACATGAGAAAGAGTAATATGGAATGACTGAAGGTTATTATACGGACCCGATATCACGCCAGGTAGATAGGTACCAAGAAGTGTTTGTATAGGAGTTTAAGGAGAAATGGTGGTATTCCAAACTCAGTTATATATAGATGAGTGAGTAGTTGTGAAACCGCGTATTTCAAATGACGTAGTTCGTAAGATCATACGAGAAAAACTCAATGGGGTGTAACTATCATATGGGGTATGAAGACTTAGAGAAGATAAAGCGGCAGGAGTATAGGACTACCTAGTAAGATGTGAGTCGAGAGATCGGATTTTTGGAGGAAGTCACATACATGTGATGTGCATATACAAATGATATCAGGAGATGTTCAACAAAAGTCATGTATCAAAGAGGGAGTCTTGCTAAATGTAAATAAAGTGTGGGGATGAGGACGCGTCTATGAAATCTATGCAAGAATACAAGATAACTAAGGTTTCAACACTGAATGAGTAGTAATGATCAACTGACGGTTAGAGACTAATTCGGACAAAGAAAATGTATAAGATTAGTCACCTAGTAGAATAGGTGACAAGACAAGCATCAGAGACCATGTTGTAGTTAATATTATTGTTGTGATGTGTTTTGAAGTAGGCACGTGACCGCACCTCAAGAAGTGGGAGCTAAACAGAAAAATGCATGTCAAGATGGTAAATAGGTTAGAGTAATGACTTGTAAGTCAACGTGATGTACTCCGAAGTTGGAAGTCAAAAGGATTGTTGAAGTATCACCACATTGAGTAGTCCTAACGAGTAGTAGGTAGAGTTTTGATGGGACCTAAGTGAATTCCGGGGAATTCCAAGACCACACGTTTTAATCCCTCCAAGGAGGCGTAATCGGTGAGCTATATTGCTGAGGATTTCCTAGACCAATTATGAAACCCAAGGGGAGTCGTGGACCATAAGCTTCGACAAATACGGACAGTTTATCCCGAGGTTTTTGAACAACCAATAGTCACTGCTTGAGTACGAGCTTTTCCTTTATTATAGTAAACCACCCTAGACCGAAGGTCGGCTTAAGAGAACCCTACCATTATGAGAAGAGAAATTACGAGTAGGAATTGGGTAAATTATCTTGACTCATGGAAGGCGCAATTATGATTAATGGGTGACAAGGGATTAATCACAGTTGCGCAACGAAAGCGTGGTGGGCCCGTAACCCACAAAACGGGAAACTCAATGTTATGCCAACTATAACCTCAAGTTAAGAAATTATAGATTGATATAAAAATCTCTGCATGGAGTGTGATTTTTGGGTTATAGAAAGTTGAAAGCCTGACCAAGGGCAGGTGATAATTCATTAACGGATAGACGGTCCGACTGGGTCATACTAACGAGACAAGACCAAATGAGTGGCCTAGCAAAGAACTTTAGACACTTAGTAAAGTACCTGGATATGTTTGAGACCATTGTTTCAGAATTTATAGGCGGGATCTTCTGAAAGGTCAAAAGCAAGGTGACTAGAAGGTATTTCTATGGTCGTTTATACCCAATCAAAAGTAAATCCCGACTTATCACTAAGAACAAGTATAGTAAGTAAGGGTCGAACCCAAGAGAGTTGAGGTGTTTTAGATGCAATTATTGATTATAAGGACAAGTGACACAAGGGGGGGTTTGGTTGAATTGATGTACAAAAACTTATGAAACGATTAATACGACAAATAAGACAATAATGGGTGAACCTACACTAGGTTGATTCTTAGCATGCAATTTCTACTTTGGTGTATTCCTTTTACAAGCTTTTAAGTAATCTCCCGTCTCGATCATACATACGTGTTGAGCCAACCGGCATCAACACAACTTAACCTATTAAAGTTCCGTAAACCTACAAGAACAAATAATAAGTTAACATCAAACAAAGACAAAGGGATATAAAGAGAAGATTAAAACCGTTAAACTTATCTTTATATTTGTGTTCCTTTTCTTTAAGTAATTACAACCCGTTATTACTTAAAGTTGCTACTAGATTAAAGACCCGAACCCGGAACCTATTAATCCTAGTTGTTTACATGCACTTTAGAACCTAAGGTGATCAATCTCAAGTAATAGTTAACATGCAATTAAACAATGGAGATCAAGGAAACACAAAGCATTACTGAATAAAAGACTTATATTAAAAGGACTTACAACCAAAGTAACAAAGCAGCTTCAAACCAACCCAATGTAGCAAAGGAGTTAGCAACTCATTACAATGGAAAACTCAAGTCTAAAGTGGATTTTGTGGGAAAAAGCCTAGATAATTCTAGCAATCAGCCATGGACTATTTATACTACAAAAGACATTTAATTAGAAGTAAATAGCCGGCCTAAAACAGCCACCTCTAATGCCATAAAGGTGGTGTAAACAGCCGGAGTAAAGCTTCTGGCGTTAAACCGCAGGGGCGGCCTTCAGGACCCGCAGGGGCGGTTTAGGCAAAATCGGTTGATCTTCTTCATAACCGCTGGGGCGGCTACACAGCTCCGCTGGGGCGGATCTTTAATGCACTTCAACGTCTAACCTTTCACCTTCTTGACGTTTCTGATGTCAAGGCGCAGGGGCGCCTTAAGGCCAACGCAGGGGCGATGACACAGACTCTTCATCTTCCAACTCCCAGGGCAAGGCGCAGGCCAGGCGCAGGGGTGCTGATCTTCATCTTGTCAAGGCAAGTCACCGCAGGGGCGCCGCTGGGTGGCGCAGGGGCGGTGACCTGCATCTTGGCCGGCGCTGGTGAAGGTGCTGGGGGCGCTTCAGTGGAAAGTGTCACCCGCTGGGGCGGCTGCAAGGGCCCGCGGGAGTGGTGGAGCAACAAAAACTTTGCTTCTTGATCGATCTTTACTCCTAAGTGCTTATAACTCCTTCCTTAGCTTCTTTTGATCTTCTTCTTCTGGACCAAGGAGTTAGTAGTATAAACTGACTCTAATGCAATAAAAAGACTCTAAAAACTACCCTAAATGATAGTGATTCCATCACCTATCAATCTCCCCCATACTTAGACCTTTTACCCTAAATGATAGTGATTCCATCACTCATCAGGATCTCGAGTCGGGATTGGCTCCCACCAGTTCTCTGAAGGGTTGATGGTAACCCCAAAAGCCTCCTGAATCTGGAAGTAATCCAGTGTGTACTGCATCTTGTTGAACTTGAAAGTAAGTCCAACAACCACATGGTCTTCCTTCTCCAGGGTGAAAGTAGCAATGAACTGCCTGGTGAGCTCGGGATAGGTTGGAGCGCTCTTCTGCAAAAAGTTTCCGAGCCCAACATTCTCCAAAAAGGATTGCATGCTCTCTAGCATGCCAAGCTTCTCCAATGTAGGAGCGTGCAATAATCGAGTTGCATACACAACTCAATCTTGCACAATCCTATAGCGATCTTTCTCACCCTTGGTCATTTTATATTTCCTTGGAGCTTCCATTCTTGAAACGATTTGAGCAAATGATTAGTAAATGTGTGGAAAAAGGAAGAGAAACGACCTTTCTAGTGGTTTTTCCGCAGGGGCGGCTGTGCAGGCGCAGGGGCGGATGCTTGCAGACGCGGGTGCGGGAGAAGTCCAGAGGCGATTCTGAAGTGCGATGGAGAGGGTGTTGCTGAGGGTGCTCCGGTGACGTTCTTGGTGGTGTATCCTCGTCGGTGATGAAGCGGAATGGAATGTATGCAGTGGGTGAGGAGAAAGGCTGTAGGGCTGTGAGAGAGGAAGGGAGTAGTGGCGCGGGGGCGTTTTGCGTGGTGGCTTATCGTTGTCGGAGGTGGCGCAAGGGCGTCGGCGAGGTCTTTGGTGGGCAGAGGGCGCAGGGGCGTGGGTGATGTTTCTGAAGGAGAGGGGAGTGGAGTGTTTGTGTTTGGTGAACGAGGTTGGTGATTGGTGCGTGGTAGGTGTAGGCGTTTTTTCGAGATCCTATTTTTTTTCTTTTCTGGGTATACCCGCAGGGGCGGCGACAAGGAAAAGGGGCACGCAGGGCCAGCGCCGGGGACGGCGCTGGAACTTTGTGTCAAGGTTGGCCACCGCAGGGCCGTGGGGATGTCACCGCGGGGCGGTGACAGACATGTTGCGGGCGCAGGATCAACGCCGGGGGCGGCGCTAGCCTGAGTGTCACCGCAGGGGCGGAAACTTAAAGCCGCGGGGGCGGATTTCTTGACAGAAGCTCCTATTCTTATTCCTTCAGGTTGCCTCCCGAATTAGCGCCTTTGTTTTACGTCGTTGGCTCGACGTAAGACCTCTTTTCTAGTACCATTTCGTCAATCGGATCGTTCTTGACTCCTTCAAGGTAAAGCTTTAGCCTTTGTCCGTTCACCTTAAATACCTTGTGCGTTTGGGGATCATAGAGATCCATAGCTCCGTGAGGGTATACTTCGGCTACTATGAACGGCCCTGTCCATCTTGAACGCAGCTTACCTGCAAAGAGTTTCAAACGGGATTGAAAAAGAAGCACCTTATTTCCTACCTTGAAATCCTTTCGGAGAATATTCCGGTCATGCCATGCTTTTGTCTTTTCTTTGTATGTTGTGGCATGATCATATGCATCTAGCCTTAGTTACTCCAACTCTTACAATTGGAGCTTCCGGAATTCCCCCACTTCTTCTATGTTCATGTTGCACTTCTTTACCGCCTACCAAGCCTTGTGTTCTAACTCCACCGGTAGGTGGCAAGCTTTCCCAAACACGAGCCTGAAAGGAGACATTCCGATGGGAGTTTTGTAGGCTGTCCGGTATGCCCATAGAGCGTCATTTAGCCTTGCACTCCAATCCTTCCGCCCGGGAGAAACCGTCTTTTCAAGGATGGTCTTTATTTCCCGGTTGGACACCTCAGCTTGGCCATTAGTTTGTGGGTGGTAAGATGTTGATACTCTTTGGTGAACATGGTACTTCTTAAGGAGAGCCGTGATCGTTTTGTTGCAGAAATGGGTACCCCTATCACTGATTAAGGCTTTCGGAATTCCAAATCTAGCAAAGATATTTTCCTTAAGAAATGCTGCAACCACTTTTGAATCATCAGTTTTGGTGGCCTTTGCTTCCACCCACTTGGAAACATAGTCCACCGCAAGCAAAATATATGCGTTCCCAAATGACGTAGGAAATGGCCCCATGAAATCAATTCCCCAAACGTCAAATATTTCATAAAATATAAGAGAGGTTTGGGGCATTTCATGTCTCCTTGAAAAATTCCCCACCCTTTGGCATCTATCACACACTTTACAAAACGCAAAAGCGTCTCGAAAAATGTGTGGCCAAAAGAAATCGGCATCCAAAACTTTTCTTGCAGTTTTGTTTGCTCCAAAGTGCCCCCCACATGATTCAGAATGACAGAAAGTTAGGATAGATTGTACCTCATTGTCCTGAATGCAACGCCGGATCACTTGATCGCTACAATGCTTCCAAAGGTAAGGATCGTCCCAAACGTAGTGACGAGCTTCAGCTTTGACTTTCTCTCGTTGTGCCTTGGTGAAGTTTGGAGGATATTAATCCTAGTTGTTTACATGCACTTTAGAACCTAAGGTGATCGAAAAATGTGTGGCCAAAAGAAATCGGCATCCAAAACCAAGGCTTAAAAGATTGAAGCTTAAGACAAACCTCTGTCGACAATGCCGCGGGGGCGCCTAGACTGGGCCGCAGGGGCGGCTGGCCACAGGGGCGGCTGGTGTGAGGCGCGGGGGCGGTTACACAACAGAGAGTTGTGTAGAATGTGTCGTCTGGAAAGCTTTTGGCTATCTCTCTTTCTTTCCCTAGTTCTTCCCCCTCTTGCACTAGTATGCTCAAATGATCTGTCACCAGGTTCTCAGCTCCCTTTTTGTCCCTTATTTCCAAGTTAAACTCGCTTAGGAGGAGCACCCAACGGATTAAACGTGGCTTAGCCTCCTTCTTTTCCATGAGGTACCAAAGGGCTGCATGGTCAGTGAAAATAATTACCTTTAACCCTAATAAGTATTGCCTGAACTTCTCAAGTGCAAAAACTACCGCCAACATTTCCTTCTCGGTGGTGGAGTAGTTCCTTTGTGCTCCATTTAGTGTCATAGATGCATAATGGATCACATGAGAGGCTCTTCCGTCTTTTTGTCCTAAGACAGCTCCGACGGCGTAGTCACTGGCGTCACACATGATTTCAATAGGTTTCTCCCAATCCGGAGAACGGATGATCGGAGCGGTGGTGAGACATGAATTTAGAGTGTCGAAAGCCTTCTTGCAATCCTCGTCCATTATGAAGGTTACATCTTTCTTGAAAAATTCACACAAGGGAGCTGAGATCTTTGAGAAGTCTTTGATGAACCGTCGGTAGAAACCTGCATGACCAAGAAAAGATTGGATTTCCCGAACATTAGTAGGATAAGGTAAATTTTGAATAACATCAACTTTTGCCTTATCTACCTCTATCCCTTTTGCGGATATTACATGTCCTAGTACAATTCCTTGTTCGACCATGAAATGACATTTTTCTGAATTAAGAACTAAGTTGGTTTCAACACATTTTTCAAGAACAAGCTTTAAATGCCCTAAGCATGCGTCAAAACTGTCTTCATGGACGGTAAAATCATCCATGAAGACTTCAATGAATTTTCTATGTATTCGGAGAAAATACTTATCATGCACCGTTGGAAAGTGCCCGGTGCGTTGCAAAGTCCAAAGGGCATTCTGCGATATGCAAAAGTGCCAAATGGGCAAGTGAACGTCGTCTTCTCCTGATCTTCTAGTGCGATGGCTATTTGGCAATATCCCGAATATCCATCCATGAAACAATAGTATTTATGACGTGCAAGACGTTCCAACATTTGATCAATAAAAGGTAGTGGGAAATGGTCTTTTCGTGTTACCTTATTGAGCTTGCGGTAGTCAATGCAAACTCTCCATCCAATTTGTATTTTGCTTGGTACCATCTCTCCATGTTGATTTTCCACCAAGGGAATGCCTCCCTTCTTTGGAACTACTTGGGTTGGACTAACCCAAGTGTTATCCGAGATAGGAAAGATCATGTCTGCTTGGAGGTGTTTCAACACTTCCTTTTTGACCACATCCATCATTGGTGGGTTCAACCTCCTTTGAGGTTGCCTAGAGGGCTTGGCTTCGTCCTCAAGCAAAATCCTATGCATGCAGGTGGAAGGACTTATCCCCTTGACATCCGCAATAGTCCATCCGAAGGCCGTCTTGTGTTCCTTTAGTACGTTCACCAACTTATTTTCTTGTCCGATGGTCAACTTATTGGAGATGATCACCGGCAAGGTATTGTGTGCTCCAAAGAAAACATACTTGAGGTGTGACAGAAGATCCTTCAGTTCTATTTCTGGTGCCTGCACTATGGACGGAACAAGCTTTTCGCTTGGGGTTAGTAAAGTGGGCCCAATGGCTAAATTGGAGATAGGTAGCCTTTTAAGCCCATCTAATTAGGCTAGGACCTCTTTCATGCTAGATGTTAACACATAATCTGATTTGAAACCATCAGTGTCATGCTCAATCACATTTCTCAATTCATCCACGTCAGAGTTATCAAAAACATCTTGCACAAAAGGTTCAAAAACGTCAATAGCACATAGAGAATTTTTGTCCTATCCGTTTTAAGAAATGGCCTACCTAACAGAATGGGTGCAGCATGCGAGTCATTTTCCATATACATTACAAAGAAATCAGCAGGAAAAATTAGGTTGTCTACCATTACTAACACATCTTCAATTATCCCTTTCAGGTACACATTAGATCTATCAGCAAGTTGTACTACAATCCTAGTTTCCATTAGTGGCCCAAGGCCAAGTGATTTGTAAATTGAATATGGCAAAACATTAATAGAAGCACCGAGATTAAGCATTGCTTTGTCAAAGCGGGTTTCCCCTATAACACAAGGAATGCTTACCATGCCCGGATCGCTGCATTTCTTGGGCATTCTCCTTTGAAAAACTGTCGACACATGCTCACTCACTTGCACTTTCTGTTTCCCCTTTAGTTTTTGATTTCTCTTGATAGTGCAAAGTTCCTTAAAAAACCGAGCATACTTAGGAATACTTTTCACCAACTTAAGGAGGGGAATGTTTACCTCGCATTTAGAGAAAGTCTCAAAGAGGTCCTTGTCCTCTATGATTCTTTGCTCCTTTAATGCTTCAGGAAAAGGGGCTGGTGGCTTTTCGGAGTACAACGGCGGAAAGTTTGGTCGGACGTAAGTATCCTTTTCAACAGGACCTTTTGTTGTGTTTTCCGCAAGGGCGTCAGCTTGAAGGCGCAGGGGCGGCTCAGGAGCTGTCACCGCAGGGGCGGGGGCAGCCAGCCGCAGGGGCGTCCTTCCTTCTTTGCTCGGCGCAGCTGCAGTCGCAGGGACGGCTGTGGGTGCGGAAATAACAACAGAGGGTTCGCTTTGTGGCTCTTTCATTGGCTCTTGTCGAATTTGCTTCCCACTTCTTAATGTTAGGGCACTAACATTCTCCTTGGGGTTTATAAACACCTGGGAAGGCATTCCCCCGGAAAGCCTTGATTCGGTCTTTAAAATTGCTTCCGCCATTTGACCAACTTGCTTCTCAAGGTTCTTGATGCTTGATTCTGTTGTTTGGACATGGGTAGCAGAGTGTTTAGTCAAAACCTGCAACATATCTTCAGTTGAGTGATACTTACCTTGGTGGGGCTGCTGTTGTTGGTTTTGTTGATCCCTCCAACGAAAGTTCTGTTGGTCACGTCAATTAGGCATGAAATTCTGTGCATAGGGATCGTTCCTAGGTCTTTGCTATTGCGGTTGTCCATAACCCCTTGCGTTTACTTCTGCATCGTCATCTTGGACTTGTGGACACATGTCCGTTGGATGATATGGGTCAGCACAAACTCCACAAGCTTTGAGTTGTTGTGGTGTTCCCATAAGTGTTAGCCTCTTCACCATTTCCTTCAATTCCGCCAACTCGGTGGAAATCTCGTTCTTCCCGGAACTCATGGCATGAACTCCTTTCTTATCCGGGGTCCTTCCAAAGTTCCGAGTTCCTTCCGCTAGTTCCTGTATCTTTTCCAAAGCAAGGACAGGAGTAGAGTTGAGAATATTACCTCCGCAAGCCGCATCGAAGATCCTCCTTTCATAGTCTAACAAGCCATTGTACAAGTACAAGACTAGATCTTGAGTGGAATATCCGTGAAAAGGACAGCTGGATCGGAGACGCACAAACCTGTCGAAGTACTCATAGAGAGTTTCGTTCGCCTCTTGCTCGATGTTGCTTATAGTTTTCTTCAAGCTATTTGCCTTCTTGGCCGGAAAGTACTTTTCCAAAAACGCCTTGTGAAGGTTCTCCCAAGTGTCAATGCTTCCGGACGGAAGGTGGTAATACCAATCATCCGCCGAATCCTTGAGTGTGAAACCGAATGCCCTCATCTTGATTTGTTCTTCGGTAATGTTGGCCGGCTTCATGCTCATACAAACGGTGTGGAACTTCCTAAGGTGCTTGATGGGGTCTTCACCGCTTAGCCCATGGAAAGATGGAAGTAGGTGGATGAGGCCCGGTTTGAGCTCAAAGTTTACTCCTTCCCCCAATGCCGGTATAGTGACGGCAAGAGGGTTTTGAGCCAAAGTGGGTTGCGTAAGTTGACGAAGAGTACGGTCAACCATCTCTTGTTGAAGTTGTTGTTGTCTTCGTTGCCGGTTGTGCGTCCTCTCAATTTCTAGATCAAAAGAAGCAAAGCCGGAATTAGTAGCACGGGTTTGAACCATAAAATGGTTCAAACCAATAATCAATAATAACAATAAAACACAAAAACTCCCCGACAACGACGCCAAAATTTGACTATAAGGTATTTATATGGTCGTTTATACCCAATCAAAAGTAAATCCCGACTTAGCACTAAGAACAAGTATAGTGAGTAAGTAAGGGTCGAACCCAAGAGAGTTGAGGTGTTTTAGATGCAATTATTGATTATAAGGACAAGTGACACAAGGGGCGGGGGGGGGATTGGTTGAATTGATGTACAAAAACTTATGAAAACGATTAATACGACAAATAAGACAATAATGGGTGAACCTACACTAGGTTGATTCTAAGCATGCAATTGCTACTTTGGTGTATTCCTTTTACAAGCTTTTAAGTAATCTCCCGTCTCGATCATACATAAGTGTTGAGCCAATCGGCATCAACACAACTTAACCTATTAAAGTTTCGTAAACCTACAAGAACAAATAATAAGTTAGCATTCAAACAAAGACAAAGGGATATAAAGAGAAGATTAAAACCGTTAAACTTATCTTTATATTTGTGTTCCTTTTCTTTAAGTAATTACAACCCGTTATTACTTTAAGTTGCTACTAGATTAAAGACCCGAACCCGGAACCTATTAATCCTAGTTGTTTACATGCACTTTAGAACCTAAGGTGATCAATCTCAAGTAATAGTTAACATGCAATTAAACAATGGAGATCAAGGAAACACAAAGCATTACTGAATAAAAGATTTATATTAAAAGGACTTACAACCAAAGTAACAAAGCAGCTTCAAACCAACCCAATGTAGCAAAGGAGTTAGCAACTCATTACAATGGAAAACTCAAGTCTAAAATGGATTTTGTGGGAAAAAGCCTGGATAATTCTAGCAATCAGCCATAGACTATTTATACTACAAAAGACATTTAATTAGGAGTAAATAGCCGGCCTAAAACAGTCACCTTTAATGCCATAAAGGTGGTATAAACAGCCGGAGTAAAGCTTCTGGCGTTAAACCGCAAGGGCGGCCTTCAGGACCCGCAGGGGTGGTTTAGGCAGAATCGGTTGATCTTCTTCATAACCGCGGGGGCGGCTACACAGCTCCGCTGGGGCGGATCTTTAGTGCACTTCAACGTCTGACCTTTCACCTTCCTGACGTTTATGATGTCAAGGTGCAGGGGCGCCTTAAGGCCAACGCAGGGGCGGTGACACAGACTCTTCATCTTCCAGCTCCCACGGCGAGGCGCAGGCCAGGCGCAGGTAGCGGCGCAGGGGCGCTGATCTTCATCTTGTCAAGGCAAGTCACCGTAGGGGCGCCGCTGGGTGGCGCAGGGGTGGTGACCTGCATCTTGGCCAGCGCTGGTGAAGGCGCTGGGGGCGCTTCAGTGGAAAGTATCACCCGTTGGGGCGGCTGCAAGGGCATGTGGGGGAGGTGGAGCAATAGAAACTTTGCTTCTTGATCGATCTTTACTCCTAAGTGCTTATAACTCCTTCCTTAGCTTCTTTTGATCTTCTTCTTCTGGACCAAGGAGTTAGTAGTATAAACTGACTCTAATGCAATAAAAAGACTCTAAAAACTACCCTAAATGATAGTGATTTCATCACCTATCACAAGGGGTTCAGCAGAAGGGATAGAAGGTTTATACCTCAGATAAAGAAATCATAAGTACCCAGAAGTAAGTTGAGAAAGGTATTTTATGAGACCCTAGAGCAGATTGAGAAGCTAATTATCTATCAACACTCATCCCTAGTGTTCACCAGTAATAGTTAATAGAGTATATACCGGGCCGAGACACGTCATCAGCTATGAGGATCTGATAGGTGAACCCGACTATATTTTTGTGGAGTATCCAATAACCGTCCTGGAGTGCAGTACTAGACGTCTGCGGTCCAAGGAGATACAAATGTTGAGGATCTAGTGGTCTAGATGAGGAGCCGATGAGGCCACCTAGAAGACAGAGGAGAACGTTAGACGTAGTTCTCCCGAGTCCTTGGCGGAGTTAGCCGCTACTTCTGTACCGATGAATTAGTACTCGGATGTTGTTTTGTATGACCTTTATGATTTTATCTTGGGTTGTGTGATTGTGTTCTCTTTTATGTATTGTCTGATCAGGATGACTGAGTAGTTGCATGCTAAGAAACTAGATTACAAATTTAGTGAGACCAAGTTATACAAATCTATTATGGAAGTCGTTTGATTAGATACCTTATTCTAAGTTTCGGGACGAAACTTATTTTAAGGGGGCACTGATGTAATATCCGAAATTTTTAATTCCATTTAGTCCGAGTCAAACCGGATTTTCGATCCGTTGACCTTTCCTAATTCTACCTAGGGTTGTACTAGAACACATTCTATCATTTTATGTACTTTTTAGTCACATAAAATGATGAATTTTATCAAACCCTAATCTAAGTCATAACGACGTCTTTTGACGAGACCATAACAAAGCTGAGACGAGGTCATGACGAAGCCCGACAACATTGTGACAAAGCCATGACGAAGCCCGACAACATTGTGACAAGGTCAAACAACAAGTGACAGCCCACCTCCCCATACTCCTTTCCTTGGCCCATGTTTGTCTCAGCCCATCTCTCTTCCTTTCCTTGTTGTTGGCCCATCCCCAGACTTTGGTACACGCTCCTAGTCAACAAGCCCATCGAGAACCGGCCCAGCTAACGGATGGTTGCTGCTCCCTTACGTGTGCTGAGCTGGAGCAAGGACAGATCCTTGCGTAACTCCTCTGATCAGATATTGCAATAGATGACGCGGTTCCCATACAGCAAATGCCGTCCTGATTCCCGTCCACGTTCAGCATTTCCTTCCCAGCTTTTTCTTTTGCAACGGATCATCCTCATCACATCAATCGATCGCCATCTCCCGCTCCCCATCTCAGAACTATAGCCGACTAGTTCCGCCTCTCCCCCCTTTGTCGCCTCCGAAGTAGAGTACTGGAGCCGTCTTTCATCATAGTCAAGTGCACGTCAGAAGATTTAGCGCGGTTGGACTCAGGTATGGTACCTCCTTTGTGCCCAGTCTACATAGATCTAACACATGGAAACTAACGTCTCACCTTCACCCTATGTAGTCGGATCCGAGTCTGAAGTTGCATCTCCCTGTCGACAATCCATAGATTCAGTGCAATCACGTAATCAACCTACCCCTTAGAACCTTGCTTACCTTTTCAATCATCTCCATCGTCTTCCTCTCTGCAGCGTATTCGGTAGGAAGGAGAGGGCACTGTCTGCAGCACACATGCCAGCAAGGAACAGAGAGTTGCAAGCCTTGTGGTAAGCACCTACAAACCTTCTTGTCTTAGTCCATACACAGGAGAGGTTGTTTGTGTGCTTATGTTAGTGCTCTCCATAGGAATCGAGCCTAGGACGTTGGTAAAGGTTATACAAAATTTGTTGTGGTCAGTGAGACTCGAACTAGGGACCTCTAGATAGATTTAATGGTGATATATGTTGACAACAGGAATCAAAGTGGAGACCTACTGCTTACCCTATTTTACAACCTTGACATACTGGCTTTAAGTTCTAATTTTGATATCTTAGATCGAGAATCCACCGTTGAATTTTTTATATGTTGTACATAGATATATGTAGTTTACTGTATTTAAAAATTGGGAATGAAGTAACGGTCAGATTAGAAGTTATAAGGTCCCATAGTAGAGCAGTAGGGCTGTTTTCCAGCAGAGGAAAAAAATTGTCTAAGTATAGAAATGCTAGCTTTTTATCCAACTTTAGAGATTTATGTAGGAGTTATGGTTGAATGTTTTTTATAGATCTTTGCTCCTATGATTAGTATGCATATCATATAGGATCTAGAGATTTATTCCAGAATTTGTATCTTTTTATTCAAGCCTCGTATCTTAACCCAAAGTCGGACCTTAACGACTTTTTTGTGAAAATCTAGAATTTCGTGTAACTATTATAAATCTTTACCAAACTTTTCCGTAAGAACTAGATTGTGGAAATGGGTTCCAAAGGAGAGTTTGAAACTAAGTTATAGACAAATTTGGGAGTTTCGGGACCGGGGGTAAAATAGTCATTTTTACCTTAAGAGGGCATTTTAGTAATTTTCTCTTGATGATTTTTTGCATCTTAGAAGTTATAGACTTCTAAGATTATGGGATGTATTTTGATCCACGTGCCTTGTATGACAGGCGTTTGAGTTTCCACGGTTGCAGACCGAGTTGAGATTGGGAGAGTTGTGGTTTGATTCAGGTAAGTCCTTGCGACTTACTTAGCTAGTTTCTGGATGTTAGTTGAATGATAATAGTGGTGTGTACAATGTGTGTTTATAATAATAACTTGATAGGACGACTGTAATTATTATATTTTAAGGTCCAAGTATATGTATAACGGGCCGTGACATCACTGCCCAGCTCTGCCAGGAGACTAGGAGGTTCTCTAATACCCAGACCATACATGTACAAGATGAGATGCATCGGATCCATTCCTGATGGTTACACGGGGGCGGAGGCGAGATTTGGGAATCCCTCGTGTCACAAAATAAGTATCATGAGTAAGAGTGAATGACCTAAGTAAAGATAATAAATGGATTGTTTGAAAGCATGATGAGTGTTTATTTTTGCTATGATGTGTGTGTGTGTGCTATTATTATTTTATCTAATGTTTAGATAGCTAGCTAATGGTTGTTCTGTTGTGTTTTAGATTCACCGCAGGTTAGAGCAGCAGCTGAGTGATCCGGAAGTAGTGGTCAGCCGGGTCTCCATACTCCTTAGAGTGGGGTTGGAAGTTTGCTTTTTTGTTCCTTTCTACGTATTATGACAGTTAGACTTTTACGTTGTTTAAGTAATGTGGGCTGTTAGACGTTGTTGCATTCATCTCTTCAAAATACTATTTTTATGAATTTTGGTTCTTCTTATTTATGTCTTGTTGCAAGATCCTAGTAAAATTGTTGTCAAACTAAGGTCGGGACCCATTGTGAGGTCCTAACCAGTAATGCTCCGAATTTTGAAAATTTGGGGTGTTACAAGAACAACCACATAAAAATTTGGAATTAAACAATCAACATGCTTGCACAGAAGTCCGGTTATCATCATATATAAATGTGATTCACTCTAATTCAACTTATGGTGTAGCACGAGAGTCTCCCGACTCCCGCCCCTATCCCGTTTACCATATGGAGCGGATCCAATGGACCTCATCGTGTACCGGCCTGGCCTGGTCCCAAAGAAACTCCCAAACTCCTAGCAGAGCTAGGAAGTGATGCTACCGTCCGTTATACATACACTTGGGCCAACATTTCATAATTAAAGTCCTCCTATTCAAGTTATAGTTGTAATCATATAAAAACACATCACTAATTACTATTCAACCAAGATCTAGAAGCTATCTAAGTAAGACCAAAGGACTTACTAGAATCACGTCACACTTCTCATTTTCTCAAACTCAATCCACAACCGCATGAACTCAACCGCCTAATATAAAAGGAAAGTGGATCAGTAATGTATCCAACTCTCTTAGAAGTTTCTAACTTCTGAGATACTAAAGCTTATCACAAGGAAATTACTAATTTACCCTTATAATGGTAAATGACGATTTTACCCTTGGGTCTCAAAAACCCTAGAAGAAACCCTATCATACTTCCAAATCTTCCTTTGGAACCCAAACTCACAATTCAACAATCAAAAGAAAGTTTTATTAAGTTGGAAGATTTTCCCAATTTCTTAACTTTTCTGAAAAGACCACTAAGGTCATACTTTGATCTAACTTAAAACACTCCAAATAAGATCTAAAAATTCTAAAGTCAAGAATTCTTGACCCTTTGTGAAATACCCTCTCATTACTAAAGTCAAGAAACTTCAAGAATAAACCACAACTAATCTCACACAAAATCTTAAACATGACCCAAAGATACATACAAAGTTCTCATACTTAGCCAAATTTCATACTTTTCCCAAAACTGTGCAACTACCCTATTTAGAATATTATAATTTCAAATTCGACCGTTGGATCGTTCCCAAATTTTGATACCACAAACTACATATATCCATCTATAACATATTAAAAAAATGAGCGGTGAAAGATTATTTTAAGACATCCAAAATTAGACTTAAAGTTGATTGTTTAGGTCAAAATGGAAACACAAAAACTGCAATGCAACAGATTTTGGGTTCGAGACTCACCGACTACAGATCTGAGTATAATGAAACTCCACACATCCTGGGTTCAATTCCCACCAGAGGCTTAAACTGTCCTAAAACCCGAAGGATCGAAACTTGTGGGTGACAAAGTTGGTTTAACCCTCTACCCTCACGTAAGGCAACATGAAGGGAACTAGGTTGCTTACCCAACTGCAATGAGGGCGAGCAGGCATGCCGGTGGTTGACTATCGAAGAAAGAAGGAAACTAGGAATGACAATGGATCGGGTGACAAGTGGATGACCTTAACCGCCACCCGATCCATCACCCAAAATTGTCCACCCCACCACCCGCTAAGGCTCTCACCAATATCCAATTCACCCACATCCGTCGGATAAAGTGGGTTGGATCGGGTGAAATTTTGGTTGATCTACACTTCATTTATAAATTGTAAAATAATTAATAATTTATTCAAAATCAAAAACACGTTTAAATCAAAATAAAAAATATAAAATGTACATGATATCAAGTAAAACAATATAACAAAGAAAAATATAAGAAATTTTTTTTTACAATAAAATCGAAATATATTAGAAATTTAAAGAAAATAATCTAGGAAAGAAATATGAGTTTAATTTAATATAATTATATAGTAAGAAAATAATGGGTGAATATGGGTTTAACAGGTGTTTATTCTTTTTCGTTGGATTTGGTGGTCGATTTTTTGTCAGGTGTTGCTGAAATTGTCATCCCTAAAGGAAGGTTGCTGCAGCCTGTTCGGGTCTACTCCAAGCGCGACGAAGACTGGTAGTAGGGACATAACACATTAATGTAAGAATATTTAATATATATATATATATATATATATATATATATATATATATATATATATATATATATATATATATATATATATATATATATGGTAAATGTGTCTAGCTTTAATATATAAAGTTAAGTCCAATTTATAGTTTGTAATTTTAATATAAAGTCGAAACCGTAATGGATCAGTATCAATTAAAGACATTAAATTTACGGGATTAATATAATCCCTCCTTCCTTATCTAATAAATGAAATGCACCTCTTCACATTATATATATATAGGGTCCAGTTCCCGTGAGGAGGACCCTTGTAGATAGGAATGAGGAGAGTCGGGGTGGTGACATGTGGCATGCCACGTCACCTTTTTTTCCAGATTTTCTTTTTGTAAATAAAAATTGGTGTTCATATTTTTATAAGTATGTGTTCATTTTTAAAAGAGTCATTGTTCATATTTTTTAATAAATGTTCATTTTTTCTCAACACTAACGGTTCATTTTTTAACATTAATTGTTCATTTTTGTATTTTTTTAAAACACATTTTTTGTATTTTTTTTTTTGAAAATTATACTATTCTTTCAAATCGTGTTAATAAAATATGATGCTCATTTTTTTACAAGTATGTATTCATTTTTTTTACAAGTATGGTGTTTATAGTATGATGTTCATTTTTTTTTTGAAAATTATACTTTTCTTTAAAATCGTGTTTATAATATTCAGAGATCGATTACATAAAAAATTGTGAAATCAAAGAGAATACAAGACGATTTAGGTTTTATTTCTTCGAATTTCTACTCTCACTGTTTAGATTTCCATTCTTAAGGTTTAAGTTTCATTATGATTGATGTTTGTGTTCGAAATCAAATTTGTTTGAATCATTTTGTGTTTGATAAGTTTGATTGAGAAAATACATGTATATACATATGTTGAGTTGGTCTAATAGCTCCAATTGAATAATCTATATGCTCTTTTTAGTGTACACGCAAAAATATTCGGCAAAATGTCTTATAGAAAAATAGTTTATAATATTCACAGGAACAATGTCATAAAAAGTATGAATACTGACGAATAAAAACATGAACAATAACGTATAAAAGTATGAACACCAATGACTTATCTATAACTTTGACATATACATAACATATTATGATCATCTTTTAACGTTTTGTGGTGATTTTATTTATTTTTTGTGGTTATATACTGTAAATGAATATCTATGCATTATAAAATGAACACAAAAAAATAAATGAATATGACACTTTGATGAATAAATATACTATGAATACCGATGTATAAAAACATGAACAATGACATATAAAAGTATGAACACCGATGACTATTTTGAACGTAAGGGTATTTTTTCAGATTTTAAGTCAATTTACAAAAATGTCATTAATGATGAGCGTGTGAGAGCCCTTGATTTAAATCCATCCAATGGCTTACAGCCCTCCTAATTCCTATCTACAAGTTCTCTCCTCACTTGAACTAAAATCTATATATATATATATATATATATATATATATAGGGTGTGGTTCCCATGAGAACAACACCTAACGTGAGAACATGAGAACAATCGTACACCGTTGGATGTGAGTATTAAGGGTTGAGATTTAGAGTAGATATCAAAAATAATAATAACTACGAATAATAATAATTAGGAATCCAACAATAACTACGAATAATCCACTCAACCAACAATAACTACGAATAATACATTAAACGATATGACACATTCGTAACAAAACTAATAATAATTACGAATCTCTTCTCATGTTCTCACGTTGAAAGGCAATTGAGCCCAGCAGTTTTGTTTCCAAATACAAAATCTTTTCAAATGCTTTTATACTACAAAGAATGAAGGCTGGGAAACTGATGTCAGTACAATTGAAAGTTAAGCATCTGTCAATTAACAAAAGTAATTAGTGTAAAGAGGATTAATTATTGTTAATCTCATCCATTGGAGATTATTGAAAGGGAAGGATTAAG
Organism: Fagopyrum homotropicum; assembly: GCA_033239125.1. Lineage (NCBI taxonomy): Eukaryota > Viridiplantae > Streptophyta > Magnoliopsida > Caryophyllales > Polygonaceae > Fagopyrum > Fagopyrum homotropicum. Next base: position 136,350,120 of record BSWB01000001.1, on the reverse strand, counting down.
GAAGGAGAAGACTATTCGCTTAAGCTTACGATCGATTCGGACTCGTTTGATTTGCGATGAAGACACCCACGGATAAAGGTGTTCGCTCCAAACGGTGTGTGCAAGCTTTAAATTTATAACCCTAGACTTAAGCTTAAAACAAGGATGCGAACCCGCAGTGTACGGGTCAATCGTAGTAAAAGCAAGAAAATTCCAGGGGTCGATCACAGGGACTCGGTGAAACAAAGTCAACACAGTATGCTACGTTAGTTCTAACCACAAGAGCGATTAACACAATCAAAGATGAATAAGATGTCAAATAAAGCAAGCATGTAATTCTAGGGATTAAAGCATCTAGTTGTGGTTCCAACTCAAGATCTATAGATAAGCGGACAAAGCTGAGATTTTTGCGTGGGAAAGGTGTTACTAAGTGGAGTAGATCACCGGGTAAGTCTCACTACACACTAATCCTAAACCGCAACTCCTATTACCGGGTAAGTCTCAAGGAATTAAGATAAAGAACTATAACCTCAAACTAACACACCATCTAAGGGAATAGAATCAACCTTTACCGGGTAAGTCTCAGGCTAACTCACGAAGATGGGATGGAAGCACACTCAAACCCCAATAAAGGATAAACCTTTATTACCTACACTTATGATCGTTGATACACAAACTAAGGAATTACCGGGTAAGTCTCATCCTAAGCTTGCTTTGAACCAGGAAGGTGTAATAAGAATAGGATTTGGCAAACTCTAACACTTAACTCTCAGTTACGGATCAAATAAGTCACCTCGGTCAGAAGAATTCCACCCCGGCCGAGATGTTCATCAACCGAACGAGATGCTTAGGGTTAAGATTAAAGACTCGAACTTTCAGGATCCTACTGGAATCTAAGATTATTCTATCATTGTTTTTCCCACAACCTTCAGCCAATCACCCTAGAATTACACAAGGAAATTAGCCACTCATCATCATAATGAAAGTATTAAAATATATAGGAAGAAGGTGAATATTTGAACAAAGAAGAATTTAATGAAAAGACTTCAATAACTGAATCAAATATCACAACAAAGCGTTCTTTGGATAATAATCCAACAAGACAAGACAACAATTGAGGGAATTGAAGACAATCTTACAAAACCCTTCAATAAAGCTATAAAAGCTATGAACTTCAATCTTCCTTCAACCTTCAAAAAGGTTCTTCAAATCTCCCAACTTGGAGTAGGCTGCTGCTGCGTATTTTTCGGTGTAAGCCGGCTCTAAGCACTCTTTGATTTGTGGAAAATCCAACCCTTTTTATAGGAAAATAACCCTCCAAAGATAATAAATCTTAGAAAGATATTCTCCCATAAATATAGGTAAAATATATGATTCTGCATATCTCCTTCCTTCCAAGAGCTCAGCCCAAAAATATAAGATTACTTTCCAAGTTTAAAAGATCTCAGCCAAGAATAAAATATTCTTGCCGCGTCCTAGGTTTTCGCCTCGGTCGAGTCGGCGTCTCTGGATCACCTCGGTCGAGATGAATCTCTGGTCAACCGAGGTGAGTCACAACTGAATGTGAAATCTCTCAAAACTGGCCCAAAGTAAATCCTTAATCCATGGCTATGCTTCCTGGATGTAGCTCCAAATGACTCTTGACTTCTTTTGCTCCTTTTTGATGCAAAACGTACCATATTACCTGCAATTACAATGAAACTAGGTGTAGACCTCGATTCTCGCAAAGGTAGATGAAATGGCAGTAAAATCACATAATGTACATACAAACATGCAGATTATTGAAGATAAAACGTTCAAACAAACCCCAAAATATAGACTATAATTCATGCTATCAAAATACCCCATACTTAGCCCTTGCTTGTCCCCAAGCAAGTTCCGCATATAGAAGACAAGATAGAATGGATTATAAGTCAAGAAAATCAATGAAAAAGCTTTTCAAAAACATTTTATGGTGTGCAACTACCATAGATCACTCTAAGAGAGTACTTCCTGGAATTTAAAAACTCAATATGCTCAAAACATTTTATAAATATAGGAAAGTTGTTCATCTTTGCAGAAAATTATAGAATGTATAATAAATCACAATTATCAAAATTAATCATGTATAATCCAGTTTAAACCGCTAAGTCAATCAACAAGCTCAAGGTCTCAAGGGCTTCCCAAAAGAAAAGGTCAAGAAACGTGTAGGGTAGGGATGTATGTAAGGTAATGTGGTGCTGGAATCCGGGAAAAGGATGAACTTCACTTTTACTTTGACTTGCAATACCTTCCACCAATAAGCTTTGCTTATTTCGCACTTTCTTTTTACTTTACTTTTTGGGATGCATGGACAGAGGTGCACAATAACCGAAGCCTAGGAAATCCGCAATCATCAATTTCTCGAGATGCATCAAACCCTTGATGCACATACCATGACCCGATAGGAATATCGCTCAATCCGACTTTGGCAAGACACAAACACCCGGCTATGTGAATGGTGCCGAGTTACTCATCTTCATGATTGACTTCCCCAAACCTATTATTACTTTCTAGCATTTTCACTTCCAGCCCACTTCTCAACTTTAACTTGCTTTCACCACTTTGCTTGCTTCCAAATTCCCGGATAGGTAAAGGGGGGCAAAATGTATATGAGGGGCTAAGCATGATCAAGAAGAAGAAGAAGAAGAGAATGAATTGCCTTGGTCTTTCCAAGAAGAAAGTGAGAGAACTCAACCTGCGGTGTCAACCTTCAAATTCAACATAATTTGGATAAAAACAAAGTATTAAACATGCCAATAATTTTAAACAAAGCATTTAGCAACTTAAACATATCATAAAACCTTTCAAACACATAAAGAATTTAAAACCAGTCAGTAAACAAGATCTTCACTGAGATCATGTCCAGATAAGTCACACAAAATCGTTTTCGAAAACTTCTCAGTTAACCCACCTCGGTCGAGGTGTTCTTGGTTCAACCGAGGTGAATCACCTCGTTCGGCCAGAATCTCCCCGGTCGAGGTCAAAAAAATTTTCGGTTTCGACGTTTTTTTTTTTTTTTTTTTGATTTTTTTTTATCAAATAACCTGTAGGTATGCATGTAATATCAGATAATCATATAAAGGCAAATGAAGCATAAATATGAAAATATCCGATAAATATAATACATCAAAAGTAGTCGAATACATCACGTAGTCAAGTAGTCAAATAACAAACACCCCATACTTAAGACACACTGTCCCAGTGGGTATAATAAAAGTCTAAACAAGAGAACTCACCGAGTAAAAGCCGAACTACATAAAAAAAAGATATAATAATAAAGTCCTGCAGCTCCTCAGTAGTCTCGATCCGGTGGTGGTGGTGGTATATAGGGGTACTGAGTCGGGTCATAGGGATGGCCCATGATACGCTCAAACTGTAGCTGAGCCATCATGTGCTGATGATGCTGCCGCTCCTGCATCTCGCGGATATCCAGCGAAAGTGCAGCATATGAGTCGATAACCTGATCCGTCAGGTCATCGATCCGTCGGTGTGCAGCTCTGTCCCTAACTCCACGCCTCCTGCGTCTAGCAGGTCTGACTGGAGATGCCTCAGCTGGCGCCGGCTCAGTGTCCTCCTCGTCGTCATCCAAATCGATAATAGGTGGCGCGCTCGTCCCAGCTGTATCTGTACCTGTGTCCATCGGGACGCCACCTCCTCTCTCATCTACTGTATCATCATCATCGTCGTCCTCGTCCTCAACCTCCTCCTCAGCCTCAGCAGGGGTAGCTGCTCCCTCTCTGTAATCCTCCATAAGTGGACCCCATGCTGTCTGCCAGTAGTGTGGATCAAAGACAGAGAACTGTGCAGACCATCTGATGCCCTGAGGTGCAGTCAGCTCCCATGGCATAGCAACGTAAGGTGTAGTCAAACCACGGGGAACTAGAATCCTCCGTGTAATCATCTCCTGAAGTCCGAGCGGCTTGGCAGCCGCCACCATGGTACACCTACTCAGATCCATATCCTGATACCTAGCGATATGGGTCACTATCCCTCCGCAGCATATATCTCCCTTCCCTTTGGCCTTGATCCTGTGCAGATCCTCTGCCAGCATCAATCCAAAGTCAGGGTATCCACCTGTGACCATGCAGTATAAAGAGAAGAGCTCCCCCTGTCGGACCTTCTGGGGCGTCTCAGTACGCGCCAGAAGCGTCTCGCTGAAGATCCTGTGTACCAACCGAAAAGCTAGATGATAGATAAGCTTCGCCCTGGAATCACCAGGGCGCCACCTGTCTGCATCCCTCGTAATGTGGGCGATCTGACCCCAGAACTCTCTAGCTACAGCTCGGGTCGGGAAGTCTACAGCAGTGGGGGCAAGGAAGCCAAAAATGTCTCTCCAGTGGTCAAGAGGTACTAAGTAGTTCCGGTTCATCAACCGGTACTTCACAGCCCTCTCTGTGGGGAGGTAAGTGAAGGAACTGACAAACTCGAGGGTCGGCTCAAGGTAGGCTGGGGCTCGGATCTCAGTAAACTGATCCAGCCCGACGGTGGTGATCATCCTCCTAAGCTCTCCATCTACGTGGAGACAATCAAAGGCAGAAACGTCCAGAAATCTAGGAGCGATAACTGGACGACTAGCAATACGATCATAATCTACCCGGTGTCTCTCGTGAATCACCGGGATAGAAGGTCGGGATGAGGAAGAAGAAGGGGAAGGAGAGGATCTGTCTCTAAGGGCTAACAATCTGTCAGAACTCATCTTAAAACTGTACTGTCAGACTACCTCGGTCGACTGACAAACTCCAAGAATCGCCTCGACCGAGGTGCAGGTCGACTGGACCGAGGCGAAGGCAGTGCGATTTCCAACTCTCTGAATTTCAGTTCTTTTCCCCCAAAAATCACTACCGATGCTTCCTAAGGGGTACTTAAAGGTTTCCTCAACAGAATCAAGGGCAACCAAAGCCCAAATTTCAGTAAACGAACGAGTTTAGGTTTTCGAACGTTTTTACCTCGTTCCGGTCGAAATGCTCAAATTTCTTGCAGATCTGTAGTTGCAATCGACTCCTCTATCCTTCAATCTCGGTTTGGAAGCAGAAAACGTCGAAAACGAGCAAGAAACGAGGTGAGCGAGGTGCGTCTGTTCGCCGCGGTCGAGGAGGGTAAAAAAAATGAAAATGTAATTTTTCCCCCTTTTATACTTTTACTGGATCTGCTGTCACCTCGGTCGAGATGGTCTCGACTGGTCCGAGGTGGTATAGACCGAGGCGGTTCTGCAGAAACCCTAGTCGCCTCGGTTGCTCAAGAATCAACTCGGTCGAGGTGCTTTGATAGTGACCGAGGTCTTTCTGTCTTCTCAGATTCTCGAACTTCTGTCCTTCCAGTTGTGCTCCTCCTTAGATATTCCCTGTTGTCTGTCCAGAACGCCAAAAACAAAGCAAAGCAAAGCAAAAACAAAAACTATCTAAGCTAGACTAGAAAACGGGAAAGAAGAGCAATACCTTGGGTTGCCTCCCAAGAAGCGCCTGATTTAAGCTCGCTAGCTGGACCATGGTGCGTCTCAAACGAGGTAGGAGGTTCCCTCACCCCATACTTCACCTCCATCGTGGGGTGAAGTAAGTAGATCCATCAAACGCTCCAAGACGTGTAAGTGCTCGTCGGGGAATGAATCGTCTATGGGCGGGCTATCCGTCTCGCGGGAGGATTCCGGTAGCCGGCTGAGGTGATCCGCAACTGAGTTCTCGGATCCCTTCTTATCGCGGATCTCTAGGTCAAATTCTTGAAGCAAGAGAACCCATCGAATAAGGCGCGGCTTTGCATCTTTCTTAGCCAACAAGTAACGAATGGCTGCATGGTCGGTGTAGACAATGACTTTCGCCCCTACTAGATAGGAACGAAACTTCTCGAAAGCATATACAACCGCCAATAACTCCTTTTCGGTGGTAGCGTAGTTGTGTTGTGCTTCATCCAGCGTCTTGCTAGCATAATAGATGGCGGTGGTCCGTCCATCTTTCTTCTGTCCAAGTACCGCTCCTACGGCTACATCACTAGCGTCACACATGACCTCAAAGGGCAAGGTCCAATCAGGAGGCTGGATAATGGGAGCGGAGATCAACGCTTCCTTAATCCTGTAGAAAGCATCAAGACACTCCTCCATGATCTCCTCTATGTACTCGGAAAAGATAGCCATCATGCATCGCTGGAAGGTAGCGGGTGCATTGCACAATCCGAATGGCATCCTCCGATAGGCAAACGTCCCCCAAGGACAAGTGAAAGTGGTCTTCTCCTGATCATCCGGATGGATAGGAATCTGGAAGAATCCACTATAGCCGTCCAAGTAGCAAAAGTGTGAATGTTGGGCCAACCGTTCGAGCATTTGATCAATGAAGGGAAGCGGAAAATGATCCTTCCGAGTTGCCGTGTTCAGCTTCCTATAATCGATGCAAACTCTCCAGCCCGTGACGGTCCTTGTTGGGATCAACTCGTTGTTCTTATTCGTCACAACGGTCATCCCTCCTTTCTTCGGAACGACATGAACCGGGCTAACCCACTTGCTATCCGAGATAGGATAAATAATACCTGCATCCAACAACTTAAGAACTTCCTTTTTCACAACCTCTTTCATGATCGAATTTAACCGTCTTTGAGGTTCCCGTGAAGTCTTATGATTATCTTCCATTAGAATTCTATGCATGCAGAAAGAAGGTTTAATGCCAATAAGATCATCTGTGGTGTAACCTATGGCTTTTCGATGCTTTCTCAGGACATGCATTAACTTAGATAATTCAGAATCGGAGAGGGAAGCGCTAGCAATAACGGGGTAAGTGGAATCCGGCCCAAGAAAGACATACCTCAAGTGACTAGGGAGTTGTTTAAGCTCTACTACTGGGGGTGCTTTCTGGGAGGAATCCGTGCTTCCTCTTCCCTGTGGAGTGGTATCAGAAACTGGACTTGATGAAGTCTCAGTTTGAATCATCTCGCCATCGACCTTGGTCGAGGCGCAAAGGCGTTGACCGAGGTGTTCTTCAGTCGCCTCGCTCAGTCCAGAAAGTGCCTCGGTCGAGGTACTGCTACTGGGTCCGAGGTTGGAGATCTTCGTCTCCTGGATCAGCTTCTCTGTTATAGCTCCTGGATCCTCTTCCAGTGCCTTCAAGCTCCGTATATCTGCATCACAAGAAGCATCTATACCTTCCTCCATTAAACTGAAGCTTATGACTCTTTCGAGCGGATCGTTAATAAGGATAGAGCTCACCAATTCTCTTGATTCTTCTTCATCGTAGATGTTGAAGATATCATCAGTTAGTTGCTCCCCTTTCATGGCTGCAAGTAGTGTGAATTCCACCTCATCACCACCAACGTTGAATTTCAACTTGGCATTCTTGCAATCCACGTTGCAACCCGAAGTTGCTAGAAATGGCCTCCCGAGAATAATAGGTACTGGATAATCTGCGGGAATGTCAAGTACAACAAAATCTATAGGTAGATAGAAGTTACCTAACTTGACCGGAACGTCTTCCAAGATGCCCACGGGATGGGTAATGGAGCGATCCGCCATGTAAAGTCGAATCTTGACCGGTTTGGGCTCTCCAAGACCGATCTTAGTGCACAACTCCAGCGGGATGATGCTCACGTTGGCTCCTAGATCACATAGGGCTTCACAAGTGACATCCCCAACTTGAATGGGAATGCAAAATGAGCCGGGATCTCTTAACTTAGGTGGCATCTTTTCCTTCATGATCTTGATAAGCTCCGAAGATTTAGATGTCATCCTAACTTTACCTACATCCTCCAGCTTCCTCTTCCTTGATAAGATTTCTTTTAAGAACTTCCCATAGGCGGGCATACCTAGATTGGCATCAAGGAAAGGAATATTAATATGTAGCTTATTCATCAAGTCAAGAAACTTACCGAAGTGCTTGTCAAGATGTGCTCTGGCCCTGGACTGGGGGAATGGAAGTGGTGGTTTATATGCAGGAGGTGGAACATAAGTTTCTGTCGTTCCTCCTGCTTTCTGTTGCGCCGCCTCGGTTGGCATCTCGGTCGAGGTGTTCTTCGACTGGGTCTGGACCGAGGTGGTCTGCATCGAGCGAGGTACTGGATCTGCAGTTTTGAGTCCACTCCTCGTCGTTATGGCCATGCACTGGCCCTTAGGGTTAGTTTCCGTCTTTGCTGGAAGCTTCCCTGGATCTCTTGGCGCTTCATTCGCCCTATTAGCAAGTTGTTGTTCGAAGGACTTTTGGGCCCTCGAAAATGAAGTCATAGAATTCTCCATAGCACTAAGCTTGATCAAGATTGCCTCCAGGACTGCGTCTTTCTTTTCCGGCTGAGACGAACTTGATCCTTGCCCTTGGCTCTTCAATGGAGTAGAAGAAGAAGAAGGAGAAGAGAGGAAAGGGTTAGAGGAATCATTAGAGTTGGAGTTTGAATGGTTGTTACCGTGGTTTTGGTTATTCGCCCTCCAGTTGTTGCTATTGGATCCTCTATTGTTGTTGTTGTAGTTGTTTCGGGGCCCGTTGTTGTTGTTACGGTACCCGTTATTGTTGTTGTTGTTCCTTTGCCCTTGCTCTTCCTTCTTAGTTTGAGCCATCAAGAGCTCCTTCAATTGCTTCACGTCGTTCTTCAAGGACGTGAGTTGATTGTTGTTGGGTTGAGTCTCTTGAAAGTTGACTCTTTTAACTCCACCTTCAGCTCCTTGGTGGGTGTACTTCTCCATGTGCAAGGCTTGCTTCTCAATGAAGTCCCAAGCCTCGTCAACCGCCATGTCCATGAATGTACCGGCGGAGAGTAGTTGGAGATTGAACTGGGTGCTTCCGTCCAGCCCTTTGAAGTAGATCTCCAACAACTCGATCTTTGGAATCCCATGATGTGGGCAATCCAAAAGGATATCCTTGAACCACTCCCAAGATTTGTACAAGCTCTCCTTGTCCTTCATGATGAAAGCGTTGATCTTCCCTCTCATTTCAGCGGTCTTTGAGGGGGGAAAGAATTTGGTCAAGAATTCCGTAGTCATCTCCTCCCATGTGCTAATTTTTCCTGGGGGAAGAGATTGATACCAAGTAAGAGCTCTATCTTTTAAAGAAAAGTAGAAAGGTCTTAGCTTGTAGTTGTTGTTCTCAATTCTGGAAGGTCGCAAGGTTTCCATCAAGATCTCGTAGTTTTGAAGATGTTGATGCGGCGACTCCTTCTCTAGCCCTCCGAATTGGCACTGGCGAATCATGGCTAGAACTTGCGGTCGAAGTTCGTAGTCATGATCTGCTGGATCTCCTAGGTTCACTCCTGGACGCCTCAGTTGTTGGTTAGGGTCCATCCTTTGACCTAGGGTTTGTGGAATTCCTGCAAGAAGAACATCTCGGACTGGCATCCGAGGTGGAAGTACATCGGCCGGGGCGTCGGGTACTGGAATCTGCCTCGGTCGAGGATCAACTACTGGATCCTGCATCGGTCGAAGTAGAATCTGGTTCCGAATGGTAGCAATCTCAGCTTCGATTGCTGCAGTCCTGGTGCAATTCTCCTCTTTCTCTTGCATGAGTTCTTCCTTGCTGAGGCGCAGCAGCTCCTGCGTCTCTCTCAATTGGGCCGCAAGATCGCGATCGTCTTGTTGGGCCATCTTCGCTTCTCTCAAGCGTCTCTTGTATGTCTTTTCTGGTTCGGGATCGTAAGGAACGATTTCCTTCCCAGCGCGGGTTCTTCGCATACACCTAAGAAAGAACCTGAAAAAGTCACTCAAGTAGAGTGGTTAGACAAAACGGGGCAAATGCCCCAAGAGCAAACCGTACCGGCTCGGTCTAGACCAAGTCCCCGGCAACGGCGCCAAAAACTTGTACGGGTCAATCGTAGTAAAAGCAAGAAAATTCCAGGGGTCGATCACAGGGACTCGGTGAAACAAAGTCAACACAGTATGCTACGTTAGTTCTAACCACAAGAGCGATTAACACAATCAAAGATGAATAAGATGTCAAATAAAGCAAGCATGTAATTCTAGGGATTAAAGCATCTAGTTGTGGTTCCAACTCAAGATCTATAGATAAGCGGACAAAGCTGAGATTTTTGCGTGGGGAAGGTGTTACTAAGTGGAGTAGATCACCGGGTAAGTCTCACTACACACTAATCCTAAACCGCAACTCCTATTACCGGGTAAGTCTCAAGGAATTAAGATAAAGAACTATAACCTCAAACTAACACACCATCTAAGGGAATAGAATCAACCTTTACCGGGTAAGTCTCAGGCTAACTCACGAAGATGGGATGGAAGCACACTCAAACCCCAATAAAGGATAAACCTTTATTACCTACACTTATGATCGTTGATACACAAACTAAGGAATTACCGGGTAAGTCTCATCCTAAGCTTGCTTTGAACCAGGAAGGTGTAATAAGAATAGGATTTGGCAAACTCTAACACTTAACTCTCAGTTACGGATCAAATAAGTCACCTCGGTCAGAAGAATTCCACCCCGGCCGAGATGTTCATCAACCGAACGAGATGCTTAGGGTTAAGATTAAAGACTCGAACTTTCAGGATCCTACTGGAATCTAAGATTATTCTATCATTGTTTTTCCCACAACCTTCAGCCAATCACCCTAGAATTACACAAGGAAATTAGCCACTCATCATCATAATGAAAGTATTAAAATATATAGGAAGAAGGTGAATATTTGAACAAAGAAGAATTTAATGAAAAGACTTCAATAACTGAATCAAATATCACAACAAAGCGTTCTTTGGATAATAATCCAACAAGACAAGACAACAATTGAGGGAATTGAAGACAATCTTACAAAACCCTTCAATAAAGCTATAAAAGCTATGAACTTCAATCTTCCTTCAACCTTCAAAAAGGTTCTTCAAATCTCCCAACTTGGAGTAGGCTGCTGCTGCGTATTTTTCGGTGTAAGCCGGCTCTAAGCACTCTTTGATTTGTGGAATATCCAACCCTTTTTATAGGAAAATAACCCTCCAAAGATAATAAATCTTAGAAAGATATTCTCCCATAAATATAGGTAAAATATATGATTCTGCATATCTCCTTCCTTCCAAGAGCTCAGCCCAAAAATATAAGATTACTTTCCAAGTTTAAAAGATCTCAGCCAAGAATAAAATATTCTTGCCGCGTCCTAGGTTTTCGCCTCGGTCGAGTCGGCGTCTCTGGATCACCTCGGTCGAGATGAATCTCTGGTCAACCGAGGTGAGTCACAACTGAATGTGAAATCTCTCAAAACTGGCCCAAAGTAAATCCTTAATCCATGGCTATGCTTCCTGGATGTAGCTCCAAATGACTCTTGACTTCTTTTGCTCCTTTTTGATGCAAAACGTACCATATTACCTGCAATTACAATGAAACTAGGTGTAGACCTCGATTCTCGCAAAGGTAGATGAAATGGCAGTAAAATCACATAATGTACATACAAACATGCAGATTATTGAAGATAAAACGTTCAAACAAACCCCAAAATATAGACTATAATTCATGCTATCAAAAGGTTAGTTTTCGATTCATATACGGATATATCGGTTGATTCATGTATAAGTCTAGATCCATTATAGTGTTTGATTTCGAAACGGAATCGTAAATTATCTAGCAATTGGTATCAGAGTGGTTATAGATTTGCATGGCTCATCGATCTATTCGAGTAAATATTGAATCAGTAGTTTTTCCTTTCGTGATCTTCTGCTTGTGTTTCATAATACAGACAAATGTTGGTTCCAGTATGTTATTATTTGAGTGCTTTATTATTAGTTATGGCTAATGAATTATGTTTATGATTCATTATATGATAGTTATAGCATCGTGATGCGTAATGTTATATATATAAAATATTTCATTGTCGTTGTATCATGGATTATGTAAAGACATATTTCATGAAAGTCTTTATTATGTGTAAAGCATGTTATTAATGGGCAATATGTATTAGCAACCATTCCTTTTATTCTAACTTGCAATATGCATGTTTAAGCGAATGCTTGCTCACGTGTAGTATATTACAGTGTGTATAAGAACTTGAGTATATATACACGCAGTGGTGTTTTATTTACTAAACTGTATTAGGTATAGTATAAAGTGTGGGTTTATGCAGTAAAGTAATATAATTTAATGTCTAAATTATGCATAATTTGTTAGTCACCAAAGTGACCTTATTATGTTTTAATTAAGATATTTAAATTAATTAATTTCAATTATTCATGATTATAGGATGCTTAATGAAATGAAAGTTTGATTGAATAATTGTAATTATTGGCTATATTTTTTGGAGATCGCACAAAGGCAGATCATTCAAAATAGTCACTAATATTAAAGAGATTAATCATGGTATTTAGGTTAAATAATATGTATATCCAAAGATAGCATGCTTATTTAATTTATGTATGTCATGATTGTCTATTAAGTGTATGATTTAGCATCAATGATAGTATGTGTGTTTTAAGTATTGCCCAAAGGTTGCTTGAATACATGCTTTAAATTTTACATATATGATTTGAATCTGTATTATAATCAAAGCACTAATAGGTAAGCATGTATAAATTATTGCAGCTTCATCAAATTTCTCTACATCTGCAAACTCTGTTGTCAAATTCAATGGGCAGAATTATGATGATTGGTCTGAACAAGTCCGATTTACTTTGGGCATTATGTCGTTGGATCTTGCTATACTCATGAATAATCTACCAACAGCCATTACAGAGAATAGCTCCGAAGCTGAAAAACCTCTTTATGAAGATTGAGAGCGTTCTAACGGGTTGAGTTTGAATCTCATGAGGATGAGTATGGCTGAAAGTATTAAGTCATCAATGCCTAAGATAGAGAATGCAAAGGAATTCTTTCTGAAAGTTAAGGAGTATTCACAGTCGGATTTGGCGGACAAGTCAATTATAGGAAGTCTCATGAGTGAGCTGACTACGAAGAAGTTTGATTGGTCTCAGCCTATCCATGATCATGTGACGTATATGTCTAATTTGGCAGAAAAGTTAAAGACCTTGGGAATGGACGTTAATGAAACATTCTTGATCCAATTTATCATTAACTCTCTACCTCTTGAGTTTGGTCAATTCCAGGTGAACTATAACACCATTAAAGACAATTGGAACTTTCAGGAATTAAAGGCCATGCTTGTTCAAGAGGAAGGGAGATTAAAGAAGATAAAGGACTAAGTTATCCATTTTACAAGTCATGATGGTGCCATCAGCAGTAAGGGTAAGTCAGGTAAAAAGGACAAGAGGAACAAGAACCCTTTGAAAGTCAATGAGGGTCATGTTAAGAAGGAAGTGAAGTGTTTCTTTTGCAAGAAAATTGGACACTTCAAGAAGGATTATCCTAGAAGGAAGGCTTGGTTTGAGAAGAAAGGTATACATTATAGTTATGTTTCATTTGAATCAAATCTTATAGAAGTGCCTAATAATACCTGGTGGATTCTGGTGCTATTACTCACGTGTCTCATATTAAACAGGGATTCGGTATGATCCGGCCCATAAGAGGAGCTGAACAGTATTTGTTTATGGGAAACAGGATGAAGGCAAAGATAGAGGGCATTGGGACTTACAGATTGATCTTGGACACTGGTTGTTATATAGATCTTGAAGGATGTCTTTATGTATCTGAATGTGCTAGAAATCTTGTTTCCATTAGTAGATTGGACAATTTAGGTTTTATTATTAAGTTTGGACATGGTGAATTTTCATTGTACAAACATTATGAAACATAACATCTTTTATGGCAGTGGTACATTGATTGATTCACTTTACAGGTTTAATCTTGATATTAAATTTTATGAATCTTTGCTTTATGTTGAAGCTAATGTGGGCATCAAGCGTAGTATATCCAATGAAAATTCAGCTTTCTTATGACATCAAAGATTAGGTCACATATCTAAGGAAATGTTAATGAGGTTGGTGAAAAATGATATTTTGCCTCATCACTTGGATTTTAGTGACTTAGATGTGTGTATAGAATGCATTAAAGGAAAGCAAACTAAAAACACTACAAAGAAAGCCACCACAAGAAGCACTCAACTTCTTGAGTTAATTCACACCGACATTTGTGGTCCTTTTGACGTTCCTTCATGGAGTGGTGAAAAGTATTTCATCACTTTTATTGATGATTTCTCACGTTATGGATATTTATCTATTGCATGAAAAGTCTCAATCTATAAATGCCTTAGAGGTATTTGTTACTGAGGTGGAAAGGCAATTAGATAGAAAAATAAAAGTTATGAGATCTGATAGAGGTGGAGAATTTTATGGGAAATATAATGAAAATGGACAGTGTCCAGGTCCATTTACAAAGTTCCTTGAAAGTAGAGGCATTTGTGCACAGTATACAATGCCCGGTACACCTCAGCAAAATGGTGTAGCTGAGAGGCGGAATCGTACATTAATTAATATGGTTAGGAGCATGTTAAGCAATTGTTCTTTGCCCTTATCATTGTGGACACACGCATTAAAGACTGCAACATATTTATTGAACCAGGTTCCTACTAAGGCAGTTCCTAAGACCCTTAGGAACTATGGACGGGAATGAAACCTAGTTTGAGGCATCTCCGTGTTTGGGGTTGTCTTGTAGAAGTGAGGGTGTATAATCCACATGAAAAGAAGCTTGATCCAAGGACAGTTAGTGGATTCTTCATTGCCTATCCTGATAAGTCAAAGGGGTATATATTTTATTTCCCTAACCATAGTACGAGAATCATAGAAACTGGCAATGCTAGGTTCATTGAGAATGGTCAAACTAGTGGGAGTAGTGATCCACGAAAAGTGGACATTCAAGAAATTCAAGTTGAAGATCTTGCACCTGTGGTTTCTTCTGAGTTTGTTGTACCAATTGTCATATCACGGTTACATGACAACTTGGAACTACAAAATGATGTCCAAAATCCATTAGTTGAAAATGAAATAAATGAACCGGTCATAGTACAAGAAGAGACAAATGAACCACGTGAATCATTAAGGCGGTCTATAAAAGAAATAAGATCCGCCATTCCAGATGATTATGTGGTTTATTCTCTAGAAAATGAATGTGACTTAAGCATTGATGAAGATCCAGTTTCATTTAAGAAAGCCATGAGAAGTGATAATTCTGAAAATTGGTTAATTGCCATGAAAGAAGAAATGAAATCGATGAGTGACAACCAAGTATGGGATTTAGTTGAGTTGCCTGAGGGTTCCAAGACAGTTGGGTCCAAGTGGGTCTTTAAGAGCAAACGGGACTCCAAGGGCAACATTGAAAGGTATAAGGCTAGATTGATTGCTAAAGGATACACTCAAAAAGATGGCATTGACTATACAGAGACTTTCACTCCGGTGTCAAAGAAAGACTCTTTGAGAATTGTTTTGGCTTTGGTGGCTCATTATGAACTTGAGCTTCACCAAATGGATGTAAAGACCGCCTTTCTAAATGGAGATTTAGAGAAGGAAGTATATATGGACCAACCTGAAGGGTTCTTGACCACAAACAAAGAACATATGGTGTGTAATTTGAAAAAATCAATATATGGAGTGAAACAAGCTTCCCGACAATGGTATCTTAAGTTTAATGATATCATCACGTCTTATGGTTTTGTAGAGATCACCGTTGATCGGTGTATCTATATAAAGGTCAGTGGGAGTAAATTTGCTATTTTAGTCCTATATGTTGATGATATCTTGCTTGCTGCAAATAACATAGGCATGTTACGTGATATAAAGAAATATCTCTCTAAGCACTTTGAAATAAAAGATATGGTTGAGGCATCCTATGTGATTGGAATAGAAATATTTCGGGATAGATCACAAGGATTGTTAGGTTTGTCTCAAAAAGCTTATATCAATAAAGTCTTAGAGAAATATAGAATGGATAAATGCTCTTCAGGGATAGTTCCAATTCAGAAGGAAGATAAGTTTAGTAAACTGCAAGGTCCTAAAAATGAATTGGAACGAAAGGAAATGAAAAATATTCCTTATGCATCAGTGGTTGGGAGTTTGAATTATCTTCAAACATGTACTCGACCTGACATTAGCTTCGTTGTAGGCATGTTGGGTATATATCAAAGTAATCCCGGAATGAACCAGTGGAAAGCTGCTAAAAAGGTTCTCAGCTACTTGCAAGGCACCAAAGAGCACATGCTTACATATAGGAGATCCAATCATCTAGAGGTCATTGGATATTCAGATTCAGATATTGCCGGATGTGGGGATAGTAGAAAATCTACATTCGGATACATGTTCCTATTAGTGGGACGCGTTGTTTCTTGGAGGTGTGGGAAGCAATCTATCATTGCTACTTCTACTATGGAGGCTGAGTTTGTGGCATGCTTTGAGGCCACTAACCATGCATTGTGGATGCGGAATTTTATCTCGAGGCTTGGAATTGTTGACAGTATAGCTAGGCCGCTGAGAATTTATTGCGATAACTCTGCAGTCGTGTTCTTTTCGAAGAACGACAAATACTCTAAAGGTGCTAAGCACATGGAGTTAAAGTACTTGTCAGTTAAAGATGAAGTGAAGAAACATAGGGTGTGTTTTTTAGCATATTAGAACGGACATGATGGTTGCAGATCCGTTAACTAAAGGTTTACCACCTAAGGCGTTCAATGGCCATGTAGAACGTATGGGTGTTAGATCTTGCTATTATAATTATATTTCACTCATCAATTTCTAACTCTTTGAATTCACTTATTGATATGTTTCTGCTTTACAATACTTGTCATCATTATCACATTTGTATACAATTATTGTTTTCTGATGACACGTAATTTGAGACTTATAGTGCATCTCAAACTTAAAGAAGTATTTAGTTTTGGATTGATTTGTGATACTTAGAAGGAATCATGTCGCTCAATGACGTGTGACCGTCATGATCCGATCAATTCTGATTCAGTTATGGATTAATATTTTATGGGCTTATATAAGTTTCCGCATTACCGATATTGAACCGTTAAGCTGACACACAAGCCAAGTGGGAGAATGTAAGAATATTTATAATATATATATATATATATATATATATATATATATATATATATTTTTGAAAGTTGAAAGGCAATTGAGCCCGGCAGTTTTGTTTCCAAATACAAAATCTTTTCAAATGCTTTTATACTACAAAGAATGAAGGCTGGGAAACTGATGTCAGTACAATTGAAAGTTAAGCATCTGTCAATTAACAAAAGTAATTAGTGTGAAGAGGATTAATTATTGTTAATCTCATCCATTAGAGATTATTGAAAGGAAAGGATTAAGGAAGGAGAAGACTATTCGCTTACGCTTATTATCGATTCGATTTATGTATAAGTCTAGATCCATTATAGTGTTTGATTTCAAAACGAAATCGTAAATTATCTAACATTTAACTGTGAGTGCAGGGTGCCGGCTGGCAGAAAATAGAGAAAAAGTGTGGTCGTGCGTGAGGCTTGAATGATGGCGACAGAGGAGGGCTACTTTAGGGTAGGATCTGGGTGCAGGAGAAAACAAAGGCGAAGATCTTAGGCTAGGCTGAATGTCTTCACTGGTGTCGTCACGACTCACGAGGCTGGAGATCGATCTCCCCTATGGCAGCTTGAGCGGTTACTTCTGTACGTCGTGGATATCGTCAAGGAAATCTTCAGTTGCGATTGTAAGGGAGGTTGTTGGGCACAAGATTTCCGGGGGTATGCACGTCTCTCTCAGCTCACTAGGAGGAGGAGGGTTGCAAGCCTTGATGGCCCCATTAAACCCTTGTTCAAACTTCACATGAAGTCATAGGGATAGGCTAGATGCATTTTATGTGATAAATTTCTTCACGTAAAACGATAGAGTTTAAGGGTCCGTCTTGTTTTAACTCCGGAATCGAAAACGGAATGAAAACGAATATACTCCATCTTAGGAGTGAGCATTTTCCGGTCCGGTCCGGTTTTTGGATCGGACCGGACCTGGACCGGACCGGACCGGACCGGACCGAAAACAACAGGTCCGGTCTTCGGTCCAACCAATTCGGTCCACATTCGGTCCGGTCCGGTCCGGTCCACATTCGGTCCGGTCCGGTCCGGACCTATATTTAAAAAAAAATAAAATAAACTTGTTTTGATATTGTTCCGGTCCAGGTTCGGTCCGGTCCGGTCCAAGTCCGGTCCGGTCCGGTCCAGGTCCGGACCTAAAATTTTGTAAATATCACCAGTTTTTCGGTCCATCCGGTCCTGGACCGGACCTGGACCGGTTTTGGACCGGACCTGAACCGGACCTGGACCGAATTATTCGGTCCATTTCCGGTCCGCATTCTTCCGGTCCGGTCCGGTCCGGTCCGGTCCAGGTCCAGTCCAGGTCCGGACCTATGAACACTCCTAGTTATCATCCCTTTTTGAAACACATTATTGATACTATTGTTGGTTTGTTTACATAATTGAGACATCTTTTTGCCTACTTCATTCCTTTTTCTTGATATTATTGATATTTTTTACATAATTGATATTGCTTTGATTATGATGATTGTTGGCTAAACACCCCAAGGTGATTAGTTGAAGGTTGTGGTATAGACGATGAAAGAATAGACTTGTATCTAAGTGGACCCTGAAAGCTTGAGTTAACCCTAATGTGAAACCCGTCTCAGGCTGTTCGTTGAGCATCTCGACCGAGATCGATATAGAACAGAACGAGATCGCCCACTACATTACCTATCTCGAGTTTAGGTTATAGTTTGCCAAATCCTATCCTTGTTGCACATTTCCAAATTTATACGCAAGCCTAGAATGAGACTTACCCGGTGATTCCTTTGCTTGTATACCGATGATGATGAGTGCTAGATAATAAAGGTTTATTCTTTATTAGGGTTTGAGTGTGCCTTTTATCCCACCTTTGAGAGTTAACCTGAGACTTACCCGGTAATAGTTAGTTCTGTACCCTTAGGTGAGTGATGTTGGTTTGAGCGTTGTTACCTTTCCCTGGTTCCTTGAGACTTACCTGATGACAGGAGCTTTGATTTGGAAAAGTGGGTAGTGAGATTTATTTGGTGATCTATCCCAGAGTAGCAACACCTTCCCACAGCAAACCTCAGCTTTGTCCACGGTACCTGTAGAAATCTTGAGTCAAAACCACAATTGGATACTATAATCTAAGTATGTCCACGGGTCGGACCCGTCGGGTCGATGGGTCCGGGAAGGGTGACCCGGACCCGCCTAATAGGCCAACCCGCCGGGTTGGTGACCCGCTGGGTCACGGGTCAGACCCGACGGTCGACGAGCTGACCCTATTTATTCAAACCCGAATTTTTTTTTGAAAAAAGAAAAAGAAAAGGGCGGGTTGACCCGTCGGGTCGACCCGGCGGGTCAACACGCCAACAGGTTTGCCCAATGGCTAAAATAGCCGTTGGGTTCAAATTTTCCTTTTTTTTTTCAAAATTGACAGTTGGCGGGTCGACCCGCCGGGTCACTAGTAAGGATCACCTCTACCCGTACCCGTAACCTGCCGGATCACCGACCCGCCGGGTCACGGGTAACCAGTGACCCGTGGACATGCTTACTATGATCTTTAGAATCTGCATTCTCCCATCATGATACCTATTCTTGCTTTTGCTTTTGATCAATATTATTGCATGCTTTTGAAGTTAGATTGCTTTGCTGTGATTATTCTCACCAATTCCCTGAGATCGACTCCGGAATATAATCTCTTACTACGATTGATCCGTGCACTGCGGGTTCGCTTATTATTCGAATTATAAATTTAAACCTTTGTCCGCACATATCTTTTGGAGCAAACATCCACACCCAATGGATTACTTTAATTTATGTGTATACATTTAATTTTTAATATGATTTTTTTCCTTCTTTAAAAAAATTAAAAATACGGTACATGTCCGGCCCGAAGCCTGACTCAAGAGTGTATGAACAAGATCATAGGCCCGAATTCTAGACTCGTTTCAAGTCTGACCCAAAAAATGGGTAAAAAAAATTGAGAAGTCTGGGTTTTCCCTAGTCTACGCCCGAGGAATAAACGCCAAAAATATATGTCTCACGTTTTGTTGCTCTGATGAAACTCCGGATGTAGTTTGATAGAGTGAAGACATGCACCATTTTGATTATCTTGATGAGACGATTACATATTCAAATCAAAACTGTATTTGAAGTGAAAGAAAAAGCTTCAATGAAACCAAAACGTAAAACGAAGGGAAAAGACGATTAAGTGCTAAAACAATTAAAAATTATCTTGAATGAAATCTAAACTTGCATGCAATCGCATAAATGAACTCGGAACGTCAAAAGAAATAAAATGTATTCCTAAATGCCGATTCATTGCTTGGTTGGCCAACTCAAAGAAACTCCCCACCCTATCTAAGTTACTCCATTGGAATACTATCACCTCCGATGTGTGTAGACTTTGCAACTACGGTCATGAAGATGAGGATCATCTTTGGTCTCAATGCTCCTACAGTTCCCTCGTTCTCGACATAATCTCAAGATGGACAAGAACCCCGTATCCAGCTCCCTACCTGCACAACTTTTGGGGCTGGCTTAGATCCAGCGGAACCCCCAGAAAAAAGCTCCTCGACTGCACTCGCATTGCCTCTCTCACCGCCATCATTTACTTCTCGTGGAAGGCCAGAAATAACTTAATCTACAGCAATACCTTCACCAGGGCCATTGATTGTGCTGATGAAGCAATCCGAGCTACAAAACTTCACATTGGTCACCACTGGAAAGACAGGTCCGCGGACTCTATTGCTATGGTCCGAATACTCGGGATCCACTTAAGATAGTTTCGTTCTTGTCTTTGTTCCGCCTGTGTCTTTGATTCTACTCCTTGCTCCTAGTTTTTTTTTATCTCCCATATGTATATCCTTCTTTCTTCTAATACAAGTAACTTTTCAAAAAAAATAATAATAAAATGTATTACTAAGTTTTTTAATCAAAAGTTTCTAGGGGGTACACGGCTACACGCTCCAACAATGACCTTCACTACAACAACCTCAACCACCTAAGGCACCTAGCCATACACAACTATGAGCCTGGGTGTTTCCGGTGGTGAAGGTTGGCGGTCAATAGTATCGGCGGTAAACACCCAGCAGCATAAGGTCGCGTAGGGTGAACGAATACGAGGGAGAGTGAAAGAGAGAGGAGAAGCTCAAAAAGGCTCCAAGTTTGAATTTTGGGTGTATGTATGCACACATAGGTTGTTAAAGAGTTGTTATAGATCATAGTAGGTAGGGTATACATGTCTTTTTTTTTATTACCGTAAAAATTTAAACTACGAGTGTAAGATTAAACTCATAGATTATGTTTTTCCAAAATTATTAGAAAAATATGACTTATTATTTTATTCATAAAATTAATTAAATAAGTAAACATCTATATTACTTACTAAAACAAAGGACACTAAGTCCACATGTCAATCAACTAGGTATGCCACATAGGATTTTTTCTAAAATATTTACTAAAATGCCATTCTATTTAAATTTTGTGTTATTCATCTTATTAATTAAAATAAAAAGATTTTGTTAACTAACTAGCTGAATTAATAAATTTAAAAATACTTTTAAAATATTTTTTGTAAATTCTAAGTAAATTTTGAAATAAAAAAATAATGATAACCAACTAGCTGCTAAATTAATAATTTTATAATTTTTAACTAACTAATTGCCATTTTAATTAATCTCTAAAGTAATTAGTAAATTATTATTATTATTATTAATTATTTTGATTATAATTTTTATAATAGATCCTAACCACCTGAATTTATATTAAAAAGTTTAATTAATCTCTAAATTTCTTTTGTAAAATATTTACTAAATTGCCATTGTTATTAAATTGTAAAATATTTATTTAATTACTTTTATGAATCATATTGTAATTGAATAATTATTTTCACAACAAACTGTTATTGCTTTCCCGATTCTCCTAACTAATATGAGATTCAACAATATTTCTTTTACAAGATTTATATTTTAGTTAATAAAGATTTTGTATTTTTTTAAAAAAAATATTTTCATAATGTTACATAATTTGATACGTAATTTTTGAAATCTAAATTTTTAAAATTCAGATTTAAAAAACAAAAATTTAAGCATAATTATAAATATTACTAGAAGTAACTAATTTGAAAGTGTTAAAAAAATATTTCAAATAACAACAATTTAAACAAAAAGAATTTGTAAACCAACGTATTGTTAGACTATAAATTTTGAAATAGTTTCTTAAAATTCTTTTTTGCCTTTTATTTATACCTTTATAATAATTATTTTTCCTAAAAAACTATCTAGCAAGATTTCGTAATAGGATGAATTGAGACGGTCTTTTGTAAATACGTAATTATCTTGAATATATTCCCGAAGTCACCAAATCAGTTCTTAACTCATTCGATCATATCCTTTTAACGTAAAAACTTCTTAGACAATCTTTTCAGATAAATCTTCTATAACAAGTTAATATCTTCAAATTTCACTATATATATCAATCACCAAACGTTCATTTGTTCATCAATCTCCTATGGTTCTTTGAGCAAGAAATCAATTCCATTTTTCAAGGTAATCTTAAGATTAAAATTTAATTATGTAAAAAAGTTTTACGGGTTTTGAATTCTCCATTTATCAGTTGCTTTGAAAGTTTTTTTCTGAATCTACAAATACTTTTATAAACAGTTTATTTTCTTCATTCGATCTTATTCACAGATGTGTTTGATTTTTGTTTCTCAATTTTATCAATTGCGTTTCTTCTGTTATCAATTGCGGAATATGTTCCTCCATATTTGCTTTTTACGGTAAGCCAAACGTTCATCTTTCATTTCTATTCTTTTTTCCAAACTATCATATACAAACGTTCATCTTTCATTTCTATTCTTTTTTCCAAACAATCATATACAAGTAATACAACTAGGTTTACTTAACCGTTCACAAGAATGATTATCCTACAAGTTTTGAATAAAAACTAAGATTTTGTGATTTTTAAAAATTTCTAATAAATTCGAATTTAAATTTTCACTAACAATAAAAACTAAGATTAGGTGATTTTTTATTATTATTATTTTTTACTTTTAAAATTCACAAATTTTATCCGATATGATTTATTTTGAATTTTACTCTTAACAAATACGAATTTTAAAATCTTTGACTTTTTTTAATCAACAAATAAGAAAGATTATCCTACAAATCGTGAATAAAAACTAAGATTTTATGATTTTTTTTTGAAAACATTTCACTCTTGTAAAATTCGAATTTAAATTTTCACTAAAAATAAAAACAAAGATTTGGTTTTTTTTTTAAATTTCACTCATAAAATTCGAATGTTAATTTTTAAAATTTTTTAAGTTACTTATTTCATATTTGATATTTTTGATTTTAAAGTTATATATTTTTATGTATATAAATATTCACTACAATTTCGATTCTTATCCAATATGATATCTTAAATTTTTTATAAAATTAAAAATTAAAATTTCAATTTTGTAGGTTTCATATTCGGTGTTTTCAGTTTTAAAATTTTGACTTTATAAATTTATCTAATTTTAACAAGACATATACTTAATAACAATCTGGATTTTTCTTGATATCATTTTTTAAAATTTCACTCTAATAAATTTTGATTTTTAAATATTTTAAAAAATTTAATCAACCAAATAAGAAAGATTATCCTACAAGTGATAAAAACTAGGATTTTGTGATTTTTTAAAATTTCACTATAATAAATTTAATTTTAAATTTTCACTAACAATAAAAACTAAGATTTGGCAATTTTAAAAAAATCCCTCATTTAAAAATCGAATTTTAACATTTTGATTTCTTTAAGTTACGTAAATTATATTTAATGATTTTTATTTTTTAAAATTATCTATTTTTAAGGATGTAAATATTCACTAAAAATTTCAATTTTTATCCAATAAGATTTCTTAAAATTTCAATCTTATAAAATTCAAAATTTAAATTTTTGATTTTGTAGGTTACGTATTTCAGATTTGGTGATTTTCAGTTTTAAATTTTTTACTCTTAAAATTATCTAATTTTAATGGAATAGATATTCAATAACAATCTCGATTTTTATCCGATGTGCTTTTTAAAATTTTACTCTTATAAAAATCTAATTTTAAAATCTTAACTTTTTTTAATGAACAAATATGAAAGACTCTCCTACAAGTATTGAATAAAAACTATGTTTTGGTGATTTATTTTTTAATTTTTCACTCTAATTAATTCAAATTTTAATTTTCACTAACAATAAAATTAGGATTTGGTGATTTTTTTTAAATAATTTCTCTCTTATAATTTTTTGTTTATAAGTTACGCATTTTATATTTTATGTTTTTCGGTTTTAAAATTATTATTTTTAAAGATATAAATTCACCTACAATTTCGATTTTTATTCAATATGATTTCTTCATATTTCACTCTTATATAAATCAAAATTTTAAATTTCGATTCTATAGGTCACATATTTTAATTTTGGTTATTTTTTGTTTTAAGATTATTTAATTTAAAGGGATAGATATTCAATAACAATCTCAAGTTTTATCCGATATAACTTTAAATAATTGGTGGTAGTTATTGGTGTCGAACTATATAAATATAATTACTCAAATAACATAACCTTAAGCAAAATATAAATTAAATAATATAAATACATATGTTATATTGTTGAATATAAAATTTTAAATTATATTTGATACAAATATTCGTGCACAATACAAACGATCATAATTATAACCTAATTTATATTTTATTCGTATAATCAATATACACGCCATTCAAAATATTCATTTGAAAATACCCGTTATCTATATGATCAATATACGCATTATTCAAATATATATTTAAAAATACCCGTGCAAGGCACGGGTTATGAACTAGTTCATAAGTAATTCCTTATCAGGAATTTGTAAAAATTAAAACTCCGCAATAACACAAATTCTATTCTTATAAGATAAATTCAAATTTGAATAGTAGAACTTTGACAAAGATACATACATCCAATTTTCGTTTTGACTAACCAAATTGATCCGAATCTTAATAAAACTTAGAATTGGTAAAGAAATTTGTGATCTAGAGTTGGTCTAGCTTCAACGTCGGAGAGTTGGAGCATGGGTCATAGAAGTGGAGCAAGACTTGGACCGGCAACGCCCTGAACCCGGCTTTTGTGAGCTTCTCCGTTTCGATGAATTCGAACCAACCAGCTCGGTGTAAACATGGGTTGCCACTGAGTATGTGTACGAAACTTGCGACTCAGGTGTCTCCTATACCACCATTTGCGACACCTATATGTGCCGAAACACAAAGGCACCTTAAGGTGTCTCAATTTAGCGATGCTTTTTCGAATGCAAATTTTTTGCGACACATGGGCATAGTGTCGGAAAGACAAACGTCGTATATAACCTGCGTTTTTAGTTGTGTTAATAATAAAACAAATACTTTTTTAGCAGCCGGGTTGATATATATTTTTGAGTAAAATAACGGAATAGTTTTCTAACTTGATTCTGGAAGCATTAGCAATAATGCATGCAACTTTGGTTACGGGATTGATTTCTTGACTCGTTTGGTTCACGTTTGGCGTTTTATATTTGGATGCATGACTTATTCAATTACGTAACAAATAATATCAATCAAGACTGAATATTCCAAACCCTAATGCAATCCAGCCTCAAAGACTCGAAACCAAGTCTTGTTGACTCTTCTCTACTCTTTCCTACTAACCATTCATATAAATTAAACTGTTTACAGTATAATTTCATAGATCCTATTTGTTCCTCATACTGATCAATACCTGCCAACTGTAAGTATCACATATTTCCTTTATAAATTTCAGTTATATACGGCATACGAATAACAAAATGATTTGTATGAAATTTTAAAATATTGGTGATTTAGTTGATTCAGCAAGATGAGAGGAATGATAGGCTACTTTGCAGCTCTACTTTGCTTTGCGGTATTCCATGAAGTCTATGCGGATGCTGATGCGCATGGTGGGAGGTTCATATCCATAGATACTTCTTCCTCCGCTTCGACGCCCATTTCTGACACGTTTTTTGGTGTTTTCTTCGAGGTATATATAACAACTATTCATCCATACTTTATGATTTTTCTGTAATTACCTTCAGAATCAAATAAAATTGTAAATGATTGTTTGGCGCCATCTATGATGAAATGACTTTGTAAATATATTTTCTCAGGAAATTAATCATGCAGGAGTCGCCGGATTGTGGGGAGAGCTTGTTATCAATAGAGGTGATTAATCAACGTTTGTATTTTAGACCAAAAAAATATAACATTTCTATATTCTAATAATTGTGTTAATTTATACTAAACCGGTCTACACTGAACCGAACTATTCCTCTAATCACATTTGACCTTTTTATAGGATTTGAAGCCGGGGGTGAGCATGTTCCTGCGCTCATCGACCCGTGGCAAGTCATCGGAGACGACGAATCCATACAAGTCACAACCGAACTCTCCTCATGCTTTGAGCGCAACAAGGTGGCTCTTCGAATGGACGTGTTATGTGACCATCAAACTTGTCCTAATGGTACCGTTGGCATCTCCAATCCCGGTTTTGGAGGCATGGTAGGCAACTAATTAACCGCATCCACATGTTAAGTGTTTTTTTTTTTTATACAAAGGCACGTTGATCATTAGATTTTTTTTAAAAACAATTATATATTTTGAATCGTGCAGAATATAGAAAAAGGAAAGCATTACAAGGTTACACTCTATGCTCGTTCTTCCGGTGCACTTGAATTATCCGTATCCTTGGTAGGATTGGACGGAAAACAAGTTCTTGATACTGCCGACTTATCGTAAGAATATAATCTATAATCATACATTTACTATTAATTGAGGAATGAATTTGTAATGAATGTAATTATATGGTAAGGGCTGATGCTGCTAAATCTACGAACTGGACAAAGATGGAGGTGACTCTTGTGGCGAAGGCCACAGATAGATATGCAAGCCTTCGAATCACAACCAACAAGAAAGGAAGAATATGGGTCGACCAAGTATCCGCTATGCCCGTTGACACTTACATGGTAAAATCGTAGTTGAATAGTGTTGAGTGTGGAAATGCTCCAAATAATTATTATGACTACTCCTCTTATTGACTATTAGTTTTGAGAAGGAATGCTTGTGTCTAGCTTCAGTTTGATGTGCATCCCTCTACCAAATAGGTAGCTATTAGTTAGATAGACTTGTGAGCAAGTGGGTTTATTTGATGCAGGGTCATGGATTTCGCATTGATCTAATGAAAATGCTTCTCAATCTTAAACCTCGGTTCCTTCGATTCCCCGGTGGATGTTTTGTGGAAGGATACAACTTAAAGAATGCGTTTAGATGGAAAGAAACGATAGGCCCATGGGAAGAGAGACCCGGTCACTATATCGACATTTGGGGATATTGGACTGATGATGGCCTCGGCTATCTCGAATACCTTCAGTTGGCCGAGGACCTTGGTGCTGCACCCGTTTGGGTTATAAACGCTGGTACGCCTTTCGATTTTGTCTGAATATTAGTATTATAAATGATACTAATGTTTGTTAAAATAAGCATTTATATATATGTATTGTAGGGCTCGCTATCTCTGAAGGAGTTAACACCAACTTCATTGATGCTTATATCCAAGTAAGTTTCTCTTTTCTTCATTTGATTCTTGTTAATTTATCTATTTATATTTGATGGATCTAAGAAGTGGCGAATTTTGCACTTTAAGTGATATCATGTTAATTTATCTTTTACATGATCCTCACACACACTTTCGCTTAAACAAAGCCTATATCACAAAACCTAGTCGTCATCACCGCATCCTGTGATATCACACTAACCTTCCGTGTTATCGTCAAACTAACAAATAAAGACCAAGAGAAGGGAGGAGACTACATTATCAAGTCCCCGTTTCATCCCTTTGTTATTACTCTCAAGGACGTTGATCTACATGCGCCCGAGGACCCAAAATTTACCCTAGGACGTGAATCAACTCTCGTCCTAAGACCCAAAACATACTCTAGGACGATAATCAACCTACGTCTCAGTGCCCAAAACTTACCTAGGACGCTAATTAACCTACGTCCGAGGGCTCAAAACCTACCTATGACGCTAATCTACCTGCACCCCTAGGACCTACCCTAGGACCTACCCTAGGACGCTAATCAACCTACATCCTAGGGTCCAAAACGCTAATCACGTTGCATCCTAGGGCCCAAAACGCTAATCACGTTGCATCCTAGGGCCCAAAACATACCTTAAACCTACTAGGACGCTAATTAACATGCGTCCTAGGGCCCAAAACTTAATATACATGTGTTCTAGGGTCACCCTAAAACGCTAATCAACGTGCGTCATAGGGGCTAAAGGCCTACCTATAACGCTAATCAACATGCGTCATAGGGCCCAAAACCTACCATAGACGCTAATATCTTATTGCGTCCTAGGGCCCAAAACTTACCATAGACGCTAATATCTATCAGCGCCTTAGGGCCCAAAACCTACTCTAGGACGTTAATCTACCTAAGTCCTAAAGCCCAACCTAGACGCTAATCTACATGCGTCTTAAGACTCAACCTACTAGCTTCATATCTACGTCAATAATACAAAGACCAATGAAGGGAGGTCCATCAAGTCCTTCCAACATCTTTTCGCTCCAATAACAATTCTCACGCTCAAGACTCAAGTGCACTCAAATGCAAGTAATGAGGAGCATCAAAAATCAAAAACCAAAAACCTTCAAAAGATTGGAGTTGTTGAATGACAACTCCAACATGAGGGAAGCATAGGGTATGGATTGAGTATATGGGGCCGTGTATTGGGTTTATACTTTATTTGCTAGTTTATCATTTTATCTGGTCATATTTGTCAATATAAACAAGGTCAATATCACTAACTAGGCATTTTAGCAATATTGTTCTAATAAGTAAGTATATGGGATAATCTCATTTAGTAAATATACCCTAGAATAATAGTATAAGTTAATTAAAATGACAAAATTAGAGAATATACATAAAAAAGGCCTACTTTATTAAATTATTTCTATGAAAAATATTTAATCAATGAAATAAACTTTTAACAAATCTCTAGGACTTCCGTCAGTAAAAATTTGTTTGTATATGTACAGGACTTGTTGGATAGCCTTGAATTTGCAATGGGCGATGTGAAATCTAAATGGGGGTCCCTCCGAGCCAAGTACGGCCACCCTGAACCTTTTGATATTCAATACGTGGCCATTGGCAACGAGAATTGTGGGGCTCAACAATATCAAGGTATATATATGTATCCACCCAGGTGTTCATATTTTGATACGAGTACTGAGATTGCTAACTTATTTGAAAATCAGATAACTATATGATGTTCTACGATAGCATGAAAGCAAACTACCCTCGTATCCAAATCATCAACAATTGTGATGCCTCGTCCCAGCCTCTAAACGTCCCAGCTGATCTCTTCGACTATCACGTACTTTACTCCTCCTTGAGTCCTTATCTCGGATATATTTTACCAATACTAAACTAACACAAAATATATAGATATACGCGGACCCTCAAACCATGTTCTCCAAAGCTTATGCATTTGATCACCAACCGCGATCCGGACCAAAGGTACGTTATCCGCCCTTCATCCCGTTCGATTAACAGGATAAAAAAATAGTTCTCACTTTAATGCACTTTGTAGGTCTTTGTGAGTGAATATGCGGTAAACGAACCTTATGCAAGAAATGGTGTCGGAACCCTTTTGGGTGCACTAGGGGAAGCCGGGTTTCTTGTTGGTTTAGAGAGAAACAGGTAAACAAACTAAGAATCTGAAGATAATAACTTCTCGTATCTAAATTGGAGAGATTTCGCTCATTGCATATAAAGGTTGGTGGACAACTCATTCGGTTGTAATTGGTTTTAGGCAGGAACTCACTTAACATCCACATAATTCATTTTACTGTTTGTTTGTGTCGGACTTTAACATAACCCTGAGTTTTGTGTATAACTTTATTCACTAAGTTATCGACGTGAGATATTTCCATCTTTACATGCAGTGATATAGTTTCAATGGCGAGTTATGCTCCACTTTTTATGCATCGCTACGATTCCATGTAACTTCCTTGTACTCATCTCCTCTACATCGCATTCTTCCTTACTTCTATTCAAACTAATGCATAAATTTATATTTACTTTCTAACTAGAGAGCATTGGGGTGCCATTAACTTTGATTCTTGGCAAGCCTTTGGTGTCCCTAGTTATTGGATGCAAACATTCTTCCTTGAATCAAGCGGAGCAACCCTTTTGAATGTCACTCATTCTGCCGATAATGTCTTTATTGCTTCTGCAATTCATTACAAGAGCTCCCAAAATAACAAAAACTACATTAAAGTTAAGGTATAATCTTTGTTTTTAAGCATATCTTTAAAATGTGATTATGTATATATAATCCAAACCTCATTCTTGATTTTAGGTTGTTAACATTCTAAATACCTATGTCAATGTCACTCTTTCGTTCAACGGGCTCGATTTGAGATCCACAAAGGTGTTGAAAGAGACCATCCTCACCTCGGATGATCCTTACGATTTTAACTCATTCGATAGTCCTACAAAGGTAGTAACGTTTTCATATCTAACATGGAGTATTGTGGACTTGGATCTAACACGTATATGAACTAGTACACTTTTTCATGATTTTTTGTTTCGTGGTGTAGGTGGTTCCAAAATCAAGGTCATTGAAGATGAAAGGAAATGAGTTGAAAGTTGCCATAAAGCCGTACTCGTTCACCTCTTTCGACTTGTTGAACAAGTCCTAAACGAACCATATATGCTCGATTAACAAAGAGAGGAAAGCATTACAAGTTTATATCATATTAAGAAGTGACACTTACGATCCATTAGTAGGTGCCCCCTAAAATAAAGTTTTGGAATGTTATATTAAAGTCGTACGTACTCGTTCATCTCTTATGTATATGATGAGTTTAAACAACGATCTGGCCCACATACCGGCCATGAGGTTTAATTTTTATATATATTATAAAAAAGTTCCTTAAATAATTATGACAAAATTCTACATTACTCTATCTAATTGTTCGCTCTAAAATGTATTTATATGAACGAAAATAGTCTTCAATTTATATCAGAAATAAAAGCAAATAAACGAACTCGCACTTTACGGATCAATCGCAATAAAGGTAAATATTTTTTTATATATTATAAAAAAAATTCCTTAAATAATTATGACAAAATTCTACACTACTCTATCTAATTGTTCGCTTCAAAACGTGTGTGTATATGAACGAAAATAGTCTTAAATATATATCAGAAATAAAAGCAAATAAGTGAACCCGCATTTTACGGATCAATCGGAATAAAGGTAAATATTTTAGGGTCGATCACAGAGACTATGATGAAATCAAGCAGTATATCAAATCTAGTTAAGAACTTGCATCTATCAAAGAACAAAGCAATGAAATCAACGAAGATATAATAATCAAGAAAGAATGCAGATTCTAGAGATCATAACATCCGGTTATGATTTTTGATTCAAGACTTCTAAAGATCTATGGACAAAGTTGGGGCTGCTAAGGAAATGTGTTTCTAAGGTGGGATAGATTACGGGGGAGGTCTCACTATCCACTAAGCCCAAACTAGAGGTCCTATTACCGGGTAAGTCTCAAGGATTTAAGGAAAGGAACTATAATCTCAAACCAACAACTCAACCTAATTAAGGGAATAGAACTAACCTTTACCGGATAAGTCTCAAGCTAGCTCACAAAGGTAAGGTGAAGTCACCCTCAAACCTAATATAGGATAAACCTTTATTACCTAAAACTCATCATCTTTGACAACTAAGAAAGGGAATCACCGGGTAGGTCTCTTCCCAAGCTTAGATATAAGATTGAAAGGTTCAACAAGGCTAGGATTTGGGCAATCTATAAACTAAGTTTAAGGATATAACATGAACGGATAAATAGGGGAAATCTCGGGTTGTTCTAGCTCAAATCTCAGCCGAGATTCCTGAGAACATACCGAGATTCGGTAACTGAGTAGGTTAAACTCAACCTTCAGGATCCAATCTAACTTAAAGGTTCAATCTATCATCATCTATACCACAACCATCAACAAATCAACCTTGAATCGCAAAGGATTCTAGCCAACAACAGGCATATTCAGATTAATGAAGATATATGATATCAAACAAGACATGAAACCAAGAAAAGGCAAAGAATATTTAGCAAAGGGTCTTCAAATATCAAAATCGTAGTAAAGCAATATCAAAGGTTCGACCTTGTGTTCAAAACAACAAAAACTGCAACTAAGCATCTCCCTTCAAGAAGTCCTCACAAATCTTCTCTATCCTTCTATGTGTTGTAACTAACGATGTGAATCTTCGATCACTTGATGTTGTAATCCTTCCTTCTAACTCTTTATCACATATGTCGTCTTTCTTTGAATTCCAAACAATCTCCGACGTCCTCTTTTGCTGTAGGCGTCTTCTTCTTTAATAATTAAACTAGGGTTTATGACGTATGGGTCATGGGCCGTTTTTAGCAATATCTCGGATGAACCCAAAATAAATCTCGGCATATATATATATATTTTATCCAACCGAGATTTCTCTTCTATTACGTACTTTCTTCAACTCCTTGCTTGCATTCCTCTTGCATCCTTCTTCTTATGATCATTGCTATACTTTTATGCTCCAATATGTTGTACTCTTGACACCTTGTCCTTCCATGCTTCCTTTTGATCCAAAATGCACCATATTTCCTACAATTGCAACAAAACTATGTATACCCCTCTATTCTCACAAAGTAGGCAAATATAAGCACAATTGATACGAATATATGTTCATGCCTGCAAAACAAAGGGAAAATTTATCTAAATGCATCCCTATACTAACGTCATAATTCATGTCATTACTAATCCCATATCAAGGATTGGGCTTCTCATGGATGATGCGTCAAGATAACAAGCCTGCGCTAAGCTCAAATTAGCTTACTCAATCGGCCCTTAATACTCAGGGTACAATGACTTGTCAGAAGATGAAAATAAACCCACAACAACAAGCTAGTACGAGGGAGAAGAAGTGGAGAACAACATTGTCAATGAAAGAAGAATTGGTCATATTCGTGATCATATTGCTTCTACAATATGGAACACAATAAGGAATAATGTAGGGTAGTAGTTTATTAGCTTGGTTATATATGTAATTCACATTGATTTCCCACTTTTGTCAATCTATTGTAGTGGGTCAAATGAAATTGTTTTTCACCTTTTTGTCAAACTATTGTAGTGGTTCGGCTCACATTGTTTTCCCACTTTCTTAATGCATAAATTTTTTTTTAATAATTATAGAAGAAGCAAATTGATACATTAAAAGCTACATTGTGCAGTTTCATAAAACTCAAGCCTAATAGTACATTACATACGCGAAAAATATTACCCCGATAACTAACCCACAAACAAACGCATTGAAATAATTTTCCGATTTAATTTGCTTGTTTTTCTCTTTCTCTTCAGTAAGTTCTTGGGTTAATGTTTCGATATCAACGATCTTCTCCATTTCCCTCATGCGTATTACTCGAACTTCATACTCCAATTGTTTCTTACCCTCACGTAATCCTTCCATGAAGTCGTGTAATATTGTAGAGTTAGGACTATCATCAATACAATACATTAACAACTCATCTTCAATTGGGTCATCCTTTGGCATCGATATCCCATGTCTCAAATTACAATAGTTGGGATCTCCGTTGTCACAACTAGAGTCGTTTGACATAATCAATAGAATCAACAAGAGTACTTAAGCCTGACAAAACACTCCAAACAAACAGTTAACAAATGAGAAATTGTACTACGAAAAGCCACAGTAAAAAATGTGCATAATGCACAGAACACAACATTAGAGAAAAAAAGGAACTTAGCAAATAGAACTTAAGGAACACCTCAATCATCTCCTCATCCAGTTTGAGCAACATAGCACAGTTTATTTTATCTATCTTGTTTAGAATGTTAGACATCATCAAAAACTATGAACTTATTAAGTTATGATGAGACAGTTGTCTATAATAACATAATAACATTATAACATATTGACATATTTGACATACATATAACAGACAAAAGATGAATGTAACCTGTGAATAAGTCATACAAGACATTATTAGTACATTACTAGTACGTTACTACCATTCAACATTCAATATGTATATGTCTCATTTGCTTCGAAATAGACTACCATTCAACAAATTCAATCAAATTCAATCTATGTGTCTCATTTGTGGGACTTTGATTGCAGTTTCATGCCTTGTTGACTGTAGTTTTTATATGACAACTGATACATTAGTACATTACTATCATTAAACATCTATGTCTCATTTGCTTCGAAATAGACTAAGAAATAGATGAATGGAGATGGTTCATTCCTAAGAAGAATATGAGGTTTATTATGATGGAATCATTACTTCCTGAGTTAAATAACACTTTGTGAGTGGCGACACAAAACGACATGAAGGATCGAACCCTAGAACGAGGTAGTTCATTCCTATGAATGGAGGTAGTTCATTTGCAATTTTTGCCCTATAATGACATGAACAAACGAACCCTAGAACGAGAGCTGAAAAGGAGAGAAGCAGAGTAGACAAAAACCATACAAAGAGAGGAGAAAAAACATACCAGTGAGCGACCGCCGAAGGTGAAACCGGTCTGCGACGGTGGTGGAAGTCATTGTCGAAGGGTGTGGAAGCAGGCGGCGATTTCCTCACCTTCGAGCTCTCAAAATCGCCCTATACTCTTTCTCGTGAAGAAGATTGAAGAAATGACGATAAATTGATGACCCTTCCAAAAAACACTAGTAAAACCCTAATATATATTGCTAATTCAACCAAACACTCATTAATATTTAAAAACACTAAACACTAATATTTTTTGAAAATCCTTCTAAAAACACTAAAAAAACATGTTTTTGTATTGCATGTCAAAGAGACTCTAAGAATCACATTTCTTATTGTATTTGTGTTGCATGTCAAACGCACCCTAAAAACTACATTACTTAGGTGAAATACGGCTAATACAAAACGACGTAGTTGTGGGGAAACAAATGAACGAAGCTTGAAACGATCGGGAAGGACTTGAGCTGCGAATGCGAGAGAGGGTTTGAGTAAATTGTATCTTTGGGGCTGCGTTGCTCTTCTTCTCCGGCGGAGATTTTTCTTTCCGACTGCAATCCATAGATAGAGGTTCCAATTAATAGTCAAAATGGTGAAGACAACGAAAGGGGGCAAAGTCATGAACCCTACAGACGCCTATCGGAAGGATCTTCGGAAGAAGGAATTGAAAAGGGTACGTCAAGTTTCTAATCATCATCAGATTTGTAGGTCTTGTTTTTCAAATGTTTGGAGTGCTTCGGGTTTGCAGCTAAGGGGGAAAAACTGCAAGTTTAGGGTTTATCGTATTTATGCATTTCTCTTGTCAATTCTTTGCCTCAGTTGGCGTGAAACGGGTGAAACCTTGCAGGAATTAAGGCTCGGGGCTATTTTGTTAGAATTTGTAATTTTGTTTAAAGTTGTGATAACTTTGTCATTTTCGTTTCTGCTAGATTCATACTCCAATTTCCTGAAATAGTTTCCACTACTAAAGCAGTGATATTTTTCACGTATTCTAGTCCTGCTTAGGAGTACAAAATTCATGAATTCCATTGTCATATTTGTGAATTTTGATTTTGATCAATAATACACTTATTGATCAAAATCAAAATTGATAGAGCACTCAAGGTTAAGGTGTGAGTTTTTAAACAAGAAAAGGAATTATCTATTTGTGCCTACAGTGTCTTGATTTCCTCTTGATTAGATGTATATGAGTTTCTATAGTGGTGACTGGGGAGGATTTTATAGTAGAGTTGCAGCCATTCCATCTGTTGAGGGTGAGTAGTTTAGAGTTTAGACTGTTTAGTTAGGCTGGTATTATGGCAGTTTGGAATTTCTATATCTTCATTTTTGTTAGAGAAAGAGGTAGTAGTTTCAATTTTCTTTTTATCATGTTATTATGTTTCAGTTATGAGGCTTCACAGATGTTAAATATATTCTATATAGATTGAGATAAGTTGTTTCCTCGGTGGTGGGTAGTAAATCCTTTATTCGAAATGGGGAATAGTTTATAACCAATAACGTAGATTAAAGCTATTCACTTTCCGTTTAAGGGAGAAGAATAAACCAAAGATAGTTGGTTGATATGGATTAGTACGTTTAAGACCACGAGCCGCACCAGCCTCAGATATGCATCTAAAGCTCTTGCTTAAAATACTTCTCTGGTAAATAGTGACATTTTCACTCTGGATGGGAACATTCTTTTGCATGCTATGCCACTTAAATTACAGTTTTCTGGATGATATTCTGAGAAAAATATGGCTAGTCAATCATTTTGAAGCTGTTGCTTTTATTCTGGGAAAATATGTAACGTTTTCCTCTTTTGCATTGATTATCTTGGACAGAACAAGAAGGAGAGGAAAAAAGTTAGAGAGGTGGGCATTTTGAAGAAGGACCCTGAACAACTCAGGGATCAGATACAGAAATTGGAGATGATGAGTAAGTTGGCTAAGTCTTTGATGAAGCTTGAACATTTGCTTCCATGTATGGTGGTGTGATGATTGCTTGAACCATTTATTTCGGATCTGAAGAGTTAAGAGGATACCATTTTCCAGAGTTTGAACCAATATGTTTACACAATCAACGATTTTACCTAGAATTTCTTTTTGAATATATCTAAGAGAAATTGATCTTCTGAGTGCTTTGACTCATGTATATAGCTATGCAAATGGCTATTTATTTTCGATTTGAAACCATAGAAGCTTGTGTATTGAGTTTATTCATAGCTAGAACCAATAAGTAATTTAATAGACATCATTGCATTAGAAGTATGATGTATGCTGGTAAATATTGGAAAATTTATCAAATCTAGGTTTCTACTGAATGTGCAATATCTGAAGAAAAGAAATGTAGAGTCTCCCCTTCTTCTGCAAGCAAAAGAACTTTCCATTCATGATCTTAATACTGTTTAAGTTTGAACATCAGTGTATTGGACTTGCCAAAATAGGGATTTTGGGTTTTTAATGTAATATACATATAAACACGACTTGTATAGACCATTTGCAAAAATAACACACTTACTGCTGTGTTGTCAACAAATAGCCACCTGAAGTTGTTTTGAAACTGCTGTTTTCCACAAACTAATGAAAATATCCTTCTAACAAAGTGGTAACATAATCACCCAATAAAATCACATAAGGTTGTTTCTGTCATTTCAAGAAAAGCAACAAGTTCTTTTTTTTTTATTTCTTTTAACCATTTACATACTTAAGGTGACTTGTAATTGTAAATGAGTTACCTATTTTTCGTGGTTAAAAGAAAATTTTAGCACTTTATGTGCAAGTTGGTCTATTAGTAAAATATTGTACTTGGTTTGTGTAATTATGAAACGGTGGAGTTTATGGAAAGCATACAGCTGCAAAATTAAGGATATTGTATTATTGTAAACTTGCCTTGTAATGTGCACTGAAATATCAGCTTGATGAAGATTCCGGGAAGGATTTTTGCTATTTCTTATATGTTTTTCTGCTGAACAAATGGTAACTCATTCATAGATATGAATAAAAGTACTCAAGTTGGTCTAATGTCTATGCAATCTACTTTTTTCCTTCACTTATGCTTTCTTTTTTATTTTCTGCGAAGAACTAAAGGCAATTGGTTTAGACTTGATGAGAATTTAGTTTTTGGGAGAATTATTGTTTTAATCATTTGCTTCTATTAAAGTGAAGATTGTTCAGTTTTTGCAATCACTTACCCATGTGCTTTTCTGCGGATGTAGAGGCTGAAGGTGCTCTTGATAAGGCTAGAAAGCACAAGAAGAGGCAACTGGAGGACACGCTAAATGTTGTTTTAAAGAAAAGAAGGGTACATTTGTCATTACTATGTATACCTCTGTTGTGAATTGAGCTGGAAGCAGTCTTCAGCTGGCGCTTTTTATGTTTTGGATTTGGGTGTATCCAATGTCTAATTTGATGTTATCGTTATTAGGTTTGATAATTATAACTGGCAAATTAGTGATTTGTAGGGCCTCATTCCCCCAAAACAGTTTAAGATATGTATCCATAACGTATTCATGAACTAAGCACTCCACTAAATAGGTTAGCGAGAAGGCACTGAAATCCTTCTAAGCAATCATTTGGATTTTGTTCTGCTTATGAATGATCTAAATAAGAGCAAGAGAAATGGAGCAACACCATATCTTTTGTCTTTAGAAATCCTAAATCTGTCCTGAGTCTTGCTGCATATTCACTCAAGGCTGAGTACATTAGACCTGTAAAGGACAAGTGTGATATATTGTTTCAGTATTACCTTTACATAAGTGAAACCCCTTACTAGACACTTCTCTTGATCATAGTTATCAATGGGGAGAATTTATTGGATATTTTCCTGAAAAGGGAACAGAAACCATAATCAGCTTTGCTAGGAGTTTCAAGGTGCCAAATTAGCTTCAAAGGAAAACCTTTACACAGTTTCTCCGATTCCTATATCTACTGCATGAAATGCTTTATTAGAGGATGATTACCAAGGCACATTCCCCTCCTAACCCCAGCAAGGCAAAAAAGAAAAAGAAAAACACAAGGCTTCTGATTAGGCTTTTTAAAATTGTTTTTGCTTCTTATTTGACCTGTTGAGTTCTTGCATCTTTTATGTTCTCTGATCATGCATCATTCTTGAACAACTGTTTTTATGAGCAGGAATATGAAGATAAAATGAAGGAAAAGGGCGAGACACCAGTTATGTTCAGGTCAGAAGATCTCATCATTTATTTTCTAGAGGGAGACTGTCCTAAGTGACTTTTTTTTCTAAGAGTATTATAATTTTGTGATTCCTACTGCAGCCATTTGGGCCCACCTCGTAGATTGACAGGTGCAGAAGAAGATGATAGAGCAAAGCCTCCAAAACCCGAGGTTGCTTCTCACACTGACTGCCATTCTTGAGAAAAAGCCTCATTTGGTTGGTCCCTCCTGTGTCACATTATTACTCTTATGCAAGTTTAACCTCTTTTGTGTTACCTTAATCACTCAGGATTCTGTTTACTATCATCCTACATTGAATCCAACTGGAGCCCCGCCCCCTGGAAAGCTTCCTATGTACAAGTCTTCGATAGGTAAGTTATATTTCTCTTGCCCTTTCGCTCCCTTTTCCTTTACAATTATACTCCTCATATTCCCAATATAGTGCATTTGATCGGGACATAAGCTTTGTATTGCCTTCTTTTATATACAAAACTGTAGGACTGAGGGATTCCTTGTCAGAGGCTTCATCCTCTGCTGGTGCAGGGTCATCATCAGCTATTACAGAACTGGATGATGCTACATTACCTGTGCCTCCTCCCCCTCCACTACCACCATCACTGCCAAACTCTGACGATTTAGATGCGGTAGAGGCTTCTGTTATACCTGAATCTTTGCCTCTACCACCCCCACCCCCAATGCCTCCAAAGCCACAAGGTTTAGACCCATCATTGCCCATTCTGCCACCACCACCGCCGCCTCCTCCAGGGCCCCCGCCTAAAGAACATCTTGCCCTTCGTCCCCCGCCACCTCCAGGTCTTAATCAACTTGCACAACCGCCCCCTCCAGGCACAGGTGGAGCTAACGTAGAAAATAATAGATCTGTAGGGCCAGATGGTTTTACTTCGAAGGATCAAATTCAGGTAACCTATCTTCCATGCTTTCCAGTTTTCCTTTTTTTTGAGGCAGCTGTGCTTTGCATAGGAATGAATGCCTCTGACATGATGGCTCAACTATACTTTTGTTTGTGTTTTCAGTTGAAGTTCTTAATTTTGGAAAAAAAAACTTTTACTTTGTATTTATACAGGTTCCAACTATGCTTCCACCTCCTCCCCCACCTTCAGAGTCTAATGCGAAAATCCATTTGGACAACAAGGATATTCAACAAATGGTTCCACCACCACCTCCGCCACCAAGGCAGCCGGCTTCGGTCCCTGTGCTTGGTGTACTCCCTACATTACAGCCGGATATCTTGCCCCCAGGAATCTCAAGGTTGCCCCCACCACCACCTATGCCAGACATGTACCCACCAATTCCTGGTGCAGCTCTTCCTCCTGGAATGCTCCCCTATATGCCAAGGCCACCTTTTGGTCCTCCTCCAATGATGAGGCCACCACTTCCCCCCGGGCCTCCACCTTTCTTACAGGCAGATGACTTTAGACCACCTACTGTTCAGAAGCCATCTTATGTTAAATCAGCTGCACCAACTGTTGTTAAGAGACCACTTGCTCAGCACACTCCAGAGCTTACATCTATGGTAATTCGAATTTTCCTAATCGTTTCTGAATTTTCTCTAATATACATCCTGTTGGGTGAACTGAGAAATTCTTCTTCTACTATTGTATACTGCATTCTATTATCATCATAAACAATTTGCTCTATGAAGTTGGCGTAGAATGTTCAAGATCAAAACATGATTTTGGCTTTTCATTTGATGCTAGTGCTTACAGTTTTAGAAATGTGTGTCAAAGTTGCACTTAGGTTGCTGTATTGACATTAGTTTAAGTCGCCAACTCATTCTTTAGTTTGGATGGGTTTGACTGAAATTTTGAGTGCTATCAATTGTTAAGCTTGCAGATATTCAATAGCATAGATGAGGGTAAAAGAGTTCTACAGCTAGTTTGGATTTCTGCGGCAAAGCCTAAAATAATATAAAGCTTAAGAAGTTGGAGCATCTAACTAGAACCGTCATTATATATATAGGTAGATACACAAGAATGAGGATATTAATTTTATTATCATGCATTGTTGATTTAATAAATTTGGATTTATCTCTCAAATCTCTTCAGTTTTGTGGGTCCACCTGTCTATATAGGTTATTGTAATCTTGGACCATAGAAGTAATTATATTAAAGGACATTTGTCAAATTAATCCCTTGTACTTAGAAGTCAAAACTTTTGTAAAATGGCGTTCTCATGACAAATGAGAGACCAAAAATTTAAGGTTTGCTGAATAACAGCTGTAACTTTTGGCTGGACACGAAAGTTGCTCGTATTTGACCCCTACAAATTACATGCATCCTTAGTTCTTATGCTTAGCAAAGATCTGTTGGTTGTATCTTTTCGCTGATGAGATGTGTTTCTTTGCTTTCTTTCCTGATCACAAAATGTGATTTTGTGTTTTTTTGCTCTCCCTGCGTAACTGCAGGTCCCTGCATCTGTCCGTGTGAGGCGTGAATCTGCCCTGACAAAACCAAAGCCTAAATCATCCTCATCGGCCACAACAATCATGAAACAGTCCATCACCCCAACTGTTGTAAAACAAGGATCCTCGACCACCTCTTCATCTGCACCAAAACCACCGAGCATTGATGATTCATACATGGCATTCTTGGAGGACATGAAAGAACTGGGTGCCCTTGATAGTTAAGGGATTCAGCTCCAATGGTCAAGTTTTCTTGGCAACGACTGACATCATGTCCGGCAGGTATGGTGCACGTCAACTTACTGAATTACTTTATACTCTCCGTTTTGAGCTTTATCAAGGTACCGCCCCCATTGAACAGGAGGCATGGCAACTATTATCATATACAAGCTAGAGACTGTCAGAGACATTGGTTGAGACTTGAGTTTACATTCTGCTGTTTCCCTCCCCTCGGATGTCCTTCCGTACAAAATGTAACATTTTTCCACAAATTGTACTCAAATCTAACGTATTGTGGAAAATTTTCGGTCTTAATTC
Source organism: Fagopyrum homotropicum (assembly GCA_033239125.1). Taxonomy (NCBI): domain Eukaryota; kingdom Viridiplantae; phylum Streptophyta; class Magnoliopsida; order Caryophyllales; family Polygonaceae; genus Fagopyrum; species Fagopyrum homotropicum. Next base: position 136,308,537 of record BSWB01000001.1, on the reverse strand, counting down.
CGCACTTCAAGCAGTTAGTATTTGCTAAACTTCTTTGTCTTCTTAAATCCCATTTTTAGCTGGGATCCATAGTGGCGGAGGAAGTGGATCGGAAAAAAAGAAAAAGAAAAAAAGAATTATAAGCAGTTGAAAGAATTTTTTGATCAATCTGGCTTCACTTGAATTCCAGTAAGAATGTAAATTCGGAATATAAGTTATAGCATAACACATCTCTTTGAAAATGGCGATAATGGTGTTTTTTCTCGCGATAGAGTATCAATCACTTTCAATTTCAAAGCCAAACGAAGCACTAATACTCAGTTGGTCTAGTGGATGTGGTGCTAGACTCTTGCGGCATGTATGCAGGACAGGGTCAAGGGTGGGCGAGATTTAAATTTTTTTAAAAAAAGAAGATTATATATATCTTTAATAATAATATAATATACAATATAATAAACATTAATTTTTTTAGTACATTAAATAAAAAAAATAAACACAACGATATTGTGACGACTTTTACCTCTGCAACTTCGAGAGTAATCGAATTTTATATATTTTACTAGTGAGGTATCTTTAGTTTGTACGGAATTAAAAGTAAACCAAGTAAAAATAATAAAACTAACTATTTTATAATTATATATATACTAGTTTTCTATCTAATTTTAATATATATTAAGGTGTAAATTTATATATTAATTACTAAATACTTAATTGATAATTAAATTTTATTAATAAAAGTAAAATAATGATAAATTTTTTTAAAAAGATATAAAAATACTTTAGAATTCAAACGTCTTTTTTTTTTGGTGAAAAGGGAGTACTCTACTCCATGAATAAAACTTCAAGCGAAAATTACAAACGAGTCATACGGGGAAGGCTAACCCCCTGGATATCATCTAACAAAATGTCAATAACTCCCAAAGGAGGCTCCTCCAACAAATGAACTCCTAACGCAGATGAGAAAGTATAATTAGCAAGCGAACCCGCTGCTCTATTACCTTCCCTAAACGTGTGGCCGAGATTAACAAGCCAATCTCGGTTAATGAAGCCTTGACAACGAGTTACCAGGTTAGATAACGGGTGTGATGCACCAACTCCCTCCTCGAGAAATTCAATCACCAGTTTAGAGTCAACTTCTAAGAAGATCTTCCTAGCGCCCATATTCCATGATATCTCCAGCCCATAGAATATACCCCAGAGCTCTGATGCTGGTGCAGAAGCAATGCCTAGGTTTACAACAATTCCTCTAATCCACTCACCTCTTGAGTTTCTGACGAGCGCCCCAGCAGCAGCATAACCTTCTTTCCCCCTCGACGCCCCATCCGTATTAATTTTGACCCATTCATTATTTGGTTTAACCCACCTAACCAGAATCTCCTTCTTTGGCTCCATTCCCTTGCTGCAACCTTGGTCCATGACCTGTGCATATTCAGCAAACCTTTCTTCCAAGAATTGTAGCTTATTCAGCACCATTTCTCTCTCCTGGAACACACTTATATTTTGCCACTTCCATATCCACCACACAGTACACGCGAATCTATCATTCCAGTTGCCTTGTGTATTAGTGGGATTCCTCATGCTCACATTCATATAAAACCACTCGTCCCAAGACAGATTAAAAAATTTGTTTTGATACTGCACAGGCACTAGCTGCTTCCAAATCTGGCATGCCATCGGGCAATCCCTAAGTAGATGAATTAGCGACTCCTCCATATCATTGTAGGCATGACAATTCGGGTTATTCGACAAATGCCTTCTGAATCTCTCTGCATTGGTTAGTGGTGCACCCCAAGCCAATAACCACATGAAGAAACGAGTTCTCTCAAGGACTTGTAATCTCCATATATGGTGAAAAAGACTCTCCCTTACTTGAAAACTAACCCTCCCTTGACAGATAAATTCAAAAGCCGAAGAGACAGTAAAAAGGCCATTTCGAGTTCCAATCCATCTAACCGTATCTTCTTCCTGCGCCAGCTCCAAGAGCGCCAATTCCAAGTCTTTGAATCTAGCCACAGATCTCGAACTTTCAGACCCTTATCCTCCTGACTCAACTGCCCCAAGCTGTAGCTTTCCATAGCTCGATTATTCAGCCATATGTCAGTTCAAAAAGAGTTTTACTTCCATCCTTGATGCTCCATCCAGTGTTTGGTATCACGACTCTATTATACGCATGACAAATACCTCTCCAGACGAAAGAATAATCTCCTCTAGGGGTTATCATCTCTGGCCACTCACCATCATGACGTACGTATTTATGAGTGAGAATTTTGGCCCATAGTTGATCTTTTTGGAGAAATAGGCGCCACCCCAATTTGCTCAACATAGCTAGATTGGAATCTTCTGCCTTCCGGATCCCCAAACCTCCAACACTCCTCTTCTGACATACTTTGTCCCAACTTAGAAGATGGATCTTCCTATTACCTGGTGTACTGCCCCATAGAAAATTCCTGCATATTCTATCCAAGTCCTTAGTAATGCTAGCAGGTAGGAGTATTGTGTTCATGTGATAAATAGGCAGAGCACACAACACAGATTTCACCAAAACAATCCTTCCTACAATATTAAGAGATTATGCTTTCCATCCTGCAAGTCTACTCAACACCTTGTCCAACAAAGGGCTGAAAGTCGCTCTTGACACTGTCATGAAACATTGGGATACCTAAGTATTTGCCAAGATGTCTGGTTGAGGGAAAACCACACAAATTACTCAATTCCGTTTTAAGGTCGCCCTGGACATTCTTAGACACATAAATACGTGATTTTATGAGACTGATTCTTTGCCCTGACGCCCCACAGAAGTCAGACAAAATTTGCTTGATATGTACCACCTGGGAAGATGAGGCTTCTGCAAACAATAAAATATCATCAGCAAACATAAGGTGTGAAATCTTAGGACCACCTCTAGACAGTTGTATGGGCTTCCAAGTTCCATCTCCCACAGCTTTGTCAATCATGTGTCCCAAACGTTCCGGACATAACACAAACAGGTAAGGGGATAGAGGATCCCTGATAGGTGATGAAATCACTATCATTTAGGGTAGTTTTTAGAGTCTTTTTATTGCATTAGTGTCGGTTTATGCTACTAACTCCTTGGTCCAGAAGAAGAAGATCAAGAAGCTAAAGAAAGAGTTATAAGTACTTAGGAGTAAAGATCGATCACGAAGCAAAGCTTCTGTTGCCTCACCGCCCTTGCGGGTCCTTGTAGCCGCCCTTGAGGATGACGTTTCCACTAGAACGCTCCTTGCGCCTTCACCAGCGCCGGCCATGAAGTGTGTCACCGCCCCTACGCCACTCCTTGGCGCCCCTGCGGTGACCTACCCTGAAGATATGAAGACCAACTCCCCTGCGTCTCCCACTGCGCCCCTGCCTGCGCCCCAACCTGGGAGCGGAAAGACGAAGAGGTTATGTCGACGCCCCTGCGTCGACATAGTGATGCCCCGGCGGCTTGACATCAGAAACGTCAAGAAGGCGAAAGGTCAGACGTTGAAGTGCATTAAAGATCTGCCCCAGCGGAATTGTGTAGCCGCCCCAGCGGCCCTGAAGAAGATCAACCCATTCTGCCTAAACCGCCCTTGCGGTTCCTGAAGTCCGCCCCTGCGGTTTAACGCCAGAAGCTTTACTCCGGCTGTTTACACCACCTTTATGGCATTTAAGGTGGCTGTTTTGGGCCGGCCATTTACTCCTATTTAGTGCCTTTTGTAGTATAAATAGGCCTTGGTTGATTGCTAGAATCATCCATCTTATCATCTTGTTAATCATCAAATTATCCACTTAGATTGTATTGCTACCTTGTAATGAGTTGCTAACTCCCTTGCTACATTGGGTTGGTTTGAAGCTGCTTTGTTGCTTTGGTTGTAAGTACTTTATAATATAAGTTTTCATTTAGTAATGCTTTGTGTTTCCTTGACCTCCATTGTCTAATTGCATGTTTACTATTGCTTGAGATTGATCACCTTAGGTTCTAAAGTGCATGCAAACAACTAAGATTAATAGGTTCCGGGTTCGGGTCTTTAATCTAGTAGCAACTTTAAGTAATAACGGGTTGTGATTACTTAAAGTAAAGGAACACAAATATAAAGATAAGTTTAACGGTTTTAATCTTCTCTTTATATCCCTTGGTCTTTGTTTGAGAGCTAACCTGTTATTTGTTCTTGTAGGTTTACGGAACTTTAATAGGTTAAGTTGTGAAGATGCCGGTTGGCTCAACACATATATACGATCGAGACAGGAGGTTACTTGAAAACTTGTAAAAGGAACTCATCAAAGTAGCAATTGCATGCTTAGAATCAACCTAGTGTAGATTCATCCATTATTGTCTTACTTGTCGCATTTATCGTTTTCATAAGTTTTTGTGCATCAATTCAACCAAACCCCCCCCTTTGTGTCACTTGTCATTATAATCGATAATTGCATCTAAAACACCTTAACTCTCTCGGGTTCGACCCTTACTTAATCACTATACTTGTTCTTAGTGCTAAGTCGGGATTTACTTTTGATTGGGTATAGACGACCATAGAAATACCTTTTTGTCAAATTTTGGCAAAGCCCCCTTGTCATAGGGAAGGCTCTCGTGGTCTCCCCATTCCACATAACTCTCATTGTTGCTGTAGAAAGACAAGAATAGATCCACGAGATCCACTGTTGCGATAAGCCAACAATTCGAAGAGTTTTGACCACAAATTCCCATCGCAACATATCGTAAGCCTTTTCAAGATCCAATTTCAGGATCATATGGCCTTTCCGTCCCACCTTCCTTTTTATAGAGTGTAAAGCTTCTTGAACAATAACTATATTATCCGAAATAACCCTTCCTGGAATGAAACTTGATTGCATAGGAGACACCAGCTGATTCATAACTCCTTTCAACCTATTTGCAAGGATTTTGGTGATCACTTTATAACATACGTTACAAAGACTAATGGGCCGAAATTGAGGGTTGAAGCTAAACCCTTGCACATCTTCAGCATCGAAATTCACGCCCAAGCGGCGTGGTTGTTGTGGTGATTGATTGCTGATTTGCTGAGATTTGTGGTTTTCTGAGACGAATCACGGTCTCTGGATAAACCACGGCCGTAATTCTTGAAGAACTGACCGTAATTTTTGAGCAGAATGGATTTTGTAAGAAGAGTTTCGGGAAGGATAAAAGAGAAGAAGGGTAACCAGAATAAGAAGAGGAAGGGTAATCCCTCCTCCTCCTCATCCTCTAGGGCACCACCGCCCTCTTCACCTTCACCTCCATCCTCACCTTCACCTCCATCTTCACCCCCTCACCCTAGAGTCCCGACCATACACGATGATCATCTTGCTGCACTTGATAAGATCAAGGAGAGGCCAGTGATTGGCCCTAGATATTTGTTATTGGAGGATCTAGTTCCTCTCAACATTGTTGATGACCTCACTTGGCTCTTGGATAGAGCCGGATTAGTTGTCTTCTCGGCTATCCGAGAAGACGCATATGAGGAGATTACACGGGAGGTTGTGACATCCTTTGAGCACAACCACGTCGATAGGACCGTCTCTTTCCGCCTTATGGAGAGAGATTATCAGTTGAGTATCCGTGAGTTTGGGACGATTTTTGGGTTCCATGAGACCTTCAATGGTCGATTTCCGAGTGGTGTTTATCCCAAGGACTTTTGGGAGGAGGTTGCAATGATCTACGCCGACGAGGACCGTTGGCAACCCGCTGATACCAAGGCTAGATTGATGTACCATCTAGCCTTGAAGATAGCTCACCGTGTTCTTTCGGAGTGTCTCTTTCCTAGGACGGAGACGCCCCAAAAGATCAAGGCGGATGAGCTATTCTTGCTCTATTGCATGCTTTATGGACGCCGTGCAGATTGTGCTACTCTCTTGGCTGCTACGATGAGCAAGCTCAAGAACAAGAAGAAGGGGAACATTGGATATGGTGGGATAGTTACCCACATTGCTAGGAGTTTTGGTGTCGACTTTTCTGCTTGCACCCGCATACCGGCCGTACCTTTAGGGCTACATGCTTTCATGGTTAGGGGTCTCATTTTCCCCACACATAGAGGTCCGCCTTATGCGGGCATGCCTTGGGAGACTAGGACGGGGAGGGGTATAGAGTGGCTGCCAGAGTACTCCATTATGGCGGGACGCCATAATTGGAAGGAGACGTTCGCTGCGATGCATGCGAACAGGATAGTAGCTCCCCCTTATGTCCCACCACCGGTTGTCGAGGAGGAGGATATGGGAGATCAGTTTGAGAGTGGAGGAGGAGCCGAGCAGGAGTTTGGCACGTTTACGGACCAGCCGGAGGCGGCCCCAGATATACCTAGACGCTCTCCACGCCCAACTAGAGCCTCAGGCTCGTCATCTCGCCGTGCTAGCGTGAGTGAGAGGCCCACGTGGATGACCACACCTCCCACATGGTATGGCGTTCCCCCTCCTTCGTCGACAGAGCAGCCAGCAGCACCTCCACCAGCACCAGCACCATCCGATGCCCCAGCATGGTACAGTCAGCCCCCGGGATGGTACGAGCAGATGCCGGATTGGGCTACCGGACTTTCAGAGAGAGTAGGAGCGCTAGAGATCCGGGCGGATGCTAGAGACGGACGTTTAGACGACCTTGACCACATGATGAGGGACGTCTACCGCCAGCAGTTTGGGCGGCCCTACGACTCCAGCTTCTCTCCATTCCCGCCTCCGCCGGCGCCGCAGTGATTGGATGCATCACCGTTCGTTTTAGACATTCCCGCCACCACATTGTGAGTTTCTTTTTCTTTTCTTTCTTTTCTCTCTTTCTTTTGAACATTAGGGACAATGTTCGTCCTAAGTATGGGGTGGGATGTACTAAAAGTTTGTAATAACTCTACTTGTGAATTGAAAAACCATAAAAATTGAAAAAGAACTTGAAAAACCATAAAAATTGAAAAAGAACTTGAAAAACCATAAGTATGGGGTGGGATGTACTAAAAGTTTGTAATAACTCTACATTAGGGACAATGTTCATTATTTGTTTCACGTTTCATTATCGCATTGCATGAAAAAGAACTTGAAAAACCATAAAAATTGAAAAAAATTTTGAAAAATTTTGTGCTTCTAATGAATTGAGATGATTTCTATGATAATCACTACTTGTGAATTGAGTTTGATGACAATTGCATGCTTAAAAGAATTGTGAATTGAAAAGAAATTGAATGAATAAATTTTACCTCTTTTGCAAGTTTCATAATGTGAAGAATGTTACCTAAATCATGTTGAGAAATTGAAGTTGAAATCACACTATAAGTTCTTATACTTCTTGTTGAAATGATTAAGGCAATTCGAATTTTCTTTTTTCTTTCTTTTTGACCATTTCAGCTCCTCATTGAAATATTAGCCTCCTTTACCTATCCGGAAATTTGGAGAAGTGAATGAAAAAGGCATGTTTGATGTGGGAGGGCCATGAGAGCAAATTTTTGCACTCGAAAGAATCAAAGGAAATTCTAGGTTTGGGGAAGTCAATCATGATGATGAATAACTCGGCACCATTCACATAGCCGGGTGTTTGTGTCTTGCCAAAGTCGGATTGAGCGATATTCCTAGCGGATTATGGTATGTGCGCTAAGGGTTTGAGGCATCTCTTAAAAATTGAGAAACGCCAATCTCCTAGGCTTCGGTTTTTGTGCACCTCTGTCCAAAACTCCAAAAGTAAAGTCAAAAAATGAAAAGAAGAGAGCGAAGCTCTAAGTTGAAGTGTTGCGGGAACCGCATAAGAAGAAGAAGATAGTTGTCCATAACCGTAATCGGCTAAGTTAGTCTTGATCCTTGGATTACAAGTTTGGGTATTTGACATTAATTCTTGCCTTTAGAACCTTTCTATATTGAGCCTCAACAACCTGTATAGGGAGTGTCTTGTAGGTGAGTCATATAAGGTTTTTGAAACTTCACCGTACGATTACCTTACATTAGCATACCTTTGCATATCTCAACTCTGTCTTTATATCATTAGTATATCTTGAATCGATTGCCACAGCTGGATACTTGGATCTTTAGGGTTGTTGTTTTTCCCAATATTTGCAAAACTCTCATATTTACTCGCTTGATAATCTGCAATTGAATTTGTTCCCACCCAAATCCCTGTGTTCGATACTCTGGAATTCTTGCTTAACTACGTCGATCCGTACACTGCGGGTTCGCTTGCTTGATTCTAGTTTTATAAATTTAAAACTTATTTGCACACACCTCTAGGGGCGAACAAGTTTTTGGCGCCGTTGCCGGGGAGGAGGATATGGGAGATCAGTTTGAGAGTGGAGGAGGAGCCGAGCAGGAGTTTGGCACGTTTCCGGACCAGCCGGAGGCGGCCCCAGATATACCTAGACGCTCTCCACGCCCAGCTAGAGCCTCAGGCTCGTCATCTCGCCGCGCTAGCGTGAGTGAGAGGCCCACGTGGATGACCACACCTCCCACATGGTATGGCGTTCCCCCTCCTTGGTCGACAGGAGTTTGTGCTTCTAATGAATTGAGATGATTTCTATGATAATCACTACTTGTGAATTGAGTTTGATGACAATTGCATGCTTAAAAGAATTGTGAATTGAAAAGAAATTGAATGAATAAATTTTACCTCTTTTGCAAGTTTCATAATGTGAAGAATGTTACCTAAATCATGTTGAGAAATTGAAGTTGAAATCACACTATAAGTTCTTATACTTCTTGTTGAAATGATTAAGGCAATTCGAATTTTCTTTTTTCTTTCTTTTTGACCATTTCAGCTCCTCATTGAAATATTAGCCTCCTTTACCTATCCGGGAATTTGGAGAAGTGAATGAAAAAGACATGTTTGATGTGGGAGGGCCATGAGAGCAAATTTTTGCACTCGAAATAATAGAAAGAAATTCTAGGTTTGGGGAAGTCAATCATGATGATGAGTAACTCGGCACCATTCACATAGCCGGGTGTTTGTGTCTTGCCAAAGTCGGATTGAGCGATATTCCTAGCGGATTATGGTATGTGCGCTAAGGGTTTGAGGCATCTCTTAAAAATTGAGAAATGCCAATCTCCTAGGCTTCGGTTTTTGTGCACCTCTGTCCAAAACTCCAAAAGTAAAGTCAAAAAATGAAAAGAAGAGAGCAAAGCTCTAAGTTGAAGTGTTGCGGGAACCACATAAGAAGAAGAAGATAGTTGTCCATAACCGTAATCGGCTAAGTTAGTCTTGATCCTTGGATTATAAGTTTGGGTATTTGACATTAATTCTTGCCTTTAGAACCTTTCTATATTGAGCCTCAACAACCTGTATAGGGAGTGTCTTGTAGGTGAGTCATATAAGGTTTTTGGAACTTCACCGTACGATTACCTTACATTAGCATACCTTTGCATATCTCAACTCTGTCTTTATATCATTAGTATATCTTGAATCGATTGCCACAGCTGGATACTTGGATCTTTAGGATTGTTGTTTTTCTCAATATTTGCAAAACTCTCATATTTACTCGCTTGATAATCTGCAATTGAATTTGTTCCCACCCAAATCCCTGTGTTCGATACTCTGGAATTCTTGCTTAACTACGTCGATCCGTACACTGCGGGTTCGCTTGCTTGATTCTAGTTTTATAAATTTAAAACTTATTTGCACACACCTCTAGGGGCGAACAAGTTTTTGGCGCCGTTGCCGGGGAGGAGGATATGGGAGATCAGTTTGAGAGTGGAGGAGGAGCCGAGCAGGAGTTTGACACGTTTCCGGACCAGCCGGAGGCGGCCCCAGATATACCTAGACGCTCTCCACGCCCAGCTAGAGCCTCAGGCTCGTCATCTCGCCGCACTAGCGTGAGTGAGAGGCCCACGTGGATGACCACACCTCCCACATGGTATGGCGTTCCCCCTCCTTGGTCGACAAGAGTTTGTGCTTCTAATGAATTGAGATGATTTCTATGATAATCACTACTTGTGAATTGAGTTTGATGACAATTGCATGCTTAAAAGAATTGTGAATTGAAAAGAAATTGAATGAATAAATTTTACCTCTTTTGCAAGTTTCATAATGTGAAGAATGTTACCTAAATCATGTTGAGAAATTGAAGTTGAAATCACACTATAAGTTCTTATACTTCTTGTTGAAATGATTAAGGCAATTCGAATTTTCTTTTTTCTTTCTTTTTGACCATTTCAGCTCCTCATTGAAATATTAGCCTCCTTTACCTATCCGGGAATTTGGAGAAGTGAATGAAAAAGGCATGTTTGATGTGGGAGGGCCATGAGAGCAAATTTTTGCACTCGAAAGAATAGAAAGAAATTCTAGGTTTGGGGAAGTCAATCATGATGATGAGTAACTCGACACCATTCACATAGCCGGGTGTTTGTGTCTTGCCAAAGTCGGATTGAGCGATATTCCTAGCGGATTATGGTATGTGCGCTAAGGGTTTGAGGCATCTCTTAAAAATTGAGAAACGCCAATCTCCTAGGCTTCGGTTTTTGTGCACCTCTGTCCAAAACTCCAAAAGTAAAGTCAAAAAATGAAAAGAAGAGAGCGAAGCTCTAAGTTGAAGTGTTGCGGGAACCGCATAAGAAGAAGAAGATAGTTGTCCATAACCGTAATCGGCTAAGTTAGTCTTGATCCTTGGATTACAAGTTTGGGTATTTGACATTAATTCTTGCCTTTAGAACCTTTCTATATTGAGCCTCAACAACCTGTATAGGGAGTGTCTTGTAGGTGAGTCATATAAGGTTTTTGGAACTTCACCGTACGATTACCTTACATTAGCATACCTTTGCATATCTCAACTCTGTCTTTATATCATTAGTATATCTTGAATCGATTGCCACAGCTGGATACTTGGATCTTTAGGATTGTTGTTTTTCTCAATATTTGCAAAACTCTCATATTTACTCGCTTGATAATCTGCAATTGAATTTGTTCCCACCCAAATCCCTGTGTTCGATACTCTGGAATTCTTGCTTAACTACGTCGATCCGTACACTGCGGGTTCGCTTGCTTGATTCTAGTTTTATAAATTTAAAACTTATTTGCACACACCTCTAGGGGCGAACAAGTTTTTGGCGCCGTTGCCGGGGAGGAGGATATGGGAGATCAGTTTGAGAGTGGAGGAGGAGCCGAGCAGGAGTTTGACACGTTTCCGGACCAGCCGGAGGCGGCCCCAGATATACCTAGACGCTCTCCACGCCCAGCTAGAGCCTCAGGCTCGTCATCTCGCCGCGCTAGCGTGAGTGAGAGGCCCACGTGGATGACCACACCTCCCACATGGTATGGCGTTCCCCCTCCTTGGTCGACAAGAGTTTGTGCTTCTAATGAATTGAGATGATTTCTATGATAATCACTACTTGTGAATTGAGTTTGATGACAATTGCATGCTTAAAAGAATTGTGAATTGAAAAGAAATTGAATGAATAAATTTTACCTCTTTTGCAAGTTTCATAATGTGAAGAATGTTACCTAAATCATGTTGAGAAATTGAAGTTGAAATCACACTATAAGTTCTTATACTTCTTGTTGAAATGATTAAGGCAATTCGAATTTTCTTTTTTCTTTCTTTTTGACCATTTCAGCTCCTCATTGAAATATTAGCCTCCTTTACCTATCCGGGAATTTGGAGAAGTGAATGAAAAAGGCATGTTTGATGTGGGAGGGCCATGAGAGCAAATTTTTGCACTCGAAAGAATAGAAAGAAATTCTAGGTTTGGGGAAGTCAATCATGATGATGAGTAACTCGACACCATTCACATAGCCGGGTGTTTGTGTCTTGCCAAAGTCGGATTGAGCGATATTCCTAGCGGATTATGGTATGTGCGCTAAGGGTTTGAGGCATCTCTTAAAAATTGAGAAACGCCAATCTCCTAGGCTTCGGTTTTTGTGCACCTCTGTCCAAAACTCCAAAAGTAAAGTCAAAAAATGAAAAGAAGAGAGCGAAGCTCTAAGTTGAAGTGTTGCGGGAACCGCATAAGAAGAAGAAGATAGTTGTCCATAACCGTAATCGGCTAAGTTAGTCTTGATCCTTGGATTACAAGTTTGGGTATTTGACATTAATTCTTGCCTTTAGAACCTTTCTATATTGAGCCTCAACAACCTGTATAGGGAGTGTCTTGTAGGTGAGTCATATAAGGTTTTTGGAACTTCACCGTACGATTACCTTACATTAGCATACCTTTGCATATCTCAACTCTGTCTTTATATCATTAGTATATCTTGAATCGATTGCCACAGCTGGATACTTGGATCTTTAGGATTGTTGTTTTTCCCAATATTTGCAAAACTCTCATATTTACTCGCTTGATAATCTGCAATTGAATTTGTTCCCACCCAAATCCCTGTGTTCGATACTCTGAAATTCTTGCTTAACTACGTCGATCCGTACACTGCGGGTTCGCTTGCTTGATTCTAGTTTTATAAATTTAAAACTTATTTGCACACACCTCTAGGGGCGAACAAGTTTTTGGCGCCGTTGCCGGGGAGGAGGATATGGGAGATCAGTTTGAGAGTGGAGGAGGAGCCGAGCAGGAGTTTGGCACGTTTCCGGACCAGCCGGAGGCGGCCCCAGATATACCTAGACGCTCTCCACGCCCAGCTAGAGCCTCAGGCTCGTCATCTCGCCGCGCTAGCGTGAGTGAGAGGCCCACGTGGATGACCACACCTCCCACATGGTATGGCGTTCCCCCTCCTTGGTCGACAGGAGTTTGTGCTTCTAATGAATTGAGATGATTTCTATGATAATCACTACTTGTGAATTGAGTTTGATGACAATTGCATGCTTAAAAGAATTGTGAATTGAAAAGAAATTGAATGAATAAATTTTACCTCTTTTGCAAGTTTCATAATGTGAAGAATGTTACCTAAATCATGTTGAGAAATTGAAGTTGAAATCACACTATAAGTTCTTATACTTCTTGTTGAAATGATTAAGGCAATTCGAATTTTCTTTTTTCTTTCTTTTTGACCATTTCAGCTCCTCATTGAAATATTAGCCTCCTTTACCTATCCGGGAATTTGGAGAAGTGAATGAAAAAGGCATGTTTGATGTGGGAGGGCCATGAGAGCAAATTTTTGCACTCGAAAGAATAGAAAGAAATTCTAGGTTTGGGGAAGTCAATCATGATGATGAGTAACTCGGCACCATTCACATAGCCGGGTGTTTGTGTCTTGCCAAAGTCGGATTGAGCGATATTCCTAGCGGATTATGGTATGTGCGCTAAGGGTTTGAGGCATCTCTTAAAAATTGAGAAACGCCAATCTCCTAGGCTTCGGTTTTTGTGCACCTCTGTCCAAAACTCCAAAAGTAACGTCAAAAAATGAAAAGAAGAGAGCGAAACTCTAAGTTGAAGTGTTGCGGGAACCGCATAAGAAGAAGAAGATAGTTGTCCATAACCGTAATCGGCTAAGTTAGTCTTGATCCTTGGATTACAAGTTTGGGTATTTGACATTAATTCTTGCCTTTAGAACCTTTCTATATTGAGCCTCAACAACCTGTATAGGGAGTGTCTTGTAGGTGAATCATATAAGGTTTTTGGAACTTCACCGTACGATTACCTTACATTAGCATACCTTTGCATATCTCAACTCTGTCTTTATATCATTAGTATATCTTGAATCGATTGCCACAGCTGGATACTTGGATCTTTAGGATTGTTGTTTTTCCCAATATTTGCAAAACTCTCATATTTACTCGCTTGATAATCTGCAATTAAATTTGTTCCCACCCAAATCCCTGTGTTCGATACTCTGGAATTCTTGCTTAACTACGTCGATCCGTACACTGCGGGTTCGCTTGCTTGATTCTAGTTTTATAAATTTAAAACTTATTTGCACACACCTCTAGGGGCGAACAAGTTTTTGGCGCCGTTGCCGGGGAGGAGGATATGGGAGATCAGTTTGAGAGTGGAGGAGGAGCCGAGCAGGAGTTTGGCACGTTTCCGGACCAGCCGGAGGCGGCCCCAGATATACCTAGACGCTCTCCACGCCCAGCTAGAGCCTCAGGCTCGTCATCTCGCCGCGCTAGCGTGAGTGAGAGGCCCACGTGGATGACCACACCTCCCACATGGTATGGCGTTCCCCCTCCTTGGTCGACAGGAGTTTGTGCTTCTAATGAATTGAGATGATTTCTATGATAATCACTACTTGTGAATTGAGTTTGATGACAATTGCATGCTTAAAAGAATTGTGAATTGAAAAGAAATTGAATGAATAAATTTTACCTCTTTTGCAAGTTTCATAATGTGAAGAATGTTACCTAAATCATGTTGAGAAATTGAAGTTGAAATCACACTATAAGTTCTTATACTTCTTGTTGAAATGATTAAGGCAATTCGAATTTTCTTTTTTCTTTCTTTTTGACCATTTCAGCTCCTCATTGAAATATTAGCCTCCTTTACCTATCCGGGAATTTGGAGAAGTGAATGAAAAAGACATGTTTGATGTGGGAGGGCCATGAGAGCAAATTTTTGCACTCGAAAGAATAGAAAGAAATTCTAGGTTTGGGGAAGTCAATCATGATGATGAGTAACTCGGCACCATTCACATAGCCGGGTGTTTGTGTCTTGCCAAAGTCGGATTGAGCGATATTCCTAGCGGATTATGGTATGTGCGCTAAGGGTTTGAGGCATCTCTTAAAAATTGAGAAACGCCAATCTCCTAGGCTTCGGTTTTTGTACACCTCTGTCCAAAACTCCAAAAGTAAAGTCAAAAAATGAAAAGAAGAGAGCAAAGCTCTAAGTTGAAGTGTTGCGGAAACCGCATAAGAAGAAGAAGATAGTTGTCCATAACCGTAATCGGCTAAGTTAGTCTTGATCCTTGGATTACAAGTTTGGGTATTTGACATTAATTCTTGCCTTTAGAACCTTTCTATATTGAGCCTCAACAACCTGTATAGGGAGTGTCTTGTAGGTGAGTCTTATAAGGTTTTTGGAACTTCACCGTACGATTACCTTACATTAGCATACCTTTGCATATCTCAACTCTGTCTTTATATCATTAGTATATCTTAAATCGATTGCCACAGCTGGATACTTGGATCTTTAGGATTGTTGTTTTTCCCAATATTTGCAAAACTCTCATATTTACTCGCTTGATAATCTGCAATTGAATTTGTTCCCACCCAAATCCCTGTGTTCGATACTCTGGAATTCTTGCTTAACTACGTCGATCCGTACACTGCGGGTTCGCTTGCTTGATTCTAGTTTTATAAATTTAAAACTTATTTGCACACACCTCTAGGGGCGAACAAGTTTTTGGCGCCGTTGCCGGGGAGGAGGATATGGGAGATCAGTTTGAGAGTGGAGGAGGAGCCGAGCAGGAGTTTGGCACGTTTCCGGACCAGCCGGAGGCGGCCCCAGATATACCTAGACGCTCTCCACGCCCAGCTAGAGCCTCAGGCTCGTCATCTCGCCGCGCTAGCGTGAGTGAGAGGCCCACGTGGATGACCACACCTCCCACATGGTATGGCGTTCCCCCTCCTTGGTCGACAGGAGTTTGTGCTTCTAATGAATTGAGATGATTTCTATGATAATCACTACTTGTGAATTGAGTTTGATGACAATTGCATGCTTAAAAGAATTGTGAATTGAAAAGAAATTGAATGAATAAATTTTACCTCTTTTGCAAGTTTCATAATGTGAAGAATGTTACCTAAATCATGTTGAGAAATTGAAGTTGAAATCACACTATAAGTTCTTATACTTCTTGTTGAAATGATTAAGGCAATTCGAATTTTCTTTTTTCTTTCTTTTTGACCATTTCAGCTCCTCATTGAAATATTAGCCTCCTTTACCTATCCGGGAATTTGGAGAAGTGAATGAAAAAGGCATGTTTGATGTGGGAGGGCCATGAGAGCAAATTTTTGCACTCGAAAGAATAGAAAGAAATTCTAGGTTTGGGGAAGTCAATCATGATGATGAGTAACTCGACACCATTCACATAGCCGGGTGTTTGTGTCTTGCCAAAGTCGGATTGAGCGATATTCCTAGCGGATTATGGTATGTGCGCTAAGGGTTTGGGGCATCTCTTAAAAATTGAGAAACGCCAATCTCCTAGGCTTCGGTTTTTGTGCACCTCTGTCCAAAACTCCAAAAGTAAAGTCAAAAAATGAAAAGAAGAGAGCGAAGCTCTAAGTTGAAGTGTTGCGGGAAGCGCATAAGAAGAAGAAGATAGTTGTCCATAACCGTAATCGGCTAAGTTAGTCTTGATCCTTGGATTACAAGTTTGGGTATTTGACATTAATTCTTGCCTTTAGAACCTTTCTATATTGAGCCTCAACAACCTGTATAGGGAGTGTCTTGTAGGTGAGTCATATAAGGTTTTTGGAACTTCACCGTACGATTACCTTACATTAGCATACCTTTGCATATCTCAACTCTGTCTTTATATCATTAGTATATCTTGAATCGATTGCCACAGCTGGATACTTGGATCTTTAGGATTGTTGTTTTTCCCAATATTTGCAAAACTCTCATATTTACTCGCTTGATAATCTGCAATTGAATTTGTTCCCACCCAAATCCCTGTGTTCGATACTCTGGAATTCTTGCTTAACTACGTCGATCCGTACACTGCGGGTTCGCTTGCTTGATTCTAGTTTTATAAATTTAAAACTTATTTGCACACACCTCTAGGGGCGAACAAGTTTTTGGCGCCGTTGCCGGGGAGGAGGATATGGGAGATCAGTTTGAGAGTGGAGGAGGAGCCGAGCAGGAGTTTGGCACGTTTCCGGACCAGCCGGAGGCGGCCCCAGATATACCTAGACGCTCTCCACGCCCAGCTAGAGCCTCAGGCTCGTCATCTCGCCGCGTTAGCGTGAGTGAGAGGCCCACGTGGATGACCACACCTCCCACATGGTATGGCGTTCCCCCTCCTTGGTCGACAGGAGTTTGTGCTTCTAATGAATTGAGATGATTTCTATGATAATCACTACTTGTGAATTGAGTTTGATGACAATTGCATGCTTAAAAGAATTGTGAATTGAAAAGAAATTGAATGAATAAATTTTACCTCTTTTGCAAGTTTCATAATGTGAAGAATGTTACCTAAATCATGTTGAGAAATTGAAGTTGAAATCACACTATAAGTTCTTATACTTCTTGTTGAAATGATTAAGGCAATTCGAATTTTCTTTTTTCTTTCTTTTTGACCATTTCAGCTCCTCATTGAAATATTAGCCTCCTTTACCTATCCGGGAATTTGGAGAAGTGAATGAAAAAGGCATGTTTGATGTGGGAGGGCCATGAGAGCAAATTTTTGCACTCGAAAGAATAGAAAGAAATTCTAGGTTTGGGGAAGTCAATCATGATGATGAGTAACTCGGCACCATTCACATAGCCGGGTGTTTGTGTCTTACCAAAGTCGGATTGAGCGATATTCCTAGCGGATTATGGTATGTGCGCTAAGGGTTTGAGGCATCTCTTAAAAATTGAGAAACGCCAATCTCCTAAGCTTCGGTTTTTGTGCACCTCTGTCCAAAACTCCAAAAGTAACGTCAAAAAATGAAAAGAAGAGAGCGAAACTCTAAGTTGAAGTGTTGCGGGAACCGCATAAGAAGAAGAAGATAGTTGTCCATAACCGTAATCGGCTAAGTTAGTCTTGATCCTTGGATTACAAGTTTGGGTATTTGACATTAATTCTTGCCTTTAGAACCTTTCTATATTGAGCCTCAACAACCTGTATAGGGAGTGTCTTGTAGGTGAGTCATATAAGGTTTTTGGAACTTCACCGTACGATTACCTTACATTAGCATACCTTTGCATATCTCAACTCTGTCTTTATATCATTAGTATATCTTGAATCGATTGCCACAGCTGGATACTTGGATCTTTAGGATTGTTGTTTTTCCCAATATTTGCAAAACTCTCATATTTACTCGCTTGATAATCTGCAATTAAATTTGTTCCCACCCAAATCCCTGTGTTCGATACTCTGGAATTCTTGCTTAACTACGTCGATCCGTACACTGCGGGTTCGCTTGCTTGATTCTAGTTTTATAAATTTAAAACTTATTTGCACACACCTCTAGGGGCGAACAAGTTTTTGGCGCCGTTGCCGGGGAGGAGGATATGGGAGATCAGTTTGAGAGTGGAGGAGGAGCCGAGCAGGAGTTTGGCACGTTTCCGGACCAGCCGGAGGCGGCCCCAGATATACCTAGACGCTCTCCACGCCCAGCTAGAGCCTCAGGCTCGTCATCTCGCCGCGCTAGCGTGAGTGAGAGGCCCACGTGGATGACCACACCTCCCACATGGTATGGCGTTCCCCCTCCTTGGTCGACAGGAGTTTGTGCTTCTAATGAATTGAGATGATTTCTATGATAATCACTACTTGTGAATTGAGTTTGATGACAATTGCATGCTTAAAAGAATTGTGAATTGAAAAGAAATTGAATGAATAAATTTTACCTCTTTTGCAAGTTTCATAATGTGAAGAATGTTACCTAAATCATGTTGAGAAATTGAAGTTGAAATCACACTATAAGTTCTTATACTTCTTGTTGAAATGATTAAGGCAATTCGAATTTTCTTTTTTCTTTCTTTTTGACCATTTCAGCTCCTCATTGAAATATTAGCCTCCTTTACCTATCCGGGAATTTGGAGAAGTGAATGAAAAAGACATGTTTGATGTGGGAGGGCCATGAGAGCAAATTTTTGCACTCGAAAGAATAGAAAGAAATTCTAGGTTTGGGGAAGTCAATCATGATGATGAGTAACTCGGCACCATTCACATAGCCGGGTGTTTGTGTCTTGCCAAAGTCGGATTGAGCGATATTCCTAGCGGATTATGGTATGTGCGCTAAGGGTTTGAGGCATCTCTTAAAAATTGAGAAACGCCAATCTCCTAGGCTTCGGTTTTTGTGCACCTCTGTCCAAAACTCCAAAAGTAAAGTCAAAAAATGAAAAGAAGAGAGCAAAGCTCTAAGTTGAAGTGTTGCGGGAACCGCATAAGAAGAAGAAGATAGTTGTCCATAACCGTAATCGGCTAAGTTAGTCTTGATCCTTGGATTACAAGTTTGGGTATTTGACATTAATTCTTGCCTTTAGAACCTTTCTATATTGAGCCTCAACAACCTGTATAGGGAGTGTCTTGTAGGTGAGTCTTATAAGGTTTTTGGAACTTCACCGTACGATTACCTTACATTAGCATACCTTTGCATATCTCAACTCTGTCTTTATATCATTAGTATATCTTGAATCGATTGCCACAGCTGGATACTTGGATCTTTAGGATTGTTGTTTTTCCCAATATTTGCAAAACTCTCATATTTACTCGCTTGATAATCTGCAATTGAATTTGTTCCCACCCAAATCCCTGTGTTCGATACTCTGGAATTCTTGCTTAACTACGTCGATCCGTACACTGCGGGTTCGCTTGCTTGATTCTAGTTTTATAAATTTAAAACTTATTTGCACACACCTCTAGGGGCGAACAAGTTTTTGGCGCCGTTGCCGGGGAGGAGGATATGGGAGATCAGTTTGAGAGTGGAGGAGGAGCCGAGCAGGAGTTTGGCACGTTTCCGGACCAGCCGGAGGCGGCCCCAGATATACCTAGACGCTCTCCACGCCCAGCTAGAGCCTCAGGCTCGTCATCTCGCCGCGCTAGCGTGAGTGAGAGGCCCACGTGGATGACCACACCTCCCACATGGTATGGCGTTCCCCCTCCTTGGTCGACAGGAGTTTGTGCTTCTAATGAATTGAGATGATTTCTATGATAATCACTACTTGTGAATTGAGTTTGATGACAATTGCATGCTTAAAAGAATTGTGAATTGAAAAGAAATTGAATGAATAAATTTTACCTCTTTTGCAAGTTTCATAATGTGAAGAATGTTACCTAAATCATGTTGAGAAATTGAAGTTGAAATCACACTATAAGTTCTTATACTTCTTGTTGAAATGATTAAGGCAATTCGAATTTTCTTTTTTCTTTCTTTTTGACCATTTCAGCTCCTCATTGAAATATTAGCCTCCTTTACCTATCCGGGAATTTGGAGAAGTGAATGAAAAAGGCATGTTTGATGTGGGAGGGCCATGAGAGCAAATTTTTGCACTCGAAAGAATAGAAAGAAATTCTAGGTTTGGGGAAGTCAATCATGATGATGAGTAACTCGACACCATTCACATAGCCGGGTGTTTGTGTCTTGCCAAAGTCGGATTGAGCGATATTCCTAGCGGATTATGGTATGTGCGCTAAGGGTTTGAGGCATCTCTTAAAAATTGAGAAACGCCAATCTCCTAGGCTTCGGTTTTTGTGCACCTCTGTCCAAAACTCCAAAAGTAAAGTCAAAAAATGAAAAGAAGAGAGCGAAGCTCTAAGTTGAAGTGTTGCGGGAACCGCATAAGAAGAAGAAGATAGTTGTCCATAACCGTAATCGGCTAAGTTAGTCTTGATCCTTGGATTACAAGTTTGGGTATTTGACATTAATTCTTGCCTTTAGAACCTTTCTATATTGAGCCTCAACAACCTGTATAGGGAGTGTCTTGTAGGTGAGTCATATAAGGTTTTTGGAACTTCACCGTACGATTACCTTACATTAGCATACCTTTGCATATCTCAACTCTGTCTTTATATCATTAGTATATCTTGAATCGATTGCCACAGCTGGATACTTGGATCTTTAGGATTGTTGTTTTTCCCAATATTTGCAAAACTCTCATATTTACTCGCTTGATAATCTGCAATTGAATTTGTTCCCACCCAAATCCCTGTGTTCGATACTCTGGAATTCTTGCTTAACTACGTCGATCCGTACACTGCGGGTTCGCTTGCTTGATTCTAGTTTTATAAATTTAAAACTTATTTGCACACACCTCTAGGGGCGAACAAGTTTTTGGCGCCGTTGCCGGGGAGGAGGATATGGGAGATCAGTTTGAGAGTGGAGGAGGAGCCGAGCAGGAGTTTGGCACGTTTCCGGACCAGCCGGAGGCGGCCCCAGATATACCTAGACGCTCTCCACGCCCAGCTAGAGCCTCAGGCTCGTCATCTCGCCGCGCTAGCGTTAGTGAGAGGCCCACGTGGATGACCACACCTCCCACATGGTATGGCGTTCCCCCTCCTTGGTCGACAGGAGTTTGTGCTTCTAATGAATTGAGATGATTTCTATGATAATCACTACTTGTGAATTGAGTTTGATGACAATTGCATGCTTAAAAGAATTGTGAATTGAAAAGAAATTGAATGAATAAATTTTACCTCTTTTGCAAGTTTCATAATGTGAAGAATGTTACCTAAATCATGTTGAGAAATTGAAGTTGAAATCACACTATAAGTTCTTATACTTCTTGTTGAAATGATTAAGGCAATTCGAATTTTCTTTTTTCTTTCTTTTTGACCATTTCAGCTCCTCATTGAAATATTAGCCTCCTTTACCTATCCGGGAATTTGGAGAAGTGAATGAAAAAGGCATGTTTGATGTGGGAGGGCCATGAGAGCAAATTTTTGCACTCGAAAGAATAGAAAGAAATTCTAGGTTTGGGGAAGTCAATCATGATGATGAGTAACTCGGCACCATTCACATAGCCGGGTGTTTGTGTCTTGCCAAAGTCGGATTGAGCGATATTCCTAGCGGATTATGGTATGTGCGCTAAGGGCTTGAGGCATCTCTTAAAAATTGAGAAACGCCAATCTCCTAGGCTT
The DNA here is from genome assembly GCA_033239125.1 of Fagopyrum homotropicum. Lineage (NCBI taxonomy): Eukaryota > Viridiplantae > Streptophyta > Magnoliopsida > Caryophyllales > Polygonaceae > Fagopyrum > Fagopyrum homotropicum. The sequence goes on along the minus strand of BSWB01000001.1, from coordinate 136,287,002 downwards.
CGGTTTTTGTGCACCTCTGTCCATAACTCCAAAAGTAAAGTCAAAAAATGAAAAGAAGAGAGCGAAGCTCTAAGTTGAAGTGTTGCGGGAACCGCATAAGAAGAAGAAGATAGTTGTCCACTTTCCCGGATTCATGCACCACATTTCCTTAAAGTTTTCCCTTCCTTTCCATATTCTAGACCTTTTCTTTGGAAGTCCTTAAGATCAAAAGAATGTTATATGACTTGGTGATCTAAATTGAAGTTTCTTATGATTGATTTTGATAATGTTTAAAGGTTATGATGCTTGTTTAGAAGTTGAATTGATTCATGAATTTTCTTTGCTTTTTACTCTTTGATTGAGTGTGTGAAAGTTTGATAAACAATTGAAGCAAGGTTTGAGAATGATCCATTCTTTAGAATGACACGTTCATCCAAAAGAAGGTACACATATTTCATCCTAACTCTTGTTTAGAACTTTTTGAAAAACCTTGCTTAGGGATAAGCAAATGTTAAGTATGGGGTTATTTGTTAGCATGAAATATTGTGATATTTTAGGCACGTTTTCTAAACGTATTTGATTCATATTGATAGTCTTTGATTGAGTATCGTTGCATATGTGAGCTAGTATTGCCTATATTGTCGATATGGATGTCTACACTAGCTTTATGTTGATTATAGGTGATTAAGAGTCATTTCCGAACGGAATCAAGCAAAGGAAGAGTTGATTGAATATGTCCATGGATTGAGGGCATTCTTAGGAGCAAATTGGAGTTCAACTTAAGGAATGCACGAGGCTAGGGAAGAATCACGTTCTTGCCCTAATCCACGCTCTAAAATACGGCCGTACTACAAACCACGTTTGGTTCCACGGCCGTGGAATACTGCAAAGAGAGGCGTGGTGCATTCCAGTAACTACTACGGCCGTGGAACATATGGTTCAAACCGTGACATAATCCACCCTCTAAATTACGGTCGTGGAATCTTCCACGACCGTGATCTTGGCGATCTTTTTCGCCACATTTTGAAGCCACGATCTTTTGAAGATTGGGCCGGGCCGATATTTTATCTTGCCCTATAAAAAGACGGACGAAGCAAGATTCCGTCATCCTCGCTTATCGACGCTTACACCTCATTTCGCATCTACGCTTACATTTCGCTTAAAGGCAATTGGGAGATCTTGTTGGAGATCAAAGTTCGTACTTGGATTTTCCCTAATCTCGCACTTGGTGGAGATTATCGTTGGGATTTCCATATTTCCCGGATTGACGGAAGATTCGGAAGGTTTCTTGCAAGAAGACTTCTCTTCTTGTTTAGGTTTGATTTAGAAGACGGATTGACATCCCGTTCTTCCCTCTTTCCTAAGATTGTGTTTGTTTGTTCTATTACGAATCTTATGACGATATTTGTTCTTGATTGTGACTTTGAGATTGGTTTGGAGATTATTGAAAGTTCTTGAAAGTTTTCATCTTTCTATCTTTTAATTCTTGAATTAATATCAATATGATTGTTATTGGCTAGAAACCCTTAACAATTCTAAGGTGAAGGGTTGATAGTTGTGGCTTAGATGATGATAGATCGATCGTAAACAGATTAGACCCTGAGAGTTAGAGAGAATCGTCGACGAACCCTAAATTACGGGCTGTTCTTGAGTTCCACGGCCGTGGAGTCTCAAGATCTAACCGTAATTTCCCTTAAGTTTACGAACCTGCTTTTACTTTAATCCAAAGTTAAAGATTTGCTTTAATTTAGTTTAGACTTGTCTTTTCTAGGTGGTAGTGAAGCCTCAACAACCTCTACCTCGATTGTGAGTGTCATAACCGTATTCGGCTAAGTTAGTCTTGATCCTTGGATTACAAGTTTGGGTATTTGACATTAATTCTTGCCTTTAGAACCTTTCTATATTGAGCCTCAACAACCTGTATAGGGAGTGTCTTGTAGGTGAATCATATAAGGTTTTTGGATCTTCACCATACGATTACCTTACATTAGCATACCTTTGCATATCTCAACTCTGTCTTTATATCATTAGTATATCTTGAATCGATTGCCACAGCTGGATACTTGGATCTTTAGGATTGTTGTTTTTCCCAATATTTGCAAAACTCTCATATTTACTCGCTTGATAATCTGCAATTGAACTTGTTCCCACCCAAATCCTTGTGTTCGATACTCTGGAATTCTTGCTTAACTACGTCGATCCGTACACTGCGGGTTCGCTTGCTTGATTCTAGTTTTATAAATTTAAAACTTATTTGCACACACCTCTAGGGGCGAACAAGTTTTTGGCGCCGTTGCCGGGGATTTGGTTTCGGCCGAATTCGGTAGCCGGTTGTCAAGCTTGGGAGCTTGCTCTCGTTATTTGACATTACTTTGAGTGCATGCGCAGGTCTAGGAACACCGAAGATCTCTTGCCTCTTGATCAAGAGCTAGAGAAAACTTTAAGGCAAAAGCGCAAAGAAAAGAAGATGGCTGAAGGACACGAACGTGATCTTCAAGCGGAATTGGCGGAGAAGGAAGCTCAACTCCAATGGAATGAGACTCTCCGCCAGGATGAGATGGATCGTCATCAATCTCAAGTTAACAATCTACAAGACATGATCTTCCAGATGAGGGTAGAGATGAGCGACCTTAAGAATAAGGGAAGCAAGAAATCCTCAAGGAAAGCATCAAGGTCTAGAAGAAAAAGTCACTCATCCGCTGATGATAGTGATTCTTCCATGCCACCGCTAGAGGAGATTGATCCCACGATCAATGTAAATCCTTTCCATCCACAAGGAGCTGCTAATCGCCGCATTCCGCCTAGGAATGTGAGGATCGAACATGTAGATAATGAGCCAAGAACTCTTGGCCAGCGGATGGACCCAACACAACAACCACGCCGCTTGGGCGTGAATTTCGATGCTGAAGATGTGCAAGGGTTTAGCTTCAACCCTCAAGTCATTACTCTTGTTCGCCAAAACCAATTTGGCGGGACAAGCGCTGAATCTCCACACCAACACTTGCAGAACTTTGAGTGTATGATGGAGACAATGAGACCAGCTACTACCAACAGCTATAAGCTCAAGCCTTTCTTCTTCTCCTTGAAGGGGAAAGCGTTATCTTGGTATCAAGCTCTTCCTAGTGGGAAACTAGATACGTGGGAAGACCTTTCCGCGGAGTTCCTCACCAAATTCTTTCCGCCATCCAAAACGGCGGAACTTAGAGGTAAGATTAATGCTTTTTCCATGAGACCTAACGAAAGTTTGTTTCAATCTTGGGAAAGGTTTCAGGATTTGCTCTTGGATTGCCCTCGTCATGGCATATCTAAACTTGCCTTGCTGAAGATTTACTACAAGGGGCTGGATGCGGAAACGCAATTCAACCTCCAATCCCTCTCATGTGGAACGTTCATGGACATGAGAGAAGATGACGCTTGGGACTTCATTGAGAAGCAAGCAAGAGTCATAGAGAAGTATTCTCACCGGAAAGTGGAGGGAAATCGTGTGGAGCAAGGAGCAAAGCTCACACACGAAGCTCAAAATTAGATTTTCTCCCTCAACAATGAGATCAAAGAGTTGAAGGAGGCTATCAAGACCAACTTCCCAAAGCAACAAGGGAAGGATGTTGGTTATTTGGGCAATAACAATGGCGGCAACAACAATAACCGGAACAACTGGAATGGAAACAACAACAACCGGAACAACGATTGGAACAACAATAGGGGTTCAAACAACAACAATTGGCGCTCCAATCAACAAAATTCCGGTAACTCTTATCCTTCCAACTCAAATTCACTAACTCCACCTTCCTCTTCCTCTACTCCTTTGAAAAGCCAGGGGCAATCATCTAATGGAGGAAACACTTCAAGGAAGGAGAAGCCCGATCCCATATTGGAAACGATTTTGGGAAAGCTTCAAGGGTTGGAGAACCGCCTCATCAAGGTTGATGATCAAGTCTCTAAGGTTGACAAAGCTCAAAAGGTTTTAGAAAACCAAATGTTTAACCACGCGGAGGAAGTTCCTAGAAATCAAGGGAAGCTTCCAGGAAAGACGGAGGACAACCCTAAGGGAAGGGTGATGGCGATTACGACTAGGAGCGGAGTGACAACCACCGATCCGCAGCCTACATTCGTTGAAGTCCCCGTGGAGAAGAACATGGAGAAGGGGAAGGAGAAGGAAGACGTCTACGTTCCTCCTCCAGCTTACAAACCTCCCCTTCCATTCCCTCAATCTAGAGCGCGAGCGCGCCTAGACAAACAATTCGGTAAGTTCATAGAACTCATGAGTAAGCTGCATATTAACATACCATTCATTGATGCTATTGTAGGTATGCCGGCTTATGGCAAGTTCTTGAAGGAACTCCTCTCTAACAAGAGGAAGCTAGAAGACTTCGGTGAGGTCAAGATGAGTTCGGATTCTTCGGATCTCATCAAGACCATGAAGGAGAAAATGCCCCCAAAGCTGAATGATCCGGGGTCATTTTGCATTCCCATTGGAGTGGGAGATGTCACATATGACACTTTATGTGACTTAGGAGCAAGTGTGAGCATCATACCACTTGCATTGTGTAAGAAGATCGGTTTAGGCGACCCTAAACCAGTGAAGATGACGTTATACATGGCGGATCGATCCATCACTCGCCCCGTCGGTATTGTAGAAGACGTCCCGGTCAAGCTAGGTAAATTCTTTGTTCCCATTGATTTTGTCGTGCTTGACATTCTTGCAGATAGTCCGGTCCCGATCATACTCGGAAGACCGTTTCTTGCAACTTCCGGCTGCATAGTCGATTGCAAGAATGGTAGACTCGCTTTTGACATAGGAGAAGAGAAAGTAGAGTTTGTTCTTTCCACTCTAGTGAAGGAGCCAATCTTTGATGAGGATATTTACGATATCCAAGATGAAGAAGGGTTGTCTAGAGAGGAGGTAAGTGCGATTCTCTTTAACGATCCTTTACAAAAAGTTATTACTATGAGTCTAACCAATGTAGGGGAAGATGAAGAGTGCAATGAGGCAATTGAAGCCTTAGAAGCACAAGAAGAGATGCATGAAGAGGAGTTCGAGAAACTCCACGATGAGGCTGAGAATGTCAGAATCCACGGTCATACCCTGTATTCCACGGCCGTGGATTTCACAACCAAAAACGTCCTTCACTCCAGGGGGTTACACGGCCGTGGAGAAGATGTGACAACCGTATTTCCCTTCCACGCCCTAAACCACGGCCGTGGAGGACAAGATCCACCCGTAATTCTGGCCGTGGAAGAGAGTGATCGAGACACTTCTTCAACTTCTTCTGATTCTTCTCCAACACACTCAACACCCTTATAAACTTCTAAGGAAACATCGGATGCTTTTCAAGGATCGTTGGAAGCTACGAAAACAATGGAACTCAAACCACTTCCTACTCATCTAAGGTACGCTTTTCTAGGATCTAATTCTACCTTTCCAGTTATTGTTAGTTCCGATCTAAGCATAGATGAACATGAACAACTCATGATTGTCCTTAAGAAACACAAGAAAGCTATAGGCTATACTATTGAGGACTTAGTAGGAATTAAACCCTCCCTATGCATGCATAAGATACTAATGGAGGAAGACTTTAGAACTTCGAGACAACCTCAAAGGCGGTTGAATCCGACCATGAAGGAGGTTGTCAAGAAGGAGATTCTTAAACTTATTGATGCAGGTATCATCTATCCTATCTCCGATAGTAAGTGGGTGAGTCCAGTTCAAGTAGTTCCGAAGAAGGGAGGAATGACGGTCATCACCAACAAGAACAACGAACTCATTCCTACCCGAACCGTGACTGGATGGCGGATGTGCATAGACTACCACAAGCTCAACAACGCAACGCGGAAAGATCATTTTCCACTGCCATTCATTGATCAAATGCTTGAAAGGTTAGCGCAACATTCACATTTTTGCTACCTTGACGGCTATAGTGGTTTCTTTCAGATTCCGATACATCCGGACGATCAGGAGAAGACCACATTCACGTGCCCGTGGGGTACGTTTGCTTTTAGGAGAATGCCATTCGGGCTTTGCAACGCCCCAGCCACCTTCCAACGGTGCATGATGGCCATCTTCTCCGAATACGTAGAGGAAATCATGGAAGTCTTCATGGACGACTTCTCCGTATACGGTTCCTCTTTTAACGATTGCCTTTCTAACCTTTCTCTTGTTTTACAAAGGTGTGAAGACACTAATCTAGTTCTTAATTGGGAGAAGTGTCAATTCATGGTTAAGGAAGGAATCGTATTAGGTCACTTAGTCTCTAGTAGAGGAATAGAGGTAGACAAGGCTAAGATAGAGACCATAGAGAAACTTCCTCCCCCAATTTCGGTGAAAGGGATAAGAAGTTTCCTAGGACATGCTGGATTTTATAGACGTTTCATCAAGGACTTTTCTAAGATATCAAAACCTCTCACTAATCTATTGATGAAGGACGCGGTTTTTGAGTTTTCGCAGGAATGTTTAGATGTGTTCAACACCATTCGGCAAGCTCTAATCTCAGCACCTATTATCCAACCTCCGGATTGGACTCTACCCTTTGAGATTATGTGCGACGCTAGTGACGTAGCTATTGGAGCTGTTCTTGGACAACGAAAGGAAGGGCGAACCCATGCCATATACTATGCTAGCAAGACGCTAGATGAAGCGCAGCTCAACTACGCCACTACCGAGAAAGAGTTTTTAGCCATTATCTATGCTATTGACAAGTTTCGCTCTTATCTTATAGGTGCAAAGGTGATTGTCTACACGGATCATGCTGCGATCCGGTACCTCCTTGCGAAGAAAGATGCGAAACCAAGGCTGATTAGATGGATTCTTCTCCTACAAGAATTCGATCTTGAGATCCGCGACAAGAAAGGTTCAGAAAATTCTGTTGCGGATCATTTGAGTCGTCTAACACATCTAGAGGACGACCATCTACCCATTGATGACTCCTTTCCGGACGAACACCTACATATCATAGAGGAGTGCATCGACGTGATCTCCAAAGGTAACGAACCATGGTTTGCTGATTTTGTTAACTATTTGGTTTGCCAGGAGATACCGCCCGGACTATCCTACGCACAAAGGAAGAAGTTCTTCAAGGACGTCTGGGAATACTATTGGAACGAGCCTCTCCTCTTTAAGAGAGGTCTGGATGGCATCATTCGGCGATGTGTGCCGGAAGATGAGATGCAAAGTGTCATCCGTCATTGTCATTCACTACCTTGTGGAGGACACGCTAGTTCGAACAAGACTAGCGCAAAGGTATTGCAATCTGGATTCTTTTGGCCTACCTTGTTTAGAGATGTGCAATCCTTTGTTTCTTGCTGCGATGCTTGTCAAAGAACAGACAATATTTCTAGAAGAAACGAGATGCCCCTCAACAACATCCAAGAGGTGGAGATTTTCGACGTTTGGGGAGTCGATTTCATGGGACCATTCCCATCTTCTTGTGGAAACCAATACATACTATTGGCGGTAGACTACGTTTCTAGATGGGTGGAAGCAATCGCCTCTCCCACAAATGATGCCATGGTGGTGGTTAAGTTCTTCAACAAGACCATCTTCCCGCGATTTGGGACGCCAAGGACGATCATTAGTGACGGAGGTTCTCACTTCATAGCCCGTCGCTTTGAAGCTCTTCTAGCTAAGTATGGGGTTACTCACAAGATCGCTACCCCTTACCATCCACAAACAAGTGGACAAGTTGAGATCTCAAATAGGGAGATCAAAGGAATCTTAGAGAAGACGGTTTCAAGGACTAGGAAGGATTGATCCTTGAAACTAGATGATGCATTATGGGCATACCGGACTGCGTACAAGACTCCCATAGGAACCACACCATACAACCTTGTGTATGGGAAGTCTTGTCACTTGCCGGTGGAGTTGGAGCACAAAGCGTTTTGGGCTATCAAGTGGCTGAACTTCAGCATGAAGGAAGCGGGAGAGAAGCGTCTCCTCGACATCAATGAGCTGGATGAACTCCGCTTGAATGCTTATGAAAACGCTAAGATCTACAAGGAAAGAGCAAAGCGTTGGCATGATAAGCATATCATTCCAAAGGACTTCAAAGAAGGAGATCAAGTTCTCCTCTTCAATTCAAGACTTCGCCTCTTTTCAGGTAAGCTTAAATCCCGTTGGACCGGACCTTTTCTAATTAAGCGTATTTTCCCCCATGGTGCAGTTGAAGTATGGGGTGAAGCGAGCGGAAGTTTTAAGGTGAACGGCCAACGACTCAAGAAGTACACGCCGGAACTCCAAACTGAGGAGTTTGCGCCTACCGCACTCGAATAAGTGCGAGTTTGGTCTAGCTACGGACCTTAAACAAAGCGCTTCTTGGGAGGCAACCCAAGGTATTGCATTTTTGCTTTAGCTTTCGATTCATAGATTAGTTTAGTGTAAACGTTTTTGCTTTATTTTTGCCTCGATTTCTTCCGGTATGTTCGTGTTTTTGGATGTAGGATCAATGGAAAAGGAAAAGAGGAGGATGATGTTGAAGAAGAGCGACGAAATTTGGACTTTGGAGCTTTACAGAGGGTTCCACGGTCTAAATTACGGTCGTCATTGCTACAGTGGCCGTAATTTCCAAAAGCCTTTGAAAAATCACCAAAACCACGGTTCCGTACACTTCCACGGCCGTGGAACACCCCGACAGACCGTGATTTTCAAAATTTTGCCTGCAACTATATAAGCCACATTCTTCACAAATCCATCCCAAAAACCCCTCTTTCCACGACCTAAGTGCCGAAACACCACGACCCCTCTCAAATCTTCGTTTCCTAATCGTTTTCAACGATTCTTCTTCCCAAACTGCAGCAAATTCAACCACAAACGAGATCCAAGCAACGAATCGAACGGAAATTCACCAACAAACGCGCATTTCGGATTTTTCAATCCGAAAAAAGAGGTTTTCTTTTCCTTCTTGATTTTCGCCAATTTGGTTCGTTTTTGCTATAGATTTTTAGGAAGAACTGATAGAGACTGGAAGGAATTAGCCTAGGACTGCTTGTTGTGGTGATTGATTGCTGATTTGCAGAGATTTGTGGTTTTCTGAGACGAATCACGGTCTCTGGGTAAACCACGGCCGTAATTCTTGAAGAACATACCGTAATTTTTGAGCAGAATGGATTTTGTAAGGAGAGTTTCGGGAAGGATAAAAGAGAAGAAGGGTAACCAGAATAAGAAGAGGAAGGGTAATCCCTCCTCCTCCTCATCCTCTAGGGCACCACCACCCTCTTCACCTTCACCTCCATCCTCACCTTCACCTCCATCTTCACCCCCTCACCCTAGAGTCCCGACCATACACGATGATCATCTTGCTGCACTTGATAAGATCAAGGAGAGGCCAGTGATTGGCCCTAGATATTTGTTATTGGAGGATCTAGTTCCTCTCAACATTGTTGATGACCTCACTTGGCTCTTGGATAGAGCCGGATTAGTTGTCTTCTCGGCTATCCGAGAAGACGCATATGAGGAGATTACACGGGAGGTTGTGACATCCTTTGAGCACAACCACGTCGATAGGACCGTCTCTTTCCGCCTTATGGAGAGAGATTATCAGTTGAGTATCCGTGAGTTTGGGACGATTTTTGGGTTCCATGAGACCTTCAATGGTCGATTTCCGAGTGGTGTTTATCCCAAGGACTTTTGGGAGGAGGTTGCAATGATCTACGCCGACGAGGACCGTTGGCAACCCGCTGATACCAAGGCTAGATTGATGTACCATCTAGCCTTGAAGATAGCTCACCGTGTTCTTTCGGAGTGTCTCTTTCCTAGGACGGAGACGCCCCAAAAGATCAAGGCGGATGAGCTATTCTTGCTCTATTGCATGCTTTATGGACGCCGTGCAGATTGTGCTACTCTCTTGGCTGCTACGATGAGCAAGCTCAAGAACAAGAAGAAGGGGAACATTGGATATGGTGGGATAGTTACCCACATTGCTAGGAGTTTTGGTGTCGACTTTTCTGCTTGCACCCGCATACCGGCCGTACCTTTAGGGCTACATGCTTTCATGGTTAGGGGTCTCATTTTCCCCACACATAGAGGTCCGCCTTATGCGGGCATGCCTTGGGAGACTAGGACGGGGAGGGGTATAGAGTGGCTGCCAGAGTACTCCATTATGGCGGGACGCCATAATTGGAAGGAGACGTTCGCTGCAATGCATGCGAACAGGATAGTAGCTCCCCTTATGTCCCACCACCGGTTGTCGAGGAGGAGGATATGGGAGATCAGTTTGAGAGTGGAGGAGGAGCCGAGCAGGAGTTTGGCACGTTTCCGGACCAGCCGGAGGCGGCCCCAGATATACCTAGACGCTCTCCACGCCCAGCTAGAGCCTCAGGCTCGTCATCTCGCCGCGCTAGCGTGAGTGAGAGGCCCACGTGGATGACCACACCTCCCACATGGTATGGCGTTCCCCCTCCTTGGTCGACAGAGCAGCCAGCAGCACCTCCACCAGCACCAGCACCATCCGACGCCCCAGCATGGTACAGTCAGGCCCCGGGATGGTACGAGCAGATGCCGGATTGGGCTACCGGACTTTCAGAGAGAGTAGGAGCGCTAGAGATCCGGGCGGATGCTAGAGACGGACGTTTAGACGACCTTGACCACATGATGAGGGACGTCTACCGCCAGCAATTTGGGCGGCCCTACGACTCCAGCTTCTCTCCATTCCCGCCTCCGCCGGCGCCGTAGTGATTGGATGCATCACCGTTCGTTTTAGACATTCCCGCCACCACTTTGTGAGTTTCTTTTTCTTTTCTTTCTTTTCTCTCTTTCTTTTGAAAATTAGGGACAATGTTCGTCCTAAGTATGGAGTGGGATGTACTAAAAGTTTGTAATAACTCTACTTACTATGCTTGCTTTCAATTGAGACTATCATTGCATGTTCATTATTTGTTTCACGTTTCATTATCGCATTGCATGAAAAAGAACTTGAAAAACCATAAAAATTGAAAAAATTTTTGAAAAATTTTGTGCTTCTAATGAATTGAGATGATTTCTATGATAATCACTACTTGTAAATTGAGTTTGATGACAATTGCATGCTTAAAAGAATTGTGAATTGAAAAGAAATTGAATGAATAAATTTTACCTCTTTTGCAAGTTTCATAATGTGAAGAATGTTACCTAAATCATGTTGAGAAATTGAAGTTGAAATCACACTATAAGTTCTTATACTTCTTGTTGAAATGATTAAGGCAATTCGAATTTTCTTTTTTCTTTCTTTTTGACCATTTCAGCTCCTCATTGAAATATTAGCCTCCTTTACCTATCCGGGAATTTGGAGAAGTGAATGAAAAAGGCATGTTTGATGTGGGAGGGCCATGAGAGCAAATTTATAAAACTAGAATCAAGCAAGCGAACCCGCAGTGTACGGATCGACGTAGTTAAGCAAGAATTCCAGAGTATCGAACACAGGGATTTGGGTGGGAACAAATTCAATTGTAGATTATCAAGCGAGTAAATATGAGAGTTTTGCAAATATTGGGAAAAACAACAATCCTAAAGATCCAAGTATCCAGCTGTGGCAATCGATTCAAGATATACTAATGATATAAAGACAGAGTTGAGATATGCAAAGGTATGCTAATGTAAGGTAATCGTACGGTGAAGTTCCAAAAACCTTATATGACTCACCTACAAGACACTCCCTATACAGGTTGTTGAGGCTCAATATAGAAAGGTTCTAAAGGCAAGAATTAATGTCAAATACCCAAACTTGTAATCCAAGGATCAAGACTAACTTAGCCGATTACGGTTATGACACTCACAATCGAGGTAGAGGTTGTTGAGGCTTCACTACCACCTAGAAAAGACAAGTCTAAACTAAATTAAAGCAAATCTTTAACTTTGGATTAAAGTAAAAGCAGGTTCGTAAACTTAAGGGAAATTACGGTTAGATCTTGAGACTCCACGGCCGTGGAACTCAAGAACAGCCCGTAATTTAGGGTTCGTCGACGATTCTCTCTAACTCTCAGGGTCTAATCTGTTTACGATCGATCTATCATCATCTAAGCCACAACTATCAACCCTTCACCTTAGAATTGTTAAGGGTTTCTAGCCAATAACAGTCATATTGATATTAATTCAAGAATTAAAAGATAGAAAGATGAAAACTTTCAAGAACTTTCAATAATCTCCAAACCAATCTCAAAGTCACAATCAAGAACAAATATCGTCACAAGATTCGTAATAGAACAAACAAACACAATCTTAGGAAAGAGGGAAGAACGGGATGTCAATCCGTCTTCTAAATCAAACCTAAACAAGAAGAGAAGTCTTCTTGCAAGAAACCTTCCGAATCTTCCGTCAATCCGGGAAATATGGAAATCCCAACGATAATCTCCACCAAGTGCGAGATTAGGGAAAATCCAAGTACGAACTTTGATCTCCAACAAGATCTCCCAATTGCCTTTAAGCGAAATGTAAGCGTAGATGCGAAATGAGGTGTAAGCGTCGATAAGCGAGGATGACGGAATCTTGCTTCGTCCGTCTTTTTATAGGGCAAGATAAAATATCGGCCCGGCCCAATCTTCAAAAGATCGTGGCTTCAAAATGTGGCGAAAAAGATCGCCAAGATCACGGTCGTGGAAGATTCCACGACCGTAATTTAGAGGGTGGATTATGTCACGGTTTGAACCATATGTTCCACGGCCGTAGTAGTTACTGGAATGCACCACGCCTCTCTTTGCAGTATTCCACGGCCGTGGAACCAAACGTGGTTTGTAGTACGGCCGTATTTTAGAGCGTGGATTAGGGCAAGAACGTGATTCTTCCCTAGCCTCGTGCATTCCTTAAGTTGAACTCCAATTTGCTCCTAAGAATGCCCTCAATCCATGGACATATTCAATCAACTCTTCCTTTGCTTGATTCCGTTCGGAAATGACTCTTAATCACCTATAATCAACATAAAGCTAGTGTAGACATCCATATCGACAATATAGGCAATACTAGCTCACATATGCAACGATACTCAATCAAAGACTATCAATATGAATCAAATACGTTTAGAAAACGTGCCTAAAATATCACAATATTTCATGCTAACAGTCACTTTACCGATCAAAACAATAAGCGTTTCATTAGAGGCAATAGGAAGAGTTCCCTCCTCAAAGAAAGTTCTAATGAATTTGATCAAAGAATTCCCAACCACAGGCCACAATCTTTTGTAGAACACTGGTTGATATCCATCAGGTGTCGGAGCTTTAAGAGAGCCCATACTTTAATAGCTTCTCAGACTTCCAAATCGTTGCAAGATCTATTCAATACCTCAACTTGGTTGTGCGCCAAACTAGGGAACTCCCCCCTCGGGATACAGCTAAGGGTGGGGAGATTTAAAGGACCATACAAATTCCGGAAGTATGTCTCAGCATGCTCTTCCAGCTCCTTCTTATCCAAACACCAAGAGCCATCATCCATTCTCAACGCATCAACTCTGTTACCTTGTCTTCGGACCACTGTGGAGAGGTGAAAAAAGGTAGTGTTTCTATCTCCATTCATAAGCCAATCTTGTCTTGATTTCTGACACCAGAGCATCTCTTCTTGTGCAAGTACACTCTCTAATTGAAGTTTGGTTTCGTGCTCCGTCGTAATCAATTCATCCGTGAATAACTCAGCTAGCTTCAAACCGATCTCCTCCATCAGTCGAATAAGAGCTTCTTTCCGGGTATGGATGTGAGAACCAAGTTTCTTGGAATCTAAACGGTCTTCTATGGGGCTCATATCGATCATTTCTTTTCAGTGAGAGCAACAAAGGATTATGTCCGATGACATTCTAGGCAGGTGTCTAACGGATGCCTCTGGCCATAGCAGACGGCTGCTAGGTGACATCAGAATACGGTCCAGCCTTTTAGAGATTCTTGTTCTTGTATTCTCACCTCGGACCCATGTAAACGGAGAACCTTGAAAGCACATATCAACAAGGTGGGTAGTTCAACCACTCTCCAAAAGCTAACGCTTCTCTCGACAACCTTTCTGACCCTCCTTGACGCTCCTCCAAGCTCTTAATGATATTAAAGTCTCCACCAATAATGAGAGGTTCCATGATTGAACTTACCAGATCTCCTAGTGTTTCCCAAATACCTTCACGTCGAGCCGGATCCGGACATATATACACCACAATTAAGTGGCATGGAGATACATCCCCTCCTATCATTGCATGAATATACTGTCTGTTCTTAGTAATAATTCTCAACGAACATACCGAGCTTTTCCAAAGCAGCCAGTTCCCTCCGCTTTGGCCTTGTGCTTCCACTCTATCATTAGAATCAAAACCCATACGGTTACATATACCTGTTGTTGTATCCCCAGAGCAATGAGTTTCAAATAATGTCGTAAAGTGAGGCTTGTGTTTCCTAATCATGTATCACATGGACCGGCGAAAACTAGGTTTCACTGTTCCCCGTCAGTTCCATAATAGACCTATCATTAAATAACAGAAAGAAAGGATCCAATTTCCAAAATTCAGCAGTTTTGTGAGTCTGGTACTATGGAGACTTGAGATCCACTACTTCCTGTCAGGATCTCAATCTTAATACCTTCCCTGCCCTCAATTGGCGCTTTCATAGGCATCTCTGATGTGTTCACTTGACCTTGTGCCTTGAAGACGACATCTTTTGGTACTGCTCGATGAAGAATCTTAATAGGACTATTAGTCGAGGACGTAGGATTGGCAAGTTCTAAGTCAGTACTCGCCTTACCCTTTTTTTCCAGCATGGGACCCGATGGAAGAACTTGAAGTGGTTGCAATTCCCCAACTTTCTTAACATGGTTACCTTGTCGAGCATGTTTTTTGTAGTTATTTTTTGAGACGTAATTTGCCCCGGGAATTTGTCTCTTGAGATCCCTCGAATCCTTTCTGGCAGCCACACCATCTTTCACTACTTGCATGTGATGCCCTTTATCTCCTTGCCCATCTTGGTTACCAAAATCAACTCTTTTTGGTTTCTATATGTCGGCATTAATGGTCAAAACTCCTTTGCCTTTTGGATAAGGCTTCCTTCTAGGGACCACCATCCATGGTCCCAAGCTTGCCTCCTCTATAGGTTGCACATCCTCTCCTATGACCTGAGTGGGCGCCTGATTAATAGGGATCTCTGGTACAACTTCTTCGAGGGTCTCCATATTATTTCCCCCCTGTGTACTAGGGACCTTCTCGATAACCTTGCATTTATCTGTCGTATGTCCGTAGCATCCACAATCGAAACATATTGCGTGGAGATTTTCATACTCTAGTAGTAGTCTCCTCCCATTCAAAATAACGTCACCTTTCAACGGTCGATTCAAGTCTATACCCACACAGATTCTAGCATATTTGCCTCTTCCCATTTGTAGTGTAGTATCGTCAATTCGAAGAGGCTCACCTATGGCTAAAGCTATCGCCTTTAGGATTTCCACGTTGTACATCGCAAAAGGCAGGCCTGAAATTCTTACCCAAACTCCAGTAGTCGATATGACCGATGTCATTGGGTCGAAAGATGGTTGCCATTGTTGCATCAGTAGGTAGTGGCCAAACATCTTCCATGGTCCTCCGGATAGAACATCCAACATATCAGACTCCAGTTCGAATCTCACAAGAAAATAGTCATTCGGTAGGTCAATAACCGACCAACCACCCTTCGGCTTCCACAATATTTGGATAGTTTTCTCGAAAGCAGCGAAAGAGATCATCTTGCCAAGTAATTTCAGGACTACGGAGTTCCTCCACGGGGCATTGAGAACTTGCACCACATCAGGATCAATGGTAATGGAAGGTGTAGAATCTGTTCCATTAGGGAAGTCAATTTTTATTTGGCCAGTTTCCATGAGGTTAGCCGGTAGAATAGGGTTCCTATGCCACGCATTTTCACCAAAAAGAACTATACTCCATGAAGTCTGGGGTTGGGCAGCATCACCTGCAGGTTGTTGGGGATCCCCAATAAGTTCGTTGGATTTAGAGCATTCAGGAGGGGGCTTAGCATGGAGATTAGCGCAATCAATTCTGACGGCGGCGGAAGGCAAAGGATTAGGGTTGGGGGCTTTCGGAATCGCCTTCGGAGTCGCCATCAAGTTAGTCAGAGAAATTAGAATTCAAATGTCTTTTAAAACTTATGTACACATGGGAAAGGGGTAAGTGAGAGGGGAGGTGTGAGAAGAACCACTAGCCCAGCAAAAAAAATTGAAAAGTGAGGAAAGCTAGAAAGGTAGTAAAAAGTTTTTATTTTTATTAAACAAACAAGTTTTGGGCTAAATTACTAATTTTGGGTTTGGGTGGGCGACGGCCCAGTCAAGCCCACCCCTGGCTCCGCCCATGCCGCCAGATCTTCAAGGCATGAACTACTGCAGCTAACTCGAGGTCATGAGTTGGGTAATTCTCCTCATACGTCTTCAATTGTCGAGACGCATAAGCGGTCACCCTACCTCGCTGTATCAATACGCATCCCAAGCCAAGCTTGGAAGCGTCACTATAGACCACAAAGTCATTTGTGCCCTCCGGCTGTGCTAAGATAGAAGCGGAAGTCAAAC
The DNA here is from genome assembly GCA_033239125.1 of Fagopyrum homotropicum. Lineage (NCBI taxonomy): Eukaryota > Viridiplantae > Streptophyta > Magnoliopsida > Caryophyllales > Polygonaceae > Fagopyrum > Fagopyrum homotropicum. The sequence goes on along the minus strand of BSWB01000001.1, from coordinate 136,270,549 downwards.
GTCTCTTCAGCTCCTCAAAACTCTGAGTACACGGCTCGGACAATACAAAGCGGGTAACCTTCCTTAACAGACTGATAAGTGGTCATGCAATCACAAAAAACCCTTTCCCAAATCTACGGTAATATCCGGCTAAGCCAAGGAAGCTACGTACTTCCTCGACATTTGTCGGAGTCGTCCAAGCTGCAGCAATCGCAATCTTTGCAGGATCAACCTTGATCCCTTCGGCGGAAGCCACATGACCTAGAAAGGTCACCTCAGACATCCAAAACTCGCACTTAGAGAGCTTGACATACAACTCTCTATCCTACAAAACTCGCAACACCGTTCTCAAATGTCTTGCATGTTCCTCTATGCTACGAGAGTACACTAGGATATCGTCAATGAAGACCACCACAAACTGATCCAGGACGTCGATGAAGATGTCATTCATCAACTCCATAAAGATGGCGGGCGTATTCGTGAGCCTGAATGACATCACTACAAACTCGTAGTGGCCATATCGAGTATGAAATGCCGTCTTGGGCACATCTTGCTCTCTCACTCTCAACTGGTGATATCCAGATCTCAGATCTATACGGGAAAACACAGAACCTCCCTTCAACTGATCCTACAAGTCATCAATGCAGAGTAGCGGATACTTGTTCTTGATGGTCACCTTGTTGAGCTCTCGGTAGTCGATACACAGCCTCATCAATATGTCCTTCTTCCGCACGAAGAGGACCAACACACCCCATAGGGAAACGCTAGGGCGGATAAAGCCCTTCTCTGCCAACTCCTCGAGTTACCTCTTCAGCTCCAACAACTCGACAGGCGCCATACGATATGGTGCCTTCAAGATCGGTCTCATCTCGGGCTCTAATTCAATGCTGAAATCCACGCTCCACTGTGGCGGTGAGCTGGATGGCTCGTCAAAAACGTCGGTGAACTCTCACACGACTGAAATGTCCTGTAAAGATGGAATCTCACCTTCCTTCATGGCATAACACCAGAAGACCTCGCAACCCTGCGCAATCAGCCTCGCCGCTCAGACTACGCTGATGACCGAACCAGATTTTCCAAGGTCCCAACCTCAGAAAACCTCAATCTGACCCGTCACGATAGTGACCGATAAGGTCCGTCTACCAATATCTAGGACCACACCATGGTGTTCCATTCGATCCATACCTAGAATGACTTCCTCGTGTCCTAATGTCATGACAAAGAAGTCTACAAGTAAATCACGAGTCCCTAAATGAATGGGATAATCACGTATCTTGCGGGTACCTCGGACCTTACTACCATCGGATAACCCTATAATAAAGGGTATCCCCTCAACCGTATCTAAATCCAAATGCTCAACACATGCATCGGAAATAAATGAGTGTGTAGCACCCGCATCAAAAAGAACTCTAATAGGTAAACCATTAATACGAATGATACCTGTAGTAGCTAGGATTGGCGGCTCCTCAGCGCTCCACAACTCAAAAACACGAGTCTGTTCTCCTCTAGTATCCTTGGTACCTCCACCACGGCCCTTGCCTCTACTCGGTCCTGACACAAACCCCTGAGTAACAATATGATCTAGGACTCATTGTTATCCTTGTGACTGATACTGAGACGACCTTCAAACCACCTCTGGCAAAACTAGCAGGAGAAGAACCCTGTTGAGATGAAGACTTGCCCTATCGGCAATAAACAACTCGATGACCTAGCTTGCCACAAGATTAGCAAGTCATTAGCGGTTGCGGGCACTCAGGCCGCATATGTCCAAAATCACCGCAGTTGAAACACTGTCATTCCCTATCCGCAACTTGTGCGGTGGAGGGCTAACTCTGGCGTCTTTGGCTCCGTCCCGAACCTAACGCTCCAACACCACCACTGGTCTGCCCAACCTTTTGTCTCTTCTCAGACCCTCCGGTCTGAGAAGCCCTTCTATGTCCACCTTGCTCTCGCTCATAAGTCGAGGATCTATCATGATAATCTATCAGGGAATCACTACGGAAACTTGCCATGTAGGAACGGCTACTCTCCCTTAGTCGGCAGGAGAACAGATACACGTGATGATCCTCTAGAGATGCAGTTGGACCCAGTAGCGCCAGTTCCTCTTGGAACCTTCTGATCTCCTCGGATACAAGAACGTCCTCGAATTTAGCCTCTACAAAATCCTGTAGTTTCTCCCTCTTAGTGAGGCAGGGTAGAAATGCTCTCTAATCAAACTCCTCATCTGGTCATAGCTGGCGACTTGACTCTACATGGTCCTCCACTAATGTTGGGATAAATCACGAAAAGAGTCTGCACTAACTCTATCCGTCTATCCTCTGGACATCTAATAGACTCAAGGGTTGAGTCTACATGCCCAATCCACAACTCGACCTCCAAGCCTACCTTTCCAACGAAAGGGGGTACTCCCATCTGGTGAAACACCTTCAACCAGGAATCAGGTCTTGGTCCTCTAGGCTCCTCTCGAGTCCTAGCAACCTCACCAGCCCGTGCCGGTATGACTGACACTAGAATAGCTCCCTAGGACATCTCAGAAGATCTCACATGTGTTGGAAAATTTGGGGCACGTCTACTTGCCCTAGTAGCCTCCTCAACTCGACGAATATAAGCGCAAAACTCTGGTCTCCTCATCGAGACATGATCTAAGTCATCTGACTGGACTGGCTGAGATCTTTGTCTCGCTGGCATCCCGTTCTCAGACTCGGGAACGACGCTCTCAATAACCTCCTCAGGTCTATCCTCCGTTGTAGGCGGATCAATGATGGGAACTAGTCCCTGACCTATAACTACCGGAGGAAGAGGGGGTCTACCTTTACCTCGTCCTACTATAGATGTTGCTCTAGTCCGAGCCATATATGGTATACACATATCTAACGTAAAGGATAACTAATATCATATATACATATCAAGTCCACATATACTTGTAGTCTAGTATATATATATATATATATATATATATATATATATATATATATATGTATGTATGTATGTATGTATGTATGTATGTATGTATGTATGTATGTATGTATGTATGTATGTATGTATGTATGTATGTATGTATGTATGTATGTATGTATGTATGTATGTATGTATGTATGTATGTATGTATGTATGTATGTATGTATGTATGTATGTATGTATGTATGTATGTATGTATGTATGTATGTATGTATGTATGTATGTATGTATGTATGTATGTATGTATATATATAAAACTAAACTGTTGAGATCCATGAAAGGAGTGATGACTTCCCGTACATTCTATCCCCAAATCGATTGTGAACAGGTTTAAAACCAAAACTTCTTTTGAAAACTCAAACCCCTTTCGGATTTTGTTATTTTATCTATTTGGCCTTTCAAGAAGATGGTGAGTATCATTATTGTCAACCTAAGGCTCTGATACCAACTTTGTAACACCCCAAATCCGTAGGAAACGGAGTGCTACGGGGCTAGGACCTCACTATGGGTCTTGACCCTAGTTTGACAACAAGTTCACTGGATCTTACAACAAGGCACAAACAAATATAAAACCATCTTTATAAAACAGAAACATCAAGTATCATAATACATACAAAACCCCACAGCCGAGTATAAAACATCCACAATGTATATATAACACAACCCAAAAGCCGATAGCATCCTATATGTACGGAAGTTCTCGGTTGATCACTCCTCCAGATCACTCTATAGTCTTCCTAACTTGCAAAGGATCTATAACACGGTATGATACCGTTAGCTAACAACTCATATATAAGATAATGCATAAGCACTTATACACATCAAAATAACGATAAACACCAAACATGATATCGCACATTTGTCTGTTTAATTATCTTTATAATGTTATACACTCAAACCCACAGTTATGGTTGTGACACGAGAAATACATCATTCTCGCTTCTGGGTCCCATAACCATCTGGAGTGGAATCAGGTGCACGCCCCGTATACCATATGGGGTGGTGACGTACCCTGCCCGTATACCAGGTCTGACCTGCCCTCAAAGAACCTCCCAAACTCACTACGGAGAAAATGGGAAAGGTTATCACCGCCCGCTTTAAGGGGGCCAATTATGTCGGTAATAATCAATATCATATGCTATAAAGCACATAACAATCACCACTCAGGCATGCATCCAATATAGGAATGCAGCTAAGTAAGTCCCAAAGACTTACTTGAATCACAATATAATCCTCAACCACGATCAATCCTCCAATTCCATAGAAATGAACTCTACCTAATAACAATGTATAAAGATACATCAAACCTCGTATCATCGCTAAGGGATCACACCTAGACCCAAAGGATCCATACGGATCATAAACATCGTATAACCTCGAATACCATACTAAACCTTAAAGCCATATCAGGGCATACATCATCATCATGATATCATCATTATACTCACATACATATATCCTAACATGCTTCTAAACCAAAGCTCAAGACAAGGAAAGGATTTAGAACATACCAACACTTGGGTAAGTTTTGAAGGAAGGCGCACCCGCATAAAGAAATAGGCGGGGGCGGTGACAAGTTGCGACAGCGGGAAGAAGACGCCGCAGGGGCGGTGACACGCTCTAGCTGCAGGGGTGGCGATGACAAACCGCAGGGGCGGTTTCCTTGACAGAGGACAACTCTCAAAGGTTGTTCGACCACTCTCTCACTCGATCCTTCACCACTCCACCTCAGGGAGTAACCAAGGCTGAAGAGCCAACATATACATACATACATACACATTCAAAACATCCATAAACTCATCACAACAAGATCCAACTTGTTGGGTCAAGAAAGGAGAAAGGAAGAAGAACCAAAAGAAGAGAAGAGGAGGGAAAAGCTCACCACTCTTCTATTAATCCAGATGAAAAACCTCAGCAGCCTACAAACACTATAGATACATCATCATCAAAATACTTCCAAACTTGAAGAAGAAGAAGAAGAAGTAGAAGAAGAAGAAGAAGAACGTGAACTAGGAGGAGAAGGAAGCTGGAAGAAGAAGAAACCCTCATCTGAAGGAAGATGAGGAACTTATAAGGTAATAAAGCGGAAAGCAAAGTCAAAGAAGACGACATGACCACCGCCTATGCCGCGACCGCGGTCCCAACAACGCCGCACCTACAGGAAGGAACCAACACGGTTGCGGGATCCTAATAAAGAGAAGGCTATCACAATATAGACGTAGAAACAATGCATATACAATTTCTATAAGAGGGGCAACATTATATAATATATGGATTATTCGATATAATCCTTATCTCTTAGCAACATTCATTAACACATAATTGTGGAGGTCTTCTCAACGATTTTTGTTGTAAAATATCTTTATACATACGTATATAAAGGACGTGATAAAATAAGTTTTTCCCTAGCGTCGGATAAATCAACATTACGAGAGGAGATAAAAGCTTAATAAAATGGAAGATGAATATCTCCTCCAAAAGCAGTATGGAGAACTTTTGTCTTTAATTTATACGATATAAATATACCAGTAATTCCACCCCAAATACATTTACCTTTATGCACCCATTAGCTTTTTTTTCCCAAAACGAAACACTCGAAAATATTATTTCAAACAGGGGCCGACAAATAACAATGTTAGTAACATTTTTCAACACAAATAAAGAAGCACAATCTGACACGAAGTACTTGTACGCTGATTTCCCACAATACTAAGTATGGAACTCATGTAACAAATCTTGAAAAAAAGAGACCAAAGAACATCAGTTGACCGATCAACATATGCCAATCATTGTGAAGGAGAGTGGTATTATTTGCGACTTTTACTTTCACATATAAAAGGCTCAACATCATTTGAGGTTTTATTAACAATAAATGGACACAAATGCGCTACCTGCAAAGAAGCCGCACTACAAAATGAATTAGTAGAAGACTAGAAGCAAACAAGATACTGATATGTGCATGCAAGGAGCAGTGAAAACTCAAATGCCGCAGAAATTCCGTAGACTTTTTGCAACATTACTTATTTTTTGCACACCAACAAGTCCTCAAACTTTATGGGAAAAGTATTATGGTTTACTTTCTGAGGATTACGCAAGACAACACTCTACCGATAAAAATTATGTATTCAAATTAATATGGGTAGAAATAATATATGTAAAGAATGAATAAATCTTTAACAAACTATCAAATTAAAAACATAATACCATTAGAAGAGGACGAGCTATCGTCAACTAGAGAAATAATTGAAACATTATATTCACATATCCCAAAACAATATGTCGGTCCACCGAAAGCATTAAACATTCAACAAAAAGCAGCATACAAAACAAGAATGCGTTATATCAAACAAAACAAAGTATGAGATTTTTTCGTTGATGCTCCTGGTGGAACCGGAAAAATATTAATTTATTGTGCACTATATGCAAAAATTAGAGCTATGAACAAACTTGTACTTCCAACAACTACATCCGGAATAGCCGCATCAAATCTACCAGTTGGTCGAACTGCACATTCCCGATTCAAACTCCCAATAGACGACACCAGTTCTCAAACATGTAACGTTTCAAAACAAAGTAGTTTAGCACAATTACTACGACAAACTTCACTAATTATATGAGACGAAGTACCAGTGGCCAAAAAACAAAATATTATTTGGTGGAAAAATAAATGTATTCGGAGGTAACTTTAGACAAGTACTACCAATTATACCACAACAATGACAACGAGAAGCAATTGATGCAAGCTTAGTCAGCTCAAGTTTATGGTCATATCTAATAAAATGTAAACTTACCACAAACATACGTGCAAAAAAAGATAGTGAATTCGCAAACTTTTAACTAAGATTAGGTAATGGAGAATTGCAGACAAAAGAATAAGCTTACATATTTGCCCCACCACATAATTTCGTGCCATAAAATTAATGATAATTCTACCGATTTAATAATAAATATAATTTTTTCAGAAGTACCACGATGATGGAAATACGTAATGATATATTAACTCCAAAAAATAAAGATGCATATTTCATAAATGACACATTACTCGCACATTTCTCATACACACTAAGAACATATACAAGTTTGGACTCCGTTGTTGATGATAGTTGCAACTTTTACCCAGCATAATTTCTCAATACGTTAACTCATTTGAAACGAGCCCTCACAACCTGTATTTAAAACCAAATTCTCCAATAAGTTTATTACATACTCTAGACCCACCAAACGAATTATGTAACAGAACAAAATTAGTCTACAAAACTTTTGGCAAAAACCTGATCCACTATGAAATTACAATGGACTACTAAGTAGGGGAAGATACATTTATTCCAAAAATCACATTACGCCCATCATCTACCAAATATCCCTTCTCATTTCAATAAAAAACAGTTTCCAGCTAAGCTCTTCTTTGCAATGACAATAAATAAAGCACAAATACAAACATAAGAAAAAGTAATTATATATCTACGACAACCATGTTTCGCACATGGACATACATACGTTGCTCTTTCCCGCACAAAAAGGTCTAATTTACTGATATTCAACAACAATGACGACAAATAAGTCATCATTTCATAAAAAAACACGGTGTCATTCGAATAATTAAAAAAAGCTGACATACAACGTACTGAAACAAGAGCATGTTAGACATTGAAATTATTCAACAACTACCCAAAACAGTAAGTAAACAAGTAACTGGACACATTCACACAGTCAATCGAAAAGTGGGACATAAAATACACAATAAGAAACATCCTTTAGATCACCACAATAATACAAGGGCTTTGAGATGCAGCGCACAAGCGGAAACCTGAGAGTCTGAGACGGTCGCCATGCGCAACAACGAAATCAACAACGAACAAGTTACACACCAACAAACACACAAAAGAAACATATCGTACCACATCATGTTCTTATGTGTTTTTTTTTTATTGTAACACTAATGTAACTCTTATCCCTCAATCAATTACTATCAACATACCAATATCGATTGCCTACTAACTACACAACTCCCGAGTTAATCAACATCATAATTCAACCCGTTAAATTAACGGCGCTCGTACGTATAACACACATCCTTCCTAGTAAATTACAAAAGGTAGGCGATTTGTTAAAAACTTATTTTAAAAAGTGATTATTTTTCTAAACAAAAATTTTATTATAAAACTTATATTGTTTGACCTGTAAAAATTATTTACAAGAATTAAATTTTTCACGCAAATATAATTTATATGCACTTATTATCGTATTAATTTTTGTCATATTTTTATATATTTACTCATCAAACATCAAGTATATTTTGTAACTAAATTTTTCTTCAGTTAACCTTCAAAATAATTAAATTCATCCAAAATACCCGGTTAATGATTATCCCAATCAACTGAATCAAATTTGTTTCTTCTTTTTTATCATGGAAAAATAAAGTATCGAGTCGCTTAAGATCACACGGACGAGGGTTCGTGTCGGACGATATTTGTTGGCCGCTGTACCAAAGTCCCTAACAATCACCCTTTCTCTCTCTCCCTCCTCCCTCAACTCTTGCCTAACCCTTTCTTCGTCCCTTTCCCTTCCGACTCTCTCCATTGAACCCCATTAGCACGAACCAAAGCAATTCTCCAAATCTCATTACAATAGCTGTTATCCCCATATTGCCTAAACGAAAGGCAACAAAAAAAAGAAAACAAAAAAACAAAAGCGAGTCCTATGTGACATGATGTTCTTCTCCTCTTCTTCCTGGTTTTCAATTTCAACTTCCTCAAACATTTACCTTATTCTCCCCTCTTTCTCTTCCTTCCAATCCAAAACCCCCATTTCCCCCCTTTATTCCAATGCAAATCCATGATCCAACCTCAAATCCTTCTTCTCCAAACCCTAAACCTCCTCTTCTCGATCAACCCACATCACATATGGCCGTTTCTTCCCCGATCCGGTCTCTAAACCCCTCGCCAGTCCAACCCGACTCCGAACCCGCCGCAATTACAAATACCCTTAACGTAGAACCCGCTCAAACCAACGGAGACGCTCAAATTGGGGATGAAAACAGCAATACCCATGGCAAAGAAACCAGTGGTAAGAGTAGCAAGAAGCCCATCAACGACGTCGTATTGGTGAGGAGGGAAAGGCCCTCTAGGGCGTGCACAGCACGTGCTAAGTTGTATGTTGAGCCTCCGTTGGTTGAACGCCGGCCGAGGCCGGTGAAGAAGGAGAAGTTTAAGGTGGTGGAAGAGGTTGAGGAGGTGGAGGTGGAGGATGAGGATGAGGAGGAAGAGGGGCAGAAAGGACAATGTAGTAAAGTTGTGACTTCATTGGTGAATCCTCCTCCGCCTGGGCAGTTACCCAGGTGGAATTTGAGGGCTATGTGGGAGTTTGCTTCCGTACTTAATTTTCTTAATGTGAGTTTGGGTTGTATAAAGGTTATAATTTTGGGTCTTGTTTACCTCTCCAGGGTTTAATTTCTGATGTAAGTGTTTTTTTATTTGTCTTGTGGGTGGTAGGTTTTTAGGCAGGTTTTGAATATCAAAGTGGAGTTCTCTGCTGAGGAGTTGGAGACATCACTCATAACACCCAATAATACATTGAGCGACATTCACATTCCATTGCTCAAGGTTGGTTATTTTCTCCTTTCTACACTTCTCAAACTTTTAAGTTTCCATCTTTATGTTCTGCTGGCTCTCTTGGTTTGGTTATAACTGGGAAAACGATTAAAATGTAGTATCTATTTGTATGTGCAATTAATTGAAGCGTGGATGCATTTGAATTGTTCTTGGTGTTTAGAAATGTGACTGATGTAGATTCTTATCTAGCATTAGGCAGCTTACATTAGTAACATTCTTCTCAATAAATGGTTGGGAAGTTGTCTGTTTCTCTGTTCCACTAACATTATGTTGCATATAGGATTTGAACATCTCAAAATAACACTTGTAACTGATTAGGATAAAGAAAACAACATTTTTTTTGGGGGCAACTATTTTGTCTTTCTGGAAATATCACAGGCTTAATCTAGTCTTGCCTTTCTAGCGCTGCTGCTTTTTCATGCGGTAAGTTTAGTCGTTTATAATGTACGGCTTTAGGATGTGACCAATTTGTGTGTAATCCCATTGAATTATATAGGGATTTATTATGGAAAATATTTTCCAGGCATATACACATCTCTAGACGTAGGCAGTGTTCTAAAAGGCAATAGGCGCACTGTGCCTAGGCACGCCTCTTTGAAGATTTTGTAGTAAAGCACCTAAATTCATATTAAATCGAAAACAAAGTTCAATTGTTCAACAAATAACATGGTAGGTTAAGAAAACAAAAACAAGCAAGAAATATGAGCTCGGAAGTAGAAAAAATATAGTTCTTGTAGCGAATGCAGATTGTGCAAAGGGCACAGCCGAAGAGTTCATCATTTAAGATGGAAGGGAAAATGGGAGGGTTGGATGGAAAGGTAGATGGATGTGCAAAGGTAAATTATTTCAGGTAAAGGAGAAGAATAGAAGAAAGTTTAATAAAAAGCCATGATTCAGAAATTTATGACAATATGTGATTATATGAATGATTTTATTATTTAAGGACTTCCATTAATATCTATTTGTAAACATATGTATTTCCCTAATCAATATGTAAATATTTTTGAAGATAGGAACAGAGTATTTTTGGGGATTTTTTTTTTTTTTTTACCGATTTTGTACCAAAAAAGAAGGAATGTGCCAACAGGCGCGCCTGGGGCGTCTAGGCTGCGCCCAGTGTTCTAAAAGGCTTTAGGCGCTGGGGTCCCCTGGAGCCTAGGCATCAGGCGCATGTGCCTAGACGTGCCTGATTGAATTTTTTTTTTTGAAAAAAATATTTACATTTTATTAATAACTTGGTAGTTCAAAAGCAACAAACAAACAACCAAGAATTAGAAACTATAGTCTTTGGTTAGTGAGTTAATTAGTTAGTAGTCTTCTTCGGCGGATTCGTAGCCTTCATCGTCTTCTTCATCTTCGTACTCTAGTCCTTGTTCAAAGGTTGTGATTGGGAACTATCTTGTCCTCCTCCATTTCTAGTTGATCTAGATATAAACTTGAATCTTTCTTCATAAACTCGCTTTAGCAACTTGTCCCCATGCAAGACCCTCTTCATCTTCATAAACAAGTCCATCTTCAACGTCTTCTGGGGATTTCCCGGTCAGCAGTAATTTATAAAAGACTGAACCTTTAGTTAGTGGTTACCTAAAGTTTCCTCTGTATGGGAATGGTAGGGATTCTTTTTGGAAAAAGTGCAGAACTTTATATGCACCGATGAAGTTTAGAGAAGTCAGAAGCTGTTTACAGAAGCAGCAAAACTGATGTGTAAACTACTTATTTGACAGTTTTTAATATTTAAGTTATTTCTGAATATAATTTATTTCCTTTAAATAATATAATTAATTTTTGTCAATAAGAATAATCAACTTTTGGGGAAAAAATAATGTTTTGCTGTTTTTTTTTTTTTTAATTTATAAAAACAGCATCAGGCCCAGCTAGGCGCGCTTAGCTGCGCCTGATCAAAGGGGCTGAGCCTGAGACTCTTCAGGCGCTGGACCCCTGGCGCCTTTTAGAACACTGGCTGCGCCTGTGTGTATGAAGGTGCAGGACCCCGTGTGACTGGTGCCTAGCACCTAAGGCACACCTTTAGAACACTGTAGGTGTTTCATATTGCTCCCCGGAAGTGTTGGTTTTTTTTTCTGTAGCCCTAATTTACCACATAATATTGCACTCCGCTGTTGGTCCTGTTGGATATGGCTTTGATTTCCTTGAAACTATAATATTGAGAATTTCCACTACCAAGAGTAATATAGTTTTAATCTTGCAAGGCCTTCATCCTATTCTTCTAATGCATTGTTTTTGCCATGGGACGGGATATTTTTACTGCATAAGAATGGATGCCTGTATATCTGAGCATTTTCCACTGAAGAACCTAGAAATTTGCTGTTCAGTATAGATGTATCTATAGTCTTAACTTTTCTTCCCATTATGTGTTCTATACATCTGTATTCTTTAGATTGACATCAGGATTACTTTCCATTAAAGTACAACAGCAAGAAGGAAAAGGATCCAACATACTTTGTATTGATTAAATATTCACATATGATAGGTAGCTTAGCTTAAGTGCTGATGTATAGGGCAGCTTTCCTTCCAAACAATTACCTTTTTCTGTGGTGTCTCTCATCCATTTTCAAGGAAATTGTATAAAAAACTTAAAAAAGTATGTCCCTTTGGGCAAAAGCCTCCATGGGAGCGGTGAACTTTATTAAGAAGGGCTGTCTCTTAGCTGAGGCCAATTTTGGCCATGGGAGTAGCAGCCTTTAGTCAAAAGCCTTTCCAATCATGGCGAGCTTACATTTGAACCTTGAAAAGAAGATTCCTGGCACTTGTCCAATGTGGACTTTCAGTTTAGAGATCATATCTAGGACCTACAACTATACTGTATAGCTCTCTAAGCTATTATAGCTACAGACCTCTCTCTGGCAATGCCTTTCACTTATTATAATTGACGAGAAACTGAAACGCACAATTAGTTGTTTTAAAATGTTTTTAAATTGGTTTTCAGATAATGTGACATGGGCTGTTAATTTGAAAGATCTGGGGGCTCTTGATCCTTATAAAACTGCTTTTGCACTTGGGTATATTTTGATATTTTAGGTGATTTCCTGGGAAAAAACTTCCCCTTTTTTCTGTTAAACAGACATTTAGCAACATCATTTAACAAATCATAGCACACATTTAGAAGGATTTTTTGGTGTCTGGTTCGTGTGAGGGTATGGGTGGGATTGATAGCTTTAATATTTTGTCCTATCTTAAGATTACCATGTTTGCATTCATTTGCCAGATGAAGGCATCTCTTTACTTGGAATTAGGCATTTTTGGTAAGTCATGAAACTTGATAAAGCTTATATTCCCCCTTACAGCTTCAGCAGGGGGATAGCTTGCATCCATATAACCTATAGCCTTCACATATTGCATTATGTTGACTTTGTTCTCTGTAGTATTCACTCGTTAAATATGATACTTATATCTGTGTTGGCACCTCAATTTGCTGAACAACATTTTGAGAATGTATAGTGAGAATTGAAAGTTTATGCTTGGAGTTTCATCAAAAGTTGGTCACACTTACACTGACAGTCTATTCCCTGAAGCCTTTTTAATTTGATTGAGTGTTTATTTGACATTGTGTAGACGTTCTCCCTTGTTTAGCTTTTTTCTTGTGTCAAGTTTCACTTTGTACCGGTTGTGTACAAATTTGTCTCCTGAAGCTAGACATGATTACACACTCACAATATAGTCAATTGATTTCTGAAACTCTGTAATAAAAAAAATCGAACGTTCTTCTGCAAATAGAGAATTGTATTTTTGATCTTTTATAATTTCCTGGCTCCATTTTGGTAGGCAATTCCTCCTGTCACCAGGATGGCTTGTGGACGAGAAACTTGGGTTACAGTTCTATGCAGGAAGTTAAGAGACTGGTGGCATTGGGTAAATTACCTTACTTGCAGTGCTTTTTGGTCTTTGATGTGACCTGGATCTGTTTGATGATAATATTTTATTCTTCCTTCTAATTGCAGGTGGCTGAGGGAGAGCTACCAATTGTTGCTGCACATGGGTGAGAATTAAATAATGATCTCTTATTGTAATTTTTATTCTAAACTTAGTCTGCTCCTTTTAAAGCTTCCAATTAAAAGTTTCTGCTCTTTTCTACAATTTTAGGGCTGAAATCGAATTTTACAAGTCTCTTGATCCCTCTGTTCGTGTTGTGATCCTAAAAGCTTTATGTGACATTCGTGTTGAGGTATCCTTCAAATTTCCCCTTAGCATTTCCTGTTTAGGCTCTTAGCCGATCTGGATTTTTGTCCATACTTCTATTTTTGCTTTCGATAGTAGATGTGGAAATTTTTACTGAATTGTTGTGCATCTCTATTTGAAAAAAAGCCTTTAGTCCCTAATAAAGTTAGAATAGCTTCTTTCCCTGGTATACAATTTGCTTACAAATAATGCCCTGAACCGATTAAAACATACAATGTAAAAATATGTATGAGCCTATTTTCAATTGTAAGTTGTTGAAAAATCCACAAAATTTCATAAAAACAAGATTTGCAAATCTAAGAATGTAATTTTCACCCATGGTAATCTCCGCCATGTGTCATGCCGGGAGTAAATTAAGGCTTATGAAAATTTTCTTTAACAACTTCCACAATTATTAATTCCAAAAAATCTCATGAAAACAAGATTTGCAAATCTAATGCTGTAATTTTAACTCATGGTAAAACACATTTTATAGTATTTTCCACAACTTTTTTGAATAAAATTAATTTAAATTACCAAATTTACGAAAATATTTCATTAAAAAATACACAATATAGCTGTGGGCGGATATTAAACTGGAACCAAGATAAAAAAAAAAAGAAGTAAAAATATGTGTATTATATCATGAAATTTTTTTTATTGCATAAGTAAATTAATTTTATAATATATAGGGAGTTTGCCATTCATCGCTCCGGAGGAAACAAATAACTTGTCTATTTTAGTATATATATATAATTAATAATTAAGTTTGTAATTTTTAACTTACCAAATATAATAAATACTTTCCATTATTACAACACTGTAAAAATAAATACTAGATCATAAATAATTACCCCCCCCCCCCCCCCCCCCCCTCCCCCCTCTTTATAGTATTTTAATTTGAAGATCCAAAATTGCCTTATTAAGCATCTTGTTGTTTTTCCAAAATTAAAATGCAAATAGACTTTTAGTTATCAACCTGATTCAAAACCAACTGATACAATACCTACCAATTTTATGTTAATGCATAAAATAAGCCTACATATTGATTAGCAAATCATTATTTTTAAATAGAAACAGAAAATAGCATAAACAACTGGAGCTTGAATGAAAATGATCTAAACAGGGAATGACCTTAAATAACCCAAGAAAAGTAAAAGGGATTCGTAGTCCTAATCTTTAATTAAACAAAGAAATATTTTATATAAAGAAAAGAACAAATATTTATTATAGGTATTACCTAATTTATTAAATGTTATATAATAGTTTGTTAAAGGAAAGACATTAACTATATTTGGTGGTTCACAAGATTGAATGAACCGTTAATATTAAGAAGAGGCTGCCATGTTGTGGCAACGTGTTGTCTGTTGTTTTTTTAGTATGTATAGATAAATAGTTTTCTTTCTACCCTGATCTTGTTTACCCCTTGTAACTAAGTGGCTGATGATTGGCCTCCACTTGGAGAATATCATTTTTTAGAGATGGACTATAGCTTCTATGGTTCTTGGCCACCTTGCTTCTTGTTGAGAATGTAATTTGAAGTATATATATCTGCTTTTACATCTCATAATTTGCAGCAAGAAGATATCAGGAACTATATAGATGAGTGCATGAAACAAGGAATGCAACTTTCAACATTTCGTAAAGAACGGATCGGAGGTGATTCGCATGGGATTTCCTACTGGTACAGACTTTTGGGTGACAAATCATACCTTTTTTTGTCTCTTCTGAAAAGTTGTGTTTGCTTGTAGGAATTCTGATCTATAAATTTCTGCGGAAGTAGGATGATTACTTGTGTCATCTTGTATTTTCCATTCCTTGATAAAGCAGAAAGCTTATATCTTTCCTATTTTTTTTTTTGCCTTTGTTGATGCAGGTATGAAGATGATGCTTTAATTGGTCACAGATTATATCGCGAGATCAGGAAAGTTGAGATGAAAAAAGCTAAGATAAAGGGCTCCAATGTTCTTCCAAATACTATATATGAGTGGGAAACTGTTGCAACTAACTTGGATGAATTTCAGGATGTCTCCGTAAGTTTCATGTACTATTCATCAGTATGGTTACAATACTCGTCACATTTTCTATTCCTGGAATTTATTTTTTTTTAATTTATAAATGCGAAGGGAGAGTAAAATCTTAAATCTGTGACTCCAATCCTGGTTGTTACCAATGAGGAAATAAATGACTCTTAATTTTATAGTTTATAGCTGTGTTGCTTTCAGGCATTTGAATTTTTATATGCTTGTTTAGTTTTGAGTAATTGAAACGTGGAATATTGGATGGATGAATGCCTAGTCCATTATCAGTGACTGCAACGTAGGAAATATAAGAACTTGACTGGTGCCCAACCCAGAAATGAGGAATTTTCTAGGATTTGAAGATTGTGTTATTGAGAATTTGGGTATATAATCGTATCAGTATACTTTCTCTTCAAAAGCAGTTCAGATGCTCTGATGATAGATAGTTATATTGTGAAATTACCGTTTGCAAACTTCATAAATATATTCCATCAAGAGAAAGAACTTCATAAATATATTCATACATTTATGTCTATATTATAAAACCAGTTAGAGGGAAAACTTACTATGAAAAAGTCATCAATATATCATCCACGTATATGGATCAACCAAAAGCTTTTGTTTACTATTTGTTTGTCTTGACCATGTTTTCATATTTTCACTTTCAAAGTATTGCAGTAATATCATTTTTGCTTCCAGTCAGGGACAAACTAATTTTAATCTTTTAAACTTGGGTTTTTCGAAAAAAAATTATGTAAAATCTTCTAATTTTAACAAATCACCTTTTAAATTTTCTTTTAAATAAAACCACCTTATATAATTTGTTTCACTAAATTTTCTTTTGAAAAAAACATCATTTATCTTCAATTGCTAGAAGCCCTTTGTTAAATCATTTTTAATCAGTAAATTAAATCATTTTTCAAAATACACCTATTATAATAAGGATTTTTTAATATAGTTAGGAAATATATTTAACAATTTTCTGATGAAGTGCCTAATTATTTTTTAAATATCTAAAAAGTAATTTTTCATAAACAAACAAAAAGACTTATTATAATATAAAAAAAAATCAAAATTTAAAATGACTTGTTTATACAAATAAATTTTGTAAAATTATTCATTGAAAAAATATAATCATAAAAAAGTTATTTTAAAAAATAATAACAAAAGACTCATTATAAATTGATTCATAGGGGTATTTTGGTCAAATCTATACCCTACTATCAAAGCCAAAACCCTTCTCGCCACGTGTCACTTTCTTACATATTCGATGCCACATGTCATTTTCACATAATTTTAATTTTTCTAAATATCTATATATAATTGACATCTTACGTACTAAAATAGTTGAATCTCATAATATATCTACTTATGAAACTTACTTTTTTAAATATTTGTATATACTTAGCATCTTGCATACTAAATTATTTAAATTACATAATACATAATAATAACTACTTACAAAACTTACTTATTATTAATTTGCATGAATCAACGAGTTAAATTTCCGTATATTACTAATAATCCTTTATTTATATATCAGTAAAAATGTTACACTACACTAATTATCTAAAAATTTATGTAAACTGTATTTAAAAACAAAATACCTTTCTCTATACATTTTAGCAAATTCTTCTATTATATTTATACTTTCTTCAATTATATTGTCATTTAACTCACTTTACCTTTATAATGCATAAAATATCTTAATTTTATAATTAGATAAATAATAGTATGTAATTATATAAACCATTGATTGTTGTATACATTTTTATATTAAATTTGTTATATATATCTAGATACTAATATTAAAGAAAAAACCCTTAACCCCCCATGTCGTTTTTTCCGTGCATGGCACGGGTATTACACTAGTAATATATGATTTCATTGGAAAATGGTATTGGTGGTTCAGTTTCAATCTAATAGCACGATACACATCACAATAGTTTTTTGCAACTTAAAATGTAAATGGAAAATTTTAAGGATATTCGGTAGCATTAAAAGATTGTTATTGGCGAAATCTCTTTTACTGGGAATGCAAAAAAAAATCAGGAAAAATTATTAATCAAATGATGCATGTGTCCCAGGCTTGCATATTAAGCAATTAGTGTACGTGAATTTTTAATCGAGCTTCTGTATCTGTTGGTTTTAGGAGAAACTGTTGTCTAGCAATAATAGAACAGAAGCTTCACTTGGCAAGAAATTGAAGAATGATAAGCTTCCTGAGATTGAGAAGATTCAGAAGGTAACAGCACTTAATGTTTTCACATCTAATCTTCTCTGTCCATCTTAGCCTTCTCTATTTCTTCTAATATACTACTTGCATCCTCTACGGAATATTCAATCTTGCTTTTCTTCATTGACTATTCTCGGTTGCCACAGAGGAAGGAAAAGATGTTGAAAAAGCAACATCGAGAAGCTCTTTTGCTTGATAGTTTTATGAACATGGATGGGCTTGGTGGGCGCTCACTTCGTCACAGGAAAGCTGTCACTTACACATTTGGTAAGAGTAATGAAGCTGCTATCACGATTTCCAAATATTGCACAGTCTGGGAAGTGTGAATCATGTGTATACAAACGTGTTGCCTTTGTTCATACCCATGACAATACTACTAGAGATACTTTAAGATTCGCTTAAGTGATCCCCTCTTTTTTAAGCTTAGTTGGTAAGCTGAAAGACGTACTTGTTATATGGCTGTTTTCTTTTTTACATAATACCATCTCAGAATTCTCTCCTGCTTCATATTGAAGGAACTTGTACAATCCTTTGCTTTGTTTAATTGAAGTTTCTAGAACTGTGGTCTATGATACCGTCTCTTTTTTCCCCTCAAAAAATAAAATCAGAAAACATTCTTCACGTCTTTTGGTGTATTGTTGCTGATTAGTATCTTATCCATCCTATTGATTCTATGATGCAGATGATTATGATCGCTCAATAAACGAGGCTATAAAGATAACAAAGTATGTTTCCTCCCATGAAAATATGCAGTTTCATTCTTTCATAGCAGAAGAATTGCTCAGTTGTTTCTTCATATCCTTATATCTGTCATATTTGACACCACCAGGAGGAAGCAGCCCTCCCCAGAACCTGGGGTGAGGAGAGAAGCGTATGGAAGGTCCGAACGTTCTGCAAATGGTACACTGCATGAACCTTTGCTTGGATCCCAGGATGTCTCTTTCAGCCCACCTTCTCCTCCAAATTATGATGAAATGGGTGACGATCATATATCTCAAGAACCTTTGGAGCGGAGGTAGGCTCCTCTCACGTATCTCATCAAAATTTCAGCTTCTCATTGTACACTCAAATGTTTTTTTCTTTGCCTTGGTTGCAGTAGAAGACGTCAAAGACCTCAGAGGTATTCTGAGAAGGAATTTGTTGAAGCAGTATCTGACAATGATGGAGATTTTGACAGTGATGACGATATAGTTGGAGAAGCCGTGTATGACGAAGAATATCTAAGAAAGAAAAGGAGGAAAAAGCTATCAAGTGGCTCTGAAGGAGACGAGGAGTATCACTGGAGTGAGGAGAACGGAGAAGAGGAAGAAGAGGATTCATTCAGTATGAGTGAGGACAGTGATGGGCCCCCAAAGATGAAGAGAGAGACTGATCGTACTCGGAGGGAAACAAAATTTAGATCAGTTGTTGCCTTGCAGCCTGGGCTGAGGCGAAGCAGAAGGTCTACCAGAAACCGTATAAATTATCAGCAGTATGATATGTCAGAGTCTGATCCCGAATCATCGAAACGGGATAAGGCAAATGCATTTGAAAATGAAGAATTCACAATTGAAAGCCCAGATTTCGGGGCTTGTGGTGTTGATAATAAGGAAAGAGGTTTCAATCAACCGTCGGTCGAAGAAAACTATGATGTTGTAGTAGATGAGAAAAATCAACCAGATGAAGGGCCCTCAAGTGTTGTACCGGATAACCCAGATCAAGATGTGGGTGAAGCTGGAGAAAGGGGATTTCTTGACCTAAATGAAGCGGCACCTGGTTCCGGTTTTGACGATGGATCCAGTGCTTTGATAAAGGATGAAGAAGATAAAGGCAGCTTCTAGAAGCTTCCTTGTTGCTCCAAAGGTTAGTGAAGGCGTTTGGAAGGTCCTTCCATTTTTAGGTTTATGTTGTTATATAATATGTAGAAGTTGATATAAGTTTTGAGTTTGAACATGGACCCCCCACAATGGGAGTTGGTTCCCATGCCAAAACAAATGGGGGCTTCAATTCCTGTTATCCGTGCCTACCGCAAAACTCATTCATGGTTTTGGTAGGGAAATCACCCAACTGGGAAGAGAAATCGTGTAGATTTTATTAGCTACTTGAGAGTTGAGCCATGCTACTTTTGAGGAAGACGAAAGGAAACTTATTAGAGATGAAGTGAAATTGATGTTAGGAGGGTTGTAGACTTGTTGATTTTCAATGTACGATACTAGTCACTGTTAACCCAGAACTTTAGCCTGAAAAATCCTGTGTTCTTTGGTGGTTTTCAGCCTAATGATGCACATTGTTCTTCCTTAAGAAGCTTATAATTAATAGACTGTGGCTAGAATCAAGGATATTAGGAACAGTTAGGATAGTTTTGCTGTAAACTGGATCATCCTTTCATGTTCCTCTGTTTTTCCACCCCTTGTTACTTTCATAATTGTTATTCTCTGCCGTTTCCTTGCTTGTTTGTGGCAAGTTTTTGCAGGTTTCGTTTATACATTCTAAATTTTTGTTGGATTTTCACTGCAACAGAGACGTGTTTGTTAGTTTGTTGTCTTATATTACGCCAAGGTTTATATTTTCACTGCAAGTGAAGGAAATAAATGAATGCTGAACAAAACTGAAAGGATTGTACTTGGGACAATCCAAGAGCTGAAT
Source organism: Fagopyrum homotropicum (assembly GCA_033239125.1). NCBI lineage: Eukaryota > Viridiplantae > Streptophyta > Magnoliopsida > Caryophyllales > Polygonaceae > Fagopyrum > Fagopyrum homotropicum. Next base: position 136,249,946 of record BSWB01000001.1, on the reverse strand, counting down.
AATCTCTGTGGTGTTGTCTTTGATTATATATGTCGAACTGTGTCACAAAATCTGAGGGTTATTCGTCAATATTTTATAACATTCCTAGGTGCATACTGAAAGTGTGGAAGCATCAGCTAGCTCCATTTCAGTAAGGTGTTCAAATCTGGTTGATCATGTTTTCGGTTACTGAAGATCCGGTTAACCGTGATATTTGGTTATTAAATCATATATCACTATTTGGTTATGCACGAGAGTAGTCACAATCATGCCCGCTCCTACGCTTGTCTTGCATGTCTTGAGCTCCTTCTTGAGCCCCTCAATGTCATCACACCTCTTCCTTACCTCCTCGAGGACACCCATTGCCATACCAAGTGAACTTTGAAACGTGTCATTAAGTCCTTGATAGTCCCCTTGATGGTTTCTTAGGGGTCTTCTTGCCTCTTTTCCTTGGGTGATGGGGTCGACGATTTCGGACACATATGTGTCTTTAAGTATCCATGCCTTCTTTAGAACGTTCTTGATTTGATACCAATTGACAAGGGTGGAGTATTTTCGAAGTCACAACCGTACAACTCTTAGTTGCATGGGCGGCCCTTGGGGGCAAGGTCCAAAAAAAAATGATACTTTGTACGTAGCCACGTAGGGGTTAATACGAGCCGAACTAGCCGAGTATCGGCATGTCAACCTTGGCTCGTTTAAAAACGAGCCGAGCTTAAAGTTTCTACGGGCTTTAAAATGTGCTCAAGCTTGGCTCGTTTAGAAAGTGAACGAGCTCGAGCCGAGCTTTTGACCAGCCGAGCCCGAGTAGCTTGTCTCATATTACGACCCTATTTGTATAATTATAATCAAATGTAATGCGTAGTGGTTGATTTTGTCCATTATTCTCTTCTCCCTATCTGATTGGTGTCAACTATCCTCATTTTATTGTTTATTTTTAGACAATTAATTGAATTGAAATAATAACTACTATTACCATTCTTTACATTTCCGACTATCTTTGACTGCTTTTCACAATAATTGAAGTGGACTTCAATTTTTTAAGTGTTTAGAAGAACAATATTCCATATTAAACTATAATTCTAAGCAATCAAGCCTATTCTTGGTATTACAATATTATACTTAATATGTATATTACTTGGAAATTTCTTGGGTCCGTGTTAGTCTTTTTATCAAAATTTGATGGAAGTTTTCTTTTCACTTTGTGAAATTTAAGGGCTTGTTTTGACAAGATTGTAAAAAATAAAATATACTCTAAATTAACGATTGTACAAAAATAATCCAAGCCATAATATTCATTAATTTGTTTAAGTTGATATTGATGGTCATGTTTTGTAACTAGAAAACATTCCCATTGAGGAAGTGTTCGAGCAAAAATAATCCAAGCCATAATTATTAAGTAGCATTTGTTTTTATCGCTATTTTATTTTCATAGATATTTTTATCGAGAATTTAGTTATGCCCTTTCCTTTAAAAATCATGCGGCCACTGCTTAGTTGTTGTTTTTTTTCAGATAAATAAGTTAAGTCTTAACTCGTGGGATTTTGTTATGGAAAGGTGTTTGTGAGTGATGGCAAATGGAACCTTAAATCTTTGTGCAAAGAAAACTTGGATTGCTTTGTAACGAGTTTAACTCATATTTACCAAAACATGCATATTTTTTAAGAACTTGAATACTTATACATTTTTTATATGCGCTACCTCCTCCAAGTATCCCATATAATTACCCATTTTGTGAGAACATAATTTTTAACATTTTAACATAACTAATAAAATGCTGTCACATTATATTTATTTTTCTTTTATATCAACTTAAAAATCTCATTTCTGAGATGTTTTGGATGCTTGAAGAAGCATATCTTTAAATTGCATTTCTTTATCTTTTTCAATTATTTATTATTACCTTTTGCAAGCTGTATCTTTTTTTTTTCAAAATTTGTTGATAAACATGTCTTACAAGAAAGCTTTGTTTTACATGGTTTGCAAATGAGAGGTGTCTTTTCTTTTTGTAGTGATGACCACCACCTTTGTTAGAAATGATCCAAATTTACACAATCCTAGAGAAATTCTTCTTGACAAAAATGTTCTCTACATTTTTAGAATTCTTTATAAGGATCTAGGCAAGTCGATATGAGTTTGTAATGGCCTATAAAACCCCGAGTTGTCTTATAAAAATCTCGATAGATCTAGAAGTTGCGGTTTTGTCAAGATAATGTTTGAGGATGCTTGCGAAGGGCGAAAGCTTCGACTTCCAGTACAAAGTCAACAATACACTTACCTAAACCGAAGGAAAGCAGCTCTACCGACCTGTTCCTGATGGCAAAACCAAAAGTAGATAGATCATTCGTATGTCTAGACGCATCAAAATTAATTTTAACCGAGTTACCATTTGGTCTTTACCATTTGATATTTTTAGTTTTTCTTCTTTGATTTACTGTCTTTGGCTTAGTAGGATTCTGAGGGCACTTAGCTTTGTCCCACTCCATAAGATGCTTGGTAATAAGATGGTTTAAATTGTTTGGAATTGCTTGATTGTTAAAGATAAACTGGTTGCAATGCATCCATAGAGTCCACCAGAAAACACAGAGGAATCGGAAATCAGCAAGTGGAATATTATCTTTTATATAAACAATAGTATCATGAACACTAAATTTGAGGGAATCACAAATTTTTTAAGCAATTCAGAGTTTGTCATTGTTTAGAAGGTTAAGTGTATTCAAGCAGCTGAAAAAAGAGGTGTTTAGTAGATTCAATATGATAAGAACATAAAGCACACTACATCACGACCAGGACATTTTGAATAGCAATAAGGATTTAGTCGGAATACCATCTAGAGAGAGTTTTTAAAGAAAGTCTTAATTTTTGGCATAATATCCAAGTCCCAAATCCAAGATTTATCTAGCGAGTTTCCACACTTATTTTTGTGTATTAGGTTAATAGCCGTCTTTGTAGAGAACCATCCATTTTCGTTGTTCGCCCAATAGATGTTGTCTCGGATTTCATTAATTGGTAGAAACATAATTTTTAATTTTCCCGATTATGTTGATCGGGATAATTGTTTGGAGTTGAGAGACGAGGTGAGAGTTCCACGTATGGTTCGTCCGTAATCCAACGATCATTCCAGAATTTGATATTTCTACCATCTACAACTCTCCATTTAACACCCGCATAGAATTCCTCTTTGAGATTCATAAGTTTCTGGCATTACCATGAAGAAGTGTTTTGACATTGATAATTCCATAAAGGGACACTTCTAAGATATTTTTCTTCAATAATTCTGACCCATATGTTGCTTGGTTCTTTCAAGATTTTAAAGGAGCTTAGTTTGCAGAGCTTTGTTCATGTCCTATGACTTTCTAATTCTAGTGCCGCCAAGGATTTTTTTTTTTTAAATTTTATCCCAGCTAATGAGAGGGTGATGATAAGGTCCTTTGTTCCAGAAAAATTTCCTATTAATTTTATCGAGTTCCTTATCGAATTAAATAGGATAGTGTCGCATCATCATTCAAGTAAAATTAATTCTTAATCAAATGTTAAAGTTCAACCAAAGTTTTCAAAAAAAAAATTGAACTCACTATAAAGCATTCACTCGTGTAGTTTTGTCACAAAAGATCCAAACAAAATGTCCTTTGTCATTGAGAACTACATAAGGACTTGATACTCTTTGACGTGCTAGTTACGTAAGAAATTACCCGGTACAAAGTCAAAAATACATCAAATGTAGCCGCCCTAAAAGAAGTCTTTAAATGGTAAATAAAAGAACTATGCATGATTTAATGTCTTGAAAAAGACTACTTAGAAAAATCGACTTATAAATTGTTGACTCCAATTGCAAACAATTAAACTTTATAATATAGTAAAAAAAATCAAATTTAATGATGTTCATATAAAACTAAAGTCTAAATCAAAACCTTAATGTTCCTAAACAGAAGTGTGTATGGCTTGAATGATACGTAGGATTTTGGTAAAAAAAAAAAAGACTTATCAGATCCAACCGCGTCAAATTTAAATACTAAAGTTTTAAGTTAAAAATTAAATTATAGTTTTCAATTATGCGTATGATATTAGAAGATTAAGTAAAATTTCACGGGAGGTTTAAGTAACCTCATCTCTTTGATGCATAATTGAAAAATATAAAAACCATCCAAATGATAATTGAGGTATGTCTAGGCAACCCGATATAGAAGGTGATTTAGATTAATATCTTCTAATGCATGAAATATCTTATCTACGTAAGACTCGATTCTCTTTAAATAGATTTGTAAGAAACCTAATATATTTTGGTACAACCAATTAATGAAAAACCCCATAAAAATAAAGCAAAAGAATGGAGTATAATTTACTTTAAAAATATTTTCAAACAACTCAAAGAGGTTGAAATCCAACTCCTAGATATTCAAGGTCTTCCACCGTCCAACTTAAACCACATAGTAGAAAATCTCCTAAGAAACCTTTTTATAAAACAAAATCATCCCATCAACTTTCACCAAAGATATTGACGACAAAGAACAAAAACCTAAAAAAACATCGACACAAACTCCAAATATTTTCACCGGATTGCTACCGGTAGAAGACATAGAAAACACGTAAAGGAATTAATAGATTCAAATGGGACAACTATTTCAGATGAAAGTGAAATACAAATGGAAGTTAAAAGTTTTTTTTTTTTGCAAATTCACTAACTCCCCTATTAAATAAAAACATACTGGAAGGAAAACATCACCTCACCGAAAACAAAGTTAGTAACGAAGATAATGACAAACTTACTAAACCACCAACAAATGAGAAAATCAAAAATGTCATCTTTGACATCGGTTTTGAAAAATCCACGGGTTCTGACGGTATGCCTGTCGATTTCTACCAAAAATACTAGCACATTGTGGGACCGGACGTCTAAAAAACAATTAAGAACTTTTTCATAAGTGGAAAACTACTTAAACAAAATAATCACACTTTCATAACTCTAATCCCAAAATAATCACGACTTTTCCGGCAATCCGGTAAGTGTTGGACGACGGCGGCGGCACTCCTCGACAGCCTGGATCAAGGGCTACCTAGTGGTGGTGGCAAAGGCGGAGGTTGCTAGCTCCGACGGCAACAGGGGGCTAAAGAGAGAGGGTTAGTGTAACACCCCGAATTCTCAGAACGCGGGGCATTACTGGTTAGGACCTCACAATGGGTCCCGACCTTAGTTTGACAACAATATTACTAGGATTTTAGAACAAGACAAAAATAAGAAAAACCGAAATTCATGAAATAGTATTTTTTAAAGGAATGAATGCAACAACGTCTAACAGCCTATTGTACTTAAACAACGAAAAAGACTAACTGTCTTAACAAGAGGAAAGGACAACAAAGCAACAACACAACCCCCACTCTAAGGAGTACGGAGACCCGGCTGACCACTACTTCCGGATCACTCAGCTGCTGTTATAATCTGCGGTAAATCTAAAAACACAACAGAACAACCATTAGCTAGCTATCTAAACATTAGTAGAATAATAATAGCACACACACATATAGCAAAAGTAAACACTCATCATGCTTTCAAACAATCCGTTTATTACCTTCATTTAAGTCATTCACTCTTACTAATGATACTTATTTTGTGACACGAGGGATTCCCAAACCGCGCCTCCGCCCCCGTGTAACCATCAGGAATGGATCCGATGCATCTCCCCTTGTACCTGTATGGTCTGGGTATAGAGAACCTCCTAGTCTCCTATCAGAGCTGGGCAGTGATGTCACGGCCCGTTATACATACACTTGGGCCTTAAAACACAATAACAACCGTCGTCCTAACAAGTTATTATTATAACACACATTGCACGCACACCACTATTATCACCCAACTAACATCCAGGAACTAGCTAAGTAAGTCGCAAGGACTTACTTGAATCAAATCACACTCTATCAAACTCAACTCGGTCCGTACTCGTGGTAACTCAAACGCCTGTCAAACAAGGCATGTGGATCAAAATCATATCCCCAAACTCTTAGAAGTTATAAACTTCTAAGTTGTACAATCTCATGAAGAGAATTTACGAAAAAGTTTCTCTTAGGTTAAAAGACCATTTTGCCCCTAATCTCGAAACTCTGAGAAGTCTATCATTTAGTTCTAAATTTCTATTCTAGGACCTATGTTCTAAATCTAGTTCTCCTAGAAAGATTTAGTGAGGATTGATAAGAGTTACACAAACTTCTAAATTTTCATAAAAATTCGTTAAAGTCCGACTTTGGGTTAGGATCCAAGGCTCTAATGAAAGATAAAAAAATTCCGGAATAAAAATTCTAAATCTTCTATGATATGTATACTAAACATAGGGCAAGGATCTTTCACAAATTCTCACCCAACACTCCTACATAAAATTATAAAGTTGGGGTAAAACTAACATTTCTATACTTAGTCATTTTTCTTCCTCTGTTGCAAAATCAGCCCAACTGTCCTACTTCGGGGCTTTGTAAATTCTAATCCGACCGTTAACTTTCTCACAAATGTTACCACAGTAAACTCCATATTTCTATATATAATATATAAAAAATTCAACGGTGGATGTTCGATCTAAGCTATCCAAATTATGGGTTCAAAGTCAGTAGTTTCAGCTCATAAAACTGAATTTTCTGGGTTGATTTTGGATCCTATATTCAAGTCTCATGTCATCACTCTTTTACCCCTATCCTACCTTGAAGATCCTACTTCAAAACTTAAGAGAAACTAGATATAATCATACAACTCATTAGTAATCTCTACCTCCTTCACCATGATACCAAGAGGACAATCTACTCTACTCCAAGAACTCCTAAATTAGCCCTTCTCAACACAAAACTATACAAGATACACTCATGCTGTTTACAACCTTACAATAGTACAAAATAAGCGGAAGGTTGCAGGATAGAGGCTCACCATTCCGGCCTATTTGGATCGAGGTCGATAACCCTCCCTGGCGAGTCGAGAGGCTAGCGTGCAACGTTTTTGTGACAGCAGCAACAACCTTCCTTATGGTGCAGCAGTGTAAGCCACATGTACGTACAGGGGAGTTAGAGGAGAAGGAGAGGGAAGGGACAACGTTGTCTCACCGGTTGCGAAGTCTACAGAAGCGTCCAGCTTCTCGGTGGTGGCTGGCGATGGACAACTCATCTGGTTGTGCGACAGGAAGGGGGTGTTAGCAGCAGCCGAGCATCAGGAAATAAGGGGTGAAGCGGTTCTCACCTGATCGATGCAGACAGCTCAGCAGATCGCAGGAGTAGCAGCGGTGCCGGCGGCCTGTGCAGCGTTGGCGAGCAGCAGGGGGTTCCGGCGGCCGGTGTAGTTCGTCGGTGAGCCACAATGTCTCTCTGATTCCGGTGTAGATGAGGCGGTTGATCAGTGCGAGGATGGAAGAGATCGGTGTGGGCAGTCGAGCGGTAGGGAGAACATTATGTTAGCGTTAATTAGAATTAAGAAGCTGATTAGATTAGGTTAAAAGGTGATTTAGGGTTTAGGTTGCGTTTGGGCCGGCTAAAGGCCTTTTTTTTGGGGGGGGGGCAGGATTGGTCTTGCTCCTCAAGTAAAATAAATGGGCTGAAGGAAGACTCGTTATTTGCCCGGAACCGCTCCTCGGTTTTAAATTAAATGTACGGCGTTATTTACGGTTACATAACTTATCATTTTATGTGAATAAAGGTCACATAAAATGATAGAAATTAATATCGTTTTTTTTATTTAAAAGAATTAAGGTTGGCGGATCAAAATCCAGTTTGATCCGGTACTAAACAAAGTTTAAAATTTTCGGATATTACAGTTAGAGGGGTCGGCGCTGGCGGTTGTTGCTTCCTTGGTTGCTGGTGGAGATTGGGGCTTCTCCCGACGGCGTGTACGAAGCGATGGAGAGGCAGATGCGTCAATGTTAGCGAGGTGGCGGTGTTGGCTTCCTTCCTAGCGGTAGTGGTGGAGGTGACTCCCGGCGAGGCTCGACAGAAGTCGACAGAGAGAGTAATGAGAAGTTGGGACGAAAGAGGTAGAGTGGCGGGAAAGAGTTATTGGTTGCAGATGGTGGTGGTGATGAGAGTGGCTCGAGAGAAGGGTGGTTCAAAGGGCTGGAGTGAAGAAGAGAGTTGTTGTACTGAGGAGAAGGGAGTAGAAGAAGAGGTTGTACGTGAGAGAGATGAGTGAAAGAGAAGGAGGCTGAGGGAGGGAAGGAAAAGAGTGTAGCAGGGAGGTGTTCCGGAAGAGGCAATTAGGGGAGGTAGTTACAAGAGGTTGTAAGAAGCTTAGTTGGCTAGACGCAACAAGCTAGGAAGAAAGGTGAGGGGCGAGGAGAGTAGCAATAAAAGGGAGATGCGGGGAATAACATGGAGGCAAAGAAGAAAAGGGAGTAGGCTGAGATGCTAAGGGTTATAGGGGCTTAATTGTCGGGCTACCTCCAAGGGCTACGGGCGGCACAGGGGTGAGAAGATGGCTATATTGGCGACTAGCTTGGGCGGCAAGGGGCACTAGATGGCTTCACGGGAGTCGGAGAAGGCGCCTGCTGGCTAGGAAAGGGAGTTGGACGGGAGGCTATTTAGCTTGGGCGGCACGCCAGCTGGTAAGGGGGATGGAACCAGGTGGACCGGATGGTGCCGGATGGCAAGGTGTCTCTTCAGACGAGGCATGGTGTGGGAAGAAGGAGGGAAAGAAGAAAAGAAAAAGAAGAAAGAAAAAAATAAAATAAACTCGGTAAAACATCTGGGATGGGCGTTCGGATCTGAAAAATTTCCAAACTTTTTCGTAAAAATAATTATGGAAAATTATAATATATCTACACATTCGTATATCTTTTATGATAAAATAATCTCGGAAAAATATTTATGATATTAAATAACAATTAATATACGGATTTTTTTATATAAACGCACCTTATTTTAGGTTGTTTCACCTTTATGCCCAAAAGAAAAGAAATTAACATTGAACGAGTCACGTATTTGACAAGAAGTCCGACACGCAAGTTATGAGTAGCACGATTCCAATTACCAATGCCACTAAATCAATAAATGGAAATCCTTGTAAACCCTTTTATCCAAGTCATTAAGGTTAAAGAGCGGGTCACAAAGATCCACTATACTTGTAAGAACAACAACCAAAAAAGGACTCATAAGAATTAATTGGACCAAGTGGTGGAGAGCACTTCTTCGATTAGCTTAATCTACAACTTTAGAGTTGATAAAGAAAACTATGTGAGGTGAATTATAATTATACAAAACAAGGTGATTTAGGATTCCTCAAGTTGTTTCACCAATCTTGATATATATTGAGTTCATCCCCATCTTCACTAATGAAATCCATGAAGTATGATTTCTTATGAAGAGGGTCTACCAAAGGCTTATAAAGTCAAGATAATCAAGCTACAAAGTCTAAGAAGATTCAAGAAGGCAAAAAAAATCCTCAAGTTGCACCAATTCTAGTATAAAAAACAAAATAAAATTAAATTAAATAAACTATATATGTATATAAGGTAATGAACACAAACATAAATCAAAAACCAAAGAACAAAGGATGTGGTCGACCGAGCCCAGTTTGGTCGACCGGGTTAAAACCTGAATTCAAACTAGAAAGTTATATACAAACAACCAAAGACGAAATCAAAGAAAAAAGCTCGACCACCCTCATCCTGGTTGACCAATCACTTTGAGGGATTACGCTCGACTACCTCGTAAAGCACTGTGGAAGATATAGGATAAAGAAAGATGAAAATTAGATCTTTATAGAACTCAAAACTAGATAGTAGAGGGGATAAAACAAATAATAGGTATCAATAGATAAAACAATTCTAGAATCCACATCACCACAACATGCATATATGATAGATCTCACTTGACAACTTCACAATATTGAATGTAAGTAATAGTTATGGGGAGACATCTTCGTTCGATTGTCACGTGGTAAGAACTTTGCTCGGCATACATCAGTGTTGTCACTCATCGATTGTCATGTACCCAAGACGATGCCTTATCTTTACATCGAACTCGGAATGAAGGTATGAGATCTAGATTGTCACCATAAGTCAACATCAACTTAAAGACCATATAGCAAAGGGAGATTCTAAATACTATCATAACTCACATAGACAAACATCCAATGCGTAGAATCAATCCAATATCATAGATTCATGCAGCCAGGTTCACCAAACCCTAGAAAATGTAGGAGTTATCTAGACATATATGATAAGATCAAACTATAGATCTACTAGGATCTTATATTCTAATATGATAAGATCAAACTAAAAGATAAAACGTGCACAGGGACGGGTCAGGAGTCTAGCCTAAACAAGAGTGATAAGGGAAAGAATAAAAGAGGTCGAAGCAGGCTAGTCGAGCGACCAACTAGGCCAAAGTGTTAGGCTTGGTCCATACTTTACTCCATGACTTCATTGCTTCAACAAGAGGTCATTTCGAGGTCACATGTAGAACGAGAAAAAGGTGGTCGTGTGACCAGACACATATTCGAGCACTTTTGCACATTTCTCGAGATTCTTCACTTTCAGACCTCAGTCATTTTCGTCTTGAGCTTGACTTCTTTGAGCACAAGAAGATCCTTAATGTGTATAATGCCATTATGGTACTTGTGTATCATTTGTATTCCATAAATGTCTGGAATGTCTGGAGTTATATAAACCAACCAGTAGATCTACCGGATGGTAAAAAACGCTAATACAATGCCATTACAAGGTAAAAAAAACCTCTTTAGGGGTTTTTATAGAAGAAAGTTATTATTTCCCCTTTATACAAAGGTTAAGGTGCTATTTATTCAGAATAATAGTTTACATGTGTTGGAACTATATTTTGTGAATAAAACATGCATTTAATACATGGTGCACCACACACTTTCCGGTAGGCTCCGACCATTGTCAACACCGGAAAGTGAGAGTTTTGGATTCGTCTACGCGAGATCTTGCTCGTGGTATGTTCATACGTTAAACTTGAGTTCCGTTTAATTGAGAAATGAAGACCCGAAGTTGGTTGCACGTAAGACAAAAACTTGGAGAAAAGTAAAAATGTGGCTATCTCACATCGGCTACCATGGGAGGATTCGTACGGGATATAATAAGGAGAAATGCTATAAGGATGGGGCCTTGGGTCACTTCCCATTTTTAATGGGGGAGTGGTGTAGGCAAACAAACACGCGCGCACGCACCGATCCGCGCCGGACCGAGCCAAGATGAGATGAGATGAGATGGGAAGACCTAGATGGAACATCTGCAATAAACAACCTAAGGATCTCTCATTTGTCTCTATAAATATGGTGTTATCCTCCATCATTGCAGACATCCAAAAACGTCATATCCTCCTCCTCTCTAATTTTATTTCTCGAGAGTACAACCCTCAACTGGTTTGCAGGTTTCCGACAAATTACGCAGGTCGGATTCTCGACGTAGTTTATTCCTGGGATTCTTGAAGACCGGTAAGCATCGTAATACAAGGTGTTTTTAAGACTAAGGAAGATATAGTATCTCAATCCTGCAAAATTCAATTACTAATCGGTAAATTTTCGTATCCTAATTCTATAGTGTCTTTTACAGTTTGATTACGTATTAGTGTATTACATGTCCTACAAGTATGAGGACGAAGGACATAAGAAGTTTGTTGTTAAGAAGTTCATGGACTTCCAAATAGTGGACCATAAGCTATCACGTAGCAAGCTGAGAAGTTACAACTTCTAGCCCATGATATTATCGATGAAGGAATGAATATTTGTGTGACATTCTAGGTAGCACCTTTCATTTGGAAAACTCCCTCCATCTTGGAAGGATTTCAAGAGCTACCTTTTGCACAAGCAAAAGAAAATGACTATGGAAGATTTCATGGTCAAATTGCGGATTGAATCAAGCAATCGCAATGTTGATGGGGAGAAGTCGGAAAAAGCAAATCTGATTGAACAAAATGATAAGAAACGGAAGTTTCAGCCCAATGTCCCCAACAAGCAACCAACGAAGAAGAGATTTGTGGGCAAATGTCACAATTGGGACATGGTGGGTCACAAGTCCGACGAATGCCGGAGAAAGGGTCATTCCCGCAAGGGCAAGGCAAAAGCCCACATGACTGAAGGCGGGCTAACAAATGCCAATCTGTGTGTTGTGACATCTAAAGTCAACATGGTTGGGAGCAACCCGATGGAGTGGTGGTATGACACTAGTGGCTAGTGCTACCTACCACATCTACTTTGTAACATTCAGTTTTTGGCTTTCACCGCCCCTGCGGTGACAATGGCCGCTCCAGCAGCAAGCTGAGCTTGTCACCGCCCCCGCGATGACAAGAGGCCGCCCTTGCGGTTGGCCGCCCCTGCGGCTGGCCGCCCTTGCGGCATGAGCGATCCACCCCTGCGGATTCGCTACAAATCGCGCCCGATCTGTTTCTGTTCATTTTATCTTCCTTTCATAGATAGAATATTCGATCTTCTATCTTATGGGCCGGCTTCCTTATCTTCTTCATAACCCTAGAACGCCTTTCCTTCTATCTGTCCAACCCTTTTCTATATATTCCTGTATTTTCTTCTTTTTCCCGTTTCTTGCTTAGGCTTTTTTCAACCCTCGAGTGTTGCAGCCTTGCTTCCTTTGATCTTGTTGAATGTGTAAGTTCTCCCTCCCTTGTTCTTTATCACGTTCAGGTGTTGCTGCACATTGCTTCCATTTGTTTGTTTTCTTCTCCTCCAAGAATCAAGTTTGAACCTTGATTCTTGTTATCATCCTTGTTGTTGATGTGTTGTTGTTCTCATGCTCTTTAGGTTGAGTCCTAACGTGGTTGGATCAATGGTTCGAGCTTTGTGTCCCTTGTTGTGGTTCTGCTGTCATCGAGAAGTCGACAATGGCTTCTGTCAGTGCACTGCCCCCGCGCCTGCACATCCCCGCCCCGCGGCAAGCCGCCTTGCTCCGTCGCCCCTACGGTTTCTTCTGTAGTAACTCCCGTTCTTGTGAGATACTTCCTTGCTTGCATTCCTCGTTCCTTTCCTTGATTCTTATGGATGTTCTTTGCCCCATGAGTGTTCTGTAAGACTAAGGTTGAGCCCTTAGCTTGTGTAGATCTCTTAGAGGTCAAGGAGACTAGAAGTTATAGAGTTCTAGCAATCGTTTCGGTTCCTGATTCGTGATGACTTGTTGAGAAGGCTTCCATTTGCTTCTTTCTTGAGGATATCTTAGTGTTTGTTGAGTGTTAAGATTAACTTCGAATGAGGTAAGTCCCTTGAACTTAATTAGTTTCATCTTGCATATTGGTTTGATTGTATTGACTTGTTTGTGTTGTTTATCATGTATAGCTGATAACCGGAATAAGATTGACTTTGTTATACCTTAATTGGCCCAAGTGTATTATAACCTGGCGGTTACCGCTTGTCCAGTTCAGAATGGGAAAACTGGGAGGTGCTCTCGCGACCAGTCCAACAGGTGACAGAAGGATGCATACGTTCTATTCCTGTTGGTGAAAGGGGATGGATGCGAGATCGTAGCGAATCTCGTGTAACAAACTTAAGTTGAGTTAGTAATTGGATAACATAATGAAAGATGATAACCAACTATTTGTGAGCATGTTGATATGTTTATTTTACCTTATGTGTGTGTTTGTGCCTTTACGTTCTTTCTATTATCTAGAATGTTAGCTAACGATTTATACCGATGCATACGTTCTATTCCTGTTGGTGAAAGGGGATGGATGCGAGATCGTAGCGACTCTCGTGTAACAAACTTAAGTTGAGTTAGTAATTGGATAACATAATGAAAGATGATAACCAACTATTTGTGAGCATGTTGATATGTTTATTTTACCTTATGTGTGTGTTTGTGCCTTTACGTTCTTTCTATTATCTAGAATGTTAGCTAACGGTTTATACCGATGTTTGTGGTCATCTGGTGTTCTCGTACATTATAGGATGGGATCGGGTTTATGCTGGCTGCAAGTCTTTTATGTTTCCTTTGTTTAAACCTTTGGTTTTATATTGAGTTTTGGTTTTCATTTGTCTATGCCTTGTTGTAAGATCCGTTGTGTCGTTGCTACTCTGAGGGTCGAGACCCATTGTGAAGTCCTAGCCCGTAACACTTTGAGTTTTCAAGTATGGTATCAGAGCTCTAGGTTGGCAACAATGACACTCGAAATCTTCTAAATGTCGGATAGATAAATAAACAAAATCCGCAAGGGGTCTACATCTTCAAAAGGGAGTTATGTTTTAGATTTGTCGGTCTGGGATAGATGTACGGGCAACCACCACTACCTCCACGGATCTCAGCAATTAGTGTTTCTTTGTTGTTGGCCTTTATATGCTTTTCCAAGATTTCTGCCTTAGCTGTAGCGTGACCTTATATATAGTCTTATATATTTATCCTTATAGCAGATGACGAGTACTAAAGCTACATCTACTAAGGGACGAGGAAGGGGTCGACCACCTCTTCCGCCTGCCATCCATGGACGAGAACATGCAGGAAGAGCTCCACCAGCTAGAGGTCGGGGTTAGTCCCCAGTTGTTGATCTGCCTATCGCTGAGGCGTTTGTTGAGGAAGTTGCTGAGAGCGTTATTCCTAAGGTTGATAACGGGACCACTGCTAGGTCTGGAGCACATAGAGCACAGTCGACTGAGTCTGGCCGAGTATCCATCGGAGTTTCTGCATACTGAGATTATGTGCAGAGAGTTGAGGAGCTATCCGGACTGGAGGACCTACACCAACACCGCCAGTTCCCGCGAGATCAGTTGAGATTTCGCAGAGAGTTACACAGATCGTTGTCTCGCCTGCTAGAGTTGCTGAGGTTGGTAGAGCACCGACTGAGGCAAGAGAGCCGAAACCTGACAGTTGGTTGAAGGCTTTCGACCAGCTGAAGGTTCCTACTTTCACGGGGAAGACTGGATTTGAGGTGGAGCTGTGGCTAGGACCGCTGGATTCTGCCATGGAGGCTATCAGTTGCCTAGAGGGACGCCGAGTCAACATAGCACAGACGCTTCTGAAAGATCATGCTCATTCCTGGTGGAGGACCTTGCGTAGTAAGGTCACTAGCTATGAGCAGATGAATACGATGATTAAGGATCGCTATTGTCCCGGAGCTATGAGGAGGGACCGTCTTCAGGATTTTTTCGAGGTTGGATTTGAGGGTTTGCCTATTGTTGAGATCATCAGCATGTTTCAGGATGAGCTATCTTTGTTGGGTCCATCTGCACCACTTGAGGATCAGCATGTTTACCTATTCTCTCAAAGATTGAGAGAGTCGGAACGCTCTTATCTTGCTGGTTTCAGTTGTGATTCTTTGACAGACCATTAGGATAGAGCTTATGCTTATGAGAAAGACCGACCAGGTCAGAGGAGAGCTTCTCAGACAAGAGGTCCTAAGAAGAGACAGAGGGCTGGATCAACCAGTGTTGGAGTTGGAGCATCATGTTTTGGGTGTAGTCAGACGCCGGGACATTTGGGTTTCCAGCATTCTATATAGATTTCCGACAAAGGACGGAAGTGTTTTAACTGCGGAGGTGTCGGACATATAAGAGCTGATTGCAAGAAGGTTGTTGTGACTTGTTACTCCTGTGGCAAGCCCGGACATAGAGTTGCGTTTTGCCATAAGGGAAAGGCGCCATCGAAACAGGATTCTTCGCCTGCTAGTGTTGCAGGAGGAGGACATAGACCACAATATCAGCAACAGAGAGTTCCTAGTTCTACCATTCCTTAGGGTTCCACTCCGGGTCAAGGCAGAGGACGAGGAGGTGGTACTTCCGACACTAGAGGTGCCTCAGCTAGAGTTTATGAGTTGAGGAGTGCAGTGGAGCCGACCGCTCCAGCGACCACAGGTACCATTCATATTAATGGTTTTTCTGTCAGAGTTCTTTTTGATGCTGGTGCTACACATTCTTTTATATTTGATTCATGTGTAGATAGATTGACCTTAGTTACCGTAGAAGGTATACCCTTCTTTATAGGATTCCCCGATGGGGTAGGATTAGAGGTATACGAGAGGTTCGCGATTGCCCTATTAGATTGGGAGGTCACGATTGGCTAGTTGACTTCTTCGTCATGTACTTAGTACATGAAGAAGTTATCCCCGGCATTGATCGGATAGATCGACATCGAGTAGTTTTGGACATCGGCAAGAGGACAGTGATGGTAACTACAAATGCATGCCATGTAGAGATCTTTAGAGGATGGATCTCAGAAAGACCGGTACAGTCATCAGTGCAATCCGATCTGCGAGACTTATCAATTAGGGTTGCGAGGCTTTCTGATGTTATGCCATGAAGGATAGTACGAGTACAACTTTAGAGGAGATTCCGGTAGCTTGCGAGTTTACCGGCGTTTTTGGAGAGCCACCAAGTTTACCTCCACAAAGGAGTGTAAACTTTGACATTGATCTAGAGCTCGGTACGAGATCGATCTCTAAGGCTCCTTACTGTATGGCGCCTATCGAGATGTTTGAGCTTAAAAAGCAGCTCGAGGAGTTAGCTGAGAAGGACTTCATCCGCCCTAGTGTATCTTCTTGGGGCGCACCAGTACTCTTCGTCAGGAAGAAAGACGGGTCAATGAGGTTATGTATCGACTACCGAGAGCTGAACAAGGTGACGATCAAGAATAAGTACACATTGCCCCGTATCAACGATCTTTTGGATCAGCTGTACGGAGTTTCAGTGTTTTCGAGGATTGATCTGATATCCGTATATTACCAGCTGAGGGTGAGAGAACAGGACATAGCGAAGACGGTATTTTGGACCAGATATGGACACTATGAGTTTGTAGTGATGTCATTCGGGCTCACAAACACGCCCGCAGTTTTCATGGAGTTGATGAACAACATCTTCATCGAATACCTAGACTAGTTTGTAGTTATCTTCATAGACGACGTTCTGGTACACTCTCCCAGTAGAGAGGAGCATGCCGATCACTTAAGGATCGTACTCCAAGTCTTGCAGGATAGAGAGCTTTAAGCCAAGTTCTCTAAGTGTTAGTTTTTTTTATGTCCGAGGTAGCATTCCTTGGTCACATTGTTTCCGCCAAAGGAATCAAGGTAGATCCGGTGAAGATCGAGTTAGTAGCATCATGGCCGCCTTCTAAGAACGTCAGGGGGTACGCAACTTTTTAGGATTGGCGGGCTTCTACCGGCATTTTGTTGAGGGCTTTTCAGTTATTGCCCGACCGCTAGTCTATGAAGTTCGTATGGTCCGAGCCGTGTCTGCAAAGCTTTGAGGAGCCGAAGAAGAGGTTGACCTCTACTCCTATCTTATCTCAGCCAGAGGGCATCGAGGATTTTGTGGTTTACAGCGATGCATCCAAGCTAGGCTTGGGATGTGTTCTGATGCAGAGGGGTAAGGTGATTCCTTACGCGTCGAGACAATTGAAGACGTACAAGGAGAATTACCCTACCCATAATCTAGAGTTAGTTATTGTTATTCATGCCTTGAAGATTTGGAGGCATTATCTGTACAGAGCTACGTGTCAGATTTTCACAAACTATAAGAGTCTGAAGTACATATTCACTCAGCAGGAGTTGAATAACCGCCAGGGGAGATGGTTGGAGTTGATCAAGGATTTCGACCTTAAGATCTTATACCACCCGGGGAAGGCGAATGTGGTAACTGATGCCCTCAGTAGAAAGACTCCCCAGGAGATGGCGATCCCTAGGCTGACAGCTCAGCCACAATTACAACGAGACCTTGCATGACTTGAGATGGATATTCAATTCCCGGATTCCAACAACCACCTATCCACCTTGGAGATCGTACGTGATCTATTGGTAGAGATCCGATAGAAGTAGGAGAGTTTCCCAACTTTGACACAGATCCGAGACCGGATGTCTCCAAGAGAGGCGCCGCAGTTTGCAGTTGGTGTTGATGGAGTTTTGAGATACCGGGAGCGTGTATGTGTACCCTCAGATCGAGAGTTGAGACAGAGAATCCTACAGGAGGCTCATTCTTCACCTTACTCAGTACATCTCGGTGTGAGTAAGATGTATCAAGATATCAAACGCTTTTTCTAGTATAGAGGTCTGAAGCCAGATGTGACGAGACATGTAGCTCAATGTGCGACCTATCAACAGGTCAAGATCGAGCATCATCGACCTGGAGGCGAGCTACACCCACTTCCCGTTCCTCAGTGGAAGTAGGAAGACATCTCTATGGATTTTGTTACTGATTTGAGACCAAGTCGAGGTTTTGATGCTATCTAGGTTCTAGTAGATCGACTGAAGAAGACCGCAAGTTTCATTCCTATCAAGGAAACATGGCCTATAAGTCGATTGGAAGAGGAGTTCACGAGATAGGTAGTGAGACTTCAAGGAGTACCCAGGACTTTAGTCTCTGACAGAGACGGATTGTTCACTTCGAGGTTCTGGCAGCAAGTGCATGCCAACTTGGGTACGAGTTTGCAGTTAACAACTGCTTATCATTCTTAGACCGATGGTCATTCAGAGCGGACCATCCAAACTCTAGAAGATATGTTGAGAGTTTGCGTGTTAGATTGGGGACAAGTGTGATCAAATCACCTTCCCTTAGTGGAATTTTCGTATATAAACAGTTGGCACGCATCGATCAGGATGACTCCTTATGAGGCTTTATACGGACAGAGATGTCGTACACCGTTGTGTTGGGATGAGCCGAGCAGTGCTAGCGGAGTAGCACCCGAGCAAATTCAGGATGATATGGCTCGAGTAGCGGTGATCCGAGAGCGGATGATAGCAGCACAGAGTCGACAAAAGTCTTATGCAGATAGAGGCGCATACCTCTGGAGTTCAGAGTTGGAGCTCAGGTGTGGTTGAGAGTATCCCCGACACGAGGCTTTAGATGTTTTAGTGTCAAGGGGAAGTTGAGTCCCATATACGTTGGACCTTTCGAGATTCTAGAGCGAGTTGGAGAGACAGCATACAAACTTTCTTTGTCACCGAGGCTTGAGGGTGTTTACCCCATCATTCATGTGTCTCAGTTACGGGAGTGCATACAGGACCCGAGACAAATCGGCAGTCATGAGGATCTAGTGGTAGAGCTAGACCATACGTTCGTAGAGCATCCGATATCCATCTTAGAGCGTAGTACGAGACACTTACGTTCGAAGGACATACTGATGATGAAAATTCAGTGGTCGAGGCGAGGAGCCGATGCGGAGACTTGGGAGATAGAGGATAGCATCCAAAGGAATTATCCGGAGTTTTACGTTGAGCTTGATGCACCTTTAGCATAGTGTTTGCTTCGGTTTTTGTTTTGTTGAGTTGCATACGCTTTTGTAACGTTTGAGTATGTTCCCCGTGTGGGAATATATTAGTTGTGTTCCGCGTTTCCGTGTTGTTGTTATGTGATCTTTCGGGTTGTTGCAAGTTTCGGGACAAAACTTCTTTTTAGGGGGATCTGATATAACATTCAGTTTTTGGTTGTCACCGCCCCTGCGGTGACAATGGCCGCTCCAGCGGCAAGCTGAGCCTGTCACCGCCCCGTGGTGACAAGGGGTTGCCCCTGCGGATTCGCTGCAGATCGCGCTCGATCTGTTTCCGTTCGTTTTATCTTCCTTCCATAGATAGAATATCCGATCTTCTATCTTATGGGTCCGGTTCCTTATCTTCTTCCTAATCTTAGAACGCATTTCCATCTATCTTTCCAGCCATTTTCATCTTATGGGCCCGGTTTGTTTTATCTTCCTTCCATAGATAGAGTGTTGCAGCCTTACTTCTTGTGATCTTGCTGAACGTGTAAGTTCTCCCTCCCTTGTTCTTCATCACGATAAGGTTTTGCTGCACCTTCTTCCTTTTGTTTTGTTTTCTTATTCGTTCTTCCTTTTCTTCTACTCCAAGAATCAAGTTTGAACCTTGATTCTTGTTAGCATCCTCGTTGTTGATGTGTTGGTGTTCTCAAACTCTTTAGGTTGAGTCCTGACGTGGTTGGATCAAAGGTTTGAGCTTTGAGTTCCTTGTTGTGGTTCTGCGGTCATCGAGAAGCCGACAACGGCTTTTGTCAGTCCACCGCCCCTGCACCTGCACATCCCCGCCCCGCGGCAAGCCGCCCCTACGCCTTGCTCCGCCGCCCCTGCGGTTTCTTCTGTAGTAACTCCCGTTCTTGTGAGTTGCTTCCTTCCTTGCTTTCCTCGTTCCTTTCATTCTTATGGATGTTCTTTGCCCCATGAGTGTTTTGTAAGACTAAGGTTGATCCCTTAGCTCGTGTAGATCTTTAAGAGATCATGGAGACTAGACGTTATAGACTTCTAGCAATCGTTTCGGTTCCTGATTCGTGATGCCTTTTTGAGCAGGCTTCCATTTGCTCCTTTCCTGATGATATCTGAGTGTTTATTGAGTGTTAAGATTACCTTCGAGTGAGGTAAGTCCCTTGGACTTACTTAGCTTCATCCTGCGTATTGGTTTGATTGTGGTGTCTTGTTTGTGTTGTTTATCATGTATAACTGATAACGGAATAGGATTGACTTTGTTATACCTTAATTGGCCCAAGTATATTATAACCAGGCGGTTACCGCTTGTCCAGTTTAGAATGGGGAAACTTGGAGGTGATCTTGCGACCAGTCCAGCAGGTGACAGAAGGATGCATACGTTCTATTCCTGTTGGTGAAAGGGGACGGAGGCGAGATCGTAGCGACTTTCTTGTAACAACCTTAAGTTGAATTAGTAATTGGATAACATAATGAAAGATAATAACCGGCTGTTTGTGATCATGTTGATATGTTTATTTTACCTTATGTGTGTTTGTGCATTTACGTACTTTCTGATATCTAGAATGTTAGCTAACTGTTAATACCGATGATGTAGATGTTCCACAGGTTCAGGATGCTGTTGAGTGATCCGGATGGTGTGATCAGCCGGGGTTCTTGTACATTATAGGACGAGATCGGGTTTATGCTTATGTTGTTGCTTTTATTTTTGTTTTGAACTCGGCTGCGATTCTTTTACGTTTTCCTTTGTTTAAATCTTTGGTTTTATATTGAGTTTTGGTTTTCATTTGTCTGTGCCTTGTTGTAAGATCCGTTGTGTCGTTGCTACTCTGAGGGTCGAGACCCATTGTGAGGTCCTAAACTGTAACGCTTCGAGTTTCCAGAACTTGGGGTGCTACATGCTATGACAAGGGGATGTTCACCGCCTATCACAAGAATAAACAAGACGAACAACTATCATAAGAACTCGTCCACATCAAAGGTCATAGGTCATGACAAGACATTGTTGAAGATGACGTCGGAGAAAGAGTGGGCTCTCACCAACGTCATGCACGTGCTAGTCATCCGGAAGAACTTGATTTCCGCTACTATGCTAATCAATAACGGGTTCTACGTGAAGCTCGGTTATGATAAGCTAACTCTCATGAAGAATGGGATTTACATAGGTAAAGGTTGTGTGAAGGATGGACTGCTCAAAATGAATGTAATGACAGTCATCCCAAAAATTGTAAATGATGTTTCAATGAATAAAACTCTTGTTGTTTATGTTGTCGAGTCTTTTAATATTTGTCATGAACGTTTAAGACATGTAAATTATAAGTCAATGCAAAGACTAATGAATTTAAACCTAATTCCGAAGTGCAAATTAAACAAAGACAAATGTGAAGTCTGCGTACAGTCAAAACCCACAAAAACGTCATTCCCACATGTGGAGAGAACAACCGAACTCCTAGGCTTAATTCACACGGATTTGTGTTATTTGAAGTTTGTGCAAACTAGAGGCGGTAAAAAGTACTTCGAAAGCTACAAGCAAATATCATTGTTAGTTTTGGCTACCGATACTCTTAGCATTGAGAAACACCTTCGAGAGCTAAAAGCACAATTAGAAAAAACGATGCCAAAAATAGCACCACTCACATCTCAAACATATACCCAAATTCATAGAGACTTACAAAAGAACATATAGGAACAAGTCACGATGCCTCAAATAACAATTAATTTGTTTTTTCCACGAAGTTCAAGAGATGATTGCTCAAAATACTAAAGAGTTTTATACATCCAAAATTCGCATGTTGTGGGGTGTATGGAAAGTTATATACATTATAGTTCAATTTCATTTCCTCGGCTACCAAAGGCTACAATTTAACAAATTTGATGGCATTCATGGATCAACCCAAGATCATTTTGCCTATTTTTATTCACTGTATTGTGAAATGATACATTTCGTTAAAAGGGTCATATGACTTACCTTATATATTGCAATTAGGATCCATATAAACATATAACAATATATGAAGTAAGTTCGGAGTTTTCAGCTCAATTTATGAATTCTAAGGCAAGACTTCATTCTTTCTATAAATCAAACAAATTTGGCATATCAAATTAATTTACTTTTAAATTAGTAAATAAATAACTTATAAGTTACATAACATAATTCATAATAGTGGGCCATGACTTGCTTGTATGGAGCTATTAGTTTCCCCGGTTTTTTATTGCACAAGTTTCCAGTCCCATATCTCCTCAATCTCTCTCGCATTTCTCCTTGTCTTCCACCACTCGGTCGGTCAGTCGTCTGATGTGACCGCCTTCGCCACAGACCACCACTGCGAGGATCGGTTATCTCTTCATCTCTGTTCTTCTTCGTCAACAAGGTTCAATTTTATAGGATTTTCTGTTGTTCGATTTCTAGGGTTTCTGATTCTTGGTTTTCTGCTCGACTTTTATATGGCTTGGATCCGATGCTTTCTGCTGAGCGATTTTGATGTAGTTAGATATGTCGACGTTCACGACTCGGTCTAATTTGTGTGGCTCTTCGGCGATACCTCCGGTGTATGATGATTTGTGTGTATTTTAGTGTTTCATTTTCAGGTTTTGGTACTTCATGATTTATAGTGTAATTCCTCTTCAATGCTGTTGTTTTGTGCTTATGTGGTCACTAGTGTTAAAGTACTGGTGGAGGCGGGTGGTTATTGTCTGAAATGGTGGTGGCATTTTTCGATACGTTTCTAGGGCTTGCTGTTGAATATCAAATCTGTGTATATCATGAGCCGAAAATGGTTACTAGTGGCAGTGTTCATTATCGAATTGTACTTGCTGTGATTTCTTATTGATAACTGCGTTGTGCTGCTAGCTAGATGTTACACCCAAGAAATCGTTTTCCTCCATTTACTTACAAGGTTGATTTGTGCAGACCTTATTAGGTTATGACCTATAGTTTGATTTTCTATATTTAATTTCTATCTCTGAAAATAGACAATTGTGTTGAATTTGCAAAGTTTTTTTTTGTTGAGATAGCTGTGTTGAGATAGTTCAACTATTTGTACGATTGCCAAATTTTTGCGCAGACCTTATTAGTTCTTCGATTTCAGATGACTTTGAAGGCAGCCTATTAATGTCATCACTGTTTTGGGTTGTTTTCCGTCAACTTTCAGATATTGAAGATATGGTAAGTATCCCTTTTCTCAGGTATCATGTGATTCAGGTTATCTTGGGTTTTTGGATCAGCCACCATATGACTACTTAGACGTGTCACCTATTAAAATTTGTGAACTGATCAAATGAATGACTATTGCTTACAACACTTGGTAACTGGAGGTAGATTTTCTCACAATGAAAATGACTTGTTGAATATGATAGTAAATTTGTTGTTGCAAACCAATGCCTTATATTTTTCTGTTTTATAAGAATCTTTCTAGCTGCATAGAGATGAATAAATTCTTGTTAGAACATCGAGGTTAGCACGTTTATCGATATATTATGCGTATAATTTATTTATTTTTTAAGTTATAAAATATAGACATTATTCGTTACCAAGGGTAGCTTCAAACATTTTAGTTATGTTGCTTGAAGAGGAAGAAAATATTGCTGATATCTTAGGAAACTTTCTTCCAAAAAAGGATCAATGTTTGAGAGAAAATATTGAATCTAAAGAATGGGGGAATAACATCTCTTCTTGTATAATCCTCTTTGTCTAAACATTAATTTGTTTTCCAAAAAGGAGCAATACTTGAGATACATAATAAGCTACTGTGTTAACTTGGTGCCCCCTTATTGATTGGTACACGATGCTGGAAAAAATAAATGAGATCTTATTTGTTAGAAGACTGTCTAAGAGCACTTCATGAGCCAACTCAGAGAACCCTTAGTTGTTGACACTTCTAGATTGGAATTCTATAAAAGTCTTGTTTGGGGATGTAATGTTGTGGATGTTTGCATTATTGTTGTGCTAATGTATCTGATGATAGATTTCCAACCAAAATATGTAATGTCAAATATGTTGCCTGACCCTTATTTCAAATGGTTTTTTTTTTCCTTTCTGGTCCAGCAGAAATTAGTGTACCCTTATACGAAACCAGGGAAGATGAATGATCATTTTGTAGTTTTCTGTATTTACAGACTATATTCCATATATATGTGTCTGTATATATATACGTGTGTGTGTGTGTGTGTCATCATTCTGATATTAGACCATTGATGATATTGGTATCTGATAATTAATTTGTGAGCAGGCTTCACCTTCATCAAAGAAAGTTATCACAAGGGAAGAGTGGGAGAAAAAGCTGAACAATGTGAAGATTAGGAAAGAGGATATGGACAAGTTAGTGATGAATTTTCTTGTTACCGAGGGCTATGTTGATGCTGCTGAGAAGTTCCGAACGGAATCTGGAACAGAACGTATCCTTTGTTTACACTTTACTTTTCAGATATGGCTTTGTGATTCATGTAATGGTACAAGACTGCAATTAGTTTTGCATTTGTCTATCCTTATTAATTTTGTAGCAGATATAGATCTTGCAACAATAACAGACCGAATGGCAGTCAAGAAGGCAGTTCAATGTGGGAATATTGAGGATGCAATTGAGAAAGTTAATGATCTGAATCCTGAGGTGGGTATTTGGTCAGTTGCTTTCATGCTCTTTTGTCTCCGAATATTGTCTTATCATTTTCTTATTCTTCTATCTTTGTTTTATTTCATGGATATGGTTATCCACTTGGGCCTTTTTTGTGCAGATTCTTGATACAAATCCTCAACTCTTTTTCCATCTTCAACGGCAAAGAATGATAGAGCTGATTAGAAAGGGAAAGATAGAAGAGGCTCTAGAATTTGCCCAAGAAGAACTTGCACCAAGAGGGGAAGAAAATGTAATCTTATGCTTCTGTTATGGTGCCTTGTATCTTGTGCAGCTGGTGCTCAGGCTTTGTTTGGCTGTTCATTTATAAAGACTAATATTTTTATTAGGCTGTTGTGCTTAAAAGTGTGATTTGATATCCACAACTTGTTTTCCCTCAATTCCCTATCCACCCTCACAAAGCATTTGCTGGTGATACCTCCTGACATCAGGCGTGCTTGGAGAAGGTGGGTAGGAAATTGGGGGGATGATGAACTGTGGGTGCCAGCCCATGGTTTCAACATAAGAACCATTTATTGATAAATCTATCCATAAAATGGAACTGCCGAACAAAGCCTCGATGTCGTTTGAGACCATTAATTTTTGAATAGCTCGCTTTTGTTGAACCATAAACACTCTCTACATTTTGCCATTACATTGTTGCTTTTATAGGTAACTCATAACTATTTTGTGATGCAGCAAAGCTTTTTGGAAGAGTTGGAGCAAACTGTTGCACTTCTAGCTTTTGATGATGCATTTAACTCCCCTCTGCGAGAGCTTTTAGATATTTCACAGCGCGTGAAGACAGCTACTGAAATTAACTCTGCAATCCTTACAAGCCAAAGTCACGAAAAGGGTTAGTTTTTGCATTTTCAATCTGTTTATATGGAAATTTGGTGGCTTTGTTGTATACATCTTTGATAAGCTGGAAAATTAAGATATATAGCCTAAAATTTCAGATCCCAAGCTTCCGAGTTTGCTGAAAATGCTGATATGGGCACAAAACCAGCTGGATGAAAAGGCTGCTTATCCTCGGATAAATGATTTGTCAACAGCGGCATTAGAAGACCCTGCAATTTGAATTTGCAAGAACTCTCTTGTTACTGGTACTCGTGCATCTTCTATTTCCAGCTGAGCGAGCAGTAAGTAGCAAATAGACTCAGATTCAAGTTTGTGCCAGTAGTCATGTTTGCCTAAATGTAGATTGCTTTGTTTGCTCTCTTAAACTGCTCGCTGGGCTTCATTGCACAGATTTTTTTGATTTCTGAAGCTTCCTTCATTACCTTCAAAATCTCTTGTGTTCTCTGATGCTTAAGAAATAACAAGTGAGATCTTTCATTTTTGGTGGATTTTGAAAGAAGTTTTTGATGAACTCCAGACCTGAATGATATGTTGTGTCCTGATCTTTTAGGCTACCTAGTCATTACATCAATTTGACCTGACCTGCTAATTTTACGTTTAGGGTTTGACCCATATTAGGATACTAATTATTATTGATTCTAGAAAAAAAAGGCTGAACAATCATGTAGGAATATCCTACCTAGCTTGAATCAACTGAGCATTCAATAAAAGTAGAGATACTTCTGCAGTCATATAAAAGAAGATTGGGATTTCCCTAATGATTGCCCCGTGGTTTGTGGTTTTTCGGAACTTGATTTAAGGGTTTTTTTAGTCTAAATGGTGCCCTTTAACTTTACAATTTTGAATTTTGCCCAGTTTTATTAAATATACCAAATACTCCTTATCTTTGATTAATAAAAATAAAAAACTGAAAATACTTGCAGCAAATTGGACATTTTAAGATTGTAACAATGTTTAACAACCCTTGGAGGCTATGGCAGTGGTAACAAAAAAGAGAGCAAGGAAAGCCGCTGTGGTAACCCCAGCTACAACAAGAACCATTTCTTTTACCAACAACAATGGCTTCCACAAAGGGAAGAACTTCCAACAACCACCACCATGGCAACCCTTTTTTTTTTTGTTGGGAAGGAGAGTCCGTGGTCTCCGGGCGCATCTAATCGCGCTTATTATATATGAAAAAAGAGGCTACGTAGTACGCACACGGGGGATAGCCCGACCCCTTACATCGCAATGCAAAAGATCCACTACACCCTCAGGAGGGTCACACAATACATTAAACCCCAAGGGGAAGTCAAAAGCAAAGGAAGCTAGATAATCCGCGACTTTGTTCGCCTCACGGAAGGCATGACGGGTCTGGATAGTCCAGTCCCTACTAATATAGTCTTAACACTTAAATACCAGACTGGCAAGAGGATGACAACTAGGCATCCTCTTAGCAAGGAGGTTGATGGCAAGTTGGGAATCTGATTCAAAAATCACATCCCTACTACCACTTTCCCAAGCTATCTTTAACCCGTAGTATATGCCCCACAGTTCTGCCATAGACACTGTGCACATACCTAGGTTAACGACAAAACCTAGTTGCCATTCCCCTGCATTATTCCTACAAACACCTGCTGTCGTCGCCTTTCCATCATCTCTGACCGCTCCATTTGTGTTGATCTTTATCGTTGTATCTGGTGGTGGCTCCCACTTCACTTGTGTCACTTCCCTGTTTGGAACTCCCTTTTGGAGATTGTTCTTCTTCCAAGCAACCCCATACTCCAAAGCCTTGTTGATAACGAAAGTGTGTCCATCCGATCTAGTAGCGGTATTGCGGAAAACTCTCTCGTTTCTCCACTTCCATAGCCACCAGAGTCCTACTGCAAACAAAACACTCCAATCGCAACTATTACTGAATTTGACAAAAGAGATAATGTTATCTCTTAGCCATGCAGCAAAAGGAAGGCGGAAAAAATTATCCGTGTATCTCCTAGCGTTGATTTTGTTCCACAGCTCCCTGCTTACATTGCAATCCCTAAACAGATGCTCATAGGTTTCAGCCGAACCCTCACAAAGCGAACACCTGTCACTCCTACTGAGTTTCCGTCGCTTACGTTCGGAATTAGTCATCACTCCTCCCTGCATGAGTTTCCAAAGGAACATCCTTATTCTCTCCTGCGTACCTAAGCTCCAGATCGTTGAAAGACGGGGGTGTCGATGCAGTGATTAGGTTTATCCGTCTTCAACATCTTATAAGCAGTCGATACACTATAATCTCCATCAACACTCCACTTCCATGAAATCTCATCTGAAATAGTCCGGTGCTGCCCTACTTCATCCTCTGCTTGCTCTTTCGTGAGTCCAATTGCTGCTAAGGTAAGAATGATATTCAAAGGTAGGAATCGCTCAATCAGGTCCCATCTCCAACCAATATTATCACTCCAGAAATCACTTACTTTCTTCTGTCGTAAATCGTCATCTACCCTCGTGGTAGTCGACTCTATGAGAGGGCCGTCAAGGACCCACACATCGTCCTAGAAGTCTACACTTTCTCCATTGCCTATAACCCATCTGTACCCAGGTCTAACAACTTCCTTGATACCTCTCTGTATACTGCGCCAGGTCGGAGAGGGGTCTGAGTGAGTCTGTCCAGAATCCCGAATATACTTGCTTCTGAGTACCTGGGACCAAAGGCTAGTGTCGCTTCTAAGGAACCTCCATCCTAGCTTCCCAACCAGGGCTAAGTTAAGCTCCTCCATAGTCTTATTGCCCAGCCCACCGTTCTCCTTGTTCTCGCATATTACATCCCAAGCTATTGTATGCATGCTCCGGTTGTTACCACTGTGGCCCCAAATAAAGTTTCTGCTCACCTTGTCAATCTCTTCGCACACGCCTTTCGGAATCAGAATAGTCGCCATAGTGTATATAGGAAGAGCGGATATAACAACCTTGGTTAAGGTCACTCTACCCGTAAAACTCAGGTTCCTCCCCCTCCATCCACTAAGTCGACCATTAATCTTGTCCATGAGAGTACTAAAAGTTGCCTTTGTAACTCTCCCTTGGATCATCGGCATACCAAGATAGTTGCCTAGGTTAGTAGTTACCTCAAACCCACTTGAATCTTGCAAACTTCTCTTCATATCTCTACTTACATTAGGCGACACAAAGATTTTTGATTTTTGTAGGCTAACTTTTTGGCCTGATGCTATGCAAAATACTTCGAGACACTCGAGAACTACCTGAAGTTGTTCCATGTTTGCCTCAACAAATAGCGTCAAGTCGTGTGCAAAGAATAGATGTGATAGGTTAGGGCCGTCTCGGGACAGTTTGATGGGTTTCCATCTCCCTCTATTAACCTCATCATTGATAAGATGGCTCAATCTCTCCACACAGAAAAAAATAGGAACGGAGATAGTGGGTCTCCTTGCCTTAGTCCTCTACCTGGGCTAAATCGCTCAGTAAGCTCCCCATTCTAACTAACTTGAATCCTAGTTGACGAGATACACTCTCTTATCATATCACACCATTCCGATGGGTACCCTGCGGCTCTCATAGTATCACCAACAAAATCCCAGCGAATTCTATCATAAGCTTTCTCTAAATCCAGTTTTAGAATCATCCATTTCTTCCCCGTTTTCTTTTTCCTCGTAGAGTGAATGATCTCTTGCATCAGTACGATGTTGTCTTGAATGTACCTTCCCGGGATGAAGCTACCTTGGGTCGGTCCGATCAGCCTATCAATACTTTTTTGCATACGTTGCACCATCACTTTAGAGATAACTTTGTACAGTACATTGCACAATGCTATGGGTCGAAACTGACTTATCAACTCCGGCGTTCCCACTTTGGCGATGAGGCATAAGATCGTGTCGTTCAGCCTCTCAGGGAGCTTCCTGTTCTCAAAAAATTGGGTGACCACTCTAAGAACTGATTGCCCAACTATGTGATAACACGATTTATGACTTAGATATAGACACTCATTTAGATAGATTTTCCGCTCATTCATGCATGGTTTAGCATTAGTTCACGGCGTTTGCACTCAAATCACGTATTTTGTCGAGATAGACGTCTACTCGGACTTTTGCTTGCTTTGTAGGTATTTTGGGAGATTTAAGAACCTAATCGATACATCCGAGGATCATTCCTCGAGATGACACTCTTCCGGACTCATTGGAATGCAAGATAAGGGCTAAGGAGGGCTCATGAAACCTTGCCAACACAAGCCATGCACCAAATCATGGCTTAACGAGCCTAGGAGAAGCTTCTGGAGCAAACCATGGTTAGAGGCCATTCCACGGCCGTGGACTATGCCCGTGGTTCTTGCCAGGACCACATTGACAGCTGGTCACGATCTCTTCCATTGCTCTTGCATCTTAGTGGGTATTTAAAGGATTTTGCAGGCTGTAATTGGGGATCCTTCTCCTCTCTTTTGACCTATCTTCTTCCCCAAAAAACTTCTCCATTGTTGCCTCTCTTCCAAGCACCCATTGTGGGTGTTCTTGGAAGAGATTAGTGTAGATTTTCGTTTTAGAGTGAGATTAGAGTGGATTTGAGTGAAGATTCCATTGTTGTCAAGTTGGATTAGCTCTTGGAGCCTTGAAAGATTTGGTAATCTCTATTCTATGCTTTTAATGTCTTTTCTTTGGATTTGTCTTCATCAATTAACCATGACTTGCAAGCATGCCTTATTTGTGAAGATCGATCTTGAAATGTTTGTTGTTGGCTAGATAGATTGCGATTCTAGGGTAAGGAAAGAAGGGTTATGGCTAGAACTATGATAGGATGAACTTAGATTTTTACCCTTGGATGACTTGTGTTCTTGAACGAGGCCTCTGTTGAAGTCCACGGCTTGTTCTTGCCATTCCACGGCCGTGGAAGTGGTAGAACAGCCCGTAGTTTACATGGTTCAATGGATCTAAGTTCTAGATTGTTATAATGTTGAAATCCTAGTGTTTGTTGAGCTAATTCTATCCTAGGGTGACCTAGTGTTAGCAACTAAGTGTTTAGAAGAGACTTACCCGGTGATTCTTACTCTTAGATTCAAAAGATGACAAACCCTAGGTAGTGGTGAGCCTCGCAAGCCGTCATTGGACTAAGTGTGCTAGGATAGTTGTTTAGGACTTCCCTTTCCGAGACTTACCCGGTAAGGATAGGTTAGACCCCTAGGTAACAATCCGGTTTGTGTAGAATTCCTATCCTTAGGTTGTTAGAGACTTACCCGGTGATGAGGCCTTAGGAATGGACTAGTGGACCATGAGACCTACCCGGTAATTGATCCCAATCTAGAAACGCTTAATCCCAACATATCATAGTTAACCCGAGGAATGAATAGATAGCTTGAGTCTATACCATAACCGGGACTTCCAAACTCTAGAATCCGCTTTGTTACTTCCATTCTCCTATCTTTTGTGTTAGTGTGTTTGTGTTGCCTGATTGTGTTCACATACTTGTGATCTTTGTTTGATCACCCAAAACCCTCCAAAAACATTGTGTTTTCCATTTTCTTTATTCCTCATCTTATCTTAGTCTAGATTAACACTATCCTTGATCATTGAATGACTTAGTTTCACCTCAGTCCTTGTGTTCGACCTCGGAATACTTTCCTTTCTACAAAACGACCCGTACACTGCGGGTTTCGCTAGGTAGTTTAGGATTTAGTTCGAGTTATAAATTTAAAGCTTTTTGTGCTACTAATCCTAGCGTAACAAGTTTTTGGCGCCGTTGCCGGGGACTAGGTTAAGATTAAGTCATTTGCTTTTGATTGTTTTTAGTGTTTATCTTTCTTGTTACTTTTGATCTTGTGTGTTTTTGTCTTTGCCTTTTCATGTTTGCCATGGACGGATTGTACCTCCAAGACGACCTTGACAACATGGAGTATGAGGAGTGGATGGAAGGCCAAGATCTAGGACCTCTCCATGATGAGTTTAAGTATTGGGAGGAGTTCAATGTCTATCATGAGTCCCATGATCAAGCTCACATGACTACATTACCTTATGAGGAACCTCACCATCAACTTCATGAAGATCGATTGGAATCAATGCTAGAGAAAATGTTGAGGAAGATGGATGATCTAGAAAGCAACCTTGCTTCCATTTCTAGTTCCCACATGGAGCTTGAAGCGGAAGTATGTCATCAAGAGGAGGTTCACTATGAGGAGATCCAAGAATTGCCCGATTCAACCATAACCAATAGAAGCCTTGAGGAAGAGTTGAATGAAGCTCGAGAGCAATTGTGGCTAAGGGATTTGGCCCTGAAGGAAGAAAGGAGATTGAATACCGAGAGAGAAGAACAAATGAGGAGGGAGATTAAGGAGATTAGGAATGCTCTTATGCTAGGAGATCCTACTATTCTTCAAGGTTCACCTCCATCTCCTTCACCTTTAGAGGAGTGCAATGAAGTATTCTCATCCCCGGACATCCTTGCCATCAACCCCGGAACCATGCTTGAAGAGCTCACTTGGAACGAAGACAACAGAGAGAATCACGACCGTGGAGGACAAACCACGCCCGTGGAAGACTACGAGAGAATCACGGCCGTGGAGGACGAACCACGCCCGTGGAAGGTTCTGTCCTGGACGATCCTAAGCTAATTTCAGCTCCCTCCGACCCTTTCTTGCTTGCTCGGAGTACACATGAAGATTGGAGCCCCTTTCCTAAGGATTCTCCATTATTGAATGAAGAAAGTAAGCATGATGGATCCATGATGGTTATGAAGTACTTCAATGAAGGATTCTTTCCAAGAATCGGCTTTCCTCGGATCATAGAGGATGAGGATGACAAGCGCTTCACCGGTGTGACCGCGGAGTACAAGTTGCCTAAGTATGGCGTGACACCTATGGTTGCAACTCTATACTATCATCAAGGAAGCGGTGATGAAGGAGTCTACTACTCACCGGTGAAGAGAGAACTTAAAGCTTATTTGGGCATCAAGTGGCCCTTGCTTGTCATCATGGATTCCGGAAAGAGATGGTTGCTTGGACTCCTCAAGCAAACCATGGTATTCGAGGTGGATTGACATATCCACGGAGTTTGGTCAAGCTAATGACCTAAAAGAAGCGCTTAATGGGAGGCAACCCATTGGTACAACTCTTTCCCTTTTCTCTTTTGTTTTTGCTTTTGTGTGTTTTTGTGTTTTGTGTTTGTGGTAGATTTTAGGTAATGAGGAAGCCTTGCAAGGCGGGTTGATGACGATGATTCCGTTTTCAAACATGGGTGGAGCGGACGTGAGGCTTGGACGGCTTGAGGTGTCTTGTTAGATGGAAGAGCTCCCATCTCACATATACCTTGGCGCGGGTCTCGACGCCGGAATGATTATGAAGAGCTCTCTACCATGCTTGATCGATCATCCATCACCACCACTCCACACGAGTTCATCCCAAATACCGAAGCAAACCATTTCACATTGTGAGAACCTTCTTTCACTCTCTTTACTTGAATGCCACATTGGGGACAATGTGTTTCTAAGTATGGGGTGGGGTTTGCATGATCTTTTGCATGACTAGCATCTAGAGTAGTTTCTTTTTAGTCACATGTTTTATTATATCTTGCATTGTACATACATATTTCGAAAATTCAAAAAAAAAAAAATCAGAAAATTTAAAAATTTTTGTGCTTTCTAGGCTTGGATATGACCCTAATGATGAACCTTGTCTTGTGGATTGGCTATGGATGGCCTTGTGTGTTTAATTGATGATGCATATGTGGACTTGAAATACTTATCTTTAATTCCATGAATGACTTGTGATTATGATGCTTGCCTTGATTTAATTGAGGATTGAAAGTCGAAATTGCATGCTAGTTCTTGCACATCAATTAGGAGTGATTAAGGTAATTCATCTTCCTCTACTTCTCATCTTGATCATGTTGTTTGAGCACCTCAATTGAGATAAATTTGACCTCTTTTGACCCATCCGGGAATAGGAGCATGTTAGTGTGTTGATGTGTGTGAAAAGCAAGTGTGGGGTGAAGTTGTTGATGAAAGGAATGTCATGAATGAAGTGCTGAAATTGTTGTGAAAGTGTAGCCAAAAATATAGGTTTGGGGACATCGGTTTAAATGACAAGTAACTCGGCACACTTCACATGATCGAGTGTTGTGCCTTGCCAAAGTCAAATAAACCGATAGTCCTAACGAGCTTTGGTATGTGTGTCCGGTGTGGATGCACCTCGAAAAATAGAAAAAGCCCGAGGATGGCTAATCACCAAGGTTTTGGCTTTTGTACACCAATGTCATTGTCTCAAAAATAAAAGAAAAGAAAGAAAAGAAAATAAAGAAA
Source organism: Fagopyrum homotropicum (assembly GCA_033239125.1). Taxonomy (NCBI): domain Eukaryota; kingdom Viridiplantae; phylum Streptophyta; class Magnoliopsida; order Caryophyllales; family Polygonaceae; genus Fagopyrum; species Fagopyrum homotropicum. Next base: position 136,216,129 of record BSWB01000001.1, on the reverse strand, counting down.
AATATACACTTGAGGGAAGTTGATAAGAAACGTGAAGTTGTGGTTGTTTAGTTCCTTTCCCGGATTAGCATCACATAGCCTAGAAAATTCCCACCTAATCACAACGTTTCTTGGCCTTCTATTTTACAAGTCCTTTTGACCTACTTGCATGTGTGTAAGACTAAGTGATTTAGATTGGATATACTCATGATCATCTTGACTTCTTCATCTTTACATTTCATCGCATGCTATCAAGTTAAGTGTAATTGTCTTTCCATGCTTTCATTTATTTGATACATAATTTCTTGTCCATTGCCATGAAACATGACTATGAAGGCGATTCAATATTAGAAGCACAACTCCAAAAAGATTTTTCCATTTTTCTGCATACATAAATCATGTTATCTTGTAGTCTATAGTTGAGAATTTGCTCGGGGACGAGCAAACCTTAAGTATGGGGTATTTTGATAACACGATTTATGACTTAGATTTAGACACTCATTTAGATAGATTTTCCGCTCATTCATGCATGGTTTAGCATTAGTTCACGGCGTTTGCACTCAAATCACGTATTTTGTCGAGATAGACGTCTACTCGGACTTTTGCTTGCTTTGTAGGTATTTTGGGAGATATAAGAACCTAATCGATACATCCGAGGATCATTTCTCGAGATGACACTCTTCCGGACTCATTGGAATGCAAGCTAAGGGCTAAGGAGGGCTCATGGAACCTTGCCAACACAAGCCATGCACCAAATCATGGCTTAACGAGCCTAGGAGAAGCTTCTGGAGCAAACCACGGTTAGAGGCCATTCCACGACCGTGGACTATGCCCGTGGTTCTTGCCAGGACCACATTGACAGCTGGCCACGATCTCTTCCATTGCTCTTGCATCTTAGTGGGTAATTAAAGGATTTTGCAGGCTGTAATTGGGGATCCTTCTCCTCTCTTTTGACCTATCTTCTTCCCCAAAACACTTCTCCATTGTTGCCTCTCTTCCAAGCACCCATTGTGGGTGTTCTTGGAAGAGATTAGTGTAGATTTTCATTTTAGAGTGAGATTAGAGTGGATTTGAGTGAAGATTCCATTGTTGTCAAGTTGGATTAGCTCTTGGAGCCTTGAAAGATTTGGTAATCTCTATTCTATGCTTTTAATGTCTTTTCTTTGGATTTGTCTTCATCAATTAACCATGACTTGCAAGCATGCCTTATTTGTGAAGATCGATCTTGAAATGTTTGTTGTTGGCTAGATAGATTGCGATTCTAGGGTAAGGAAAGAAGGGTTATGGCTAGGACTATGATAGGATGAACTTAGATTTTTACCCTTGGATGACTTGTGTTCTTGAACGAGGCCTCTGTTGAAGTCCACGGCTTGTTCTTGCCATTCCACGGCCGTGGAAGTGGTAGAACAACCCGTAGTTTACATGGTTCAATGGATCTAAGTTCTAGATTGTTATAATGTTGAAATCCTAGTGTTTGTTGAGCTAATTCTATCCTAGGGTGACCTAGTGTTAGCAACTAAGTGTTTAGAAGAGACTTACCCGGTGATTCTTACTCTTAGATTCAAAATATGACAAACCCTAGGTAGTGGTGAGCCTCGCAAGCCGCCATTGGACTAAGTGTGCTAGGATAGTTGTTTAGGACTTCCTTTTCCGAGACTTACCCGGTAAGGATAGGTTAGACCCCTAGGTAACAATCCGGTTTGTGTAGAATTCCTATCCTTAGGTTCTTAGAGACTTACCCGGTGATGAGGCCTTAGGAATGGACTAGTGGACCATGAGACCTACCCGGTAATTGATCCCAATCTAGAAACGCTTAATCCCAACATATCATAGTTAACCCGAGGAATGAATAGATAGCTTGAGTCTATACCATAACCGGGACTTCCAAACTCTAGAATCCGCTTTGTTACTTCCATTCTCCTATCTTTTGTGTTAGTGTGTGTTTGTGTTGCCTGATTGTGTTCACATACTTGTGATCTTTGTTTGATCACCCAAAACCCTCCAAAAACATTGTGTTTTCCATTTTCTTTATTCCTCATCTTATCTTAGTCTAGATTAACACTATCCTTGATCATTGAATGACTTAGTTTCACCTCAGTCCTTGTGTTCGACCTCGGAATACTTTCCTTTCTACAAAACGACCCGTACACTGCGGGTTTCGCTAGGTAGTTTAGGATTTAGTTCGAGTTATAAATTTAAAGCTTTTTGTGCTACTAATCCTAGCGTAACACTATGCTCCAACACTTCTGATAGAAGACCGGTTGAAACCCATCAACTCCTGGAGATTTGAAGGCTCCCATGCTCTTGACAGCTTTCCAAACTTCTTCCAGGGTGATAACCTTGAGAAGATCGTCTCCTTCTTGCTCCATGACCATTGGGAATCTATTGGTAAGCAACTGATGGTTAGGGTTAGAGCCATCGAGAGCCATTGCTCCTTAGATTTCTGGAACCAGATGATCTCCTCTTGTTCAAGAACCTCCTCTCGTCTCGTTTGGAGATTGATCTCTCTAACTCTCCCCCCGAAAGTTGATAGCTTGACGGGATCACTTTGTAAATCTCCCAGTTCCTTGATGATCTTTTCCTTCCTGCACAAGACATCACCAAAAACCCGACGGTTCCAAAGCAAGAGCCAACTTTTTAGAATGGAAAGAGGTATACCTGAATGCGCATGCATGTCCCAACAATGCTTGACCATGGGGATGAAATCCTTATGGGTCATCCATGCTGCCTCAAACCGGAAAGGTCTCATATCCCTTCTCTTTGTCGGCAAGGGTTCTAGTCGGAGAAGGATAGGCGAGTGATCCGAGGAGAACCGAGCAAGATGTCTCACAGACGCATCGTGCCAATCCATCCTAGCTTCTTGGTTTACGAGAACTTTGTCCAGTCTTTTCTGTATCCCATTGTTCCTAGTCTTTCTATCATCCCAAGTAAATTCCGGACCCGCAAACCCAAGGTCGAGAAGCCCATAGTTATGGATGATGTCGTTGAAGATGTGGGAATCTCTATGTAAAGTCCTTGCTCCACCTCTACTCTCTTGAAGGGAGGTGATACAGTTGAAATCACCACCAATAATATAGGGTTCATCTATCTGCACCAATTCTTTGTCCAATATATCCCAAAATGGTTGCCTTCTGTTGTACGTAGGTGGCGCATAGATTGCAATAACGTGGAAAATTTTACTACCCACCTCCACTTTAACGTGAATAAAATATGGGCTTGTATTAATGGTCATGACTTTCAGTTTTGAGTCATCCCAAAGCATCCAAACACCTCCTTCAAAACCTACCGGGTCCACTCGAGTGCAGCCTCCAAATCTCATGCGTTTACATACTTTGTCAACATTCTCACCCGAGATGCGAGGTTCAAATATCGCCACCATGTCTATCTTATGTTGTTTGTAGAGGTACTTAATGGCTCTTCTGAATCCATTCTTTCCTGCTCCGTGTACATTCCAAAAGATGCAATTCATATTAAACATAATGAAAAGGTGTGACTACGCACCTGTTTTTGACCCGGAGTAAGCAGGTTCATATCTCCGATGCCACCTCGCACCTTCGAGTCGCCTCACTTCTATTCTCTGGGTTCGCTTCATCCATAATCATACTTTCACTTACTATTTCCTTCTGCTGAGTTGCTCGATCCTTACAACCGCTTTGCAATTCTGTTTGTGGTTCAAGGTCCGTCTGCATCAGGTTCCTCCCTTATATATTGGTCTGTAGCTCTCCCATGCCTTTCGTGCCCTTCTTGCTCGTACTTGACGGTTTACCTATATCAACTAGCTCAGTTCCTGTTAGCATGAAATATTGTGATATTTTAGGCACGTTTTCTAAGTGTATTTCATCCATATTAGTGTTCATTGATAAAGCATTGAAGAAATTGTGAGCTAGTTTGTCTATATTGTCGATATAGAGGTCTACATAAGCTTTGTGTTGATTGTAGGCAAATAAAAGCTAAAACCGAACGAATCAAGGGAGAATGGAGATAGATTGAGCATGTCCAAGGATTGAGGACACCACAAAGGAGCTAAGGAAGATGTTAGGATGAAGAATGACACAAAACAAAGGAGATTTACGAGCAATCTATGTTCCACGCTCTAAAATACGGCCGTAATGGAGTCCACGCTCTAAACCACGGCCGTGGAACTTTGGCAACACAAGCGTGGAGCATTCCAGTGACTTACACGGCCGTGGAAGTTGTGAAACACCGTAATCAAATTCCACGCTCTAAACCACGCTCTAAACCACGGGCGTGGAATCCTATGGAACCGTGATTTAGGCGATCTTTTAACGTACAAATTAAAGCCACGATCTTTTACACAATGGGCTGGACACTTATTCTATCTTGCCCTATAAAAGGACGGAAGGAGAGAGATTCCGTCACCCCCGCTTAGAGACTGCGCCTAGCCTTATTGAGATTTCCGAATTGACGGAAAGGCTTACGGAAAGAGTGAAGATTTGGAAGATTGTTCATACGGAGATTACGTCTTTTGTTCTTAGGTTTGATTAGAAGACGGATTGACATCCCGTTCTTCGTTCTTATCAAGGATTGTGATTGTTTGTGTTATTTTGAATCTACTTACATCATTGTTCTTGTTTGTGGATTTGAGATTGATTTGAGATTTATTGAAGGGTTTCAAAGGTTTTCATCTTTCATTCTTTTAAATCTTGAATTTGATATCATAATGACTGTTGTTGGCTAAAACCCTTTAGCAATTCTAAGGTGAAGGGTTGATAGTTGTGGCTTAGATGATGATAGATCGATCGTAAACAGATTGGACCCTGAGAGTCAGAGAGAATCGCCAACGAACCAAAATCACGGTGTGTTCTTGAGTTCCACGGCCGTGGAATCTCAAGATCTACCCGTAATTTCCCTTAGTTTACGAACCTTTCTTTTACTTTAATCCAAAGTTAAAGATTTACTTTAACTTAGTCTTGGCTTGCCTTTTCTAGGTGGTAGTGAAGCCTCAACAACCTCTACCTCGATTCCGAGTGTCACAACCTTAATCGGTTTAGTTAGTCTTGATCCTTGGATTACAAGTTTGGGTATTTGATATTAATTCTTGTGTTTAGATCCTTTCTATATTGAAGCCTCAACAACCTTTATAGAGAGTGTCCTTAGATAAGTCATATAAAGCCTTGGAACTTCACCGTACATTGCTTTGCATTAGTATACCTTTGCAACTCTTAACTCTGTCCTTATACCTTTAGTATATCTTGAATCTATTGCCACAACTGGATTGCTGGATCCTTAGGATTGTTGTTTTCTCAATATTTACAAAAGCTCATACATTTACTTGCTTGACAATTCTATAGTTAGATTTAACCCCCCAAATCCTTGTGTTCGATGCTCTGGAATTCTTGCTTAACTATATCGATCCGTACACTGCGGGTTCGCTTGCTTGATTTCTAGTTTTATAAATTTAAGACTTATTTGCACGCACGCTAAATGGCGAACAAGTTTTTGGCGCCGTTGCCGGGGATTTGGTCTAGGCCAAATTCGGTTATCGGTTGTCAAGCTTGGGAGCTTTTCCCTTGTTATTTGATATCTCTTCGAGTGTATGCGCAGGTCTAGGAACAACGAAGACCTCTTACCTCTTGATCAAGAGCTTGAGAGGACTTTGAGGAGAAAGCTTAAGGAAAGAAAGATGGTTGAAGAAAGAGAACGTGATTACCAAACGGAGTTGGCGGAAAAGGAAGCTCAACTCCAATGGAGTGAGAAGACTCGCAGGGAAGAAATGCATCGTCATCAAACGAAGGTTGATGATCTATCGGACATGATGTTTCAAATGAGGCTGGAAATAAACAACCTCAAGAAGACAAAGAGAAGAAGGAGGCCATCAAGATCGGTTAGAAATAACTCATCCAATGAGGATAGCGACTCTTCCATGCCACCACTAGAGGAAATTGATCCAACGATCAATGTGAAACCGTTCTTTCCACGGCCAGCTGCCAATCGCCGTGTCCCAGCTAGAGGTGCGAGAGTCGAACGTGTAGATGAGGAGCCAAGAACTCTTGGCCAAAGGATGGATCCGACGCAACAACCACGCCGTTTAGGTGTGAACTTTGATGCTGATGATGCACAAGGGTTTAGCTTCAACCCGCAAGTTATTACCATTGTCCGCCAAAATCAATTTGGAGGAACAAGCGCTGAATCTCCTCATCAACATCTACAAAATTTTGAGATCATGATGGAGACAATGAAGCCAAAGAATGCAACTACCAACAGCTATAAACTCAAGCCTTTCTTTTTCTCCTTGAAAGGGAAAGCATTGTTTTAGTATCAAGCTCTTCCAAGTGGGAAACTTGAAACATGGGAGGATCTTTCTTTGGAATTCCTCACTAAGTTCTTTCCGCCATCTAAAATGGCGGAGTTGAGAGGTAAGATTAATGCATTTTCTATGAGATCTAACGAAAGTTTGTTTCAATCTTGGGAAAGATTTCAGGATTTGCTATTGGATTGCCCACATCATGGCATATCCAAATTGGCGCTATTGGAGATATACTATAAGGGGCTGGATGTGCAGACACAATTCAAGCTCCAATCCCTTTCATGTGGTACATTCATGGACATGAGGGAAGATGACGCTTGGGACTTCATTGAGAAGCAAGCGCGAGTTATTGAGAAGTATTCTCATCGGAAAGTAGAGGCGAATCATGTGGAGCAAGGAGCAAAGCTATCACAAGTAGCTCAAACTCAAATCTTTTCTCTCAATACGGAGATTAAAGAGTTGAAGGAAGCAATCAAAACCAACTTTCCAAAGCAAAAGGAACAAGATGTAGGTTATTTGGGCAACAACAATAACCACAACGGGAATGAGAATACAAACCACAACAACCGGAATAATTGGAACAACAACAACAACCAGAACAACAATTGGAACAACAATAGGGGTTCAAACAACAACAATTGGCGCCCCAACCAACAAAATTCCGGTAATTCTTATTCCAATTAAGGAAATTCACTAACTCCACCTTCCTCTTCTTCCACTCCTTTGAAAAGCCAGGGGCAAACATCTAATGGTGGAAGTACTTCGGGGAAAGAGAAGCCCGATCCCATATTGGAGACAATTTTGGGCAAGCTTCAAGGATTGGAGACTCGCATCATCAAGGTTGATGATCACATAACTAAGGTTGATAAAGCCCAAAAGGTTTTAGAAAACCAAATGTTTAGCCATGCGGAGGAAGTTCTTAGGAATCAAGGAAAACTTTCAGGAAAGACGGAGGATAACCCAAAAGGAAGGGTGATGGCAATCACAACTAGGAGCGGAGTAACAACTACCGACCCGCAGCCTAAATTTGTAGAAGTCCCCGTTGAGAAGGACAAAGAAAAGGGGAAGGAGAAGGAAGATGTCTACGTTCCTCCTCCACTTACAAACCTCCCCTACCATTCCCGCAATCTAGAGCGAGAGCGCGTCTAGACAAGCAATTTGGTAAGTTCATTGAACTCATGAGCAAACTGCATATTAATATACCTTTCATTGATGCAATTGTAGGTATGCCGGCTTATGGGAGATTCTTAAAGGAGATCCTCTCTAACAAGAGAAAATTAGAGGATTTTGGAGAGTTAAGATGAGTTCGGAATCATCGGATCTCATCAAAACCATGAAAGAGAAGATGCCCCCAAAGCTAAAGGATCCGGGGTCATTTTGTATTCCCATAGGAGTGGGAGATGTCACATATGATGCATTATGTGATTTGGGAGCAAGCGTGAGCATCATCCCGCTTGCCTTATGCAGGAAGATCGGTTTAGGCGATCCTAAACCGGTAAAGATGACGTTGTACATGGCGGATCGATCCATAACTCGTCCCGTCGGTATAGTTGAAGACATCCCGGTCAAGCTTGGTAAGTTCTATGTTCCTATAGACTTTGTTGTGCTTGACATTCCTGCAGATAGTCCGGTCCTGATCATTCTCGGAAGACCGTTTCTTGCAACATCCGGCTGTATAGTCGATTGCAAGAATGCTAGACTCGCCTTTGACATAGGAGAAGAAAAGGAAGAGTTCGTCCTTTCCACTCTAGTGAAGGAACCAACCTTCGATGAGGATATATTCAATATTCATGACGAAGAGCTATCTAGAGAGGAGGTAAGTTCTATTCTCTTCAAAGATCCCTTGTAAAAAGTTCTTTCTATGAGCATAATGGATATAGGGGAAGAAGAGGAGTGCAATGAGGCAATTGAAGCCTTAAAGACACAAGAAGAAGTGTGTGAAGAAGAGTTCGAGAAACTCCACGATGAGGCAGAAAACGTACGGATCCACGGCCAGACAGCGTATTCCACGGCCGTGGAATTCACGAACACAAGCGTGGAGCACTCCAGAGAGTTGCACGGTCGTGGAGGAAACAGAGACACCGTAATTACTTTCCACGCCCAAAATCACGGCCGTGGAGAAGGCAGGGGTGCCGTAATTTTGGGTGAATTCGAAGGAAATTGTGTCTCTTCCACAACTTCTCTTGATTCTTCTCCAACACCTTCTACTTCCTTAGACACTTCTAAGGTAACATCGGATATTCCTCAAGAGCCATCGGAGACTCCTATAGTGATGGAATTGAAATCACTTCCTACACATCTAAGGTACGCATTTCTAAGACCTAATTCTACCTATCCGGTAATTGTTAGTTCCGATTTGAGTATTGATGAACATAGTAAGCTTATGGTTGTCCTTAAGAAACATAGGAAAGCCTTAGGATATACTATAGAGGATTTAGTAGGAATCAAACCTTCCCTATGCATGCATAAGATCTTAATGGAAGAGGACTTTAGAACTTCGCGACAACCTCAAAGGCGGTTGAATCCGACCATGAAGGAGGTTGTCAAGAAGGAAATTTTTAAGCTACTTGATGCATGTATCATTTACCCTATCTCCGATAGCAAGTGGGTGAGTCCCGTACAAGTGGTTCTGAAGAAGGGAGGAATGACGGTCATCACCAACAAAAACAATGAACTCATTCCTACACGAACCGTAACAGGATGGCGGATGTGTATAGACTACCGCAAGCTAAACAACGTGACGAGGAAGGATCACTTCCCACTACCCTTCATCGATCAAATGCTTGAAAGGTTAGCACAACATTCACACTTTTGCTATCTTGACGGTTATAGTGGTTTCTTTCAGATCCCGATACACCCGGATGATCAAGAGAAGACCACGTTCACGTGCCCATGGGGTACGTTTGCCTATAGGAGGATGCCGTTCGGGCTTTGCAACGCCCCAACCACCTTTCAAAGGTGCATGATGGCCATCTTCTCGGAATATATAGAGGAAATCATGGAGGTTTTTATGGATGACTTCTCCGTTTATGGTTCCTCTTTTGACAATTGTCTTTCTAACCTTGCTCTTGTATTACAAAGGTGTGAAGACACTAACCTAGTTCTTAATTGGAAGAAGTGTCAATTTATGGTGAAAGAAAGCATTGTATTAGGACACCTAATCTCTAGTAGAGGGATTGAGGTGGATAAAGCTAAGATAGAGACAATAGAAAAGCTTCCTCCCCCAACTTCGGTGAAAGGGATAAGAAATTTTCTAGGACATGCTGGATTTGATAGGCGTTTCATAAAGGAATTCTCTAAGATATCAAAGCCGCTAACTAATCTATTGATGAAGGATGCAGTTTTTGAGTTTTCGCAGGAATGCTTAGATGCGTTTAATATGATTCGGGAAGCTCTAATCTCAGCCCCGATTATCCAACCTCCGGATTGGAATCTTCCCTTTGAGGTTATGTGTGATGCAAGTGACGTAGCTATAGGAGCTGTCCTCGGGCAAAAGAAGGAAGGACGAACCCACGCTGTCTACTACGCTAGCAAGACGCTAGATGAAGCGCAACTCAACTACGCCACTACAGAAAAAGAATTCTTAGCAATTGTATATGCAATTGACAAATTTCGGTCTTATCTTGTAGGTGCAAAGGTGATTGTATACACGGATCATGTTGCGATCCGGTATCTACTTGCAAAGAAGGATGCGAAGCCAAGGCTAATTAGATGGATTCTTCTCCTACAAGAATTCGATCTAGAGATCCGCGACAAGAAGGGTTCGGAAAATTCTGTTGCGGATCATTTGAGTCGTCTAACACATCTAGAAGACGACCATCTAACTATAGATGACTCCTTTCCGGACGAGCATTTGCACATCATAGAGGAGTGCATCGATGTGATCACCAAAGATAACGAACCATGGTTTGCTGATTTTGTTAACTATTTGGTTTGTCAGGAATTACCGCCCGGATTATCCTACGCACAAAGAAAGAAGTTCTTTAAGGATGTTCGGGAATACTTTTGGAATGAACCTCTCCTCTTTAAGAGAGGTCCGGACAGCATTATTCGGCAATGTGTGCCGGAAGATGAGATGCAAAGTGTCATCCGTCATTGTCATTCACTACCTTGTGGAGGACACGCTAGTTCGAACAAAACTAGCGCTAAGGTATTGCAATCTGGATTCTTTTGGCCTACTCTATTTAAAGATGTGCAAACCTTTGTTTCCTGCTGCGATGCTTGTCAAAGAACAGGGAATATATCTAGGAGGAATGAGATGCCTCTCAACAACATCCAAGAGGTAGAGATCTTTGACGTTTGGGGAGTAGACTTCATGGGACCTTTCCCATCATCTTGCGGGAACAAATACATACTTTTAGTGGTTGATTATATTTCGAGATGGGTTGAAGCAATTGTCTTTCCCACCAATGATGCCATGGTAGTGGTTAAGTTCTTTAACAAGACCATCTTCCCACGATTTGGGACACCGCGGACTATCATTAGTGATGGAGGTTCTCACTTCATTGCCCGGCGTTTCGAAGCTCTTTTAGCTAAGTATGGGGTGACTCACAAGATCGCCACCCCTTATCATCCACAAACTAGTGGACAAGTGGAGATCTCAAACCGGGAGATCAAAGGAATCCTAGAGAAGACGGTTTCAAGGACTAGGAAGGATTGGTCCTTGAAGCTAGATGACGCATTGTGGGCGTACCGGACTGCATATAAGACTCCCATCGGAACTACACCATACAATCTTGTGTATGGGAAGTCTTGCCACTTACCGGTAGAGTTGGAGCATAAGGCGTATTGGGCGATAAAGTGGTTGAACTTCAGCATGAAGGAAGCGGGAGAGAAGCGTCTCTTGGACCTTAATGAGCTTGAAGAACTTCGCTTGAACGCCTACGAAAACGCCAAGATCTATAAAGAAAGAGCGAAGCGTTGGCATGATAAGCATATCATCCCAAAGGACCTCAAATAAGGAGATCAAGTTCTCCTCTTCAATTCAAGGCTTCGTCTCTTTCCAGGTAAGCTTAAATCTCGTTGGACTGGACCTTTTCTAATTAAACGTGTTTTTCCCCATGGTGCAGTTGAAGTATGGGGTGAAAAGGGCAGAAGCTTTAAGGTGAACGGTCAACGACTCAAGAAGTATACACCGGAGCTCCAAGCTGAAGAGTTCGCGCCCACCGCACTCGAATAAGTGCGAATTTGGTCTAGCTACGGACCTTAAACAAAGTGCTTCTTGGGAGGCAACCCAAGGTATTGAAGTCACATTCTTGTTTTTGATTCATAGATTAGAATAGTATAGACGTTTTTTGTTTTGTTTTGCCTTCGATGCCTTCCGGTATATTCGTGTTTTTGGATGTAGGATCAGTGGAAAAGAAAAGGGGAGGGAAAAGTTTGAAGAAAAATTGGCGAAACTTGGACTTTGACACATTACAGAGAGTTCCACGGCCAAAACCACGGCCGTGACAGCTACAGTGACCGTAATTTTCAAAAGCCTGAGAAAAATCACCAAAACCACGGTTCCGTACATTTCCACGGCCGTGGAACCCCCCGATAGACCGTGATTTTCAAAAATTTTTACGGCCACTATAAAAACCACGTTTCTTCACAAAACACACAACACAATCCCAATTTCACGCCCAAATCGCCGATTACCTTCCCCCTCTCCCAATTTCTCGTTCGTTAATCGTTTTTAACGATTCTTTGGCCAAAACTGAAGCAATTCCCGTCACCTACAAGATCCAAGCAACGATTCGAGCGGCAATTCACTGGAGAAGACAGAATTCGGATTCCAAAATCCGAAAACCTAGGTTTTTCGTTCTTTCTCTCTCTTCGTCGATTCGGCTTCGTTTTTGCTAGAATTTTTAGGAGAACTGATTGGAATTGGACTGAAATTAGTCTAGTGCTGCTTGCTATTGAGTTTGGTGTGATTCTGCTGAGTTTTGCGAATTTGCGAGACGAACCACGGTCTCTGGGCATTCCACGGCCGTGGAACCTGAAGAATAGACCGTGGTTTTTGACAGAAAATGGATTTTGTAAGGAGAGTGTCTAATAGAAATAAGAATAAGAAAAGGAAAGGCAACACCTCTTCCTCTTCTAGAGCACCACCAGCTGAGCCTCCATCACCCCATCATCACCATCACCACCTCCCCCTAGGATCCCTACTATCCATGAGGATCATCTAGATGTCTTAGAGAGGATCCATAAGAGGACGGTCATAGGACCTAGATACTTACTACTTGAGGAGCTAGAGCCCTTGCATGTGATAGGGGATCTCACTTGGCTATTGGATAGAGCCGGCTTAGTCATCTTCTCCGTTATTCGGGAAGATGCTTATGAGGAGATTACTAGGGAGTTTGTAGTCTCGTTTGAGCACAGTCACGTTGACAGGACCGTTTATTTCCGGCTGATGGAGAGAAACTATAATTTCTCTATTAGAGAGTTTGGAGCCTTCTTTGGGTTCCAGGAGACCTTTAATGGTCGATTCCCTAGTGGCGTGTACGCCAAGGATTTCTGGGAGGAGATAGCTATGATATACGCCATCGAGGACCGCTGGCAACCTGCTGATACCAAGGCTAAGTTGATCTACCACCTAGCCTTAAAGATTGCCCATAGAGTGCTTTGTGAGTGTCTCTTCCCTAGGACGGAGACACCTCAGAAGATCAAGACAGACGAGTTATTTCTGCTTTACAGTATGTTATACGGCAGGTCAGCTGACTGTGCCCTCCTCTTAGCTGCTACTATGAGCAAGCTAAAGAATAAGAGGGCAGGCAACATTAGATACGGTGGGATGGTCACCCACCTTGCTAGGCAGTTAGGGGTAGACTTCTCCGCTTGCACCCGCATTGCAGCTAGACCCCTAGGACTTCAGAGCCTCATGACTAGAGGCATCATTTTCCCCACACATAGAGGTCCACCGTATGCTGCTATGCCTTGGGAGAGTAGGACAGGGAGAGACATTGAGTGGCTTCCTGAGTATTCCATTATGGCTGGACGCCATAACTGGAAGGAGACGTTCGCTGCTATGCATGCGAACAGATAAGTAGCCCCTCCCTATGTCCCACCACCACTAGTTGTAGAGGAGGAGGAGATGAGAGGGGATGACGAGTTTGAGGGAGGAGGACATGATCATGACTTTGGTACTTTTCCGGATCAGCCGGACGCAGTTCCTGACCTTCCTAGACACTCTCCCCGTCCCGTTAGAGCTTCTGGCTCTTCCTCTCGCCGTGCTAGTGTGAGCGAGAGGCCGACTTGGATGACGGATCCTCCTACTTGGTATAGTACGCAGCCGGACTGGATGGGAGCTCCACCACCTTGGCATGCACAGCCGCCACCTGCACCAGCACCTTTTGACGCACCGGCATGGTACAGCCAGCCGCCTGGTTGGTATGAGCAGTTGCTAGAGTGGGTCACCGACCTTTCCAGCAGGGTCGGAGCTTTAGAGATCCGTGCAGATGCTAGGGATGCACGAGCCGCCGATCATGACCGCATGATGAGAGACATATACCGCCAGCAGTTTGGGCGGAACTATGATCCCGGCTTCTTCCCGTTTCCACCAACGCCTCCACCTCAGTGATGACCATGGACGATCTACCGCTTTAGCCGCTCCACCACCGTCTTGTGAGTCCTTTTTCTTTCTTTCTTTTCTTCTTTTTCTTTTTGAACATTAGGGATAATGTTTGTTCCAAGTATGGGGTGGGGTGTGACTAATCGTTTGTAATAACTCTTACTCACTTTGTATGCTTTTATCAAGACTACCTTGCATGTTTCATTTTATTTGTTACACGTTTCATTATGGCATTGCATGAAAAAGCTTTTGAAAAACCCATAAAAATTGAAAAATTTTGAAAATTTTGTGCTTCTAAGGATAGAGATGACTTCTATGATAATCACTACTTGTGAATTGAGTTTTGATGACAATCGCATGCTTAAACAAATAGTGAATTGAAAAGAATTTGAATGAGTTGATTATTCCTCTTTTGCAAGTTTCATAATGTGAAGAATGTTACCTAAATCATGTTGAGAAATCAAAGTTGAAATCACATGATAAGTTCTTATACTTCTTGTTGAAATAATTAAGGCAATTCGATTTTCTTTCTTCTTTCTTTGATCATTTAACCCCTCAATGAAATAATAGCCTCCTTTACCTATCCGGGAATTTGGAGGAGTTGATATTTGGCATGTTTGATGTGGGAGGGCCATGAAAGCAAAATTTCGCATTCAAAGAATAGAAAGAACTTATAGGTTTGGGGAAGTCAATCATGACGATGAGTAACTCGGCACCATTCACATATCCGGGTGTTTGTGTCTTGCCAAAGTCGGATTGAGCGATATTCGTAGCGGATTATGGTATGTGCATCAAGGGTTTGAGGCATCTCGCAAAAATGAGAACCGCCAATCTCCTAGGCTTCGGTTTTTGTGCACCTCTATCCATAACTCCAAAAGTAAAGTATAAAAATGAATTGAAAGAAGAGAGTGAAGCTCTAAGTTGAAAGTGTTGCGAAAACCGCAAAAGAAAAAGAAAAGAGTTGGTTATCCACTTTCCCGGATTCATGCACCACATTCCTTAAAGTTTTCCTTCCCTTTCCGCATTCTAGACCTTGTTTGAAAGTCCTTAAGATCAAGGGAATGATATATGACTTGGTAATCTAAATTGAAGTTTCCTATGATTGATTTTGATAATGTTTGAAGGTTATGATGTTTACATGGAAGTTTGATCAATTCATGAACTTTCTTTACTCTTTACTCTTTGATTATGTGTATGAAAGTCTTATAAACGAATGAAGCAAGATTTGATAATTATCTATTGACTAGAAAGCACATTCATCTAAAAGAAGTTTTGTTTTTGAGAGTGTATCCATATTTCATCCTAACTTGAGTTTTAAAGCTTTTGAAAGACCTTGCTTGGGAACAAGCAAGTGGCAAGTATGGGGTTATTTGTTAGCATGAAATATTGTGATATTTTAGGCACGTTTTCTAAGTGTATTTCATCCATATTAGTGTTCATTGATAAAGCATTGAAGAAATTTTGAGCTAGTTTGTCTATATTGTCGATATAGAGGTCTACATAAGCTTTGTGTTGATTGTAGGCAAATAAAAGCTAAAATGGAGATAGATTGAGCATGTCCAAGGATTGAGGACACCACAAAGGAGCTGAGGAAGATGCTAGGATGAAGAATGACACAAAACAAAGGAGATTTACGAGTAATCTATGTTCCACGCTCTAAAATACGGCCGTAATGGAGTCCACGCTCTAAACCACGGCCGTGAAACTTTGGCAAACAAGCGTGGAGCATTCCAGTGACTTACATGGCCGTGGAAGTTGTGAAGCACCGTAATCAAATTCCACGCTCTAAACCACGCTCTAAACCACGGGCGTGGAATCCTATGGAACCGTGATTTAGGCGATCTTTTAACGTACAAATTAAAGCCACGATCTTTTACACAATAGGATGGACACTTATTCTATCTTTCCCTATAAAAGGACGGAAGGAGAGAGATTCCGTCACCTCCGCTTAGAGACTGCGTCTAGCTCTATTGAGATTTCCGAATTGACGGAAAGGCTTACGGAAAGAGTGAAGATTTGGAAGATTGTTCATACGGAGATTACGTCTTTTGTCCTTAGGTTTGACTAGAAGACGGATTGACATCCCGTTCTTCGTTCTTATCAAGGATTGTGATTGTTTGTGTTATTCTGAATCTGCTTACATCATTGTTCTTGTTTGTGGATTTGAGATTGATTTGAGATTTATTGAAGGGTTTCGAAGGTTTTCATCTTTCATTCTTTTAAATATTGAATTTGATATCATAATGACTGTTGTTGGCTAAAACCCTTTAGCAATTCTAAGGTGAAGGGTTGATAGTTGTGGCTTAGATGATGATAGATCGATCGTAAACAGATTGGACCCTGAGAGTTAGAAAGAATCGCCGACGAACCAAAATCACGGTGTGTTCTTGAGTTCCACGGCCGTGGAATCTCAAGATCTACCCGTAATTTCCCTTAGTTTACGAACCTTGCTTTTACTTTAATCCAAAGTTAAAGATTTACTTTAACTTAGTCTTGGCTTGCCTTTTCTAGGTGGTAGTGAAGCCTCAACAACCTCTACCTCGATTCCGAGTGTCACAACCTTAATCGGTTTAGTTAGTCTTGATCCTTCGATTACAAGTTTGGGTATTTGATATTAATTCTTGTGTTTAGATCCTTTCTATACTGAAGCCTCAACAACCTTTATAGAGAGTGTCCTTAGATAAGTCATATAAAGCCTTGGAACTTCACCGTACATTGCTTTACATTAGTATACCTTTGCAACTCTTAACTCTGTCCTTATACCTTTAGTATATCTTGAATCGATTGCCACAGCTGGATTCCTGGATCCTTAGGATTGTTGTTTTCCCAATATTTACAAAAGCTCATACATTTACTTGCTTGACAATTCTATAATTGGATTTAACCCCCCAAATCCATGTGTTCGATACTCTGGAATTCTTGCTTAACTATATCGATCCGTACACTGCGGGTTCGCTTGCTTGATTTCTAGTTTTATAAATTTAAGACTTATTTGCACGCACGCTAAATGGAGAACAGTTCCTCCTTTATTTATTTCTTGTTGGGTGTTACGTTTTTCACTGGTGATCCTTGTACTCGTATTATGATCATCCACTAGCATATCCCCTTCATTTCCTTCCACAACCTTCTCTTCCTTCTGCCGCTCTCCATCTATAACTCTGCGCTTATCCTCCGGTTCCTCCCTACTGTCATCTGAATTCGATCTTATCCCTTCCTTCATTTCCATCTCCGGACGCTGGCGCTTCAATGTTCCTTGCTCCGTGTTCGCTACTAATTCACTTCTAACCTTTCTCGCATTTTTCCGCCGCAAGTTCCTCATTTTGTTGCGAAGTTTTTTCCTCTCAATCTCTAGTTCTTCTTCTGTCTTTTTCTGGGCTTCAAATATTACGTCACCTCCTGTTTGAGGGTGCCCACCTTTGCTTGAACTTGCCCCATCGAGTCTTCTTTCTTGTATGACGTGAGTTGTATTTTTTCTACTTACCTCTCCACTTGTAGCTTGTCTAGCTAATGTCTGCACTGTAACTTCCTCTTGTATCATAATTTTTTTACCTTTGCTTTCACCCGTTTTACCTCCAGCCTCCTTACTGTTATAGTTTCCTGTTTGTTGATATCCATGATTTCTTCTATCAACATACATCTTTCCTTGCGTCTTGTTATTGGAATATTTACTATGTCCTACTGATTTCCCTTTTAACATATTCGGAATATCCTTTCCTTTTTGGGGTCGAACTTTCCTTCCCACCATCATCCATGGACCGAATCCCTCCTCATCTGCTTTCTCCGGTGATCCCATCTCCGGCGACTCTCCTTTACTCTTTTCTTTCTGTCATGGACTAGTAGTTCTAGTGTTTACCTCATTTTGCATCCCTTCCTCATTCTGTTCCACCGACTTGAAGGGACAATGAGATGCGTAATGGCCATATCTACCGCATTTGAAACATAACAATTGCATGCCTTCATATTCAATGGCGCATCTCTTATGATTGATATAGATAGCTTTCTTCAAGGGTTTGCTAAGATCGATTTCAACACACATACGCACAAACCTTCCTCTATGTAAATGGAGTGTTTTTTGATCCATATCTATAGGTTTCCCGATGCCAGTTGCTAAATTCCATAGCACCGCTTCGTTAAACCATTGCATGGGGATACCTGTCATCCTGATCCAGGTTGGTGCTGATGAGATATCCTCCGCAGTATCGAAATCTGACGTCCATCTCTTCATGCTCAAACATCTTCCAAATACCGTCCATGGCCCTCCAGTGAGCACCATGAGCAGCTCATTTTCATTCTTAAATTTGGCCACAAAATACCCATTATCCAGATCCATCAAGTGCACGTTATCCCCAAACTTCCACATCTCCCTGATTTTCCTTACCATTACAGGGAATGCAATGGGAAATCCTAGCACTTTAAAAACAATGGACTGTTTCCAATCTTTCTCCAGAGTATATGCTATGCTTTGATCAATTTCGAAACATGGATCCCCATCCGGTCCATAGGGAAAAGTTAACTTTATTTTCCCTGTCAGAGCATTCATGTCTATTCTTTCACTTTCACTCTTCTTTTCTGTGTTTCCGTTGTTTTCTATTGATCCAGAAATAATGTCTTTCCCGAATGTGGGATGCACAGCCATGTTCTGATTCCCTGTCACACTTTTCTCTTTCTTGTCGTCCTTACATCCAATAGCAAAAGTTGCTGTAGTTCCCATGAAAGCACCGTTGTTAGCATTTTGTGGTGTCATCGTTTGATCCCCCTTCTCTGTATCATCACTTTGGCTCTTCTTATCCCCATCTTGATTGCTTTCGCTTGGTGGACTGATCTTAGGGCTCCCGATTCTTCTATCATGATTATTTCCGGACCACAAGGTTCATTGGTAATTACCGATGGGCCTTGATGTCTGACTTCCTCCATCACCGGGCTGGAAGCTTCGACCTCCATAACCGGTCACCGGAAGTGGATAACGACCTCTTGGAAATTAATCGGAAACCGTACCTTTTCGCAATAGTTTTTTTTTGCAAAAGAGAGCGTTTTTTCTTGGCCTGTTTATGAAGCCATACCATGGCAACCCCTTTATTCAAAAGGTTTAATAATAACAAAGGAAAAACTGTGTTCGGTCTTCATGTCCTCGGCGACGGACTCGACTCCTCCATGCCACCGCTTCTCCACCCATTCTCCGGCTTGTTTTCTGGATTCGGTGACAACTAGCTTCAAAAGCCTTTCTTTTTCTCTGTCACGAGGAAGCCCTTTTCTCCTTGCTCTCAAAGACATCATCTGGCTTAAAAAATATTTCTTATGCATAGCTTTAAAATTGATTATGGTATAACAAATGGAAAAACGAACACAAAAAAGTGGTATACTCTTCCTTGATTTTTTTTTTGCCGATCTTGAATCCGTTTGAACGATTCCATTCTTTCTCTGTAAGGCTTATCATTTCTACGAATTTGGAGAAAAAAGAAAATGAAAGCAAAAAGAACAATTGAAGAACAATTTATTCAGTTTGTGTTGGTTGCTTTTCTTTGTCAACCAAATTCCTAGATCTACAATTGTGGATAATAATCTTGTCTGAACAACAACTTCTCCGGTGGCCTTTATTTGGATGCAACTCTCCGATTCCCGCTACAATGAACGCAACACTCTTGTTTCGTTGCTTGATTCGATGTTGGTGGTTGATTTTGGCTTTTTTCAACCTTAATGGCTCTTCATCTACTAGATGAACTCTGGATACTCAAATATTTCTCTCCATCCAACGCTATGAGATTAGTTTCCTTTTGTCACCGAGAAAATTAAAAGGAAAAAGAGGGAAAACAAAATATGAAGGGTTTTTTAGTTCTCTAGACCGACTTCTTTATTTAATATGGACTCAATTATTAACCCCATACCAACCTTTATGTTGAAAAACGTATCATAATCAACTTTTGTCACGCTCTTTAGCATTTTGCATGACAAAAAAACGTATCATCCATTGTAACCAAGAATAGCACAAAAAAACACACACAAACAAATCAAAGGGTGAAAAAAAACAAAAAGCTTTTCATAATTTACAAAATATCGCTCCTTACCTCATTCGGTTATTTTGGAGACCCCATCGACACCAAAAAAAAAGTCGATTGTTTGTCAACTTCAACGCTAAAAAACAAACATAAATATTCCGGTGGAGCTGATTATGTTTGTTTTAAACATAATCAGGTACTGGACCAGTTAAAGAGCATGGAGGTCATGAACCTAGTATGAGTCCTATCGGCTAGGTATAGGGCGGTCTTATCCGTTAAGGACTCCTAACTTTGTTTTAAAATTCTTGGGAGTTTGTTTTCATGAGTCTAGGTTGTGGTTGACCATTTTGGTTGTTGTGTATTGGGGGTTTGAAACCCTTTTTGGCTGACGCACGGGACACCTTTCGGATTGCATGCCTTTCATTATTTGGCAAGTCAAGGCCGCTCGTGTTGTAATTTTATTTATTTATCGTTTATCCTTTCTTTTTATTATATCAAAAGTCTTTAAGGGGGGTGTCTGGGTCCCCTGACGCTATACCGGCTAGTCTGCTTTTGAGGCATTACAAAAGATGGTATCAGAGGTCTCCTTTCTCCCTTACCTTCATCTCTCATTTCTTTGTTTCATCTATTTCCCCCAACCCAACCCCTTTCTTTTTGTTGTTACCATGTTTTCATCACTCAGTTCGATCTCTTCCTTTTTCACTCCAGCCCTCCAATAAAACCCTTCAAACCAAATCCCACATTTTCTCATCTTGTTAAATTCATCATGTGATTCAAATCCAAAATTTCCCCGATGGTCTTACGAGGGCCACCAATGTCACGATTGCCGGAAAGGTTGGTGTTGTGTGTGGTTACAAAGATGTCGGAAATGGGTGTGTTGTTGCCTTGAAGGCCGGGGTGCCCGTGTGATTGGCACAGAGATCGAACCAATATGTGCTCTCTAGGCTCCCACGGAGGGATGTCGTCACTCTCTCTCCTTACTTCCCTTCTCTCTCCGACTTTATTCCCTCAACCACCACTTCAATTCATCGTCCGTCGTCATCGTTCAAAACCGTCATTACTGTCTCACTCTCCTCCACGCCCAGAAAGTCGACGCCTCCTTTGGAACGATGACAGTCAGTCGAACCTCTCTTCATCCTCCGGAAACAACCACCAAAGGGCCCCTCTTTGCCTACAAAAGTCGGCCCCGTCACCTGTTCATCCCTAGTGCCTCCAGTGTTTCCCACCGACGCCCCTGCATTCTCTCCTTAGCCAAGCGAAACTTGTATCGGGTTTAAAATTATTTTAGTATAATTACAAAATGTATCATGTATTTCTTATTTGCATATTTGACCAAACTTTTGTTGTGAATTTGCAAATATTCCCTTACTAGCTTAATTACAATATATGTACCAAATTTATATTTATAGGAAATGACCCAAGTTTATGAAATTGCACAAATTGCGCTAGAAAATGTATTTATGGATTTCAACCAAAGTTTTTATTACGAGATTTATCCTATATATTTATATATCTTATATATTATGCCCAAGTTTAACTTATAAATCTATATTTCTTTAGTTTTGGAGTTAGGTTCGGAAACGCCTTCTAAAAAGGTCTAACGAGCCGAAATTCGACAACCGTCGACAAGCTTTCGTCTTTTGACGCTAAGTAAGTGTGCTTGAAATATCGGAAATGATTATTTTATATTAACATATGAGTTGGATTATTGGAACATAATATGCATAGTATGGAGTTCTAGGATCGTACTCGGTTTGTATAACGGGTTTTGGACAAACCCTAAGAGATGTAAAATTCAAACACAAGTCGGGACTAGATAAGTCACTCTTACAGCTATTACACGGTGCGGTGGTATATAGTATTTATACTGATTACGTGCATTTACCTAGGGTTGTACATACGGTCCGGACTGGTGGACCATAAATTGATAACACCCTGCACCATAGACCGGACCGGGACCGGACCGGTCCGGTTCCGGGTTTGTACCTAAATTGTGCAATTTTGAATATTTCGGACCGCACCGGACTGGTTTGTACCTAAATTGTGCAATTTTGATGAGGTTTTCTGGTCCAAAACCGCACCCAGACTAGACCTGACCGGACCGGACTGGATATTTGCAATTTACGGTCCAACCCGGGTTACGGTTTAATACGGTCCAAAACCGGACCCGGACCGTAACCCGGGTTTTCGAAAAAACATGGACCGTAGACCGGACTAGTAACGGTCCGTTCCGGTCCGATTTTGCACAACCCTATTTTTACATGTTTTGTTGTTTGACGAGATTTTGTGACGTTGTCGTTTTTGGCTAAGAGTCGTTTCGTAAGAAATTTTGAGGCAAGTATTTGTGAGCAGTACATCCTTGTCATTATGGATGATTTTTCTCGTTTTACATGGATCTCATTCTTATGGGAAAAATCTGAAGCTTTGTTTAAGTTTTCAAAACTGTATAAGGAGTTGCAAACTTTGAAAAACCTACCTATTGTTTCCATTCGAAGCGATCATGGTATAGAATTTGATCAACTCAAGTTTGATTTGTTTTGTGCAAAATATGGTATTTCACACAACTTTACAACTCCTAGAACACCTCAACATAACGGGGTTGTGGAACGTAAGAACCGCACCCTAGAGGACATGTCTAGAACTATGCTTTTAGAAAATAGTTTGTCAAAAAGTTTGTGGGCTGAAGCTGTTAACGCAGATAATTACATCTTAAACAAATGCTTAATTTGCCCTATTTTGAAAAAGACTCCTTACGAACTCTTTAAGGGACAAAAACCTAATATTTCACATTTTAAACCTTTTGGATGTACGTGCTTTGTCCATAATAATGACAAAGACAACCTTGGAAAATTTGATGCACGTAATGATGAAGTTACCTTCATTGGATATGCTTCAAATAGAAAAGCTTATCAAGTTTATAATAACGTACCAAAATTGTTGAGGAAAGTATTCATCTTATCTTTGATGAAAGCAATGATGGTACTTTGGGTGAAAGTTTTGCAGATCTAAATCTAAATCAACATGGAGATCATAGTTCTGATGGAGAAGAAGATCCTAAGGCTCAAGAAAAGAACATGCAAGAACAAATTCAGGATATCGGAAAACAATCTCAAGACCTTGAGACGCATCTTCAAGACCTTGAAACGACAAACTGCAACACTGCTTGAAGTCAATTTCAAGGCCTTGAAACCCAACTTCAAGGCCTTGATATAGGATCCAATTGCACAACTCCAACGGTATCTGAAACGATACAAGTAAACGAACCTCAATCTTCAGGATATGTTCCAACCTTCAAAAGAATAAAGTTTCAACATTCTTCATACCATCCACAAGAGAACGTGATCTCATATCCAAAATCAGGAGTACAAACCCGATCTAGGGTAAATAACTTGTGTGCTTTTTCTACGTTCGTGTCTCTTAATGTAGAGCCCAAGAACTATGTTCAAGCACTTCAAGAAGCTGATTGGATCATGGCCATGCAAAATGAGCTAAATGAATTCGAGAGAAACAAAGTTTGAACTCTCACATCTAGACCTAAGCAGCAATCCGTCATAGGAACAAAATGGGTGTTTCGAAACAAGTTGGATGAAAATGGTAAAGTCATTTGAAACAAAGCACGACTTGTAGTTTAAGGCTATAACCAAGAAGAAGGTATTGATTATGAGGAGACTTTTACTCCGGTTTCCAGGTTAGAAGCCATACGTATGCTACTTGCTTTTGCTTCTTTTATGAACATAAAGCCTTTCCAAGTGGATGTTAAATGTGTTTTTCTAAATGGCTTCTTAGAAGAAGAATTGAAGTCTACGTTGCTCAACCTCTTGGTTTTAAAAATGATAAATTTTCGGATCATGTTTTTAAATTGGACAAAGATCTTTATGGTATTAAGAAAGCTCCTCGAGCTTGGTATGAAAGATTGTTCAAGTATCTCCTTGGAAATGATTTCACAAGAGGTTTAATTGACAAAACTTTGTTTATCAAAACCAGAGGCAACAATTTATTAGTAGTACAAATCTATGTTGATGATATATTATTTCGTGCTACTAATGATTCTCTATGCAAGGAATTTTCAGATATTATGTGTAGGGAATTCGAGATGAGCTTTATGGGAGAGTTGAATTTCTTTCTTGGTCTTCAAGTAACTCAAGCTAAGAAAGAAATTTTTTTTAATCAAAGCAAGTATACCAAGGATTTTCTCAAGAATTATAAAATGGATCAATCCAAGGTAGCAAAGACTCCTATAAGTTCTACTCTTTCACTAGATCAAGACAATAATGGTAAGAGTGTCGTACAAAAGGAGTATCGAGGCATGGTCGCTTCTTTCTTATATTTAATCGCTAGTCGACCTGACATTATGTTTAGTGTGTGCATGTGTGCAAGATTTCAAGTTGATCCCAAAGAGCCACACTTGATAGTTGTGGAAAGGATATTTCGGTATCTCAATGGCACTAAAGATTTAGGGTTATGGTATCCACGTCAAAACTCATTTCACCTCGTTGGCTATTCAGATGCAAACTTTGCAGGCTATAAGGTTGATAGAAAGAGCACTTCTGGACGTTGTCAACTCTTAGGATCATCCCTAATTAGTTGGCACTCCAAGAAACAAAATTCCTTCGCCCTATCCATAACTGAAGCCGAATATATAACTGTTTGAGCTTGTTATGCACAAATCCTATTTCGTGATCTTGGTTTTGATCTCAAAGGTATACCTATTAAATGTGATAATACTAGTGTTATTTCAAAACTAAAAATCATGTGCAGCATTCAAGAACAAAGCATATCGATGTAAGACATCACTTCATACGAGATCATGTTGAAAACTTTCGATATCTTTTATTTCAACTAACTTGTAGCTTGCAGATATTTTCACTAAGCCTCTACCTGAATACCGATTCAGTTTTATTAGATTGGAGTTTGGTATGTTGAACAAGGAAGCATTATCTTAGGAAGATTAAATCGTTTTATTTTCTCCTTATAATGCAGTCTACTTTTCCATTTCAAGGCCTTGGAATGCAATCCAAAATCTTGAAACGGATTTCAAGGACTATATTGATAAATCACGGATTGAATTTATGGTTATCATCTTTTAAGATAATTGATCATTAAATCATTTTTAAAGAAGAATTTCAAAAAAATAATTTCAAAAAATTTTCACCAAGATTTTGTTTTCAAATTCAAATCTTTTTAAAAGTTAGTTATGATTTATTAGGATAGCATGCAAATCAAATCCGGTTTTCAAGATCTTGATTCTCTTAAGATCTTGACAAGTCATAAGTTGATTTGACATGCCTCCTTTAACTACAGTTATCCCTTCCTCTTTTATCTCTTTCTTCCTTCAACGCCATTACAATAGCCACTACTTTACTCTTTCAATAATTTTCATAATCTCTCTCTTTCTCACAAACTCATCCATGGCACCCAAACGTCCCTCAACCAGTGACGCTTCATCCCCGATCACAAAGCGTTCCAGACAATCAACCCCTAGACCATCAACAGATGAGGTGGTTCATATCTCGTCAGATTCTGCTACACCATCTCCACCGACCACCATCAAAATTTGTGCTCGAACAGGGATGCCAACAAATTGGTTCCGAAACCACACTAGTAGGCACCTGGCTTGATGAGTTCAACAACCAAACACTCTGCAAGTGTGATCCAATTGATCAAGAGTTTCTTCTATCCCTCAATCTGCCATGCATCACACTGTTCAAAGGGTGCTCGATATGAAAGCTCTTGAATCCAAGAGAGATTGGTTTCACAAGGTTCACTCGGTTATTCTATATGAATCTAACCGCCAGGAGAGGAAGGGGGGGAGCTAACCCTAGAATCTGTTGTCAAAGGTAAATCAATAACCCTTACCTCTTCGGTTCTTGGTAAAATTTTAGGGCTTCCCACTTCAACTTCCTATGACCACCCTCCTAGATCCAAATGTGTCCGGTTAGCCAAGGAACAGTTTCTTCTTCCCAACTACTCAACTTTGCAACCAACCCAATCATCTCTCACCCTAGAAGCAAGAATAGTCTTTACTGTGCTTGAAGATGCATTTTGCCTAGATCCAAATGTAGGGATTTGCTGACTACCCAAATTTTTGAGTTGTTGTATCATGTGATGAATGGTTTAGATTTAGACCTTCCTAATATCATTCTAAACCATATGCTACACAACATAAACTCCACTAGTGACACTCCTCTTTCCTATGTCAATCTCCTCCCTAGAATCTTCAGATACTTCTCAATCGATACTACGAATGAGGATACACAAGTTGCATTGGGAAAAATTAATGTGAATTGGTTTGAGAGTCTTGGAATAAAAAATACTTTAACTAGAGACTAGAATTTGAAAGAACGGGATATAGGGTCATCCTTTGCAACTCAGGGACTAGATGCAGTAGAGTTTGGTCTGAAAACCTTGCACAAAGACATGGTGGATTTTAGGCCTGAAATCACCGACAAACTGGATGCCTCTCAAGACCTACTGGCGATTATGCACACCAAGGTAAATCAGATGTTTCATCTGAATGCACTCACCTATACAGCTGCAGGAAGCATCAAGCCTTTAACTGAGGAGGATGCTGAGGAAACATAGAAACATGTTTTAGATGTGATGCTTCAGTGTTACAAAACCGTCAAAAATCGTCCCATTCACCAACCAGTTTTTGAGGAACCAGACATCTTGACAATTGAAGAGTATGGTGTGATGAAGAAGAACAAGAATATTGTGGATGATTGGTGATAGCATGAATTATAGTCTATATTTTAAGGTTTGTTTGGACGTTTTATCCTTCATAATCTGCATGTTAGCATGTATAATGTGTGATTATATTACCATTTCATCTACCTTTGCGGGAATCGAGGTCTACACCTAGTTTTGCTGTAATTGTAGGTAAAATGGCGCGTTTTTGCATCAAAAAGGAGCAAAAGGAGTCATGAGTCATTTAGAGCTACATTGAGGAGCATAAGGAACCATCCAGGGAGCATAGCCATGGATTAAAGATTTACTTTGCACCAGTTTTGAGAGATTTCACATTCAGTTATGACTCACCTCGGTTGACCAAAGATTCATCTCGACCGAGGTGATCCAGAGATGCCGACTCGACCGAGGCGAACACCTAGGACGCGGCGAGAATATTTTATTCTTGGCTGAGATCTTTTATCTTTGGAAGGTGATCTTATATTTTTGGGCTTGGCTCCTGGAAGGAAGAAGATCTTATATTTTACCTATTTTTATGGGAAAAAATCTTTCTAAGATATTTTATCTTTGGAGAGTTATTTTCCTATAAAAAGGGTTGAATTTCCCATAAATCCGGCATCCGCTATCACCCCCTCTTATCCACATACAGTTGGAAACACCGCTTAGCACGCAGCAGCCATACTCCAGTTGGGAGTTTTGAAGAACCTTTTTGAAGGTTGAAGGAATATTGAAGATCATAGCTTTTATAGCTTTTGAAGGGTTTTGTAAGATTGTCTTCAATCCCCTTCCTTGTTGTCTTCTCTTGTTGGATTTATATCCAAGGAACGTTTTTGTTGTGATATTTGATTCAGTTATTGAAGTCTTTCATTAAATTCTTCTTGTTCAAATATTCACCTTCTTCACATATATTTAATACTTTCACAATGATGATGAGTGGCTAATTTCCTTGTGTGATTCTAGGGTGATTGGCTGAAGGTTGTGGGGAAAACAATGATAGAATAATCTTAGATTCAGTAGGATCCTGAAATTTCGAGTCTTTAACCTTAACCCTAAGCATCTCGTTCAGTCGATGAACATCTCGGCCGGGGTGGAATTTGGCTGACCGAGGTGACTTATCTGATCCTAAACTGAGAGTTAAGTGTTAGAGTTTGCCAAATCCTATTCTTATTTCACCTTTCCTGGTTCAAAGTAAGCTTAGGATGAGACTTACCTGGTAATTCCTTAGTTTGTGTACCAACGATCATAAGCGTAGGTAATAAAGGTTTATCCTTTATTGGGGTTTGAGTGTGCTTCCATCCCATCTTTGTGAGTTAGCCTGAGACTTACCCGGTAAAGGTTGATTCTATTCCCTTAGATGGTGTGTTAGTTTGAGGTAATAGTTCTTTATCTTAATTCCTTGAGACTTACCCGGTAATAGGAGTTACGGTTTTGGATTAGTGAGTAGTGAGACTTACCCGGTGATCTACTCCACTTTAGTAACACCTTCCCTTGCAAAAATCTCAGCTTTGTCCGCTTATCTTTAGATCTTGAGTTGGAACCACAACTAGATGCTTTAATCCCTAGAATTGCATGTTTGTTTATTGACTTCTTATTCATCTTTGATTGTGTTAATTGCTCTTGTGGTTAGTATTCACGAAGCTTACCGTTATTGACTTTGTTTCACCGAGTCCCTGTGATCGACCCTTGGAATTTCTTGCTTTTTACTACGATTGACCCGTACACTGCGGGTTCGCATCCTTGTTTTAAGCTTAAGTATAGGGTTATAAATATAAAGCTTGCACACACCGTTTGGAGCGAACAAGTTTTTGGCGCCGTTGTCGGGGACTTGGTCTAGACCAAGCCGGTACGGTTTGCTCTTGGGGCGCTTGCCCCCGTGTCATCTAACCACTCTACTTGAGTGACTTTTGCAGGTTCTTTCTTAGGTATATGCGAAGAACCCGCACTGGGAAGGAAATCGTTCCTTACGATCCCGAACCGGAAAAGACATACAAGCGACGCTTAAGAGAAGCAAAGATGGCCCAACAAGACGACCGCGATCTTGCGGCAGAATTGAAAGAGGCGCTAGAGCTGCTACGCCTCAGCAAGGAAGAACTAAGGCAAGAGAAAGAAGAGAATCGCACCAAGACTGCAGCAATCGAAGCGGAGATAGCAGTCATACGAAATCAGATTCTACTTCGACCGAGGGAAGATCCTCCTATTGATCCTTGACCGATGCAGGATCCAGTTGTTGACCCTCGACCGAGGCAGGTTCCAGTACCTGACGCCCCGGCCGATGTACTTCCACCTCGGAGGCCAGTCCGAGATGTTCTTCTTGCAGGAATCCCACAAACCCTAGGTCAAAGGATGGACCCTAATCAACAACTGAGGCGTCCAGGAGTGAACCTAGGAGATCCAGCGGATCATGACTACGAACTTCGACCGCAAGTTCTATCCATGATTCACCAATGCCAATTCGGAGGGATGGAGAAGGAATCACCACATCAACATCTTCAAAACTATGAGATCTTGATGGAAACCTTGCGACCTTCCAGAATTGAAAATAACAACTACAAGCTAAGACCTTTTTACTTTTCTTTAAAAGATAGAGCTCTTACTTGGTATCAATCTCTTCCTCCAGGAAAAATTAGCACATGGGAGGAGATGACAACGGAATTCTTAACCAAATTCTTTCCCCCCTCAAAGACAGCTGAAATGAGAGGGAAGATCAATGCTTTCATTATGAAGGACAAAGAGAGCTTTATCCAAGTCATGGGAGCGGTTCAAGGACATCCTTTTGGATTGCCCACATCATGGGATTCCAAAGATCGAGTTGTTGGAGATCTACTTCAAAGGACTGGACGGAAACACCCAGTTCAATCTCCAACTACTCTCCGCCGGTACCTTCATGGACATGGCGATTGATGAGGCTTGGGACTTCATTGAGAAGCAAGCCTTGCACATGGAGAAATATACCCACCAAGGAGCTGAAGGTGGAGTTAAAAGAGTCAACTTTCATGAGACTCAATCCAACAACAATCAACTCACGTCTTTAAAGGATGACGTGAAGCAATTGAAGGAACTCTTGGTTGCTCAAACCAAGAGGGAAGAGCAAGGGCAAAGGAACAACAACAACAACGGGTACCGTAACAACAACAACGGTCCCCGAAACAACAACTACAACAACAACAACAATAGAGGGTCAAATAGCAACAATTGGAGGACGAACAATCAAAGCAACCAGAATCCTGGTAACAATTATTCTAACTCCAACTCCAATAATTCCTCTAACCCTTTCCTCTTTTCTCCTTCTTCTTCTTCTACTCCATTAAAGAGCCAAGGGCAAGGATCAAGTTCGTCTCAGCCGAAAAAGAAAGACGCAGTTCTGGAGGCTATCTTGATCAAGCTTAGCGCTATGGAGAATTCTATGACTTCATTTTCGAGGGCCCAAAAGTCCTTCGAACAACAACTTGCTAGTAGGGCGAATGAAGCGCCAAGAGATCCAGGGAAGCTTCCAGCAAAGACGGAAAGTAACCCTAAGGGCCAGTGCATGGCCATAACGACGAGGAGTGGACTTAAAATTGCAGATCCAGTACCTCGTTCGACGCAGACCACCTCGGTCCAGATCCAGTCGAAGAACACCTCGACCGAGATGCCAACCGAGGTGGAGCAACAGAAAGCAGGAGGGACGACTGAAACTTATATTCCACCTCCTGCATACAAACCACCACTTCCATTCCCTGAGTCCAGATCCAGGGCACATCTAGACAAGCACTTTGGTAAGTTCCTTGACTTGATGAATAAGCTACATATTAATATTCCTTTCCTTGATGCTATTTTAGGTATGCTCGCCTATGGGAAGTTCTTAAAAGAAATCTTATCAAGGAAGAGGAAGCTGGAGGATGTTGGTGAAGTTAGGATGACATCTAAATCTTCGGAGCTCATACAAATCATGAAGGAGAAGATGCCTCCTAAATTGAGAGATCCCGGCTCATTTTGCATCCCCATTCAAGTTGGGGATGTCACTTGTGAAGCCCTTTGTGATCTAGGAGCCAGCGTGAGCATCATCCCGCTGGAGCTATGCGTGAAGATCGGTCTTGGAGAGCCCAAGCCGGTCAAGATTCGACTTTATATGGCGGATCGCTCCATTACCCATCCCGTGGGAATCTTGGAGGACGTTCCGGTCAAGTTAGGTAACTTCTATCTATAGATTTTGTTGTACTTGACATTCCCGCAGATTATCATGTTCCTATTATTCTCGGGAGGCCATTTCTAGCAACTTCGGGTTGCAACGTGGATTGCAAGAACGCCAAGTTGAAATTCAACGTTGGCGGCGATGAGGTGGAGTTCGCACTACTTGCAGCCATGAAAGGGGAGCAACTAACTGATGATATCTTCAACATCTACGATGAAGAAGAATCAAGAGAATTGGTGAGCTCTATCCTTATTAACGATCCACTCGAAAGAGTTATTAGCTTCAGTTTAATGGAGGAAGGTATAGATGCTTCTTGTGATGCAGATATACGGAGCTTAAAGGCACTGGAAGAAGATCCAGGAGCTAAAACTGAGAAGCTAACCCAGGAGACAAAGATCTCCAGTTTCGGTTCCAGTTGCAGTACCTCGACCGAGGCACTTCCTGGACTGAGCGAGGCGACTGAAGAACATCTCGGTCAACGCCTCTGCGCCTCGACCGAGATCGACGGCGAGATGATGTCAACTGAGACTACTGAGAATAATAATCTTCTTACTCACTTCTCTGACATTCATCCTCAGTTGATGGAACATTCCATCCACCAACTTTCTGATAAAAACGGACCTTGGTATGCTGATATTGTAAATTATCTTGTTTGCCAGGAAACACCGCCCGGATTGACGTACTCTCAAAAGAAGAGATTCTTCAAGGAAGTACGACATTATTACTGGGATGAGCCGCTGCTATTCAAGCGCGGACCGGATGGGATGCTTCGAAGATGCATTCCGGAAGATGAGGTTAATAGCGTTATACGGCATTGCCATTCACTCCCTTGTGGAGGACATGCTAGCACCGATAAAACATGCGCTAAGGTATTGCGTTCCGGTTTCTTTTGGCCTACATTATTTAAAGATGTGCAATCTTTTGTTGTCTCTTGTGATGCATGCCAAAGAACAGGAAATTTATCAAGGAGAAACGAGATGCCACTTAATAACATCCAAGAAGTGGAAATCTTTGATGTGTGGGGAATTGACTTCATGGGACCTTTCCCATCCTCCGGAGGAAACCTCTACATTCTCCTTGCCGTTGATTACGTCTCTAGATGGGTTGAAGCCATTGCTTCTCCCACTAACGACGCCAAGGTGGTTGTGAAGTTCTTGAATAGAACTATCTTTCCACGGTTTGGAACTCCACGCATCATCATTAGCGATGGAGGAACACATTTCATCAATCGGAAGTTCAAGGCACTTCTATCGAAGTATGGGGTATCCCATAAGGTATCAACAGCTTATCACCCTCAAACTAGTGGACAGGTCGAGATCTCGAATAGAGAAATCAAGGCAATTTTGGAGAAGACCGTCTCTAGAACGAGGAAGGATTGGTCCATGAAATTGGACGATGCTCTTTGGGCGTACAAGACCGCATTTAAGACACCCATAGGTACCACCCCTTACAATTTGGTATACGGGAAGTCTTGCCATTTGCCCGTCGAATTGGAACACAAAGCGTATTGGGCGATCAAATGGTTGAATTTCGACATTAAGGAGGCCGGCGAGAAGCGACTATTGGAACTCAACGAGCTGGAGGAGCTACGTTTGAACGCTTATGAGAATGCCAAAATCTACAAGAAAAGGATGAAGAGATGGCATGACAAGCGTATCGTCCCAAAGGAGCTTAACGAAGGAGACTTAGTTCTACTCTTCAACTCCCGCCTCCGCCTTTTTCCAGGTAAGTTAAAATCCAGATGGACCGGACCTTATGTTGTGAAACATGTTTTTCCTCATGGTGCAGTTGAGATATGGGGTGAAACTAGCGGAAGCTTCAAGGTCAACGGTCACAGACTTAAGAAGTACCAACCAGAAACGCCGGTTGAGGAGGTTGCACCAATATACCTCATTTGAGACGCATCACGGTCCAGCTAGCGACCTTAAACCAAGCGCTTCTTGGGAGGCAACCCAAGGTATTGCTTTCTTTTCCCGTTTTCTAGTCTAGTTTAGATAGTTTTTGTTTTTGCTTTGCTTTGCTTTGTTTTTGGCGTCCTAGACAGATAACAGGAGACATCTAAGGAAGAAGCATAACTGGAAGGACAGAAGTTCGAAATTTTGAGAAGACAGAAGCATCTCGGTTACTGTCAGAGCACCTCGACCGAGTTGATTCTTGAGCAACCGAGGCGACTAGGGTTTTTGCAGAACCACCTCGGTCCGTACCACCTTGGTCCAGTCGAGACCATCTCGACCGAGGTGACAGCAGATCCAGGAACAGTATAAAAGGGGGAAAATTTATTTTTTACCTTTTTACTCTCTTCGACTCGACCGCGACGCTCCTCACCTCGCTTCCTCTGTTTTTGCTCGTTTTTGAAGATTTCCGCTTCCAAACTGCGATTGAAGAGTAGAGGATCCCATTGCAACTACAGATCTGCAAAGAAATCGAACGAATCAACCGAAACGAGGTAAAAACAGTCGAAACCCTAACTCGTTCATTCGTTTCGATTTGGGCTTTGGTTGCCCTTGAATCTGCTGAGAAAAGGCTTAAGTACCCCATAGGAAGCAATTGTAGTGATTTTTGGGGGAAAAGAACTGGATTTCTGAGATTGGAATCGTAAACTGTTGCGCCTCGGTCCAGTCGAACTGCATCTCGACCGAGGTGATTCTTGAGGGTTGTCAGCGACCGAGGTGATCTGACAGTAGTTGAGAGAAAATGAGTTCCGATCGTCGCCTTGCCCTCAAAGATAGATCCTCACCTTCCCCTCCTTCTTCTTCTTCCCGACCTTACCGCCCGGTGATCCACGAGAGATGCCGGGTAGATTATGAGCGTATAGCCAGCCGTCCAGTTATTGCACCACGTTTCCTGGACGTATCAGCTTTCGATTGCCTAGGGTTAGATGGAGACCTTAGGAGGATGATTACCACAGTCGGGCTGGATCAGTTTACTGAGATCCGAGCCCCAGCCTACTTGGAGCCGATCCTAGAGTTTGTTAGCTCCTTCTTCTACCTCCCCACAGATCAGTCTGTGAAGTACCGGTTGATGAGCCGGAACTTCATAGTTCCCTTAGAGGTTTGGAGAGAGATTTTCGGCTTTTCTAAGCCCACCGCCACTGACTTCCCCTCCCGATCTGTAGCTAGGGAGTTCTGGGGGCAGATTGCCCATATTACTGAGCATGCAGACAGATGGTGCCCTGGAGATTCCAGGGAGAAGGTCATCTTCCACCCAGCCTTCAGATTAGCCCATAGGATATTCAGCGAGACACTTCTGGCGCGTACTGAGACGCCCCAGAAGATCCGACAGGGCGAGCTCTTCAGCCTTTACTGTATGGTCACGGGGGGTTTCCCAGACTTTGGCTTGATCTTGGCAGAGGACCTGCACAAGATCAAGGCTAAAGCGAAGGGAGATATCTGCTGCGGAGGTCTAGTCACCCACATAGCTGCTTATCACGGGATGGACCTCAGTGCTTGTACGATGGCGGCGGCTCCGAAGCCGCTTGGATTACAGGAGATGATCACACGGAGGATTTTGGTTCCCCGTGGTTTGACCACTCCATATGTTGCTATGCCATGGGAACGGACTGCGCCACAGGGGATCCGCTGGTCTGCCCAGTTCACAGTTTTCGATCCACATTATTGGCAGACAGCTTAGGCTCCGCTGATGGAGGATCATAGGGAGGCAGCAACTGCCCCGGCTGAGGAGGAGGAGGATGACGATGACGAGGAGACAGTAGACGAGAGAGATGGTGGAGTCCCGATGGATACAGGGACGGATACTGCAGGTACGAGCGCGCCACCGATCATAGATCTTGATGATGACGATGAGACGGAGCCTGCACCAGCTGAGACTTCTCCAGTCAGACCTGCTAGACGCAGGAGGCGCAGAGTGAGAGATCGAGCTGCCCACAGACAGATCGATGACCTGACGGATCAGGTTATTGACTCGTATGCTGCATTATCACTGGATATCCGCGAGATGCAGGAGCGACAGCACTATCAGCACATCATGGCCCAGCTTCAGTTCGAGCGTGTCATGGGTTACCCGTTCGACCCGACGCAATATCCGTATGTGCCACCACCACCACCACCGGATCGAGACTATTGAGGAGCTGCATGATTTTCTTTATTATACTTTTTATGCAGTTCAGCTATTTATCCGGTGAGTACTCTTATTTCCAAACTTATATTGACCCACTGGGACAGTGTGTCCCAAGTATGGGGTGTTTGTATTTATGTGATGACTTCGATGTACTTATTTGACTATTTTGATGTATGACATTTCATCGGATATTTTATTTATGCTTCACTTCTGCATTTATATGATTATCTGATATTACATGCACACCTACAAGTTATTTGATTGAGAAAAACGTCGAAACTGAAAAAAAAAAAAAATTTTGACCTCGACCGGGGCAGTTCTGGCCAAACGAGGCGTTTCACCTCGGTTGAACCAAGAACACCTCGACCGAGGTGTGTTAACTGAGAGTTTTCGAAAACGATTTCTGTGCTTCTTATCTGGATATGACCTCAGTGAAGATCTTGCCTACTGACTGGTTTTAAATTCTTTATGTGTTTGAAAGATTTTATAATATGTTTAAGTTGTTAATTGCTTTGTTTGAAATTATTGGCATGTTTAATACTTTGTTTTTATCCAAATTATGTTGAATTTGAAGGCTGACACCACACTATGAGTTCTCTCACTTTCTTCCTGGAAAGACCAAGGCAATTCATTCTTCTCTCTTCTTCTTCTTGATCATGCTTAGCCCCTCATATACATTTTGCCTCCCTTTACCTATCCGGGAATTTGGAAGCAAGCGAAGTGGTGAAAGCAAGTGAAGTTAAAGTTGAGAAGTGGCTGGAAGTGAAAGTGTTAGAAAGCAATAATAGGTTTGGGGAAGTCAATCATGAAGATGAGTAACTCGGCACCATTCACATAGCCAAGTGTTTGTGTCTTGCCAAAGTCGGATTGAGCGATATTCCTAACGGGTCATGGTATGTGCATCAAGGGTTTGATGCATCTCAAGAAATTGATGATTGCTGATTTCCTAGGCTTCGGTTATTGTGCACCTCTGTCCATGCATCCCAAAAAGTAAAGTAAAAAAGTGTGAAATAAGCAAAGCTTATTGGTGGAAGATGTTGCAAGTCAAAGTGAAAGTGAAGTTCATCCTTTTCCCGGATTCTAGCACCACATTACCTTACATACATCCCTACCCTACACGTTTCTTGACCTTTTCTTTTGGGAAGCCCTTGAGACCTTGAGCTTGTTGATTGACTTAGTGGTTTAAACTGGATTATATATGAGTAATTTTGATAATTATGACTTATTATGCATTCTATGATTTTATGCAAAGATGAACAACTTTCCTATATTTATAAAATGTTTTGAGCATATTGAGTTTTTAATTCCATGAAGTATTCTCTTAGAGTGATCTATGATAGTTGCACACCATAAAAGTGTTTTTGAAAGACTTTTTATTGATTTTCTTGACTTATAATCCATTCTATCTTGTCTTATATATGCGGAACTTGCTTGGGGACAAGCAAGGGCTAAGTATGGGGTATTTTGATAGCATGAATTATAGTCTATATTTTAAGGTTTGTTTGGACGTTTTATCCTTCATAATCTGCATGTTAGCATGTATAATGTGTGATTATATTACCATTTCATCTACCTTTGCGGGAATCGAGGTCTACACCTAGTTTTGCTGTAATTGTAGGTAAAATGGCGCGTTTTTGCATCAAAAAGGAGCAAAAGGAGTCATGAGTCATTTGGAGCTACATTGAGGAGCATAAGGAACCATCCAGGGAGCATAGCCATGGATTAAAGATTTACTTTGGACCAGTTTTGAGAGATTTCACATTCAGTTATGACTCACCTCGGTTGACCAGAGATTCATCTCGACCGAGGTGATCCAGAGACGCCGACTCGACCGAGGTGAACACCTAGGACGCGGCGAGAATGTTTTATTCTTGGCTGAGATCTTTTATCTTTGGAAGGTGATCTTATATTTTTGGGCTTGGCTCCTAGAAGGAAGAAGATCTTATATTTTACCTATTTTTATGGGAAAAGATCTTTCTAAAATATTTTATCTTTGGAGAGTTATTTTCCTATAAAAAGGGTTGGATTTCCCACAAATCCGGCATCCGCTATCACCCCCTCTTATCCGCATACAGTTGGAAACACCGCTTAGCACGCAGCAGCCATACTCCAGTTGGGAGTTTTGAAGAACCTTTTTGAAGGTTGAAGGAAGATTGAAGATCATAGCTTTTATAGCTTTTGAAGGGTTTTGTAAGATTGTCTTCAATCCCCTTCCTTGTTGTCTTCTCTTGTTGGATTTATATCCAAGGAACGCTTTTGTTGTGATATTTGATTCAGTTATTGAAGTCTTTCATTAAATTCTTCTTGTTCAAATATTCACCTTCTTCCCATATATTTAATACTTTCATAATGATGATGAGTGACTAATTTCCTTGTGTGATTCTAGGGTGATTGGCTGAAGGTTGTGGGGAAAACAATGATAGAATAATCTTAGATTCAATAGGATCCTGAAAGTTCGAGTCTTTAACCTTAACCCTAAGCATCTCGTTCAGTCGATGAACATCTCGGCCGGGGTGGAATTTGGCTAACCGAGGTGACTTATCTGATCCTAAACTGAGAGTTAAGTGTTAGAGTTTGCCAAATCCTATTCTTATTTCACCTTTCCTGGTTCAAAGCAAGCTTAGGATGAGACTTACCCGGTAATTCCTTAGTTTGTGTACCAACGATCATAAGCGTAGGTAATAAAGGTTTATCCTTTATTGGGGTTTGAGTGTGCTTCCATCCCATCTTTGTGAGTTAGCCTGAGACTTACCCGGTAAAGGTTGATTCTATTCCCTTAGATGGTGTGTTAGTTTGAGGTAATAGTTCTTTATCTTAATTCCTTGAGACTTACCTGGTAATAGGAGTTACGGTTTTGGATTAGTGAGTAGTGAGACTTACCCGGTGATCTACTCCACTTTAGTAACACCTTCCCTTGCAAAAATCTCAGCTTTGTCCGCTTATCTTTAGATCTTGAGTTGGAACCACAACTAGATGCTTTAATCCCTAGAATTGCATGTTTGTTTATTGACTTCTTATTCATCTTTGATTGTGTTAATTGCTCTTGTGGTTAGTATTCACGAAGCTTACCGTTATTGACTTTGTTTCACCGAGTCCCTGTGATCGACCCCTGGAATTTCTTGCTTTTTACTACGATTGACCCGTACACTGCGGGTTCGCATCCTTGTTTTAAGCTTAAGTCTAGGGTTATATATTTAAAGCTTGCACACACCGTTTGGAGCGAACAATTGGAGGGTGGATGAGTATAAGAAGATGATTACCTTGGACAAAGCCCATACCAGATAGAGGCAAAAATATTACGACGATATCCGAGGGAAAGGGCATCGGAATCCAAAGTGGTACCAAGAGTAGCCTTTAAAAGTCTTGAAATAGATTTCAAGGCCTTGAAATGGAGGTCAAGGCCTTGACATGGACCTCAAAGCCCCCTTGGTTTTGATTTCAAGGTCTTGAATGACGTTTGTGGGACTCGTTTTAAACTCTGTTTTTGTTTTTGGAAATACTTTTTGGGTCTTTAATATTTTAAAATTCTTATACTTAAATTTTTTTCTCCCTTGTTGAAAGACAAATGGGGAGAATTTAAATGTGTGTTGATCCGACATTGCCGCATTCTTCATTTTCGATAGAATTGTTGCATGTATATATCTAACATTGAATGCAAGTACGATATTTGTTTTGTCTTCTATCAAGGGGGAGATTGATAACTCCACCTTGATTATGAATTGTTTATGTGAATGATGGAAGACTTAATATTTATATGCGGTTTTATAAACTAACAAATATCGATTATATTTCTAGATTGCATGTTTTGGTTTGTGTTTGTTCAAATGTGTACAGGTCTTAAAAAGCATTTCAAAGGAAGGACGCAGGACTTGAAACACATTACAAAGGACGAACACGTAGGCCTTGAAAAGCATTACAAAGAAGGATTCGGTTAAAGGCTTCACTACAAGATTCGAATATCTCAACAACCAAAACAAGAAGATCTCAACCGAAGGATAACAAGAGAAGATCTCGGTCAGCCAACAAGAAGATCTTCAAACGGTTTTAAAGGGAAGATCTCGACGATAACAAAAAGATCTCTCAAATATCTCAACCGAAGATGCAAAAAGATAAAGGAAGATCTCCAAACGGATTCCACGCAAGAAGATCTTGGATCTAAGGGAAAATATTCAACGGTATATCCAAGTGAGAAGATATAGGATCTTCAACAAACAAAGATCTTCAACGGCTCATTTCCAAAGAGAAGAAGTAGAAGAGATAAGATAGAAGATCTTACAACGGCTACTTCACCTCAACCAAGCAGCTTATTCTATGGAGAAAGAAGAAATTTACAACGGCTATCTTACAACGGCTACAAATTTCTCCATAGAAGACTATAAATGAAGATGAAGATTGAAGAAGAGAAGAACAAGCTTACACGGTTAAGAAACCAAGTCTTTAAGCGATCAAACATCTGCATTCATTCCAAAAGTTTTTCTTCCTTTTTAGCTTACAAACGTTTACATCCTTAGAGTGAGAAAAACACTAGAGCTCCATTGGCATATCTAGAGAGTGTTATACTCGAGTGTGTTACTCTGCGAATTAACCAGACTATTATTTCTAGAATAGAGTTGACTAGATCGTAGCATTGAGGCTACATTAAGGGAAGAAGGGATTTCTTCTAGGTTGTATCTAGGACTCACAAAAAGTAGATAATAGATAGATAGAATCCTAGGGCCTAAAACCATAGGCAGAGAGTAGGCTGTTAGGGCCGAATTTCATAAATATATTGTCGCGTTGATCTTTTCATTCCGCACTTTATATCTCTTAGATTGTGACTAACGTTATTTTGCAGGTTTCGAAGTCAAGGCCTTGAAATCCCTTTCAAAGCCTTGAAAACCAGTTTGTCACTTAGCGCACAGATCGACTTCAAGACCTTGAGATTAGTTTCAAAGCCTTGATATACGATATTGCGAAAAGTTTTCATACTCTATTCAACCCCCCTTCTAGAGTATTTATATCCTTATTATTCAACTATTCGGTTCTTCAATGATGACCGCCTTAGTTAGGGTTACACGCCCCGCAAAGATGAGGGTTTTCCTTCTCCAACCATTTAACTTACTATTCATCTTATTCAAAAGGGCCGAGAAGGTATCTTTTGACACTCTACCTTGCAAGATGGGGACACCAAGATAATTGCCCAGATTTTTTTGTCACCTCCACTCCACTAATTCTTGCTATGTTATCATAGAGATCACAAAGAACATTAGGCGAGACAAAATTTTTGGATTTTTGAATATGGACTCTCTACCCTGACGCATTGCAAAAGATTTCAATGCATCCCATAACTGTTCCGACCTGAGATACTGAAGCCTCTACAAACATAATGATGTCATCTGCAAAGAAAAGGTGTGAGGGGAGACCATCTCGTAAGAGAGTAATAGATTTCAATGCATCTCATAACTGTTCTGACTTGAGATACTGAAGCCTCTACAAACATAATGATGTCATCTGCAAAGAAAAGGTGTGAGAGGGGGGACCATCTCGTGAGAGAGTAATAGGTTTCCAATCCCCCCTTTCCACTGCCTCAAGGATGAGGTGACTAAGTATTTCCACGCATAGACCAAAAAAATAGGGAGAAATCGAATCCCTTTGTCTGATTCCTCTCTTTGGAACAAATTGCTTGGTAACCTCTCCGTTCTATAAGACTTGAAACTAGCAGTGTTGACACATTCTTGGATCATCTTACCCCACTTTCTTTCTCCTCATAGAGTGGACAATTTGATTCTGTCGTAGGCCTTTTCCAAATCGAGTTTTAAGAGCATCCATTGCTTTCCCGTTTTCTTTCTCCTCATAGAGTGGACAATTTCCTGCATTAGAACTATGTTATTCTGTATCAAGCGACCTGGGATAAAGCTTCCTTGGGTAGGACCCACAAGCTTCCCTATAACACTCTGCATATGTTGGACCAAAACTTTAGAACTAATCTTATAGTTAACATTACACAAAGCTTATCGGTCTAAATTGACTAACGAATTCAAGCTTCCCAACTTTATCAATAAGAGAAATAAGAGTATCGTTACTTCCCTGATACAATTTCTGATTGAGGAAAAATCGAGACACCTCCTCTTTCAAATATTGACCCATGGAGCTCCAGCACTTCTGATAAAAGACTGGTTGGAAGCCATCAATACCAATAGCTTTATACGCTCCCATACTTTTGACAACCGTCCACACTTCTTCCATACTTACCAGCTTTTGTAAGTTGGACCAATCATCACCGTCCACAACTAGGAAGATGAGAGTGTTAAGGTGGCAATCCTGTAAAAGTTGAGGATTATTAAAGCTATAAAGATTCTTAAAATAATCCAAAGCATGTTGTTCCAATCTTTCTTGCTCTTTCACCCATTCATCATTCTCCAACTGAAGGGCCGTGACTATATTGTGACTTCTTTTGACAACCGTGGAGGTGTGAAAGAAGGAAGTGTTTCGGTCTCCATGCTCTAGCCATTGTTCCCTAGACTTTTGAAACCACACCAACTCTTCTTGCTCTAGGATAGCCTCCACTTTCACTTGTAATTGTTTCTCCTCACCTTCAAGCCTAGCAGAATCATTCTGGCACCTTCTGGATTGACTCTTGGCAAGTTTATCCAACGCCCCTTGTTTTCTACTAAAAACATTACCAAAAAACGAACCTATTCCAGACAATAAGAGAGTTTTTTAAGAATAGGAAGAGCTTGACTAACATCCGGGTTGTTAAACCAACACATTTCCACCATGTAATAGAAATCATGATGAGTCATCCAAGCTGCTTCAAACCTGATCGGTCTTCTCTCCTTCCTACAAATGAAAATAGGGTCTAACGAAATAAGAAGGGGAGAGTGATTAGAAGAGAACCTAATAAGATGACACACTTGAGCATTAGGCCACAAGAGCCGGCCTTCCTGATTCATAAAAACCCTGTCAAGTCTCTTGGCAATATTTCTTTTAGCCGATTTACCATCATCCCAAGTGAAATTTGCACTAGTGTAACCTAGATCTGTATGACCATGATACAACACAACGTCATTGAAACCGTTAGAACATAAATCTAATACAGTTGAAATCACCTCCGATAACAAGAGGGTCAGTGATGGTGGATAACTCTATATCAAGATCACTCCAAAAGAGTCTTCTTTTATTGTAATCAGGTGATGCATAAACAACTTTCAAGTTGAATAACTTGTTCCCTGCAGATACCTTGGCATGGATGAAACATTTATTGCTATTAACAATGGTAATATGTATTTTATCACTCTTCCAAAGGAGCCACACTCCTCCTTCAAAGACAACTGCTTCCACCCGGAAGCAACCCGAGAAATTTAACCGACCACATATGGCTTGTGCCCTAGTACCCAAGGTACAAGGTTCAAAGATATCTAGGATGTCAATATTATGGTGTCTACACAAATACGTAAAGGCACGTCGGAACCCGTTCTTACAAGCTCCGAAAACATTCCATAATAAACATTAATCATAAGCATCGATAAAGGGGGAAACTAGGCGATATTTACTTACATGGAGGCCTGAGCATGCTCCTGATGTACCTTCTCGTCGGTTTGGTCCAGCATCAACTTATCAGAGGCTACATGTTGTTCAACCTGATGACTCTCCTCCCTTATACTGATAGATTCGGGGTCCCCGTTGTGTTCTTACATGGGCACCTATGTCCCATCCTACACAAGAGATCCTGGAGAAACACTCGAATCATTTGTTGTATTTGAGAAACTTAATGAGGTAATTCTTGGGCTGCCGATCCCTTCCTTCTCGACCGATTTCTCAATAACCACAGAGCTGAGACATGAAGCAATCGACAATCCTGAATCCTCTTGTCTTTGATGTTTGGCCGAACCTATCTCTTGTGGAGACTCTTCTGCTTTCTTAGCCTGCCATGTTGCTCTCATAGCATCATCTTTCAACTTATTCTTGGTCTTTATCTTCCCTTCACCTTCCCCATTCTCATTAGCCACCACAGGAGATGCTGAGAAGATCACTGTAGTTGTCGTTTGCTTTTTGTGCGAAACTTCTGAAGAGGTGCTACCAACAATTGGGCCCGCCGCATGCAACTCCTCTTTTTGGACATTCTTATTTTGTGGGCTAAATGGGCTCTTACCACCTCTTGTAGAGGCTACACTGCTTAGGTTCTGATGGCCTAATGTCACTTGGCCCGTAGGTAAAGTTTTAGTCAAAGGGAACTTTCCTTTCTATTGATAATTAGCCCCCTTTCCTTTAGTAATGAATTGCTTTCCTCCATTGCCCTGCATGGATATATATGTTGCCCTATCTGAATTGATAGCAGATCTTGCCTTGATCTCTGAGTTATACTTTCCTTTTTTAGCCTTGCTACGCCGTGCAACCAGCATCCAAGGACCATACCCAGCATCATCAACGAGAACAACATATGAACTTCCGGCAAGCCACCACCATTCTGGACTTCACTAATGGACACCCCATCCGTAGCTTTCTCAGTAGCAATTTCATTCTCACTAGTTTGTTTATCAATAGAGTCACCATGATCACATTGAGAGGCGTAATGACCATAACATCCGCATTTGAAACAAACCATGTCTAGACCTTCATACTCTATAGGACACCTTTTACCATTGATAACAATGGCTTTCTTGAGTGCTCGGCTCAAATCAATTTCCACATAAATACGTACAAATCTTCCCCTGTTGAAGTGTAAAGTATTCGGATCTATGGTTATCGGCAGACCAACTCCTTCAGCCATAGTGCAAATGATTGCCTCGTGATACCACTGAATAAGGACACCCGTAATTCGGACCCAGATTGGAGCAAACGTAATGGGGTTAGCCGTTGCAAAGTCCAGTGACCACTTCTTCATGATCAGGCACCTGCCAAACACTAACCATGGACCACCCGTCAGTATCATCATGAGTTCATTTTCGCTACGAAATCTAGCAAGAAAATAACTATTCTCCAAATCGATAAGTTGGATATTTTTACCACACTTCCATAGCTCTTTTAATTTCCTCTTCATGATTGGGAAATCGATCGGGAAACCTAAGACTTTAAACACAATCGATTGCTTCCATCTGACTTCTAGCGTTTCAGTAGTGTCCTTATCGATTTCAAAGACCGGGTCTCCATCATGGCCATATGGATAACTTACAGAGATCTTACCAGCTAAGGATTCTCTGTTGATCGAGTCTTCATTGAAAGACTTAGTTCTACCCCCTCCAAGGACTTCACTTCATGATCTAGGCCCAAATCTATCCGTAGTAATCGCCACTGTTGGAGTAGTAACTGCACC
The DNA here is from genome assembly GCA_033239125.1 of Fagopyrum homotropicum. NCBI lineage: Eukaryota > Viridiplantae > Streptophyta > Magnoliopsida > Caryophyllales > Polygonaceae > Fagopyrum > Fagopyrum homotropicum. The sequence continues at coordinate 136,172,110 of BSWB01000001.1, read as the reverse complement.
TGTCTGGCTTGTGGGAGGGGAGGGGAGGGAGTAACCACTGCCGTCTTTGCTAGTGAAATTCCTGAACTACTAGTTACGTGACCAACTTCTGTAACCGTAGAAACCGACGCATCAGTGGGGATTGGTGGTGCAATATCCACCATAACAGCATCCTGAATCACAACCTTCCCTTAGTTCTTCTGATGCGGGAGCCACCACCGGAGGAGTTTCCTCCACCATAAACCAACGAACACGCTCCGAGATATCGACAACCTACTCTTTTCGCAAATAGATCAAAAGAAGAGAGCATTTTCATCAAACCCAATTCTTTAGAAAATATACCCCATTTAACCCAATTTTTTATAAAGAGTATCCATAGCATATACTCATTTAGAAAATATATACCTCCATTTAACCCAATTCTTTCCCCTAGGATGAATTATATATACGTTAAAATTAGTGAAATTTACAAAACAAAAACCTATTAAAAAAAGTCTAATTAAACCCAAATCTTTTTAAATTAATTATCATTAAAAAAACAAATCACCCAAAATATAAGTATTAAATTAGTAACTTAAAACTTCAATGTGCGAAACGAAATAAAATATATTTGTGTGGCTACAGTATTAAATTTCCGTAAATTATCCTGTGAAAGATTGAATGTTGAAAACAACGCCCACCTCTACGGGGCCCACTGCTTTGAAGCAACCCATCCCTTCCACAGTCCCCCTTTTCCATTTCTTCCTCTTCTCTGTCTCTGAATCTCAGCTCCTTCTAATAACCTCAAACCCTAACCTCAGCTCCCTTCTCTCTTCCGATTTCTCTATCCACTAGCAAAACATGTCAAATCCTAACCCTAGCCGCACCACCCACAGGCGTAGCAGCTTCCCAGCTACAGACCCACTAACCAAATCCATGGATTCCTCAATCAGAACAAATCCTCTTTCTACCCATTTTTCCAAGCTGGGTATGAGCAAAAGAAGCTCTAGAGCCCGTAGCCCACCTCCACTAGGAAGAGCACACCCACCTGTTGTTGTTTCACAGTCTGATTTCAAAGCCACCCAAAAACCCCTCTCCAAATCCGCCATTTTTGAGCCCAAAATTAAGCCTTCTTCTCAATCTCGGCCCCAAATTGAGCAAACCACTGTTAGGGTTGTAAGAGAGACTAAAAAAGTTGACAACTTTCCTGTCAAGGAGAAAGAAGCTCTTGATTTGGTTAAGCCAATGGTGAGATTAGGAAGATCAAGATCCTTGTGTGATCCCAAAGTGGAACTTGCAAGTTTCATGCTCATTAATGGGGTCAAACTGGTCAATGCTGACATGCCATCAGTTATGCAGATCCATGCTGTTAGTTGTGCTAGAAAGACTTGTGATAGCTTAGAAAAATTCAGCTCTAAAGCCCTTGCTCTATCCCTGAAAAAGGTACTAATTCATTTTTTAATTAGGGTTTTGTGTTTTTGATTACTTTGGGATTAAACCCTGTAAAATTTGTGCAGGAATTTGATGGGGCATATGGACCAGCATGGCACTGCATAGTAGGGACAAGCTTTGGGTCATTTGTGACACACTCAGTTGGTGGGTTCTTGTATTTTTCAATGGACCAAAAGCTGCATATTCTCTTGTTTAAAACTACTGTAGAGAGAGCTAAATCAGAGCTTCTCAATTAGGCAGCTTTAGAATCTTTGATTGATCAATGATGATGATGATGATATAAAAAAACTTTACCCCTTGGTAAATAGATAGAATTTATTTTGCAGTGTTTGAGATTAGCCTAATGGCCCCTAACCATATATCAAATAGCACATTTTCTCTCTTCTGCAAGTCTTCATTGCTGTTTGTTAATCATGCAAATCTTATGTTACAGTGTTCATCCTTTGTGAGCTATTAATATCATTGCGGCTTAATGTTTGGAAGGTGCTCTGCCATTTCAGGAGAGCTTACTATCCACATTTTTTCGTATCCACCCGATTCGAGTGTTTTGATCCAAGTTGGGCTTGTTTAATAAGTGAACGAGTATGAATCGGTTTCGAATTGACACACGGCTGCTTATGGCGAGACCAGGGTCTATATTCCTTTTTGAAGTTGACCTGCTGTCACATAGTGCAAATTGTCATTATTAAAAGTGACAGCGATAATGAACTTAAATTTCATATTCTTCGCACACCTTTGACAATTTGTCCAATTTAAACCTGATGAGGGACCTTAACAATGAAAAAGTATTCAAATGAGGGGCCTTGTTAGATCTCACATTGAATTTATAAGAGGGAAAACAAGCTTTACGTGGTCTCCTTTACAGATTTTGTTTTTAATAAAACAATGATTGACATTTATAAAACTGCAAAATAAATTTCACCAAACCATTCTAATATCGGTCAATTTACACAATAGCTTAAGGAACTTGATTCTGGCATTTATGATTTGCAGTTTGATTTGATGCACAGCTGCGCAGTGATTTTAGATTTTTCAGGTTACATAAGCTCTCTTCATAATGGTTTGCAATGTACAATTCTGCAAATTTAACTACCATTACAATTTCAAATGAGGAAATGCTGAAAGAAATTGTCAGGAAACAGAAAAGCTAAGGACAGGAACAGCTAAACTATACTGCACTAGATGTGAAGGCTCCATGCAGTGCAAGAGGCTTGAATCTTCCTGTTTAACTGAGGTATGTCAAATCGAATCAACCCTTTTCCGTTTCCGTTTCCTTTTCCGTTACGCATAGGGTCCATTCTTGCTTATCATCACGGATTTTGCTTATCGCATAAACAGCACAACTCAAACATACTTTCTGAGTTTCTTGTGGAAGTTCAACTGTTTGATTCTTGATCATCCCCCTTCTTGCCTTCTTCAAGGGCCAGGATACCTGTTCTATACGTATTTTTACTCGTCTACTGTCTTCTACTTTAAGGGCCTTAACTTCCTTCCGGGGCTTCAGACGCTTCAGTAGAAAGTAAAATGAGAACCCGGATGGGTTTCTGTGGCAATGCATTTATAAATACAGATTTGTAGCTTTACCTGTAGCTTCCAATTTGCTGATGTCTGCTTCGACTGATTCTTTCACCATCCCTGAGTGATTTTTTCCATATATGTTAACCATAAAGATAAAATCAAGGAAAGTTGTGCATTTTTAGCTTGGCTGAAGAACGATACCTCCGTCATTAGGGTTCAAAATGTCATTGACAGTTCCTTCATTCTCGTCTTCTTCCCCTACCACAAGAAATAAACATGTTATACCATGTTTAAAGTTCAAAAAATCTCGTATATTTATCATTCTCACCAATCTGATGCTCCATGTCATCATGTATCTTCCCTTCATTTTCTCCCCCTGGCAAGTGATCATGCTCATAAACAGCATAAGCATGGTCGTCATAGTAAGACATGCCCGGGTCATGATCAACGTCTGTCTCTATATCAAAGACACTCTCATCAGGACTAACATGGCCATCATCGCCATCTTCCTCATGGTCAGACCTCTCGGTAAAGGAAGAGAAAGACTGAGCCTTGTCAAAGTGATCATTCTTCTTTATAACATCTCCCAAGACGCCATACTTTTCCTTGTAAGCCTCGAGTTCGTCTTGCATATCCCGCATTTCATACTCTCGCTTTTCCAACAAATCGTGCAATGCACTCAATGCCTCTTGGTCATACTCGGCTTGCTCATCCATCATTCTTTGATATTGTAAGGCCTCCATCTGAACTGTAGCCTTATCTGCTTGCAACCGAGTTATCATAGCCATGGCATTGTTAGCTGCCACAGCTGATGCACTCCTCTCCTCGTCCAATTCCCCGGAAAGCTCTATAAGTGCCTTTCTATCCAACTTCATTTGCTTTTTTAAACGGTTCACAATTGAGTCCTCCGGCTCATTTGCACCCGCATTCTCAAACAAGTCAGATGAGTTAAGATCTAGCCTGTCACCAATCGACTTCCTAGGAGTACGTCCAAACCTTGGGCTCGCGGCTGCTGAATCTCCCAAGACATTGTTGAAAAACTTGTTTCCTGCCTTGGCATAAGACGGCGTCCTACCAAAATCTTCGGTCAAATCTTCACTTTCCGGAACCACAACTGTGCTAGGGGCTGGTTTCACATCTTCCTTAACTGTAATCATAAATCAAACAAAAGCAATTCATCAAGTCACCAAGAAAAGTTCAGGTATTTTTACTTTTTAACTTTACCTTGATTCGACAAGTCTTCATCACCAGGAATGGTAGCAGTGATGGATCTAGGTAGTTTAAGCTCAACAGGTTTGATAGGAGGCAATTCAGCACTCTTGGCTTCTTCATTCTTCCACGGATTGAATGCAGTACGAGGAGACGGGGCAGGAGCCTGAGCAACCCAACCAGGAACATTAGCAACTCCAGGCTTTTGATAAGATGACTTAGCCTTCATTGGCTCACCACAGCAAGAACAAATACTAGAGCTCGGCTTTTCAGGACCCGTAGTCCCCTGCATAGCAGGATCATCCTTCAAATGACCCGGCAACCTCAAGCGCGATCTTAGTTCATCATTGAACAAGGAGTCAATATCCTTGTTATTGTCGTTTGTTGCAGAAGCAATGGCATTATTCTCAGGGCCGAAAGCAAGAAGACAGCCGTCACACATGGTTCTTAGATCGGAGAGCTTTCGATGAACATGGCAATAAGCGAAAGAGGAGATCTCCTTCTTGTGGTCTTCACACATTGTGGCGTTGTAGTGCAGATCATGATCTGTACGGTCAAAGAGATAGTTGACCCTGGTGCAAAGTAGGCAAGGAGGGGCTAACTCGAAGAGTTCTGCAAAAATGTTGGCTAGATAGGCGAGGGCTCCATCGATGAAGAGGATGGCCATTAGTGTTAATTCGAGAACTGCGTAGATTATGAAACGAGGGAGCTTGCCCAGCTCTTGTTCGACGAAATACCTGAATGAACGAGACTTCATCATGTTTTGTGTTTCTCTTGAGGAGAATTATGGTGTCAGATTTGAAGAAGTGGGAGAAGAATCATGTGATTCGTGGGGCGGAATCTTGAGCCAAAATGATGATTTTCGACGGTTTTGTTGTTTGAATTTTTCTCGTTTTCTATGTTTTTCTGCCTTTTGTTCCTCCGAGGCTCTCCTGTGGTTGAATGTGGTGGTCAAAATTGGAAAATTTTTCCATCCCTTGTTTTTCGAAGTATATAACTGTTTTTGGCGCCTCTTCTACCTGAAATAACGGTTCATCGTTAATCTCATTACTCTTTTTCTTTTTAAAAATAAACGTGTGGTAAATTGTTTTAACACTTTTTAAGCTAAGTTTTTGCTTGTAATTTTCGAAGATGCTCTAAAAACTAATTAATTAGATAAATAGTAGGGAGACAAGAAGAAAGTAAGAAATATATAATATATTAATGAAAACACGAGAGAATCCTAAGGCGTGGTCAACAACAAAGACTTGTCATTCACTTACACTAACTTTCTAGCTAGATAGAATCCCTAAATAAATAAATAAAAACAACATAGTACATTACCACATAAGTCCCAGAATGTAACAAGCAAAACCACGATCTCAATAAAATATAATAAGAACAATGCTCTACTTCCATAGAAGCAAGACCGATGCAAGAAGCAGCCAGCTCATGACGGCAGTACGGCTGTTGAGATTGATGGTCACAGCTCGGCTGTTGTCCATCCCTACAGCCGTGGGCGCAATGCCGCTACTGATCCCGCCGGAGTAGGGTGACAAGGTGGTGGTTGGGGTCCCACCGGCACTAGGCACGGTTGTAGTGTAGGGTGAAGAGGTAGTTGGGCTACCGGAGACTGTAGGGGTTCCGGTGACCGGAGATGTTGGGGTCGTTGATGGCACGCTTATTGTCGGAGTTGTTCCGGTGGAGGTCGATCCACTGCATTTCAACGCATAAAGTGAAAAAAGTAAGTGGAGGAGACAAGATATGATGAGACAATGACGAGTGTGAGTCACGAATGACATTAAAAAGGCGGTTTGGGATTTGGGTAAGCACCAAGGCACGATAAATAGAAGGTCGCCATGTGTAAAAGATTAGACACTAAGATGTAAGGAGCGCTTGACACATACTATTGTATAAAAGCTGAATAAAAAAGCAACATATATAGAACAAATGATTTTGGACCGAAAGACATGAATTAATGAATGACTTTCACTTTCCTTTCACTAAAAAGCAAAAGTACACTTCTCCACTCCACATATTGCGAGTTAAATACGCCGGACTTCTGGGTTCGACAAATACAGACTGAAATAATAGGACGATAGTGATGTTGCAAAGTAGTCAAAAAGACCATTATGCCCCCCCACATAAAGCACTTATTATCGTGTTAAAAGTATAATGTTTTCTCTAATATAAATTTCAAAATTTTCACCAAAAAAGAATCTAAATTTCAAAATAGGTAAATTATTGATGTAAGAGGACATTTTTATGATACGTCCGGAAAATAAACAAAATTTTTAAAAATATGAATAAATATATATTTTTATAAAAAGATTCAACTCATTTATATAGCAATAACAATTTTATCATTATCTCATGTATATTACGGTCTTTTTTTTTATCTATATCTAAATATCAAATATGTATATCGACATTAAAAAATTTATATCTAACTGATATCTTAATATAGTTCTAATAAACATTTTTTTTTTTTATATATACTTCAAAATAAAAGTGGTATCATATATCTAAAATTGTTCCTCCCTTTTCTAGTTTTTTTTTCTCCTAAACAAAGATATTAGATATCAAATCTCATATTCATACCTTGATGCCTCATATCCGTATCTTAATACTCATAACTTGATATCTAAATATTAACACCACGTAGGCCCTTAGTTTCATTTTTTTAAATTATTGTACTTTAAAATTCATTTAAATAATTTTTTTTTAACAGTTGTTATTATTTTTACATTATTATGAAAAGATATAATTAATAAATAAATAATTCCTAAAACATAAAACTAAAATTATATATAGCAATTTGTTTATAAATTAACCTTTTTAACCCATAGAAAAATACACATAGAATAGTGAAGAAAAAAAACAAAAGAACAAGAGTATTATTAATCATGATGCAACATATAATGATGAGGTAGATGAATAGGCAGTAGACAACATAATTATGTGATGCATGAGGCCCGACCCGATGGGGTAATTAGGTATAGTCAATTAGTCATGTTAGTTAACGGACATATCAAATAAAGTAAATCACTTGAGCTATTTTAACTAATTACCTTCCAGATGCGGGGAAATTACAGCCAGTAGTACCTGCATTTGTTTATTACATATTTGTAAGTTGTAAAACCTTATATTTACGAATAATAATAATTTAAATAGTGAGAGGTAAAAAAAAAAAAAAAAGAAATTACTTGGGTTTGTGGAAGAGATGGTAGCAGTGCCACCAAAGTCACAAGTAGCGCCACCTTGTTTACTCTTCTGAAAATAACTGTTGACTGCGTAGGAACAGTGTGCTTTTAATGAGTTAGGGTTATAACATGCTCCACTCGGCCTTATTGGGCTGCAATCTGCTCCTGCTCCACAGGCGTAGTCGAGTGTCTTCTGTAACACTGAATCACTTACCCCATCTTTGCAGACACACCATAGCGCACCTGCACCGCCAACACACAGCATCAGAAAAAAATAAATGATTTTGATGGATGGAGAATTGAAAACAATAGCTTACTTGAGTAATCGACCGCCATGGCTAGGAAAAGCAAAGCTCCCAGCACCAATACTTGTTGATTCGAATTTGCTGTCATTTTATTGGAGATGAAAACGACGTCGTGCTGCTTGTGTTGTGCGAGTAAGAATGAGGGGAGGGAGACGGCAATTTGTAGGCGGGGAAATGTGTTTTTGAAAAAGTAAAATTTGGGAAAGTGATGTCAAGATTCAAGACTTTTGACGATGCAAAAACGTTAGTGGTGGGTCCCGCTTTTTGTCCTAATGCTTTTGCTTCCCATGTTGCATTTGAATGCCTTAGTTTGTTTGTTAGGAGTGATTAAAGTGTGTTGTTCATTGTACATTTATCAAGAAAGAGTCGTAAATCTTAGCCTTGGCGAGCTTACCGCTTACGTTTGTCGACGTTATTACGTTCACATAAGTTCCACGATTTATGGTTTCATAATTTGACAAATGTTGTTGGATAAAACACGTCTTTATTAATATTTGAAAGATTTTGACCTACCCGACTTTTTTTTAATTTTGTGATTACTAAATAAAAATTATAATTTTTTACCACTTTTATTTAATGATATATAAAAATAATTAATTTATCTATTTTAATAAAAAAAAATTAGATGTTTGTTAGTATTATATAAGGGTAAGTTTTAATTCGTAATTACTGAATTTGTTTTTTATTTGTTTTTTTTTCCTGTAATGAACATACCAGAAATTTTTCATACCAGAAGTTTTTTTTATTTTTTTTGTCCTTTTTTTTTTTAATTTTTATTTTTATAGTTTTTTGGTGTGAGTTTCTGGTATGAAATTTACATATCGGAATTTACATACCGGAAGTTCAAAAATACATGTGTTTATGTCACCATTGCAAAAACTACTTACCAGAAGTTAAAAAACTACTTACCAAAAATTTTATAAACCGCTGCAAAAACTACTTACTAGATATCAACTAGTTGCTAAAAGAAAACATTGATGATTTCTAAACCATATCAAAGCAGCTCTAGGCCACAAAATTCCATAGTTTTACATTCTAAAAAGGCAGCATCACAGAAATATAGAATGCAAGACAAGAACAAAGCTGGACCAATCAAGCAAAAATAAAGATAAAATACATCAACGTCATGAAATCCTCCTGTCAAAATCTGCAATTTTGCTGTAAAACCTTTTGTTTTAGTGAAAAGGAGATTCAAAGCCTCTACAAGATGGCATTGCAATGCATTTTCTAGCATATATGACCCACTTTTGCATTATTGTTTCATCTTACGATCCAACTCAATCCAATTTACAGTTGAAGATACCTAGATCATAGCTTTAAAGAATAGGAACCACAGAAATTTAGTAGAGGTTAAGAAGGTTGTTGTTATTGTGGAAGTACTTGTCAAGCTGAGCAAGCACCGAGTCACCATCCCACATGAAGATCATACCCTAAAAGTTAGAAATAGAGAAAGATATCAGATTCCCAGAGAGCGCAATATAATCAATAGGAATCCAAAAGGCTAAGAAGGAAGTAGTTCAGAATACATACCAGATTTGCAGCGGCACTGGTCTTTTCATGTTCCTTATTCTTGAAAAGCCAATTTCTTTAAGCACCTCCATCATCCAGAGCTTCCCCATTTTCTACAAGCTCTTCATCTCCTACCAGAGTAAAAAGAAACGAAAACTCATTTAGAACTTGTTCAACAATACCCGAGTAAAAAGAAATGAAAAGAAACAACGTTATTCCGATATAACAATATCAGAGAAAGGAGATGAAGCTATATATATCTGGATTTAGATCTAGATTTGGCCTGGCAGACGAGCCAGGAAGGCCGCGAACAAGGTAGCGGTCCCATGAGAGCTTTTTCTGAACTTTTGGGATTTTGATTACATAATCCACGTTCCGTTTGAAAAAGCTGCTCCAAGATCTGTTGCTTCTCCTTCACAATAACCGGCGCTAACCCAGACTTCTTCCCCTCACTTCCTCCTATACACACAAACCCGACCAACGGAGACCGGTTGCCTCGACGATAAGCAACAAAGGAGGAGCCTTCAACATCGACAAACACAAAAAGGATAACTCTTCGTGAGCGAGAGACACTACTTCCTTGGACCACATTTTTGGAATCAGACGGCAAAAAGAGGATGAAGGCAGAGGAGTGGAGGCGTTAGAGTTAGGGTTTTTGACAGTAAAAATTAGAAGGGTACATTTACCTAATTAAAAAACTAAAAAGCCTAGTTACTAAACTCAAAACCAAAAAAGTCTATTAACCAACTTAGCCCTTAATATTTAGGTTTCTTAAAGTTATTTTAACACAAAAAAGCTAAAAAGGGTGTCGCATGTACCGATGTCTAAATTGAGATAGAAAATTTTCCATAATTATTGTCAGTTGCGTGTATTATTTCGGGTGCCACTTGAAAAAAAATATTTTGAAAGCCGACGCCATTCGCCATCGTTGAAGATAGGCATCGACGTCATCCGCGACATTCAAGAAGGTAGGTGCTGGCGCCTAAAGTGAGATAGAAAATTTTCCCTAATTATTGACAGTTGCGTGTATTATTTTGGGTGCAGTTTGAAAAAAATAAATATTTTGATAACAAAGCCATCCGTCAACGCTCAAGATAAGCGCCGACGCCTAAATTGAGATTGAAAATTATCCGCTAATTATTGATAGTCACGTGTATTATTTTGGGCGCCGTTTGAAAAAAATAAATATTTCATCGCTTGCTTGACTCTATTATAGGATCTTTTGTGGAGTCGAGTTGAACGTTGAACGTTGAACTTTCGACCGTTGGGCTGTTAGAATCTTCTCCACAAGATCTTCGACATGGTTGTTTTGAAGTTGAACGATAAGATCTTCAACAACTTCGCACAAGATCTTCAAGCAAATCTACAACAACTTGTGCACGCAATCTTCGCTTTACTCTATCCGTAAAGCAAGATCTTTCGGTTTATAAATCTGCACAAATCATGTAACAAACAAGACAAGGAATCTATCTATCTATATATATATATATAGATCTCGACTCATATGTAAACAACTCTTACCATGTGAACATATAAACACGAATATATGTGACTATACCGCTGTATATATGTGACTATACCGCCGAATATATTTAGTCAGGTCCGGCGAATATTTTTTCCATTAATAACACGATTTTTTTCCCTTTAATATCGCCTAATCTCATCCATCTATTTAACAATCTAACGGATAGAGGTTGTTCTCATTTTACATGGTAAGAGCTGTTTACATGGGAGTCAACCTCTCTCTCTCTCTCTATATATATATGTGTGTGTGTGTGTATGTGTGTGTATATATATAAAGTATAGATCATATGAGAACATGCTTATCGTGTAATCATGAGAACAAATTCGTAATTATTATTAGTTTTGTTACGAAGGTGCCATATCGTTTAATGTATTATTCGTAGTTATTGTTGGTTGAGTAGATTATTCGTAGTTATTGTTGGTTGAATGGATTATTCCTAATTATTATTATTCGTAGTTATTATTAATTATGATATCTACTTTAAATCTCGACCCTTAATACTCACCATCCGACGGTCTAAGATTGTTCTCATGATTACACGATAAGCGTGTTCTCATGGGAACCACACCCTATATATATATATATATATATATATATATATATATATATATATATTAGTAAAAAACTACATTTTGTAGTCTTTCATCATCAAGGTGGAGTTATCAATCTCCCCCTTGATGGAAGGCAAAACAAATATCGTGCATGTACTAATATTGAATCACACATACAACCAATATTATAATCACACACAAACACAAAATGTAGTAATGTTGGATCACATAATATTAGAATCACGTACACAACCAATATTAGAATCACACACAAATGCATAATTCAGTAATGTCGGATAACATATGTCTTCCCTTTTTTATCTTTGGACAAGGGAGGTAGAAATCAAAGTTTGAAATTGTAAATATTACATACCTAGAAAAGTATTTCAAAAGGAATAAGAAAACAATATCAAGGCCTTGAGAAGCAAAAAAACAAAACGAGTTGAAAAGAAATGTCAAGGCCTTGGCATCCAGTTTCAAGACCTTGAAATCATGCCGGATACCACTGACCATTCTTTCTCGCTCGGACTTCGTTCACACACTTGGCCTCTCATCTCATATGGGCATCAACGAAAGTCCTGTACTTCAAAGCCTCATCAAGCTGATGTTTCTTCTCCGCATCCCTACACTTCTTCACAACCCCGAATTCTTCCACAATAAGGATTGTTGGCTCCTGATGAGTGGGTCAAAGAATTGGTTGATTTTATATACTCTTGTAACAATTTAGCAACACATTTATAGCCTTCTCCCTGATATGTTTTATTTCATCTTCGGTTAACGTTATGATACTTCCTGTAGCAGTGAAGGTGAGAGCATTGAGATAGAATATTTGGTTAACCTTTACATGCACGGTAGACAGAAGCTTGTGGGTTGCGTCCAGGTTCTCCTGCATGTTAGCCCGAAAGTCAATCATATCCCTGCGCAAAGCATCCAAGCCACATTCCAAATCCTCCAGCCTTTGCTCCGTAATACTGATGTAGATGAGGAAGATGCCGGCTTTCCTTCAGCATCTGGTCTCCAACCAAAGTCTTGACAACACCAATACGTTCAAAGCAATCCTCGTCTATTTTTTCAAATGACACCTATTGGCCCTCAAGAGAGGTGTCAATTGAGAAATATGCGAAGATTTTAGGGAGCAGGTTTGCATAGGGCAAGGGGATGGCTATGGTGGAGTTAATGGTGTGAATCATGTTGTTAATAATTAGGTTAGTCCAATTGATATCTAACCCTTCATCACCAAAAACAACAATTCTAGGGTTTGGTCGGTTAGGAGCTCTCTGGAGTTGGAGCGAGGGACAATACAACAAACTAGCAGGGTAAACACGATCTTCGCCTCTAGAGTTAGGAAGGCGTGGATAAGTTGGCGAGAGGAGGAGGAAGAAGGAGTGATGAACTTCTCATATCCAACCGAACACTTTCACTCCTAGATGGATTCGAATAGGAAGTGAAGGTAGGGAGGTCGAAGATCTGGGCGATGAGAGTGCAAGTGAGGGCTATCGGTTTACCTTTAACAATGGACTCCAGGGTTAGGGTTCCCATGTCCCTCCATGTGGTTAGATTGATGTAGAAGAGTCGAGTCAGCCTTGTGAATGCTACATCCCCTGGATTCAGAAGCTTCCACAGAGAAGAGCTTTTGAGTAGTGTCATACATGGGAGTTTAAAAGACTCCAAGAACGCCAAATCCACTGATTCGCACATGCATAATTGGTGGGTTTGAAATCCATCGAGTCAGGTTCCGGTTATTGTGACCTAATGATTTTTGGGTCGTTGTGCCCCTGTGGATCCTTGTGATCTACTAATTTGTGGGTCGTTGTAACCTACTGATTTGTGGACCGTTGAACTATTAATTCGTAATTTTTATTTTATCAGTATACTAAATATACATCTATATACTTTACTAAAACATACGAAACTAATACTGACGTGATGCTCCTACATTTTTTCTCGGATTAAATCTTTTACTAAATCAAAAATAAAGCCAATTAATCTTTTTTTACTAATTGATTTCGTATCAGATTATGGTATTTTTAAATTATATGATTATGTTTTTTTATTTAAATTATTATTTATTAAATAATAAATTAGATTAAAAAAATTATTAATATAAAACTAATTAATGATCAACACATGGGCTACGTGGTCTCATTTACTATATAACACTTGACGCGTTATTTATACGAGCTCATAACATATAACTAATAAAGTTAACAATATATAATATAGTAAAAAATGCAATATGATAAGCTATTTTATTAACAAACTCGCACAAGGTGCGGGCTATACACTAGTTAGTTATTTAACTTAAATATATTTTAAATTAATTCAGTAATTTTTGTTAATAATGATTATTTAATTATTTCTTAATTTAATTTTTTAAATAAAAATAAATTACTAATGATAAACAATTCTCACGTCAATTATACCTTTGTCATTTCTTTTCATATTCCATAACAAAAATAAAAAATGCAATGTACGAAGGTTAAATATATCAGTTGAGGACTTTTGTTTTTTATTTGACATTTAAAATTTTCTAATAAAAAGTTTAATGCAACAAATTGCAAAACTCAAACAATTTTAAAATAAAAAAAATATTTGTTGAAGATCATGCAACCAATTCAATGTAACAAAGTGTAAAAATAAAAATTGTTTTGCTATATTTTTGTTTGTTTTTTTTTTTACCATTTTCGTTTTTTAAATTGTTGTGTCTTTTTTTGATTTAAAATTAAAATTTAAATTGATGAATTAAAAAATGGTAAAATTTGATTGATTAGAAGATTTACTTCTTTCGTAACAGCGACAGACTAAAAAAAATTGATTTTACTGGATTCCTAAAAAATAGTAAGATTTAAAAAATTAATTATAGATATTGAACTTTGTTTTTTAATTCTAATTTAAATAATAAAGATAATAAATTTTTAAAAATATTTTTGAGAGCGGTGTGAATTGTGGCGTTGACACGTGAAAAATAGCAATCAGAATAAATGTTACGAAACTTACTGAATACACTAGTTAGTATAAAATAAGAAAACGATTTCTTGAACTTATCCGATTGAATCACGAAAGAAAAAATATTTATTGAACTTATCTGATTGAATCGTTAAAAAATAATTTATTGATAAGAAATTTTTGGTATAAATAAAGCTCAATTTTGAAACTATAATTTTATAAAAGGGATAAATTTTTATCAATATTTATTTAAAAATTTATTATTTTAGCAATTAGTTGGTTAACAAATATTTTTTTTTTTGAAAATTTACTTAGAATTTATGGAAAAAATATTATAAATTTAAAATATATCAATTTAGTAGTTATTTAGTAGTTAGTTAGTTTACAAAATCTTTTTGTTTCAATTAATAAGATGAATAACACAAAATTAAATAGAAATGGCAATTTAGTAAATACTAGTTTAATGCCCGCACCTTGTGCGGGATTGTTTAAATAAATATTATATTTTCACTTTCATACATCATATATTTGATATCAATTTATAGTAAAAGTTATTTTTATTAATTAATATGACAAACATACGAGGATTAATTTTTTAAAAATAAATAAATGAACATAATTAAAATTCTATTACAAAGATTATTATTTGAGTATTATATTTATACCTTAATATATTATCACTTTTACTTAGATTTAGATAGAGGAGCAAATTTTGATTTAGTTTTAAATTAAACAAATGTGTCAAATCTTGTTAAAAGATTTGCGTTAGATTTTCTCAACAAATCGAGGTAAAGTAGATCAGTTTGTTAATTTTGATTGGTAGATAGATAGATTTATTTTTTTTAATTATTTATTTTAATAAAATTGACGTGGCATGATGACTGTTTTCAAATTCTAATAAAAAAAATATCTTATAAAATAATTAATGGCAAATCTGTAAATATGTTGTGGCAAATGTGTAAATAAATTGGAAAAAAAAGCTGACTCTCCTTTTATTTACACCATAACACTCGAGCTTAACAAATATAACTATCCTTTTATTTACACCATAACACTCGAGCTTGCTTTCCTTGGAATCTCGCGGCTTCGTTTTTCAATAATCGGGCTGTGAGTATCGACGATTCTACTTTCCATCTAATTTGGGTTTCTGATTTGATAGACCTAGTTTTGTCGAACATGAATAGAGATTCGAAACGACGACACTCCAGCGGCCGCCATCTCCCTGAGGATCTCCTACCGGAAATATTATCCAGATTACCCGTCAAATTGCTTCTCCCGCTCCGTTGCGTATCCAATTCATGGCTGACCTGCATCGACGGTCCCAAATTCGTCTTATTACAATTCACTCGCTACAAAACCAGTGGCAACTGCAAATCCCATATGATTGCACAGATTTATTCAAATTCTAATTCTGAATTCGAATTGTGGAGCAGTAAAACTCTGGCAACCGCATCGAAGATCGACTCACAATCATCTTCTTCATATGGATTCAAATATTCAAATTCTAATTCCGAATTCGAATTGTGGAGCAGTAAAACTCCAAATTCGAATTGTGGAGCAGTAAAACTCTGGCAACCGTATCGAAGATCGACTCACAATCATCTTCTTCATATGGATTCAAATATGAAATGGTTATCTGCATGTATGATGGATTATTCATTCTATCGGATTTGATTACAGATCAAGTAATTATATGGAATCCATCGATTCGAAAGACCCGATTGATTTCCAAGTGTTCTGAAATACAGAGAAGAATGTTTGTTCGTGAACTTGGTTTTGGGTTCAATCCGGCCACATATGATTATAATTATGTTATTATGGCTCATACAGCCAAAACCGGATTGGAATTCTTTGCAGTTTACAGTCTTGGCAGTAACTCTTGGAAGACGATTGAGTTTCAAAGTCAATCATCGTCTCCGTTTTCTTGCAGCCCCGTTGGACGAACTAAACGCGTCTGTGCTAGGGGCGTTCTGTATGCCATAACTGAGGGTTCTTGTGAGAATATGATAAATTCCCCTTGGGATTTTCATTGACTGATAGGTCATATAAATAACCAACGTATTTACAATAATTACAAAGGGAGCCCGCAATAATATTCTATTTACATATGCGTGCTATCATACCCCCGTAGTCGAAACTGGAGGAGGTATTACAGTAAGACTGGATCTAAAATCTAGAAACAATTGTCGTGGAAGGCCCTTTGTAAATATGTCTGCATACTGATAAGCCGATGGAACGTGAAGAACGCGAACGTGACCACGGACAACCTTATCGCGGACAAAATGAATGTCAATCTCGATATGCTTGGTTCGTTGGTGTTGAACTGGGTTGTTGGCAAGGTATGTTGCGGATATGTTATCAGTGTAGACTACAGAAGCTTTGGTAAGGGGGCAATGAAGCTCAAGTAGTAAATTGCGTAGCCATGAACATTCGGACACCACATTGGCAACTCCTCTGTATTCTGCCTCGGCGCTAGAGCGGGAAACAACGGATTGTCGTTTGGCAGACCACAATATTAAGGTGTCGTTGAAGAAGACACAATAACCGGAGGTAGAGCGCCGGGTATCAGGACAGCCAGCCCAGTCGGCATCTGTATAAGCAATAAGATCTGATTTCTGAGAAGGAAAAATTGTGATACCTAATGTCGATGTGCCTGAAATGTAGCGAATGATGCGCTTAAGGGCAGCAAAGTGAGCTTCTTTGGGGTCATGCATAAAGAGGCAAACTTGTTGTACTGCATACGTGTGAAAGTGAGGTATTGAAGTGCCCCAGCTAAGCTTCTGTACAGCGTTGGATCACTTACTGCTGGACCAGAAGATGCACTCAGTTTCACAGATGTCTCAGCAGGTGTAGCAGATGGTTTACAGTTGGTCATTTTGGCACGTTCAACAATTTCCCTAGCGTACTTGTCTTGAGATAAAAATAGACCAGAGGAACACCGACGAACGAAAATGCCCAAAAAATATGATAACTGCCCGATATCTTTGAGAGCAAATTCCTTACTGAGATGGGTGACCAGCTGAGTGCGGAGCTCATCAGAAGATGCAGTAAGGATGATGTCATCAACATAAAGTAGCAGATATGCGATGTTGGACCCATGACGGTAAATGAAGAGGGATGAATCACTCTTGCTGCCGATGAATCCTAACTGAAGTAAGAAGCCTGCAAATCGTTGAAACCAAGCTCTGGGTGCCTGCTTAAGACCATAGAGAGATTTCTGCAATAGGCATACATGATTAGGTTTAGAGGGGTCTCGAAAACCTGGAGGTTGAAACATGTAGACCGTCTCATTCAAATGCCCGTGTAGAAAGGCATTTTGAACGTCAAGTTGATGGATGGTCCAAGAACGGGATACTGCAATGCTAAGAACAGTCCTGATAGTGGTTGGTTTTACAACTGGACTGAAGGTTTCTTCACAGTCAATACCAACTTGTTGGGAACATCCATTTGCAACTAACTGTTCGCCCCTAGAGGTGTGTGCAAATAAGTTTTAAATTTATAAAACTAGAATCAAGCAAGCGAACCCGCAGTGTACGGATCGACGTAGTTAAGCAAGAATTCCAGAGTATCGAACATAGGGATTTGGGTGGGAACAAATTCAATTGCAGATTATCAAGCGAGTAAATATGAGAGTTTTGCAAATATTAGGAAAACAACAATCCTAAAGATCCAAGTATCCAGCTGTGGCAATCGATTCAAGATATACTAATGATATAAAGACAGAGTTGAGATATGCAAAGGTATGCTAATGTAAGGTAATCGTACGGTGAAGTTCCAAAAACCTTATATGACTCACCTACAAGACACTCTCTATACAGGTTGTTGAGGCTCAATATAGAAAGGTTCTAAAAGCAAGAATTAATGTCAAATACCCAAACTTATAATCCAAGGATCAAGACTAACTTATCCGATTATGGTTATGATACTCACAATCGAGGTAGAGGTTGTTGAGGCTTCACTACCACCTAGAAAAGACAAGTCTAAACTAAGTTAAAGCAAATCTTTAACTTTGGACTAAAGTAAAAGTAGGTTCGTAAACTTAAGGGAAATTACGGGTGAATCTTGAGATTCCACGGTCGTGGAACTCAAGAACAAACCGTGATTTAGGGTTCGTCGACGATTCTCTCTAACTCTCAGGGTCTAATCATGTTTACGATCGATCTATCATCATCTAAGCCACAACTATCAACCCTTCACCTTAGAATTGTTAAGGGTTTTTAGCCAATAACCGTCATGTTGATATCAATTCAAGGATTAAAAGATAGAAAGATGAAAACTTCCGAAAACTTTCAATAATCTTCAAACCAATCTCAAAGTCACAATCGAGAATAAATATTGTCAATGGATTCAGAATAAGGCAAACAATCACAATCTTAGGAAAGAAGGGAGAACGGGATGTCAATCCGTTTTCCAAATCAAACCTAAATAAGAAGAGAGATCTTCTTGCAACAATCTTCCAAAAGCTTCGATCTTCCGCCAATCCGGAGATCTCAACAGCAATCTCCACCAAAAGTGCGAGATTAGGGCAAATCCCAGATGCAAACTTCGATCTCCAATGAGATGTCAATGATTCCAAGCAAGGGCTCAAACGGCGTTGAAATTCTCTAAGCGGAGACGAAGCGTGGATTGCTCAAAATTCCCTAAGCGAAGATGATGGAATCTTGCTTCGTCCGTCTTTTTATAGGGCAAGATAAAATATCGGCCCGGCCCAATCTTCAAAAGATCGTGGCTTCAAAATGTGGCGAAAAAGATCGCCAAGATCACGGTCGTGGAAGATTCCACGACCGTAATTTAGAGCGTGGATTGTGTCACGGTTTGAACCATATGTTCCACGACCGTAATAGTTACTGGAATGCATCACGCCTCTCTTTGCAGGGTTCCACGTCCGTGGAACTAAACGTGGTTTGTAGTACGGCCGTATTTTAGAGCGTGGTTTAGGGCAAGAACGTGATTCTTCCCTAGCCTCGTGCATTCCTCAAGTTGAACTCCAATTTGCTCCTAATAATGCCCTCAATCTATGGACATATTCAATCTACTCTTCTTTGCTCGATTCCGTTCGGGAATGACTCTCAATCACCTGTAATCAACATAAAGCTAGTGTAGATATCCATATCGACAATATAGGCAATACTAGCTCACATATGCAACGATGGTCAATCAAAGACTATCAATATGAATCAAATACGTTTAGAAAACGTACCTAAAATATCACAATATTTCATGCTAACAAATAACCCCATGCTTAACACTTGCTTGTCCCTAAGCAAGGTCTTTCAAAAAGCTTTAAACAAGAGTTAGGATGAAATATGTGTACCTTCTTTTGGATGAACGTGCCTTCTAAAGAATAGATCATTCTCAAACCTTGCCTCAATCGTTTATCAAACTTTCACACACTCAATCAAAAAAGTAAAAAGCAAAGAAAATTCATGAATCAATTCAACTTCTAAACAAGCATCATAACCTTTAAACATTATCAAAATCAATCATAAGAAACTTCAATTTAGATCACCAAGTCATATAACATTCTTTTGATCTTAAGGACTTCCAAAGAAAAGGTCTAGAATATGGAAAGGAAGGGAAAACTTTAAGGAAATGTGGTGCATGAATCCGGGAAAGTGGACAACTACCTTCTTCTTCTTTTGCGGTTTCCGCAACACTTCAACTTAGAGCTTCGCTCTCTTCTTTTCATTTTTCGACTTTACTTTTGGAGTTATGGACAGAGGTGCACAAAAACCGAAGCCTAGGAGATTGGCGTTTCTTAATTTTTTTCGAGATGCCTCAAACCCTTAGCGCACATACCATAATCCGCTAGGAATATCGCTCAATCCAACTTTGGCAAGACACAAACACCCGGCTATGTGAATGGTGCCGAGTTACTCATCATCATGATTGACTTCCCCAAACCTAGAATTTCTTTCTATTCTTTTGATTGCAAAAATTTGCTCTCATGGCCCTCCCACATCAAACATGCCTTTTTCATTCACTTCTCCAAATTCCCGGACAGGTAAAGGAGGTTAATATTTCAATGAGGAGCTAAAATGGTCAAAAGAAAGAAGAAAGAAAATTCGAATTGCCTTAATCATTTCAATAAGAAGTATAAGAACTTATAGTGTGATTTCAACTTCAATTTCTCAACATGATTTAGGTAACATTTTTCACATTATAAAACTTGCAAAAGAGGTAAAATTCATTCATTCAAATTCTTTTCAATTCACAATTCTTTTAAGCATGCAATTGTCATCAAACTCAATTCACAAGTAGTGATTATCATAGAAATCATCTCAATTCATTAGAAGCACATAATTTTTCAAAATTTTTCAATTTTTATGGGTTTTTCAAGTTCTTTTTCATGCAATGCGATAATGAAACGTGAAACACATAATGAACATGCAATGATAGTCTCGAATGAAAGCAAGCATAGTAAGTAGAGTTATTACAAACTTTTAGTATATCCCACCCCATACTTAGGACGAACATTGTCCCTAATGTTCAAAAGAAAGAAAGGAAAGAAGAAAAGAAAAAGAAACTCACAAAGTGGTGGCGGGAATGTCTAAAATGAACGGTCATGCATCAAATCACTATGGTGCTGGCGGCGGCGGGAATGGAGAGAAGCTCGGATCGTAGAACCGTCCAAACTGTTGGCGGTAGACGTCCCTCATCATGTGGTCAAGGTCGTCTAAACGTCCGTCTCTAGCATCCGCCCGGATCTCTAGCGCTCCTACTCTCTCTGAAAGTCCGGTAGCCCAATCCGGCATCTGCTCGTACCATCCCGGGGCCTGACTGTACCATGCTGGGGCGTCGGATGGTGCTGGTGCTGGTGGAGGTGCTGCTGGCTGCTCGGTGGACCAAGGAGGGGGAACGCCATACCATGCGGGAGGTGTGGTCATCCACGTGGGCCTCTCACTCACGCTAGCGCGGCGAGATGACGAGCCTGAGGCTCTAGCTGGACGTGAAGAGCGTCTAGGTACGTCTGGGGCCGCCTCCGGTTGGTCCGGAAACCTGCCAAACTCCTGCTCGGCTCCTCCTCCACTCTCAAACTGATCTCCCATATCCTCCTCCTCGACAACCGGTGGTGGGACATAAGGGGGAGCTGCTATCCTGTTCGCATGCATCGCAGCGAACGTCTCCTTCCAATTATGGCGTCCCACCATAATGGAGTACTCTGGTAGCCACTCTATACCCCTACCCGTCCTACTCTCCCATAGCATGCTCGCATAAGGCGGACCTCTATGTGTGGGGAAGATGAGACCCCTAACCATGAAACCATGTAGCCCTAAAGGTACGGCCGGTATGCGGGTGCAAGCAGAAAAGTCAACACCAAAACTCCTAGCAATGTGGGTAACTATGCCACCATATCCAATGTTCCCCTTCTTCTTGTTCTTGAGCTTGCTCATCGTAGCAGCCAAGAGAGTGGCACAATCAGCCCGGCGTCCATAAAGCATGCAGTAAAGCAAGAATAGCTCATCCGTCTTGATCTTTTGGGGCGTCTTCGTCCTAGGAAAGAGACACTCCGAAAGAACACGATGAGCTATCTTCAAGGCTAGATGGTACATCAATCTAGCCTTGGTGTCAGCGGGTTGCCAGCGATCCTCGCTAGCGTAAATCATAGCCACCTCTTCCCAAAAGTCCTTGGGGTAAACACCACTCGGAAATCGACCATTAAAGGTCTCATGGAATCCAAAAATGGTCCCAAACTCACGGATACTCAACTGATAATCTCTCTCCATGAGGCGGAAAGAGACGGTCCTGTCTACGTGGCTGTGCTCAAAGGATGTCACAACCTCCCGTGTAATCTCCTCATATGCGTCTTCTCGGATAGCCGAGAAGACAACTAATCCGGCTCTATCCAAGAGCCAAGTGAGGTCATCAACAATGTTGAGAGGAGTTAGATCCTCCAACAACAAATATCTAGGGCCAATCACTGGCCTCTCCTTGATCCTATCAAGTGCATCAAGATGGTCATCGTGTATGGTCGGGACTCTAGGGTGAGGGGGTGAAGGTGGAGGTGAAGGTGAAGAGGGTGGTGGTGCCCTAGAGGATGAGGAGGAGGAGGAGGGATTACCCTTCCTCTTCTTATTCTACTCATTCTTCTTCTCTTTTATCCTCCCTGAAACTCTTCTCACGAAATCCATTCTGCTCAAAATTACGGTCTGTTCTTCAGCAAACCACGGCCGTAATTTACCCAGAGACCGTGATTCGTCTCAGAAAATCACAAATCTTAGCAAATCCACAATCAATCTCCACAATAGGCGGTCCTAGTCTAATTTCCTCAATTCTCAATCAGTTCTTCCTAAAAATCTCTAACAAAAACAACCGAATCAGCAAGAATCAAGAAGGGAAAAGAAAACCTCTTTTTCGGATTGAAAAATCCGAAATGCGCGTTTGTTGGTGAATTTCCGTTCGATTCGTCGCTTGGATCTTGTTTGTGGTTGAATTTGCTGCAGTTTGGGAAGAAGAATCGTTGAAAACGATTAGGAAACGAAGATTTGAGAGGGGGTCGTGGGGTTTCGGCACTTAGGTCGTGGAAAGAGGGATTTTTGGGATGAATTTGTGAAGAATGTGGCTTATATAGTTGCAGGCAAAATTTTGAAAATCACGGTCTGTCGGGGTGTTCCACGGCCGTGGAAGTGTACGGAACCGTGGTTTTGGTGATTTTTCAAAGGCTTTTGGAAATTACGGCCACTGTAGCTATGACGACCATAATTTAGACCGTGGAACCCTCTGTAAAGCTCCAAAGTCCAAATTTCGTCACTCTTTTTCAACATCATCCTCCTCTTTTCCTTTTCCATTGGTCCTACATCCAAAAACACGAACATACCGGAAGAAATCGAGATAAAAAAATAAAGCAAAAACGTCTATGCTAAACTAATCTATGAATCGAAAATAAAAACAAAAATGCAATACCTTGGGTTGCCTCCCAAGAAGCGCTTTGTTTAAGGTCCGTAGCTAGACCAATCTCGCACTTATTCGAGTGCGGTAGGGGCAAACTCCTCAGTTTGGAGTTCCGGCGTGTACTTCTTGAGTCGTTGGCCGTTCACCTTAAAACTTCCGCTCGCTTCACCCCATACTTCAACTGCACCATGGGGGAAAATACGCTTAATTAGAAAAGGTCCGGTCCAACGGGATTTAAGCTTACCTGGAAAGAGGCGAAGTCTTGAATTGAAGAGGAGAACTTGATCTCCTTCTTTGAAGTCCTTTGGAATGATATGCTTATCATGCCAACACTTTGCTCTTTCCTTGTAGATCTTAGCGTTTTCATAAGCATTCAAGCGGAGTTCATCCAGCTTATTGATGTCGAGGAGACGCTTCTCTCCCGCTTCCTTCATGCCGAAATTCAGCCACTTGATAGCCCAAAACGCTTTGTGCTCCAACTCTACCGGCAGATGACAAGACTTCCCATACACAAGGTTGTATGGTGTGGTTCCTATGGGAGTCTTGTACGCAGTCCGGTATGCCCATAATGCATCATCAAGTTTCAAGGACCAATCCTTCCTAGTCCTTGAAACCGTCTTCTCTAAGATTCCTTTGATCTCCCTATTTGAGATCTCAACTTGTCCACTTGTTTGTGGATGGTAAGGGGTAGCGATCTTGTGAGTAACCCCATACTTAGCTAGAAGAGCTTCAAAGCGACGGGCTATGAAGTGAGAACCTCCATCACTAATGATCGTCCTTGGCGTCCCAAATCGCGGGAAAATGGTCTTGTTGAAGAACTTAACCACCACCATGGCATCATTGGTGGGAGAGGCAGTTGCTTCCACCCATCTAGAAACGTAGTCTACCGCCAATAGTATGTATTGGTTTCCACAAGAAGATGGGAATGGCCCCATGAAATCGACTCCCCAAACGTCGAAAATCTCCACCTCTTGGATGTTGTTGAGGGGCATCTCGTTCCTTCTAGAAATATTGCCTGTTCTTTGACAAGCATCGCAGTAAGAAACAAAGGATTGCACATCTCTAAACAAAGTAGGCCAAAAGAATCCAGATTGCAATACCTTTGCGCTAGTCTTGTTCGAACTAGCGTGTCCTCCACAAGGTAGTGAATGACAATGACGGATGACACTTTGCATCTCATCTTCCGGCACACATCGCCGAATGATGCCATCCGGACCTCTCTTAAAGAGGAGAGGCTCGTTCCAATAGTATTCCCGGACGTCCTTGAAGAACTTCTTCCTTTGTGCGTAGGATAGTCCGGGTGGTATCTCCTGGCAAACCAAATAGTTAACAAAATCAGCAAACCATGGTTCGTTACCTTTGGAGATCAGGTTGATGCACTCCTCTATGATATGTAGGTGTTCGTCCGGAAAGGAGTCATCAATGGGTAGATGGTCGTCCTCTAGATGTGTTAGACGACTCAAATGATCCGCAACAGAATTTTCTGAACCTTTCTTGTCGCAGATCTCAAGATCGAATTCTTGTAGGAGAAGAATCCATCTAATCAGCCTTGGTTTCACATCTTTCTTCGCAAGGAGGTACCGGATCGCAGCATGATCCGTGTAGACTGATAACATGATTTATGACTTAGGATTAGGTAGTCATTTAGATAGATTTCTCATTCATTCGTGCAAGTTTTGGCATTGATTCATGACGTCTTCGCTCAATTCACGCACATTTCTAGAAAAGACGTCTACACTACCTTTTATCGGTTTTGTAGGTAATTCGGGGATCTATTGGACGTTAATCGATACATTTGAGGGCCAAGCCTCATGATGGTACACATCCAAAGCTTTGGAGGAGCATAATTGGAGCAACAAAGGACACAAAGACCACGATTGGTGCAAGCAATGGATCAACTCATGGCTAAACGAGCATAACAAGTTTCTGCTGAAGAAAATCGGACTAGCAAGCAGCTAAATCGGCCGATTTATTGCTCTGGGTCGATTTTTAGGCCTTTGACAGCTTAAAGCCACGTGTCCCACGATCTCTTGCCCGTCCTTGCTCTTGGTGGAGAATATAAGTGGTCCTGCAGGTGGTTGCTGAGGATCTCTCCTCTCCCACACTCTCATTGACAGCTCATTGGATTTTGGAGAAAGAGGGGAGGAGAAGAAAAGCTCTCAAAGATTGAAGGAAGAAGAACCATTCTAAGAGTTTAGAGGGATTTTGAGCGATTTTGTAGTCTTGGATTGAAGAACTAATTGCAAGGATTGTTAAGAACGTTTTGAATCTTCATTCTAGAGTTTGTAAGTCTTGCTACAACTAGTCTTTGGCTGAGATTTATTGATTTTGCTTACTCATCTTTCATTACTCCTCTATGAACACCATGTATGCTTGTTTGATGATTTCGGATCTTGATATGCATATTATTGGCTAATTTCTTGTGATTTTAGAGTGATGGATTGATGGTTATGGCTAGGGTGATGATAGGATGGGCTTATATGTCAGTTTAGGATGATTTATATGCACGAAACTCACAACAGAAGGAAAAATCGACCTGTTCATCAGATAAATCGGCCGATTTATCTGTAGAACAACCCGATTTATTTTTCTATTGCTCTTTAAATGATAAATCTGCATGCTAGGGTGATTGGTTGTTTAAATCCTAGTGTTTATTAAGCCTAATTTAGCTTAGGATCACCTAATGCTATCAACCTAAGTGAAGGAAGAGATCTACCCGATGATTCCCTATCTTAGATACCTTAGAAGATGAATTCTAGGTAGTAGTCATGAGCCTAATAAGCCGCTATTGGATTGAGTGTGCTAGGATTATTGCTTGAGATTTCCCTATTCCGAGACTTACCCGGTAAGGAGAGGGTTACCCTTAAGTAGCATCTAGTTTGTGCGAAATTCCTTACTCTAACCCCTTGAGACCTACCCGGTAATAGGAGTTTGATGCGGGATTAGTGAAGTGAGAGACTTACCCGGTAATCGCTTCCATTAGTGAACATTCTTTCCCAACACCATAGCTTGTCCTTAAAATCCTTAGAACCTTGAGTCCAATGCCATAACCGGAAATCTTGACCTCTAGAATCTACTTTTCTCTCTTGATCATACACTTGTGCTTTGTGTTACTTACTCGTTTGCTAGCTTAATTTGTTAGTTGTTTTATTACTTTGCTTGACTTGTGATCTTTGTTTGATCACCACAAAAACCAACAAAACATTGCGTTTTCCATTTTCTTTGTTCCTCATCTTATCTTAGTCTAGATTCACACTATCTTTGATCATTGCTTGACTCGATCTCACCTTAGTCTTTGTGTTCGACCTCTGAATACTTACCTTTCTACAAACGTCCCGTACACTGCGGGTTTGCTAGGAGTTAGGATAATTATAACGAGTATAAATTTAAGACTTATTGCGTGTACATCACATCTATTCCTAGACGTAACAAGTTTTTGGCGCCGTTGCCGGGGACTAGGTCTAGATTGAGTCTTATTTGTGATTGTTGGTAGTGTAGATCTTTCTTGTTGCTTTTGATCTCTCTTTGGTGTGTGTCTTTGCTTTTCAGGACATCTCTTACTCTTTAGGTGTATGCGAAGATCTCGTGGCAAGGATTTAGCTCCATTCGATCCCGAACCGGAGAAAACCCTTAGATCTAGATCCAAGAGCATTCGAAAAGAGAAAGAGATGGCCGGTAGAAACCTCCAAGCTGAGTTGGATGAAGCCTTAGAGCAAATAAGGCTAAGAGATGAGCTCTTGGAGGAAGAAAGGAGACTTGCCAATGAGAGGCAAGAGGAGACTAGAAGGGAGATTGAGGAGATTAGGCAAGCCCTTGTTCAAGGAGAGCTTAATCGCCGACAACCTCCACCTCCTCCACCACCGGTGGTACAGCCGCAACCGGCGGCTAATGTTAGGGTTGTGCCCATTGCCATTGAAGAGCCACAAACCCTAGGGAGACGTATGGATCCGGCACAAAGAGCACACCGTCCGGGTGTGAACTTAGGAGATCCCGCAGCCCACAACTATGAGCTCCGCCCTCAAGTTCTACAAATGATCCGGCATAATCAATTTGGAGGGATGGAAGGAGAGTCTCCTCACCAACATTTGATGAACTATGAGATCTTGATGGAGACTCTTAGACCGCCAAGATTGGAGAGCAACAACCATAAGCTAAGGGCTTTCTCCTTCTCTCTTAAGGATAAAGCCTTAGCTTGGTATCAATCTATTCCACAAGGGCGAGTTGGTACTTGGGAGGAGATGACAACCGAGTTTTTGACTAAGTTATTCCCACCTTCCAAGACTACCGAATTAAGAGGGAAGATCAATGCCTTCGTAATGAAGGATAGAGAGAGTTTGTTCAAGTCTTGGGAGAGATTCAAAGACCTTCTCCTAGATTGTCCACACCATGGCATACCGAATATTGAGCTATTGGAGATCTACTTCAAGGGACTTGATGAAGATAGCCAATTCAAGCTTCAATCCCTTTCCGGTGGGACTTTCATGGAGAAGCATGTGGATGATGCTTGGGAGTTTGTGGAGAAGCAAGCTCTAGTGATTGAGAAGTACTCCCATAGGAAGAGTGAAGGGAGAAAGGCGGGAGCATATGAGGTGAGTGAGGTCACCATGAGCAACTTCAAGCTCGACGCCATCAACAACGAGCTAAAGTCCTTAAGGGAGTTGTGTGCTACAACCTTGAAGAACCAAGCAACCCCTCAAGTGCTTCCACAAGCTAACTTGTCTTCCAAGGAGGAGGATGTGAATTACATGGGAAGGGGCAACTACAACAACTACCAAGGCCCAAGGAACTTCAACAACAACCGGCAATTCAACAATTACCGGCCCAACCATAACCATCCCGGGTTTTCTTACTCTAATCCGGATGGAGCCTTGAACCCTCCCGCTTCTACAAGCACAACTCCACCACCAAGAGCTTCACAAGAACCTCCACCCGGATTCACTCAACCTCCAAAGGATAGAACCGAAATGATGTTTGAGCAATTGCTTGGAAGGTTGAGCGGTCTTGAGAGCACGGTGACTTCTATCTCAAAGGCTCAAAAGGTTTTGGAAGCACAAGTTTTCCAAAAGGCGGGTGAAGCACATAGAGATCCGGGAAAGCTTTCCGGAAGAACCGAAGAAAACCCAAGAGGCTAAGTGTTGGCTATTACAACAAGAAGTGGGTTAAGCATGAAGGACCCTTTGCCCAAGGAGAATGCTAAAGGGAAGCAAGTGGTGAATGAATAAGAGACTTTGCAAGGAGATAGAGGCAAGAGCAAAGATGTAGAGCCAACCTATGTGGCACCGCCTCCATACAAGCCACCACTACCGTTCCCTCAATCACGAGCAAGAGCTCGCCTGGACAATCATTTTGGTAAGTTCCTTGAACTAATGTCTAAATTGCATATTAACATTCTGTTCATGGATGCTATTTTAGGGATGCCGGCATATGGCAAGTTCTTGAAGGAAATACTCTCCAACAAAAGGAAGTTGGAAGAGTATGGTGAGATAAGGATGACTAAGAGATCCTCGGAGTTGATTCAAACGATGAAGGAGGAGATGCCTCCCAAGCTAAGGGATCCGGGATCCTTTTGTGTGCCAATCGGAGTAGGAGAAGTGAAGTATGACGCCCTATGTGATCTTGGGGCGAGTGTAAGCATCATCCCGCTTGCACTTTGCAACAAGGTGGGGCTAGGAGAGCCAAAGCCGGTCAAGATGACCCTTTACATGGCGGACCGCTCGATCACTCATCCGGTTGGGATCTTGGAAGACATTCCGGTGCAACTAGGGAAGTTCTATGTGCCCATAGACTTCGTTGTCTTGGATATCCCGGCGGACTATCCGGTTCCTATCATCTTGGGGAGACCTTTCCTAGCTACTTCCGGATGTCTAGTGGATTGCAAGAATGGGACTCTCTCCTTCAACATTGGAGAAGAGAACATCAAGTTCAAGCTATCAACAATGATGAAAGGGCCAACCCTTGATGAGGATATATTCAACATAGTTGAAGAAGAGGAGTCTAGAGAGGTTGTGAGCTCTATCTTGCTCAAGGATCCGCTTGAGAGAGTTCTTAGCTCAAGCTTGATGGAAGAAGGAATTGAGGAGAGTAGCAATGAAGTAATCAAGGCCTTGAATGCATTGGACGAGCTACCAAGTGTTGGGTTTGAAGTGCTAGAAGAAGAGGAAAACTGCCAGAAAAATCGGACTGAAGGGCAAAAATCGGCCGATTTTTGTACTTATGCTGAAATTTCAGCCAGTTTTGCCAAAACAGAAACTCAGATCGACCCCCCTTCAGAAAAATCGACCGATTTTTCTTCCTGGGTCGATTTTCCTGAGTCTTTTCAGCATCAACCACTTGAGTGTGAGCAATCATCAAGGGACTTCAAGGAGGCTTCCATGGCTTTGCAATCATCTCAACCTACATTGTATGGATCGTCTCCAACCGAAAAAGGTCCTCCTCAACTTGATCTTAAACCTCTTCCTTCTCATTTAAAGTATGCTTTCCTTGGTTCAAATTCTACTTATCCGGTGATTGTGAATGCATCTTTGAATGATGATGAGCTTAATAGATTGTTAAATGAATTGAAACTGCTTAGAAAGGCAATAGGATACACCATTGATGATCTTGTTGGCATCAAACCCTCTTTGTGCATGCATAGGATAATGATGGAAGATAATCATAAACCCTCTATTGAACATCAAAGAAGGTTAAATCCTATAATGAAAGAGGTAGTCAAAAAGGAAATCATTAAGTTTCTAGATGCGGGAATTATTTACCCTATCTCGGATAGTAAGTGGGTTAGTCCCGTTCATGTAGTACCTAAGAAGGGTGGGATGACCGTAGTAACCAATGAGAACAATGAATTAATCCCCACTAGAACGGTTACGGGATGGAGGATGTGCATTGATTATAGGAAGTTGAACATGGCCTCTAGGAAAGATCACTTCCCTCTCCCTTTCATTGACCAAATGCTAGAGAGATTAGCTCAACACTCTCATTTTTGCTACTTAGATGGTTATAGCGGATTCTTCCAAATCCCTATCCACCCCGATGACCAAGAGAAAACAACCTTTACATGTCCATGGGGTACTTTTGCATATAGGAGAATGCCATTTGGGTTGTGTAATGCACCCGCCACCTTCCAAAGGTGTATGATGGCTATCTTTTCGGAATACATTGAAGATATCATGGAAGTGTTCATGGATGATTTCTCTGTTTATGGTTCTTCCTTTGATAATTGCTTGGCTAACTTGTCATTAGTACTTCAAAGATGTGAGGAGACAAATCTTGTCTTAAATTGGGAAAAATGCCACTTCATGGTGAGTGAAGGTATTGTGTTAGGACACTTGGTGTCTAACCGTGGCATTGAGGTTGATAGAGCCAAGATTGAAACGATAAAGAAGTTGCCACCACCTACCTCGGTGAAAGGGGTAAGGAGTTTTTTAGGGCATGCCGGTTTTTACCGGAGGTTCATTCAAGATTTCTCTAAAATTTCTAAGCCTCTCACTAACCTACTAATGAAGGATGTTGAATTTGTCTTCTCCAAAGATTGCCTTGAAGCTTTTTGTAGGTTGAAAAACGCCTTGATCTCCGCACCTATCATGCAACCTCCGGATTGGAGTTTACCGTTTGAGATCATGTGTGATGCAAGCGATGTAGCTGTTCGCTCCAAACGGTGTGTGCAAGCTTTAAATTTATAACCCTAGACTTAAGCTTAAAACAAGGATGCGAACCCGTAGTGTACGGGTCAATCGTAGTAAAAGCAAGAAAATTCCAGGGGTCGATCACAGGGACTCGGTGAAACAAAGTCAATACGGTGTGCTTATGTCAATACTAACCACAAGAGCGATTAACACAATCAAAGATGAATAAGAAGTCAAATAAGCAAACATGCAATTCTAGGGATTAAAGCATCTAGTTGTGGTTCCAACTCAAGATCTATAGATAAGCGGACAAAGCTGAGATTTTTGCGTGGGGAAGGTGTTACTAAAGTGGAGTAGATCACCGGGTAAGTCTCACTACACACTAATCCTAAACCGTAACTCCTATTACCGGGTAAGTCTCAAGGAATCAAGATAAAGAACTATAACCTCAAACTAACACACCATCTAAGGGAATAGAATCAACCTTTACCGGGTAAGTCTCAGGCTAACTCACAAAGATGGGATGGAAGCACACTCAAACCCCAATAAAGGATAAACCTTTATTACCTACACTTATGATCGTTGGTACACAAACTAAGGAATTACCGGGTAAGTCTCATCCTAAGCTTGCTTTGAACCAGGAAAGGTGTAATAAGAATAGGATTTGGCAAACTCTAACACTTAACTCTCAGTTATGGATCAGATAAGTCACCTCGGTCAGCCAGTTTCCACCCCGGCCGAGATGTTCATCGACTGAATGAGATGCTTAGGGTTAAGGTTAAAGACGCGAACTTTCAGGATCCTACTGGAATCTAAGATTATTCTATCATTGTTTTTCCCACAACCTTCAGCCAATCACCCTAGAATCACACAAGGAAATTAGCCACTCAACATCATGAAAGTATTAATCAAATATATGGGAAGAAGGTGAATATTTGAACAAAGAAGAATTTAATGAAAAAAAACTTCAATAACTGAATCAAATATCACAACAAAGCGTTCCTTGGATAACAATCCAAAAAGACAAGACAACAATTGAGGGAATTGAAGACAATCTTACAAAACCCTTCAATAAAGCTATAAAAGCTATGGACTTCAATCTTCCTTCAACCTTCAAAAAGGTTCTTCGAAACTCCCAACTGGAGTATGCTGCTGCTGCTGCTGCTGCGTGATTTTCGGTGTAAGCGGGCGTCCTCGATTTGTGGAAATCCAACCCTCTTTATAGGAAAATAACCCTCCAAAGATAATAAATCTTAGAAAGATATTTTCCCATAAATATAGGTAAAATATAAGATTCTGCATATCTCCTTCCTTCCAGGAGCCAAGCCCAAAAATATAAGATCTCTTTCCAAATTTTAAAAGATCTCACCAAGAATAAAATATTCTCGCCGCGTCCTAGGTATTCGCCTCGGTCGAGTCGGCGTCTTTGGATCGCCTCGGTCGAGGTGAATCTCTGGTCAACCGAGGTGAGTCATAACTGAATGTGAAATCCCTCAAAACTGGTCCAAAGTAAATCTTTAATCCATGGCTATGCTTCCTGGATGTAGCTCTAAATGACTCATGACTCCTTTCGCTCCTTTTTGATGCAAAACGTACCAAATTACCTGCAATTACAACAAAACTAGGTGTAGACCTCGATTCTCGCAATGGTAGATGAAATGGTAGTATAATCACATAATGTACATACAGACATGCAGATTATGAAAGATAAAACGTCCAAACAAACCCCAAAATATAGACTATAATTCATGCTATCAAAATACCCCATATTTAGCCCTTGCTTGTCCCCAAGCAAGTTCCTCATATAGAAGACAAGGTAGAATGGATTATAGGTCAATAAAATCAATGAAAAAGTCTTTCAAAAACATTTTATGGTGTGCAACTATCACAGATCACTCTAAGAGAGTACTTCCTGCTATTAAAAACTCAACATGCTCAAAACATTTTATAAATATAGGAAAGTTGTTCATCTTTGCATAAAATCATAGAATGCATAGTAAATCATAATCATCAAAATTAATTATGTATAATCCAGTTTAAACCGCTAAGTCAATCAACAAGCTCAAGGTCTCAAGGGCTTCCCAAAAGAAAAGTCAAGAAACGTGTAGGGTAGGGATGTATGTAAGGAAATGTGGTGCTAGAATCCGGGAAAAGGATGAACTTTACTTTCACTTGCAACATCTTCCACCAATAAGCTTTGCTTATTTCACACTTTTTCTTTTTACTTTACTTTTTGGGATGCATGGACAGAGGTGCACAATAACCGAAGCCTAGGAAATCTGCAATCATCAATTTCTCGAGATGCATCAAACCCTTGATGCACATACCATGACCCGTTAGGAATATCGCTCAATCCGACTTTGGCAAGACACAAACACCCGACTATGTGAATGGTGCCGAGTTACTCATCTTCATGATTGACTTCCCCAAACCTATTATTGCTTTCTAACAACTTTCACTTCCAGCCACTTCTCAACTTTAACTCCACTTGCTTTCACCACTTCGCTTGCTTCCAAATTCCCGGATAGGTAAAGGG
Organism: Fagopyrum homotropicum; assembly: GCA_033239125.1. Lineage (NCBI taxonomy): Eukaryota > Viridiplantae > Streptophyta > Magnoliopsida > Caryophyllales > Polygonaceae > Fagopyrum > Fagopyrum homotropicum. Next base: position 136,138,908 of record BSWB01000001.1, on the reverse strand, counting down.
AGGCAAAATGTATATGAGGGGCTAAGCATGATCAAGAAGAAGAAGAAGAAGAGAATGAATTGCCTTGGTCTTTCCAAGAAGAAAGTGAGAGAACTTAACCGGATAAAAGCCGAACTGCATAAAAGAAAATAAAGAAAATACAGCAGCTCCTCAATAGTCTCGATCCGGTGGTGGTGGTGGTGGTATGTAGGGATACTAAGTCGGATCGTACGGATGGCCCATGACATGCTCGAACTGAAGGTGGGCCATGATGTGCTGATGGTGCTGCCGCTCCTGCATCTCGCGGATATCCAGCGATAGTGCAGCATATGAGTCGATAACCTGATCCGTCAGGTCATCGATCCGTCGGTGAGCAGCTCGATCCCTCACTCCGTGCCTCCTGCGTCTAGCAGGTCTGACTGGAGAAGTCTCAGCTGGTGCCGGCTCAGTATCCTCCTCATCATCTAAGTCTATAATAGGTGGCGCGCTCGTCCCAGCAGTATCTGTCCCTGTATCCATCGGGACGCCACCCTCTCTCTCATCTAATGTCTCCTCATCGTCGTCGTCATCATCAGCCTCCTCCTCCTCCTCAGCTGCAGCAGGAGCAGCTGCTGCCTCTCTGTAATCCTCCATCAGTGGAGCCCATGCTGTCTGCCAGTAATGTGGATCAAAGACTGTGAACTGTGCAGACCAGCGGATCCCCTGTGGCGCAGTCAGCTCCCATGGCATAGCGACGTAGGGTGTAGTCAGTCCTCGGGGAACCAGAATCCTCCGAGTGATCATCTCCTGCAGTCCGAGCGGCTTCGCAGCCGCCACCATCGTACACCTACTCAGATCCATATCCTGATACCTAGCGATATGGGTCACTATCCCACCACAACATATATCTCCCTTCCCTTTGGCCTTGATCCTGTGCAGATCCTCTGCCAGCATCAATCCAAAGTCGGGGAATCCACCTGTAACCATGCAGTATAAAGCAAAGAGCTCCCCCTATCGGACCTTCTGGGGCGTCTCAGTACGCGCCAGAAGTGTCTCGCTGAAGATCCTGTGGGCTAATCGAAAAGCTAGATGGAAGATAAGCTTCTCCCTGGAATCACCAGGGCGCCACCTATCTGCATGCTCCACAACATAAGCAATCTGACCCCAGAACTCTCTAGCTACGGCTCGGGTCGGGAAGTCTACAGCAGTGGGGGCAGGGAAGCCAAAGATATCTCTCCAGTGATCTAGGGGTACTAAGAAGTTCCGGTTCATCAACCGGTACTTCACAGCTCTCTCTGTGGGGAGGTAAGTGAAGGAGCTAACAAACTCAAGGGTCGGCTCTAAGTAAGCTGGGGCTCGGATCTCAGTAAACTGATCCAGCCCCACTGTGGTGATCATCCTCCTAAGCTCTCCATCAACGTGGAGACAGTCAAAAGCAGAAATGTCCAGAAATCTAGGTGCGATCACTGGACGGCTAGCAATACGCTCATAATCTACCAGGTGCCTCTCGTGGATCACCGGGATAGAAGGTCTGGGTGCATAAGAAGAAGGGGAAGGAGAGGATCTATCTCTAAGGGCTAATAACCTGTCAAAACTCATCTTCAATCAACACTGTCAGGCTACCTCGGTCACTGACAAACTTCAAGAATACCTCGGTCGAGGTGCAGGTCGACTGGACCGAGGCGAAGATAGTCGCGATTCCAATTCTCAGAATTTCAGTTCTTTTCCCCCAAAAATCACTACAAATGCTTCCTATGGGGTACTTAAGTCCTTTCTCAACAGATTCAAGGGCAACCAAAGCCCAAATTGAAGTAAACGAACGAGTTAGGGTTTCGATCGTTTTTACCTCGTTCCGGCCGATTCACTCGAATTTCTTGCAGATCTGCAGTTGCAATAGGATCCTCTACTCTTTAATTGCAGTTTGGAAGCGGAAATCTTCGAAAACGAGCGAGGAACGAAGGAAGCGAGGTAGATCTGTCGCCGCGGTCGAGGAGGGTGAAAATAAAAAGTGAAAAGTAATTTTTCCCTTTTTATACTGTTACTGGATCTGCTGTCACCTCGGTCGAGATGGTCTCGACTGGACCGAGGTGGTTCGGACCGAGGTGGTTCTGCAGGAACCCTAGTCGCCTCGGTTGCTCAAGAATCAACTCGGTCGAGGTGGCCTCGACTGGACCGAGGTGTCTCAGTCAAACTTCGTCTTCTCGAATTCTCGAACTTCTGTCCTTCCAGTTGTGCTCCTTCCTTAGATATTCCCTGTTGTCTGTCCAGAACGCCAAAAATAAAGCAAAGCAAAGCAAAAACAAAAACTATCTAAGCTAGACTAGAAAACGGGAAAAGAAAGCAATACCTTGGGTTGCCTCCCAAGAAGCGCTTGATTTAAGGTCGCTAGCTGGACCATGATGCGTCTCAAAGGAGGTATATCGGTGCAACCTCCTCAACCGGCGTTTCCGGTTGGTACTTCTTAAGTCTATGACCGTTGACCTTGAAGCTTCCGCTAGATTCGCCCCATATCTCAACTGCACCATGAGGGAAAACATGTTTCACAACATAAGGTCCGGTCCATCTAGATTTCAACTTACCTGGAAAAAGGCGGAGGCGGGAGTTGAAGAGTAGAAATAAGTCTCCTTCGTTAAGCTCCTTTGGAACGATACGCTTGTCATGCCATCTCTTCGTCCTTTCCTTGTAGATTTTGGCATTCTCATAAGCGTTCAAACGTAGCTCCTCCAGCTCGTTGAGTTCCAATAGTCGCTTCTCACCAGCCTCTTTGATGTCGAAATTCAACCATTTGATCGCCCAATATGCTTTGTGTTCCAATTCAACGGGCAAATGGCAAGACTTCCCATATACTAAATTATAAGGAGTGGTACCTATGGGAGTCTTGAATGCGGTCCTGTACGCCCAAAGAGCATCGTCCAACTTCATGGACCAATCTTTCCTCGTTCTAGAGACGGTCTTCTCCAAAATTGCCTTGATTTCTCTATTCGAGATCTCGACCTGTCCACTAGTTTGAGGGTGATAAGCAGTTGATACCTTGTGAGTTACCCCATACTTCGATAGAAGTGTTTTGAACTTCCGGTTGATGAAATGTGTTCCTCCATCGCTAATGATGATGCGTGGAGTTCCAAATCGTGGAAAGATAGTTTTATTCAAGAACTTCACAACCACTTTGGCGTCGTTAGTGGGAGAAGCAATGGCTTCAACCCATCTAGAGACGTAATCAACTGCAAGAAGAATGTAGAGGTTTCCTCCGGAGGATGGGAAAGGTCCCATGAAGTCAATCCCCCATACATCAAAGATTTCCACTTCTTGGATGTTATTAAGTGGCATCTCGTTCCTCCTTGACAAATTCCCTGTTCTTTGGCATGCATCACAAGAGACAACAAAAGATTGCACATCCTTAAATAATGTAGGCCAAAAGAACCCGGAACGTAATACCTTAGCGCATGTTTTATCGGTGCTAGCATGCCCCCCACAAGGAAGTGAATGACAATGCCTTATGACGCTATTAACTTCATCCTCCGGAATGCATCTTCGAAGCATCCCATCCGGTCCGCGCTTGAATAGCAGCGGCTCGTCCCAGTAATAATGTCGTACTTCCTTGAAGAATCTTTTCTTTTGAGAGTACGTCAATCCGGGTGGTGTTTCCTGGCAAACAAGATAGTTCACAATATCAGCATACCAAGGACCTTTATTATCAGAAAGTTGGTGGATGGAATGCTCCACCAACAGTGGATGAATATTAGAGGAGGGAGTAAGAAATTTGTTATTCTCAGTAATCTCAGTTGACATCATTTCGCCATTGACCTCGGTCGAGGCGCATAAGCGTTGACCGAGATGTTTTTCGGTCGCCTCGCTCAGTCCAGAAAGTGCCTCGGTCGAGGTACTGCTACTGGATCCGAGACTGGAGATCTTCGTCTCCTGGATCAGCTTCTCAGTTTTAGCTCCTGGATCCTCTTCCAGTGCCTTCAAGCTCCGTATATCTGCATCACAAGAAGCATCTATACCTTCCTCCATTAAACTGAAGCTAATAACTCTTTCGAGTGGATCGTTAATAAGGATAGAGCTCACCAATTCTCTTGATTCTTCTTCATCGTAGATGTTGAAGATATCATCAGTTAGTTGCTCCCCTTTCATGGCTGCAAGTAGTGCGAACTCCACCTCATCGCCACCAACGTTAAATTTCAACTTGGCGTTCTTGCAATCCACGTTGCAACCCGAAGTTGCTAGAAATGGCCTCCCGAGAATAATAGGAACAGGATAATCTGCGGGAATGTCAAGTACGACAAAATCTATGGGTAGATAGAAGTTACCTAACTTGACCGGAACGTCCTCCAAAATGCCCACGGGATGGGTAATGGAGCGATCCGCCATGTAAAGTCGAATCTTGACCGGCTTGGGCTCTCCAAGACCGATCTTCGTGCATAGCTCCAGCGGGATGATGCTCACGCTGGCTCCTAGATCACATAGGGCTTCACAAGTGACATCCCCAACTTGAATGGGAATGCAAAACGAGCCGGGATCTCTTAACTTAGGTGGCATCTTTTCCTTCATGATTTTGATAAGCTCCGAAGATTTAGATGTCATCCTAACTTCACCAACATCCTCTAACTTCCTCTTCCTTGATAAGATTTCTTTTAAGAACTTCCCATAGGCGGGCATACCTAAAATAGCATCAAGGAAAGGAATATTAATATGCAGCTTATTCATCAAGTCAAGAAACTTACCAAAGTGCTTGTCTAGATGTGCTCTGGCTCTGGACTGAGGGAATGGAAGTGGTGGTTTATATGCAGGAGGTGGAACATAAGTTTCTGTCGTTCCTCCTGTTTTCTGTTGCTCCTCCTCGGTTGGCATCTCGGTCGAGGTGTTCTTCGACTGGATCTGGACCGAGGTGGTCTGCGTCGAGCGAGGTACTGGATCTGCAGTTTTAAGTCCACTCCTCGTCGTTATGGCCATGCACTGGCCCTTAGGGTTAGTTTCCGTCTTCGCTGGAAGCTTCCCTGGATCTCTTGGCGCTTCATTCGCCCTATTAGCAAGTTGTTGTTCGAAGGACTTTTGGGCCCTCGAAAATGAAGTCATAGAATTCTCCATAGCGCTAAGCTTGATCAAGATTGCCTCCAGAACTGCGTCTTTCTTTTCTGGCTGAGACGAACTTGATCCTTGCCCTTGGCTTTTCAATGGAGTAGAAGAAGAAGAAGAAGGAGGAGAGAGGAAAGGGTTAGAGGAATCATTAGAATTGGAGTTTGAATAATTGTTACCGTGATTTTGGTTATTCGCCCTCCAGTTGTTGCTATTGGATCCTCTATTGTTGTTGTTGTAGTTGTTGTTTCGGGGACCGTTGTTGTTGTTACGATACCCGTTATTGTTGTTGTTCCTTTGCCCTTGCTCTTCCTTCTTAGTTTGAGCCATCAAGAGCTCCTTCAATTGCTTCACGTCATTCGTCAAAGACGCGAGTTGATTGTTGTTGGATTGGGTCTCTTGAAAGTTGACTCTTTTAACTCCACCTTCAGCTCCTTGGTGGGTATATTTCTCCATGTGCAAGGCTTGCTTCTCAATGAAGTCCCAAGCCTCATCAATCGCCATGTCCATGAAGGTACCGGCGGAAAGTAGTTGGAGATTGAACTGGGTGCTTCCGTCCAGCCCTTTGAAGTAGATCTCCAACAACTCGATCTTTGGAATCCCATGATGTGGGCAATCCAAGAGGATATCCTTGAACCGCTCCCAAGATTTGGACAAGCTCTCCTTGTCCTTCATGATGAAAGCATTGATCTTTCCTCTCATTTCAGCGGTCTTTGAGGGGGGAAAGAATTTGGTCAAGAATTCCGTAGTCATCTCCTCCCATGTGCTAATCTTTCCTGGAGGAAGAGATTGACACCAAGTAAGAGCTCTATCTTTTAAAGAAAAGTAAAAAGGTCTTAGCTTGTAGTTGTTATTCTCAATTCTGGGGGGTCGCAAGGTTTCCATCAAGATCTCGTAGTTTTGAAGATGTTGATGCGGCGACTCTTTCTCTAGCCCTCCGAATTGGCATTGGCGAATCATGGCTAGAACTTGCGGTCGAAGTTCGTAGTCATGATCTGCTGGATCTCCTAGGTTCACTCCTGGACGCCTCAGTTGTTGATTAGGGTCCATCCTTTGACCTAGGGTTTGTGGGATTCCTGCAAGAAGAACATCTCGGACGGGCATCCGAGGTGGAAGTACATCGGCCGGGGCGTCAGGTACTGGAATCTGCCTCGGTCGCGGATCAACAGGAGGATCTTCCCTCGGTCGAGGTAGAACCTGTTCTCGTATGACTGCTATCTCAGCTTCGATTGCTGCAGTCCTGGTGCTATTCTCTTCTTTCTCTTGTCTGAGTTCTTCCTTGCTGAGGCGTAGCAGCTCTAGCGCCTCTTTCAATTGGGCCGCAAGATCACGATCGTCTTGTTGGGCCATCTTCGCTTCTCTTAAGCGTCTCTTGTATGTCTTTTCTGGTTCGGGATCGTAAGGAATGATTTCTTTCCCGGCGCGGGTTCTTCGCATATACCTAAGAAAGAACTTGCAAAAGTCACTCAAGTAGAGTGGTTAGATGAAACGGGGCAAGCGCCCCAAGAGCAAACCGTACCGGCTCGGTCTAGACCAAGTCCCCGGCAACGGCGCCAAAAACTTGTTCGCTCCAAACGGTGTGTGCAAGCTTTAAATTTATAACCCTAGACTTAAGCTTAAAACAAGGATGCGAACCCGCAGTGTACGGGTCAATCGTAATAAAAGCAAGAAAATTCCAGGGGTCGATCACAGGGACTCGGTGAAACAAAGTCAATACGGTGTGCTTATGTCAATACTAACCACAAGAGCGATTAACACAATCAAAGATGAATAAGAAGTCAAATAAGCAAACATGCAATTCTAGGGATTAAAGCATCTAGTTGTGGTTCCAACTCAAGATCTATAGATAAGCGGACAAAGCTGAGATTTTTGCGTGGGGAAGGTGTTACTAAAGTGGAGTAGATCACCGGGTAAGTCTCACTACACACTAATCCTAAACCGTAACTCCTATTACCGGGTAAGTCTCAAGGAATCAAGATAAAGAACTATAACCTCAAACTAACACACCATCTAAGGGAATAGAATCAACCTTTACCGGGTAAGTCTCAGGCTAACTCACAAAGATGGGATGGAAGCACACTCAAACCCCAATAAAGGATAAACCTTTATTACCTACACTTATGATCGTTGGTACACAAACTAAGGAATTACCGGGTAAGTCTCATCCTAAGCTTGCTTTGAACCAGGAAAGGTGTAATAAGAATAGGATTTGGCAAACTCTAACACTTAACTCTCAGTTATGGATCAGATAAGTCACCTCGGTCAGCCAGTTTCCACCCCGGCCGAGATGTTCATCGACTGAATGAGATGCTTAGGGTTAAGGTTAAAGACGCGAACTTTCAGGATCCTACTGGAATCTAAGATTATTCTATCATTGTTTTTCCCACAACCTTCAGCCAATCACCCTAGAATCACACAAGGAAATTAGCCACTCAACATCATGAAAGTATTAATCAAATATATGGGAAGAAGGTGAATATTTGAACAAAGAAGAATTTAATGAAAAAAAACTTCAATAACTGAATCAAATATCACAACAAAGCGTTCCTTGGATAACAATCCAAAAAGACAAGACAACAATTGAGGGAATTGAAAACAATCTTACAAAACCCTTCAATAAAGCTATAAAAGCTATGGACTTCAATCTTCCTTCAACCTTCAAAAAGGTTCTTCGAAACTCCCAACTGGAGTATGCTGCTGCTGCTGCGTGATTTTCGGTGTAAGCGGGCGTCCTCGATTTGTTGAAATCCAACCCTCTTTATAGGAAAATAACCCTCCAAAGATAATAAATCTTAGAAAGATATTTTCCCATAAATATAGGTAAAATATAAGATTCTGCATATCTCCTTCCTTCCAGGAGCCAAGCCCAAAAATATAAGATCTCTTTCCAAATTTTAAAAGATCTCACCCAAGAATAAAATATTCTCGCCGCGTCCTAGGTATTCGCCTCGGTCGAGTCGGCGTCTTTGGATCGCCTCGGTCGAGGTGAATCTCTGGTCAACCGAGGTGAGTCATAACTGAATGTGAAATCCCTCAAAACTGGTCCAAAGTAAATCTTTAATCCATGGCTATGCTTCCTGGATGTAGCTCTAAATGACTCATGACTCCTTTCGCTCCTTTTTGATGCAAAACGTACCAAATTACCTGCAATTACAACAAAACTAGGTGTAGACCTCGATTCTCGCAATGGTAGATAAAATGGTAGTATAATCACATAATGTACATACAGACATGCAGATTATGAAAGATAAAACGTCCAAACAAACCCCAAAATATAGACTATAATTCATGCTATCAGTAGCCGTTGGGGCTGTTTTGGGGCAAAGGAAAGATGGGCGAACTCATGCCATTTATTATGCTAGCAAGACGCTAGATGATGCCCAACTTAACTATGCCACAACCGAGAAAGAGTTGCTAGCGGTAGTGTATGCCTTTGAGAAGTTTCGGTCATACCTTGTTGGAGTGAAGGTCATTGTTTATACGGATCATGCTGCGATCCGTTATCTAATTACCAAGAAGGATGTCAAGCCTAGGTTGATTCGGTGGATCCTTCTTCTTCAAGAGTTTGACTTGGAAATCCGGGACAAGAAGGGATCCGAGAACTCCGTGGCGGATCACCTTAGTAGACTCCCACCATTGGAGCTTGAAAGAGAGGACATCCCGATTGATGACTCATTCCGGGATGAGCAATTGCAAATGGTGGAAGAATGCTTGTTCCAAGTGTCTAGAGGAAGTGAGCCATGGTACGCCGACATTGTGAACTATCTTGTGTGTGAGGAAGTGCCTCCCGGTTTGACATATGCCCAAAAGAAGAAGTTCTTCAAAGATGTGAGGCACTACTATTGGAGTGAACCACTTTTGTTCAAAAGAGGGCCGGATGGGATGTTTAGAAGATGCATACCGGAGGATGAGGTGGAGAGTGTGATCCGCCATTGTCATTCCTTGCCATGTGGAGGGCATGCTAGTGCACACAAGACATGTGCGAAAGTGCTACAATCGGGCTTCTTTTGGCCAAGTTTGTTCAAGGACGTGCAAGGCTTTGTGGTAGCTTGTGATGCTTGCCAAAGGACGGGCAACATCTCAAGGAGAAATGAGATGCCCTTGAACAACATACAAGAGGTGGAAATATTTGATGTGTGGGGTGTGGACTTCATGGGGCCATTCCCTTCTTCATGTGGCAACCTCTACATCCTATTGGCGGTTGACTATGTTTCGAGATGGGTGGAGGCAATCGCCTCTCCTACAAATGACGCCAAGGTTGTGGTGCGGTTCTTCAACCGAGTGATCTTCCATAGGTTTGGAACACCAAGGGTGATCATAAGTGATGGAGGGAAGCACTTCACCAATAGGAATTTTGGAGCACTTTTGGCCAAGTATGGGGTGACTCATAAGGTGGCAACACCTTACCATCCCCAAACTAGTGTCCAAGTGGAGATCTCCAACCGGGAGATCAAGGCCATTCTCGAGAAGACGGTATCAAGGACGAGAAAAGATTGGGCTATGAAGCTCGATGATGCCTTGTGGGCATATAGGACCGCCTTCAAAACACCAATTGGCACCACTCCTTACAAGTTGGTCTATGGAAAGTCTTGCCACCTTCCGGTAGAGATGGAGCATCGAGCATATTGGGCTATAAGGTGGCTAAATTTTGATCTCAAGGAGGCCGGAGAAAAGCGGTTGCTAGACATGAACGCCCTTGAGGAGATCCGGTTGGATGCATATGAGAATGCTCGGATCTACAAGGAGAGAACCAAGCGATGGCATGATAAGAGGATCATCCCAAAGGAGTTGAGTGAAGGCAACCTTGTCCTTCTCTTCAACTCGAGGCTGCGGCTCTTCCCCGGAAAGCTCAAATCAAGATGGACCGGGCCATATGTGGTGAAGAAGATCTTTCCTCATGGAACGGTAGAGATAGGAGGAGATCATTGTGGTGACTTCAAAGTGAATGGGCATCGATTGAAGAAGTACATCCCGGAAGCCCCGGTGGAAGTGATTGCCCCGCTTCACCTTGATTGAAACGCTCCTGAATTTGGTCAAGCTAATGACCTTAAAGAAGCGCTTAATGGGAGGCAACCCATTGGTACATATTTTTTCCCTTTCTTTTTCTTGCTTTTGCTTGATCTTACTCTTGGTGTGCTTTGTTTTTCCTTTGTGTTTTTGGGTGCTAGATCTTGTTGATTGTCATGAGTTATGAGATGTTGGAGGTCATGTGAAGGCCTCGTGGAATGGTTGAGGAAGCAAGATCCGAGCACATGGACAAGGAAGAAAGCACCCAGGAAATCGGACTGTTCATGCACAAAATCGGCCGATTTTCCTGGGTTGCTTGGCCGATTTTTCCTCTGTAAAGAAAAGTGATGATCTCCAATCAAGCATGGGTGGAGCGGACGTGGAACTTGGATGGCTTGCGGTGCCAAGCGCGGGTTCCGACACCATAATGAACATCAAGAGCTCTCTACCATCCTTGATCGATCATCCACCATCATCATCCAATGAGAACCGAAATACCAAAGCATCACCAATTTTACATTGTGAGGACTCTCTTTCACTTCTTTATTTAGTCTACACATTAGGGACAATGTGTTTCTAAGTATGGGGTGGGGTTTTCATGATCACTTGCATGATTAGCATCTAGGATAGTTTAATTTTGTCACATGTTTCATTATGTCTTGCATTGTACATACATATTTCGAAAAATCCAAAAAAAATTCAGAAAATTTTAAAAATTTTAGTGCTTCTAGGCTTGGATATGACCCTAATGATGAACCTTGTCTTGTGGATTGGCTATGGATGGCCTTATGTGTTAAATTGATGAATGTATATGTGGACTTGAACTACTTCTCTTGAAACCATGAATGATTTGTGATCATGAATGGTTGCCTTGATTGAATTGAGTATTGAAAGTCGAAATTGCATGCTAGTTCTTGCACATCATTTAGGAATGAATAAGGCAATTCATCTTTCTCTACTTCTCATCTTGATCATGTTGCTTGAGCACCTCAATTGAGATAAATTTGACCTCTTTTGACCCATCCGGGAATAGGAGCATGCTAGTGTGTTGATGTGTGTGAAAAGCAAGTGTGGGGTGAAGTTGTTGATGAAAGAATGATGTGAATGAAATGCTGAAATTGTTGTGAAAGTCAAATAAACCGATAGTTCTAACGAGCTTTGGTATGTGTGCCCGGTGTGGATGCATCTCGAAAAATAGAAAAAGCCCGAGAATGGCCAATCACCAAGGTTTCGGCTTTTGTACACCAATGCCATTGTCTCAAAAATAAAAGAAAGAAAAGAAAATGAAGAAAAATATACACTTGAGGGAAGTTGATAAGAAAATTTGAAGTTGTGGTTGTTTAGTTCCTTTCCCGGATTAGCATCACATAGCCTAGAAAATTCCCACCTAATCACAACGTTTCTTGGCCCTCTATTTTACAAGTCCTTTTGACCTACTTGCATGTGTGTAAGACTAAGTGATTTAGATTGGACATGCTCATGATCATCTTGACTTCTTCATCTTTACATTTCATCGCATGCTATCAAGTTAAGTGTAATTGTCTCTCCATGCTTTCATTTATTTGATGCATAATTGCTTGTCCATTGTCATGAAACATGACTATGAAGGTGATCCAATATTAGAAGCACAACTCCAAAAGATTTTGCCATTTTTCTGCATGCATAAATCATGTCATCTCTTAGTCTATAGTCGGGAATTTGCTCGGGGACGAGCAAACCTTAAGTATGGGGTATTTTTGATAACAAGATTTATGACTTAGGATGAGGTAGTCATTTAGATAGATTTCTCATTCATTCGTGCAAGTTTTGGCATTGATTCATGACGTCTTCGCTCAATTCACGCACATTTCTAGAAAAGACGTCTACACTACCTTTTATCGGTTTTGTAGGTAATTCGGGGATCTATTGGACGTTAATCGATACATTTGAGGGCCAAGCCTCATGATGGTACACATCCAAAGCTTTGGAGGAGCATAATTGGAGCAACAAAGGACACAAAGACCACTATTGGTGCAAGCAATGGATCAACTCATGGCTAAACGAGCATAACAAGTTTCTGCTGAAGAAAATCGGACCAGCAAGCAGCTAAATCGGCCGATTTATTGCTTTGGGTCGATTTTTAGGCCTTTGACAGCTTAAAGCGACGTGTCCCACGATCTCTTGCCCGTCCTTGCTCTTGGTGGAGAATATAAGTGGTCCTGCAGGTGGTTGCTGAGGATCTCTCCTCTCCCACACTCTCATTGACAGCTCATTGGATTTTGGAGAAAGAGGGGAGGAGAAGAAAAGCTCTCAAAGATTGAAGGAAGAAGAAGAACACCATTCTAAGAGTTTAGAGGGATTTTGAGCGATTTTGTAGTCTTGGATTGAAGAACTAATTGCAAGGATTGTTAAGAACGTTTTGAATCTTCATTCTAGAGTTTGTAAGTCTTGCTACAACTAGTCTTTGGCTGAGATTTATTGATTTTGCTTACTCATCTTTCATTACTCCTCTATGAACACCATGTATGCTTGTTTGATGATTTCGGATCTTGATATGCATATTATTGGCTAATTTCTTGTGATTTTAGAGTGATGGATTGATGGTTATGGCTAGGGTGATGATAGGATGGGCTTATATGTCAGTTTAGGATGATTTATATGCACGAAACTCACAACAGAAGGAAAAATCGACCTGTTCATCAGATAAATCGGCCGATTTATCTGTAGAACATCCCGATTTATTCTTCTGTTGCTCTTTAAATGATAAATCTGCATGCTAGGGTGATTGGTTGTTTAAATCCTAGTGTTTATTAAGCCTAATTTAGCTTAGGATCACCTAATGCTATCAACCTAAGTGAAGGAAGAGATCTACCCGATGATTCCCTATCTTAGATACCTTAGAAGATGAATTCTAGGTAGTAGTGAGCCTAATAAGCCGCTATTGGATTGAGTGTGCTAGGATTATTGCTTGAGATTTCCCTATTCCGAGACTTACCCGGTAAGGAGAGGGTTACCCTTAAGTAGCATCTAGTTTGTGCGAAATTCCTTACTCTAACCCCTTGAGACTTACCCGGTAATAGGAGTTTGATGCGGGATTAGTGAAGTGAGAGACTTACCCGGTAATCGCTTCCATTAGTGAACATTCTTTCCCAACACCACAGCTTGTCCTTAAAATCCTTAGAACCTTGAGTCCAATGCCATAACCGGAAATCTTGACCTCTAGAATCTACTTTTCTCTCTTGATCATACACTTGTGCTTTGTGTTACTTACTCGTTTGCTAGCTTAATTTGTTAGTTGTTTTATTACTTTGCTTGACTTGTGATCTTTGTTTGATCACCACAAAAACCAACAAAACATTGCGTTTTCCATTTTCTTTGTTCCTCATCTTATCTTAGTCTAGATTCACACTATCTTTGATCATTGCTTGACTCGATCTCACCTTAGTCTTTGTGTTCGACCTCTGAATACTTACCTTTCTACAAACGTCCCGTACACTGCGGGTTCGCTAGGAGTTAGGATAATTATAACGAGTATAAATTTAAGACTTATTGCGTGTACATCACATCTATTCCTAGACGTAACATAGACAATCACCTTTGCACCTACAAGATAAGAGCGAAACTTGTCAATAGCATAGACAATGGCTAAAAACTCTTTCTCGGTAGTGGCGTAGTTGAGCTGCGCTTCATCTAGCGTCTTGCTAGCATAATATATGGCATGGGTTCGCCCTTCCTTTCGTTGTCCAAGAACAGCTCCAATAGCTACGTCACTAGTGTCGCACATAATCTCAAAGGGTAGAGTCCAATCCGGAGGTTGGATAATAGGTGCTGAGATTAGAGCTTGCTGAATGGTGTTGAACGCGTCCAAGCATTCCTGTGAAAACTCAAAAACCGTATCCTTCATCAATAGATTAGTGAGAGGTTTTGATATCTTAGAAAAGTCCTTGATGAAACGTCTATAAAATCCAGCATGTCCTAGGAAACTTCTTATCCCTTTCACCGAAATTGGGGGAGGAAGTTTCTCTATGGTCTCTATCTTAGCTTTGTCTACTTCTATCCCTCTACTAGAGACTAAGTGACCTAATACGATTCCTTCCTTAACCATGAATTGACACTTCTCCCAATTAAGAACTAGATTAGTGTCTTCACACCTTTGCAAAACAAGATAAAGGTTAGAAAGGCAATCGTTGAAAGAGGAACCGTATACGGAAAAGTCGTCCATGAAGACTTCCATGATTTCCTCTACGTATTCGGAGAAGATGGCCATCATGCACCGTTGGAAGGTGGCTGGGGCGTTGCAAAGCCCGAATGGCATTCTCCTATAAGCAAACGTACCCCACGGGCATGTGAATGTGGTCTTCTCCTGATCGTCCGGATGTATCGGAATCTGAAAGAAACCACTATAGCCGTCAAGGTAGCAAAAATGTGAATGTTGCGCTAACCTTTCAAGCATTTGATCAATGAATGGCAATGGAAAATGATCCTTCCGCGTTGCGTTGTTGAGCTTGCGGTAGTCTATGCACATCCGCCATCCAGTCACGGTTCGGGTAGGAATGAGTTCGTTGTTCTTGTTGGTGATGACCGTCATTCCTCCCTTCTTCGGAACTACTTGAACTGGACTCACCCACTTACTATCGGAGATAGGATAGATGATACCTGCATCAAGAAGTTTAAGAATTTCCTTCTTGACAACCTCCTTCATGGTCGGATTCAACCGCCTTTGAGGTTGTCTCGAAGTTCTAAAGTCTTCCTCCATTAGTATCTTATGCATGCATAGGGAGGGTTTAATTCCTACTAAGTCCTCGATAGTATAGCCTATAGCCTTCCTATGTTTCCTAAGGACAATCATGAGCTGTTCATGTTCATCTATGCTTAGGTCGGAACTAACAATAACCGGAAAGGTAGAATTAGATCCTAGAAAAGCGTACCTTAGATGAGTAGGAAGTGGTTTGAGTTCCATTGTTTTTGGAGCTTCCAACGATTCTTGAGAAGCATCCGATGTTTCCTTAGAAGTTTCTAAGGGTGATGAGTGTGTTGGAGAAGAATCGGAAGAAGTCGAAGAATTGTCTCGATCACTCTCTTCCACGGCCAAAATTACGGGTGGATCTTGTCCTCCACGGCCGTGGTTTAGGGCGTGGAAGGGAAATACGGTTGTCACATCTTCTCCACGGCCGTATAATCCCCTGGAATGAGGCATGATTTTGGTTGTGGAATCCACGGTCGTGGAATACAGAGTATGACCGTGGATTCTGACATTCTCAGCCTCATCGTGGAGTTTCTCAAACTCCTCTTCATGCATCTCTTCTTGTGCTTCTAAGGCTTCAATTGCCTCATTGCACTCTTCATCTTCCCCTACATTGGTTAGACTCATAGTGATAACTTTTTGTAAAGGATCGTTAAAGAGAATCGCACTTACCTCCTCTCTAGACAACCCTTCTTCATCTTGGATATCGTAAATATCCTCATCAAAGATTGGCTCCTTCACTAGAGTGGAAAGAACGAACTCTACTTTCTCTTCTCCTATATCAAAAGCGAGTCTACCATTCTTGCAATCGACTATGCAGCCGGAAGTTGCAAGAAACGGTCTTCCGAGTATGATCGGGACCGGACTATCTGCAGGAATGTCAAGCACGACGAAATCAATGGGAACAAAGAATTTACCTAGCTTGACCGGGACGTCTTCTACAATACCGACGGGCGAGTGATGGATCGATCCGCCATGTATAACGTCATCTTCACCGGTTTAGGGTCACCTAAACCGATCTTCCTACACAATGCAAGTGGTATGATGCTCACACTTGCTCCTAAGTCACATAAAGCGTCATATGTGACATCTCCCACTCCAATGGGAATGCAAAATGACCCCGGATCCTTCAGCTTTGGGGGCATTTTCTCCTTCATGGTCTTGATGAGGTCCGAAGAATCCGAACTCATCTTGACCTCACCGAAGTCTTCTAGCTTCCTCTTGTTGGAGAGGAGCTCCTTCAAGAACTTGCCATAAGCCGGCATACCTACAATAGCATCAATAAATGGTATGTTAATATGCAGCTTACTCATGAGTTCTATGAACTTACCGAATTGTTTGTCTAGGCGCGCTCGCGCTCTAGATTGAGGGAATGGAAGGGGAGGTTTGTAAGCTGGAGGAGGAACGTAGACGTCTTCCTTCTCCTTCCCCTTCTCCTTGCCCTTCTCTACGGGGACTTCAACGAACGTAGGTTGCGGATCGGTGGTTGTCACTCCGCTCCTAGTTGTAATCGCCATCACCCTTCCCTTAGGTTGTCCTCCGTCTTTCCTGGAAGCTTCCCTTGATTTCTAGGGACTTCCTCCGCGTGGTTGAACATTTGGTTTTCTAAAACCTTTTGAGCTTTGTCAACCTTAGAAACTTGATCATCAACCTTGATGAGGCGGTTCTCCAACCCTTGAAGCTTTCCCAAAATCGTTTCCAATATGGGATCGGGCTTCTCCTTCCCCGAAGTGTTTCCTCCATTAGATGACTGCCCCTGGCTTTTCAAAGGAGTAGAGGAAGAGGAAGGTGGAGTTAGTGAATTTGAGTTGGAAGGATAAGAGTTACCGGAATTTTGTTGATTGGAGCGCCAATTGTTGTTGTTTGAACCCCTATTGTTGTTCCAATCGTTGTTCCGGTTGTTGTTGTTTCCATTCCAATTGTTATTCCGGTTATTGTTCCGGTTATTGTTGTTGCCGCCATTGTTGTTGCCCAAATAACCAACATTCTTCCCTTGTTGATTTGGGAAGTTGGTCTTGATAGCCTCCTTCAACTCTTTGATCTCATTGTTGAGGGAGAAAATCTAATTTTGAGCTTCGTGTGTGAGCTTTGCTCCTTGCTCCACACGATTTCCCTCCACTTTCCGGTGGGAATACTTCTCTATGACTCTTGCTTGCTTCTCAATGAAGTCCCAAGCGTCATCTTCTCTCATGTCCATGAACGTTCCACATGAGAGGGATTGGAGGTTGAATTGCGTTCCCGCATCCAGGCCCTTGTAGTAAATCTCCAACAAGGCAAGTTTGGATATGCCATGATGAGGGCAATCCAAGAGCAAATCCTGAAACCTTTCCCAAGATTGAAACAAACTTTCGTTAGGTCTCATGGAAAAAGCATTAATCTTACCTCTAAGTTCCGCCGTTTTGGATGGCGGAAAGAATTTGGTGAGGAACTCCGCGGAAAGGTCTTCCCACGTATCTAGTTTCCCACTAGGAAGAGCCTGATACCAAGATAACGCTTTCCCCTTCAAGGAGAAGAAGAAAGGCTTGAGCTTATAGCTGTTGGTAGTAGCGCCCTTTGGTCTCATTGTCTCCATCATACACTCAAAGTTCTGCAAGTGTTGGTGTGGAGATTCAGCGCTTGTCCCGCCAAATTGGTTTTGGCGAACAAGAGTAATGAATTGAGGGTTGAAGCTAAACCCTTGCACATCTTCAGCATCGAATTCACGCCCAAGCGGCGTGGTTGTTGTGTTGGATCCATCCGCTGGCCAAGAGTTCTCGGCTCATTATCTACACGTTCGATCCTCACATTCCTAGGCGGAATGCGGCGATTAACAACTCCTTGTGGATGGAAATGATTTACATTGATCGTGGGATCAATCTCCTCTAGCGGTGGCATGGAAGAATCACTATCATCAGCGGATGAGTGACTTTTTCTTCTAGACCTTGATGCTTTCCTTGAGGATTTCTTGCTTCCCTTATTCTTAAGGTCGCTCATCTCTACCCTCATCTGGAAGATCATGTCTTGTAGATTGTTAACTTGAGATTGATGACGATCCATCTCATCCTGGCGGAGAGTCTCATTCCATTGGAGTTGAGCTTCCTTCTCAAGCGAGTAAATATGAGAGTTTTGCAAATATTGGGAAAACAACAATCCTAAAGATCCAGGTATCCAGCTGTGGCAATCGATTCAAGATATACTAATGATATAAAGACAGAGTTGAGATATGCAAAGGTATGCTAATATAAGGTAATCGTGCGGTGAAGTTCCAAAAACCTTATATGACTCACCTACAAGACACTCTCTATACAGGTTGTTGAGGCTCAATATAGAAAGGTTCTAAAAGCAAGAATTAATGTCAAATACCCAAACTTGTAATCCAAGGATCAAGACTAACTTAGCCGATTATGGTTATGACACTCACATTCGAGGTAGAGGTTGTTGAGGCTTCACTACCACCTAGAAAAGACAAGTCTAAACTAAGTTAAAGCAAATCTTTAACTTTGGACTAAAGTAAAAGCAGGTTCGTAAACTTAAGGGAAATTACGGGTGGATCTTGAGATTCCACGGTCGTGGAACTCAAGAACAAACCGTGATTTAGGGTTCGTCGACGATTCTCTCTAACTCTCAGGGTCTAATCATGTTTACGATCGATCTATCATCATCTAAGCCACAACTATCAACCCTTCACCTTAGAATTGTTAAGGGTTTTTAGCCAATAACCGTCATGTTGATATCAATTCAAGGATTAAAAGATAGAAAGATGAAAACTTCCGAAAACTTTCAATAATCTTCAAACCAATCTCAAAGTCACAATCGAGAATAAATATTGTTAATGGATTCAGAATAAGGCAAACAATCACAATCTTAGGAAAGAAGGGAGAACGGGATGTCAATCCGTTTTCCAAATCAAACCTAAATAAGAAGAGAGATCTTCTTGCAACAATCTTCCAAAAGCTTCGATCTTCCGCCAATCCGGAGATCTCAACAGCAATCTCCACCAAAAGTGCGAGATTAGGGCAAATCCCAGATGCGAACTTCGATCTCCAATGAGATGTCAATGATTCCAAGCAAGGGCTCAAACAGCGTTGAAATTCTCTAAGCGGAGACGAAGCGTGGATTGCTCAAAATTCCCTAAGCGAAGATGATGGAATCTTGCTTCGTCCGTCTTTTTATAGGGCAAGATAAAATATCGGCCCGGCCCAATCTTCAAAAGATCGTGGCTTCAAAATGTGGCGAAAAAGATCGCCAAGATCACGGTCGTGGAAGATTCCACGACCGTAATTTAGAGCGTGGATTGTGTCACGGTTTGAACCATATGTTCCACGACCGTAATAGTTACTGGAATGCATCACGCCTCTCTTTGCAGGGTTCCACGGTCGTGGAACTAAACGTGGTTTGTAGTACGGCCGTATTTTAGAGCGTGGTTTATGGCAAGAACGTGATTCTTCCCTAGCCTCGTGCATTCCTCAAGTTGAACTCCAATTTGCTCCTAATAATGCCCTCAATCTATGGACATATTCAATCTACTCTTCTTTGCTCGATTCCGTTCGGGAATGACTCTCAATCACCTATAATCAACATAAAGCTAGTGTAGATATCCATATCGACAATATAGGCAATACTAGCTCACATATGCAACGATGCTCAATCAAAGACTATCAATATGAATCAAATACGTTTAGAAAACGTACCTAAAATATCACAATATTTCATGCTAACACTAACCGAGCTTTATAACGTTCCAGGGAACCGTCTGATCTATACTTATGACGAAAAATCCACATACATCGCACAATGTTAGCCTGAACAGGGCGAGGAACCAGAACCCAAGTCTTGTTCCACATAAGGGCTCGATATTCGTCGACCATGGCAGTGTTCCACTGCGGGTCTTGGAGGGCTACATTGTGGGATTTGGGTATAGGGGAAATTTTTGTGGTGGAGACGGAAAGATCAAAGATCGGTTTTGGTTTGGTGATTCCGGATTGGCTGCGGGTGTGAGGACGGGTTTGAGGAATTAATGGTGGGAGCTGTTCATTATTTGAGGAGGAGGTAACATGGCTGGGGAAAGAACCGATTGATGTGGGATTGGGGAAGGCGGGCCAGATGATGTATCAATGGGGGGCTGATACATGCTGGGCCAGTCAGGGGTGATGGGCTGGCAGGGACTGGGCCGGCAGGGACTGGGCCAAGGGAAAAAGGGAGGGCAGGAGTACGCTGGGCCAAAGGAGGGGTTGGGGAGCGCATTAAAGCGCTGGGCTGAGGAGGGCAGACTAGGCCGGTGGGTAATGGGCCTGGTACGCCAGCTAGCGCAGGAGGGTGTACGGTGTGCTGAGCCGAGTCAGAGCGACGGGGGGCGGAATCCTGAGTTTGCATTTCAGCATGGTATGGAGAAATATCCGGATCACTCGGAAAAGGCGGGGAGGGAGGTGATGAGGTGGCAAACGGGAAATTTGACTCATCAAAGGTGACGTGGCGGGAAAGAATAATTTTGTGTGTTGCTAAATCTAAGCATTTGTACCCGCGGTGTTTAGTCGAATATCCTAAAAAGACACAGGGTATGGAACGGGGTTGAAGTTTGTGCGAAATGGTGGCACTTTGATTTGGATAACAAAGGCAGCCGAAGACTCGGAGATGATTGTAGGAGGGTGTTATAGAGAACAACACTTGAGTGGGTGATCGATTTTTGATTGTGGTGGAGGGTAAGATGTTAAGGAGGTAGCATGTCATTTCTAATGCATGAGGCCAAAAGAAGACGGGAAGAGAAGCGTGGAAAAGAAGCGAACGTATCATATTTGTGATGGTACGGATGATGCGTTCGGCTTTACCGTTTTGGGGTGAAGTGTAGGGACAAGAAAAGCGGAAAGCGATTCCATGAGAAGTGAAAAAGCGATGAAAGTTTGAATTATCGAACTCTCTACCCATGTCACATTGAAAAGTTTTAATGGATTTATTGAACTGAGTCTTGACAAATTGGTGAAATTGCACAAAAAGATCGAATACTTGAGATTTAAATTTGATGGGGAAAACCCATAGAAAATGTGAAAAATCATCAAGAAATAAAAGATAATATTTGAATCCTTCTTTGCTCTCAACTGGAGAAGTCTAGAGATCGCTATGAATGATGTCAAAAGGTGCAAATGTAGTGGTAATAGACCGTTCAAAAGGTAATTTATGATGTTTTCCTAACTGACAAGCATGACAAAGAGAGGAGGATGACTCCTTCTTACATCGAAAAAGAGAAGAATTTCGAAGTAAATCTAGAACAGGAGCACCGGGATGGCCTAGACGAGCATGCCAAAGACTTGGCGACTCTAAGGAAAGAGCGTGGACTTGGGAAGACTCGGTGACCGGATAAAGTTCCCCAGAGCTATTGCATCTCATTCGGACCGCCCCCGTTTGAAGATCCTTCACAGAAAAACCAACAGGGTCAAACTCGACACTAGCCAGGTTATCAGAAGTGAAACGTCTAACGGAAACAAGATTTTTAACAATTTTGGAGGCAACAAGAACATTGGATAAGCGTAATGGTTGGTTTGAGGTGTGAAAGCTGGTTTCTCCAATACCTGTAGATGGAATACACATGCCATTTCCAACAATTATCGAATTTGATGGACCATTATGCGAAATAGACGAGAGTATACCTGGAGTATGAGTCATGTGGGAAGTGGCGCCCGTGTCCATGTACCAATTATTGTCCGTCGGATTTAAGGACATAGTAGCAAAGGCATTATCCAGCGCAGTGGGCTGAAAATCAGCATGCAGATGGGCCTGTTGAGGAATTGGGCCCAGCAGACTAGGCTGAAATGGTTGTTGAGGATAGGGGCAAATGGGCCTGTTCGCAGGTGGGCCTGTGGGGAGCCAAACTGAAGCAGGTGGGCCGGAAGATGGATGGGCCGCGTGTTGAGAGATGGGCACCCATCCGGCTTTAGGACGCCAGACGTAGCGCTGCTGCTGGCCAGGGTTTCCGCCGCCGCCGGACGTCCGCTGCTTCCCCTTCCTCCCTCGACTTCGGCGCTGCTGAGTCTGGTCCGAGTCGGCAGGAGGTGTGCTGCTGGATGTCGGTGCTGGTGTAGGGGCGGACTGATTCCGGTGGGCTGCAGCAAGGGCTGATTGGGTTTGTCCAGTGCCGTTTTGCGATGCCATATGCGTTTCCTCAAGTTGCAACTGGGATCGGGTTTTGGTGAATGACGGAAGAGGATCAGATTGTTGAATGAAGCTTGCCGCAGCGTTGTATTCAACGGGTAAACCCGAAATTAGTTGAAGAACAAGTCGAGTTTCAGGGACCGGTGAACCAACGCCTTTGAGTTGATCCGCTAAAGACTTGAGTTGTAAACAGTAAGCATTGATTGAGGAAAAAACGGATAACTTACAGTTGGAGAACTCGTGTTCGAGATAGACGGCACGGGTGTTCTTGTTGTCCTGAAAGATGTCCCTGACTCGATTCCAAGCTTGAAGAGCCGTATCATCTGAGTCCAGAATTTGCAAGAGAATTTCCCGTGAGACCGTACTGTAGATCCATTGAAGTACCGCAGCGTCAACTTGACTCCATAACGAATCATCAATATCCGTCGGTTTGGGAACTTTCTCATCGATGTGATCGAGCACGTTGTGTGCTTTCGCAGTAACGCGAAATAAGGTAACCCAAGAAGCATATGGAGTGTCATGGTCAAGGACAAGGGCAATGTTGTTTTTGATATTGGATATTCCGAGGGCGGAATGGAATGAAGGTTTCCGTTCGGCAGCCATCGAAGAATTGAGGAAGGGGAAGATTCGGCGTGAAGATGACACAGCCTTAGGGTTGAGGCGGAAGAAATTTTAGAGGAACGAAGAGTCTGATACCATGTGAGAATATGATAAATTCCCCTTGGGGTTTTCATTGACTGATAGGTCATATAAATAACCAACGTATTTACAATAATTACAAAGGAAGCCCGCAATAATATTCTATTTACATATGCGTGCTATCAGTTCTAAATTGAATGTGGTTTCATTTGATTTGGAGAGTGAGAGATTTGGTTGTTTCGGTTTGCCTGATGATGATGATCCCACCAGATTTATTCATGGGGCTGCGTTGCTCACTTTGGGGGAGGGAGGAAGGTCATTAGGCGTGGCTCAAGTTGAGGATGGCGAGGGATACATATGGGTCCAGCAAGCCAACACTTGGGTGAAACGTTTCAGGTTTGGTTTTAGTGTTCCGTCTGATGTTACAACGTATTATACATGGTTCGACATGAATTTTGAGTTGTTGTTTACATGCGATGCGGTGTTGACATTCATCAACTTTCATACTAAAGAGGAAACGATTGTGGAAAAAAAATTGTGACGATGTTATCGGAGTTTGGCGATACACAGAGAGCTTGTTGTTGTTGAATTAGATTATTTTTTTTTTGCTAGTTTTACAGATAGTCTTGCCCTATGCGGGTGTATTTTTTGAAATATTTTGTATGTTTCCTTTATCTATATATTTTATTAAGACAAAGTCAACCGTGAGGACTTTTTTTTTCAAAATAAAATATTTTACTAAACAACTAATTAACTTAAAAATTATTTTTACCAAATAAAAATTCTAAATTATAATTGTAGGTATTTTAATTTAAGTTAGTCTAATATTCAACCGAAAATATGATAGAATATCTTGCTTGTTAATCAAAATACATAAGAAAAAGAAAAAAGAAAGAATCAATACATTAAAAAACGTATGTAAAATCTTTATTATTTTTAACATCATAAGCTTATAGTTATTCTTATTTATACGGAATTCCTATTTACATAGAAGAAGAAGAAGGTAAGCAAGCAACAAGTTGCGCCGCTACCCCTTTTTGGATGGCAAAATCTAACTTTTTAAAAACAACATCTACAAATCTAGAGGACATAATATTACTATGCATAACTCTTTGCACCCTCTTGAGAATATCAACAGCATCGGGTGCAAAAAATCCAGACGTGTCAAAAGCAAATGGAAGAAAAACGTGTTGGTTTTCAACACACGCCCTTCCATGCTTGGCCACCTTAGTTGATGCCGCTCTACAAGCTGCCTGACCCACAACAAAAGGTCCGTTCCCTAATCCCACAAGTGGTGAGACCCCCGTCAAATCAATACATGCATGCTTCCCTCCACTCCAACCAAACACCAAAACATCCGCCGGCCGCAATGTCGACCTTCCATCCCGCGGATCAGTCAAGAAGTTCACAGGTGCTTCTTTCTTTACAGAAATTCCGGCCCGTCTAAAGGTATCACAAAGAACATCACGAACCAGATCATGCCTATACTTGAAGCCAGGAAGTTCCTTACAATGTACAGCATGCTCCCCAAAAGCATCCAACACCCTCCGACAATTAGGAATGGGGCAAACCTCACCAGCTGAAAAAAGCGGAATCATAAGTCGGTACTTGAGAATGGAGTGGTACTCCACAGGGGACATGCATTGACCAAGTCCATCGATGGGAATGAAAAGAAGAAAATCTTGGCTATGCGGCGCTTGCAGACATCCGAAAACTGCTTGTTGCCTATTAGTCATATCAAACCTCTCAACCATCTCCTGAACAATTTTACCAAAAAGAGCATCCGCCAAAATATGTTGGCGCTTAGGGGGGACGGTGTCCTTACTAGTAAAGTTGGAAAGGTCGAACTCCGGAATAGCAACATGCAGGTCATCTAAAGCTTTGTAAAAATCTGAATCCATACCGGATAGCCCACTGTCACGCAAGATATGGTCTTGGAGCACCCAAGACTGAGCTCTGGAGGCAACAAAAGCGTAAGAAGACGCCTCCATAGCAGAGTACAAACCGAGCCCTCCACGACGAATAGGCAAGGAAGCCAACCGCCATTGAAGATCCCCGAAAAAAGGACCCCCACAAACCACAATATCCTCAATCGACCCACGAAGTCCCGCGTCAAAACAAGATGATGCATCCTTCACATGCTCTGGCTGACAAGTCCTCAGGCCAAAAAACATCTTCGCTACACCCAAACACGAACGAAGTAAGAGAAGCTCACTCTGCGGGTTCCTAAGCTGAGGGAGAAGACGCATCAACTCCAATGCCTTATCAGCTCTCTTCATAACCAATTCTTTAATAAAACTACTATCTCTACTCACAGCCCCTCCCAACAACTTGAACCCCAAAGATGGTCTCGCAATGTCTCTAGGGAATAACCCGTCCCGAAGCTTCGAACCATCACATGAAGGCCAAAATAACTCAGTTTTTTTAACATTCAACTCAAGTCCAAAATTCGGACCAACCTCCAAAATAATACCAAGTGCCTTAGCCACATCCTCCGATCGACCAATGATTGTCCCATCATCTAAATACCAAGCATGAAGAAGAGGCTTACAGTTGTCACGGATAGTGTGCACAAGTGGATACAAGACAAGCGCAAAAAGAAGTGGCCCTAAGGGGTCACCTTGCTGAACTCCTGTGGATGACCAAATAAATCTATCTCCCAGATACAGTCGAGCAGGCTGACCATACAAAAACTCAACCCATAAAGAAATAGATGGACATTTTCTCCTCACCTCACGAAGCAATACTGTCCTATCAACAAGATTAAAAGCATTCGAGAAATCTACTGCAAGCATAGCAAGCGAACCATCATCATGCCGCTCGCTCAAAACCCTGTTGACACTATGTAAAATAGCTTCTGCGCCACCAGAAACGCCTACTCCAAACTGAAAATCCGCTAGATAGGTTGTCATATCTTTACTCACCCCTTTCATGGCAACCTTAGAAACCAACCGTCTCCAAATAGTGCCCACTGCAATGGGTCGAATCCCATTGTCAGGCTTCAATAATGGCATAAGAGGAGCAGAAGCCACAAACTCCGCCAAACTCCCCGGACATCTGCCTCCCAACCACAGATTAACAACAGATGAGATCACTCGTAGAAGATCAACAGCAATAGCGGAACCATCCCCACACATAGCATCTAATACGTGTTGTGCCCTCAGACCATCCCTGCCACAAGAAGTACCTTTGGGAAAGGACTTAATACACCTAAGAATCAAATCAACATCAGCAACAAAGGGAGATTCCAGAACCTCACATACCCGAGAAGGTGGAGACTTGAAGGGGTGCTTAGCCTCCAAAACCTTCACAGTCTCATCATCAAACGAAGCCACACCAGAAGAGGACAAAACCTTAACAGCCGCCGTGAAATGTCCATCAGAGACCTTGCGAAGACACTGCTTGATATTAGGTCTCACTCTCTGCCTATCACCATCCGTTGAGGCACCCCTAGTAGTTGCCGAAAACCCATGCTCGGAATGGTCTAACAAACCCCGCACTAGCTTGTCAATACCGCCGTCCTCACCCCACAAAGCCAGAGACTGCATGATCCGTTGTTGTTGAATAGACTTTCTACTCCCTGATCTACTATCTCTCCTATTCGAAGGCCTGAACACTTGCAAAGTGCACCCAGGAAGAAGAAGCAACGCAACCCAAGCATCCACAGAACATGGCTCAGCGACCACTCTCTGAAGAGCACCCTTTAGAGCTTGAGAGAAAGCAAGACGACAGCTATGCGGGATACTCTTCACAGTAGTGATAGGAATGCGAAAAACTTTATCAAGCAAACCCGCATCAAAAACCAACCCTTCATCAATAACCGCAACAGACAACTCTCCCACGACCGGCTTCGAGATACCCAAAATGTAGCTTCTTACCATTCCGTCCTCATAAGCAACACGAACAGAACCATCAGAGTGATGACATGCACGACTCAAAGCATGCATACTCATACAACGCCCGCATAACCACAACCCAAGATAAGCCAAGGACTCCTCAAAAGCCACAAATACATCAAGGTTATTCTCAATAGTGTCGCGAATCACATTTTTGTTATCTTCGGAACAAAAATGTTGCCTTTTAAGATGAGAAACCAAACAAGAGAAACCTTTGCTTCCCTCTACTCCATCCCGACAACCTTGAAATGCCCTAAGAGGACAATGAAGGAAACCTCTACCATCCGTTGTCATATCAGAACCGGCAATTCCTAGAGACATTTCATCAAACACATGACGGACGACAATCCATAGGATAAGAAAACTATCTCCATGCCAAACTAGATAAAAAAAAACCTCAAAAACATTTCATCAAACACTTGGCGGGCGGGCGTAGATCAACACCACCGTTGAAACTCATACCAACCCATCTCTCTATTCGGCCGCTTCCAGCGTACTCAATCGACGACTTCAACTCAATCGAAGACTGCAACTCAAAGCTTCCAATTTTTTCTTGCCCCCAAAATCAAAATCAAACAAACCCTAATTTTCATTCGCTTGCGGTTGAGGGTACTGATCTTTCTCGTTTTTTCCCCTCCCCGGCTATGTTTGGTTTTTACGAAATAAAAGTTCTAAACGATAATAACGATTTAAGATAGGTGTCGGTTTCTTGCGAGTTTTGAGCGCTGAGTATATAGCACACCGCTTTCAAAACTAAAGTATATTGGGCCTGTATAAATAGGTTGGTTCGATGGGCTAATAAATCGATATATTGGGCCTATATAGCCAATGCTATAATCTTTGAGCCCATAATGGCTCTTCCACCCTAGGCAGCTATCTAGGGTTTTTTTTACCAACTGTTCGGGTTTGTATTTCAAGGGATTGGTTGTGTAAGATAAGAATAAAACTGTTAAATTGGGGATATTGGTGTAGCAATATTCGATTCTATGAATGCATGGTACTCGAGCTGTCAAAACGACAAAACGTTTGGTTTTCCTAGAGGTTGAAATCGCTCAACTTGAAGTTTCCTCTCAAGATTTGGCCTTTATCTTATATACATCCATGACATTGTAATTACGTAGACACCCAATTCTAAATAAGAAAATAATGATCGTATTGGTGATCTAATTAAATTTCGCTTCTTTAAATGGATAAAAATATTACTTACTTTTCATTGTGCTTGTATATAGGAAGATGTAGAATTTTTAAAAGGGGCGAAAATTAATTATCAACAAAAATATCTATGAAAATAAAATAACGATAAAAACAAAGTCAATATGTCATCTACTTACGAAGTTTTGATTACATGTCTACCAAAAATAAATAGTGAATGATACAAGTAAACAGTCAATCTTACAACAAAGGGTGTAACCCATCTTACGAGTTGACATATTCTGATAATACTGAATAATTTACTACTCAAATAATTCATCTTGCCAAAAGGGAATTTATCTATCAAATGAAAGTAGAAAAAAAAAATAGAATATTTTGCCACAATAAACAAAAATGGGGAAAATTTTCCCATATTAGCTTCGGAGCAAAATTATTCCCCAAAATACACGAGATTTTCGGGTTGGAGAATAAGTGCGGTTCTAGACCGCGTTTATTGCAAAAAGAAGAGCGGTTACAAACTGCACTTTAATAATTTGATTAAACAAAATAAAATAAAAAATTTAGAAAAACATTACACTTAATGGCTTGGTCTTGGACCACGCCTATATATATTTGCCCTCTGGACGCGGTCTATATATATATATATATATATATATATATATATATATATATATATATATATATATATATATATATATATATATATATATATATATATATATATATATATATATATATAAAATAGCTGCCCTAAAGACGCGGTCTACAATCGCGCCTCTTTTTCTTTTCTTTTTTTTTTTTCAAAAACGTTACATTATAGGCGCGTGTCTATAACCGCGCCTCTTTATCTTTTTTTTTTCTTTCAAAAACGTTACATTATAGGCGCGGTCTAGGAACGCACTTCTATTTGTGTTTTTATTATCTTTATTTCGGATATTAAAACATTGTCCTCGACAACATGTTTTACAAATAAGAGTGTGGTCTAAGACCGCGCTTCTACTCCGAACCACAAATCTCGTGCATTTTGGTGAATTATTTCACTCCGAGCCTAAAACGGGAAATTCTTTAAAGTTTCGTTCACTTCAACGAAAGATCCAAAAAAAGATTTAAATATAACAAAAGAATAGTGATATTTAAAAAATAATAAATCGCAGGAAACAGTTTTATTAACGAGAGAAGCCACAACCCATCTTGTAATGATTTGTTTACACATAAAAAAGAATTTTTTTTTGGAGGGTGGGCAACTTGATTATATATTTGTATAGGTGATGATGATGGAAGACTTAAACACAAATGAAGTGGTTTTATACACTAACAAATTATTGATTATATATCGAGATGCTTGATTTGGTTTGGTGGTTTGTGTTGAAAATGTGCAAGTTTTGATACACAAGGAACTTGGAAGGCCTTGAAATCGGATGCAAGGAGAGACAAGGCGTTTGATGTGATTAAAAAACGAAGGCCTTGAAAGCCATTTCAAGGGACCAGAAGCCAAGACACGCGAAGGATGCACGCTGAAGAAATTCAAATTCAACAAACATATTTACCAAAGCGCCAAAGAAGATCTTCTACGAAAGATATGCTCAACAAGAAGATATGTTTTAAAGAAGATCTCAACCGACCAAGAAAGGTTTAATTCGTAAAAGGATCTTGCAACGATCCTCAACCGAAAGCACAAAGATCCTCTCTCAAACGGAATTTGATATTGTCACAACAGATACGAGAAGATTATGGACCAGAGAGATCAACGTGTTTCAAGGAGATGAAGATGGTAGAAAATCCACAACGTCTACCTCATCTCAACCAAGAAGCGACTTTCATGGAGAAGAAGAATCATTGTCAAACGGTCATCTTTCCAACGGCTAGAAGACCTCTCCATAGAAGTCTATAAATGAAGATGTCGATTGAAGAAAAAAGAACAACAAACTTACACGGAAACATCTAAAGTCTTCAAGCGACCCAAAACATCTTCATTCGATCAAACAATTTATCTTTCTCTCTTTTACTTAAAAGAGTTATCCCCTATAGAGTTAAAACTTGAGAGCTCCATTGGTATATCTAAAAAGTGTTATACTAGAGTGTGTGTTACTCTGCGAAGTAACTAGGCTATTATAGCAAGGTGAAGAGTTGGAGCTAAATCGTAGCGTTGGCTACAGAGAAAGAAGAAGGGGATTTCTTCTAGTTTGTATCTAGGACTCTTTGAAGCTGATAATAGATAGTTATATCCTAAGACTATACTTTGGGACAGAGAGTAGGCTATTTAGAGTCGAACTTTGTTAACATATCCTCGTGTCGATCTTTGTTAACATATCCTCGTGTCGATATTTTACATTCCGCACTTTATCTTGCTTTATTGTGACTAACTTTGTTTTGTAGGTTTACAAAGTCAAGGACCTTGAACGTAGTTTCAAAGCCCTTGAAATCAAAGTGTGTCACAAAGAGCTCAGATCGATATCAAGACCTTTGAAATTGGTTTCAAACTCTTGAGATAGGTTTTTGCGAAAAGTTCGCATACTCTATTCAACCCCCTTCTAGATTATCTTTTATTCTTTTTATTAACCTAACGGTTCTTCAGAAGGGTTCATTCTTGACACAATATTTCTCTTTTGGATACTAGTTTGAATAGATTTGAGAATTTAAAGATTATAAATAATAACATATATAACAATTTATAGAATTATTATTTGAACATGTATTCTTAATAACTTAATATAACTTGGTATTTGATTTTGTAAACTGATTTTGAAAATTATAACTTATATATTTTACAAATTTATCGGGATTTTTTTTTGAAACAAAAAAGATAATTCGTTATGCCAAATCAGCAAGAATATAAGTTACAACGTCACGAGGACAAGCAACAAAGGTAAAACTTACAAAACTAGATCCACGATTAAGGCTAGCAAACAACCTTATTACAAGAGCGCCGGACAAAAATAAAGGAGAAATACTTATGTCATCAATGAGGAGCCCAAGAGCCGAGAGTACCAAATCCCTGAGTTAATAGAGTCAATAGCAGTTTGACAATTGAAATCTAGGATCACTGAAATACTACTAGCACCAAGTGCAGTGTCAAGGACCAGTTGAATTGCAAGATATTTAGCCGCAAGAGGATTAACAACACGAACATTCCTAAAAGTAGTAGAGACTATTAACATACCCTGGTGATTTTTGAAAATAAAACCAAGTCCATTCCAAGTATATCCTAGTGCAACACCTGTATTAATCTTGATCAACCCCACAAGCGGAAGCATCCATCACTCGTTTAACATAGGGGAAGGACGATTGACTACATGATCAATGACATCAAAATTAGTAATGATTTTCCTAAACCGCGCCTTCACGGACAAAGCTGATGTTTGGAGGTTCACTAATGGATCCAAAGTATATAAGGTTTCTAAAAGTCTAGGATATCAATGCACACACAATGAAGGACACTCAAAGATTGCATGATAGATTGTTTTATGTTCACTAGAATATCTAAAACATGTCTTAGAATTAGTTGTACGCCGATTGTACATAATAGTGCCCACACTCAAAGATTGCATGATCCAAAGTATAGTAGTTTGAGTCTCCATATTCTATTCCATAACTTTTCTTCTTGTCTAGTGAGTAGGTTTGGCCAATTGCTAAGTGTCCACATTTTTCCAAAGTTAATAAGCACTTTTAACTGAGAAAACACCAAAATATTTTGGCCACTAAAATTGGTTGTTTTCAGGACTCCTACGACTAAGGGTCATGCAGGTGATGGCCTGGACATCTGCATGTTAAATAAAAAATCAGCAATAAGAGGTATATTCCAATAACCATATTCATTATCATGAAGAGATATATATTAGGAATATTGTTAATGGAGATAATAGAACGAGAGGGTCTCCCTTAAGTGTGAAGAATTCATGGAACCCCATAATTTGACTGTCGACCCATTACCTATACACTCATTAAATACCTTCAAATAGAAGATGCTTTGCTCCCCATATACTTCTTCAGGAGAAACTAGGCAACCAAGAGAGTGATAAATCCAAAAAATTATTATGCTTGAAGTATTTAGTTTTGAAGATTCTACAAATCAAAAAGTGATGGTGTTGCATAATTCTCCGTCTTTACTTTGCTGATAAAGTTGTGTTAAAAACTCTCATATCTCGAAAATCCAAGCCTCCCATATTTTTTGGTAAGCAAGGCTCCTCCCATTTGTGTCAATGGATTCATTTTTTTTATCTTCTGCTGTTACCCACCAGAAATTAGTCATAAGGCTATGTATTTTGTCTATGATACATGAACGAAAATGATAAATGCTCATAAGATAGATCGGAATGCTCTGAATAACAGATTTGACCATGACTTCTTTTCCTGCATTTGAGAGTAATTTATACCTCCAACCTTGAGTTTTGATCCTGATTCGATCAATGATGTTATTAAAAAGAGCCTTCTTTGATCTTCCCCGCATAGAGAGAACCCCAAGATATTTAGAAAGGGCAACAACCAACTTGACATTAAGAATGATTGTCAATCGTACATGTTCTCGAGAAGCTATATTACGACTAAAAAATATCAGACTTATCTAAGTTGATTGATTGCCCTTAAATATACTCAAACTTAGCAATAATGTTTTTAACAACATAACAATTTGTGTTAGTATGAGGCTATCATCCGCAAAAAGAAGATGTGAAATAGTAGGGGATCCATGACATATTTTAATCCCATACAAAGCACGAGTAGAGATGGTAGTTTTAATAAGGTATAAGAAAACATCAATGCATATAATAAACATGAAAGGAAATTTAGAGTCTCCTTGTCTTATACCACAAGAAGGCTTAACATGACTGATGACATGCTTTATGACATTAGATTAGGCACTCTTTATAGGTAGTTTTTCCCTTTGTTCATGCATGGTTTGACATTAGTTCGTGACTTTTATGCTTAATCGAGGTATATTGCTAGAAAAGATTCCTACACGAGCTTTTGTTAGTTTTATTTTATGTATTTCAGTGATCGTTTGGACGTTATTGACATACCAGGGCTACTATTCGGGCGGACTCGCGCCTTCATAGAGGCGGAGTCCGCCCGCGCGCGAGGCCTCGCGCATGCGCGTTACCTTGCGCGTTATCCTTTCAAAAATCGGACCGTTGAGTGATGTAGCCATTGGGGGAATATAGCCGTTGGGGATTTTTGAAGCCTATATAATAACATATGAGACTCATTCACCTTCATCCACAAGTTAGAAAACGTAATGAAAAAAGTCGTTTAAAATGTCGTCGTATTCCGATGAAGTTGATGTAGAATCCGATGGTGAAAGCTCGATGATGCCGTTCGATATTGAAAAATATAGTGATCCGGAAGAAATTCTCGCAAAACTCGAAGTAAGTGTACAAACTCATTTTTATACTTTACTGTTATGTCGTTTTATTTTGTCGGAGTTATAGAATTTGCAATGTTAGAATAGAGAATCGAAATTATAGAATTTGCAATGTTGGAATAGAGAATCGAAATTATAGAAATAGCAATGTTAGAATAGAGAATCGAAATCATAGAATTAGCAGTTTTAGAATAGAGAATCGGAATTATAGAATTAGCAATGCAAGGATATAGAATAGGAATTATAGAATTAGCAATGTTAGAATAGAGAATCGAATCATAGAATTAGCAATGTTAGAATAGAAATCGGAATTATAGAATTAGCAATGCAAGAATAGAGAATCGGAATTATAGAATTAGCAATGTTAGAATAGAGAATCGAATAATAGAATTAGCAATGTTAGAATAAAATGATGTGTATTTTTAAAATAATACTCTATGTTATTTTTATTTAGGATCTTATGGATTACTCTCGTGCTCTCGGTACCAATTATTCGTCAAAATTTGAGCTTCATGGATATTTTGCGGATAGAGAGAACTTATTGGGATGGGCTCGGTATGTGGCCAACGCTATGAATATGGTGTTGGTCATTAAAAAAATCATGGTTGGATAGAAGGGGTTTTCGTATCCTACAATTGGGTTGTGATAGACACGGAGGACCGAGAAAAGAAAAAGACGTAGATCCCGATTATGTTCCAAGTTCTAGCCGGAAAAAAAAACTCGAAGAAGTGTATGTGTTTGTTTGAGCTTGTAGGAACCCAAATTGAAGAGGAAAAGTGGACGGTGAGGGTTGTATGTGGAATCCACAACCATATCATTCCTTCGGTGTTAAGAGGTCATGCATATGTTGGACGTATGACTCCGAAGCAAAGCCGAAAGGTGGAGCGTGAATTGAATTCTGGCTTAAAACCGAGACATATATTAAAATCCATACAATTAGAGGATCCCGACAATGTCACCTTCATCCGTCAAGTTTACAACACCGGTTTGAAGATTAGAATAGAACAAGCCGAAGGAAGATCTCCATTACAACAAGCACTTCACACGTTGACGGTATGTGGATACTATATAAACACTCGGAGAAGTCAACACGTGGATACTATATTAAAATCCGTACAATTAGAGTGAGTTTTTTAGTGATTTTTAGTGAGAAACTTGTGGTAGCTTGTAAGATCTGACTTGGAGCTGCTTTTGGGGTGTTGTAAGACTTGTTTGAACTCTTATTCAGCTAAGTTTCATTTCTTTCATATGCTTTTACTTCATCTTCTTTCTATGGATTGCATGTGTGCTTGTATGATGACTTTTGATCTTGAAATGCATGTTGTTGGCTAAGTAGTTGTGATTTTAGGGTGATGGCTAGATGGTTATGGCTTGGATGATGATAGAATGGACTTGCATGTTAGTTTAGGATGATTTGTGTGCCTGAACCTAGATCAAAATGAAATCATGGCTTGTTCTTCATGGTATTTCGGCCGAGATTCTAATGTTCCACCCGAGATTTTGCTTTTGTTGTCCGTTTATTGATGAATCTGTATGTTAGGATGTTAGATTGCTGAAATCCTAGTGTTTCTTGAGTTGAATCTTAGGGTGACCTAATGTTAGCAAACTAAGTGAGGAATGAGACTTACCCGGTAATTTCCGCTCTTAGGTATAGAAGATGATGAACTCTAGGTAGTAGAGGTGTCAAAAGCCCCTATTGGATTGAGTGTGCTAGGATTGCTACATAAGACTTACCTTTTTTGAGACTTACCCGGTAAGGATGGGCTTGACCCTTAGCTAGTGGTCCAGTTTGTGTAGAATTCCCAACCTTAGCTCCTTGAGACTTACCCGGTTAGGACTTTGGTGCGGGACTAGTGAAACATGAGGCTTACCATGTAATTGTTCCCATAGTAGAAACACCCTTTCCCGAACAACCGCATCTTTGTCCTTTGATGTTTAGAAGCTTGAGTCCAATGCCATAACAGGAAATCTTGATATCTAAAATCCACTTTTCTTACATTGATCATATATCTTGTGTTTTTGTTGCTGTTTGATTGATAGCTTTGCATATCTTTGATCCTTGTTTGATCACCATAAAACCCACCAAAAAATATTGTGATTTTCATTTCTTTATTCTTTTCTCACTCCTTAGTCTAGATTTGCACTACTTACGATCACTTGAATGATTTGATTTCACCTTAGTTTTTGTGTTCGACCTCGGAATACTTTGTTTGCTACGAGACAACTCATACACTATGGGTTCGCTAGGTAGATTAGGAGATTATATCGAGTTATAAATTTAAGACTTTTGTGTGCAAGTTTTGGGCGAACAAGTTTTTGGCATTTTTTTGCCTCGGATTTGTTTCGCGTTAGCGAAATTAGCGAACAATGACCAACACTTTACCATTGTTTTTGAAAGAATAGGACACCGTAGTAATGCAACTCATGATGAGACTAACCCAATTATGGGCAAAATCAAGCTGCTTCAGAACATCTTTCAAGAAGATCCAATCAACCCTATCAAAAGTTCTACAAATATCTAACTTAAGAGCCATATTACCCACACCTGATTTCTTATGTTTCATATAATGGAAGCATTCAAGAGCAATTACATAATTGTTTGTAATGAGGCGTTCCTTAACCAACACACTTTGCTCTCTAGTGATAATGCTTGGAATCCACTATAAACGTTCAACAATAACTTTGATAATCAATTTATAAAGAACGTTGCAGAAACTAATAGGTCTAAAGTGTAACGCCCCAATTTTAGGCGCGTTTGCGATTTTTTTTCTCCGGCTGTTATCGATATTTTAATAGCGTATGTATTTTATTTAAAAGTACTTTTAAGGCGTAAAATGTTTTTCCCGAGTATAATTATGTTTTGGTTTATTTTCGGAAAAAAGGGCGGAAAGTTTTCCGATCAAAAAAATCCCGTTCCGGTTGTTTTGATCGGGTTTATGTTAAATCTCGATCTCTTTTTTTTCTTTTTCTTTTTATTTATTTTCCCTCCTCCCTATCCTGATGGCGTGTAGTTGCTGCTTAGCTGCCTAGATCTCAATGCAGCCTAGACCCCTACCCTGACCCTTTGGTTGCTTGGCTCTTTCTCACGCAACCCTCCCCCATCAATCACTCTCTGTACCTCACACTCAACCCCTCTTTTCACTCACTCAAACAAGGAGAAGCAGGAAACACTCACCTCTCCCTCCATCTTGGTGACCGGCAACGCTAGGCCGAAAGCAACCGGAACCACCTCACGAGCCTTAATCCAAACCGGACCTATTTCCCCTACTGCTTGCATAGATTCGCCGGAGGGCCACATTGTTGGTGCTGCCCCTGCCTTCAACCGCTGTTGCACGACACTGGAGGACCACCCTTCACCTCCGCCAGCATCTTCCTCCCTGCCGTCGAGTCGCTGGAGTGCCCTCGCCACTAGTAACCACCACCTCTCCTTTGGCCGCCCTGATGAAACCGTCGGAGACTGGTGCCGCCTTCGTCCCTCTCTTCTTCCATTCCCTATCTGATCTCTTCTCTCGAACTTCTGTCGAGTCCACCGGAAGCGGGACCTACTGCTGCTAGAAACAGAACGCAGAGGGAGAGGCTCCGCCCTGGACCCCACGAGCCTGGCTGCAGCCTGCTTCCGCTGTCATCGCCTCGCCTTGCCGGCCGGAGCCCTGCGCAGTCGCCGCCACCTCCCTTGCAAGCTTCCTCTCCTTCTGCGTGTTGATTAGGGTTGAAGATTGTAACACCCCAAATTCTCGGAACTCGGGGAGCTACTGGTTAGAACCTCACAATGGGTCCCGACCTTGGTTTAACAACAACATTACTTGGATCTTACAACAAGGCACAAATGTATTTAAAACAATTTCTAAAACATAATATTTTTAATGGTATAAACGTACACATGTGACAGCCTTACAAACAATTATATAAAGATACATAACATGCATGACGTATGGAAGACTCCCCCGTCCCCATCTAATGAGTACGTGGACCCGGCTGACCATCCGTTCCGGATCTCTCTGCAACTGTCTATCTCTACAGACCTACAACACGGATAAACCGTTAGCTAACTATCCAAATATAAGCAAAAATGATAACAGCACAAACACAAGCAGAAATAAAATAAACAAACATCATGCTGGCACTCAACCGTTTATTATCTATTATTTAAGTGATTCACATTATTCAATTTAAGTTGTGGCACGAGAATTATTATTAGTTCTCGCCTCCGTTCCTTATCCAACTGGTGTAGGTCTAGCTGACTTCCACTGGTAGCATCACTACAAACCACGTATGGACTAGTCCCGAAAGAAACCCCCAGCGCCCCGCGAGCTACTGAGCAGAATGCCACCGCCCGTTACTCTTAGGCCAAAATATAGGTCGGTAATTATATATCACAACCTATCTCTCTAACATTTCAATCACACACCACCATCATCATTTATACTCATATTTAGCAGTCAGCTAAGTAAGCCCAAAGGACTTACCTGATATACAGCTCGACTCTTTGTAAACCACTCGTTCTGTAAACTGTAGCAACTCAGTTGCCTGTCAAAGGCGATAAGTGTATAGCACACTCTCACGTAGTTAGAAGTCTAAAACTTCTAAGATCGAATGATGTATTCAGACATAACTAGTTACAGTATTAGTTTAGGGTAAAATGACCATTTTACCCTTGGTTCCGATTTTCTCGAAAACCCTACAATTCCTGTCTAACTCCTATTTGAGGTTCTAAATTTATATTCTAACTCCTAAAATTTTATTTGGTTCCAAACTGACATTTTTTCTATGTTTCCATTTTCCGGAAGAATCGTAAAGGTTTAACTTCGGTTCTAAATATAAAATTCTTAACAGCTTATAATAATTCCGAATAAAATTTCTAGATCATCTATGAGGTTCTATCTAACCCTAGGAGGAAAAATTTCTCTAAACTGTTCAGCCATTAATCTTATAATAATTCACAAAGTTGGCTACTTCACTCCAAATTCCTATACTTAACCAAAACTTAAGTTTACCAAAACTGCTCAACTACCTAACTTCGGGAGCTCATAACTTTCAATCCGACCGTTCATTTTTTCCCAAATTTTAATATGCTAAACTACATATATCTGTCTACAACATATCCAAAATTCAATGGTGGATCTTTATCCAAACGCTCAAACATTAATCCTCAACATTGACCATTACTCATGTACTAAGCTGAGTTCAAAAATGAGTATTTCACTTCTATTTCTAGGGCAATCTACTCTACTCTCATTATTATCCCGTTATCATCAAATGGAGCTACAGGAGACTTCAACAAAACTCATTCACTATCCCTCCATTTCCTTGGCTTGGTTTCTATTCATAACAAAACCGAAAACATATATAATCTATACACTTATAACATCTAGAGGGCAAGAATTGGACTGCAGAAGAGAGATGGCTCACCTCTTCAACAGCTATTGGACTGAGGCGCCTTCAAACGGTTCTGGATGGCCTTCTGGCTTCCTCGGCATGTACGCTGGTTGTAGCTGCGGAAGGATTCTTCTTAGCCTGGCTGCTCAGAAGACGTCGAGTGTAGAGGCTGGGTGAGGTTGTCTTCTACGTCGACCAAGATCTCTGTGGTTGCACTACACGATTACAGATCCGACAGGTTGTAGCAAGGGACGAAGGGAAGGAGGAGGCTAGAGGTTTACCTGTTGAGACTGCGTGGGTGAGAGATGTGGCGTGGCCACTGATGTGGTGGTTTTGGCACAAGGTGCTGCTCCGCACAGCAAGGGAATAGGCTCACTTGGTTGTCCAGTGTCGAGGCAGCGGTGTTGAGCGTGACTACGGGTACAGGAAAGAGATGACGCTGCTTCTTCCCACACCAGAGTGGAGGGTGAGAGTAAGGAGATGGCTGGGTTAACGGTCCAGGGGTGCTTGCAGCAACGTCTAGGGAGCCTTGACCGATTGCAGAAATTTCTCGGCGGAGGAGCATCCAACTGCGATGCGAAAGAAGGAGATAGGCTGGGGATCAGGACGAATCTGGATGGTCCTTGGAGTAAAGAGGGGTAGCAGCGTGATTCAAGGAGGCAGTTACGGTAAAGTTGTCTTCCATACTTGCTCAGCCTCACGTGGAAGGAGATCGGCTCTCTTACAAGTTGCCGACAGGAGTATTAAGCTGTTGGGCTGGCGTCTCCACTGGGCTGCTGCACCTCTTCTTCATTGGGCTTCTGTAGTAGGCAGCATCAGGAAGAGAAGGGAGGCCAGGCGGCCCAAAACAAGGTAAGGTGTTGTGTGGTATGGGCTGTAACAAAGCTGCGGACAAGGGAAGAGTGGGCTGAATAAAGTAAGCATCAAAGTGGGCTTGTCAAGGCTTGTCATTGTTTTGTCAAAACATGTCATGGCTTTGTCAAGGCCATGTATGGCCTTGTCATGATCTCGTCATGGTCTCGTCGAACCTCGTCATGGTCTCGTCTTGATCTTGTCAAAAGGACGTCATGACTTTGTCAAGGACAAGCCATGTTATAAACTAGGGTTTGATAGATTAGGGTTTAATATAAAAATCTATCATTTTATGTGAAATAAATTCTACATAAAATGATAAATAATTATAAGAATTAGGATTTGATATAATTCTATCATTTTATGTGAATTAAATTCTACATAAAATGATAAGTAATTATAGGAATTAGAGGTTGATATAATTTTATCATTTTATGTGAAATAGCTTCTACATAAAATGATAAAATTTGTGAAAAAGAATTGCTAGATAAAATGGAAAAACCGTCAACGGCTCAAGGTCCGATTTGATTCGGAATTAAACGGAAATAAAAATTCCGGATATTACATCAGTACCCCCTTAAAATAAGTTTCGTCCCGAAACTTAGGGTAATACAATCCTGATCGGCCTTTAAGGCACCAAATGAGTATCCCGCATATCAAAGTCATCAATAACACACATCCTGACTAAGCACTCAAGCATGAAATAAACAAGCAGTAAGACAACATACACAGATATAGGGTCAACCCTTAACTCGTCGTTCCCTAGATTACAACTATCTTCACAAAGGTCTCTGCAAGGTTATGTCTCATACTATCCATAGTACTCTTGGTAGCCTCGTCGGCTTTTCATAAAACCACTCACTCTGAAATCTTTTCATGTGCATACCTGACAAGTGCCTGCTATCACATTCTAGAGTGGTAACTAGATATCTCACCAGTATCATCCGACTGCACTGCCCGATACTCTAAGTCGATGTCCTAACTTTTGTCTAGCAAGTACCCCTCTAACTGAATCCGCAGAACACTGGGTTACACTCTCCAATAGGGTGAGGAATACTAGTCCTTCACTCACTTTCAACTCCGCTTGTAAGGTCTCACAAGGTTGTCTTACCTAACTCATCTCTAAATCTTTTGATGACCTTCGTGAGGTAATTTATTCCAATTCTTTTCATTCTGATCTTCTGAAAGGTTCCAGTTATCCGATCTAGGATATCCCCCCTTATACGCCTCCCGGTAGTTTACTAAGTGTTTAAGGCTAGTTGTATCATAACTCACTTGGTCTTATTTCATAATATGACTCCGTCATATGGTTCCTCCATTAAAGAACCGTCATCTGCTCATTTTTAGTCTTAAACTTGATATAACTTAACAACTAAAACCCGGTGGTCAATCTTTGTACTCTATCGACGTCATCATATTATTTTATAGATCTCTAGTTCAACTCAAGCTTCTTACGCAGTATCAAGATCTTAGGTGTTATATAATGTATTCACGACAACAACACTAGGCACAAGGTAATCTTACCTCACCATCGTTTGATCATAATTGCTCGATAACTGCTAACACAC
This sequence comes from Fagopyrum homotropicum, assembly GCA_033239125.1. Lineage (NCBI taxonomy): Eukaryota > Viridiplantae > Streptophyta > Magnoliopsida > Caryophyllales > Polygonaceae > Fagopyrum > Fagopyrum homotropicum. The sequence continues at coordinate 136,098,183 of BSWB01000001.1, read as the reverse complement.
CATCAACGTTCCACTCTTATATCCCTCACGTCTATCAGACCGATAATATTTCTCTGGCATGCAACGCAACTCGGATCTGTTCTAATATAAAATTCTTCTTATACTCTACTCTTGAGATTATGTTTTCTATATGTACGAGTATTGGTCTGTAAGTACACTCCCGTAGCTTCCTTTTCTTATCTGTCTTTCGATTCAACTTGATCGTTACTCCCCTTGAGCTTGTTAGTGCAGGCCCTACACAACACCCTTATTACTTCGTTACTTCCTTTCTCATTTCATCAAGAAACTCGTTCTAAAGTACCATGCTAGGTATTAAATTCCAATTTTACTGATATGCCAACATGTGGTTAGGTCGGCATACTCACTTGGATCTATAATGGGGTACCACTCTCTTTCTATACTTCTACGTGCATATACTTTCTCGTCTATCTAGTTGGTGATACAGTTCCTCGACAAAATTCCTGTCACTCCACGTAGCCTATTTCACGTTCCTTCTAAACGAAACGCATTTCACAAATTATCATCGTCTTAAACTCGACACGTCATTTTCAGTACTCCAGAGTTTCTTGTTCTGTGGGTTAGGACTCATCACGCTTTTTCTGCGCTACTTTGATAATTATAAGAACATTTTCTATGTGTCCACAATGATTGACTCTAGAACTCTCCCTCTCAATTACACCATAAGTCCTATCCGGGTGAAATACCAAGTACCTTCCTTACTTGCCTTAAGGAACTAAGATAACGGTTGGAAGACGACCTCTTCCGTTTACTTTTGGAATTCTTCTAACACGGATCCAAATTTCCTAACTCGACTGAAGTTTGATCTTAACCAACCGAGAAGTAACCTCTAGCACGATTCTCTCTATACCTTTAGTTGTCTAAGTAGATTTTCGTTGTCTACTTGAGGAACTCCTCCAAAGCATCGGTATATTTAATTCAATAATCCTCAATCACAGATATCTCTTCTTAACTGTACATAGCTCGTCAATCCCCCAAACAACTCTTGCACGTCCTCAGTTGATGTCGGTCAGTCAATAGTTGACTTATCTCCATTTCCGGAACTTACTTTTCTCATACCTCTTTTGCCGTTGAATTTCCTGGCGGCCACTACTTACTCGAGTTCATCAGTTTATACTCCTTTAGCTCATTCTACATTACAAACTTCCAGTTCTCCCGTGAACTAACTCCATTTCTCGAGTCTAACGGTGTCGTCCATCTGACATCAATGGTCTTTTCTAGGTCTTCCAATATAGCTTGCAATCAAGTCTACAAAACTCTCATGACCTTAACTTCCTTCCACTTGCGGTTTATCTAGTTGGGAATGCTACACACACTCTGTCTTGATTGACATAGAACTTTATCAAAATCATATACTCCTTACTCCTCTAGTTCTTCTTTTATAATCCATCTGTACTAACTGTGATATGCACCCTTTTCCTAGCCAGTAGGCAGTAAATTCTTCACACGCTTCCCTTGGTCTTCAATGACATAAAGGGGGTCCTTTCTGACCGTCTAGTCTTTCTTCTTAAGTTCTTAATTAGGGATCCTTGTTCGAACTCACTCCATGTTATTATCAAGGTGCTAGCACGCGGATCGATTTAGCTTCACATTTGTCGTTGTTGATCTCTTGAAGGGTCCTCTAGACGTCTATAAGATTCTTTCATCATTCTATAGTTATCCTCCTTATCTGATAACCAGTACCACTGGTTGACCCGCACGTGTTATGTCTCAATTATTACTAACTGGTATGTAGTTGACCTTCCATAAGATCACAGACTTATTGTTCTTCTATCTCTTTTGAAGTTTGATAGACTTGGTCAAAATCTATCTCCTCTAGTTTCTTTGTTAATACTCTTTTAGTTTCTTCCACAGTCTGCACTTCTCTTGTTCTCTTGTGAGGTCACTATACTCTTCTGAGTCTAGTCCTAGCATTCATCTGTCGCCAATGAGTTCATCAAGTCTTCCACATTAGCTTGTAAGCGTGTCTTCGCGATTCTCCTTACTTTAGTCATCATCTGTTTGCGGTTCTCTAGTATGAACCGTTAGTGTTGGTAACTTAAATCTCTTTGTAAATGAGAAATTATTGCGGACCCTTGAGTCCACCAAATCACTTTTCCTCATTCTTCCCCTTGTTTAGTTTTGTCTTGATCATGTCGCCTTTATAAAAATTCGTTGTCTCAATTTTAGACTTCTAGTTTCTTGGATACTTATGTCGGACTTTCATTCAAAACTCTCATATCCTTGAAGGACTCCACATGCTTCCATGGTTACAGGATTTATTTCTCGTTATCAAACTCACTCTTTATCTTTGTACCTTATAACTTCTCACAACTGGGTCGACACTCTATCTTCTTTGTACTCTCATGTCCATGCTTGCTTATGGCGGCGTCCGTCTTGATAGTCACGTCCTTTACACCGAAATTCTTGGTTGTACTCCGTTCTATATGATTCTTGTTTCTCCATTTTTATCTCCTTTCTACGCTCTCGTCGTCTCTTGCATGGTTCTTCTAATTCATCTCTCGGCTTCATACGACAAAGCCCCTTGCATGATTCTCAATTTCTTCTATCTAAGCTGACTCGGGAACTTCTTTCTCATCCGGTTGTACTGGCGGTAAAAATTTTCTAAACATCTTTACTGCTTTGCCCACCCGTCCTTCGGATGATTTATAAGTCACCAGGACGTCCATCAGAGTATCATACTAAATCTTGGTCTGAATCCCTTATCTCGTGTGGAAAACTCTTCAAACTCGTTACCGATTTATCATGAGGCGCTAATCGCTTCATGATATCACAACTAAAGAATACAAGATATCCTTTAGGATACTAGCATACTACACACACAGATATATAATTTACACTAAAACCTATCGATATAAGTCTATATACTCACTCACCTATCGTTCCAAGCTGCAGAGATCCACGGAGAACGATGGTGGTCCGACGTACTACTAACCCAACAACCCGACTATGCACGTGTGTTAAAACAGAAATCCGTTTTGAACATCTTAGACCCCTTTCGGGTTCTAGTTATTTTATACACTCGGTCTTTTAGAAGATTTCAAGTGCCATTGTTGCCAACCCAGAGCTCTGATACCATGTTGTAACACCCCAAATTCTCGGAACTCGGGGAGCTACTGGTTAGAACCTCACAATGGGTCCCGACCTTGGTTTAACAACAACATTACTTGGATCTTACAACAAGGCACAAATGTATTTAAAACAATTTCTAAAACATAATATTTTTAATGGTATAAACGTACACATGTGACAGCCTTACAAACAATTATATAAAGATACATAACATGCATGACGTATGGAAGACTCCCCCGTCCCCATCTAATGAGTACGTGGACCCGGCTGACCATCCGTTCCGGATCTCTCTGCAACTGTCTATCTCTACAGACCTACAACACGGATAAACCGTTAGCTAACTATCCAAATATAAGCAAAAATGATAACAGCACAAACACAAGCAGAAACAAAATAAACAAACATCATGCTGGCACTCAACCGTTTATTATCTATTATTTAAGTGATTCACATTATTCAATTTAAGTTGTGGCACGAGAATTATTATTAGTTCTCGCCTCCGTTCCTTATCCAACTGGTGTAGGTCTAGCTGACTTCCACTGGTAGCATCACTACAAACCACGTATGGACTAGTCCCGAAAGAAACCCCCAGCGCCCCGCGAGCTACTGAGCAGAATGCCACCGCCCGTTACTCTTAGGCCAAAATATAGGTCGGTAATTATATATCACAACCTATCTCTCTAACATTTCAATCACACACCACCATCATCATTTATACTCATATTTAGCAGTCAGCTAAGTAAGCCCAAAGGACTTACCTGATATACAGCTCGACTCTTTGTAAACCACTCGTTCTGTAAACTGTAGCAACTCAGTTGCCTGTCAAAGGCGATAAGTGTATAGCACACTCTCACGTAGTTAGAAGTCTAAAACTTCTAAGATCGAATGATGTATTCAAACATAACTAGTTACAGTATTAGTTTAGGGTAAAATGACCATTTTACCCTTGGTTCCGATTTTCTCGAAAACCCTACAATTCCTGTCTAACTCCTATTTGAGGTTCTAAATTTATATTCTAACTCCTAAAATTTTATTTGGTTCCAAACTGACATTTTTTCTATGTTTCCATTTTCCGGAAGAATCGTAAAGGTTTAACTTCGGTTCTAAATATAAAATTCTTAACAGCTTATAATAATTCCGAATAAAATTTCTAGATCATCTATGAGGTTCTATCTAACCCTAGGAGGAAAATTTTCTCTAAACTGTTCAGCCATTAATCTTATAATAATTCACAAAGTTGGCTACTTCACTCCAAATTCCTATACTTAACCAAAACTTAAGTTTACCAAAACTGCTCAACTACCTAACTTCGGGAGCTCATAACTTTCAATCCGACCGTTCATTTCTTCCCAAATTTTAATATGCTAAACTACATATATCTGTCTACAACATATCCAAAATTCAACGGTGGATCTTTATCCAAACGCTCAAACATTAATCCTCAACATTGACCATTACTCATGTACTAAGCTGAGTTCAAAAATGAGTATTTCACTTCTATTTCTAGGGCAGTCTACTCTACTCTCATTATTATCCCGTTATCATCAAATGGAGCTACAGGAGACTTCAACAAAACTCATTCACTATCCCTCCATTTCCTTGGCTTGGTTTCTATTCATAACAAAACCGAAAACATATATAATCTATACACTTATAACATCTAGAGGGCAAGAATTGGACTGCAGAAGAGAGATGGCTCACCTCTTCAACAGCTATTGGACTGAGGCGCCTTCAAACGGTTCTGGATGGCCTTCTGGCTTCCTCGGCATGTACGCTGGTTGTAGCTGCGGAAGGATTCTTCTTAGCCTGGCTGCTCAGAAGACGTCGAGTGTAGAGGCTGGGTGAGGTTGTCTTCTACGTCGACCAAGATCTCTGTGGTTGCACTACACGATTACAGATCCGACAGGTTGTAGCAAGGGACGAAGGGAAGGAGGAGGCTAGAGGTTTACCTGTTGAGACTGCGTGGGTGAGAGATGTGGCGTGGCCACTGATGTGGTGGTTTTGGCACAAGGTGCTGCTCCGCACAGCAAGGGAATAGGCTCACTTGGTTGTCCAGTGTCGAGGCAGCGGTGTTGAGCGTGACTACGGGTACAGGAAAGAGATGACGCTGCTTCTTCCCACACCAGAGTGGAGGGTGAGAGTAAGGAGATGGCTGGGTTAACGGTCCAGGGGTGCTTGCAGCAACGTCTAGGGAGCCTTGACCGATTGCAGAAATTTCTCGGCGGAGGAGCATCCAACTGCGATGCGAAAGAAGGAGATAGGCTGGGGATCAGGACGAATCTGGACGGTCCTTGGAGTAAAGAGGGGTAGCAGCGTGATTCAAGGAGGCAGTTACGGTAAAGTTGTCTTCCATACTTGCTCAGCCTCACGTGGAAGGAGATCGGCTCTCTTACAAGTTGCCGACAGGAGTATTAAGCTGTTGGGCTGGCGTCTCCACTGGGCTGCTGCACCTCTTCTTCATTGGGCTTCTGTAGTAGGCAGCATCAGGAAGAGAAGGGAGGCCAGGCGGCCCAAAACAAGGTAAGGTGTTGTGTGGTATGGGCTGTAACAAAGCTGCGGACAAGGGAAGAGTGGGCTGAATAAAGTAAGCATCAAAGTGGGCTTGTCAAGGCTTGTCATTGTTTTGTCAAAACATGTCATGGCTTTGTCAAGGCCATGTATGGCCTTGTCATGATCTCGTCATGGTCTCGTCGAACCTCGTCATGGTCTCGTCTTGATCTTGTCAAAAGGACGTCATGACTTTGTCAAGGACAAGTCATGTTATAAATTAGGGTTTGATAGATTAGGGTTTAATATAAAAATCTATCATTTTATGTGAAATAAATTCTACATAAAATGATAAATAATTATAAGAATTAGGATTTGATATAATTCTATCATTTTATGTGAATTAAATTCTACATAAAATGATAAGTAATTATAGGAATTAGAGGTTGATATAATTTTATCATTTTATGTGAAATAGCTTCTACATAAAATGATAAAATTTGTGAAAAAGAATTGCTAGATAAAATGGAAAAACCGTCAACGGCTCAAGGTCCGATTTGATTCGGAATTAAACGGAAATAAAAATTCCGGATATTACAAAGCTGACCTTTTTAAGAAATTAAATCGGGCTCCCTAACTTTAGGTATAATTGCAAATGTTACCCACTACTTTGTATTTACAGTATTTACCCAGATTTTTAGAATGTATCAATTATACCCCCTGTTGGACTTAATTACAGTTTTGCCCTAAAGTTTTATATTCTGAAAATGCCCATGTTTATATAAGTGTATAAATTGCCCCGGAAAATATAATTGCGGATTTTAAACTTGGGTTTTACTTCAAGTTCTAGTCTTGTATCTTCTTAGACGATGTTTTATGTCATTGTGTATAATCATGGTTTTGACCCAAAGTTTATTTAGGGAAATGGCCAAACTTCGAGAGTTTCTTAGTTGTCCGGAAAGTTGTTTTGGTTTTGACCCGTATTTATAAATTGTTGTGATCACCCCGGAAAATGTTTTGCGAGTTTTACATTTGTTTTGAAAGCGGGGCTTCCTTAGAGTTTTATATGCGTTAATCTCCCTTCCAAAATTAGCGTTTAAGCTAATTTTGTGTAGCTTTGGTTTTAGGTCCGGAAGTGCCCCGATAAAGGCCTAACGAGTCCAAGTTCAACATCCGTCTTGACGTCATGTGAGTATTCTCTTCCTCGATTTAGTTATGTTTAGTATTAGTATCATGCTAGGTTGGATAATCTAGCATAACTTAGAGTGAATGTCAAGTAGTGGTCATGAACCTTAGGTGAGTTTTGAGGATTTATGATCGTTATAAAGCTTGAGGTGTTATTATCTTGTGAGGATTGTAAGGCATTGAGTGTTTGGTTGATCTTGTGAGCTTATGAGGATTGAGATTATGGTTATATGTTTGTTGAGATTATGGTGACTAGGACGAGAGTATCCTAGCATGTGTTGTGATGCTTATGACTTTGTGAGATCGTGAGGATTAGGAGGTTGTTATCCTATCATGGTTATAATTTATGATCTTGCGAGATCATTAGGACTAGAAGTCTTAGAACTTCTAGCATGAGAGAGAGATGTTGATCGTGTGTCTTTTGACAGGCATTGAGTGTCTTCTTGCGGGAAGCTGAGAGCGGGATATAGCGGGATTATCTTTGGGACGAGGTAAGTCCCCGGACTTACTTAGCTCGTATTCCTTGTATTAGCGTTGATGTGTGTTTAGTGGCGTGTGTTTATTGTTTATGTTATAACAACTAAACCGGAAATAGGATTACCGACCTTTATATATTATTTTGGCCCAAGTGTATGATAACGGGCGGTGACATCATCTGCCTAGCTCTTGCGAGAGTCTAGGAGGTTCTTGGCGAATAGCCCGTGCTGGTTAGACGGTCGGAGGCATCCGCACCGTTCCATGCCGGTAAGTAGGGACCGAGGCGGGACCACGGTGGTCTCGTGTCACAAAACTAAGTTGAATTAGAACGGGATATGACTTAATAATAAAAAGATAATAAACCGGAATTGTGTGCTTTGAGAATGTTGTGTGTTTATGATGATTTACTTGTGTTTGTGCCTTTCCCATTGATTCTAATGCTTCGAATATGAGCTAACGGTTTTATACCGATTGTTGTAGATTGCCTTGCTGGTTAGGAATGCGGCCGAGAGATCCGGAAGGGTGGACAGCCGGGGTCCGTACATTTTAGGAGTGGGTTTTGGTTAGAGTCGAGTTTGTATATTATTCATGTTTATTGTATATCGCGTGGTGGCATTTGGCCATTGGTGTTGCATATCGGTTGAAGTCTTTTGTTGTCTTTTTTTTGGGTTTCCTTACATTGCATAAAATGTATTTTGGTTTTGGCCTTTATTTGTGCCTTGTTGCAAGATCCGGTGAAATTGTTGTCAAGCTAAGGGTCGGGACCATTGTGAGGTCTCAACCCGTAGCGCCCCAAGTCCCGCGGATTCGTGGTGTTACAAAAGTGGTATCAGAGCCCTAGGTTGACAACAATGGCACTCGCAATCTTCTAAAGGCTGAATAAGGAATAAACAGAACCCCACGGGTTCTGAGTTTTCGTTTTCAAATCACATGCATGAGTCAGGGTAGAATGTACGGACCACCACTCCTTCCGCGGATCTCAGCAGCTTAGTTTATTGGATTTTGATATGTATATGTATAGATATGGATATGAGGTTTGTAGTTATGCATGATGGAATTGATGTGTATCTTTGTGGATTGTAGTTGCATGATGGACATGATTTATGTGTATACTTGTATATGTGGATGATTATGTGTTTTGGCCCTTGTATGGTTATGATGGATTTCTGGATGTGTTATACTAGTAGTAATATGGACATAAGACTTATATAGTCGTATATACGGATTCTTATTATATATAGTAGTAGCATATGGAGTTACGGGACCTAATAGAAAAGATGATAAGTATAGTATCATCACCTTTAAAGACGATGTAGTTGCCTTGGGATAACGTTCATAGTGGAGGAGTACACTCAATTATCGAGTTGAGCATTTCGTGTTAACAAACACAATGGCGTTCTCGGATTCCCTTAAAAGTATGTCGAAGAGGAGGATTAGAGATGACATAAACGAAGGACAAATGAGTAGAAAGAAGAACTCGAGAAGACTTAAGAGAAATCAAGATGGAAGCAATACATGAAAAGTGAGCAACATTAAAGTGTAGATGCGGTTCTAAAGAGGTCATGATCGAACGACGACGAGACCAAGGGAGAAAACGAACTTAGGTTCTTCAAGAAGAAGCGTGAACAACTAAAGATGTAAATCGAGTAGGAGATGAGTACATTCTTGCAAGGTTGAAGGTGGTATTCCATTAAGATGTGAAGTTTCTTTAGGCGCTCCTAAGCATTGGAGTCAAGACGAAAAGAGTTATCGAACCATTTGCTAAAGATTTAAGATACCGTAAGTTAAGCTTACGAGGTACCAATAAGTGAAGTGTCAACATTACTTAGAGTTACGAGAAGAAGGGCATGGTGGGGATTCACATGGAGTTGACCGGTTTCCGTTATGATGATAAGAAACGCAACAATGAGCTTTTAGTTATGAAAAGACGTATGATGTCAACCAAGAGAAACGCAAGCAGTTACTGAGTAACGTTAGAGATTTGAGAAGACACACTTACGAGATATCATGAGGCGCGGTTAAGCCTATGAAGGCGAGTTATACGGCGTACAAGGCCGGAAAAAGTATGGCTACCTTATGGAAGAGAAAGAAAGCATGAAACATGGAAAGAGCTAATGGAGTTTAAGGCAGAGTACCTCGAGGAGGATAGCTTTCGGGAGAATAGTGACACGAAGTATAGAAGAATGGTAAGTCGTCGACCTTAGAGAAGGTCAACTTTAAGCTGACCGGCGACAACCAAGAACGCACGTGTGCGGGTTGTCTATTGATGAGTGTAGATAAAAAGAGTAGTCAAGACTATGACTTGAAGGAACGGTAACAAGAACTTGGAATATTCCCGGTGGTTCAATGTCAGCAATAAGGAGTTATATTAATGGAAGTGCAAATGTTATAATCAAGTAACATTGATGGGTTCAAGCATATGATTGTAACTGACCTCCCGGGGAGTGATTGTAATATTCATACACGACCTTCTTAGGTCATGGGATTGACATGGGGGAATGACACGGATTTGAACTCTTAAAGATTGATTAAGGTGAAAAGAACTAGAAGAAGTAAGGGGAAAGTGAGACTTCTATTGTTGTTATGCGTAAAGGGGATGCATGGTGTGCTTGTTCTAATGAACGGATGATATGTCTTCGCAAGCAAAAGTTGTGTCAAAATCTTCTAGATTCAAGAAGAGAAGCCATAGTGGTTATAGCATGAAACGGAGGATCTGAATTTTTAGCAACGCTTCAAGCTAGAGTTGATGGCATTAGCACTTGGGAAGTAATGTGTTGGGTTTTCGATGATTGTGGTTGGGGAATTTTGCCTAGCGTTCTCCACGGGGCATACTAGTACGGTTGTGAGATTGTTCATAGAATACCAAGAGCTGCTTAAGGTGACCAACAAGAGTAAAAGAAGACCAAAGTTTTGAAGTTGGTTGTCGACAAGAGATGTACAAAAAGTACATGGAAGATTGAGGTTAGAACCTCTACCGTCGGTTGACTTTACAAAAGGAAAGTGAAGTATAATTTCTACTTCAAGAAAGGATGTCTACGGTGAAAGCTTATGTATATTACGAAGAGCTCCTCCCATATGTTGGGATGTCGCGGAAAGTGAAGAAGATAAGGTCAATTGTTTTGAAACACGGTTAAGTCTTGCAGTTTGGACCCTTATGGCTGCACATAAGTGAGAAACCCTAGAAGATTTTTACAATCATGTCATCTAAGAGGGAGAATAAGATTAAGATAAATGAATACTTAAATAAGGCTACAAGAGTCAGGAGACTCGAGCAAGTCTCTCGAGTTCAAGAGATGACGGATATTGGAAAGAAGACGGTAAACATTGTAGCTAAAGATGGAACAATATACGTGTTTAAAGGACGTCACCCCAACATATCGAGATAAATCCTTAATATCATGACCACTTGTAAAGTGATAAGACAAGATTGTGTCGATTATTACGATATGTGACGGGAAGAGAAAAGATGAAATCGAATATATCACGGATTCCAATACTTCAGAATGTGAAATTTTCCACTAAGGTCAAGCTTGATTTAATTCCGATGTCTAAGGCGCAGTATGGAATAACACTTGTGCAGAGACATGAGTTGTGGAAGCAAGTGAAAGAGGAATTGCGAGAACTTAGTGATAAGATTTCATTAGAATTAGCGAAATGCCATAGAGAACACCAGTTTGCGAAAAGAGAGACGATTATCTCCGCTTGTACATCAATTACCGTTAGCCGAACCAGATAACAACGAAGAACGAGTATCCCTCACCACGGATAGATGATCTACTCGATCGGTTACAAGGGTCGGTAGTCTCTTCTAAGAATGATTTAAGGTTTTATTGTCACCAATTGAGAAGTCGAGAGTGGGATACTGCAAACACGGCACCCCAGACGAACCATGGTCACTACGAGCTGTAGAGATTCTAAATGGGCTTATTAATGCCCTAAATAAGATATTTCGGTCTACTCTCGAAGAAGAGAGAAGTTGTATGACAAGTTATCTCGGGATGAAAACCCCGAAGGACGTGAAAGAAGTTACAAGTTTCCTTAGATGTGCTGGTCATTACCGGATTTGTGGAGAGATTCTCCAAGTATCACCATCTATGGCTAACCTACTCTGGATGACAATGAAGTATTGGGTGAGACGAAAATGGACCACGGAGATGTTCAGAGTTAAGAGGAGATTCATTGGTGCAACTGTTTTGAATTTGCCTCGAGATATGATGGGTTTGAAGTGTACAAGTGATTCTCCAAGACAAGGTTTTGATTGAGTATTGAGGAACGAGATAAAAGTAATAGCATACATGTCTTGTTACTAGAAATAGTATGGAGTAATGTGCTTCCTTTGTTACTTGGAACTTGCAATAAGCATTGCAAAAATGTAAGGTCAAAGTTCGGTTTGACAAGAACCAAAGCCAACGGTGTAAATTGGAAGTTCGATTGTTTTTGTTAGAGACAAGCAAAGAAGAAACATGATATAATGGATGTATTGAGAAAGATCCGAGGATAAAGTTGAGTTCCGATATATTGAATCTTTTTGAGATCTTAACGTGAGTTGAGAAATTGGTTTACTAGTTGGCATGGCCGCCAAAAGAAGAGGGTGATCACCCGGTGTTTCATGTGCATCAGTCAAGGGAGTACATACAGGACTCGAGACGTGTGGTACGTCGTGATGATCTAGTAGAGACGAGGAGCCGATGAGGACACTTGGGAGACAGATGATAGTATGTTTGGTTGACTTTTATGTTGAGTTAGTAGCATCAATATAATCGACGGGTTAGACCTAGTTCTTCTCTTAGTTGAGCTATGTGCATGTGTGATATTATGTGTAGTTTGTGTCCGGTGCGAGAATGTGTGGTATGACCTGTTATATCTTGTGGGATAGTCCGAGTGGAATGTGTGTATAGACTGGAAGGTTTAAGCCTTCTTAGTTTGAAATTTCATACCTCGGCCTTAAGGACCTAGAAGTACGACACATAGCAAGTTTCGGGACGAAACTTGTTTTTAGGGAGATCTGATGTAACGCCCCAATTTTAGGCGCGTTTGCGATTTTTTTTCTCCGGCTGTTATCGATATTTTAATAGCGTATGTATTTTATTTAAAAGTATTTTTAAGGCGTAAAATGTTTTTCCCGAGTATAATTATGTTTTGGTTTATTTTCGGAAAAAAGGGCGGAAAGTTTTCCGATCAAAAAAATCCCGTTCCGGTTGTTTTGATCGGGTTTATGTTAAATCTCGATCTTTTTTTTTCTTTTTCTTTTTATTTATTTTCCCTCCTCCCTATCCTGATGGCGTGTAGTTGCTGCTTGGCTGCCTAGATCTCAATGCAGCCTAGACCCCTACCCTGACCCTTTGGTTGCTTGGCTCTTTCTCACGCAACCCTCCCCCATCAATCACTCTCTGTACCTCACACTCAACCCCTCTTTTCATTCACTCAAACAAGGAGAAGCAGGAAACACTCACCTCTCCCTCCATCTTGGTGACCGGCAACGCCAGGCCGAAAGCAACCGGAACCACCTCACGAGCCTTAATCCAAACCGGACCTATTTCCCCTGCTGCTTGCATAGATTCGCCGGAGGGCCACACTGTTGGTGCTGCCCTTGCCTTCAACCGCTGTTGCACGACACTGGAGGACCACCCTTCACCTCCGCCAGCATCTTCCTCCCTGCCGTCGAGTCGCCGGAGTGCCCTCGCCACTAGTAACCACCACCTCTCCTTTGGCCGCCCTGATGAAACCGCCGGAGACTGGTGCCGCCTTCGTCCCTCTCTTCTTCCCTTCCCTATCTGATCTCTTCTCTCGAACTTCTGTCGAGTCCACCGGAAGCGGGACCTACTGCTTCTAGAAACAGAACGCAGAGGGAGAGGCTCCGCCTTGGACCCCACGAGCCTGGCTGCAGCCTGCTTCCGCTGTCATCGCCTCGCCCTGCCGGCCGGAGCCCTGCGCAGTCGCCGCCACCTCCCTTGCAAGCTTCCTCTCCTTCTGCGTGTTGATTAGGGTTGAAGATGACCTTTTTAAGAAATTAAATCGGGCTCCCTAACTTTAGGTATAATTGCAAATGTTACCCACTACTTTGTATTTACAGTATTTACCCAAATTTTTAGAATGTATCAATTATACCCCCTGTTGGACTTAATTACAGTTTTGCCCCAAAGTTTTATATTCTGAAAATGCCCATGTTTATATAAGTGTATAAATTGCCCCGGAAAATATAATTGCGGATTTTAAACTTGGGTTTTACTTCAAGTTCTAGTCTTGTATCTTCTTAGACGATGTTTTATGTCATTGTGTATAATCATGGTTTTGACCCAAAGTTTATTTAGGGAAATGGCCAAACTTCTAGAGTTTCTTAGTTGTCCGGAAAGTTGTTTTGGTTTTGACCCGTATTTATAAATTGTTGTGATCACCCCGGAAAATGTTTTGCGAGTTTTACATTTGTTTTGAAAGCGGGGCTTCCTTAGAGTTTTATATGCGTTAATCTCCCTTTCAAAATTAGCGTTTAAGCTAATTTTGTGTAGCTTTGGTTTTAGGTCCGGAAGTGCCCCGATAAAGGCCTAACGAGTCCAAGTTCGACATCCGTCTTGACGTCATGTGAGTATTCTCTTCCTCGATTTAGTTATGTTTAGTATTAGTGTCATGCTAGGTTGGATAATATAGCATAACTTAGAGTGAATGTCAAGTAGTGGCCATGAACCTTAGGTGAGTTTTGAGGATTTATGATCGTTATAAAGCTTGAGGTGTTATTATCTTGTGAGGATTGTAAGGCATTGAGTGTTTGGTTGATCTTGTGAGCTTATGAGGATTGAGATTATGGTTATATGTTTGTTGAGATTATGGTGACTAGGACGAGAGTATCCTAGCATGTGCTGTGATGCTTATGACTTTGTGAGATCGTGAGGATTAGGAGGTTGTTATCCTATCATGGTTATAATTTATGATCTTGCGAGATCATTAGGACTAGAAGTCTTAGAACTTATAGCATGAGAGAGAGATGTTGATCGTGTGCCTTTTGACAGGCATTGAGTGTCTTCTTGCGGGAAGCTGAGAGCGGGATATAGCGGGATTATCTTTGGGACGAGGTAAGTCCCCGGACTTACTTAGCTCGTATTCCTTGTATTAGCGTTGATGTGTGTTTAGTGGCGTGTGTTTATTGTTTATGTTATAACAACTAAACCGGAAATAGGATTACCGACCTTTATATATTATTTTGGCCCAAGTGTATGATAACGGGCGGTGACATCATCTGCCTAGCTCTTGCGAGAGTCTAGGAGGTTCTTGGCGACTAGCCCGTGCTGGTTAGACGGTCGGAGGCATCCGCACCGTTCTATGCCGGTAAGTAGGGACCGAGGCGGGACCACGGTGGTCTCGTGTCACAAAACTAAGTTGAATTAGAACGGGATATGACTTAATAATAAAAAGATAATAAACCGGAATTGTGTGCTTTGAGAATGTTGTGTGTTTATGATGATTTACTTGTGTTTGTGCCTTTCCCATTGATTCTAATGCTTCGAATATGAGCTAACGGTTTTATACCGATTGTTGTAGATTGCCTTGCTGGTTAGGAATGCGGCCGAGAGATCCGGAAGGGTGGACAGCCGGGGTCCGTACATTTTAGGAGTGGGTTTTGGTTAGAGTCGAGTTTGTATATTATTCATGTTTACTGTATATCGCGTGGTGGCATTTGGCCATTGGTGTTGCATATCGGCTGAAGTCTTTTGTTGTCTTTTTTTTGGGTTTCCTTACATTGCATAAAATGTATTTCGGTTTTGGCCTTTATTTGTGCCTTGTTGCAAGATCCGGTGAAATTGTTGTCAAGCTAAGGGTCGGGACCATTGTGAGGTCTCAACCCGTAGCGCCCCGAGTCCCGCGGATTCGGGGTGTTACATAAAGTCTTTGATGTGATGTTGGTAGGAAGAGAACTTAGGAATGAGGGATATAATAGTATCATTAAGACTGCCCAAATTAAACTCACCTCTCTACCAACCTTGAATGTAAGTAGTGACATCAAGCCCTATAATGTTCCAGACGTGCTTAAAAAAATCCATCACGATGAAACCCATCTAGCCCAAACGCAGACCATGGTTTAGAGTGCCTAATGGCCTGAGTGACTTTAGGCTCGATATATGTGATGACATTCTCAATATTAGAGTAACTAGTGTAATCCTGTGCTTTGCACGGAATTTATGGAAAAAAATAACAAAAAATTATAAATTTTAATAAATATTATAATTAAAAAGTATATGAAAAGTGGTTTATGATAAATATAATGTATTGGAATTTTTACTAATTTAAAATAAAAGTTTGAAATAAAATTTACCAAATCTATTATATAGGAAAGAAATAGATGAGATTTTGTTTATCAAAATTAAAATATATTTAGATGAATATATCAATTAGTTATATACTGCCTTTTTAGATTAGTAAAATTTTAAACATAAACTATATTGTAGTTAATAAAAGATATATAATTAATTATTAAAATAAATATAATAGATAAAATATAACAAATAGTAAAACGTAAATTATGAGAAAATGACACGTGTCATCCAATGGATAAGAAAATGACATGTTGCTTGGAGGGCTTTTACTTTAATAGTAGTGTATTACCCGCACTTTGTGTGGGTTGAATTTTAATAAATATTTAATACTTAAAAATTTATATGTATATTTTTGTAAAATAAAAATCCGGAGAATGAAATTATTATCATTATTATGATTTTTAATTCTCTTTTAAGTATTTATCTCTTCTAATTAACTATATTTTCAAATTGATTTGTTAAGATATGCTTGTTGGTAAAAAAAAATCCGTAAAAGTTTTAAAACTATTTTTATAAAACTATTTATTTAAATATTTTTAAAAAAATTTAGAAATCAATTTATATAAACATTTAGAAATCACTTTTTAAAATAACTTTTTAGGCTTCGAGAAACATGATTTTGACACGTGGTAATAGAGCTTCTGCTTTAATAGATATAAGATATAGTATATAGATATATAGATAGGAAACAATAACATTTTGGGTGGAAGAATCATCCTCAACCCAAGTACCATCTTTAGAGATTTTATTATATCTATTTGTAACAATGGCATATTGATGAAAATAAGCAGAGCATCACGTAGCTTTTGGGATCGGGATCGGGATCTCAGAGAGCACTCATCATTATTCCACCATAAGCATAATCCACCACAAAGTCCTCAACTAGAAATGTTATTACCACTAGTAAATCCACATAACTGGTCTTTAGGGCAAGACTATTAATTGGCTTAGCGGATTTAACTTTTCCATACAATTATTTTAAGTTCTTAAGTTTAAAGTTGCGTACATGTGAACATATATATATATATATGTGTGTTTAGTAAATTAGTTATACTTATTCCCTATTTAAGGTAGATTTTACCTTGTTTATTTAATAAGATTTTTGATTTGATCAAATCTAAACAAAACGGATGAAGTCTGATTTAATTAGTTAAAATATAATTAATTATGTAGTAACTAAATAAAATTAATCCAATTATAATATAATTTGAATAGGTTATAACAAATCTAAACAAATTTGATTTGAAAAGAATCTAAACAAACCTAATGCACATAAAAGATCTTGATCCGTTTGAATAAATTATAATAAATATGAGCAAAAATGGATGTTAACAAATCTAAATAAATCTAATTCGATTAAATAAAATATAATCAACCAATTAAATTAGGATAACAGTGAAGAGGTGCGACTTAATAAATCATAATAAATATGGTGCCCTGTAGCGACAACGTCACCAATAGTCGACGCGTAGCGACATGGTGAGGTGGCTTCACGAATAGTCGACGCGTAATATTGAAATGATGTGGATGCAAGTTGTTGTGTCAAGTGTTGATTTATAATTGTGCTTTGATATGTAATATACATAATAAGTAATAGATGAAACACCTATACCTCCTACACAAATTCACTAGTAAAAACCGATTTTATCTTACTTTTTTAAATGAATCCTACACTATTTTCACGTTATTATTTAGGAATATAATAAATTATATTACCAATTTAAAAACATATTCACATTTTTTTAATAATAGATCATAAAATATCATTTTTGAAAAAAATAAAATGTTTACGATCCTTATGTTCACATCTGAACCACCTATAATTATATATAAATATTACATTTAACCAAATTTTAATGCATATTAGTAAGCCATTTTGTTAAATAAATGTTGTAACGATATCAATGAGACGGAGAGTTCTTCACCTATCTCCATCTCAATCCGTTTAGCATATGCTCTCTGTAAGATCCTAGGTTTTTGCCTTCACCGCCCCTGCGGCTGATGAGATCCGCCCCTGCGGTTGATGAGATCCGCCCATGCGGATTTGCGACAGATCGCGCCGATCTATTTTCGTTCGTTTTATCTTTCTTCCATAGATAGAATATCCAATATTCTATCTTATGAACCGGTTTCCTTGTTTTCTTTCTAACCCTAGACGCCATTTCCATCTAGCGTTCCAGTCCTCCCTATATATTCTCTTCCTTCTCTCCTTTTTCCCGTTCTTTGCTATCGTCTTCGAACCCTAGAGAGCTGCAATCGTCCTTTGCTTCCTGCAACTTCGCTGAACGTGTAAGTTCATTCCTTCCTGGTTCTTCCTCACGTTCTTACAATGTTGCATGTCTTCTCCTTCTGTTTTGGTTTCTTCCTTGCATTCTTTTCTTTTCTTCTTCTCCAAGGATCAAACATGAGCCTTGATTCTTGTGGAGTGTTCCGTTGTTGATCCTTCGTTGTTCTCAAGCTCTCTGGAGTTGAGTCTTGACGTGTTGGAACCAAAGGTTCAAGCTTTGGTTGCCTTGCTGTGAGTTCGGTCGAAGAGGAATCCCGACAGAGCTTCTGTCAGTGCAGCCGCCCTTGCGCCTGCACTAGTCGCCCCTTTGTGTTGCCGCCCCTGCGTCTCTGTCAACCGCCCCTGCGGTTTTCTCTGTTGTGACTCCCGTCTTTGGTGAGTTGCTTCCTTCCTTCCTTTCCTCGTTCCTTCCTTGGTTCCTTGTGTTTGTTCCTTGTCCCCTGAGTTGCTGTAAGACTAGGGTTGATCCCTTAGCTTGTGGAGATCTCTTAGAGATCGTTGAGCCTAGAAGTTATAGACTTCTAGCAGCCGTTTTGTTCTTGATCCATGTTGCTTGTTTGTACAGGCTTTCCTTGCTCCTTTCCTGAGTAAAAATGAGCTTTCTCCTGAGTTGTTCCTGAGTTGTGTTGATCTTTTGGTTTACCTTCGAGTGAGTTTTATTCCGCGTATTAGTTGGATTGTATTGGCTTGTTTGTGTTGTTTATTCATGTTAATGGATAACTGGAAATAGGATTCACCCTTTTATAACATTAATTGGCCCAAGTGTATTATAACCGGACAGTCACCACTTGTCTAGTTCCACAGGAGACTAGAATGTGCTCTTGCAACCCAGACCCGTAGGTAACGGATAGTACTGATCTATTCCTATTGGTAGACGGAAGTGGAGGCGAGTTTCGGGAGATTCCCGTGTGACAAAAGAAGTTGAATTAGTAATGGATAACCTTAATGAAAGATAATAACCGGTTGATGTGTGAGCATGCTATGTGTTTTCTTTACCTTATGTGTGTTTGTGCCTTTGCACTCTTGCTTATACCTAGAATGTTAGCTAACGGTTTATACCGTCGTTGTAGATGTTCCGCAGGTTCAGGATGCTGCTGAGTGATCCGGATGGTGTGGTCAGCCGGGGTTCCCGTATGTTATAGGACAGGTTCGGGGTTTTTGTTTCGTTTGTTGTTTCCTTTTGCTTTGAACCCGGCTGTGGAGTTTTGTGTTTTCTTTTGGTTTAAACCTTTGGTTTTATTTTGAGTTTTGGTTTTCATTTGTTTGTGCCTTGTTGTAAGATCTGTTTGCTGTTGTTACTCTGAGGGTCGGGACCCATTGTGCGGTCCTAACCCGTAGCGCTTCAAGTTCCCAGAACTTGGGGTGTTACACTCTCATTCTTCGATTGAAAATTGAAATTTATCTTTGTTTTTGTCAAAAATCGATCTCAACATTTAAAAAATCTCCATTCATGGAATCATGTTTACTTTCCTCTATTCTATCATTGCATGATTCATACCAAATTACCATATAAACTAGTTAATTGAATGATGAACAAACATTTTATTATTTCCAAGAAATCACTTCTTAGGAGGAAATTAAACAAGGCATTTCATCCAAGCTTTTTCCTAACAACAAACGATCTGAAATTCAAACGGAAAACATTGGAAAACGACGGTTTCATTTAGATGGAGGGTCGTCGACACATTCCTCATCGTCACGAAGGGGGAAACGGACGCCGGAGGAGGCCGAACAGTTTGGGCAAATAGGGTAATCCTCAGACAGCATGAGGTAAAGGAAACAAGTGGTGCACACTGCTATCACCAAAGGCCTAGGCGTCTTCGGTTCACGGTTACGGCTGCTACAGTCGGAGGTGACGTCTTTCATACTTTCATCAATGGAAACACATGACTTTGCCGGCGATATCTCAGATGACCCCTCCATCGACAGTTCCTAACACAGAAACTATATATATAATTCCCATTTTTAAACGAAATTGTATTGTTTGTTGTAACTACTAAGATAAGTATAATCATATATGATTAGATTAATGCATAGGAGACAATTAAGAAGAGTTAGGGTATACCTGAACAAGGTGGCCGGAGATCGTGATTGGACTAATGCAAGTGTTGTGAAAGAAGAGATGGTTTGAGTATGAGACTTGCATGTGAAAGTGATGAGTATTTATAGGTGAGTGATTACTAGTGCCGTCAACAAATATGGCTAACAACATAATAAAATAATTTTGAAAAATACTAACCGTCGTTGAACCAAAATTTACATATTTGCAACATCCAACCACCCGCAATTATATCTATTAATATTAGATTTTCAAACTTTTAATGCAAGTCGAGTAAGCCATTATGTTAGGCAGTTGTATGTAACGGCGTCAACGGTGCAAAGAGTTTCTTACCGGACTACCATCCTTGTTCATTTAGTATAATGTCATTGTTCTTGGAAATTAAAAACCGTCATCGTCCCGTCAAACATCCACCTCACCGTGAAAACTCCGCTCTTGTCTACCCTTCTTTATTTTATAATTTTACGATTTCTCTCTATTAACTCATTGTCAAATTACTTAATAATTTACAATTAGGTATCATATACAATAGTTAATCGAACGATCATTATATTTTGATAGGTGAAATAAAAAATGAAAACAACACAAAAAAGATAAAATGAGTGAAACACTAATACATTGTGTAAAAAACGGTATCATCAATATTGTACTAGCAACATGTAGCATCGAACTAAGAAAAAAAATTATTTACTTAATTAGAAATCATCATCTTATTAGGAAACATTTTATTATGTTTATGAAAGATAAATGACAAGATAAAAATTGCACAAAATAGTTTCACAATTTTTTTCTTCTCATAACTTGTTTATAAATCACAATTATATATTAAAATTAGTTTAACATTTGTTATGGCCGACTAGACTTTATTTAAATATAAAATAAAAAAATATTTATTATAAATAACGTTGGATTACATGTCACCCACCAAGTTGTGGGAACTCGTAGCGTTACGGGTTAGAACCTCACAATTGGTCCCGACCCTTAGAGTAGCAACGATACAACGAATCTTACAACAAGGCACACACAAACGAAAACCAAAACTCAATATAAAACCAAAGGTTCAAAACAAAGGGAAGCGTAAAAGACTCGTAGCCGAGTTCAAATAAAAGGGAAACAACAACTGAAATATAAACCTGATCCCGTCCTATAATGTGCGGGAACCCCGGCTGACCACACCATCCGGATCACTCAGCAGCATCCTGAACCTATGGAACATCTACAACATCGGTATAAACCGTTAGCTAACATTCTAGATATCAGAAAGAACGTAAATGCACAAACATACATAAGGTAATATGAACATATATCATGCTCGTACTCAACCGGTTATTATCTTTTATTAAGTTAGCCATTACTAATTCAACTTCTTTTGTCACACGAGAATATTTCGAAACTCGCCTCCGCTTCCATCTACCAACAAGATTAGACCAGTACTATCCGTTACCTGCGGGCCTAGGTTGCAAGAGCACATTCTAGTCTCCTGTAAAACTAGACAAGTGGTCACCGCCCGGTTATCATACACTTGGGTCAATTAAGGTATAAAAGGTTAATCCTATTCCGGTTATTCGTTATACAACAATAATAACTACACAAACAAGCCAAAACACTCAGTTTCCCTCAGGAAAGGAGAAAGGAAAGCCTGTTCAACAAGGCATCACGAATCAGGAACCAAAACGATTGCTAGAAGTCGATAACTTCTAGTCTCCATGATCTCTAAGAGATCTACGCAAGCTAAGGGCTCAACCTTAGCCTTACAGAACACTCAGGGGTAAAGAACATCCATAAGAATTAAGGAAAGGAACGAGGAAAATAAGGAAGGAAGAAACTCACAAGAACGCGAGTTACTGTAGAAGAAACCGTAGAGGCGGCGGAGCAAGGCACAGGGGCGGTTTGCCGCAGGGAGGGGATGTGAAGCTGCGGAGGTGGTACACTAGCAAAAGACGATGTCGGCTTCTCGATGACAACAAAACCACAGCAAGTGACTCAAAGCTCTAACTTTTGATCCAACCACGTCAAGACTCAACTCAAAGAGCCTGAGAACAACAACACATCAATCAATGAAGATGCTAACAAGAATCAAGGTTTAAACTTAATTCTTGGAGAAGAAGAAAAGGAAGAACAAAGAAGAAAACGAAACAGAAGGAAGCAAGGTGCAACAACACCTAAACGTGATGAAGAACAAGGGAGAAAGAACTTACACGTTCAGCAAGATTACAGAAAGCAAGGCTAAGGCACTCAAGGGTTGAAAAAAGCATAAGTAAGAAACGGGAAAAGAAAAAAAGACGGGAATATATAGACAAGGGCTGGAAAGATAGATGGAAAGGCGTTCTAGGGTTAAGAAGAAGATAAGAAAGCCGACCCATAAGATAGAAGATCAGATCTTCTGTCTATAGAAAGAAGATAAAACGAACGAAAATAGATCGGGCGCGATCTACAGTGAATCCGCAGGGGCGAATCGCCCGTGCTGCAGGGGCGGTCAGCCACAGGGGCGGCCCCTTGTCACCGCGGGGGCGGTGACAGGCACAGATGCCGCTGGGGCGGCCTTCTTCACTGTGGGGGCGGTGAAGGTAAAAACTAGGGTCTTACATCAGATCCCCCTGAAAAGAAGTTTCGTCCCGAAACTTGCAACAACCCGAAAGATTACATAACAACAACACAGAAATGCGGAACAAAACTCATATATTCCCACTCGGGGCACGTAACTCAAAACGTCACAAAAGCGTACGCAACTCAACAAAAGAAAAACCAAAACACACATTATGCTAAAGGTCCATCAAGCTTAGCGTAAAACTCCGGATAGTTCCTCTGGATACTATCCTCTATCTTCCAAGTCGCCTCATTAGCTCCTCGCCTCGACTACTGAATCTTCATCATCGGTATGTCCTTCGAACGCAAGCGTCTTGTACTATGCTCTAAGACAACTACCGGATGCTGTAAGAACGTATGGTTTGGCTCGACCACTAGACCCTCATGACTGACGATGTCTCTCGGGTCCGGTATGTACTCCCGTAACTGTGACATATGGAAGACGGAGTGAACACCCTCAAGCCTCGGTGGCAAAGCAAGTCTGTATGCTACCTCTCCAACTCGCTCAAGAATCTAGAAAGGTCCGATATATCTGGGACTCAGCTTCCCCTTGACACCGAAATGTCTGACGCCTCGTGTCGGAGATACTCTCAACCAAACTTCAGCCCCAACTCTGAACTCCAAAGGTCTGCGTCTCTTATCCACATAAGACTTTTGTCGACTTTGTGATACTAACATCCATTCACGGATCACTACTTGAGCCATGTCATCCTGAATCTGCTCAGGTGCTACTCCGCTAGCATTAATCGGCTCATCCCAGCACAACGGTGTACGGCATCTCTGTCTGTATAGAGCCTCATAAGAAGCCATCCTGATCAATGCGTGCCAAGTATTGTTATACAAAAACTCCACTAAGGGAAGATGATCTGACTACACTTGTCCCCAATCTAACACGCAAGCTCTCAACATATCCTCTTGAGTTTGGATGGTCCACTCAGACTGACCATCAGTATGAGGATAATAAGTAGTCGTGAACTGCAGACTCGTACCTAGGGCTACATGCACTTCCTGCCAGAACCTTGAGGTGAACCGTCCGTCTCTGTCAAAGACTATAGTCCTAGGTAGTCCATGAAGTCTCACTATTTGTCTAGTGAACTCCTCTACTAATCAACTTACCGGTCACGTCTCCTTGATCGGAATGAAACGTGCGGTCTTCGTCAGTCGATCTAAGATGACCCCGATAGCATCAAAGCCTCGGCTTGGTCTCAAACCGGTAACAAATTCATAGAGATGTCTTCCCACTTCCACTGAGGAACGGGAAGTGGGTGTAGCTTGCCTCCTTGTTGATGATACTCGATCTTGACCTACTGACAGGTCGCACACTGAGCTACATATCTCGTCACGTTTGGCTTCTGAACTCCCCACCAGAAAGAGTGTTAAATATCCTGATATATCTTGCTCGCACCGGGGTGCACTGAGTAAGGTGAAGAGTGAGCCTCCTACAGGATCCGTTGTCTCAACTCTCGATTAGAGGGTACACATGTGTGCTCCTGGTGTCTCAAAACTCCATCAGCACCAACTGCAAACTGGGATGCCTCTCCTCGAGACATCGGATCTCGGATATGTGTCAAAGCTGGACAACTCTCCTCCTTCTGTCGGATCTCAACCAACATGTCATGTAACATCTCCAAGGTGGACAAATGGCTGTTGCAATCCGGAAAGTCGATATCCATCTCTACCCATGCATGGTCTCGCTATAACTGTGGCTGAGTTGTCAGCCTAGCGATCTCCATCTCCCGGGGAGTCTTCTTACTGAAGGCATCAACTACCATATTCGCCTTCCCTGGGTGGTATGAGATCTCAAGATCAAAGTCCTTGATCAACTCCAACCATCTGCACTGTCAGTTATTCAACTCCCATTGAGTGAATATATACTTAAGACTCTTATGGTCTGTGAAGATCTTTATGGTCTGTGAAGATCTGACATATAGCTCCGTACAGGTAATGTCTCCAAATCTTCAAAGCGTGAACAACTACAACCAACTCTAGATCATGGGTAGGGTAATTCTCCTCGTACATCTTCAGTTGTCTAGACGCGTAAGCAATCAATTTACCCCTCTACATAAGAACGCATCCCAATCCTAGCTTGGATGCATCGTTGTAGACCACAAAATCCTCAATGCCCTCTGGCTGAGCTAAGATAAGAGTAGAGGTCAACCTCTTCTTCAACTTCTCAAAGCTCTGCAGGCACGGCTCGGACCACAAGAACCTCGTAGACTTCCTCAACAAGGAAGTGAGTGGTCGGGAAATATGTGAAAAGCTCTCCACGAAGCGACGGTAGTAGCCCGCCAGTCCTAAGAAGTTGCGTACCTCCTTGACGTTCTTAGGAGACGACCATGATGCTACTGACTCAATCTTCTCCGGATCTACCTTGATCCG
This sequence comes from Fagopyrum homotropicum, assembly GCA_033239125.1. Classification (NCBI taxonomy): domain Eukaryota; kingdom Viridiplantae; phylum Streptophyta; class Magnoliopsida; order Caryophyllales; family Polygonaceae; genus Fagopyrum; species Fagopyrum homotropicum. The sequence continues at coordinate 136,073,327 of BSWB01000001.1, read as the reverse complement.
TTCGGCAGAAACGATATGGCCAAGGAATGCCACCTCAGACATAAAACTCGCACTTAGAGAGCTTAGCATAAAGCTCTCTATCCTGCAGGACTTGGAGTACGATCCTTAAGTGTCCAGCATGCTCCTCTCTGCTGCGAGAGTATACCAGAATGTCATCTATGAAGACAACTACAAACTTGTCTAGGAAGTCGATGAAGATGTTGTTCATCAACTCCATGAACACTGTGGGTGCATTCGTAAGCCCGAAAGGCATCACTACAAACTCGTAGTGGCCATACCTAGTCCGAAATGTCGTCTTGTCTATGTCTTGCGCTCTCACCCTCAACTAGTGATATCCGGATATCATATCGATCTTCGAAAACGCTGAAGCTCCATGCAGCTGATCCACAAAGATCATCGCTATGGGGCAATGGGTACTTATTCTTGATCATCACCTTGTTCAGCTCTCGGTAGTTAATACATAACCTCATTCACCCGTCTTTCTTCTTGACGAAGACTACTAGTGTTCCCTAAGAAGATATACTAGGGTGGATGAAGCACTTCTCTGCTAACTCCTCGAGCTGCTTCTTCAATTTAAGCATCTTGATAGGCGCCACACGGTAAGGAGCCTTAGAGATCGGTCTCGTACCGGGCTCTAGATCAATGCCAAAGTCTACACTCCTCTGTGGAGGTAGATCTTATGGCTCTCCAAATACATCAGAAAACTTGCAAGCTACTAGAATCTCCTCCAAAGTTGGACTCGTACTATCCTTTATGGCATAGCACCAAAAAGCGTCGCAACCCTGACCGATCAGCCTCGCAGCTCGCATTGCACTGATGACTTTACCGGTCTTTCAAAGATCCCATCCTCGGAAAATCTCCACATGGTCTGACTTTGTAGTTACCGTCACCGTCCTCTTACCGATGACTAGAATTGCTCGATGTCGATCCATCCAATCCATGCCAAGAATAACTTCTTCATGTACTAAGTATGTGCCGAAGAAGTCAATTGGCCAATCATGACCTCTCATCTAAAAGGGCAATCGCGAACCTCTCGTGTACCTCTAATCTTACCCCATTGGGTAATCCTATAAAGAAGGGTCTACCTTCTACAGTAACTAAGGTCAATCTATCTACACATGCATCAAATATAAAAAAATGTGTAGCACCGGTATCGAAAAGAACTCTAACAGGAAAACCATTAATATGAATGATACATGTAGTCGCTGGTGTTGTCGGCTCTAAAGCACTCCTCAACTCATAAACTTTGGCTGATGCATCTCTGGTGTTTGCAGAACCACCAACTCTTCCTCTACCCCTCCCCAATCCCGGACTAGAACCTTGAGGAGCGGTAGAACCAAGAACTCTCTGCTGCTGCTGTTGTTGCTGATGCATCTCTGGTATCTTGCTAAGGTCTTTGTCCTCCTCCTACAACACTAGCAGGTGAAGAACCCTACTGTGATAGCGCCTTTCCCTGACGGCAAAACACAGCTTTGTGTTCTGGCTTGCCACAAGAAAAGCAAGTCATTGCGGGTTTCTTGCAATCTGTGCGGATGTGACTAGCTCCTCCGCAATTATGACAATTCCGTCCTTTGTCAGAATCTATGTCGACTGCTAAAAACCCGAATGTCCCGACGTCTGACTACGTCCGAACCTAGCTGCTCCAGGTCCAGCATTGGCTGAACTAGTCCGCTGTCTCTTCTCAGGACCTCCTGTCTGAGAAGCTCTCCTCTGACCCGGTCGGTCTCTCTCATATGCAGAAGCTCTATTTTGATAGTCCGTCAAAGAATCACAACGGAAACCAGCAAGATAAGAGCGTGTAGACTCCCTTGGCCTTTGGGAGAACAGATACACATGTTGATCCTCAAGTGGTGTAGACGGACCCAACAAAGACAACTCATTTTGAAAATTTTTGATGATCTCAACAATAGGAAGATCCTCGAAACCAGCCTCAAGGAAATCCTGAAGACGATCCCTCCTCATGGCTGCAGGGCAATAGCGATCCGTGATCACCGTCTTCATCTCCTCATAACTAGTGACCTTACTACGAGTGGTCCTCCACCAAGAATGAGTCTGATCCTTCAGCAACGTCTGTGCTATGTTGATTCGTCGTCCCTTTGGGCAACCGATCACCTCCATAGCAGAATCTAGCTGTCCTAGTCATTGCTCCACCTCTAATCCAGTCTTCCCCATGAAAGTGGGAACCTTCAGCTGGTCGAAAGTCTTCAACCAACTGTTGGGCTTTGGCTCTCTTGCCTCAGTCAGCGCTCTAACATCCTCAACAATTCTAGCAGGCAGAGCAACAACCTGTGTAACTCTTTGTGAAACATCAGCTGATCTCGTGGGAACTGGCGGTGTTGGTGCAGGTCCTCCAGTCTTGATAGCCTCCTCATCTCTCTACAAATAGTCGCGGTATGTAGAAGCTGAGATGGACACTCAACCGGACTTTGTCGACTATGCTCTCCGTGCTTCAGATCTAACAGTAGTCTCGTTCCCAGCCTCTAGAACAACGCTCTCAACAACTTCTTCAGCGAACGCCTCAGTGATAAGCGGATCAGGAACTGGGGCTTGGCCCTGACCTCTAGCTAGTGGAGGTCTCCATGCACGTCCTTGTCCACGGACGGCAGGTGGAAGAGGTGGTCGACCCCTTCCTCGTCCCATAGCAGATGTAGCTTTAGTACGCGTCATCTGCTATAAGGATAAATATATATATATATATATATATAAGCAAAATCCAAGAAAAGCATATAAAGACCAACAACAAAGAAGTACTAACTGTGTAGATCCGTGGAGGTAGTGGTGGTCACCCGTACATCTATCTCAGACCGACAAGTTTAAAATCAAAAACCCCCTTTTGAAAACGTAGACCCCTTGTGGGTTCTGTTTATTTATCTATCCGACCTTTAGAAGATTTCGAGTGTCATTGTTCCCAACCTGGCTCTGATATCATATTGTAACACCCCAAGTTGTGGGAACTCGAAGCGTTACAGGCTATGACCTCACAATGGGTCCCGACCCTCGGAGTAGCAATGACACAACGGATCTTATAACAAGGCACAAACAAATAAAAACCAAAACTCATTACAAAACCAAAGGTTGAAAACAAAGGGAAGCGCAAAAGACTCGCAGCCGAGTTCAAAACAAAAGGGAAACAACAACTTAAATATAAACCCGATCCCGTCCTATAATGTACTGGAACCCCAGCTGACCACAACATCCGGATCACTTAGCAACATCCTGAACCTGTGGAACATCTACAACATCGGTATAAACCGTTAACTAACATTCTAGATATCAGAAAGAACGTGAAGGCACAAACACACATAAGGTAATATAAACATATAGCATGCTCACACTCAACCGGTTATTATCTTTCATTAAGTTTGCCATTACTAATTCAACTTCTTTTGTCACACAAGAATCTCTCAAAACTCGCATCCGCTTCCGTGTACCAACATGAATAGATTAGTACTATCCGTTACCTACGTGCCTGGGTTGCAAGAGCACATTCTAGTCTCTTGTAGAAATAGACAAGTGGTCACCACCCGGCTATCATACACTTGGGCAAATTAAGGTATAAAAGGTGAATCCTATTCCGGTTATCCGTTATACAACAATAATAACAATACAAACAAGCCAAAACACTCAAACCAATATACGGAATGAAGATAAGTAAGTCCAAGGATCTTACCTCACTCGAAGGTAATCTAAATGCTCAGCAAACACTCAGAAATCCCTAGGAAAGGAGCAAAGGGAAGCCTGCTAAATAAGGCGTCACGAATCACGAACCAAAACAATTGCTAGAAGTCCATAACTTCTAGTGCCCATGATCTCTAAGAGATCTACGCAAGCTAAGGGCTCAACCTTAGCCTTACAGAACACTCAGGGGTAAAGAACATCCATAAGAATTAAGGAAAGGAATGAGGAAAATAAGGAAGGAAGAAACTCACAAGAACGCGAGTTACTGTAGAAGAAACCGCGGGGAGGCGGAGCAAGGCGTAGGGATGGCTTGCCGCGAGGCGGGGATGTGCAGCCGCGGGGGTGGTGCATTGGCAGAAGACGTTGTCGACTTCTCGATGAAAACAGAACCACAACGAGCCCGAGAGCCCGAGAACAACAAGAATCAAGACTCAACCTAAAGAGCCCGAGAACAACAACACATCAATCAACGAAGATGCTAACAAGAACCAAGGTTCAAACTTGATTCTTGGAGAAGAAGAAAAGGAAGAACGAAGAAGAAACGAAACAGAAGGAAGCAAGGTGTAGCAACACTTGAACGTGATGAAGAACAATGGAGGAAAAACCTACACGTTCAACAAGATCACAAGAAGCAAAGTTGTAGCACTCGAGGGTTGAAGAAAGCGTAAGCAAGAAACGGAAAAATAAGAAAAGACGGGAATATATAGACAAGGGATGGAAAGATAGATGGAAAGGCGTTCTAGGGTTAGGAAGAAGATAAGGAAGCCGGCCCATAAGATAGAAGATCGGATCTTCTATCTATGGAAAGAAGATAAAACGAACGAAAACAGATCGCACGCGATCTGCAGCCAATCCGCAGGGGCGGATCGCTCGTGCCACAGGGGCGGCTCCGTGTCACCGCGGGGGCGATGACAGGCATAGGTTGCCGCTAGGGCGGCCTCCTTCACCGCGGGGGCGGTGAAGATAAAACTTGGTGTCTTACATAGAATTAATTGTAGAAAAATGTATTTGTTATAGTATTTTAGGGGGGAAATCGATTTGTAGAGTTAGTTTCAAAACAATAAAAACTAATTAATGACAAACCAAAAGACATTAATTTTATAACTTAGTTATATATATATATATATATAAGTTTAAATTACAATATAATAGGATTCAAACCTTAGTGCCCACACTTTGTGTAGGTTTTGTCTAAAAATATATCATATCATTATTTATATACACTATGTATTGGATATAATCTATAAAAAATTTAGCTAAAGTTAAATTAAATTGCCTTAAAAATATAAAACTTAATATTTTAATATCGTAGAAAAACTTATGTAAAAATACATATATTTTATAACAAAACAAAAATTTTCAATTACATTGAAATTTTATTTTACAAATAGGTGAGGATACCTAAAAAAATAGAAGTCTATATATTATACATTAGTTTAATTTTTCAAAAATTTCTAGACCCGCTTAATAATTTTTATCTTTTTTTCCTTACTTATAATTTTTCATTTCCCATTATTTATAGTGTTTTTTAATATTTATTTTTGTTTTTTTACATCCATTATCTATATCGACTTATTTTTCTTCAATAGTAAACATGCCTTATAATTTAATTAAAAATTCATTTTTAAATCGAATTATTTAGTCCTTCAATATGATCTTTTAAACATATGAGGGCTGATTAGGTAAGTAGGCTTTTTTTAATTTATAAGTAGTAACTAGGCTTTTTTGTATTTTTTGTTAAGTAACTAGACCCCTCTTTTTTTTTTAACCGTTCAACCCTAACTCTCCTCTCCTCTCCTCTCCTCTCTTCCCTCTCTAGTAGCCGCAAATCGCAAGCAGAGCCTAACTTCAATCTCAAATTGCAACCCTCACTTCTTCCCTCTGTCATCCTTCGTTCCACCCTCTCCCTTCCAACCCCAAACTTCAATCTCAAATTGCAACCCTCACTTCTTCCCTCTGTCATCCTTCGTTCCACCCTCTCCCTTCCAACCCCAAACTTCAATCTCAAATTGCAACCCTCACTTCTTCCCTCTGTCATCCTTCGTTCCACCCTCTCCCTTCCAACCCCAGCCTCGTTCTCACGCCAGCACTGAAAAGCATGCCCCGGTAAATATTCGTCAAATTGAGAATTTCCCATTTTTCATGTTATGCTATTGAGATTTCTTTGGCAAAAGGACTTCATGAGTTTAACTTGATACTGCACATGTTACAATAATACAGTTGTCGGTTGTTATTCAATTGAAAAGACAAACAATGGATCTTTAACATTGCAGCAAGCCCATTGTCAACAGTGGATCCATCTGGGACACCGATTTTGAGGCTTGGCAGCTTTGGACTCTCTAATGCATATTCCACATAATCTCCTCCCGCAAAGCAGCTTTTTTATTAATGTTTTGGTATCAAATCTTGGTATTTAATTTCTGGTATATAATTTATGTTATTCAATTTATGGTATTTAATTTATGGTATTTAATTTATGGTATCTAATTTCTGGTATCTAATTTATGGTATTTAATTTATGGTATTTAATTTCTGGTATATATTCTGGTATCTAATGTCTGGTATCTAATTTTCGTATGATAATTTCTGATATAAAATTTTTGGTATGAAAATTCTGGTATGAAAATTCTGGTATGAGACATTCTGGTATGAAAATTCCGGTATGAGAAATTTCGGTATGAGAAATTCAGTCCAGAAAATAAAAAAGAAAATAATAAAAAATAAAAAAGGCAAGAAAAATATTTAAAAAAAACAAATTCAGTAATTAAAATTTAAAACTTATACTTATATAACAAATTACAAACATCATTTATTCTTTCTTTTTAAATAGAAGGCTTAATAATTTTTACCTACTATTAAATGAAAGTGGTAAAAAAATATGGGGTATAGTTTTTTTAACAAAAACCAAAAAGAGCCTAGTAGGCCAAATTCTCCCAAAATATGAGTAGTTGAGTTTATATATACTCAATAAATTTGGTGATTTATCTTGCTGAAAAATTATTTTAATATCAAAGTCGGTCAATGACCACATATCAGTAGCTCAATAATCCCACATAGTGGGGTAATAGAGTGATAAGAACTAACATTATACTTTGATTTAGCTAATAATCAAGAAATTTATGATTTGACTAGCCTTCAAACCTTCTATTTGTAAATACCTTCAAATTAGTAGTCTTACATTGTTATGTCTTATTTTTATGACTAAGAGTAATATGTGCATCCTTTCATTATGTGTTGTTCTTGTTTTATAACTAATTGTTGGTTGTGCAGTTATTTTATAATGTGTCATTATTTGTTCCTTTGTAATATGTGTCAAACCGAAATACATAAAATCAAGAGAAAATTATCTAAGCAGTACCCCATAATTTGGGCTGACTAAACTTTAGTACCTCATCCTTTTAACTATCAGAACGGTACCTCATCTATTGATCCCGACCAAAGATTAGTATATACGTTACTGTTCATCCGTTAATTTCAAAAAACGGCGTTAACTATGAGGGGCAAAACAGTCATATTACCTTAAATAATGTATTGTTCCATTTTTAATTTAATTTTTCCTTTTTTGCAAGATCCCTAAATTTTTTTTACAAACCCTAATTTTCTCTCTCCTTAATTCCACCGCCTCCTAGATCTGTGACTCTTCTTTGATTTCCTTAGCAGAACCAGTTTCAAATGCAGAAAACTGAAATCAATCTACATCATAGAAGGCCTCGGTTAAGGGATTTGCTTACACATTGAAGAGTTTCATACGCATCTTGATAATTCACACAAAAAGCAAGCGATAACTAGAGGAATTGGAGCGGATTGTCGGCGTCGCTACAAGCGCAAGGGTAACGGAGCGGATTGTCGGCGTCGCTAGGGTTCCGACAAATACGGCACACGTCTTCCTCTTCATCGTCATCATCTTGTTGCTTCGCCGGCGTTGCAGTCGAGGCGAAGGAAGACCTTGTCCTTCCATGAAGATGACGACGATGAAGACGAAGCAGTCGAGGCAAAAGAAGACTCAATCTGCGGTGCCGCTAATGGAGGAAGCGACTCTAGATTGAGAAAATATGGAGAAATCTCCATAGAGGGAAAGAACAGAGAGCAATTAGGGTTCCGGCGAAAACAAGAGAGGTATTTTCAGTGGAAGGAGGGATTTGGATTGGGAAAGATGGAAATGTAACGAGATTACGGGATTTAAAATTTCGAGGCCTTCTCTATATCTCTTCTTCGATTACGGGATTTTAGAAAACTCCAAGCTCTTAGGCACATATCTAGCAACGAAGAAGACGAGAAAGAGTGAGATCTTAAGTGTTCTGGGTGTGAATTCCATGGTAGAAGATTCAGTTTCATCCAAGGTTATGGGGAAGAACAGTGGCTCTAATTCCGGCGACGATTTCAATTGTGGCATGAGTAATATTTCCTCCTGTATGCTTAAGTGGAATGTCTTTAATCAAACTCTTCAAATTTCTTTTGATTCAGGAAAATAGAGCAAACTTTAATTGTAAATTTGTAATGTTAATGTTTGTAATGTCATTTTTTAAATTGAATGTTTAATCAACGATTTCAATTCTGCCCATTTTGCTTTAGTTTGCTTTAATGTGCTGAATTTTGTTTCATTGGAGAACACATACTTCTCCAGTTCTCCTTAATTGAATACACCAGAACAAGACCACAATTACATAAAAACATAAGCAAACTAAACCAAAGTTAGAAGCAAATTGAAGCCTTCAATTTATTTAAGCTTTATTTGAACATGAAAACATAGAAAGGGGAGAAAGGAGAGAGAATTTTGGTAGAAATTTGGGGTGGGCAATTTTGCCCCTAAGTTTTAACTCAGATCTGTGAAATTAACGGATGAACAGTAACGTATATACTAATTTTTGGTCGGGATCAGTAGATGAGGTACCGTTCTGATAATTAAAAGGATGAGGTACTAAAGTTTAGTCAGCCCAAAAGATAGGGTATTGTTTAGATAATTTTCTCTAAAAGCAAACCAAAATTACAGAAAGTCGAACAAAAATACACAGTCAAAATGATATACATAAAGTCAAAACAACATACAACACGTGTAACGCCCCAATTTTTAGGCGTGTTCTCGATTTTTAACTTTCCGTATAGTTATTGATATATATTTTAATAGCCTAAATAATTATACGAGTATATAGGTACGTGTCAATTTATTTCATAATCATATATTATCCGTTTAGATTTTTTTGTAATCTCGTACATATTTTTTACGAGAACGTTTTCTATATCGAAAATCATATTAATCTAAGTTTATTTACATATAATTGATTTATATATTTTCCGCAAATTATTTAACAGGAAAATTTCGGAAATATTTTTCGATCCAGAAATTTCACTCCAATTAATTCGATCGAGTTGTTAATTCCCGGTCTCCTTTATTTTAATTGTTTTCTTTATTTTCCTTATTCCTTTAATTTTTTTATACCCTTCCCTGCCTCTCTCCTCTGGCTGATGAACAGCCTGGACGCTCAACCCCTCGCTACCCGACTCCTCGCTTCTACACAGATTCTGCACAGTTGACTCCTCGCTTCTCCCCTTGCCTGCAGTGACTCTCACCCCTAACCTCTATGCACTATCCCTCTCTCACGCAGTCCCTCTGCTTCTCTCTCACCTCTCTACTTTTCTCAAACGAACACTCCCCTCTCTGATTTCACTCTGGCTGCTGAAGGACAAAACAGCCACCGCCATCCCTCTCCTCTTCGCACCTCTGTGCAGCCCGCAGGAGAGACTGCACCACCGGGGATCGCCTTCCACCGGAGACGCCAGCGCCACACTCCCGCCGCCACCTCCTTTCCCCCTTCCCTCTCGACAGCTGCGTTGGAGCCCTTGGATCTGGATACCCTACCTGTGTCGCAGCGACGAATCCCCCACCGGAGTGCCGCCCTCGCCGCCGCCGGGAAGGATCCCGCCTCTTCCCCTGCCTTCGCCGTCGGAGCACCGTGCCGCGTCTCCTGGAAGAGTGCCGCCCCTCAGCTCCCATCCCCTTTCCTGCGTGTTTCAAAGGTTGAAGGAGACACCTTTCTTTAATTATTAAATCGGCCCAACCTTTTACTGTTATTACAATCTTGACCCCCTCATTTATGTATTACAGTTTTGGCCCCATTCTCTTGGAATTTGCTGTGTGTACCCTGCTGAATGGTATTATTGTAATCTTGAGATTATATGCTTAAAATGTGCAATTTTTGCCCTTGGGTATAAATTATAATTTTGACCCAAAGCTTATTTCGGAAATGACTCAGTTTTGTGAGTTTCCTTGTTGCCGGAAAAGTTGACTTCGGATTTTATCCATGTTTATAAATTTTGTATGGATCGTCCCGGAAAGCGTTTTTGCGAGTTTTAATCCTTGTTTTAAAGGCGAGACTTTCCTTATATTTTGTACCCTCGATGGATTAATTTCGAGTTATGACTCAAGGGTTTAATTGTGGGTTTTTAGTGTTTGCTTTTGAAAATGAGTTTACCTTAGAATATTATATCTTATATATTACAATCAAATTTAGAGTATTAGCTAAATTTGTGTAGTTTGGTTTTAGGTCCGGAAGCGCCCCGATAAAGGCCTAACGAGTTCAAGTTCGACTTTCGTCTTTTGATGTCACGTGAGTACCCTCTCCCTCGAGATTATGATCTTACTCGATTTAGTTATGTTTAGTATTAGTAGCATGCTAGGTTGGATCTAGCATAACTTAGAGCGAATGCCAAGTAGTGACTTTGAACCTTAGGAGAATTGATTAAGCATGTTGTACCTTCTAGGTAGGGGTGTAATACGAGCCGAACGACTTGGCTCGTTTATAAACGAGCCGAGCCCGAGCCGAGCCTAAAATTTATACGAGCTTTAAAATGTGCTCAAGCTTGGCTCGTTTAGAAAATGAACGAGCTCGAGCCGAGCTTTTGACGAGCCGAACCCGAGTAGCTTGGTTAAAATAATTCTCTTATAGTGTTATTTTAGCCGAACGAGCCGAGCTTTACCCGAATGAGCCGAGCATTTACATGCTCAAGCTCGGCTTGTTTATAAACGAGCCGAGCCCGAGCCGAGCCTAAAATTTATACGAGCTTTAAAATGTGCTCAAGCTTGGTTCGTTTAGAAAGTGAACGAGCTCGAGGCGAGCCCGAGTAGCTTGTCTCATATTACAACCCTACTTCTAGGCTAGATTATCGTTCCTTAGGTTGGGGTTCATTATCTGGTGAGGTATATGTTGTTATGAGTTCTAGCATGTGTTTGAGAGAGTGGGTTGTGGGTAGATCTCCTCATGCGTTGAGTGAGAGGTGAGTGTAGGAATTCTAGGATGCGGTCCTAGAATTGAGAGTCAAATGGTCTTGCGTAGATCATTTGTAGAGAAGTCTAAGACTTCTTGTATGAGTGGGTTGTTTACATATATCTTCTTGTGAGCAGGTTGTGGGCTTCTTCCCAAGGAAAGCGAGAGTGTTGTGAGTTGAGTGTGGAGATGAGATAAGTCTCCAGACTTACTTATCTCGTATTCGTCGTATTAGTTTCGATATGTGTTTGGTGGTGTTTGTTTATCGTTTATTGTATGTCAACTAAACTGGAATTAGGATTACGGACATTATTTATTATTGGCCCAAGTGTATGATAACGGGCGGTGACAACACCGCTTCGCTCTTGCGGAGAGCTAGGGGGTTCTCGGCGACTAGCCCGGGCAGGCAGACGGCCAGATGCATCAGGGCCATTCCTTGACGGTGAGTAGGGACCGAGGCGAGATCATGCGGTAATTCTCGTGTCATAAACGGAAATTGAATTAGTAACGGGATATGACTTAATAAATAAAAAGATAATGAACCGGGCTTGTGTGTTTTGACCATGTTGAAGTGTTTTGTTTATTTCCGTGTGTTTGTGTCATCACCTTGTTTCTAATGCTTTCAATATTAGCTAACGGTTGTAAACCGATTCTGTAGATGCCCTGCAGGTTAGGGATGCCGCCGAGTGAGGTGGAGGAGTGGACAACCGGGGTCTCCGTACACTATAGGACGGGGACGTTTTTGGGGTTATGTCTTTGCTATGTTAGTTTGTGTTTTATGTTGTACGTTTCGGATATCATTTTGGAGTTGTGTTGTTTTGAGGACTCGGCTGAGTTTCCAATTTGTACCTTTCTTTACGAATTGTTTGCATTGCATTAAAACGTTTTCGATCTTTGCCTTTATTTGTGCCATGTTGGAAAGATCCGGTGAAATTGTTGTCAAGCTAAGGGTCGGGACCCATTGTGAGGTCCCAACCCGTAGCGTCCCGAGTCCCGGGAAATCGGAGTGTTACAACACGATAATCCAAGATGCTCCTAACTAAACCGATATCAATCTCGTCTCGCATGCAATGCCCTAACCTAAGACGGCGTAATACGAGCCTAATGTGCAACAAACTTGTCATAAAGGGCTTGTATCTTGGATACCGGGCACGGAATGCATAGATAAGTGCATCACCGACACCGGCAAATGAGACATCAAGTAGATCAGTCAGACCACTATGTGATGTGATCCCAAACCAAGATGTGGAGTTCTCACGATCCCTATGAGATATCCACCTAGTTAGTAGGCTGATATGGTCCAACTGCCTGAGTATAGTAACCGGCTTCTTGAAATCCTTCTTCATAAAAAAATTTAGATTCAATTAAACATTTTATTAGTTTATATGTAAGATAATTTGTTACAAGTATAATCTAATGATCTACCTCTCTCATCCAAACACCGCGAGTCGGGTGACTATCATAGCATGTCAACACTTCATCAATCAAGGGTGTCCCGTGTCGGCAACAATGCGGCCTCAATTTGTCGGGATAAAGTCATCCTCTACATGCTCGTTAGTTGACATCTCTACGTGCTTGTCAACTGGGATATTTGCATGCTTGTAAATTGGGATATCAACATGCTCGTCAGTTATGATATCATGAAAAACCTAGGATTTTCGAATCCTAATTTATGATGATTAAGGGTGATTAACTTAACCATTGATATTGTCCATAACTCGCAAATAGTGCGTAATTGACGAGTGCGCATACCATTGTTGTGTTTCTGGATTATACTTGACGTTTTGGAGAAAATTTTACTTTTTCCTCCAGGGAATAACTTTTACCTTCCGGTGTTATTTGAAGCATTTGAGAGATCCAATAAATAAAGCTGCAGTTGAGAGAAATGATCGGGACATCGGATATGTCTTGGATGTGAAATAGTATGAAAAGGAAAAATGGTCAAAAGAGTCGCTATTACGATTCTTAGCGGTTAAGAAACGCGGCTTAGGAATGCCCATTTTCCGAGAAAATTATGAAATAATTATCCCGATAATATTTTATATCTTGTATTCCAGTTTCATAAAGTTTGGAGACTGAAAAATATAACCGTATTTTAATTAAATAATCTAAATAAACTATATATATATATATATTCTTACTTCCTTACTATTTTACAAGAGAGACTCTCCTAATGAATAGTCAATTTTCAATTGCCTTTTTTATTTTTTATTTAATTATTTTTCTCTCTTCCACCTTGAGAAATGTCCTCCTATTGTTATCTGTAGGTGTCGTCTCCTCAATCGTCTTCTCTTCCGTTTTCAATGCGTGTTGTGTTGCTCTTTCCGCCTCATTCATCGCTTCATTCTTCATCTCCATGCCGTCCAAATCTCTCTACTCGCGGTGTAGCTCAAAAACCCTAGAGCACCGCTTCTCCATCCCCAATTCGGCTTATCATCTTCATATCCTCTTCCCACATTCTGTAGTTCTTCTCCCACTCTCACAACTGCCCAACAAATATCGATTCCTCTTCCAACTCTCTTGTTCTCGGCCGCTTCCCGATTCTAATTATTCCGAGCCAGTTTCACTCCTTCCGCCATCGCCGAGTACTCTTCTGCCCACTAACATATCTCTCATATTCTCTTTGTCATCTCATCACCTCCTTCATTTCCATTTGGATATAATGCACATTCACTCGATCGTCTCCGCCTTCAAGTAGTGCAAAATTGGTGAGTTTCCATTTCTATTAATTTTAGTTTCTATTGCTATGGTTTTCATTACTCTAAATTTTGGCTTTTGAGTAGTATCTTTCTATTTCTCTTAATTTGTCTTGCTCATTTCATCATTCCAACGTCTCCCGTTTCTCTTTTGTTTGACTTGTTTCAGGCTCCCCTTTTGCAGAATCAATGGCGATGACAACTATTGAGAAGTAGGCGGCACCGATTGGACCCACGGTGGTTGAAAAGAGAAAGCTTGTTTTCATCAAGGTATACCAACTCAAGCATGGTACACAAAACCCCACCTTGATCCTCAAGGTCGAGTTCCAAACCTTCTTGTAGAAGACTAGATCGGCTACGGTTGTCAACTCTCATCCCACTCGCCTCGCCGAGTGCCTTATTAGCGACGAGCACGGCACTGTCGTCTTCACCGCGCAATGAGCATAGTATATTTAGGCTTCTATCTCTTTTCTATCTCAAATTCTCAATTGATTGAACTTGTTTGCTTTTACTGTGTGATTGTTCTACTATAATTTGTACATATTTGTGAATTGTCGTCGTTGCTCTAATGGTGGTCAGTTACTTCGATAGATTTTTCTCTGGCTTCATGTTTTATAAAGACAAGCCTTGGCTTACTCAACTTGTTGTTGTTGGATGTTCGATCAAATACAAGTTTTTAATTGGGATTTCATATGGGTTTTGTTCAATTTTTGCAGGTGGGGGAGACTAAGTTTATGGGTTCTTTTTTTTATGTGGGTTTAAATTTTTCAGTACTTTTCGAGTGGGATTGTTCATCGTTGTTTTTTCTTTCTTTGATTCTACTTGTAAGATCATTTTTTTGTTGATGCTTTTGGTTGTATGGTTTTTATTAATCCTCCCATTTGGGGTCCAACTTGGTGAATCCTGACATCATCCTCTTCTTTATTAAAAACAAATAGTACATTTTTAGCATATGGGCAAAGCTTTCCTCATTGATTAGCGCTTATGTGATAATTATTGGGAGAAAATTGGAAAAAATGGAACACATTGGTGATGCTCATCATTTACCTGACCTTTATTTGTTGTTGATTTTTTCCACTGTATTTTTGGTAAAAACTTGTTTATTTAGAAAGTTAAACATATAAGAAACCTCCCTCAATTTGTATCCATCTCCTTCAGCATGTTCTTTCATTTTCACTTGTTTCTATTTTATCTTTTTCTATTTTTCTCTTTTGTTTATTTGAAATTCTTCTCTAAAATGCTTTCTATCTGCAGTTTTCAAAAGGGTTTGTTTTTGTTGAACATGTTTATGCAACATAAACAAATTAATTACTTGTTGAAGACTTAAGATAGAGACCCTGACCCTTTCATGCAAGTTCCTTCCTTTATTCTACATATTTAGGCCTCTTTAGTGGTTTGGGTCATAGTCATTTTTTTAGGCTTTTCTTCATTTGTGTAAGAAAAAGAGAGTTCAATTTCAATCCTTTCACCTTATAATTCTAAACCCTTAAATCTTTCTCAACTACTCACTCTAATTTTCATCTGATTTCAATGGAATTGAGATTAAGGGTTGACTCAACAACAACATGGCTATGGCTATGGCTCTTATACCCAAAGTAGTTCACTGTGTTTGGAATCTTTTGGATATTTGCATGTTGTTTATGTTGCTGCATATAAGTCACATTCTTGAAGTTTCATATAAATTGTAGGGTGTAGCTTTCTTCTTTGAATGGAAATTGTGTATTTGATGGTGTCGTTTAAAAGAAAAAAAAAACATAATTTTTTTTAATGAATGTGTATTTGATGTGTCACATATTTTAGCTATGTCATTTGTTAGTAGTTTATCACAGGGTTTCTATATTGTATCTTGTTTATGAAATGATTGATGTGCAAACTTCTATGAAATAGCTTTGTTGATTAATGATCTTGCAAAGTATAGAAGTGGTAAGAGGCCTACGGCAACAAACAACCAAGATGATAGCAAGCTTGATTAAGAGTCCATCAACAACGATGACGAAAAGCCACACCCGACTATCACAAGCAAAATGCACCAAACGGAAACTGAAGATATTTGCAGGAACTCCTAACTTATCACAAGAAAACCAAGCCATAAAAAAGCAAAAGCTAGAAGGAGGGCAATATAGGAAGGTGAGTTTCAATCATCCTGATCAGTGAATGTTATATTTGTATAATGTCATGTAGGCATCTTTAATTTTATATTGTTTCCTTGACTTTGACGAATTATGGAAAATGTGTAATGCCTTATTTTTCATTCATTAAGCAAACATTGAGGATCTGATTTGGCACGGAAACAAAGAAAAATGAGGACAATAACGTCTAATTTCCCTCGTGCTACAAATGTACGTGGATGTAGTCATTTGTCTCTGTGATGCATTTGACATGGAGAGGTTTGGGGAGTAAAAAAGCAAGCTCGATGCCCTTCTATCAGATCAATCACTAGAAAACGTCCCTTTCCTCATCCTCGGAAACAAGATTGATCTTCCATACGCTACATCAGAGGAGGAGCTGCGTTTCCACTTGGGACTCACGAATTGTATGACAAGTAAGGGTAATTTTAAATTGGAAGGGACGAGTGTTCGACCTCATCAAGTGTTCATGTGTAGCATTGTCCGCAAGATGGGTTATGGGGAAGGCTTCAAGTGGACGTCTCAGTACATCAAATAGAATGTGTTGCGTAATCTTGTAGGTTAATATATATGTATGTATCCTTCCCTTTTGCACACAATAAGTGGTTGTTGCCGAATTATTACGAAATGATCAATTTCCACTTTCATCTACGCCAAGCATTTCCTGATCTCATCTATGGCGCGCGTGCGAAGCACGTGCATCCCGACTATTATATATTGAAAGTGACGGACGGCTGCTGCATCTTCTTCAATACACATTACCTTTTCAATTCAGATTACAAGCAAAAGCGAGAACGTAGATTTCGATCCATCTTTAACCTTCCACAAATTTATCGTTTTTAATCCATTTATAAATCCGTTTGTACCAACGAGTCCCTTACCTTGCCCTCTACATCCTGATATACATTTATTTTTCGTTTGTTAGATTTTTGGTTAAACCTCCGTTTACCGTTATCGGAACTCCGATGACTACCGCGAGCTTTCGTTTGTTAGCTTTTTGGTTAATCATCCGTATACTGCTATCAGAACTCCGACGACTACCGCGAGCAGCCAAATGTTGGGTTTCTTACCTTGCTTTTACTCCCCGTATCTCCAAGAGTCCGTAACTTCTTTAGGATCGTCAATCGGGTTAGTAACGAATAAGTTATGAAATTATTCATTTTTTGTATTGCGGGTTAGTATAAATTGACCTTAGGCTTGTCAAAATGGATGATTGGGAAATTCCATTATGCTTATTACATTATTCTAGAGATTATTGGCTATTTGTTTGATGAGATGTGATGACAGGTGGGTTCAAAAACTGTTTGCGGGCAAAACATTATTCTAGTGAAATTTAATTGATTAATTAAAGTTTAATTAATAAAATGGGGATTTTAGAGAACGCTATAAGTTAAATAAATTCAAACGAATGAATTTAATTGATATTTGAAGCGAGAGGTTTAATACGAGGAATTTGATATTCTTGACAAGTGGTGTCGGAAACGGTAGACTAACCATATCTTAGTTGCTTGATGAGCGTATCCAGGTAAGTCTATTGGTCTTACTTAACTGACTTCTCTGTATTAGTTTAGCTTTAATAGTGGTGTGTGTTATTACAACCATAACCGGACTAGGACGACCTTATGTACTAATTGGCCCAAGTGTATTATAACCGGACGGTGACAACTTGTCCGGTTCATCATGAGATTGGGAGGTTCTTTACGACCAGACCATACGGGTAAACGGTGAGGTGCATCGGATCCACTTCCGTTAGTTCACGGGACAAAGGCGGGGCTTGGGAATCCCTCGTGTCACAAAATAAGTTGCATTAGTAAAGTAAATCACTTACTAAGATAAGAAATGGTTATTGTGTGAACATGCTTTCTAGTATATCTTGTTATGTGTTTGTGTGTGCTATCACTGTTATTCTAATATATAGATTGTTATCTAACGGTTCCGTGTTGTAGATATTTTTGCACGTTAGGGATGCTACCTAGTGATTTGGTTGAGTGGTCAGCCGGGGCTCCTGTACATGTTAGGATAAGATGTGGGATTATATACTTTGGTTGTTTTGATTGTATAGTTTTGATACTCAGATGAGAGCCCTGTTTGTATTTTGAATATAACTTTTGGTTTTATCTATATCGGTATTTATATTTACTTGTGCCTTGTTGCAAGATCCGGTTAACTTGTTGTCAAGCTAATGGTCAGGACCCACTATGAGGTCCTAGCCCG
Organism: Fagopyrum homotropicum; assembly: GCA_033239125.1. NCBI lineage: Eukaryota > Viridiplantae > Streptophyta > Magnoliopsida > Caryophyllales > Polygonaceae > Fagopyrum > Fagopyrum homotropicum. Next base: position 136,055,351 of record BSWB01000001.1, on the reverse strand, counting down.
TCGCATACCGAGTCCTGAGGATTTGGGGTGTTACAAACATGGTATTAGAGCCTTAGGCTGATAACAATGGCACTCACGATCTTCTAAGGACCGAATAGATAAATAAACAGAACCCGAAAGGGATTTGAGTTTTAAAAGAATTTTGTTTTAAGCTTTGGGCATAGTCGGTCTGGGATAGAATGTATGGGGGACCGCCACTACTTCCGTGGATCTCGGAAGCCTAGCTTATATGATGGACTATAGTTGTTTTCTAGACTTGGTTTATTATAGTAGTATTAGCTTGGCCTTATACGTAGTTATGATCTTACCCCAGATGACCCGTACTAGAGCGGTATTTATTGTAGGTTGAGGTAAAGGTAGACAACCACTTCCTCTTATAGTCCTAGGACGTGGAAGAGTAGGAAGACCTCCAATAGCGGGAGGTCGGGGCCGAGTTCCCCTTGCTGATCTGCCAAGAGCGGAGGATATGACTAAGAAGATTGCTGGAAGCGTGACACCTACAGTCGGGAATGAGAGGGCTACCCCACCAGGATCAGAGTGAGCTCAGACAACTAATTCGGGTCGCGTCTCGATGGGAGCGGCAAAATTTATAGAATACATCCAACAGGTGGTTGATGCGGCTAGGAGGAGTGAACGTATTCTAGATCCTCCGGTACCTACGAGAGTTACTAAAGTAACGGAGAGGGTGATTGAGATCATCAGAGCTCAGGAAGAGACAAGGGTACCGACGTCACATATAAGTGGGTCAAGGGAAGGGCAACGATGTAACAAATGTTCCGAGTATGGTCATATTTGACCGGATTGCAGGAAGCCGCTAGTGACATGCTTTGCATGCGGTAGGCCGGGCCATAGGGATATATTTTGTTGTCAAGGTAAAGCACGACAACACCCAGAGTCTCTTTCCATAGGGGTTCAGGGAAGTGGATAAAGTTGAGCTAGAGAGTGTGATGTTGGAACAACCGATAAGATAAAGACCCAAGCACGAGTGTTGGAGTTGAGAAACGATGATTTGTCAACAAAGCCAGAGAAGAGACAACCGATTGGAACAACCAATAGTGGTTCTAGAACTTCAGGTGTTGGGCATGGTCAAACAGGGACGTCCTAGTCATTAGCAGATGGTGCAGACCCGCATAGAGGACGACAATGTTATAACTACGGAGGTTATTGACAAATGCGGGCCGAGTGTAAGAAGTTACCAATGACTTGCTTCATATTTACCAGGTCACCAAGATACTTTTTGTTGTCAGGGAAGGCTCCTTCATGACAGGGTTCTTCCTCTGCCAACACTACAGGAGGCGGACAAAGACCGTCTCAATACTAGACTACAAGACATCAAAAGCGGGTCCCTGATCATCCTTCTACTCAAGGTCCGTATCGGAACGGAGTAGAGGCAGAGTTCGTGATGGCGGAACCGCTGACACAAGAGGTGCACATGCTAGATTATTCGAGCTAAGGAGCGCTGATGAGCCGACAACGCCAACAACTACAAGTACCGTTCAAATTAATGGTCCCGATGGGGTAAGGTTAGAGGTATCCGGGAGGTTAACGATTGTCCCGTTCGTTTGGGGAATCGAGACCTGTTAGTGGATTTATTCATCATGTACTTAGTACATGAGGAAATCATTATAGGGATGGATTGGATGGACCGGAATAGTGCAGTTCTAGACATCGGTAAGAGGATCGTGACAGTCACTACCGAGTCAGGACAGGTAGAGGTATTCCGAGGTTGGGACCTCGGAAAGACCGGTACAGTCATTAGGACCGTTTGAGCTGCAAGATTGATCGGTCAAGGTTATGAGGCCTTCTGGTGTTATGCCATGAAGAAAGGGGAGAATCCAACATCGGAGGAGATCTCATTCGTAAGTGAGTTTATCAGCATATTTGACGAGCCATCCAGTTTACCGTAAAAAAGGAGCGTAGATTTCGGTGTCGAGCTAGAGCCCGGGACGAGACCGATCTTAAAGGCACCATATCATATGACGCCTATCGAGTTGTTGGAGTTGAAGAAGCAACTCGAGGAGTTAGCAAAGAAGGGCTATATTCGTCCTAGTGTTTTCCCATGGGTGCACCGGTACTTTTTGTGAGGAAGAAGGATGGATCGATGAAGTTGTGCATCGACTATCAAGAGTTGAATAAGGTGACCATCAATAACAAGTACATGTTGCCCCATATTGACGACTTGCTAGATCAGCTACACGGAGTTATTTTGTTCTCCAGGTTAGATATGAGGCTTGGATATCACCAGATGAGGGTGAGAGAGCAAGATGTGCCTAAAACGGCATTTCAAACTAAGTATGGCCACTACAAGTTTGTAGGGATGCCATTCGGACTCATGAATGTGTCTGCCGTCTTCATGAAGTTGATGAACGACATCTTCATCGACTTCCTAGATTAATTTGTGATGGTCTTCATAGATGACATCTTGGTGTCCCCCAGGAGCAGAGAGGAGCGCGTAGGACACTTGAGGATGGTGTTACGAATTCTACAAGATAGAGAGTTATACGTTAAGCTAAGTGTGAGTTCTGGATGCCAAAGGTGGCCTTCTTTGGTCACATAGTTTTTGTTGAGGGGATCAAGGTTGATCCCAAGAAGATAGAGTTTGTATCGGCTTGTCTACCTCCAAAGAATGTTAAGGAGGTGCGCAATTTCTTAGGATTGACAGGATACTACCGCCAGTTTGTGGAAGGGTTTTTGTGATCGTCCAACCACCTACTTGCCTATTAAAAAAGACTTGTCGGTTTCTATGGTCCAAGCTGTGTACTCCGAGTTTTGAGGAGCTGAAGAGAAAGTTGACCTCTGCTCCTATATTAGCACAACCAAAGAGAAAAGAGGACTTCGTAATCTATAGTGGCGCATCCCAGTTGGGTTAGGTATGCGCTTTAATGCAGCGAGGTAGGGTTATTGCTTATGCATCTAGACAGTTGAAGACGTATGAGGAGAATTACCAACTCATGACCTCGAATTAGTTATAGTGGTATACTCTCTTAAGATCTGACGGCATGATCTATATGGAGTTTCATGTCAGATCTTTGTAGACCATAAGAGTCTGAAGTATATATTCACTCAGCGGGAATTGAATAACCGTCAAAGGAGATGGCTCGAGCTGATCAAGGATTGTGATCTAAAAAATTTTTATATCATCCGGGGAAGGCAAATGTGATCGTCGACGCCCTTAGTAGGAAGACACCTTGAGAGAAGGCGATAGCACGACTAACAGCTCAGCCTCAAATATAGAGAGATCTAGCGTGACTAGAGTTAGATATCCAGTTTCCATATACGGACAGCTACCTGTCCACTCTAGAAATATGACCTGATCTGTTGGGAGAGATCCTACAAAAGCAAGAGAGTTGTTTGACACTGAGGCGGATCCAAGATAGGATGACTCAAGGCAAGACACCACAATTCACTATAGGTGCCGACAAAGTGATGAGATGCCAGACACACGTTTGTGTACCCTCAGACAAAGAGTTGAGGTAGAGGATTTTATAAGAGGCTCACGCTACACCTTACTCCGTACACTCAGGTGCGAGTAAGATGTATCAGGATGTGAGACGTTCCTTCTGGTGTGGCAGGTTGAATCCCAATGTGGCTCGATTTCTAGCTCAGTGTGCGACCTACTAACAGGTCAAGATTGAGCACTGCAGACCCGAGGGACTTCATCGATTTCTTGTACCGCAGTGGAAGTGGGAGGAAATCTCCATGGATTTTGTTACCGCTTTGAGACTAAGCAAGAGCTTCGATGCTATATGGGTTAATTGTAGTAGACCGACCGACGAAGACCGCACATTTCATTCCTATTAGGGAAACGTGACCGGTGAGTCGGCTAGTTGAGGAGTTCGCTAGGCAGATAGTGAGATTCCATGGGTACCTAGGACCATCATCTCGGATAGGGATGGACGATTCACCTCGAGCTTTTGGCAACAGGTACACACCGCCATGGGTAAAAGCCTTCACTTCACGACAACTTTTCATCCTCACACCAATGGTCAGCCAAAGAGGACTATACAAACCTTGGAGGATATGTTGAGAGCATGTGTGCTAGACTGGGGGCAGGTGTAGTTTGATCACCTCCCTTTGGTCGAGTTTTCCTATAACTATAGCCGGCATGCGTCGATCAAGATAACTCCTTATGAAGTGTTGTATGGACGAAGATGTCGTACATCTCTATGTTGGGATATGACGAACAATATTGGTGGGATAGCTCCTGAGTAGATACAAGATTACATCGCTTGACTAGCATTGATTTGAGAGCGGATGCTAGCCGCATAGAGTCGGCAGAAGTCATATGCTGATCGGAGGCACCGGCCTCTAGAGTTTAGAGTGAGAGCTTAGGTTTGGTTACGAGTATCACCAACGCGAGGCGTTAGACACTTCAACATTATGAGGAAGTTGAGTCCCCGATATTTCGGGCCTTTTAAGATTCTTGAGCGAGTAGGAGAGGTGGCATTGACTTGCGTTTCCACCAAGACTAGAGGGTGTTCACCCGGTCTTCCATGTGTCTCCACTGAGGGAGTACATACAAGACCCGAGACAAATCGTTAGCTACGAAGATTTAGTAGTTGAGACAATCCACACGTTTATGAACAATGTTCTAGAGCGGAGTACGAGAAGTTTCCACTCAAAGGACATACCGATGATGAGAATCCAGTGGTCTAGACGGGGATTCGATGAGGCTACTTGGGAGACAGAGGATAGTATTAGGAGGAACTATCCAGAGTTTTATGCAAAGATAGGTTAATTATGTGATTGGTGGATTCAGTCTCCTAATACTAAAGTTTCGGGACGGAACTTTTTCTTAAGGAGTGTGTGATGTAAAACCTAGGATTTTCGAATGATAATTAAGGGTGATTAACTTGATCATTGATAGTAATTGACCCATAACTCGTGAATAGTGCGCAATTGACGAGTACGGATACCACTATTGTGTTTTTGGATTAGAATTGATGTTATGGGGAAAATTTTACTTTTTTCTCTAGGGAATAACTTTTACCCTCCGGTGTTATTTGAAGCATTTGGGAGCTACAATAAATAAATTTGCACTTAAGAGAAATGATCGGGACATCGGATGTGTCCTGGATGTGAAGTAATATGAAAAGGCAAAACGGTCAAAAAAAGTTGTTATTTCGATTCTTAGCAGTGAAGAAATGCGGCTTAGGAATGCCCATTTCCGTGAAAGTTATGAAATAATTATCCCGATAATATTTTGGATTTTGTATTCCAGTTTCATAAAGTTTGGAGACGAAAAGTATAACCGCATTTTATTTATATAAACTGGATAAACTATATATATATATATATATATATATATATATATATATATATATATATATATATATATATATATATATATATATATTTGTATTAGAAGTGAAGGGTGGCTTGTGCATCTTCTTCAATACACATTACCACTCTCAATTCAGATGAAAAGCAAAAGCGTGAACGTAGATTTTGATCCATCTTTAATCTTCCACAAATTCCTCGTTTTTAATCCATTTTCAAATCCGTTTATAACAACAAGTCTCTTACCTTTTCCTCTACATTTTGGTACAAATTTATTTCCTGTTTGTTAGTTTTTTGGTTAAGCCTCTGTTTACAGCTATTAGAACGCCAACGACTACTGTGAGCTGCCGAACGTTGAGTTTCTTACCATGCTCTTACTCCCCGTATCTCCAGGATTCCGGAACTTCTTTCGGATCATCAATCGGGTTAGTAACGAATAAGTTATGAAATTATTCATTATCCGTATTGCGGGTTAGTATAAATTGACCTTAGGCTTGCCAAAATGGATGATTGGAAATTCTATTATGCTCGTTACATTATTTTGGAGATCATTGACTATTTGTTTGATGAAATCGGATGACAGGTGGGTTCAGAAACTATCTGCGGACAAAATGTTATTCTGATAAAATTTAATTAATTAAATAAAGGTTAATTAAATAAATGGAGATTCTAGAAAACGCTATAAGTTAAATTTATTCAAATGATTTAATGACATGATTTATGACATTAGTTTAGGCACTCATTTAGGTAGATTTTTCTTATTGTTTATGCATAAATTGGCAACAATTCATGACATTTACGCTTCATCGAGTCATATCGTTAAAAAAGATGTCTACACGAGCTTTTGTCGGTTTTTAAGTTTTTTGGCGATCTTTTGGACGTTATCGTCATACTCGAGGATCAAGCCTCGTAGTGGTTCGAATTCGAAGTTCCGAAGAAACTAAGCTTGGAGCAAATAAGAAAACAAGAACTCTAGTTGGTGCAAGTTTTGCACAAACTCATGGTTTCTTGAAGAAGGCAAGCTGAAGTCATGAAATCTCGGTCCACTCAGGAATCTCGGCCGAGATTTTGGCCCGAGATTCCTGTTTTGACAACTTCGACACTTGTCAAGAGTTCTCTATGCTTGACCTTTGCTTCGCTAAGGTGGAGTATAAAGGTGGGATTGCAGGCTGACCTTAAGGGAGTTTTCTTCTAGTCCCTTGTTAGGTGTTCTTGGTGACTCCTTTAAAGAGATTTAAGGAGAGTGAGATTTGAGAGATTAAAGTGGAGTTTTTGAGTGAAAAGTGTGAAAGTGTTGAAAGATCCGATTTGGAGAAACTATTTGGAGTATTGTGAGACTTGTTCGTGAACAATCAACCAGCTAAGTTCTTTCTTTTTTTCTTTATCATTTTCACCATGGAATGCATGTGTATCTCTTTGTTGATTTTTGATCTAGAAATTCATGTTGTAGGCTAATTATTTGTGATTCTAGGGTGATAGATTGATGGTTATGGCTTGAATGATGATGGTATGAACTTGCATGTTAGTTTAGGATGATTTGGTTGTCCGAACCCTAGCTCGATGGAAATCTCGGCCTGTTCTTCATGGATCTCGGCCGAGATTGTTCATGATCTACCTGAGATTTCTTCTAATGATGTTTTATTGATGAATCTTTATGTTGGGATGTTAGATTGTTCAAACCCTAGTGTTTGTTGAGTTGAATCTAGCTTAGGGTGACCTAGTGTTAGCAAACTAAGTGAGGAATGAGACTTACCCGGTAATTTCCGCTCTTAGGTATAGATGATGATGAATTCTAGGTAGTAGATGTGTAAAAACCAATATTGGATCGAGTGTGCTAGGATTTCTGCATAAGGCTTACCTATTCCGAGACTTACCCGGTAAGGATTGGTTTGACCCTTAGGTAGTGAACTGGTTAGCGTAGAATTCCCTACCTTAGTTTCTTGAGACTTACCCGGTAATAGGAACCTTGGTGTAGGAGTAATGGAATATGAGACATCTCTTGTAATTATTTCAATAAGAGAACCACCATTTCCCATATCAACTGCAACCTTGTCCTTTATGATTAGAAAATTTGAGCCCAATGCCATAATCGGATATCTTGAACTCTAGAATCCATTTTTCTTATGTTTATCACATATCTTGTATTTATGTTGCTTGCTTACACAATAAATTTACATAACCTTGGTCTTTGATAGATCACCATAAAATCCAACAAAAAATATCATGATTTTCATTTCTTTATTACTTTCTCTCTTCTTAGTCTAGGTTTACACTACTCATGATCACTTTAATGGTTTAATTTCACCTTACTCTTTTTGTTTGACCTCGAAATACTAACATTGCTACGAAACGACTCATACACTATGAGTTCGCTAGGTAAATTAGGATATTATTACGAGATATAAATTTAAGATTTTTGTGCATCACACCTTTGTGGGCGAACAAGAATGAATTAAATTGATATTTGAAGCGAGATGTTTAATACGCGGAATTTGATATTCTCGACAGGTGGTGTTGGAGACGGTAGACTAACCATAGCTTAGTTTCTTGGTGAATGTATCAAGGTAAGTCCATTGGGCCTACTTAGCTGACTTTTGTGTATTTAGTTTAACTGTAATAGTGGTGTGTGTTATTACAACCATAACCAGACTAGGACAACCTTATGTATTGATTGACCCAAGTGTATTATAACCGCGCGGTGAAAACTTGTCCGGTTCATCATGAGACTGAGAGGTTCTCTACGACCAGGTCATACGGGTAAACGGTGATGTGCATCAGATCCACACCCGTTGGTATGAGGGACAGAGGCAGGGTTTGGGAATCACTCGTGTCACAAAATAAGTTGCATTAGAAAGTAAATCACTTAATAAGATAAGAAACCGTTGTTGTGTGAGCATGCTGATAGCATGAATTATAGTCTATATTTTGAGGTTTGTTTGGACGTTTTATCTTCAATAATCTGCATGTTAGCATGTATAATATGTGATTATATTACCATTTCATCTACCTTTGCGGGAATCGAGGTCTACACCTAGTTTTGCTGTAATTGCAGGTAAAATGGTATGTTTTGCATAAAAAAGGAGCAAAAGGAGTCATGAGTCATTTGGAGCTACATTGAGGAGCATAAGGAACCATCCAGGGAGCATAGCCATGGATTAAAGATTCACTTTGGACCAGTTTTGAGAGATTTCACATTCAGTTATGACTCACCTCGGTTGACCAGAGATTCATCTCGACCGAGGTGATCCAGAGACGCCGACTCGACCGAGGCGAACACCTAGGACGCGGCGAGAATATTTTATTCTTGGCTGAGATCTTTTATCTTTGGAAGGTGATCTTATATTTTTGGGCTTGGCTCCTGGAAGGAAGAAGATCTTATATTTTACCTATTTTTATGGGAAAAGATCTTTCTAAGATATATTATCTTTGGAGGGTTATTTTCCTATAAAAAGGGTTGGATTTCCACAAATCCAACATCCCGCTTAGCACGATATACACCATTGAAGGCTGCGAGATCCAGCATAGTTTTGAAGAACCTTTTTGAAGGTTGAAGGAGGATTGAAGATCATAGCTTTTATAGCTTTTTGAAGGGTTTTGTAAGATTGTCTTTAATTCCCTTCCTTGTTGTCTTGTCTTGTTGGATTGCTATCCAAGGAACGCTTTGTTGTGATATTTGATTCAGTTATTGAAGTCTTTTTCATTAAATTCTTCTTGTTCAAATATTCACCTTCTTCCCATATATTTAATACTTTCATAATGATGATGAGTGGCTAATTTCCTTGTGTGATTCTAGGGTGATTGGCTGAAGGTTGTGGGAAAAACAATGATAGAATAATCTTAGATTCCAGTAGGACCCTGAAAGTTCGAGTCTTTAACCTTAACCCTAAGCATCTCGTTCAGTCGATGAACATCTCGGCCGGGGTGGAATCTGGCTGACCGAGGTGACTTATCTGATCCTAAACTGAGAGTTAAGTGTTAGAGTTTGCCAAATCCTATTCTTATTACACCTTTCCTGGTTCAAAGCAAGCTTAGGATGAGACTTACCCGGTAATAGGAGTTACGGTTTAGGATTAGTGAGTAGTGAGACTTACCTGGTGATCTAGTCCACTTTAGTAACACCTTCCCCTTGCAAAAATCTCAGCTTTGTCCGCTTATCTTTAGATCTTGAGTTGGAACCACAACTAGACGCTTTAATCCCTAGAATTGCATGTTTGCTTATTTGACTTCTTATTCATCTTTGATTGTGTTAATTGCTCTTTGTGGTTAGTATTCACGAAGCTTACCGTTATTGACTTTGTTTCACCAAGTCCCTGTGATCGACCCCTGAAATTTCTTGCTTTTTACTACGATTGACCCGTACACTGCGGGTTCGCATCCTTGTTTTAAGCTTAAGTCTAGGGTTGTAAATTTAAAGCTTGCACACACCGTTTGGAGCGAACAAATTTTTGGCGCCGTTGCCGGGGACTTGGTCTAGACCGAGCCGGTACGGTTTGCTCTTGGGGCACTTGCCCCGTGTCATCTAACCACTCTACTTGAGTGACTTTTGCAGGTTCTTTCTTAGGTATATGCGAAGAACCCGCACTGGGAAGGAAATCGTTCCTTACGATCCCGAACCAAAAAAGACATACAAGCGACGCTTAAGAGAAGCGAAGATGGCCCAACAAGACAACCGCGATCTTGAGGCCGAATTAAAGGAGGCGTTAGAGCTGCTACGCCTCAGCCAGGAAGAGCTACAGCGAGAGAAGGAAGAAACTCGCACCAAAACTGAAGCAATCGAAGCAGAAATGGCCATCATACGAGACCAGATTCTACTTCGACCGAGGGACGACCCAGTTCCCGATGCTGGACCGAGGCAGGTTCCAGTTGCTGACCCTCGACCGAGGCAGGTCCCAGTACCAGACGCCCCGGCCGAGATACATCCACCTCGGAAGCCAGTCCGAGATGTTCTTCTTGCAGGAATCCCACAAACCCTAGGTCAAAGGATGGACCCTAATCAACAACTGAGGCGTCCAGGAGTCAACCTAGGAGATCCAGCGGACCATGACTACGAACTTCGACCTCAAGTTCTATCCAAGATTCGCCAATGCCAATTCGGAGGGATGGAGAAGGAATCACCACATCAACATCTTCAAAACTACGAGATCTTGATGGAAACCTTGCGACCTTCCAGAATTGAAAATAACAACTACAAGCTAAGACCTTTTTACTTTTCTTTAAAAGATAGAGCTCTTACTTGGTATCAATTTCTTCCTCCAGGAAAAATTAGCACATGGGAGGAGATGATGACGGAATTCTTAACCAAATTCTTTCCCCCCTCAAAGACAGCTGAAATGAGAGGGAAGATCAGTGCTTTCATTATGAAGGACAAGGAGAGCTTGTCCAAGTCATGGGAGCGGTTCAAGGACATCCTTTTGGATTGCCCACATCATGGGATTCCAAAGATTGAGTTGTTGGAGATCTACTTCAAAGGACTGGACGGAAGCACCCAGTTCAATCTCCAACTACTCTCCGCCGGTACCTTCATGGACATGGCGATTGATGAGGCTTGGGACTTCATTGAGAAGCAAGCCTTGAATATGGAGAAGTACACCCACCAAGGAGCTGAAGGTGGAGTTAAAAGAGTCAACTTTCAAGAGACTCAATCCAACAACAATCAACTCACGTCTTTGAAGAATGACGTGAAGCAATTGAAGGAACTCTTGGTTGCTCAAACCAATTAGGAAGAGCAAGGACAAAGGAACAACAACAATGGATACCGTAACAACAACAACGGTTCCCGGAACAATAACAACAACTACAACAACAACAATAGAGGATCCAATAGCAACAATCGGAGGACGAACAATCAAAACAACCAGAATCCTGGTAACAATTATTCTAACTCCAACTCTAATAATTCCTCTAACCCTTTCCTCTCTCCACCTTCTTCTTCTTCTTCTACTCCATTAAAGAGCCAAGGGCAAGGATCAAGTTCGTCTCAGCCAGAAAAGAAAGACGCAGTTCTGGAGGCCATCTTGATCAAGCTTAGCGCTATGGAGAATTCTATGACTTCATTTTCGAGGCCCCAAAAGTCCTTCGAACAACAACTTGCGAGTAGAGCGAATGAAGCGCCAAGAGATCCAAGGAAGCTTCCAGCAAAGACGGAAAGCAACCCTAAGGGCCAGTGCATGGCCATAACGACGAGGAGTGGACTTAAAACTGCAGATCCAGTACCTCGTTCGATGCAGACCACCTCGGTCCAGATCCAGTCGAAGAACACCTCGACCGAGATGCCAACCGAGGCGGGGCAACAGAAAGCGGAGGGGAAAACTGAAGTTTATGTTCCACCTCCTGCATACAAACCACCACTTCCATTCCCTCAGTCCAGAGCCAGAGCACATCTAGACAAGCACTTTGGTAAGTTCCTTGACTTGATGAACAAGCTGCATATTAACATTCCTTTTCTTGATGCTATTCTAGGAATGCCCGCCTATGGGAAATTCTTAAAGGAGATCCTATCAAGGAAAAGGAAATTGGAAGACTTTGGTGAAGTTAGGATGACATCTAAATCCTCGGAGCTTATTAAGATCATGAAGGAGAAGATGCCACCTAAGTTGAGAGATCCCGGCTCATTTAGCATTCCCATTCAAGTTGGGGATGTCACTTGTGAAGCCCTTTGTGATCTAGGAGCCAGCGTGAGCATCATTCCGCTGGAGCTATGTACGAAGATCGGACTTGGAGAGCCCAAGCCGGTCAAGATTCGACTTTATATGGCGGATCGCTCCATCACCCATCCCGTGGGCATCTTGGAGGACGTTCCGGTCAAGTTAGGTAACTTCTATATACCTATAGATTTTGTCGTACTTGACATTCCCGCAGATTATCCTGTTCCTATTATTCTCGGGAGGCCATTTCTAGCAACTTTGGGTTGCAATGTGGATTGCAAGAACGCCAAGTTGAAATTCAACATTGGTGGCGATGAGTTGGAGTTCGCACTACTTGCAGCCATGAAAGGGGAGCAGCTAACTGATGATATCTTCAACATCTACGATGAAGAAGAATCAAGAGAATTGGTGAGCTCTATCCTTATTAACGATCCACTCGAAAGAGTTCTAAGTTTTAGTTTAATATAGTAAGATATAGATGCTTCTTGTGATGCAGATATACGGAGCTTGAAGGCACTGGAAGAAGATCCAGGAGCTAAAACTGAGAAGCTAATCCAGGAGACGAAGATCTCCAGTTTCGGTTCCAGTTGCAGTACCTCGACCGAGGCACTTCCTGGACTGAGCGAGGCGACTAAAGAACATCTCGGTCAACGCCTCTGCGCCTCGACCGAGGTCAATGGCGAGATGATGTCAACTGAGACTTCCGAAAGTCTAGTTTCTAAATCCACTCCACCGGAAGGAGGAAGCAAGGATCCCCCTCAGAAGAAACCCCCAGTTGTGGAGCTTAAACAACTCCCTAGTCACTTGAAGTATGTCTTTCTTAGGCCGGATTCCACTTATCCCGTTATTGTTAGTGCTTCCCTTTCCGAATCTGAATTGTCTAAGTTAATGCATGTCCTGAGAAGGCATCGAAAAGCTATAGGTTACACCACGGACGATCTTATTGGCATTAAGCCTTCTTTCTGCATGCATAGAATTCTAATGGAAGATAATCATAAGACTTCACGGGAACCTCAAAGACGGTTAAATCCGATCATGAAAGAGGTTGTGAAGAAGGAAGTTCTTAAGTTTTTGGATGCAGGTATTATTTATCCTATCTCGGACAACAAGTGGGTTAGCCCGGTGCATGTCGTTCCGAAGAAAGGAGGGATGACCGTTGTGACGAATAAGAACAACGAGTTGATCCCAACTAGGACCGTTATGGGCTGGAGGGTTTGCATCGATTACCGGAAGCTGAACACGGCCACACGGAAGGACCATTTTCCACTTCCCTTCATCGATCAGATGCTCGAGCGGTTGGCCCAGCAGTCACACTTTTGTTACTTGGACGGCTATAGTGGATTCTTCCAGATTCCTATCCATCCGGATGATCAGGAGAAGACCACTTTCACTTGTCCATGGGGGACATTTGCCTATCGGAGGATGCCATTTGGATTGTGCAATGCACCCGCTACCTTCCAGCGATGCATGATGGCTATCTTTTCCGAATACATAGAGGAGATCATGGAGGTATTCATGGATGATTTTTCTGTATATGGTTCCTCTTTTGATGATTGCCTATCTAACCTTTCTCTAGTACTTAAAAGATGTGAAGACACTAACCTTGTTCTGAATTGGGAAAAGTGTCATTTTATGGTTAATGAAGGCATTGTACTAGGACACCTCGTTTCTAATCGAGGTATTGAGGTCGATCGAGCTAAGATCGAGACTATTGAGAAGCTCCCTCCTCCTTGTTCTGTTGAAAGTGTGAGGAGTTTTCTCGGGCATGCAGGTTTCTACAGGAGATTCATCAAGGACTTCTCTAAGATTTCTAAACCTCTAACTAACCTCTTGAATAAAGATGTTGTTTTTGAGTTTTCGCAGGAGTGTCTTGATGCTTTTTACAGGATTAAGGAGGCGTTGATCTCCGCTCCCATTATCCAACCTCCTGATTGGACCTTGCCCTTTGAGGTCATGTGTGACGCTAGTGATGTAGCCGTAGGAGCGGTGCTTGGACAGAAGAAGGATGGCCGGACCACCGCCATTTACTATGCTAGCAAGACGCTAGATGTAGCCCAGCGCAACTACGCTACCACTGAGAAGGAATTGTTGGCGGTTGTATACGCTTTCGAGAAGTTTCGTTCCTACTTAGTTGGGGCGAAGGTCATTGTCTACACCGACCATGCAGCCATTCGTTACTTGTTGGCTAAGAAAGATGCCAAGCCACGCCTTATTCGATGGATTCTCTTGCTTCAAGAGTTTGACCTAGAGATCCGCGATAAGAAGGGATCCGAGAACTCCGTTGCGGATCACCTCAGCCGGCTACCAAAATCTTCCCGCGAGACGGATGACCCACCCATAGACGATTCATTCCCCGATGAGCACTTACACTTGTTGGAGCGTTTGATGGATTTACTTACTTCACCCCACGATGGAGGTGAAGTATGGGGTGAGGGCACCTCCCATCACATTTGAGACGCATTATGGTCCAGCTAGCGACCTTAAATCAAGCGCTTCTTGGGAGGCAACCCAAGGTATTGCTTTCTTTTTCCGTTTTCTAGTCTAGCTTAGATAGTTTGCTTTTGCTTTGTTTTGTTTGTTTTTGGCGTCCTAGACAGATAACAGGAGACATCTAAGGAAGGGGCATAACTGGAAGTTCAGAAGTTCGAGAATTCGAGAAGACGAAGTTTGACTGAGACACCTCGGTCCAGTCGAGGCCATCTCGACCGAGTTGATTCTTGAGCAACCGAGGCGACTAGGGTTTCTGCAGAACCACCTCGGTCCGTACCACCTCGGTCCAGTCGAGACCATCTCGACTGAGGTGACAGCAGTTCCAGGAACAGTATAAAAAGGAAAAAAATTTTATGTTTTCACTTTTACGTATTTCGACTCGACCGCGGCGCTCTTCCACCTCGCTTCCTCCAAATCTTGCTCGTTTTCGAAGATTTCCGCTTTCAAACTGCGATTGAAGGGTAGAGGATCCTATTGCAAGTGCAGATCTGCGAAGAAATCGAATGAATCGACCGAAACGAGGTAAAAACAGTCGAAACCCTAACTCGTTCATTCGTTTCGATTTGGGCTTTGGTTGCCCCTGAATCTGCTGAGAAAAGGCTTAAGTACCCCATAGGAAGCAATTTTAGTGAATTTTGGGGGAAAAGAACTGGATTTCTGAGATTTGAATCGAAAGCTGTTACGCCTCGGTCCAGTCGAACTGCATCTCGACCGAGGTGATTCTTGAGGATTGTCAGCGACCGAGGTGCTCTGACAGTAGCTGAAAAAAAAAAAAAAATGAGTTCCGATCGTCGCCTTGCCCTCAGAGATAGATCCTCACCCTCCCCTCCTTCCTCTTCTTCCCGACCTTACCGCCTGGTGATCCACGAGAGATGCCGGGTAGATTATGAGCGTATAGCTAGCCGTCCAGTGATTGCATCACGTTTTCTGGACGTGTCGGCTTTTGATTGCCTAGGGGTAGATGGAGACCTTAGGCGGATGATCACCACAGTCGGGCTGGATCAGTTTACTGAGATCCGAGCCCCAGCTTACTTGGAGCCGACCCTAGAGTTCGTTAGCTCCTTTTCCTACCTTCCCACAAAGCAGTTTGTGAAGTACCGGTTGATGAACCGGAACTTCATAGTTCCCTTAGAGGTTTGGAGAGAGAT
This sequence comes from Fagopyrum homotropicum, assembly GCA_033239125.1. NCBI lineage: Eukaryota > Viridiplantae > Streptophyta > Magnoliopsida > Caryophyllales > Polygonaceae > Fagopyrum > Fagopyrum homotropicum. Next base: position 136,039,789 of record BSWB01000001.1, on the reverse strand, counting down.
TTTCGGCTTTCCTGAGCCCACCGCCACTGACTTCCCCTCCCGATCTGTAGCTAGGGAGTTCTGGGGGCAGATTGCCCATATTACTGAGCATGTAGATAGATGGCGCACTGGAGATTCCAAGGAGAAGGTCATCTTCCACCTTGCCTTCAGATTAGCCTATAGGATATTCAGCGAGACACTTTTGGCGCGTACTGAGACGCCCCAGAAGATCCGACAGGGCGAGCTATTTAGTCTTTACTGTATGGTTACAGGGGGTTTCCCAGACTTTGGCTTGATCTTGGCAGAGGACCTGCACAAGATCAAGGCCAAAGCGAAGGGAGATATCTGATGCGGCGGTCTAGTCACCCACATAGCTGCTTTTCATGGGATGGACCTTAGTACGTGTACGATGGTGGCGGCTCCGAAGCCGCTTGGATTGCAGGAGATGATCACTCAGAGGATTCTAGTTCCCCGAGGTCTGACCACTCCATATGTTGCTATGCCGTGGGAGCGGACTGCGCCACAGGGGATCCGCTGGTCTGCTCAGTTCACAGTTTTCGATCCACATTATTGGCAGACAGCTTGGGCTCCACTGATGGAGGATCATAGAGAGGCAGCAGTTGCTCCAGCTGAGGATGAGGAGGAGGAGGAGGCTGATGTTCGCCCCTAGAGGTGTGTGCAAATAAGTTTTAAATTTATAAAACTAGAATCAAGCAGCGAACCCGCAGTGTACGGATCGATATAGTTAAGCAAGAATTCCAGAGTATCGAACACAGGGATTTGGGGGGTTAAATCCAGTTGTAGGTTATCAAGCGAGTAAATGTAAGAGCTTTTCGAATTATTGGGAAAACAACAATCCTAAAGATCCAGGTATCCAGCTGTGGCAATCGATTCAAGATATACTTAATGATGTAAAGACAGAGTTGAGATATGCAAAGGTATACTAATGTAAGGTAATCGTACGGTGAAGTTCCAAAAACCTTATATAACTCACCTACAAGGTACTCTCTATACAGGTTGTTGAGACTCAATATAGAAGGATTCTAGAGACGAGAATTAGTGTCAAATACCCAAACTTATAACCCAAGGATCAAGACTAACTTAACCGATTGAGGTTGTGACACTCATAATCGAGGTAGAGGTTGTTGAGGCTTCACTACCACCTAGAAAAGACAAGTCTAAACTAAGCTAAAGCAAATCTTTAACTTCAGATTAAAGTAAAAGCAGGTTCGTAGACTTAAGGGAAATCACGGTTAGTTCTTGAGGTTCCACGGCCGTGGACTCAAGAACATACCGTAATTTAAGGTTGTCGGCAAGTCTCTCTAACTCTCAGGGTCTAATCTGTTTGTGATCGATCTATCATCATCTAAGCCACAACTATCAACCCTTCACCTTAGAATTGTTAAGGGTTTTTAGCCAATAACAGTCATGTTGATATCAATTCAAGAATCAAAAGATAAAAAGATGAAAACTTTCAAGAACTTTCAATAATCTTCGATCCAATCTCAAAGTCACAAAGAGAACAAGTAATGTCAAAAGATTCAAAGTAAAACAAACAATCACAACCTTAGGAAAGAAGAGAAAACGGGATGTCAATCCGTTTCCCAAATCAAACCTAAACAAGAAGAGAGATCTTCTTGCAAAATCTTCCAAGAACTTCGATCTTCCACCAATCCGGAGATCTCTACAGCAATCTCCACCAAAAGTGCGAGATTAGAGGAATTGCTAAACACGAACTTCGATCCCCCAAAGAGATGTCAATGCTTCCAAGCAAGGCCAAGCGAAGTGTAAGCGAGCCTAAGCGAGAGTGAATGAGGGTAAGCGGGGGTATGCGTCGATGACGGAATCTTGCTTCGTCCGTCTTTTTATAGTGCAGGGCAAAATGTCGGCCCGGCCCAATCTTTAAAAGATCGTGGCTTCAAAGTGTGGCGAAAAGATTTGTCAAGATCACGGTCGTGGAAGTGTTCCACGACCGTAATTTAGAGCGTGGAAACAAATACGGTTTGCAACATATGTTCCACGGCCGTGTAATCCTCTGGAATGAACATGAATTTCTGACTCCAAATCCACGGTCGTGGAAGTGAACGTGGAATGTGATACGGTCGTAATTTAGAGCGTGGTTTAGGGCAAGAACGTGATTCTTCCCTAAACTCGTGCATTCCTCAAGCTAAAACTCCAATTTGCTTCCAAAGAATGTCCCCAATCCATAGACATATCAACTCAACTTTCCTTTGCTCGATTCCGTTCGGAAATAGCTCCAAATCACCTATAATCAACATAGAACTAGTGTAGACATCCATATTGACAATATAGGTAATACTAGCTCACATATGCACAAAGTTCAATCAAAGACTATCGAATATGAATCAAATACGTTTAGAAAACGTGCCTAAAATATCACAATATTTCATGCTAACAAATAACCCCATACTTAACACTTGCTTGTCCCTAAGCAAGGTCTTTCAAAAAGCTTTAAACAAGAGTTAGGATGAAATATGTGTACCTTCTTTCGGATGAATGTGACTTCTAAAGAATAGATCATTCTCAAACCTTGCTTCAATCGTTTTTCAAACTTTCACACACTCAATCAAAGAGTAAAAGGTAAAGAAAATTCATGAACCAACTTAACTTCTAAACAAGCATTATAACCTTCAAACATTATCAAAATCAATCACAAGAAACTTCAATTTAGATCACCAAGTCATATAACATTCTTTTGATCTTAAGGACTTTCAAAGAAAAGGTCTAGAATATGGAAGGGAAGAGGGAAAGTGGTGCATAAATCCGGGAAAGTGGACAACTACCTTCTTCTTCTTATGTGGTTCCCGCAACACTTCAACTTAGAGCTTCACTCTCTTCTTTTCACTTTTCGACTTTACTTTTGGAGTTATGGATAGAGGTGCACAAAAACCGAAGCCTAGGAGATCGGCGTTTCTCAAATTTTTCAAGAGATGCCTCAAACCCTTAGCGCACATACCATAATCCGCTAGGAATATCGCTCAATCCGACTTTGGCAAGACACAAACACCCGACTATGTGAATGGTGCCGAGTTACTCATCGTCATGATTGACTTCCCCAAACCTATAATTTCTTTCTATTCAATTGATTGCAAATAATTGCTCTCATGGCCCTCCCACATCAAACATGCCTTTTTCTCATTCACTTCTCCAAATTCCCGGATAGGTAAAAGAGGCTAATATTTCAATGAGGAGCTAGATGATCAAAGAAAGAAGAAAGAAGGTATTGAATTGCCTTAATCATTTCAACAAGAAGTATAGGAACTTATAACGTGATTTCAACTTCAATTTCCTAGCATGATTTAGGTAACATTTTCACATTATAAAACTTGCAAAAGAGGTAAAATTCATTCATTCAAATTCTTTTCAATTCACAATCCTTTTAAGCATGTAATTGTCTTCAAACTCAATTCACAAGTAGTGATTATCATGGAAATCATCTCAATTCATTAGAAGCACAAAATTTTCAAAATTTTCAAACTTTTATGGGTTTTTCAAGTTATTTTTCATGCAATGCAATAAGGAAACGTGCAACACATAATGAATATGCAACGATAGTCTCGAATGAAAGCAAACATAGAGAGTAGAGTTATTACAAACTTTTAGTACATCCCACCCCATACTTAGGACGAACATTGTCCCTAATGTTCAAAAGAAAGAACAAAAGAAAAAAAAGAAAAAGAAACTCACAAGTGGTGGCGGGAATGTCTAAAACAACGATCATGCATCAATCACTGCGGCGCCGGCGGAGGTGGAAATTGAGAGAAACTCGGATCATAAAACCGCCCAAACTGCTGGCGGTAGACGTCCCTCATCATGTGGTCAAGGTCGTCTAAGCGTCCGTCTCTAGCATCCGCCCGGATCTCTAGCGCTCCTACTCTCTCTGAAAGTCCGGTAGCCCAATCCGGCATCTGCTCGTACCATCCCGGGGCGTGACTGTACCATGATGGAGTATCGGATGGTGCTGGTGCTGGTGGTGGTGCTGCTGGCTGCGCCGTGGACCAAGGAGGGGGGTGTCATACCAAGTGGGAGGTGTAGTCATCCACGTGGGCCTCTCACTCACGCTAGCGCGGCGAGATGACGAGCCTGAAGCTCTAGCTGGACGTGGAGAGCGTCTAGGTACATCCGGGGCCGCCTCCGGCTGATCCGGAAACGTGCCAAACTCCTGCTCCGCTCCTCCACCACTCTCGTACTGATCTCCCATGTCCTCCTCCTCCACAACCGGTGGTGGAACGTAAGGGGGAGCTACTAGCCTGTTCGCATGCATCGCAGCGAACGTCTCCTTCCAATTGTGGCGTCCCGCCACAATGGAATACTCCGGCAACCACTCAATACCCCTACCCGTCCTAGTCTCCCAAGGCATGCCCGCATAAGGCGGACCTCCATGTGTGGGGAAGATGAGTCCCCTAACCATAAAAGCATGTAGCCCTAAGGGAACGGCCGGTATGCGGGTGCAAGCAGAAAAATCTACACCAAATGTCCTAGCAATGTGGGTCACTATCCCACCATATCCAATGTTCCCCTTCTTCTTGTTCTTGAGTTTACTCATCGTAGCCGCCAAAAGAGTGGCACAATCTGCACGGCTACCGTATAGCATGCTATAGAGCAAGAATAGCTCATCCGTCTTGATCTTTTGGGGCGTCTCCGTCCTAGGAAAGAGACACTCCGAAAGAACGCGGTGTGCTATCTTCAAAGCTAGACGGTACATCAATCTAGCCTTGGTATCGGCAGGTTGCCAACGGTCCTCGTCGGCGTATATCATCGCTACTTCCTCCCAAAAGTTCTTGGGGTAAACTCCACTAGGAAATCGACCGTTATAGGTCTCATGGAACCCGAAAATGGTCCCAAACTCAACAATACTCAAATGGTAGTCTTGTTCCATGAGACGGAAGGAGACGGTCCTATCTACGTGACTGTGCTCGAAGGACGTCACAACCTCCCGGGTGATCTCCTCATATGCGTCTTCACGAATGTTCGTGAAGACAAGCAATCCGGCTCTATCCAAGAGCCATGTAAGATCATCGACTATGTTAAGAGGATGTAGATCCTCCAACAACAAATACCTAGGACCTATCACTGTCCTCTCCTTGATCCGGTCAAGTGCAGCAAGGTGGTTCTCATGTATGGTTGGGATGCTAGGGTGAGGAAGTGAAGATGGAGGTGAAGGTGAAGATGGTAGTGAAGGAGATGAGGGTGGTGGTGCCCTAGAGGTGGAGGGGTTGCCCTTTCTTTTCTTATTCTGCTCTCCCTTCTTCTCCTTTATCCTTCCTGACACTCTCCTTACGAAATCCATTTTTCACCAAAAATTACGGTCTGTTCTTCAGGTTCCACGGCCGTGGTTTACCCAAAGACCGTGATTCGTCTCAGAATCTTGCGAATCTCAGCAAATTCACCAACAATCACCACAACAAGCAGTCCTAATCTAATTCCTTCCAGTCTTTGTCAGTTCTTCCTAAAAATCTATAGCAAAAAACGAACCAAATCCGCGAAAATCAAGAAGAAAGAATAAACCTCTTTTTCGGATTGAAAAATCCGAAATGCGCGTTTGTTGACGGATTTCCGCTCGGTTTGTCGCTTGGATCTTGTTCGTGGTTGGATTTGCTGCAGTTTAGGATGAAGAATCGTTGAAAACGATTAGAAAACGAGGAATTGGAGGAGGTCGTGGGGTTTCGGCGTTTAGGGCGTGGAAAGGGGTAAGTTTTTGGGTAATTTTGTGAAGAATGTGGCTTATATAGTCGCAGGCAAAATTTTGAAAATCACGGTCTGTCGGGGTGTTCCACGGCCGTGGAAGTGTACGGACCCGTGGTTTTGGTGATTTTTCAAAGGCTTTTGAGAATTACGGCCACTGTAGCTATGACGACCGTAATTTAGACCGTGGAACCTTCTGTAAAGCTTCAAAGTCCAAATTTCGTCGCTCTTCTTCGACATTATTCCCCCTTTCTCCTTTTCCATCGATCCTACAACCAAAAACACGAACATACCGGAAGAAATCGAGGCAAAATAAAGCGAAAACGTCTTTTCTAAGCTAAACTATGAATCGAAAACAAAAACGAGAATGCAATACCTTGGGTTGCCTCCCAAGAAGCGCTTTGTTTAAGGTCCGTAGCTAGACCAATCTCGCACTTATTCGAGTGCGGTAGGCGCAAACTCCTCAGTTTGGAGTTCCGGTGTGTACTTCTTGAGTCGTTGACCGTTCACCTTAAAACTTCCGCTAGCTTCACCCCATACTTCAACTGCACCATGGGGGAAAATACGTTTAATTAGAAAAGGTCCAGTCCAACGGGATTTAAGCTTACCTGGAAAGAGGCGAAGTCTTGAATTGAAGAGGAGAACTTGATCCCCTTCTTTGAAGTCCTTTGGAATGATATGCTTATCATGCCAACGCTTTGCTCTTTCCTTGTAGATCTTAGCGTTTTCATAGGCGTTCAAGCGAAGTTCATCCAGCTTGTTGATGTCTAGGAGACGCTTCTCTCCCGCTTCCTTCATGCCGAAATTCAGCCACTTGATAGCCCAAAACGCTTTGTGCTCCAGCTCTACCGGCAAATGACAAGACTTCCCATACACAAGGTTGTATGGCGTGGTTCGTATGGGAGTCTTGTACGCAGTCCGGTACGCCCATAATGCATCATCTAGTTTCAAGGACCAATCCTTCCTAGTCCTTGAAACCGTCTTCTCTAGAATTCCCTTGATCTCCCTATTTGAGATCTCAACTTGTCCACTCGTTTGTGGATGGTAAGGGGTAGCGATCTTGTGAGTAACCCCATACTTAGCTAGAAGAGCTTCAAAGCGACGGGCTATGAAGTGAGAACCTCCATCACTAATGATTGTCCTTGGTGTTCCAAATCGCGGAAAGATGGTCTTGTTGAAGAACTTAACCACCACCATGGCATCATTTGTGGGAGAGGCAATTGCTTCCACCCATCTAGAAACGTAGTCTACCGCCAATAGTATGTATTGGTTTCCACAAGAAGATGGGAATGGTCCCATAAAATCGACTCCCCAAACGTCGAAAATGTCCACCTCTTGGATGTTGTTGAGGGGCATCTCGTTCCTTCTAGAAATATTGCCTGTTCTTTGACAAGCATCGCAGCAAGAGACAAAGGATTGCACATCTCTAAATAAAGTAGGCCAATAGAATCCAGATTGCAATACCTTTGCGCTAGTCTTGTTCGAACTAGTGTGTCCTCCACAAGGTAGTGAATGACAATGACGGATGACACTTTGCATCTCATCTTCCGGCACACATCGCCGGATGATGCCATCCGGACCTCTCTTAAAGAGGAGAGGCTCGTTCCAGTAGTATTCCCGGACGTCCTTAAAGAACTTCTTCCTTTGTGCGTAGGATAGTCCGGGCGGTATCTCCTGGCAAACCAAATAGTTAACAAAATTAGCAAACCATGGTTCGTTACCTTTGGAGATCTCGTTGATGCACTCCTCTATGATGTGTAGGTGTTCGTCCGGAAAGGAGTCATCAATGGGTAGATGGTCGTCCCCTAGATGTGTGAGGCGACTCAAATGATCCGCAACAGAATTTTCTGAACCTTTCTTGTCGCGGATCTCAAGATCGAATTCTTGTAGGAGAAGAATCCATCTAATTAGCCTTGGCTTCGCGTCTTTCTTCGCAAGGAGGTACCGGATCGCAGCATGATCCGTGTAGACAATCACCTTTGCACCTACAAGATAAGAGCGAAACTTGTCAATAGCGTAGACAATGGCTAGAAACTCTTTCTCTGTAGTGGCGTAGTTGAGCTGAGCTTCGTCTAGCGTCTTGCTAGCGTAGTATATGGCATGGGTTCGCCCTTCCTTTCGTTGTCCAAGAACAGCTCCAATAGCTACGTCACTAGCATCGCACATAATCTCGAAGGGGAGAGTCCAATCCGGGGGTTGGATAATAGGTGCTGAAATTAGAGCTTGCCGAATGGTGTTAAACACATCTAAACATTCCTGCGAAAACTCAAAAACCGCATCCTTCATCAATAGATTAGTGAGAGGTTTTGATATCTTAGAAAAGTCCTTAATGAAGCGTCTATAAAATCCAGCATGTCCTAGGAAACTTCTTATCCCTTTCACCGAAATTGGGGGAGGAAGTTTCTCTATGGTCTCTATCTTAGCCTTGTCTACCTCTATCCCTCTACTAGAGACTAAGTGACCTAATACGATTCCTTCCTTAACCATGAATTGACACTTCTCCCAATTAAGAACTAGGTTAGTGTCTTCACAACGTTGTAAAACAAGAGAAAGGTTAGAAAGGCAATCGTTAAAAGAGGAACCGTATACGGAGAAGTCGTCCATGAAGACTTCCATGATTTCCTCTACGTATTCGGAGAAGATGGCCATCATGCACCGTTGAAAGGTGGCTGGAGCGTTGCAAAGCCCGAACGGCATTCTCCTATAGGCGAACGTACCCCAAGGGCACGTGAATGTGGTCTTCTTCTGATCGTCCGGATGTATCGGAATCTGAAAGAAACCACTATAACCGTCAAGGTAGCAAAAATGTGAATGTTGTGCTAACCTTTCAAGCATTTGATCGATGAATGGTAAGGGAAAGTGATCCTTCCGCGTTGCGTTGTTGAGCTTACGGTAGTCTATGCACATTCGCCATCCAGTCACGGTTCGGGTAGGAATGAGTTCGTTGTTTTTGTTGGTGATGACCGTCATTCCCCCCTTCTTCGGAACTACTTGAACTGGACTCACCCACTTGCTATCGGAGATAGGATAGATGATACCTGCATCAAGAAGTTTAAGAATTTCCTTCTTGACAACCTCCTTCATGGTCGGATTCAACCGCCTTTGAGGTTGTCTCGAAGTTCTAAAATCCTCCTCCATTAGTATCTTATGCATACATAGGGAGGGTTTAATTCCTACTAAGTCCTCGATAGTGTAGCCTATGGCTTTTCTATGTTTCCTAAGGACTATCATGAGCTGTTCATGTTCATCTATGCTTAGTTCGGAGCTAACAATGACCGGAAAGGTAGAATTAGATCCAAGAAAAGCGTACCTTAGATGAGTAGGAAGTGGTTTGAGTTCCATCACTTTCGGATCTTCCAATGGTCCTTGAGGGGCATCCGACGTTTCCTTAGAAGTCTCTAAGGTTGTTGAGTGGTTTGGAGGAGAATCAAAAGAAGTTGAAGGAGTAAGCCGATCACCCTCTTCCACGGTTAGAATTACGGCCTCTCCATGTGTTCCACGGCCGTGTAATCCCCTGGAATGGAGGTCGATTTTGGTTGTGAAATCCACGGTCGTGGAATACAGGGTATGACCGTGGATTCTTACATTCTCAGCCTCATCGTGGAGTTTCTCAAACTCTAGTTCATACATCTCTTCTTGTGCTTCCAAGGCTTCAATTTCCTCTTTGCACTCTTCTTCTTCCCCTACATTGGTTAGACTCATAGTGATAACCTTTTGTAAAGGATCGTTAAAGAGAATCGCACTTACCTCCTCCCTAGACAAACCTTCTTCGTCTTGGATATCGTAAATATCCTCGTCAAAGATTGGCTCCTTCACTAGAGTGGAGAGAACGAACTCTACTTTCTCTTCTCCAATATCAAAAGCGAGTCTTCCATTCTTGCAATCGACCATGCAGCCGGAAGTCGCAAGAAACGGCCTTCCGAGTATGATCGGGACCGGACTATCTGCAGGAATGTCAAGCACGACAAAATCAATGGGGACAAAGAATTTACCTAGCTTGACCGGGACGTCTTCTACAATACCGACGGGGCGAGTGATGGATCGATCCGCCATGTATAACGTCATCTTGACCGGTTTAGGATCGCCTAAACCGATCTTCCTACATAATACAAGTGGTATGATGCTCACACTTGCTCCCAAGTCACATAAAGCGTCATATGTGACATCTCCCACTCCAATGGGAATACAAAATGACCCCGGATCCTTCAACTTTGGGGGCATTTTCTCCTTCATAGTCTTGATGAGATCCGAAGAATCCGAACTCATCTTGACCTCTCCGAAATCTTCTAGCTTCCTCTTGTTAGAGAGAAGCTCCTTCAAGAACTTGCCATAAACCGGCATACCTACAATAGCATCAATGAAGGGTATATTAATATGCAGCTTGCTCATGAGTTCTATGAACTTACCGAATTGTTTGTCTAGGCGCGCTCGCGCTCTAGATTGAGGGAACGGTAGGGGAGGTTTGTAAGCTGGAGGAGGAACATAGACATCTTCCTTCTCCTTCCCCTTTCCTTTGTCCTTCTCTACAGGGACTTCAACGAACGTAGGCTGCGGATCGGTGGTAGTCACTCCGCTCCTAGTTGTAATCGCCATTACCCTTCCCTTAGGGTTGTCCTCCGTCTTTCCTGGAAGTTTCCCTTGATTTCTAGGGACTTCCTCCGCGTGGTTGAACAATTGGTTTTCCAAAACTTTTTGAGCTTTGTCAACCTTAGAGACTTGATCGTCAACCTTGATGAGGCGGTTCTCCAATCCTTGAAGCTTTCCCAAGATTGTTTTCAACATGGGATCGGACTTCTCCTTTCCCGTATTGTTTCCTCCATTAGATGATTGCCCCTGGCTTTTCAAAGGAGTAGAGGAAGAGGAAGGTGGAGTTAGCGAATTAGAATTGGAAGGATAGGAGTTACCGGAATTTTGTTGATTGGAGCGCCAATTGTTGTTGTTTGAACCCCGATTGTTGTTCCAATTGTTGTTGTTCCGGTTGTTGTTGTTTCCATTCCAATTGTTATTCCGGTTATTGTTCCGGTTATTGTTGTTGCGGTTGGTGTTATCACCGCCATTGTTGTTGCCCAAATAGCCAACATCCTTCTCTTGTTGCTTTGGGAAGTTGGTCTTGATAGTCTCCTTCAACTCTTTGATCTCATTGTTGAGGGAGAAAATTTGATTTTGAGCTTCATGTGTGAGCTTTGCTCCTTACTCCACACGATTTCCCTCCGCTTTCCGGTGGGAATACTTCTCTATGACTCTTGCTTGCTTCTCAATGAAGTCCCAAGCGTCATCTTCTCTCATGTCCATGAACGTTCCGCATGAGAGAGATTGGAGGTTGAATTGCGTTCCTGCATCCAGCCCCTTATAATAGATCTCCAGCAAGGCAAGCTTGGATATGCCATGATGAGGGCAATCCAAGAGCAAGTCCTGAAACCTTTCCCAAGATTGAAACAAGCTTTCGTTAGGTCTCATTGAGAAAGCATTAATCTTACCTCTAAGTTCCGCCGTTTTGGAGGGCGGAAAGAATTTGGTGAGAAACTCCGCGGAAAGGTCTTCCCACGTGTCTAGTTTCCCATTGGGAAGAGCTTGATACCAAGACAACGCTTTCCCTTTCAAAGAGAAAAAGAAAGGCTTGAGCTTATAGCTGTTGGTAGTAGCGTTCTTCGGTCTCATCGTCTCCATCATACACTCAAAGTTTTGCAAGTGTTGGTGTGGAGATTCAGCGCTTGTACCGCCAAATTGGCTTTGGCGAACAAGAGTGATAACTTGAGGGTTAAAGCTAAACCCTTGCACATCTTCAGCATCAAATTTCACACCCAAGCGGCGTGGTTGTTGTGTTGGATCCATCCGCTGGCCAAGAGTTCTTGGCTCATTATCCACACGTTCGACTCTCACATTCCTAGGTGGAATGCGGCGATTAGCAGCTCCTTGTGGATGGAAAGGATTCATATTGATCGTGGGATCAATCTCTTCTAACGGTGGCATGGAAGAGTCACTATCATCAGCGGATGAGTGGCTTTTTCTTCTAGACCTTGATCTCCTTCTTGAGGATTTCTTGCTTCCCTTATTCTTAAGGTCGCTCATCTCTATCCTCATTTGGAAGATCATGTCTTGTAGACCGTTAACTTGAGATTGATGACGATCCATCTCATCCTGGCGGAGAGTCTCATTCCATCGGAGTTGAGCTTCCTTCTCCGCCAACTCCGTTTGAAGATCACGTTCGTGTTCTTCAGCCATCTTCTTTTCCTTGCGCTTTTGCCTCAAGGTTTTCTCTAGCTCTTGATCAAGAGGTAAGAGATCTTCGGTGTTCCTAGACCTGCGCATGCACTCAAAGAGATATCAAATAACGAGAGCAAGCTCCCAAGCTTGACAACCGGCTACCGGATTCGGCCTAAACCAAATCCCCGGCAACGGTGCCAAAAACTTGTTCGCCCCTAGAGGTGTGTGCAAATAAGTTTTAAATTTATAAAACTAGAATCAAGCAGCGAACCCGCAGTGTACGGATCGATATAGTTAAGCAAGAATTCCAGAGTATCGAACACAGGGATTTGGGGGGTTAAATCCAGTTGTAGGTTATCAAGCGAGTAAATGTAAGAGCTTTTCGAATTATTGGGAAAACAACAATCCTAAAGATCCAGGTATCCAGCTGTGGCAATCGATTCAAGATATACTTAATGATGTAAAGACAGAGTTGAGATATGCAAAGGTATACTAATGTAAGGTAATCGTACGGTGAAGTTCCAAAAACCTTATATAACTCACCTACAAGGTACTCTCTATACAGGTTGTTGAGGCTCAATATAGAAGGATTCTAGAGACGAGAATTAGTGTCAAATACCCAAACTTATAACCCAAGGATCAAGACTAACTTAACCGATTGAGGTTGTGACACTCACAATCGAGGTAGAGGTTGTTGAGGCTTCACTACCACCTAGAAAAGACAAGTCTAAACTAAGCTAAAGCAAATCTTTAACTTCAGATTAAAGTAAAAGCAGGTTCGTAGACTTAAGGGAAATCACGGTTAGTTCTTGAGGTTCCACGGCCGTGGACTCAAGAACAGACCGTAATTTAAGGTTGTCGGCAAGTCTCTCTAACTCTCAGGGTCTAATCTGTTTGCGATCGATCTATCATCATCTAAGCCACAACTATCAACCCTTCACCTTAGAATTGTTAAGGGTTTTTAGCCAATAACAGTCATGTTGATATCAATTCAAGAATCAAAAGATAAAAAGATGAAAACTTTCAAGAACTTTCAATAATCTTTGATCCAATCTCAAAGTCACAAAGAGAACAAGTAATGTCAAAAGATTCAAAGTAAAACAAACAATCACAACCTTAGGAAAGAAGAGAAAACGGGATGTCAATCCGTTTCCCAAATCAAACCTAAACAAGAAGAGAGATCTTCTTGCAAAATCTTCCAAGAACTTCGATCTTCCGCCAATCCGGAGATCTCAACAGCAATCTCCACCAAAAGTGCGAGATTAGAGGAATTGCTAAACACGAACTTCGATCCCCCAAAGAGATGTCAATGCTTCCAAGCAAGGCCAAGCGAAGTGTAAGCGAGCCTAAGCGAGAGTGAATGAGGGTAAGCGGGGGGTATGCGTCGATGACGGAATCTTGCTTCGTCCGTCTTTTTATAGTGCAGGGCAAAATGTCGGCCCGGCCCAATCTTTAAAAGATCGTGGCTTCAAAGTGTGGCGAAAAGATTTGCCAAGATCACGGTCGTGGAAGTGTTCCACGACCGTAATTTAGAGCGTGGAAACAAATACGGTTTGCAACATATGTTCCACGGCCGTGTAATCCTCTGGAATGAACATGAATTTCTGACTCCAAATCCACGGTCGTGGAAGTGAACGTGGAATGTGATACGGTCGTAATTTAGAGCGTGGTTTAGGGCAAGAACGTGATTCTTCCCTAAACTCGTGCATTCCTCAAGCTAAAACTCCAATTTGCTTCCAAAGAATGTCCCCAATCCATAGACATATCAACTCAACTTTCCTTTGCTCGATTCCGTTCGGAAATAGCTCCAAATCACCTATAATCAACATAGAACTAGTGTAGACATCCATATTGACAATATAGGTAATACTAGCTCACATATGCACAAAGTTCAATCAAAGACTATCGAATATGAATCAAATACGTTTAGAAAACGTGCCTAAAATATCACAATATTTCATGCTAACAGCTGACGATGATGAGGACACTGTAGACGAGAGAGATGGCGGAGTCCCGATGGATACAGGGACAGATACTGTAGGGACGAGCGCACCGCCGATCATAGACTTGGATGATGAGGAGGATACTGAGCCTACACCTGCTGCATCTCCCGCTAGATCTGCTAGGCGTCGGACACGCCGTCATAGAGATTCTGAGGCTCATCGTCGGATCGACGACCTGACAGATCAGATGATAGATTCTTATGCTGCCCTTACTGTGGACATGCATGAGAGATTTGCTGCCCAGCACCGACACATTGACAGCTGGACTCATCAGATATTAGAGGGGCAGCACTATCAGCGCAGGATGATGGAGCTACAGTTCTAGCAGGCTATGGGCTATCAGTTCGACCCGACTCAGTATCCGTACGTACCACCACCACCACCACCGGACCAGGACTATTGATGAACTGCAGGATTTTCTTTATTATATTTTTATGCAGTTCAGCTGTTTATCCGGTGAGTATTCTTGTCTCTAGACTTATATTGACCCACTAGGACAGTGTGTCCCAAGTATGGGGTATTTGTATTTATGTGATGACTTTGATGTACTTATTTGATGATTTCGATGTACGCACATTTGATCGGATATTTCATATTGATACTTCAGTTGCCTTTATATGTTTATCTGATATTACATGCATACCTACAAGTTATTTGATTGAGAAAAACGTCGAAACTGAAAAAATGGTTTTAAAAAAAAAAATAAAAATAAAAATAAAAAATAAAAAATAAAAAATTTTTGACCTCGACCGAGTCAGTCTTGGCCAAACGAGGCGTTTCACCTCGGTTGAACCAAGAACACCTCGACCGAGGTGGGTTAACTGAGAGTTTTCGAAAACGATTTTTGTGTTGCTTATCTGGATATGATCTCAGTGAAGATCTTGTTTACTGACTGGTTTTAAATTCTTTATGTGTTTGAAAGGTTTTATAATATGTTTAAGTTGCTAAATGCTTTGTTTGAAATTATTGGCATGTTTAATACTTTGTTTTTATCCAAATTATGTTGAATTTGAAGGTTGACACCACAAGATAAGTTCTCTCACTTTCTTCCTAGAAAGACCAAGGCAATTCATTCTTCTCTCTTCTTCTTGATCATGCTTAGCCCCTCATATACATTTTGCCTCCCTTACCTATCCGGGAATTTGGAAGCAGGCGAAGTGGTGAAAGCAAGTGAAGTTAAAGTTGAGAAGTGGCTGGAAGTAAAAGTGTTAGAAAGCAATAATAGGTTTGGGGAAGTCAATCATGAAGATGAGTAACTCGGCACCATTCACATAGCCGGGTGTTTGTGTCTTGCCAAAGTCGGATTGAGCGATATTCCTAACGGGTCATGGTATGTGCATCAAGGGTTTGATGCATCTCAAGAAATTGATGACTGCTGATTTCCTAGGCTTCGGTTATTGTGCACCTCTGTCCATGCATCCCAAAAAGTAAAGTAAAAAGAAAAAAAAGTGTGAAATAAGCAAAGCTTATTGGTGGAAGATGTTGCAAGTCAAAGTGAAAGTGAAGTTCATCCTTTTCCCGGATTCTAGCACCACATTACCTTACATACATCCCTACCCTACACGTTTCTTGACCTTTTCTTTTGGGAAGCCCTTGAGACCTTGAGCTTGTTGATTGACTTAGTGGTTTAAACTGGATTATACATGATTAATTTTGATAATTATGATTTATTATGCGTTCTATGGTTTTATGCAAAGATGAACAACTTTCCTATATTTATAAAATGTTTTGAGCATATTGAGTTTTTAATTCCATGAAGTATTCTCTTAGAGTGATCTATGATTGTAACACACCATAAAAATGTTTTTGAAAGACTTTTCATTGATTTTCTTGACTTATAATCCATTCTATCTTGTCTTCTATATGCGGAACTTGCTTGGGGACAAGTAATGGCTAAGTATGGGGTATTTTGATAGCATGAATTATAGTCTATATTTTGAGGTTTGTTTGGACGTTTTATCTTCAATAATCTGCATGTTAGCATGTATAATATGTGATTATATTACCATTTCATCTACCTTTGCGGGAATCGAGGTCTACACCTAGTTTTGCTGTAATTGCAGGTAAAATGGTATGTTTTGCATAAAAAAGGAGCAAAAGGAGTCATGAGTCATTTGGAGCTACATTGAGGAGCATAAGGAACCATCCAGGGAGCATAGCCATGGATTAAAGATTCACTTTGGACCATTTTTGAGAGATTTCACATTCAGTTATGACTCACCTCGGTTGACCAGAGATTCATCTCGACCGAGGTGATCCAGAGACGCCGACTCGACCAAGGCGAACACCTAGGACGCGGCGAGAATATTTTATTCTTGGCTGAGATCTTTTATCTTTGGAAGGTGATCTTATATTTTTGGGCTTGGCTCCTGGAAGGAAGAAGATCTTATATTTTACCTATTTTTATGGGAAAAGATCTTTCTAAGATATATTATCTTTGGAGGGTTATTTTCCTATAAAAAGGGTTGGATTTCCACAAATCCAAATCCCGCTTAGCACGATATACACCATTGAAGGCTGCGAGATCCAGCATAGTTTTAAAGAACCTTTTTGAAGGTTGAAGGAGGATTGAAGATCATAGCTTTTATAGCTTTTTGAAGGGTTTTGTAAGATTGTCTTTAATTCCCTTCCTTGTTGTCTTGTCTTGTTGGATTGCTATCCAAGGAACGCTTTGTTGTGATATTTGATTCAGTTATTGAAGTCTTTTTCATTAAATTCTTCTTGTTCAAATATTCACCTTCTTCCCATATATTTAATACTTTCATAATGATGATGAGTGGCTAATTTCCTTGTGTGATTCTAGGGTGATTGGCTGAAGGTTGTGGGAAAAACAATGATAGAATAATCTTAGATTCCAGTAGGACCCTGAAAGTTCGAGTCTTTAACCTTAACCCTAAGCATCTCGTTCAGTCAATGAACATCTCGGCCGGGGTGGAATCTGGCTGACCGAGGTGACTTATCTGATCCTAAACTGAGAGTTAAGTGTTAGAGTTTGCCAAATCCTATTCTTATTACACCTTTCCTGGTTCAAAGCAAGCTTAGGATGAGACTTACCCGGTAATAGGAGTTACGGTTTAGGATTAGTGAGTAGTGAGACTTACCCGGTGATCTAGTCCACTTTAGTAACACCTTCCCCTTGCAAAAATCTCAGCTTTGTCCGCTTATCTTTAGATCTTGAGTTGGAACCACAACTAGACGCTTTAATCCCTAGAATTGCATGTTTGCTTATTTGACTTCTTATTCATCTTTGATTGTGTTAATTGCTCTTTGTGGTTAGTATTCACGAAGCTTACCGTTATTGACTTTGTTTCACCAAGTCCCTGTGATCGACCCCTGAAATTTCTTGCTTTTTACTACGATTGACCCGTACACTGCGGGTTCGCATCCTTGTTTTAAGCTTAAGTCTAGGGTTATAAATTTAAAGCTTGCACACACCGTTTGGAGCGAACACATGCTTTGTGGTATATCTTGTTATGTGTATGCTTGTGCTATTACTCTTATTGTGATATATAGATTGTTAGCTAACGTTTTATACCGTGATGTAGATGTTTTGCAGGTTAGGGATGTTGCCGAGTGATCTGGTTTAGTGGTCATCCGGAGGCTCCCGTACATGTTAGGACATAATGTGGGATTATATATTCTAGTTGTTTTGATTGTATAGTTTTGATACTCGGTTGAGAGTCATGTTTGTATTTTGAATATAACTTTTGGTTTGTATGTATGACAGTTTTTATATTTATTTTTAACTTGTTGCAAGATTTAGTGAACTTGTTGTCAGGCTAAGGGTCAAGACCCACTGTGAGTTCCTAACTCGGAGCATCCCGAGTCTTGGGATTTAGGGTGTTACATACATGCTTCTAAATTGGGATCTCTACATGCTCCTCGTCTGGGATCTCTACATGCAGCACAACATGAGCCACATCATCAAGTGAGATCTTTGGCTGTCTGGAAGAAGTCTGAATCAGATTCCCAACTTCCTCCTCAAACTAATCGCATATAATGGATCCGGTGACGCATCTAATCGAACAATTGGGGATGGCTCCGAGGATGACGGTCTAAGTGTCCAAGGTAACTAAAATGGTGTCTGCACTGGTCCGGACGTAGGGGCTACAACCTGAGACATAGTATCTTGACCTCAACGTGAGCTTTAGGAACCGAGGTCATATGACGCATCCGCCTTTGCATCTCCGCTAATATTTGTAGGAGTAGAGGTGTTACCTAGTGATAGCATGAATTATAGTCTATATTTTGGGGTTTGTTTTGACGTTTTATCTTTCATAATCTGCAAGTTTGTATGTACATTATGTGATTATATTACCATTTCATCTACCTTTGCAAGAATCGAGGTCTACACCTAGTTTTGTTGTAATCGTAGGTAAAATGACACGTTTTGCATCAAAAAGGAGCTATGGAGTCATTGGAGCTACATTGAGGAACATAAGGAACCATCCAGGAAGCATAGCCATGGATTAAAGATTCACTTTGGACCAGTTTTGAGAGATTTCACATTCAGTTGTGACTCACCTCGGTTGACCAGAGATTCATCTCGACCGAGGTGATCCAGAGAAGCCGACTCGACCGAGGCGAATACCTAGGACGCGGCAAAAATATTTTATTCTTGGCTGAGATCTTTTATCTTTGGAAAGTGATCTCATATTTTTGGGCTTGGCTCCTGGAAGGAAAAAGATCTTATATTTTACCTATTTTTATGGGAAAAGATCTTTCTAAGATATCTTATCTTTGGAGGGTTATTTTCCTATAAAAAGGGTTGGATTTCCACAAATCCGACATCCCGCTTACACCGAAAAATCGGCATTCAGTTGGGAATCACGCAACAGCCATACTTCAGTTGGGAGATTTGAAGAACCTTTTTGAAGGTTGAAGGAAGATTGAAGATCATAGCTTTTATAGCTTTTTGAAGGGTTTTGTAAGATTGTCTTTAATTCCCTTCCTTGTTGTCTTCTCTTGTTGGATTGCTATCCAAGGAACGCTTTTGTTGTGATATTTGATTCAGTTATTGAAGTCTTTTCATTAAATTCTTCTTGTTCAAATATTCACCTTCTTCCCATATATTTGATTAATACTTTCATAATGATGATGAGTGGCTAATTTCCTTGTGCGATTCTAGGGTGATTGGCTGAAGGTTGTGGGAAAAACAATGATAGAATGATCTTAGATTCCAGTAGGACCCTGAAAGTTCGAGTCTTTAACCTTAACCCTAAGCATCTCGTTCAGTCGATGAACATCTCGGCCGGGGTGGAATTTGGCTGACCGAGGTGGCTTATCTAACCCTAAACTGAGAATTAAGTGTTAGAGTTTGCAAAATCCTATTCTTATTACACCTTTCCTGGTTCAATGCAAGCTTAGGATGAGACTTACCCGGTAATTCCTTAGTTTGTGTACCAACGATCATAAGTGTAGGTAATAAAGGTTTATCCTTTATTGGAGTTTGAGTGTGCTTCTATCCCATCTTTGTGAGTTAGCCTGAGACTTACCCGGTAAAGGTTGATTCTATCCCCTTAGATGGTGTGTTAGTTTGAGGTTATAGTTCTTTATCTTGATTCCTTAAGACTTACCCGGTAATAGGAGTTACGGTTTAGGATTAGTGAGTAGTGAGACTTACCCGGTGATCTATTCCACTTTAGTAACGCCTTTCCCACGCAAAAACCTCACCTTTGTCCGCTTATCTTTAGATCTTGAGTTGGAACCACAACTAGACGCTTTAATCCCTAGAATTGCATGTTTGCTTTATTGACTTCTTATTCATCTTTGATTGTGTTAATTGCTCTTGTGGTTAGTATTTACGAAGCTTACCGTTATCGACTTTGTTTCACCGAGTCCCTGTGATCGACCCCTGGAATTCCTTACTTTTACTACGATTGACCCGTACACTGCGGGTTCGCATCCTTGTTTTAAGCTTAAGTCTAGGGTTATAAATTTAAAGCTTGCACACACCGTTTGGAGCGAACAAGTTTTTGGCGCCGTTGTCGGGGACTTGGTCTAGACCGAGCCGGTACGGTTTGCTCTTGGGGCACTTGCCCCCGTGTCTTCTAACCACTCTACTTGAGTGACTTTTGCAGGTTCTTTCTTAGGTATATGCGAAGAACCCGCACTGGGAAGGAAATCGTTCCTTACGATCCCGAACCAGAAAAGACATACAAGCGACGCTTAAGAGAAGCGAAGATGGCCCAACAAGACAACCGCGATCTTGAGGCCGAGTTGAAAGAGGCGTTAGAGCTGCTACGCCTCAGTAGGGAAGAACTAAGGCGAGAGAAGGAAGAAACTCGCACCAGGACTGAAGCAATCGAAGCAGATATGACAGCCATACGAGACCAGATTTTACTTCGACCGAGGGAAGATCCACCCATTGATCCTCGACCGATGCAGGTCCCAGTTGCTGACCCTCGACCGAGGCAGGTTCCAATACCTGACGCCCCGGCCGAAATACTTCCACCTCGGATGCCAGTCCGAGATGTTCTTCTTGCAGGAATCCCACAAACCCTAGGTCAAAGGATGGACCCCAATCAACAACTGAGGCGTCCAGGAGTTAATCTAGGAGATCCAGCGGACCATGACTATGAACTTCGACCGCAAGTTCTATCCATGATTCGCCAATGCCAATTCGGAGGGATGGAGAAGGAATCACCACATCAACATCTTCAAAACTACGAGATCTTGATGGAGACCTTGAGACCTCCGAGAATTGAAAACAATAACTACAAGCTAAGACCTTTTTACTTTTCTTTAAAAGATAGAGCTCTTACTTGGTATCAATCTCTTCCTCCAGGAAAAATTAGCACGTGGGAGGAGATGACTACGGAATTATTGACGAAATTCTTTCCCCCCTCAAAAACTGTTGAAATGAGAGAAAAGATCAACGCTTTCATTATGAAGGACAAGGAGAGCTTGTCCAAGTCATGGGAGCGGTTCAAGGACATCCTTTTGGATTGCCCACATCATGGGATTCCAAAGTTAGAGTTATTGGAGATTTACTTCAAGGGACTGGACGGAAGCACCCAGTTCAATCTCCAACTACTCTCAGCCGGTACCTTCATGGACATGGCGATTGACGAGGCTTGGGACTTCATCGAGAAGCAAGCCTTGCACATGGAGAAGTACACCCACCAAGGAGCTGAAGGTGGAGTTAAAAGAGTCAACTTTCAGGAGACTCAATCCAACAACAATCAACTCACGTCTTTGAAGAATGACGTGAAGTAATTGAAGGAACTCTTGGTTGCTCAAACCAAGAAGGAAGAGCAAGGGCAAAGGAACAACAACAACGGATACCGTAACAACAACAACGGTTCCCGGAACAACAACTACAACAACAACAATAGAGGGTCCAATAGCAATAATTGGAGGGCGAACAACCAAAACAACGGTAACAATCATTCGAACTCCAACTCTAACGATTCCTCTAACCCTTTCCTCTCTTCCCCTTCTTCTTCTTCTTCTTCTACTCCATTGAAAAGCCAAGGGCAAGGATCAAGTTCGTCTCAGCCGGAAAAGAAAGACGCAGTTCTGAAGGCCATCTTGATCAAGCTTAGTGCTATGGAGACTTCTATGACTTCATTTTCGAAGGCCCAAAAGGCCTTTGAACAACAACTTGCAAGTAGGGCGAATGAAGCACCAAGAGATCCAGGGAAGCTTCCAGCAAGGACGGAAAGCAACCCTAAGGGCCAGTGCATGGCCATAACGACGAGGAGTGGACTCAAAACTGCAGATCCAATACCTCGTTCGACGCAGACCACCTCGGTCCAAGTGCAGTCGAAGAACACTTCGACCGAGATGCCAACCGAGGTGGAGCCACAGAAAGCGGAGGGGAAAACTGAAGCTTATGTTCCACCTCCTGCATACAAACCACCACTTCCATTCCCCCAGTCAAGGGCCAGAGCACATCTAGACAAGCACTTTGGTAAGTTCCTTGACTTGATGAATAAGCTACATATTAACATTCCTTTCCTTGATGCTATTCTAGGTATGCCCACCTATGAGAAGTTCTTGAAGGAAATTCTATCAAGGAAAAGGAAATTGGAAGACTTTGGTGAAGTTAGGATGACATCTAAATCCTCGGAGCTTATTAAGATCATGAAGGAGAAGATGCCACCTAAGTTGAGAGATCCCGGCTCATTTAGCATTCACATTCAAGTTGGGGATGTCACTTGTGAAGCCCTGTGTGATCTAGGAGCCAGCGTGAGCATCATCCCGCTGGAGCTATGTATGAAGATTGGACTTGGAGAGCCCAAGCCGGTCAAGATTCGACTTTATATGGCGGATCGCTCCATCACCCATCCCGTGGGCATCCTGGAGGACGTTCCGGTCAAGTTAGGTAACTTCTATCTACCTATAGATTTTGTTGTACTTGACATTCCCGCAGATTATCCTGTTCCTATTATTCTCGGGAGGCCATTTCTAGCAACTTTGGGTTGCAACGTGGATTGCAAGAACGCCAAGTTGAAATTCAACATTGGTGGCGATGAGGTGGAGTTCGCATTGCTTGCAGCCATGAAAGGGGAGCAGCTAACTGATGATATCTTCAACATCTACGATGAAGAAGAATCAAGAGAATTGTCGAGCTCTATCCTTATTAACGATCCACTCGAAAGAGTTATTAGCTTCAGTTTAATGGAGGAAGGTATAGATGCTTCTTGTGATGCAGATATACGGAGCTTAAAAGCATTGGAAGAGGATCCAGGAGCTAAAACTGAGAAGCTAATCCAGGAGACGAAGATCTCCAGTTTCGGTCCCAGTTGCAGTACCTCGACCGAGGCACTTTCTGGACTGAGCGAGGCGACTGAAGAACATCTCGGTCAACGCCTCTGCGCCTCGACCGAGGTCGATGGCGAGACGACTTCAACTGAGACTTCCGAAAGTCCAGTTTCTGGATCTACTCCACTGGAAGGAGGAAGCAAGAATCCCCCTCAGAAAATACCCCCAGTTGTGGAGCTTAAACAACTCCCTAGTCACTTGAGGTATGTTTTTCTTGGACCGGATTCTACTTATCCCGTTATTGTTAGTGCTTCCCTTTCCGAATCTGAATTAACTAAGCTAATGCATGTCCTGAGAAAACATCGAAAGGCTATAGGTTATACCACGGATGATCTTATTGGCATTAAGCCTTCTTTCTGTATGCATAGAATTCTAATGGAGGATAATCATAAGACTTCATGGGAACCTCAAAGACGGTTAAATCCGATCATGAAAGAGGTTGTGAAGAAGGAAGTTCTTAAGTTGTTGGATGCAGGTATTATTTATCCTATCTCGGACAGCAAGTGGGTTAGCCCGGTGCATGTCGTTCCGAAGAAAGGAGGGATGACCGTTGTGACGAATAAGAACAACGAGTTGATCCCAACTAGAACCGTCACGGGCTGGAGGGTTTGCATTGATTATAGGAAGCTGAACACGGCGACTCGGAAGGACCATTTTCCGCTTCCCTTCATCGATCAAATGCTCGAACGGTTATAGTGGATTCACACTTTTGCTACTTGGACGGCTATAGTGGATTCTTCCAGATTCCTATCCATCCGGATGATCAGGAGAAGACCACTTTTACTTATCCGTAGGGGACATTTGCCTATCGGAGGATGCCATTTGGATTGTGCAATGCACCCGCTACCTTCCAGCGATGCATGATGGCTATCTTCTCCGAGTACATAGAGGATATCATGGAGGTATTTATGGACGATTTTTCTGTATATGGTTCCTCTTTTGATGATTGCTTATCTAACCTTTCGCTAGTGCTTAAAAGATGTGAAGACACTAATCTCGTTCTGAATTGGGAGAAGTGTCATTTTATGGTTAATGAAGGCATTGTACTAGGACACCTCGTTTCTAATCGAGGTATTGAGGTCGATCGAGCTAAGATCGAGACTATTGAGAAACTCCCTCCTCCTTGTTCTCTTAAAGGTGTGAGGAGTTTTCTCGGGCATGCAGGTTTCTACAGGAGATTCATCAAGGACTTCTCTAAGATTTCCAAACCTCTAACTAACCTCTTGAATAAAGATGTTGTTTTTGAGTTTTCGCAGGAGTGTCTTGATGCTTTTTACAGGATTAAGGAAGCATTGATCTCCGCTCCCATTATCCAACCTCCTGATTGGACCTTTCCCTTTGAGGTCATGTGTGATGCTAGTGATGTAGCCGTAGGAGCGGTGCTTGGACAGAAGAAAGATGGCCGGACCACCGCCATTTACTATGCTAGCAAGACGCTAGATGTAGCCCAGCGTAACTACGCTACCACTGAGAAGGAGTTGTTGGCGGTTGTATATGCTTTCGAGAAGTTTCGTTCCTATTTAGTAGGGGCGAAAGTCATTGTCTACACCGACCATGCTGCCATCCGTTACTTGCTTGCTAAGAAAGATGCCAAGCCACGCCTTATTCGATGGATTCTTTTGCTTCAAGAGTTTGACTTAGAGATCCGCAATAAGAAGGGATCCGAGAACTCCGTTGCGGACCACCTCAGCCGGCTACCGGAATCTTCCCGCGAGACGGATGATCCACCCATAGACGATTCATTCCCTGATGAGCACTTACACTTGTTGGAGCAATGGATAGAATTACTTACTTCACCCCACGATGGAGGTGAAGTATGGGGTGAGGGCACCTCCCATCACATATAGAGATGCATTATGGTCCAACTAGCGACCTTAAACCAAGCGCTTCTTGGGAGGCAACCCAAGGTATTGCTTTCTTTTTCCTTTTTCTAGTTTAGCTTAGATAGTTTGCTTTTGCTTTATTTTGTTTGTTTTTGGCGTTCTAGATAGATAACAGGAGACATCTAAGGAGGGAGCATAACTGGAAGTACAGAAGTTCAAGAATTTGAAAAGACAAAGTTTGACTGAGACACCTCGGTCCAGTCGAGGCCACCTCGACCGAGTTGATTCTTGAGCAACCGAGGCAACTAGGGTTTCTGCAGAACCACCTCGGTCCGTACCACCTCGGTCCAGTCGAGACCATCTCGACCGAGGTGACAGTAGTTCCAGAAACAGTATAAAAGGGGGAAAATTTTCTTTTTTCACTTTTTTACCCATTTCGACTCGACCGCGGCGCTTTCTCACCTCGCTTCTTCGATTCTTGCTCGTTTTCGAAGATTTCCGCTTCCAAACTGCGATTAAGGCATAGAGGATCCCATTGCAAGTACAGATCTGCGAAGAAATCGAACGATTCGGCCGAAACGAGGTAAAAACGAAACTGAACCCTAACTCGTTAATTCGCTTCGATTTGGGCTTTGGTTGCCCTTGCATCTGCTGAGAAAAGGCTTAAGTACCCCATAGGAAGCAATTGTAGTGATTTTGGGGGAAAAGAACTGGATTTCTGAGAGTTGAATCGCAAACAGTCTCCGCCTCGGCCGAGGTGATTCCTGAGAGTTGTCAGTGACCGAGGTGATCTGACAGTAGCTGAGTGAAAATGAGTTCTGAACGTCGCCTTGCCCTCAGAGATAGATCCTCACCTTCCCCTTCTTCCTCTTCTTCCCGACCTTACCGCCTGGTGATCCATGAGCGACACCGGGTAGATTATGACCGTATTTCTGGCCGTCTAGTGATTGCACCACGTTTCCTGGACGTGTCCGCTTTTGATTGCCTAGGGGTAGATGGAGACCTTAGGAGGATGATTACTACAGTTGGGCTGGATCACTTTACTGAGATCCGAGCCCCAGCCTACTTGGAGCCGACCCTAGAGTTCGTTAGCTCCTTCACCTACCTTCCCACAGAGCAGTCTGTGAAGTACCGGTTGATGAACCGGAACTTCTTAGTGCCACTCGAGATTTGGAGAGAGATCTTTGGCTTTCCTGAGCCCACAACCACTGACTTCCCTTCCCGATCTGTAGCTAGGGAGTTTTGGGGGCAGATTGCCTATATTGCTGAGCATGCAGATAGATGGCGCCCTGGAGATTCCAGGGAGAAGGTCATCTTCCACCTAGCCTTTAGGTTAGCCCACCGGATATTCAGCGAGACACTTCTGGCGCGTACTGAGACGCCCTAGAAGATTTGACAGGGCGAGCTCTTCAGTTTATACTGCATGGTTACTGGGGGTTTCCCAGACTTTGGCTTGATTTTGGCAGAGGATCTGCACAAGATCAAGGCCAAAGCGAAGGGAGACATCTGCTGCGGAGGGCTTGTCACCCACATAGCTGCTTATCATGACATGGACCTCAGTGCTTGTACGATGGTGGCGGCTCCGAAGCCGCTTGGATTGCAGGAGATGATCACTCGGCGGATTCTCGTTCCCCGAGGTCTGACTACTCCATATGTGGCTATGCCGTGGGAGCTGACTACGCCACAAGGGATCCGATGGTCTGCCCAGTTCACCGTTTATGACCCACACTATTGGCAGACCGCCTGGGCTCCACTGATGGAGGATTTTAGGGAGGCAGCAGCTGCCCCAGCTGAGGAAGAGGAGGCTGATGACGAGGATACAGTGGATGAGAGAGAGGGTGGAGTCCCGATGGATACAGGGACAGATATTGCAGGGACGAGCGCACCACCGATTATAGATCTGGATGAGAAGGATACTGAGCCTGCACCTGCTGCATCACCTGCTAGACATGCTAGGCGTAGGACACGCCATCATAGAGATTCAGAGGCTCATCATCGGATCGATGATCTGACAAATCAGATGATAGATTCTTATGCTGCCCTCACTGTGGACATGCATGAGAGATTTGCTGCCCAGCACCGACAGATTGACAGCTGGACTCATCAGATGTTAGAGGGGCAGCACTATCAGCGCAGGATGATGGAGATACAGTTCCAGCAGACTATGGGTTATCCATTCGACCCATTCAGTATCCATACGTGCCACCGCCACCACCACCGGATCAGGACTATTGATGAGCTGCAGGATTTTCTTTATTATATTTTTATGCGGTTCAGCTATTTATCCGGTGAGTACTCTTATCTTTAGACTTATTTTGACCCACTGGAACAGTGTGTCCCAAGTATGGGGTATTTGTTGTACTTATTTGATGACGATTTGATGTACTTATTCGATGACTTCGATGTATGACTCACACTTGATCGGATATTTCATATTTATGCTTCAGTTTGCTTTTATGTGTTTATCTGAGATCGCATGCATATTTACAGGTTATTTGATTGAGAAAAACGTCGAAACTGAAAAAAAAATGGTTTTAAAAAAAATTTTTTGACCTCGACCGAGTCAGTCTTGGCCAAACGAGGCGTTTCACCTTGGTTGACCCAAGAACACCTCGACCGAGGTGGGTTAACTGAGAGTTTTCGAAAGCGATTTTTTTTTGTTTTACTTATCTGGATATGATCTCAGTGAAGATCTTGCTTACTGATTGGTTTTAAATTCTTTATGTGTTTGAAAGGTTTTATAATATGTTTAAGTTGCTAAAAGCTTTGTTTAAAATTATTGGCATGTTTAATACTTTGTTTTTTATCTAAATTATGTTGAATTGAAGGTTGACACCACATTATGAGTTCTCTCACTTTCTTCCTGGAAAGACCAAGGCAATTCATTCTTCTCTCTTCTTTTTCTTGATCATGCTTAGCCCCTCATATACATTTTGCCTCCCTTTACCTATCCGGGAATTTGGAAGCAAGCGAAGTGGTGAAAGCAAGTGAAGTTAAAGTTGAGAAGTGGCTGGAAGTGAAAGTGTTAGGGGAAATTCCGGATGGTACCCTCGTAGTTTGGGGTATTCCGGATTTTGCCCACCAGTTTTTTCAAGTTCGGATGGTACCCTTAAGCTCATGTTGTTTTCCGGATTTTGCCCAAATTCATTACACTTTTTTAAATTTCATTAAAAACATACAAAAGAAAATAAACTAAAATTAAAAAATAACTTAAAATAGAAAGAATAATTTATTTATTTTAATAATAAAGTAAAACAGTAAATTTTTTTAAAAAAATATATATTATATTAATTTAAAAATAAATAAATTAGATAAATTTTAAAAAATTCAAAAATCAGTGTTTTATTTATTTTAAAAAATAAATAATTGAATTAGCATATTTTTAACAAAATCTAATAACATAAGTTTATAATTTTTTCAAAAAAATAAATAAAATAAGGACTCTTTTAAAAATAAAAAAGCACTGTTTTAATTTATTATTAAAATAAATAAATAATTTTTCTATTTTATTTATTTCTCAAAACTAAAATAAAGAAAATAAAGTAATATTAAAAAATAAAATTAGAAAACCGATTTATTTAATTTAATAATAAATTAAAACAGTGATTTTTTAAAATTTTTTAAAAAATCCTTATTTTAGATTTTGTTAAAAAATGCTAACCCAATTTATTTATTTTTAAAATAAAAGAAAACACTGATTTTTTTAATTTTTTTAAAATTATCTAACTAATTTATTTTTAAATTAATATAATATATATACTTTTTTTAAAAAGTTACTGTTTTAATTTATTTTTAAAATAAATAAATTTTTTCTTTCTATTTTTAGTTGTTTTTTAATTTTAGTTTATTTTCTTTTGTATGTTTTTTATGGAATTTGACAAAGTGTAATGAATTTGGGCAAAATCCGGAAAACAACATAAACTTAAGGGTACCATCCGAACTTGAAAAAACTGGTGGGCAAAATCCGGAATACCCCAAACCACGAGGGTACCATCCGGAATTTCCCAAGTGTTAGAAAGCAATAATAGGTTTGGGGAAGTCAATCATGAAGATGAGTAACTCGGCACCATTCACATAGCCGGGTGTTTGTGTCTTGCCAAAGTCGGATTGAGCGATATTCCTAACGGGTCATGGTATGTGCATCAAGGGTTTGATGCATCTCAAGAAATTGATGATTGCTGATTTCCTAGGCTTCGGTTATTGTGCACCTCTGTCCATGCATCCCAAAAAGTAAAGTAAAAAGAAAAAAAATGTGAGATAAGCAAAGCTTATTCGTGGAAGATGTTGCAAGTCAAAGTGGAAGTGAAGTTCATCCTTTTCCCGGATTCTAGCACCACATTACCTTACATACATCCCTACCCTACACGTTTCTTGACCTTTCTTTTGGGAAGCCCTTGAGACCTTGAGCTTGTTGATTGACTTAGTGGTTTAAACTGGATTATACATGATTAATTTTGATAATTATGACTTATTATGCATTCTATGGTTTTATGCAAAGATGAACAACTTTTCTATATTTATGAAATGTTTTGATCATGTTTTGATTTTAAATTCCATGAAGTATTCTCTTAGAGTGATCTATGATTGTAGCACACCATAAAAATGTTTTTGAAAGACTTTTCATTGATTTGTTTGACTTATAATTCATTCTATCTTGTCTTCTATATGCGGAACTTGCTTGGGGACAAGCAAGGGCTAAGTATGGGGTATTTTGATAGCATGAATTATAGTCTATATTTTGGGGTTTGTTTTGACATTTTATCTTTCATAATCTGCAAGTTTGTATGTACATTATGTGATTATATTACCATTTCATCTACCTTTGCAAGAATCGAGGTTTACACCTAGTTTTGTTGTACTCGTAGGTAAAATGGCACGTTTTGCATCAAAAAGGAGCTATGGAGTCATTGGAGCTACATTGAGGAACATAAGGAACCATCCAGGAAGCATAGCCATGGATTAAAGATTCACTTTGGACCAGTTTTGAGAGATTTCACATTCAGTTGTGACTCACCTCGGTTGACCAGAGATTCATCTCGACCGAGGTGATCCAGAGAAGCCGACTCGACCGAGGCGAATACCTAGGACGCGGCGAGAATATTTTATTCTTGGCTGAGATCTTTTATCTTTGGAAAGTGATCTCATATTTTTGGGCTTGGCTCCTGGAAGGAAGAAGATCTTATATTTTACCTATTTTTATGGAAAAAGATCTTTCTAAGATATCTTATCTTTGGAGGGTTATTTTCCTATAAAAAGGGTTGGATTTCCACAAATCCGACATCCCGCTTACACCGAAAAATCGGCATTCAGTTGAGAATCACGCAGCAGCCATATGTTAGCATGAAATATTGTGATATTTTAGGCACGTTTTCTAAGTGTATTTGATTCATATTGATAGTCTTTGATTTAGCATTGTTGCATTTGTGAGCTAGTTTGCCTATATTGTCAATATGGATGTCTACACTAGCTTTATGTTGATTATAGGTGATTGAGAGTCATTTCCGAACGAAATCGAGCAAAGAAGAGTTGATTGAGTATGTCCATGGATTAAGGGCATTCTTAGGAGCAAATTGGAGTTCAACTTGAGGAATGCACGAGGCTAGGGAAGAATCACGTTCTTGCCCTAAACCACGCTCTAACATACGGCCGTACTACAAACCACGTTTAGTTCCACGGCCGTGGAACCTTGCAAAGAGAGGCGTGATGCATTCCAGTAACTATTACGGTCGTGGAATCCATGGTTCAAACCGTAACACTTTCCACGCTCTAAATTACGGTCGTGGAACCTTCCACGACCGTGATCTTGGCGATCTTTTTCGCCACACTTTGAAGCCACGATCTTTTGAAGATTGGGCCTGGCCGATATCTTATCTTGCCATATAAAAAGACGGACGAAGCAAGATTCCGTCATCCCCGCTTGGACGCACTTTTGCGACCTCGCTTTAGACCTTGGCTTACGCCTTTGCTTAGCGGCACAACCCTCGTTTGGAAGCATTTACATCTCATTGGAAGATCGAAGTTCGTATTGGGATTTTTCCCTAATCTCGCACTTTTGGTGGAGATTGCCGTTGAGATTTCCGGATTGGCGGAAGATCGAAGCTTTTGGAAGATTGTTGCAAGAAGATTTCTCTTCTTGTCTAGGTTTGATTTAGAAGACGGATTAACATCACGTTCTTCCTTCTTTCCTAAGATTGTGTTTGTTTGTTTCATTCTGAATCTATTGACAATACCCGTTCTTGATTGTGACTTTGAGATTGGTTTGAAGTTTATTGGAAGTTTTCGGAGGTTTTCATCTTTCAATCTTTTAATCTTTGAATTTGATATCAACATGACTGTTATTGGCTAAAAACCCTTAACAATTCTAAGGTGAAGGGTTGATAGTTGTGGCTTAGATGATGATAGATCGATCGTAAACAGATTAGACCCTGAGAGTTTGAGAGAATCGTCGACGAACCCTAAATCACGGTTTGATCTTGAGTTCCACGGCCGTGGAGTCTCAAGATCTACCCGTAATTTCCCTTAAGTTTACGAACCTGCTTTTACTTTAATTCAAAGTTAAAGATTTGCTTTAACTTAGTCTAGTCTTGCCTTTTCTAGGTGGTAGTGAAGCCTCAACAACCTCTACCTCGATTGTGAGTGTCACAACCGTAATCGGTTAAGTTAGTCTTGATCCTTGGATTGCAAGTTTGGGTATTTAACATTAATCCTTGCCTTTAGAACCTTTCTATATTGAAGCCTCAACAACCTGTATAGAGAGTGTCTTGTAGGTGAGTCATATAAGGTTTTTGGAACTTCACCGTACGATTACCTTACATTAGTATACCTTTGCATATCTCAACTCTGTCTTTATATCATTAGTATATATTGAATCGATTGCCATAGCTGGATACTTGGATCTTTAGAATTGTTGGTTTCCCAATATTTGCAAAAACCCTCATATTTACTTGCTTGATAATCTGCAATTGAATTTGTTCCCACCCAAATCCCTGTGTTCGATACTCTGGAATTCTTGCTTAACTACGTCGATCCGTACACTGCGGGTTCGCTTGCTTGATTCTAGTTTTATAAATTTAAAGCTTATTTGCACACACCTTTAGGGGCGAACAAGTTTTTGGCGCCGTTGCCGGGGATTTGGTTTCGGCCGAATTCGGTAGCCGGTTGTCAAGCTTGGGAGCTTGCTCTCGTTATTTGATATTACTTTGAGTGCATGCGCAGGTCTAGGAACACCGAAGATCTCTTACCTCTTGATCAAGAGCTAGAGAAAACTTTAAGGCAAAAGCGCAAGGAAAAGAAGATGGCTGAAGGACACGAACGTGATCTTCAAGCGGAGTTGGCGGAGAAGGAAGCTCAACTCCAATGGAATGAGACCCTCCGCCAAGATAAAATGGATCGTCATCAATCTCTCAAGTTAACAATCTACAAGACATGATATTCCAGATGAGGATAGAGCTAAGCGACCTTAAGAATAAGGGAAGCAAGAAATCCTCAAGGAAAGCATCAAGGTCTAGAAGAAAAGGTCACTCATCCACTGATGATAGTGATTCTTCCATGCCACCGTTAGAGGAGATTGATCCCACGATCAATGTGAATCCTTTCCATCCACGGGGAGCTTCCAATCGTCGTGTTCCACCTAGGAATGCGAGGATCGAACGTGTAGATGAAGAGCCAAGAACTCTTGGCCAGCGGATGGATCCAACGCAACAACCACGCCGTTTGGGCGTGAACTTTGATGCTGATGATGTGCAAGGGTTTAGCTTCAACCCTCAAGTCATTACTCTTGTTCGCCAAAACCAATTTGGCGGAACAAGCGCTGAATCTCCACACCAACACTTGCAGAACTTTGAGTGTATGATGGAGACGATGAGGCCAAAGAGCGCTACTACCAACAACTATAAGCTCAAGCCTTTCTTCTTCTCCTTGAAGGGGAAAGCGTTGTCTTGGTATCAAGCTCTTCCTAGTGGGAAACTAGACACGTGGGAAGACCTTTCCGCGGAGTTCCTCACCAAATTCTTTCCGCCATCCAAAACGGCGGAACTTAGAGGTAAGATTAATGCTTTTTCCATGAGATCTAACGAAAATTTGTTTCAATCTTGGGAAAGGTTTCAGGATTTGCTCTTGGATTGCCCTCATCATGACATATCCAAACTTGCCTTGCTGGAGATTTACTACAAGGGGTTAGATGCGGGAACGCAATTCAACCTCCAATCCCTCTCATGTGGAACATTCATGAACATGAGAGAAGATGACGCTTGGGACTTCATTGAGAAGCAAGCAAGGGTCATAGAGAAGTATTCCCACCGGAAAGTGGAGGGAAATCGTGTGGAGCAAGGAGCAAAGCTCATACATGAAGCTCAAAATCAGATTTTCTCCCTCAACAATGAGATCAAAGAGTTGAAGGAGGCTATCAAGACCAACTTCCCAAAGCAACAAGGGAAGAATGTTGGTTATTTGGGCAACAACAATGGCGGCGATAACAATAACCGGAACAACAACCGGAATAACAATTGGAATGGAAACAACAACAACCGGAACAACAATTGGAACAACAATAGGGGTTCAAACAACAACAATTGGCGCTCCAATCAACAAAATTCCGGTAACTCTTATCCTTCCAACTCTAATTCACTAACTCCACCTTCCTCTTCCTCTACTCCTTTGAAAAGCCAGGGGCAATCATCTAATGGAGGAAACAATTCGGGAAAGGAGAAGCCCGATCCCATGTTGGAAACGATTTTGGGAAAGCTTCAAGGGTTGGAGAACCGCTTCATTAAGGTTGATGATCAAATTTCCAAGGTTGACAAAGCTCAAAAAGTTTTGGAAAACCAAATGTTCAACCATGCGAAGGAAGTTCCTAGGAATCAAGGGAAACTTCCAGGAAAGACGGAGGACAACCCTAAGGGAAGGGTTATGGCAATCACAACTAGGAGCGGAGTGACTACCACCGATCCGCAGCCTAAGTTCGTTGAAGTCTCCGTAGAGAAGGACAAGGAGAAAGAGAAGGGGAAAGAGAAGGAAGATGTCTACGTTCCTCCTTCAGCTTATAAACCTCCCCTACCATTCCCTCAATCTAGAGCGAGAGCGCGCCTAGATAAACAATTTGGTAAGTTCATAGAACTCATGAGCAAGCTGCATATTAATATACCATTTATTGATGCTATTGTAGGTATGCCGGCTTATGGCAAGTTCTTGAAGGAGCTCCTCTCTAACAAGAGGAAGCTAGAAGACTTCGGAGAGGTTAAGATGAGTTCGGATTCTTCGGATCTCATCAAAACCATGAAGGAGAAAATGCCCCCAAAGCTAAAGGATC
The DNA here is from genome assembly GCA_033239125.1 of Fagopyrum homotropicum. Taxonomy (NCBI): domain Eukaryota; kingdom Viridiplantae; phylum Streptophyta; class Magnoliopsida; order Caryophyllales; family Polygonaceae; genus Fagopyrum; species Fagopyrum homotropicum. The sequence goes on along the minus strand of BSWB01000001.1, from coordinate 136,005,998 downwards.
CGGGGTCATTTTGCATTCCTATAGGAGTGGGAGATGTCACATACGATGCGTTATGTGACTTAGGAGCAAGTGTGAGCATCATACCACTTGCATTGTGTAGGAAGATCGGTTTAGGCGACCCTAAACCGGTGAAGATGACGTTGTACATGGCGGATCGATCCATCATTCGCCCCGTCGGTATTGTAGAAGACGTCCCGGTCAAGCTAGGTAAATTCTTTGTTCCCATTGATTTTGTCGTGCTTGACATTCCTGCAGATAGTCCGGTCCCGATCATACTCGGAAGACCGTTTCTTGCAACTTCCGGCTGCATAGTCGATTGCAAGAATGGTAGACTCGCTTTTGATATAGGAGAAGAGAAAGTAGAGTTCGTCCTTTCTACTCTAGTGAAGGAGCCAATCTTTGATGAGGATATTTTCGATATCCAAGATGAAGAAGGTTTATCTAGGGAGGAGGTAAGTGCGATTCTCTTTAACGATCCTTTACAAAAGGTTATCACTATGAGTCTAACCAATGTAGGGGAAGAAGAAGAGTGCAATGAGGCAATTGAAGCCTTAGAAGCACAAGAAGAGATAGGTGAAGTGGAGTTTGAGAAACTCCACGATGAGGCAGAAAACGTGAGAATCCACGGTTATACCCTGTATTCCACGGCCGTGGATTTCACAACCAAAATCGTGCCTCACTCCAGGGAGTTATACGGTCGTGGAGAAGATGTGACAACCGTATTTCCCTTCCACGCCCTAAACCACGGCCGTGGAGGCCATGAGGAACCCGTAATTTTGGGCGTGGAAAGGAGTGATCGAGACACTTCTTCAACTTCTTCTAATTCTTCTCCCATACACTCATCACCCTTAGAAACTTCTAAGGAGACATCGGACGCTTCTCAAGGATCATTGGAAGCTCCGAAAGCAATGGAACTCAAACCACTTCCTACTCATCTAAGGTACGCTTTTCTAGGATCTAATTCTACCTTTCCGGTTATTGTTAGTTCCAATCTAAGCATAGATGAACATAATCAGCTCATGATTGTCATTAGGAAACATAGGAAAGCTATAGGCTACACTATTGAGGACTTAGTAGGAATTAAACCCTCCCTATGCATGCATAAAATACTAATGGAGGAAGATTTTAGAACTTCAAGACAACCTCAAAGGCGGTTGAATCCGACCATGAAGGAGGTTGTCAAGAAGGAAATTCTTAAACTTCTTGATGCAGGTATCATCTACCCTATCTCCGATAGTAAGTGGGTGAGTCCGGTTCAAGTAGTTCCGAAGAAGGGAGGAATGACGGTCATCACCAACAAAAACAACGAACTCATTCCTACCCGAACCGTGACTGGATGGCGGATGTGCATAGACTACCGCAAGCTCAACAATGCAACGCGGAAGGATCATTTTCCATTGCCATTCATTGATCAAATGCTTGAAAGGTTAGCACAACATTCACATTTTTTCTACCTTGACGGTTATAGTGGTTTCTTTCAGATTCCGATACACCCGGATGATCAAGAGAAGACCACATTCACGTGCCCATGGGGTACGTTCGCTTATAGGAGAATGCCGTTCGGGCTTTGCAACGCCCCAGCCACCTTCCAACGGTGCATGATGGCCATCTTCTCCGAATACGTAGAGGAAATCATGGAAGTCTTCATGGACGACTTCTCCGTATACGGTTCCTCTTTTAACGATTGCCTTTCTAACCTTTCTCTTGTTTTGCAAAGGTGTGAAGACACTAACCTAGTTCTTAATTGGGAGAAGTGTCAATTTATGGTTAAGGAAAGAATTGTATTAGGCCACTTAGTCTCTAGTAGAGGGATAGAAGTAGACAAGGCTAAGATAGAGACCATAGAGAAGCCTCCTCCCCCAATTTCGGTGAAAGGGATAAGAAGTTTCCTAGGACATGCTGGATTTTATAGACGTTTCATTAAGGACTTTTCTAAGATATCAAAACCTCTCACTAATCTATTGATGAAGGATGCGGTTTTTGAGTTTTCGCAGGAATGTTTGGATACGTTTAACACCATTCGGCAAGCTCTAATTTCAGCACCTATTATCCAACCCCCGGATTGGACTCTTCCCTTTGAGATTATGTGCGATGCTAGTGACGTAGCTATTGGAGTTGTTCTTGGACAACGAAAGGAAGGGGCAACCCATGCCATATACTATGCTAGCAAGACGCTAGATGAAGCACAGCTCAACTACGCCACTACCAAAAAAGAGTTTTTAGCCATTGTCTATGCTATTGACAAGTTTCGCTCTTATCTTGTAGGTGCAAAGGTGATTGTCTACACGGATCATGCTGCGATCCGGTACCTCCTTGCGAAGAAAGATGCGAAGCCAAGGCTAATTAGATGGATTCTTCTCCTACAAGAATTCGATCTTGAGATCCGCGACAAGAAAGGTTCAGAAAATTCGGTTGTGGATCATTTGAGTCGCCTAACACATCTAGAGGACGACCATTTACCCATCGACGACTCCTTCCCGGACGAACACCTACACCTTATTGAGGAGTGCATCGATGTGATCTCCAAAGGTAACGAACCATGGTTTGCTGATTTTGTTAACTATTTGGTTTGTCAGGAGATACCGCCCGGACTATCCTACGCACAAAGGAAGAAGTTCTTTAAGGACGTCCGGGAGTACTATTGGAACGAGCCTCTCCTCTTCAAGAGAGGTCCGGATGGCATCATTCGGCGATGTGTGCCGGAAGATGAGATGCAAAGTGTCATCCGTCATTGTCATTCACTACCTTGTCGAGGACACGCTAGTTCGAACAAGACTAGCGCAAAGGTATTGCAATTTGGATTCTTTTGGCCTACTTTGTTTAGAGATGTGCAATCCTTTGTTTCTTGCTGTGATGCTTGTCAAAGAACATGCAATATCTCTAGGAGGAATGAGATGCCCCTCAACAACATCCAAGAGGGGGAGATTTTCGACGTTTGGGGAGTCGATTTCATGGGACCATTCCCATCCTCTTGTGGAAACCAATACATACTATTGGCGGTGGATTATGTTTCTAGATGGGTGGAAGCAATTGCCTCTCCCACCAATGATGCCATGGTGGTGGTTAAGTTCTTCAACAAGACCATTTTCCCGCGATTTGGGACGCCAAGGACGATCATTAGTGATGGAGGTTCTCACTTCATTGCCCGGCGCTTTGAAGCTCTTCTAGCTAAGTATGAGGTTACTCACAAGATCGCTACCCCTTACCATCCACAAACAAGTGGACAAGTTGAGATCTCAAATAGGGAGATCAAAGGAATTCTAGAGAAGACGGTTTCAAGGACTAGGAAGGATTGGTCCTTGAAGCTTGACGATGCATTATGGGCATACCGGACTGCATACAAGACTCCCATAGGAACCACACCATACAACCTTGTGTATGGGAAGTCTTGTCACTTGCCGGTAGAGTTGGAGCACAAAGCGTTTTGGGCTATCAAGTGGTTGTACTTCAGCATGAAAGAAGCGGGAGAGAAGCGTCTCCTAGACATCAATGAGCTGGATGAACTCCGCTTGAACGCTTATGAAAACGCTAAGATCTATAAGGAGAGAGCAAAGCGTTGGCATGATAAGCATATCATTCCAAAGGACTTCAAAGAAGGAGATCAAGTTCTCCTCTTCAATTCAAGGCTTCGTCTCTTTCCAGGTAAGCTTAAATCTCGTTGGACCGGACCTTTTCTAATCAAACGTATTTTCCCCCATGGTACAGTTGAAGTATGGGGTGAAGCGGGCGGAAGCTTTAAGGTGAACGGTCAACGACTCAAGAAGTATACGCCGGAACTCCAAGCCGAAGAGTTCGCGCCAACCGCACTCGAATAAGTGCGAGTTTGGTCTAGCTACGGACCTTAAACAAAGCGCTTCTTGGGAGGCAACCCAAGGTATTGCATTTACGTTTTTGTTTTCGATTCATAGTTTAGCTTAGAATAGACATTTTTGCTTTGTTTTGCCTTCGATTCCTTCCGGTATGTTCGTGTTTTTGGGTGTAGGAACAATGGAAAAGGAAAGGGGAAGAGTAATTTTGAAGAAAAGTGACGAAAATTGGACTTTGGAGCATTACAGAGAGTTCCACGGTCTAAACTACGGTCGTGACAACTACAGTGACCGTAATTTCCAAAAGCCTTTGAAAAATCACCAAAACCACGGTTCCGTACACTTCCACGGCCGTGGAACACCCCGATAGACCGTGATTTTCAAAAATTTTGCCTGCGACTATATAAGCCACATTCTTCACAAAAATCATCCCAAAACCCCTCTTTCCACGCCCTAATTGCCGAAATCTACGACCCTCTCTCAAATCCTCGTTTCCTAATCATTTTCGACGATTCTTCTTCCTAAACTGAAGCAAATTCAACCACAAACAAGATCCAAGCAACGAATCGAGCGGAATTTCACCAACGAACGCACAATTCGGATTTTTCAATCCGAAAAATAGGTTTTTTTCTCTCTTCTTGATTCTTGCCGATTTGGTTCGTTTTTGTTAGAGATTTTTAGGAAGAACTGATTGAGATTGGAAGAAATTAGATTAGGACTGCCTGTTGTGGAGATTGATTGCTGATTTGCTGAGATTTGTGATTTTCTGAGACGAATCACGGTCTCTGGGGGAATTATGGCCGTGGTTCCTATAGAACAGACCGTAATTTTGAGCAGAATGGATTTTGTGAGAAGAGTTTCGGGGAGGATAAAAGAGAAGAAGAATGATCAGAATAAGAAGAGGAAGGGTAATCCCTCCTCCTCATCCTCTAGGGCACCACCACCCTCTTCCCCTTCACCTCCATCCTCACCTCCTCACCCTAGAATCCTGACCATACACGACGATCATCTCGATGCACTCGAGAGGATCAAGGAGAGGCCAGTGATTGGCCCTAGATACTTGTTGTTGGAGGATCTAGCTCCTCTCAACATAGTTGATGACCTCACTTGGCTCTTGGATAGAGCCGGACTTATTGTCTTCTCGGCTATCCGAGAAGACGCTTATGATGAGATTACACGGGAGGTTGTGACATCTTTTGAGCACAGCCATGTAGACAAGACCGTCTCTTTCCGTCTCATGGAGAGAGACTACCATTTGAGCATCCGTGAGTTTGGGACCATTTTTGGGTTTCAGGAGACCTTTAACGGTCGATTTCCTAGTGGCGTTTACGCCAAGGATTTTTGGGAGGAGGTGGCAATGATTTACGCTAGCGAGGACCGCTGGCAGCCCGCTGACACCAAGGCTAGGTTGATGTACCACCTAGCCTTGAAGATTGCTCATCGTGTTCTTTCGGAGTGTCTCTTCCCTAGGACGGAGACGCCCCAAAAGATCAAGACGGATGAGCTCTTCTTGCTCTACTCTATGTTGTATGGACGCCGTGCTGATTGTGCTACTCTCTTGGCTGCTACTATGAGCAAGCTCAAGAATAAGAAGAAGGGCAACATAGGATATGGTGGGATAGTTACCCACATTGCTAGGAGCTTTGGTGTTGATTTTTCTGCTTGCACTCGTATACCGGCCGTACCTTTAGGGCTACATGCTTTCATGACTAGGGGTCTCATTTTCCCCACACATAGAGGACCGCCTTATGCGGGTATGCCATGGGAGAGCAGGACGGGTAGGGGTATAGAGTGGCTACCGGAGTACTCCATTATGGCGGGACGCCATAATTGGAAGGAGACGTTCGCTGCCATGCATGCGAACAGGATAGCAGCTCCCCTATATGTCCCACCGCCAGTTGTTGAGGAGGAGATGGGAGACCAGTTTGAGGGCGGAGGAGGAGCTGAGGAGGAGTTTGGCACGTTTCCGGATCAGCCGGAGGCGGCCCCCGATGCACCTAGACGTTCTCCACGTCCAGCTAGAGCTTCAGGCTCGTCTTCTCGCCGCGCTAGCGTGAGTGAGAGGCCTACGTGGATGACCACACCTCCTACATGGTATGGCGTTCCCCCTCCTTGGTCTACAGAGCAGACAGCAGCACCAGCACCACCACCAGCACCATCCGACGCTCCAGCATGGTATAGTCAGGCCCCGGGATGGTACGAGCAGATGCCGGATTGGGCTACCGGACTTTCAGAGAGAGTAGGAGCATTGGAGATCCGAGCCGATGCTAGAGACGGACGCCTAGACGACCTAGACCACATGATGAGAGACGTCTACCGCCAGCAGTTTGGGCGGTTCTATGATCCTAGCTTCTCTCCATTCCCGCCTCCACCAGCGCCGCAGTGATGAGGATTTGATGATTGACCGTTCGCTTTAGACATTCCGCCACCACCTTGTGAGTTTCTTTTTCTTTTCTTCTTTTCTTTCTTTCTTTTGAACATTAGGGACAATGTTCGTCCTAAGTATGGGGTGGGATGTACTAAAAGTTTGTAATAACTCTTACTCACTATGCTTGCTTCTATTCGAGACTATTTACATGTTCATTATATTGTTGCACGTTTCATTATCGCATTGCATGAAAAAGAACTTGAAAAACCCATAAAAATTGAAAAATTTTGAAAATTTTGTGCTTCTAATGAATTGAGATGATTTCTATGATAATCACTACTTGTGAATTGAGCTTGATGACAATTGCATGCTTAAAAGAATAGTGAATTGAAAAGAATTTGAATGAATGAATTTTACCCCTTTTGCAAGTTTCATAATGTGATGAATGTTACCTAAATCATGTTGAGAAATTGAAGTTGAAATCACACTATAAGTTCTTATACTTCTTGTTGAGATGATTAAGGCAATTCGATTTTTCTTTCTTCTTTCTTTGATCATTTTAGCTCCTCATTGAAATATTGACCTCCTTTACCTATCCGGGAATTTGGAGAAGTGAATGAAAAAGGCATGTTTGATGTGGGAGGGCCATGAAAGCAATTATTTGCAATCAAAAGAATAGAAAGGAATTCTAGGTTTGGGGAAGTCAATCATGATGATGAGTAACTCGGCACCATTCACATAGCCGGGTGTTTGTGTCTTGCCAAAGTCGGATTGAGCGATATTCCTAGCGGATTATGGTATGTGCGCTAAGGGTTTGAGGCATCTCATAAAATTGAGAAACGCCAATCTCCTAGGCTTCGGTTTTTGTGCACCTCTATCCATAACTCCAAAAGTAAAGTCGAAAAATGAAAGGAAGAAGAGCGAAGCTCTAAGTTGAAGTGTTGTGGAAACCGCAAAAGAAGAAGAAGGGTAGTTATCCACTTTCCCGGATTTATGCACCACATTCCTTAAAGTTTCCTTCCCTTTCCACATTCTAGACCTTTTTTTTGGAAGTCCTTAAGATCAAAAGAATGTTATATGACTTGGTGATCTAAATTGAAGTTTCTTATGATTGATTTTGATAATGTTTGAAGGTTATGATGCTTGTTTAGAGGTTTAATTGATTCATGAGTTTTCTTTGCTTTTTACTCTTTGGATAAGTGTATGAAAGTCTTATAAACAATTGAAGCAAGGTTTGAGAATGATCTATTCTTTAGAAAGCACATTCCTCCAAAAGAAGTATTGCTTTGAGAAGGTACACATATTTCATCCTAACTTTTGTTTAAAGCTTTTTGAAAGACCTTGCTTAGGGACAAGCAAGTGTTAAGTATGGGGTTATTTGTTAGCATGAAATATTGTGATATTTTAGGCACGTTTTCTAAGTGTATTTGATTCATATTGATAGTCTTTGATTTAGCATTGTTGCATTTGTGAGCTAGTTTGCCTATATTGTCAATATGGATGTCTACACTAGCTTTATGTTGATTATAGGTGATTGAGAGTCATTTCCGAACGAAATCGAGCAAAGAAGAGTTGATTGAGTATGTCCATGGATTAAGGGCATTCTTAGGAGCAAATTGGAGTTCAACTTGAGGAATGCACGAGGCTAGGGAAGAATCACGTTCTTGCCCTAAACCACGCTCTAAAATACGGCCGTACTACAAACCACGTTTAGTTCCACGGCCGTGGAACCCTGCAAAGAGAGGCGTGATGCATTCCAGTAACTATTACGGTCGTGGAATCCATGGTTCAAACCGTAACACTTTCCACGCTCTAAATTACGGTTGTGGAACCTTCCACGACCGTGATCTTGACGATCTTTTTCGCCACACTTTGAAGCCACGATCTTTTGAAGATTGGGCCAGGCCGATATCTTATCTTGCCCTATAAAAAGACGGACGAAGAAAGATTCCGTCATCCCCGCTTGGACGCACTTTTGCAACCTCGCTTTAGACCTTGGCTTACGCCTTTGCTTAGCGGCACAACCCTCGTTTGGAAGCATTTACATCTCATTGGAAGATCGAAGTTCGTATTGGGATTTTGCCCTAATCTCGCACTTTTGGTAGAGATTGCCGTTGAGATTTCCGGATTGGCGGAAGATCGAAGCTTTTGGAAGATTGTTGCAGGAAGATTTCTCTTCTTGTCTAGGTTTGATTTAGAAGACGGATTGACATCACGTTCTTCCTTCTTTCCTAAGATTGTGTTTGTTTGTTTCATTCTGAATCTATTGACAATACCCGTTCCTGATTGTGACTTTGAGATTGGTTTGAAGTTTATTGGAAGTTTTCGGAGGTTTTCATCTTTCAATCTTTTAATCTTTGAATTTGATATCAACATGACTGTTATTGGCTAAAAACCCTTAACAATTCTAAGGTGAAGGGTTGATAGTTGTGGCTTAGATGATGATAGATCGATTGTAAACAAATTAGACCCTGAGAGTTTGAGAGAATCGTCGACGAACCCTAAATCACGGTTTGATCTTGAGTTCCACGGCCGCGGAGTCTCAAGATCTACCCGTAATTTCCCTTAAGTTTACGAACCTGCTTTTACTTTAATCCAAAGTTAAAGATTTGCTTTAACTTAAGGGGGTGTATTCAATCGAGACTTTTAAAGATTTTGACGGATTCTTAATAATCATAGGATTTGCAAATTCTGTGGAAAATTTAATTCTATATAGAGTCAATACAGATTATGTGGAAATCTTTATGTGTTGGGGGAAGATTTCTATGGATTTTAGGTAGGTATAAAAGTAATGAAGAATCCTACAAAATCAATGAAATAATAGATTCTTTTAAAATCTACAAACTTTTAAATACCATAGGAATTTTATGGAAAATTTTAAATCCTAATTGAATACCTAAAGATTTGTATGGACTTTTAAAAATCTATATTCAATACCCATAGACTTTTAAACTCCAAAAAATTCCTATAGACTCTTAATTGAATACACCCCCGTTAGTCTAGGCTTGCCTTTTCTAGGTGGTAGTGAAGCCTCAACAACCTCTACCTCGATTGTGAGTGTCACAACCGTAATCGGTTAAGTTAGTCTTGATCCTTGGATTGCAAGTTTGGGTATTTAACATTAATCCTTGCCTTTAGAACCTTTCTATATTGAAGCCTCAACAACCTGTATAGAGAGTGTCTTGTAGGTGAGTCATATAAGGTTTTTGAAACTTCACCGTACGATTACCTCACATTAGTATACCTTTGCATATCTCAACTCTGTCTTTATATCATTAGTATATCTTGAATCGATTGACATAGCTGGATACTTGGATCTTTAGGATTGTTGTTTTCCCAATATTTGCAAAAACCCTCATATTTACTTGCTTGATAATCTGCAATTGAATTTGTTCCCACCCAAATCCCTGTGTTCGATACTCTGGAATTCTTGCTTAACTACGTCGATCCGTACACTGCGGGTTCGCTTGCTTGATTCTAGTTTTATAAATTTAAAGCTTATTTGCACACACCTTTAGGGGCGAACACCATACTCCAGTTGGGAGATTTGAAGAACCTTTTTTAAGGTTGAAGGAAGATTGAAGATCATAGCTTTTATAGCTTTTTGAAGGATTTTGTAAGATTGTCTTTAATTCCCTTCCTTGTTGTCTTCTCTTGTTGGATTGCTATCCAAGGAACGCTTTTGTTGTGATATTTGATTCAGTTATTGAAGTCTTTTCATTAAATTCTTCTTGTTCAAATATTCACCTTCTTCCCATATATTTGATTAATACTTTCATAATGATGATGAGTGGCTAATTTCCTTGTGTGATTCTAGGGTGATTGGCTGAAGGTTGTGGGAAAAACAATGATAGAATGATCTTAGATTCCAGTAGGACCCTGAAAGTTCGAGTCTTTAACCTTAACCCTAAGTATCTCGTTCAGTCGATGAACATCTCGGCCGGGGTGGAATTTGGCTGACCGAGGTGGCTTATCTGACCCTAAACCGAGAGTTAAGTGTTAGAGTTTGCAAAATCCTATTCTTATTACACCTTTCCTGGTTCAATGCAAGCTTAGGATGAGACTTACCCGGTAATTCCTTAGTTTGTGTACCAACGATCATAAGTGTAGGTAATAAAGGTTTATCCTTTATTGGGGTTTGAGTGTGCTTTCATCCCATCTTTGTGAGTTAGCCTGAGACTTACCCGATAAAGGTTGATTCTATCCCCTTAGATGGTGTGTTAGTTTGAGGTTATAGTTCTTTATCTTGATTCCTTGAGACTTACCCGGTAATAGGAGTTACGGTTTAGGATTAGTAAGTAGTGAGACTTACCCGGTGATCTATTCCACTTTAGTAACGCCTTTCCCACGCAAAAACCTCAGCTTTGTCCGCTTATCTTTAGATCTTGAGTTGGAACCACAACTAGACGCTTTAATCCCTAGAATTGCATGTTTGCTTTATTGACTTCTTATTCATCTTTGATTGTGTTAATTGCTCTTGTGGTTAGTATTTACGAAGCTTACCGTTATCGACTTTGTTTCACCGAGTCCCTGTGATCGACCCCTGAAATTCCTTACTTTTACTACGATTGACCCGTACACTGCGGGTTCGCATCCTTGTTTTAAGCTTAAGTCTAGGGTTATAAATTTAAAGCTTGCACACACCGTTTGGAGCGAACACCTAGTTAAAATATATATACTACACATATCTACTTAATTAAATTTAATATAATTAATTTTATACACTTAATATAATATAATTATATTATATTAATTAAGTTTAGTATAATTACATTAAAATATTTAATTAAAATAATTTTAATTTAATTAATTAATATTAATTAATGTCATAATTTTAATTAAATTTAATATAACTTAATATAATTAATTTTATAGAAACAATTTAATACAATTTATTTGTAACTTAATTTAGTGTAATTCAATTTAATTTAATTTAATACAGTTTAATTCAATATAATTAATTTTAATTAAATTTGATTCACTTAAATAGGATGCGCGAACAATGGTTGTCACGGTTCCGCAACATTTGGCCTTGTCAGCCACTATTCATCTTCCTCAAACGAACACCATTGGAGGCGTTCGTTTGAGATTTTTTTCGGAGCTCAATCCGATTTCGATATAACCTAACCTACCCTAGTCTACTCGATTCCAACCTAATCTACTCAATTGCGACATAATCTAACCTAAAAACTCATTTCGATCTAATATAAACACTTCATTTGAATTCCAATTTTGACCTAAAATGCCGTAAAAACTCGTAATTGTTTACCTCCGTCGCAATGTGTTTCTGTTTGTGGAAGGGTCGTCCTTCGTCACCACCTTTATCCATTGTTGCGATGATCTTGTCTCCGTCTTCGTTCGATTTGGATCATCCTGGCTCTCGATTTGTTTTTTATTTGAGGAACACTGGTGGCGGCTACTCATTCTGAATGCGTTTTTTGTAGGGTTTAGAACCAACACACATTCAGAACCCTAACCGCTAGAGGCGTATATATGGGGTTTGGAGGGGCCATGACCCTATTGAGATTTGTATATAGTTTTACTAGTGGATAGTAAATCCCAATGTCATAACTATTTTAAATTTATTGTTACAACTTTTATAATTAACTCAATCGGCTTTTGTATTTCATAACTTTTAATCAAAAATACATTTTAGAATGAATACTTATGGTACCACTAATTAGTTTTTTGCAATTAAAATTTTCTATTAAACTAATCGAATTATATATAAATTCTGTTTATTTTAATTTTATGGTTAAAAGTTTTATAATTGACTAAACTATTCTTGTATTTTATAAATTTTTATCAAAATTTATATTAGTATGTATTTAATATATATATATATATATTATTCGTAGTTATTGTTGGATTTCTAATTATTATTATTCGTAGTTATTATTATTTATGATATCTACTTTAAATCTCAACCCTTAAAACTCATCATTCAACGGTGTACGATTGTTCACATGTATACACGTTAGGGGTGTTCTCATGGGAACCACACCCTCTATATATACTAGTCGGGACGCGCGTGCTTCGCACGCGTGCCGTAGATAAAATAAAAATGGGTGAATTGGCATTTAGGGCCTTTTATTCTATAGAGTTAAAATTTAGGGTCTACCAATTACAAATTGAGAAATAGGGCTCCTACTTTACTAGAGTAATTCATAAATAGGACAAAAAGTTGACAAAAGTGATGGCTGATGTGAGTGCTGATTGTGACACTTTTGATTGACATTTGGAGTGAATTTGGGGTCAAAAAAACGCAGCCCTCTTGCCCATAAAAAACTCGCTTACCCAAAAATTCGCTTACCCAAAAATCCGTTTACCCAAATAATGTCACAATCATACCCAAAAATCCGCTTACCCAAATAATATCACAATCATACCCAAAAATAAATTTGTCAAAGTACATAAATATACTCGAAAACAAGATACCCAATAAATCAAATATCAAAATAAAACAATATCCATAAATTGGATGATATTTGATATTTATACCCAATTTAAACATAACTTAATACAAAATCCATACTCAATTTAAATTTGTCATACCCAAAATTTTCAAAACTCGATATTGTACACAAACATCAATATCAAATGACATTTGGTCATTACCCAAAAATTCGCTTGACATTTGATCATTAAACACATTTTGGATAACCATAAAACATACCCACGATATCACTTTAAATATACTTAATAATAAAAAATATATTACATAGTCAATACACGTATAAAATCATACCCAATTTGAATTTGTCATAACCAAAATTTACACAAATCGATATTGTACCCAAACATCAATACCAAATGACATTTGTTTCTTGTAACACATTTGGATAACCATAAAACATAACCAAAAATATCACTTTAAGCATACTCAACAATAAGAAACATACCACAAAAACAATAAACATATACCCAATAATGAAAAAAATACTACAATTCATATTTGGGTAACAAAAACAATGTCACCAAATAAAATTAAACATTCATAAACTACATTAACAAAAAAAATAAAAGGTAAACATGTAAAAAAGATACTTAAACCAAAAGTAAACATCTAATCACCATCATTTCAATTAAGGAAATTATTGCCCATATTCCTAGTTTTCATACCTACTTTTTCATTATTTTATATAGAGGCATAGTTTACCAAAGATAATTTTAAGGGGTCCTATTTCCCTAATTAATTCAATAAAAATTATACATAACAAATGAAACCGGAAATAGTTCATTTTGTAATAATTTGGTACAAATACATTTGTTTTTTAAGAAATAAGTGTGTTTGTCGTCAGCATAAAACCCATTTACATGACCCATTTACCAAAATGGATGGAGAAGATTTCTCATCAAAAGACTCGAGGACCACCAAATCCAACAACAAATCGTATCATAAGCAATTTATTCACTTTTAGATGCAACACATCAATGCCAATGTAACAACAAATCTTACAATACAACTTGACTTCTTACAATTACACCCTAAGCTCAAGCACAACCATCATTGTTGTGTCGAGAATCCTCATTTCTTCCCAGTCTTCTTCATACCCGAGCCTCCTAATGCTCCTTTATGTGCCTTCTCCTTAAGTTCCTTCAATGCCTAAACAAGTTGGAAGATATTTATGATTACAAACATATCAAACGAAAGATAGATGATAACATCAAAAGATCAATGAACCAATAGGTTACCTTTTCTTCACCCTTCTTCCATAGATATGCCAAGTCGGACTGCTGGACATAAAATTCATGGATCAAAACATGATTTAATGCTAAATAAGTACAAATTGTGATTACTCCATATCAAACAATCAACTATCATCAATCATATTCTATTACCCCTTTATATAAATAAAATAACATATTTAACAACAAACTGAACTAACATATAATTCATCAGAGCTCTCACAATATTGCCAATACATAAAAGCTCTCACAGTTAGTTGCACCACCTTCATTTACACAAGACTCAGATACTTTGCTTTGAGGGGTTATTCACTTATTTGCATAGAAAAGAAAAATAGATACCCACAAGTAGAGAATACATACAACTGCAACCAAATTATGAATCTGAAATTTTAAGTTTTTATAGGAACTGAAAACGTCTCGGGCCAGAGTTCCTTTTAAACTCTACAGAACCAGAGCATCTATTTTTGTGTCACCTACAATATATGAGAATCAACACACATCACATATATAAGCAAATGTTTAAAGTGGTAGGTGTGGGAATTGGTTATATATTTGTGTGCTGAATTTTGCAGCTTCTTATTTTTATTGTATAGTTAAGTGGGTGGTTTCTATAGGATTATTTCCTTCTTAATTTCTCTTATTTATTTAAAAATGAAACTCAGATGATAATGATTAGATGAAGATAACATGTACCATATTTATGTTCAAAGTGTATTAGCTTGATATGAAATCAATCACCTCTAAGCTTCAACTTTATATGAAAATAAACAAACACCCAATGAAGTAATGATGATCACCTAATGACTATAATATTGGACAAAGTGCAAACTAATTATTTAACTCAATCTCTTTTTTTGGTTCCTTAGATGATAATGTGTAATTGTGAATTTACCTGTGGCAAGCTGTACTTAATTGAAGTCATAATATTATCAACAAAATGAACATTGACAGCTGAGCTGACTACGGAAATGAGGTGGTCGTGTCCAGTGCTCATGGACTCTAACAGCCTCAACACACTAAGCAGCTACCAGAGTGGTTGGAGAGCAAGATCCACATGGGTCCGGGCCGACTCTTGGTCCTTAATTGATGAGGAAGCAAAGGTAGCAGCTATAGCATCCATCGACAACAACGGAAAGGAGCTGAGCATTCTGAGATCTGAATGGAGCTGAGCATTCTGAGACCTGAATTCTTCCTTCTTTTCCCTCCTGTCTTTCAACCACCTCCCCACTGTCTTCCCTGAACTTGATGTCGTGGGTTATTCTTCTCTCAAGCACTGAACGCTAATTTTAAATGTAAATGGAAAGGGAGTTAGTCAAGATTTTAATCTCACCATGTCGCCGTCGTCAATATACGAATGTAGCAAACCAACAACATGCAGCAAAAAAAAACTTTTGAGTAATTGAATACACTAACGAAGTGATAAATAGGTGCAGAACATTAAATCACCTCTTCAAGCTTCTCCATCTTTGTAAAATGGCGCCCATAAGATGTGTAACATGGACCATGCAGAAAGGATCCAAGTTAAAGTTGGAGTTTATGCTGTAGATAAATTAAAACAACACAATTGAATTGAAGAGATCTCATCAATCACATAAAACGAAAAGTAAATAGAAATGCAAGGTTGCTAAGCCTAAGATATGTAAATAACATTGTTAACCAAATTATGGAAAAAGAGATGAATGTGCAGAGCATGACACACTTTCTTGAGATCTTCATGGTTCACTGTCAGGAAAATTGAGGCAATTTGATTCATCAAGCTGACATAAACTGCTATCAAACATAGGTATCCAAGCCACGACTGAGGATTAAAACATAGCTTCTGCTAAGTGCTAAAAAAATTAGTAATCCCTCATGAGGTGAGCTAATCACATATCCCTGAACCCACAGTTAACATGCATGTTATACATCATAACATTCATAGAAGAACAAATTTTTTTGTCAAAAGCACATAAGAAAGTTGAGTCTAATATAGTTTGGTAAGTGGGACAGGACATAAATCCTAAAGCAATATAAGCTATTAAAACCGCATGGAAACTGTAACACCCCGAATTTTCAGAACTCGGAGTATTACTGGTTAGGACCTCACAATGGGTCCCGACCTCAGTTTGACAACAACATTACTAGGATCTTGCAACAAGACACAAATAAAGAAACCAAAATTCATAAAAACCATGTTTTTAGAGTAATGAATGCAACATTGTCTAGCAGCCTAAAGTACTTAAACAAAAGAAAAGAACAACTGTCTTAACCAAAAGAAAAGAAAGACAAAAACAACCCCCCAACCCCGCTCTAAGGAGTACGGAGACCCGGCTGACCACTACTTCCGGATCACTCAGCTGCTGATCTAACCTGCGGTAAATCTAAAACAACAACAAGAAGAACCGTTAGCTAGTTATCTAAATATTAGCAGAATAATAGCAGCACAAACACACTCAGAGAAATATAAACACTCATCATGCTTTCAAACAAGTCCGTTTTATTATCTTGATTTAAATTACTCTTTCACTCTAGTGATACTTATTTTGTGACACGAGGGATTCCCAAACCTCGCCTCCGCCCCCGTGTAACCATCAGGAATGGATCCGATGCATCTCACCTTGTACCTGCCTGGTCTGGGTATAGAGAACCTCCCAGTCTCCTGTCAGAGCTCGGTAGTGATGTCACGGCCCGTTATACATACACTTGGGCCTTAAACATAATAATAACAGTTGTCCTAGCAAGTTATTATTATTAAACACGCAAATAGCACACACAACTACTATCACTCAACTAACACTCAGAAACTGGCTAAGTAAGTCGCAAGGACTTACCTGAGTCAAACACTCTAACACTCCTCAAATAGTCCATACTCGTGGTAACTCAAGCGCCTGTCAATGAAGGCATGTGTATCAAAATCTCATTCAGACGTCCAACCTCATTCAAAGGAATTACGGAAAAACTCTCTAACGGTAAAAGACTATTTTGCCCTCAGTCTTAACATTCTCAAGTTTATTCATGAACTTTATTAATCCCCTTTTTACTAGTTTCCCATAAAAATTGTGTCTTTCGAATAATTACTTATACTTATAAGTTCAAAACCCGTAATCACCCGAGAAGGGACATCACTCTTCTTTTCCGGTTATTATCTATTCTAGCACGTACATTATCTGTAAAACACACTTCAACCTTACTCTTCCACTCGCTTAACTAACCACTCGTGAATCCGCATGTGCCTACATAAATTCATAACTCTCGGACTTGTACTTAACTATAATACCCGAACGTCTACCTATACATATGTGCACTTATACACAACTTTCAACAACCTCTCAACCCATACCCTTAGACCTATTTACACGACAATATCCAGAATTAACCCCTTCATCAGCCAACAACAACAATACAGTACAACCTGCACTCTCAGCCCCCTATTTATATATATATCACAAAACGGTGCTTTCCACAACATAAGCTCGAAACGGGAGGCAGTACAGGAGGAAGAGGGTTGCAGGGAAGAGGATCGACTTACTCACAGGCTCGTAATTGGTTGCAGGTTCCGGCGGTGATGGCTGGTGTTCCGGTCGGTGGTTAGCGGTGCCGTGGATTGTCGGAAACAGGCTGAGTTGGTTCCTATCGGCCGAAGAGGAGCAGCGTAGGGGTTAACGAGATTCCCGCGGAGAAGAAAAATGGTGAGGAGGGAGAGGCGGCGGCCTTACCAGGGTTCCGGTGGGTTTGGCGGTCGACAAGGAGGCTACGCGGTGGCTCCGGTGTGGCGGCTAAGGCCTGCAGTCGCGGCTGCGGAGGAAGAACGGTTTACATCGGTGACAGAAACAGGGAAGGAAAAGGGGAAGGGCGGCTCACCTGGCGGCCTACAATCGCCGGCGAACGAGGACGGTCGACGAGGGGCTACGCGGTGGCTCCGGCGTGGTGGTTGAGGCCTGCTGCTGTTCCAGTCGCGCGAGAGGGAGAGAGAGCGGGAAGCTGCTGTTCGATGGTGTCCAGAAGAGAGATGACGGAACGGCAATTTGTGGTTAGGGTAATTAGAGTAGGATTAGGTTAATTTTAATTAGGGTTAGGAATTAATTAAGTGGGCTGCTAATTGGGCTTTGTAGTGGCCCACACCCGGTCCGCTATGTGACCATAAATACGGATACGCAACTCGTTATTTGCCTGCGGAATTTATAAAAATACGGAATTAAATTCCGTATTTTATAACTTATTATTATTCTTATTTTAATGTACGTAAATTATTTCCGGTCATTTAATTTATCATTTTATGTGAATCTAGGTCACATAAAATGATAGAACTAAACTCGTTTTATTTTATTTATTTATTTATTTACGATTGTCGCATCGGACTTTGGTAAATTTCAATTTACCGGAACTTAAAATTTTCGGTTATTACATCAGTGCCCCCTTAAAAGAAGTTTCGTCCCGAAACTTAGATTGTTTCCCTTACTCACACATTTCTTTCGGTATATTTTAGTTTTCTCGACATTTTCGTTTTCTACTATGCAGCTACTCAGGCATCAAACAAACAAGTATCACAAAAAAAAACAGAATCACTCAAACAATATGAAAACCTGAAAGGTCAAACAACATAACATCCGAGTACTAACTCGTCAAACAGAAGTAACCTCTAACCCCGCAAAGAACTCGGGATAGTTACGTCTAATACTCTATTCAGTCTCCCAAGTGGCCTCATCAGCTCCTCTCCTAGACCACTGGATCCTCAGCATAGGTATCTCCTTGGATCGCAGACGTCTGGTACTGCGTTCCAAGACAGCTACTGGGTACTCTACAAATGTATGGTCAGGCTCAACTGTCAGATCCTCATGGCTGATGACGTGTCTCGGATCCGGAATGTACTCTCTCAACTGAGATACATGAAAGACCGGATGGACACTCTCTAGTCTCGGCGGTAGTGCTAGTCTGTAGGCCACCTCTCCAACTCTCTCCAAGATCTCAAAAGGTCCGACATATCGGGGACTCAGCTTCCCCTTAATGCCGAAACGCCTGACCCCTCTCTTAGGTGACACTCTCAGCCACACCTGTGTACCCACTCTAAACTCCAAAGGTCGACGCCTTTTGTCGGCGTAGGACTTCTGACGACTCTGAGCTGCTAACATTCGCCCTCGGACTAGGGCAACCCGAGCGATGTCATCCTGTATCTGATTTGGAGCTACTCCATCAACTCTACTGGGCTCATCCCAACATAATGGTGTACGACATCTCCGCCCGTATAAAGCCTCATAGGGAGCCATCCCAATAGACGCGTGCCAGCTATTATTATACGAAAACTCTACCAGTGGAAGATGATCTGGCCATACCTGTCCCCAATCTAGTACACACGCCCGAAGCATGTCCTCTAAGGTCTGAATGGTCCTCTCAGACTGTCCGTCTGTCTGTGGATGATAGGCTGTAGTGAAGTGGAGACTCGTCCCCAAAGCAGTATGTACCTGCTGTCAAAATCTCGAGGTAAAACGTCCATCCCTGTCAGAGACGATAGTCCTCGGTACTCCATGGAGTCTCACAATGTGTCTGGTGAACTCCTCAGCCAGACGACTCACCGGCCACGTTTCCTTAATCGGAATGAAACGTGCGGTCTTCGTCAGGCGGTCTACCACTACCCAAATAGCATCAAATCCTCTACTAAGTCTCAAACCAGTGACAAAATCCATAGATACATCCTCCCACTTCCACTGTG
Source organism: Fagopyrum homotropicum (assembly GCA_033239125.1). NCBI lineage: Eukaryota > Viridiplantae > Streptophyta > Magnoliopsida > Caryophyllales > Polygonaceae > Fagopyrum > Fagopyrum homotropicum. The sequence goes on along the minus strand of BSWB01000001.1, from coordinate 135,986,446 downwards.
GTACTGGGAGTGGGTGGAGCTCTCCTCCAGACCTGCGGTGCTCAATCTTGACCTGCTGGCAGGTCGCGCACTGAGCTACATACCGAGTCACATCGGGCTTCAAGCCACCCCACCAGAAGGACCGTCTCACATCCTTGTACATCTTACTCGCTCCAGGATGTACTGAGTATGGGGTAGCATGAGCCTCACCTAGTATCCTCTGTCTCAACTCACTGTCTGACGGCACACAAACGCGGTCCTGACGTCTCATCACTCCATCTGCACCAATAGTAAACTGTGGGGCCTCATCTCGAGACATCCTGTCTCGGATCCTGATCAAAGTAGGGTAAGTCTCCTGCTTCTGTCGGATCTCATCCAACAGATCAGAAAGTAACTCCATGGTAGACAACTGACCATCAGTATCGGGAAACTGAATCTCTATCTCCAACCAAGCCAAGTCCCTCTGCAACTGTGGTTGTACTGTCAACCGGGCTATCGCCCTCTCTCTAGGCGTCTTCCGGCTCAAAGCATCAGCTACCACTTTCGCCTTTCCGGGGTGGTAAAGGATCTCAAGGTCGAAGTCCTTGATCAACTCTAACCACCGCCTCTGGCGGTTATTCAACTCTCTCTGAGTGAATATGTACTTCAGACTCTTATGGTCTGTAAAGATCTGACATGTCGCCCCATAGAGATAGTGACGCCAGATCTTAAGAGCATGGACTATTGCAGCCAACTCTAGATCATGTGTGGGGTAGTTCTCCTCATACGTCTTCAACTGTCGAGACGCATAGGCTATGACCTTACCCCTCTGCATCAAAACACACCCCAAGCCCAGCTTCGATGCATCACTGTATACCACAAAGTCATCAATACCCTCAGGCTGTGCTAAAATCGGAGCGGACGTCAATCTCTCCTCTTCAGCTTCTCAAAACTCTGCTGACACGGCTCAGACCAGACAAACTGAGTGGTCTTCCTCAGAAGACAAGTAAGTGGTCGGGCAATCAAAGAGAGCCCTTCCACAAACCGGCGGTAGTAACCTGCTAAACCTAGAAAGCTGCGAACCTCCTTAACATTCTTAGGAGGTTGCCAAGAAGATACTGACTCGATCTTTGCCGGATCGACCTTAATAACCTCAGCAGTCACCACGTGACCTACGAAAGCCACTTCTGACATCCAAAACTCACACTTGGATAGCTTAGCATACAGCTGGCTATCCTGTAGAATCTGCAGTACTGTCCTCAAGTGTCCGGCATGCTCCTCTCGACTCCTAGAGTAGACTAGGATGTCGTCAATGAAGACCACTACAAACTGGTCTAAGAAGTCAATGAATATCCCATTCATCAACTCCATGAATACCGCTGGTGCATTAGTGAGCCCAAATGGCATCACTACGAACTCATAATGACCATACCTAGTCCGGAATGCCGTCTTAGGTATGTCCTGATCTCTCACCCTCAACTGGTGGTAACCTGACCTCAAGTCTATCCTCGAGAACACAGACGCTCCATGCAACTGGTCCAACAGGTCATCTATGCGGGGTAGTGGGTACTTGTTCTTGATGGTCACCTTGTTCAGCTCTCTGTAGTCTATGCACAGCCTCATCGATCAATCCTTCTTCTTCACAAACAACACTGGCGCACCCCAAGGAGACACACTAGGGCGTATGAAACCCTTCTCTGCTAGCTCCTCTAGCTGCTTCTTCAGCTCAAGCAGCTCTATAGGTGCCATACGGTACGGAGCCTTAGAGATAGGTCTCGTGCCCGGCTCTAAGTCGATGCTGAAGTCAACGCTCCTCTGTGGGGGTAGTCTTGGCAGGTCGTCACTGAATACCTCTACAAACTCGCATGCAAAAGGTATCTCCTCTATAGTCAGGCTCTTGCTTTCCTTCATGGCATAACACCAGAAGGCTTCGCAACCCTGTGCTATCAGTCTCGCTGCCCTCACTACACTGATAACTGTGCCTGACTTTCCGAGGTCCCAACCTTGGAATATCACTCTATGACCTTCCTCAGTGGCAACGGTCACTGTCCTCTTACCAATGTCTAAGACTGCTCCATGTCTCCTCATCCAATCTATCCCTAGAATGACATCCTCATGAGCTAAGGGCATGACTAGAAAATTGACTAGCCAGTCTCGATCTCCCATGCGAACAGGACATCCAAAGATCTCTCTAGTCCCTCTTACCTTACTCCCATCCGGTAAGCCTATCATAAAAGGTATCCCCTCTACAGTAGCTAAGGACAACCTATCTACGCATGCATCAGATATGAAGGAGTGTGTAGCACCCGTATCAAATAAAACTCGTACAGGTAAGTCATGAATCTGGATCGTACTTGTGGCAGTCGGTGCATCTGGCTGGTCAGCATCTCTCAACTCAAACACTCGTGCCTGAGCTCCTCTAGTATCAGCCACACTACCACGTCCACTGCCCCGACCTGATCCCTGCATAGAACTCTGTGGTGGTGTGTGTCCTGGAGCCCTGTAAGACTGCTGCTGACTAGGAGCTCTGTACTGTTGCTACTGACTCGGAGTCCGGTACTGTGGCGGTCTCTGTACACTCCCTGATAAGCCTGCAGGAGAAGAACCCTGCTGAGATGGAGCCTTGCCCTGACGACAGAATGCAGCTCTATGTCCAACCTTGCCGCACTGGAAGCAAGTCACTGCTGGCTTCGTGCAGTTCGATCGGATATGTCCATAGCTACTGCAGTTGTGGCACTGCAAGCCACCAGCTGAAGTCTGACCAGTAGCTGTATGGCTCTGTCGCCCTTGAGTCTGTCCCCATCCAAAAGCAGCTACTCCTGAACTACCACTAGCATAACTTGTCCTCTGCCGCTTATCCGGCCTGTCTGACTGAGCAGCTCTCCTCGACACTGGTTTGTCTCTCTCATACGCAGATGCTCTATCCTGATAGTTTGACAGAGTCTCACAGCGAAATCCTGCCAGATAGGACCGAGTGCTCTCTCTCAATCTCCTCGAAAAAAGATATACATGCTGCTCCTCAGGAGGTGCAGCTGGTCCAAGCAGTGTCAGTTCCTTCTGGAACTTCTTGATGGCAGCAGCAATCGGAATGTCCTCAAATCCAGCCTCAATGAAGTCCTGGAATCTCTCTCTCCTCAACGAGACAGGGCAATATCTGTCTCTAACAATGCTCCTCATCTGCTCCCAACTGGTGACTCGACTACGCATGGTCCGCCACCAGGAATGAGCATCTCCAGTGAAGCAGGTCTGCACCAAGTCCACCTGCCGATCCTCTGGGCAGCGTATTGCCTCTAACGCAGTCTCTACCTGTCCAATCCAGTGCTCCACCTCCATTCCTATCTCTCCACTATATGAGGGGACCTTCTGAGAGTTGAAAGCCTTCAACCACTCATCCGGTCTCGGAGCTCTAGACCTAGTAGGAGCTCTATCAGCCACAACCCTCCTCTCAGGTACAACTGGCTCCTGAGGCGCTCCCTGTGTCACCTGTACAGATCTAACCGGTACTGGTGGTACCTGGGTAAGTCTCTCTGTCCTAGCAGCCTCCTCCATACGCTCAACGTATGCTCGGTACTCTCTGTACTTAGTCGCTCCAATGGAAACACGTCCTGACTCCGTCGAACGTGCTCTTTGTGCTCCAGACCTAGCAACGGTCTCATTCCTGACCTCAGGACCAACACTCTCAGCTACCTCCTCCACTCCAGCCTCTAGCATGATCACTGCTGGGGGATCCTCTCGGGGAGTCCGACCTTGACCTCGGGCTAGTGGGGGTCTACCTCCACGGCCGCGTCCTCTAACTGTAGGGGTCTTATCTCCCCTACCTGGTCCAGCTGGAGGGAGAGGTGGACGACCTCTGCCTCGACCAGTAGCTAGCGTAGCTCTAGTACGTGCCATCTGCGCAAGAATAATAACTATAATTACTACTAGCTGAAAGTCCAAAAGTCCAACTACAGTAAACCTAAAGTCCAACTAAGCATACTGAGATCCGCGGTAGTAGTGGTGGTCAGCCGTACTTTTCTATTCCCAACCATACTATGCATGCATTTAAAACTAAAAATTTTCTTTTTTTTAAAAACTCAGACCCCTTTTCGGGTTCTGCTTAAAACTTATTCGGTCTTTCAGAAGATTTCAAATGCCATTGTTGCCAACCTAGAGCTCTGATACCATGTTGTAACACCCCGAATTTTCAGAACTCGGAGTATTACTGGTTAGGACCTCACAATGGGTCCCGACCTCAGTTTGACAACAACATTACTAGGATCTTGCAACAAGACACAAATAAAAAAACCGAAATTCATAAAAACCATGTTTTTAGAGTAATGAATGCAACATTGTCTAGCAGCTTAAAGTATTTAAACAAAAGAAAAGAACAATTGTCTTAACCAAAAGAAAGGAAAGACAAAAACAACCCCCCAACCCCGCTCTAAGGAGTACAGAGACCCGGCTGACCACTACTTCCGGATCACTCAGCTGCTGATCTAACCTGCGGTAAATCTAAAACAACAACAAGAAGAACCGTTAGCTAGTTATCTAAATATTAGCAGAATAATAGGAGCACAAACACACTCAGAGAAATATAAACGCTCATCATGCTTTCAAACAAGTCCGTTTTATTATCTTGATTTAAATTACTCTTTCACTCTAGTGATACTTATTTTGTGACACGAGGGATTCTCAAACCTCGCCTCCGCCCCCGTGTAACCATCAGGAATGGATCCGATGCATCTCACCTTGTACCTGCCTGGTCTGGGTATAGAGAACCTCCCAGTCTCCTGTCAGAGCTGGGCAGTGATGTCACGGCCCGTTATACATACACTTGGGCCTTAAACATAATAATAACAGTCGTCCTAGCAAGTTATTATTATTAAACACGCAAATAGCACACACAACTACTATCACTCAACTAACACTCAGAAACTGGCTAAGTAAGTCGCAAGAACTTACCTGAGTCAAACACTCTAACACTCCTCAAATAGTCCGTACTCGTGGTAACTCAAGCGCCTGTCAATGAAGGCATGTGTATTAAAATCTCATTCAGACGTCCAACCTCATTCAAAGGAATTACGGAAAAACTCTCTAACGGTAAAAGACTATTTTGCCCTCAGTCTTAACATTCTCAAGTTTATTCATGAACTTTATTAATCCTCTTTTTACTAGTTTCCCATAAAAATTGTGTCTTTCGAATAATTACTTATACTTATAAGTTCAAAACCCGTAATCACCCGAGAAGGGACATCACTCTTTTCTTCCAGTTATTATCTATTCTAGCACGTACATTATCTGTAAAACACACTTCAACCTTACTCTTCCACTCGCTTAACTAACCACTCGTGAATCCGCATATGCCTACATAAATTCATAACTCTCGGACTTGTACTTAACTATAATACCCGAACGTCTACCTATACATATGTGCACTTATACACAACTTTCAACAACCTCTCAGCCCATACCCTTAGACCTATTTACACGACAATACCCAGAATTAACCCCTTCATCAGCCAACAACAACAATATAGTACAACCTGCACTCTCAGCCCCCTATATATATATATATATATATCATAAAACGGTGCTTTCCACAACATAAGCTCGAAACGGGAGGCGGTACAGGAGGAAGAGGGTTGCAGGGAAGAGGATCGACTTACTCACAGGCTCGTAATTGGTTGCAGGTTCCGGCGGCGATGGCTGGTGTTCCGGTCGGTGGTTAGCGGTGCTTTGGATTGTCGGAAACAGCGGCTGAGTTGGTTCCTGTCGGCCGAAGAGGAGCAGCGCAGGGGTTATCGAGATTCCCGCGGAGAAGAAAAATGGTGAGGAGGGAGAGGCGGCGGCCTTACCAGGGTTCCGGTGGGTCTGGCGGTCGACAAGGAGGCTACGCGGTGGCTCCGGTGTGGCGGCTAAGGCCTGCAGTCGCGGCTGCGGAGGAAGAACGGTTTACATCGGTGACAGAAACAGGGAAGAAAAAGGGGAAGGGCGGCTCACCTGGCGGCCTACAGTCGCCGGCGAACGAGGACGGTCGACGAGGGGCTACGCGGTGGCTCCGGCGTGGTGGCTGAGGCCTGCTGCTGTTCCAGTCGCGCGAGAGGGAGAGAGAGCAGGAAGCTGCTGTTCGATGGTGTCTAGAAGAGAGATGACGGAACGGAAATTTGTGGTTAGGGTAATTAGAGTAGGATTAGGTTAATTTTAATTAGGGTTAGGAATTAATTAAGTGGGCTGCTAATTGGGCTTTGTAGTGGCTCACACCCAGTTCGCTATGTGACCATAAATACGGATACGCAACTCGTTATTTGCGTGCGGAATTTATAAAAATACGGAATTAAATTCCGTATTTTATAACTTATTATTATTCTTATTTTAATGTACGTAAATTATTTCCGGTCATTTAATTTATCATTTTATGTGAATCTAGGTCACATAAAATGATAGAACTTAACTCGTTTTATTTTATTTATTTATTTATTTACGATTGTCGCATCGGACTTTGGTAGATTTCAATTTACCGGAACTTAAAATTTTCGGTTATTACAGAAACAACCAAAATCAATTATGGCACTCTGATTTCGAGACTCAAGTGACTTTTTATTCTTCCGGGTAGAAGCTAGACTTTACCATGGTAGAAGATCAACAATTTCAAAAGTCATGAGTTTCTAAGTGCTTGACTCAAGAAACATGGCCAATCATGAACTTGACATAAACTTTCCACATCAAAATCTTGGCGTAACAATTCACACAATGTTGCAAGCGCTCCACGCCTGCGTTCAGCATTGTCAAGTGTATGTGGCATGCCTAATAATTCCAAAGTGTGTGAAGGTGCTAGATCTTTCAAAGATCTTCTGTTTGTTGTAAAGAAAGTCATAAGCAAAAGCCATCTTCAGCCAAAAAGAACCCACAACTGAAACAACAACAGGTAACACATTCATATAAAGCACACAAATCTTACTCAATAGTAAAATTCAATCCCAATTCATAAGGAAGAAGGGAAACCCCATGATGATACATCAAAAGAAAAAAATAGACCTTCAACTATAACTACCAAAATCTTGAATGATTATTGGGCTTTGATTGTCGCTCGCTCCCTCCTCCTCCTTCAAAGCAATAAAACAACTGTCACGGCGATTAGGATTTGTTCTCCGCTGGGCGTATTGCAGAATCTGTGAAGGAGGGTTAGAAAGCAAGAGCACAACTTGTGTACTGAAATAGAAATATTGCAAAATATGAAACAGAAGTCGACCGATTTAAAGCAAAGGAACTAGATCGGTGATTCGCCGGACAAAGGAGAGAAGGACTAGAGAACCGGAAAAGCGACCAAATTTGGCTTTGATGTCGTCCTTGCGAGCTTTAAGAGCAGATGAGAACTGCTTGGGGAGATCGGTGATTTGCCGGACAAAGGTGAGAAGAACCCGTGTGCCGATTGACCTCATTAATCATCCTCACATTCTGAAACTTTAAAAAACCGGATGATTTCACGAAAATAAAGCAAATCAAGTAAAAAATGGAATCATTTGTCTGGAGAAAGTGAAGGGGGAAGGGGAAGTTAGAGCAATAATGATTCAATTCATTAAATCTTAGCCCAAAAAATGTGAAGAAAGCTTTAAAAAGTAGAACAAATTGTCAATTTTTTCACTCTAAATTATGAACCTTTTGGACCTGGAAGTAGCGAATTAAAGCATAAGCACGGTAATATGAAGTCATTGAACTTACCACCATTTGCGAAAAAGTTTGAAGAATCGATAGAGCGATCATGGAATCCATCGCCTGAGGCCATAATCGTCTTCCAGAGTCCTCGAACTGATTTTGGATCTTTTTGGGTTATGTTTTACGGACAAAACGGAATCATCTGTCTGAGAAAGTGAAGGAGGAAGGGGAAGTATGGCCATGGAGAATCGAGACGGAGAGAAGGAGAAGAATAAAACTTCGTTGAAAGAGAAAGAGTGAGTCGGCGAGAGTGCTTCGTGGAAGAGTAGCGCATCCCCCTTCTCGAGAAAGAAACACGTGGAAATTAGGGCAGCATCTGTGCGGAGAAGATTGGGAGAGAAGGGCGGTAGGAGATGGACGCGTGTAGCCCATACTAAGCAGCGCATATATTAATCAGCCCACTACTGGATGTTTACTGTAATAAATGAGATGGGCCGTAATATGAGACCAAAAATAAACACCGAGTGGACTGTAATATGAGAAGATTACTAAGGGTAAATTTAGAAAATACAAAATGTGAGGGTAAAAATGGAAATCTCCTATTCATTTGAGAAACTCCTCCTTTTAGTATAGTAAGGATATATATATATATATATATATATATATATATATATATATATATATATATATATATATATATATATATATATATATATATATATATATAGGTAAATGTTCAGGTACGGCCCTTTTATTGCGGTACGGCCGTACGTAAGGGCGACACGTGTCCCGAAATTTTTTTTTTTTTTTTTCCGGAAACTAATGAAAATTTATTTGAACTACCATGTTATAATTTATGCACTATTATCCTATAAACTTTGAACTATTCCCATATAATCCATGAACTATTACTTTTTAATATAATCCATGAACTATTCTATTATAATTCATGAACTATCCCATAATAAGTTTTGAACTATTACTTTCACTCCTTTATAAATTTTTGCACTTTAAACTATTCTATTATAATTCATGAACTATTCTATTATAATTCATGAACTATCCCATAATAAGTTTTGAACTATTACTTTCACTCCTTTATAAATTTTGCACTATGAACTATTCTATTACAATTCATGAACTATCCTTTTAGAAGTTATGAACTATTACTTAATAAGTTTTGAACTATTACTTTCAATCCTTTATAAATTTTACACTATGAACTATTCTATTATAATTCATGAACTATCCTTTTATAAGTTATGAACTATTCCATAATAAGTTTTGAACTATTACTTTTACTCGTTTAAAAAAAAAAAAAAAAAAACTCTTTCAGAAAATTTTTTTTTTTTTCCGGGACACGTGTCGGCCGTACAGACGGCCGCACGGCCTTACCGGAATAATGGGCCTTACTTGAACACTTCCCTATATATATATATATATATATATATATATATATATATATATATATATATATATATATAGGGGTAAGTTCCGGTGAGGAGAAGGCTTGTAGATAGGAATTAGGAGAGTTGTGAGCCATTGGATGAGATTTAAATCAACGGCTCCCACACACTCATCATTAATGGCATTGTAGTAATTATATAAATTTGAAAAAAAAAAAAGAAAATTAGACACTAATTAATACGTTCAGCCCTTCCTCATATTCTTCCTCCCACGTGTTGAGCCTCTCTCTCGCCTCTATCACACAAACTTCATATTTGCCCCGATTTTCAACCAAATCAGAGATTGATTATATAAAAAATTATGAAATCAAAGAGAATACAAAACGATTCAAGTATTGTTTCTTCAAATTTCTACCCTCATTGTTTAGGTTTCCATTCTTAAGGTTTAGGTTTCATTATGATTAATGTTTGTTTTCGAAATCAAATTTGTGTGAATCATTTTTTGTGTTTGATAAGTTTGATTGAGAAAATACATGTATATACATAAGTTGAGTTGGTCTAATAGCTCCAATTGAACAATCTATATGCTCATTTTAGTGTGCACGTAAACTGTTCGACAAAATGCCTTATAGAAAATAGTTTATAATATTTACAGGAAAAACGATGTAAAAAGTATGAACACCAATGAATAAAAACATGAACAATGACGTATAAAAGTATGAACACTGATGATTTATCTATAACGTTTACACATACATAACATATTATGATCATCTTTCAACGTTTTGTGATGAGTTTTTTTTATTTTTTGTGGATATATATTGTAAATGAACATCTATGCATTATAAAATAAACACAAAGATTAAATGAACATGATACTTTGATAAATAAAACATTATGAACACCGATGTATAAAAACATGAACAATGATACATAAAAGTATGAACAGTGATGACTATTTTTGAATGTAAGGGCATTGTTTCATATTTTAAGTCAATTTACAAAAATGCCATTAATGATGAGCGTGTGGGAGCCCTTGATTTAAAATTCATCCAATGGCTTACATCTCTCCTAATTCCTATCTACAAGCTCTCTCCTCACTTGAACTAAAATATATATATATATATATATATATATATATATATATATATATATATATATATATATATATATTTGTATTAGACAAAATAAATTTTTATAAAAAGTATATAGGATGAATTTGGTTAACTTCCTATAAAGGGATTAGTTTACGACAATAAACTTTAATTTATAGCATAAAATAATTTTATTATTATTTACATATATATATATATAATTTTTATTAGACAAAATAAATTTTTATAAAAAGTATTATATAGAAACAATTTTGTTTACTAGCCTTTTTTCAGTTTAGTAAATGTACCCTTTGAGAGAAAAGTGTTTAGAGGTTGAGAGAAAATACAAAAGGTTGGGTCTATTTAACTAATTAAAAAATTAAATGACCTACTTACTAAAAATAAAACTCAAAAAAGCCTATTAAGTAAATTAGTCCAAAAGTATATGGGATAAATTTGTTTAACATACTATAAAGGAATTATTTTACGACAATAAACTTTAGTTTATAGCATAAAATAATTTTTATTATTATTTATAATTTAAAATAAAAAAATTTTACTTGTTAATTTTAATAAACTATATAGGATAAAATGCATAGGAATAAATTTAATGTTTGGCCCTTTTTGATAAATTGTTCTGACTCCCTCATTAGTAATCGTCATGATTACAAATTTTAGATGCGTGATAATTTTGACATGCATTAACATAATTTTAACAGACATTTACAATCTAGAGTCGAATTTTTTATAAATCCATTGTCGTGTCTAACTTACGTAACTTTGTGTATTTTGGTGGCTCTTGTCACTTGTGAATCTGTCATACACACCAATTACGTCGTAAATGGGCGTCGCGGGGACCCCACTGTACAAATGTGGAAATACGCCCGCTATGAGGTTTTTATTTTCGGATATTATTCTAGAAAAATCTACTCTTTTCCCTTTTTATCTTAATATTTTTCGGTTTAGATTGTTAGCTCTAAATTGTAATGCATAATCTACAGTTTACTAGAAACGGTTCTAGTAGATTCTAGTGCAGCCCTTCGCTTCTTCCAGAACCCTGTATCTTTCCATTATAATGGATTCCAAACCCTCCCAACCTCGTTATCAATCCCTAAACGCAAATCATACGCATCTTTTCATTCACAATTTCCAAATTTCAAATTCTAAATTCATTCGAGCTTCAAGCTTTCAGCAAATCTGCTCCCGAAGAATTTCAGTCTTCCGAAAAGGTGAGCATTTCCAACTGTTTCTGAAGCTGCATATGTAATTTGGTTCTTCCTTTTGCGTTTAGTTAGATTAGATTGCTTCAAATTGTTTAGGTTTGGGGAATTTGGTTTAATTTTGAAGGTGTAATGTGGTTCCTGTTACATATTCTTCGCACCGAGTTCTACTGTTTGCTTCTATGAATTCTTTCATATCGTGATTAAGTAATAGGATGATTCTGCTTGGGTTTTGGAGGTTGTAATGGAACAATTTTGTTGATCAGATTTGAAGGTTGATTGTAAAATTTGGTAAAGGAGAGACTTGTGAATTCACATTCTGTCTTGTTTCTTGTTTTGCTGTCCTTGAATCTGTCTTTTAGCTGCTAACTCATGTTTTTCTAACGCCAGGCAAGAGGATAATAACACGTCTGACTAAAAATGAATCCTGAGAAGTTCACCCACAAGACAAATGAAGCTCTAGTAGCTGCACATGAGCTTGCGATGACAAATGGGCATGCGCAGATCATCCCTCTCCACTTGGCAGTTGGTCTAATTTCCGATCCCACTGGCATTTTCCGCCAAGCAGTCGCCGCTGCTGGTAGCGGTGACGATACAGCTAATTCAGTAGAAAGAGTCTTCAACCGAGCACTTGGACGCTTGGCTTCCCAAACTCCACCTCCTGATGAAGTCCCGGCTAGCTCTTCGCTTATCAAGGTGATCCGACGAGCCCAATCAGCTCAGAAATCGAAAGGAGACTCTCACTTGGCTGTTGATCAGTTGATTATTGGGCTTCTTGAAGATTCTCAGATCAATGATCTTTTGAAAGAAGCTGGTGTGGCCTCGGCTAAGGTGAAAGCTGAGGTTGAGAAGCTTCGTGGGAAAGATGGGAAGAAAGTGGAGAGTGCTTCAGGGGATACGAATTTCCAAGCTCTTAAAACGTATGGACGTGATCTTGTTGAGCAAGCAGGGAAGCTAGATCCCGTGATTGGCCGCGATGACGAGATTCGACGGGTTATAAGGATTCTCTCACGGAGGACGAAGAACAATCCGGTTTTGATTGGAGAACCTGGTGTGGGTAAGACGGCTGTGGTGGAAGGCTTGGCTCAGAGGATCGTGCGAGGCGATGTTCCTAATAATCTCAGTGATGTGAGGCTCATAGCTCTAGACATGGGAGCTTTGATCGCGGGGGCCAAGTATCGCGGAGAGTTTGAGGAAAGGTTGAAGTCAGTATTGAAGGAAGTGGAAGAAGCAGAAGGGAAAGTGATATTGTTCATAGATGAAATTCATCTTGTTCTTGGAGCTGGACGTACAGAAGGGTCAATGGATGCGGCTAATCTGTTCAAGCCAATGCTTGCTCGAGGTCAGCTAAGGTGCATTGGCGCCACTACTCTTGAGGAGTACAGAAAGTATGTTGAGAAAGATGCTGCTTTTGAAAGAAGGTTCCAACAAGTATACGTGGCTGAGCCTAGCGTGCCCGATACGATCAGCATTCTTCGTGGGCTAAAGGAGAAGTATGAGGGTCATCATGGTGTCCGGATCCAAGACCGAGCCTTGGTGGTTGCAGCTCAGTTGTCAGCCCGTTATATTACAGGACGCCATTTGCCAGATAAAGCCATTGATTTGGTTGATGAAGCATGTGCAAATGTTCGGGTTCAGCTGGACAGCCAGCCGGAGGAGATTGATAACTTGGAGAGGAAGAGGATGCAGTTGGAGATTGAACTACACGCCCTCGAGAAGGAAAAGGACAAAGCAAGCAAAGCTAGATTTGCCGAGGTGAGGAAGGAGTTGGATGATCTGAGGGACAAACTTCAGCCTATGATGATGAAGTATAAGAAGGAGAAGGAGCGAATTGATGAGATAAGAAGGTTGAAGCAAAAGCGAGAAGAGCTATTATTCTCCCTTCAAGAGGCCGAAAGAAGGTATGATCTTGCAAGAGCTGCAGACTTAAGATACGGGGCTATCCAAGAGGTTGAGACCGCGATTGCCAAGCTTGAAGGGACCACAGATGAGAATTTGATGCTGACGGAAACTGTTGGGCCTGAGCACATTGCCGAGGTAGTGAGCCGATGGACTGGCATTCCCGTCACAAGGCTAGGCCAGAACGAGAAGGAACGGTTGATTGGTCTTGCTGAGAGGCTGCACCAGAGGGTGGTCGGTCAAGATCAAGCAGTTGGTGCAGTTGCAGAGGCAGTCTTGAGATCGAGAGCCGGGCTAGGCAGGCCTCAGCAGCCGACGGGCTCGTTCTTGTTCTTAGGCCCGACTGGTGTTGGAAAAACTGAACTTGCCAAGGCTCTTGCTGAGCAACTCTTTGATGATGAGAACCTCTTGGTTAGAATTGACATGTCTGAATACATGGAGCAGCACTCGGTTGCTAGATTGATTGGTGCTCCACCTGGGTAAGTGTCATGAATCATATGTTTCCAAGCTAGCAAATGCTAGTTAAACTTTAAACTTACTCTAATTTGTGCCTTTGATTGTAGGTATGTTGGACACGAAGAAGGCGGTCAGCTCACAGAAGCAGTAAGGAGACGACCATACAGTGTAGTATTGTTTGATGAAGTGGAGAAGGCACATATTGCTGTCTTTAACACTCTTCTTCAAGTCCTTGATGATGGAAGGCTAACCGATGGACAAGGTCGGACTGTTGACTTCACAAACACAGTGATTATAATGACTTCCAATCTCGGCGCTGAGCATCTTCTGTCCGGACTGGTAGGCAAGTCCACCATGGAAGCTGCTCGGCAAAGGGTAATGCAGGAGGTAAGACTGGGTAGAATACCTTAGATTTGAGTTGAGCATGATTTTGTGTCAAATACTTATAAATAAATGTTCTTTGTAATGCAGGTTAGGAAACATTTCCGGCCTGAGCTGTTGAACAGGCTAGACGAGATTGTGATATTCGACCCGTTGTCACACGAGCAACTAAGAAAGGTGGCAAGGCTTCAGATGAAGGACGTGGCTATCCGTCTAGCAGAGAGGGGCGTGGCCATGGCTGTGACTGATGCAGCGCTTGATTACATTCTAGCCGAGAGCTATGATCCTGTAAGCACTTGGTCTCGAAATGCCTTTTCTTACACATGCCGATCTAGTTTTGTTTGTTATTGCTGATCTTGGTTTCGTGTTTTTAGGTATACGGTGCAAGGCCGATAAGGAGGTGGCTGGAGAGGAAGGTGGTGACAGAGCTATCGAGGATGCTTATCGGGGGTGTGATTGATGAGAACTCAACGGTGTATATAGATGCTGGTGTGGAGGAGCTGACGTACCGAGTTGAGAAGAATGGCGGAATGGTGAACGAGGTGACGGGGCAGAAGGCGGACTTGTTGATCCAGGTGCCAAATGGGGTTAGGAGCGAAGCTGATCAAGCTGTTAAGAGAATCAAGATTCAGGAGATTGATGATGATGATGATGATCAGATGGAAGATTAAGTGTAGAAAGACTAACTTTTGGTTGTGTTTGCTGAACGGTTGTTGGGTCTTTTCCTTTTCATAAAGACAATGTAAGCCCTTGGTTGGTTGAAGAAGAAGAAAGCAGTTGCTTTGTTTTGTTGTTGTTTGTACAAGTATGCTGTTAAAATTACCATTTGGTTGAAAAGTGGATGTTGAGCTTTTAAAGGCAGCAATCAAACAAGTCCTACTGTGGGTCTCTTCTTGATCAGTATAATTACGAAGAACTAGAATTGTGAAAAACGGTTAAGAGGTACTCCGTAATATCTACATTCGAATCAACCAAATCGTTTATAATTCGGAAGTATTTGTATATGGACTAGTGTCTAGCTTGCACCTGTGTGTTATTATAAATCTTTTGAACAATGTCATTATTATAAATCTTTTGAACAATGACATCTTTTGAGCGATCTATCCTTGTGCGGTATATGATTATATAATGAATTTTTAGAATAATGTCATTAGTCGCAAACTAATTGTGCGGTATGATTATATATTGAATTTTTTTAGCAATACGTCATTACTCGTGCGAACTAAAATGCTTGTGCGAGTATAACTATATAATTGGTTCGATTTAAAGACACAAAAAAGTTATATTTATTATTTACAATAACACGGATATAATGAGATTTTAACTTGTTTGTTGCCCTTTTATTTAATAAAAATTTGGTTGGAATGAGAGTTTGTGATCTCCGACGTATCTTGACGCGCTTTTATTAATAAAAAAAATGTTAACCGGTAATCAATCAGGGGTACACGGGCCAAAACTTGAACCGAATCCAAAACCCGAAATCGGGTTCGGTTCGGTTTCGGTAATTAAAAACTATTATATAACATCATATGGCGTTTTAAAAAATGAAGTAAAAATAAAAAAACGGTGATTTCCGAAGCAAACATATGATCAGTCAACTATATTAATTTACGGTTTATAGATTAAATTAATAAAAATAAAATAAATAAATAACAATTTGCCGAATCCTAAAAAGGGTGAATTATGGGTATAAAAAACAATAAAAAGAAGTAAAGATTGCATGTAAAAGTTCAATAAGAAATCAAATAAGTAAATATAGAAAAATTAAAAAACTATTGTTGAAGATGATCAATCACCGAATCTTAAAAGAAGGTGAACTACTTAATTTACGGTTTTTAGATCAAATTAATAAAAAAAAATAAATAAATAAATGAAATATTAACTCATGCTTGTTGGAGAAGATTCATTTGATACCCTATTACCCGAACTTGCGACTTGTTGGAGAAGATTCATCCGAGATATTGATTTACTTAAAAATTTGAGATACGGTTATCGAATGAAATCTTAATAATTTCGATTTGAAAAACGAGTCAAAGATAAAAGTCAGAAAATATAATATAGATTTTTGGGATAAGATTCATTCGAGATATTGATTTAAGTTAAAATTGGAGATATGGTTATAGAACGAAATCTTAATAATTTCGATTTGAAACACGTATTTAATCAAGTTTTTTGGTTATTTTTACGTAAAGAGATAAGGGGTCCGTTCGGCAGCAATCACCGATTATTTTAAGGGATGAAAATTTTCAATAATCTCCCAATAATCTGATTATGTACTTGTATTTTTGATACTTTTTTGGGTCAAAGTAATCCCGAAAATAATCTGAGACAATGAGGTTCCAATAATCCCGTAAAAAAGCGCCGCTGAATGCACCCAAGATTCATCCGATATATTAAGTTAAGTTAAAATTTAAGATACAGTTGTCGAACGAAATCTTAATAATTTCAATTCGAAAAACGTAAAACAACGTAAAAAGTTAGAAAATATAATTTAGATTTTTTATTTAGTATAAAAGATTTATTGGATTAATTAGATATTTAGAAAAAGATCTATTCCGTCACTTTTAACAACGCCTACTTTAGATGTATACAGTAGATACTAGATACTTATAAAATTTTATTTTAAAAGATAAAATAAAATTGGATAAGTTTTTGATCAAATCTTGACAAAAAAAATTATGAAATTACAAGCAAATCATGTAAATGCAAGATTGTAGAAAAGTTATAATTAAAACATTATGTGCAAGATTGTAGAAAAGTTAGAATTAAAAAAGGATTTGAAAAACATTTAACAAAAAATTAGTAATAAATCAAGAGCAAACATGAAATTATCATATTTAACACAAAATTCTAAATATATGTAAAAAAAATTAATAAATTATCCAACCAACAATTATAAACATACGTAAAAAACAAAATTAATAACTGACAAAATATTAAAAATTATACTTGCATAATAAAAAACGAATATATGTAATTTAGTTTTCTAGTTACAAATTCAAAATAGACAAAAAATTTTTTGATAAATCTGAATTCAACAAAATAAAAAAACAGTTTTGATGAACGAAAAAGCTAAATGCACGAGGCTTGTTTTACTAACGTAAAAAACAAACGCATTCCGCTGGCGCTCAACAAGTAAAAAAAAAAATAAAGAATTTGAGCGCCAGCGCCTTCCGAAGGCGCTCAAATTTTTAATAAAAAAAAGGCAAAAATAAGAAAATCAGGGGGTTTTGGGCGCCAGCGCCATGCGCCGGCGCTCAAACCTTAATTTTCCCGAATTTTTGCCTACTTTATTTTTATTTGAAATTTGAGCGCCGTCACAAAGCGCTCAGATCCGTTTGAGCGCCACCGCAAAGCGTTCATATTCAGTACTAAGTAAATTTAAAATCGTGTATATAACACTTATATTTTAGATATTTTAATTTGTGATTTAGTAAAAGATTTAATTTGAGAAAAAACGTGTGGTCGTCACGTGAGTCTTACGTCGCCTACTTTAGTAAAGTATATAGATCTGGTGTAACAACCGGAATTTTATTCCAGAAATTCGACACTTGAAGAATGGAAGCACACCGGATAGGCCATGAAGAAGCTTCCGCGGGCTACCGACGCTGTCGCACATGCATCCGCGGCCGCGCCTCTTTCTACCCGCGATCGCGGAGGCCGCGGACGCGGTGAGACAATAGAACACACCTTTATCTTTCGTAACGGCTTTTGATCCTTCCTTTTATCACAACAAGTTGCCTCCTTCTCTTTAACCCTAAACGCATCTTTGTTTCTCTCTTTCTTTCATGTAAGTTCCTTCTCTCCCCCTTCTTTCCCCTTCATCCTCTTCATTTGATACAACAACAACACCATTCATCCGGTTTCGTCGACCAAGTGACAACAACAGATCGGAGGAGCCAATCGTCTTCCCTTTGTCAAGACTCTTGCACGCAGAGAGTCAATCACGATCCTCCTTTATTGGAAGTTGTAGGCGGGTGAGATCCGATTCCATTCTTCCATTCTTTATTCTATATATTTTGCTTATGAGTGTCTCCACTTTTTTTGTAACTCATCACCACAACAACAACAAGCAACAACAACAACGTTGCTCGGTCATTTTGGCTCTTACACGAAGACAACAACAACATTAGCCTAGTTCTCGTATCCCGCGGCCGCGCCTGAACATCGCCGTGGTTGCGCCTGTTCTTTCAGCCCGCGGTTGTGCCTCCTTTTAGCCATGGTCTCGTCTTCCTATTCCATGGTCGTGCCTTCCTCTTTCCCACGGTCGTTTGATCCCTCCAGAACTTACAAAATTTAGAGCATCCAACTTGGGAGTTGAATTTAGGTATAAAAGACTCCTCCCTTTTATTTGATAAGTTATAGTCTACATAACGTACTTCTTCATGACTGATGTTGGGATTTATCCAACGGTTGGGTTTAGACTTGTGATAGTCGTGATTGACCAAGTTGGAACATTCTATTGATAGATAGGTTATTGATCCACATTTCCTTTGATATCAGGTTGTTGAGTTTATTCTTACATGAACAAGAGTTGTTTTTAGCTGGACTTGTCTTGATACAAGTATGTCATTTGGGCTACTTAGCTAGCTTTTTATATATTGGTGTGAGACATGATGGTAGTGTGTGTTTTCATGTCTCCTACATATAACTTGAGTAGGATGACGTGTTATTTAATTAAGACCCAAGTGTATTTATAACGGGTCGTGGCATCACTGCTCAACTCTGACATGAGTCTGGGAGGTTCTCTACGACTAGTTCAAACATGATATACATGGAGATGTATCGAACCACTAATGTTGGTATATGGAGACGGAGGCGAGAGTTGGGAGACACTCGTGCCACATAATAAGTTGAATTAGAGGTGAATAACTTAATGAAAGATAATAAATTGACTTCTGTGTAAGCATAATGCGTTTTCATTTTAGTGATGATGTGTGTGCGCTATTGTAATTCTTTCGATATTTAGTTTGTTAGCTACCAGTTTTATATGATGTTGTAGATGTTTTACAGGATAGGATAGCTATAGAGTGATCCGGACGGAGTGCTCAACCGGATTCCCCGTATGTTATAAGACGAGATTTGGGTTTCTATATTTCAATCTTCTTATTTTGCATTTGTGGTTTTGGATTGTCGTATGGATATAGTACTTGGTTGAGAGTCTTTCATTGTGATCATGACACTATTGCATATTGTTTTATTCAGTTTCCCTTTTTATTTGTGTTTTGTTGTAAGATCCAGTGAGATTGTTGCCAGGCTAGGGTCAGGACCCATTGTGAGGTCCTAATCCGTAGCGCCCCGAGTTTTGAAAATTTGGGGTGTTACAACATGGTATCACAACTCTAGGTTGACAACAATGATACTTGCAATCTTCTAAAGGGTCGAATATATAAATAAACAGAACCCGGAAGGGGTTTGAGTTTTCTAAATAAATTTTGTTTTCAGATCACGTGCATAGTCGGGATGTGATAGAAAGTACATGGGACCACCACTACCTCCGTGGATCTTGGCACCTTAGTTTGATATGTTTGGATTTAAATTCTCGTATTAGTTAGCTTTATCTTGTTTCTTAGTTATGATACCTCGTGCAAATGACACGTACTAGAGCGATATCCTCCATGGGACGAGGTCGAGGTCGTTCACCTCTTCATCCCGTCGGGCGGTGTAGGGGTGATAAGACTCCTACAATCCAAGGACGTATGGTCAGGTGGGCCGGAGAAGTGACAGAGGGTAGGATAGGCCAAGACTTGTGCCGGAGCTTTTGGCTATGGACAAGGTTTGATAAACGGGCAACCGAGTTATCTGCCTACAACTCCGACTTCAGATAGAGGACGATAGTATCATAATTGTGGAGATCATGGGCATATCCGGCCAGAGTGTAAGAAGTCGTTGGTGACATCTTTCACGTGCAACAAGCCATGACATAGGGCTATATTTGTCGTCAGGGCAAAGCTCCATCCCAACAAGGGTCTTCCCCTTTAGGTGTTCTGGGAAGTGTACAAAGACCGCCATAGTATCAGGTTGAAAGCAAACAGTAGCAGTATCAGGCCCCAGGTTATCCTCCTCCACAGAGTTTCATGTAGGCACAAGGTCGCGGTCGTGCACGTGGTTGTAGTACAGTAGATCCCCGATGAGCTCAGGAACGAGTGTTTGAGTTGAGGAGCGCTGACCATCACACTACACCTACGACTACTTGTATTATTTGGATTAAGGATTTACCTATTAGAGGTTTGTTTGATACAGGTGCTACACATTCCTTTATTTTTGATGCATGTGTAGATAGGTTGTCCTTAGATACAGTTGAGAGAGTGCCTTTCATAGTAGGGTTACTAGACGGTGATGAGATCAGAGGTTCCCGAGAGATTCACGATTGTCCCATTCGTTTGGAAAATCAAGACTGGTTAGTAGACTTTTTAGTCATTTACTTAGTCCACGAGGATGTCATTATAGGGATAAATTGGATGGCTTGACATGGAGTAGTACTAGACGTTGATAGGAGGACGGTTACTGTCACTACCGAGGCAGGATGTATGGAGATCTTCCGAGGATGGGACCTCTGGAAGTTTGGAGCGGTCATCGGTGTAGTGAGGGCAACTCGGGTGATTGACAAGGTTGTGAGGCATTTTGGTGTTATGCCATGAAGGAGCATAAGAGCTCAACGCTAGATGAGATTTCGGTGGTATGCGAGTTCACCGATGTGTTTAGTGACCTACCTGGCTTACCTCCGCAAAGGAGTGTTAACTTCAACATTGAGTTAGAGCTTGGTATGAGATTGATATCGAAGGCTCATTATTGTATGGAACTTATTGAGCTTCTAGAGTTGAAGAAGCAGTTGGAGGAATTGGTGGAGAAGGGATTCATACGCCCTAGCAATTCTTCATGTGGCGCACCGGTATTGTTTATGAGGAAGAAGGATGAGTCGATGAGGTTGTGGATCGACTGTAGAGACTGAATAAGATGACTATCAAGAACAAGTACCTTTTGCCTCGTATCTATGACATGCTTGACCAGTTGGATGGTGCCACAATGTTCTCCAGGATCGACTTGAGGTCGGGATATGATTAGTTGAGGGTGAGAGAGCTAGACATACCTAAGACGGCATTTCGGACTCGGTATGACCACTATGAGTTTGTAGTGATGCCATTCGGACTCACGAATGCGCCCACCGTGTTCATGAAGTTGATTAATAGAATCTTTATCATCTTCTTGGATCAGTTTGTGGTGGTGTTTATTGACGACATGTTGGTGTACTCTAGGAGTCGAGAGGAGCACACAAGACATTCAGTACAGTGTTACGAATTCTGCAAGATAAGGAGTTGTATACGAAGCTATCCAAGTGCGAGTTTTGGATGTCTAAGGTGGATTTTCTTGGTCACGTGGTTACAACTGAGGGGATCAAGGTTGATCCGGCGAAGATTGAGTCGGTATCTTCAACCTTCAAGGAATGATAAGGAGGTATGCAACTTCTTAGGTTTGGCGGCCTATTACCGCCGGTTTGTGGAAGGATTTTCATTGATAGCCTGACCACTTACTAGCCTATTGAGGAAGACCACCAGATTCGTTTGGTCCGAGCCGTGTCAACAGAGTTTTGAGGAGCTAAAGAGGAGATTGACTTCCGCTCCGATATTAGCACAACCAAAGGGTATTGAGGACTTTGTGGTATATAGTGATGCTTCCTGTTACGCTAGAAATGTACGACATAAATCCAAGGCAAGAGTGCCAAGAACTTGTTCACCCAAAACATGCACACACAAAGTCTTAAATTTATAACTCGGTCTAAAATCATAAACTACCTAGCAAAACCCGCAGTGTACGGATCGTTATATAGGAAGAAAAGTATTCCGAGATCGAACACAAGGACTGAGGTAAAATCAAATCATTCAAAGATCATGGATAATGCAGATCTAGACTTAGATGAGATGAGGAATAAAGAAAGTGCAAAAAACAATATTTTTGGTTGGTTCTGGGTGATCAAACAAGGATCACAAATATATCAACACAAACAAGCAAACAAACACACAACCACAAGATAGGTGATAAGTGTAAGAAATGCGGATTCTAGAGATTTGGAATTCCGATTATGACAATGGACTCATGCTTCTAAAGATCAAAGGAGAGTTGCGGTTGTTCAGAGTTGGGTGTTTCTCTAATGGGAGCAATTACCGGGTAAGTCTCAGGCTCCACTAGACTCGAACCTAAGGTCTTATTACTGAGTAAGTCTCAAGGAACCTAAGGATGAGAATTCTACACAAACCGGCCACTACCTAAGGGTCAAACCCCTCCTTACCGGGTAAGTCTCGAAAAAGGTAAGTCTTAGGCAACGATCCTAGCACACTCAATCCAACAGCGGCTTTTTGGCTCACTACTACCTAGAATTCATCATCTTATGTATCTAAGAGAGGAAATTACCGGGTAAGTCTCATTCCTCAAAAAGGTTGCTAACATTAGGTCATCCTAAGCTAGATTAGGCTCAAAAAACACTAGGATTTCAACACATCTACGTCCTAACATCCAGATTTATCAATATAAGTACAACATAACAAAACCACGGGTGGATCATGAAAACCACGGCCGTGGAAGCATGAAGAACATGCCGTGGTTTGGGTCTGAGTTAGGGTTTTGAACACAAATCCATCCTAAGCTAACATGCAAGTCCATACAATCATAGTCCAAAGCATAAACATCATTCCTTCACTCTAGAATCACAACTACTTAGCCAATAACATTCATTTCAAGATCAAACATCATTATACAAGCATGCATGCATCCCATGGCAAGAAAATGAAGATAAGAACAATGAAAGTGAATGAACTAAGCTGAAATAGAAGGTTACAACAATCTTACAAAGCTTCAAGAGCAGCTCCAAGTCGGATCTTGCAAGCTTCCACAAGAATCTCACTTAAAACCACTCAAACTCACTCTAGATCTTAAGATTGATAATGCTCTAATCTAATCTCCCCAAGAACACCCACAAGGGGCTTGGAAGAGAGCAACAAGAGGAGAGAGAGTCCTCTCAGTAGTCCCCAAGGCCAACCTGCAAAAGCAACTCAAGTACTCCACAAAAGGAAAGCAAAGGTCGGGCAAAGGAATCGTGTGACAAGTGTCAAAGCTGTCCAGACGGAAACCACGGGCAAAACAATGAAACCATGGGTGTGGTTTGGCCCTCTGGGCCGTGGTTCCTACAGTTCAGCCCTCCTTGGATCACCAAGTCATGAGTTGGTGCAAGGCATGCACCAATAAGGTTTTTTGTGTTCTTTTTTGCTCCTAGCTTGCTCCTTAAAGAGTCCGGATGTGTGCCACCACAAGGAATGATCCTCAAACGTATCGATTAAGTCCAAAAGCTCCCCAAAATACCTACAAAACTGACAAAAGCTCGTGTAGACGTCTATTTCGACAATATTGATGAATCAAGCATAAACGTCACAAACTAATGCGGAAACATGCATGAATGAAAATGAAAACTATCTAAAAGAGTGCCAAAACTAGTGTTATAAATCATGTCATCACATCCAAGCTGGGCTTGGGATGTGTCTTGATGTAGAGAGGAAAGTCCATTGCACACACGTCTCGAATACTGAAGAGATATGAGGAGAATTACCGGACTCATGACCTCGAGTTAGCTACAGTGGTTCACGCCCTCAAGATCTGGCGCCACTACCTTTATGGAGTGACATGTCAGATGTTTACAAACCATAAGAGTGTGAAGTACATATTCACTCAGCGGGAGTTGAATAACCGCCATAGGAGATGGTTAGAGTTTATCAACGACTTTGACCTTGAGATCCTATATTATCCATGGAAGGTGTTCGCGCTAGAGATGTAGCACAAAAAGCCTTAAATTTATAAACTCGATCTAAAATCCTAAACTACCTAGCAAAACCCGCAGTGTACGGATCGTTATGTATGAAGGAAAGTATTCCGAGGCGAACACAAGGACTGAGGTAAAATCAAATCATTAAATGATCATGTATAGTGCAAATCTAAACTAAGAAATGAGAAAGGAATAAAGAAATGCAAAACACAATATTTTTGGTTGGTTTTGGGTGATCAAACAAGGATCACAAAATATGCAACACAAACAAGCAAACAAACACAGAAACACAAGGATAGGTCATAAGAGTAAGAAATGCAGATTCTAGAGATCAAGAATTCCGGTTATGGCAATGGACTCATGCTTCTAAACATCAAAGGAGAGTTGTGGTTGTTCGGATTTGGGTGTTTCTATAATGGGAGCAATTACCGGGTAAGTCTCATGCTCCACTAGTCTCGAACCTAAGGTCCTATTACCGGGTAAGTCTCTAGGAACCTAAGGACGGGAATTCTACACAAACCGGTCACTACCTAAAGGTCAAACCCCTCCTTACCAGGTAAGTCTTAAAAAAGGTAAGTCTTAGGCAACGATCCTAGCACACTCAATCCAATAGCGGCTTTGTTGGCTCACTACTACCTAGAGTTCATCATCTTTAGTATCTAAGAGAGGAAATCACCGGGTAAGTCTCATTCCTCAAATAAGTTGCTAGCCAGGGTCACCCTAGGCTAGATTAGGCTCAATAAACAATAGGATTTCAACACATCTACATCCTAACATCCAGATTCATCAAATAAAGAACAACAAAACAAAACCACGGGTGGATCATGGAAACTAAGGCCGAGATTTCATGAAGAACAGGCCGTGATTTTGGGTCTGAGCTAGGTTTTCAAACACAATCCATCCTAAGCTAACATGCAAGTCCATACAATCATCATCCAAGCCATAAACATCATTCTATCACCCTAGAATCTCAACTATTAAGCCAACAACATACAAATGTAGATCAAACTTCATAAATAGAGCATGCTTGCAAGTCATAGCTAGATAATGAAGAATGAACCAAAGAAAAGACATTACAAAGCTAGAATAGAAGTTACCAAGTCTTATAAAGGGTCCAAGGTCCAGCTCCAAGGTGTCAATAATGGAAACCTCACTCAAAACTACTCAACCTCACTCTAGATCCACAAACTACACTAATCTCATCCAAGAACACCCACAAGGGTGCTTGGAGGAGAGCTACATTCCACAAGAGAGTATTGGAGAAGGTAATGTGCAGATCTTTTGTCTACAACATGCAAAACCACTTATGTACTCCACTAAAAAGCAAGGGTCAGACAAAGAAATCTCGTGACAAAAGATCTGCATAAAGAAATCGCGTGCAAAACCACTTAGGTAGGTTGTGGTTTTCATCAGAAAGCCCTCCTTGGATCACCAAGTCATGATTTGGTGAAAGGCATGCACCAACAAGGTCTTTTGTGTTCTTCCTTGCTCCAAGCTTGCTCCATAAGGAGTTTGGATGCATGCCACCATGATGAATGATCCTCGAATGTATCGATTAAGTCCAAAAGCTCCCCAAAATACCTACAAAACTGACAAAATCTTGTGTAGACATCTTTTCTAGAAATAAGGCTCGATTAAGCATAAACGCCACAACTAATGCCAAACCATGCATGAATAAGGGGAAAAACTATCTCAATGAATGCCTAAAATAATGTCATAAATCATGTCATCAGAAGGCGAATGTAGTCGTCGATGCTCTTAACCGGAAGACGCCTCGAGAGAAGACGATAGCTTGTTTGATAACACAACCTCAGTTATAGAGGGATCTAGCTTGGTTGGAGGTTGAGATCCTGTTTCCGGATTCGGATAGTCTCTTATCCACTTTGGAGTTACTACCTGACATGTTGGAGGAGATCTAACAAAAGCATGAGAGTTGCTCGACTTGGACCAGGATCCGAGGCGAGATGTCTTGAGGTGAGGTACCACAATTTATTATAGGGGCCGATGGAGTTATTAGACGCCATGAGCATTTATGTGTGCCGTCAAACAGTGATTTAAGACAGAGGATACTAAGCAAGGCTCACGCTACCCCATATCCAGTACACCTAGGGGCTAACAAGATGTATAACGATGTGAGACGTTCCTTTTAGTGGGGTGGCCTAAAACCCGATGTCGCTAGATACGTAGCTCAATGTGCGACTTTTCAACAGTTCAAGATCGAGCATTGGAGGACCGGATGAGAGATCCATCCACTACCAGTGCAATACTGGAAGTGGGAGGATATTTCCATGGATTTTGTCATGGGTTGAGACCTAGCATGAGTTTTGACGCCATATGGGTGGTAGTAGACCGGCGGACGAAGACCATACGTTTCATTCCTATCAAGGAAACATGGTCGGTAAGTCGGTTACATGAGGAGATAACTAAACTGATTGTGAGACTTCATGGGGTACCAAGGACAATCGTTTCAGATAGAGATGGACGGTTTACCTGGAGATTTTGGTAGTAGGTGCATACGACATTAGGGACGAGTCTCCATTTCACAATGGCATATTATCCTCAGATTGATGGTCAGTCTAAGAGGAACATCCATACCTTAGAGGATATGTTGCGAGCTTGTGTGTTGGATTGGGGATATGTGAGGCCAAATCACCTTCCTATAGTGAAGTTTTCATATAATAACAACTGACATGAGTCTATTGGCATGACTTTTTATAAGGCGTTGTATCGGCATAGATATCATACACCTTTATCTTGGGATGAGCCTGGGAGAGGAAATGGAGTAGACTAGAGGAAATGCAGGACGACATCGCTTGAGTAGCTCAGATTTTAAAGCGTATAGGGGCATCACAAAGTCGTCAGAAATTCTACGCCGACAAGAGGCACCGACCTCTAGAGTTTAAAGTGGTGCCCAAGTGTAACGCCTATAATTTTTGGCGCGTTTTCGATATTATTTTATCCTACTTTTACCGATATTTTATTATCTTAAATATTTTCAAGAATATTTTATGCGGTAAATTAAATTATTTCGAGTTTATATATTGACGTATAATTTCCGTATATTAGTTATTAGGAAATGTTTCCGATTCTAAAATCCCGTTTCGAATGTTTAAATTTGAGTCTATCCTATTATTTATTTATTTATTTATTTATTTATTTATTTATTTATTCTCCCTTCCTCTCTTTATTCTTTTCTTTATTTTTTTTGTTTTTCTTTTCCTCCTGTCCCTCTCCTACGCGTGATGAACTACAACGCTGCAGCCTTCAACGACTCCTCGTTTGCCTGCCCCAGCCCTCCTTCGCAACCTATCTCCCTCTGCTTTCCCCTCACCTTTCTTCTTCTCCCATTTCTCTCTGTCACTCAATCGCCCTCTCACCTTCCTTCGATTTTCCACCGATGAGCCCCACGCCGGAGCCCTCGAGCTCCTCTTCTCATGAGCCGGCATGCAGCCGCCTTTGACCCCGATCCCCATCAACATCCCGTCCTCGCATCCAGTCGCCACCACCTACATCTCCTTCCTTGCTCGAGAGTGCCCGAAAGAAGAGGCAATGCCGGTTCTGCAACCACCATCGAGACCACCGGATTGAGAGAGCCACCATCTTCACGTTCTGCAGCCACCAGGAGGCGCTGGAGCCAATCCAGTCTTGTTGGCCATCGCAGTTGGACCCTGTCGCCGGCCGCCCTGGGATCCACCATTAACAACCCCCGTCTTCACCTCTTGGAACTTGTCAAGCCTCGCTAGATTCATTGCCGCCGGGACTGCAGGGCTCTGCCCTGTCTTCTCCTCGCCGGAGCTCCGCCTGCGCTCCCCACCACCGGGAGGGCCACCAACGCCTGCGCCTTCCGGCACCTGCCTCGCCGCCTTTTTGGAACTCCCGCCGCCTCAGATCCCCTTCTCCTCCTTCTGCGTCTGGTTCAGAGATTGAAGGAAGAACCTTCCTTATTTAAATAAGGGACCCTTACTTTTGGTTTAATTGCAGAATTCAACCCATATTATGTATTTACTTTTTTCTGGCCTTTATTTTTGATATTTGCAAACATACCCTGTTAGAATTAATTATATTTTGGGCCATATTTTATATTGCAGATTTTATTTACGAAAATGTACCCATGGTTTTATATTTTTGTTGACCCACTTTTTTGGAAGTTGCAATTCTGTCCTTAGCAGGAAATTAAGCACATATTTTGACCCGGTTTTTCACCAAGTGATAATCATGCCCTTGTTGGATTAAATTCGAGTTATGGCTCCAAGTTTTTAATTCCGGTTTAATGACCAAGTTTCTAGAATTTCATATCCTGCCCAGGAGGATTATTTACGAGATTTTAACGTGGATTTTGAAAAAGAGTTTTCTTTAGATTTATAATATATATTCCTTTCAAGTTTAGCGTATGAGCTAAACTTGCTTAGTTTTGGTATTAGGATTGGAAGCATCCCGATAACGGCCTAACGAGTCCAAGTCGACAACATCCTTAGATCGTCTTCCGTCTTTCGACGTCATGTGAGTACCCTCTCCCTCGAGCTTATGATCTTACTCGATTTAGTTATGTTTAGTATCAGTATCATGCTAGGTTGGATATAGCATAACTAGAGTGAATGCCAAGTAGTGGCTTTGAACCTTAGCTGAGTTTTGAGGATTTGATATTGTTTGATGGATTGATGTTGATTCTAAGCTTGAGGTGTTGGTTATCTTATGAGGTCGTTATAAGGCTTTAAGTTATATAGTTGATCTTGTAAGCGTTTTGAGGCTCGAGGTGGGGTTGTATGATCTTGTGGGATTTTGAAGTTTAGGTTTGGCTTATCCTAGTTACGTTGTGAGTTATGATCTTGCAAGATCCGAGGGTTTAGAAGTCTTAGGACTTCTAGCTTGTATTGAGTGTGATGTGAGCATGAGGGATTCTAGGATGTGGTCCTAGAATTGAGAGCCAAGTGGTCTTGCGTAGATCATTTGTATAGAAGTCTAAGACTTCTATTGTGAGTGGGTTGTTGTTGATATAGTTATCTTCTTGTGAGCAGGTTATGGGCTTCCTCCCCTAAGGAAGCAAGAGTGTTGTGAGTTGAGTGTGGTGACGAGGTAAGTCTCCGGACTTAGCTCGTATTCTATGTATTAGATTCGATGTGTGTTTGGTGGTGTGTGTTTTATTGCTTTCATTATAACTTATAAAACCGGAATTAGGATTACCGACCTTTATATATTATTTGGCTCAAGTGTATGATAATGGGCGGTGACAACTTGTCTAGCTCTTGCGTAGAGTTAGGAGGTTCTTGGCGACTAGTCCGTGTGGTTTGACGGTCAGATGCATCCGTACCGTTTCATGCGGTAAGTGGGGACCGAGGCGAGTTTCGAGAGATCACGTGTCACAAAAGAAGTTGAATTAGAATGGGATATGACATAATAATAAAAAGATAATAACCGGACTTGTGTGTTTTGAGCATTTTATGTGTTATGTTGATGTATGTGTGTATGTGCCTTCACCTTGCTTCTAATGCTGCGAATATTAGCTAAAGGTTTTATACCGATTGTTGTAGATTGCCTTGTAGATTAGGAATGCGGCCAAGAGATCCGGAAGAGTGGGCAGCCGGGATCCGTACATTTTAGGAAGGGTTTTTGGATGGAGTTGAGTTATGATTTGTCCTTCGATTGTTTTGTTTTGTATGCCGTGTATTTGGCGTTCGGTTTTGTGTTGTATCTCGGCTGAAGTCTTTTGTTGTTTTCCTTCGGGTTTCTTATCATTTACATTAAAAGAAATTTTGGTTTTGCCTTTATTTGTGCCATGTTGGAAAGGTCCGGTGAAATTGTTGTCAAGCTAAGGGTCGGGACCCATTGTGAGGTCCCAACCCGTAGCGCCCCGAGTCCCGCGGATTTGGGGTGTTTCACCAGGTTTGGTTGAGAGTATCACCAGTGTGAGGAGTGTGGCGTTTCGGCATTAAGGGGAAGTTGATTCCTCGATACGTAAAACCTTTTGAGATTTTAGAGCGAGTCGGAGATGTTGCATGCCGACTAGCGCTTCCACCCGTTCTAGAGGGTGTCCACCCAGTCTGTCATGTATCTTAGTTGTGAGAGTACATACCGGATCCAAGACATGTCATCAGTTATGAGGATTTGATAGTTGAGCCTTATCATACCTTCGTGGAATATCCGGTAGCCGTCTTAGAGAGGAGTATTAGGCGCTTATGGTCTAAGTATATACTGATGCTATGGATTCAGTGGCCTCGACGAGGAGTCAATGAGGCTACATGGGAGGCAGAGAATAGCATTTGGAGAAAATATCCCGAGTTTAATGCAGGGCTAGCTGCAACCTTACGACTGACGAGTTAGTTCCTTGATTTGTGTTGTGTAACTTTATATGGTTGTTTGTTGCGCTTTCATACTTGAGTGTTAGGTAATGGATTGTTTCATGTCTTGGTATCTTAGTTGTCCTCTGATTTTGTAGATTTAGAAAGGATAATGCTTTCTAAGTAAGCGGTCGATACCTTGGTTTTTAAAACCGATACGACCTTCGATTATTTAACTTTTGGGACGAAACTTGTTTTTAGGGGGGAAATGATGTAACACCCTGAATTTTTATTCCGGAATTCCGACACTTGAAGAGTGCAAGCACACCGGATAGGCCATGAAGCTGTCGCGGGCGGCAAACGTTGTCAAGCATGCATTCTGCGACCGCGCCTCTTTCTACCCGTGGTCGTGGAGGCCTCGGACGCGTATAATCTTCACCACGGTCGCGGTAAGACAACAGATCACGCCCTTATCTTTTGTAATGGTTTTTGATTCTTTCCTTTCTGTTTTACCACGATATTCTATGTTCCTTCCTTTTATCACAACATGTTGCCTTCTTCTCTTTAACCCCAAACGCCTCTTTATTTCTCTCTTTCTTTCACGTAAGTTCCTTCTCTTCCTCCTTCTTTCCCCTTCATCCTCTTCATTCAATACCAACAGCAACACCATTCATCCAACTTCTTCGGCCAAGTCACAACAACACATCGGAGGAGCCAATCGTCATCCCTTTGTCACTCTTGCACGTAGAGAAGTCAATCACAATCCTCCTTTGATGGAAATTGTAGGCAGGTAAGATCCAATTCCATTCTTCTATTCTTTATTATATATATTGAGCTTATGAGTGCCTCCACTTGGTTTGTAACTCTTCACCACAACATCAACAATGTTGCTTGGTCCTTTTGGCTCCTGCACGAAGACAACAACGACAATAACCCAATTCCCGTAACCCGCGGCCGCGCCTGAACATCACCGTGGTCACACTTATTCCTTTAGCCCGCAGTCACGCCTCCTTTTAGCCGCGGTCGCGTCTTCCTATTCTGCGGTCGCACCTTTATTTTTCCCACGGTCGGGTGATCCCTCCAGAACTTACGAAGTTTAGATCATCCAACTTCGGAGTTGGATTCAAGGTTAAAAGACTCCTCCCTTTTAGCTATATATTTGATAAGTTATAGTTTTCATTGCGTAATTATCTCATGACAGATGTTGAGATTTGTAATAGCTAGGATTTCCGAATTCTAATTAATTTTGATTAACTTAATCATTGATAGTAATTGACACATAACTCACAAAGATTGCGTAAGTGATGAGTATGAGTCCCACCGTTATGTTCCTAGCGTAATTTTGGACTTATGGAGAATTTTTCACTTTTTCCCCCGGGTAATTATTTTTACCCTCCGGTGTTATTTGGAGCATTTGGGAGCTTCAATTAATAAAAATGCAGTTGACAAAAATGATTAGGACATCGGACATGTCCTAGATATGAAATAACATGGAAAGGCAAAATGGCCTAAAGAGTCGCTATTTCGTTTCTTAGCGGCAAAGAAAGACGGCTTATAAATACGCATTTTCCGAGATAGTTGTGGAATAATTATCCCTACAATATTTCAGATTTATTATTCCAATTTCGAGAAGTTTAGAGAAGAGGGTTCTACCCGCCTTTGAATCGGTTAAAGGATAATTATCGACTTCGCTAAAGGATAATTATCGTCTTCGCTATAAATAGTGGAAAAGCGTTTATTAATTCATTTTCTTTCATGTTTCCTCATAAAAGCTCTGATTTCTCTCAACATTCAAACTCATATCTACTCTCCATTTCTAATCCGATTTCAATTACGTTTGAGTTTCTGGAGTCCTCTCTTCATTTGCTTCATATCGGTACCTAGTTTTTGCATTTTCGAGCATATAAAGATCTGGTCGAGTATATATGTCACCAGGACGGTTCCGTAGCTCAGATTCCGGTGAATTTGATGTTGTCCAAGCGTAGCCTGTGTCGTTGTGATTCCAAATCTTCTTTCGAATCGTCAATCGGGTTAGTAACGAATAAGTTATGAATTTATTTGTTTTCCGTATTGCGATTTGGCCTAAATTGACTTTAGACTTGTCAAAATGGATAATTGGATATTCCATTATGGTCGTTATATTATTCTGGGAATTATGGGTTGTTTGTTTGATGAGATCTGATGACAGGTGGGCTTAGAAATTTGCTTGCGGGCAAAACGTTATTGTGGTGAAATTTAATTTATTAATTAATTAAAGGTTAATTAATTAAATTAGGATTAGAATTGAGATTGAAGAATGTTGATTAGATGCTACCTTGAGATTTGAGGAATTGTGAGTTATGTTGTGATATCGATGTTTAGATGCGAGTTATAGTTTGTCTGTGGTTCCGGGGTATAGGAGACGAGTCTCCTAACTTTTGTAGTGTTTGATTGTGTGCCTTGCTCATGCAGGCGTTGATCGTTTCCTTGAGAGGAAACTATGACGTGGTACAAGATTACGAGTATTTCAAGTAAGTCCGTTGGACTTACTTAGCGAGCAATTATGGATTTGAGCGTTTGTGATGGTTGTGTGTGATGCATATGATTGTTGCATTTATAACCTAAATCAGACAAGGATGACGACCCTATTTACATAATTGGCCCAAGTGTATTATAATCGGGCAGTGACCACCTGTCAAAGCTCGCCGAGTGGAGAAGTTGCTCGGAAGCCAGTAGCACAAGGGGGAGGTAATTCCATCCCCACACAAACCCTGTGTTAAAGGGGGAAGAGGCGAGGTTGTTTAGGCTCCTCGTGCCACAAAAGAAGTTCAATTAGTAATAGAATAACGTAATTAAAGATAATAAATTGTTGTGTGTGTGACATTGCATATTGTGATGTTTTGATGTGTATATGTGCTATTACTTCATTCTTATTCATTTATGTTAGCTAACGGTTTATACCGTGTTGTAGATATTCTACAGGATATGAGGACTGTAGAGTGAGCCAGATGGGTGATCTGCTGAGGGCTTCCATACACTAGGTTGTGCGAGGGATTATGGGATATTTTGTATATGTATGGTTATGAGTTTTTGTTTTGTACTCAATGGTGTTTTGTAAAACTCTGGTTGTATATATTTATATTGTTTGATGTTTTGGTTTTAATCTATCTGTGTCTTGTTGTAAGATCCAGTGAATTTGTTGTCAGGCTAGGGTCAGGATCCATTGTGAGATCCTATCCCCGTAGCGCCCCGAGTCCCGCGGATTCGAGGTGTTAAAAGATTGATCCAATGGTTGAGTTTACACTTGTGATAGTCGTGGTTGACCTAGAAGTTAGAATCTTCTAGATGATGGTTATGTTATTGATCAACGTTTCCTTTCATAACAAGCAATTGAGTTTATTCTTACGGGATCAAGAGTTGTTGTTAGCTGGACGTGTCTTGATACAGGTAAGTCTTTTGGGCTATCTTAGCTAGCTTTCTATGTATTGGTGTGAGATATGATAATAGTGTGTGTTTTGATGTCTCCTAATTATAACTTGAGTAGGACATGTGTTATTTAATTAAAACCCAAGTGATGTAGTACTTGAATGCGGATCAAGGACAAACTCCAGATCCAGATCGAGCTTGAACTTCAACTACTGTGTTTTGTTATGTACGTATGGTATCGATGTTGGAAATGAGTTTGCGGAAGATTGAGAGATGGTTGTGGAAGCGTATGATTGATTTGATCTAGATAGATCGAGAAGTCCGTGAAGTGGAGTGAGCAAGCAATTCTTGAAGAATCCTCGAAGTGGAGACTTGGATTAAAGGTCCAAAAGAAGAACTTTAAGAGATGCAAGAAGTGATGCTCAAAATCTAGGATGAGGAAGTGCAACTCAAATGTACTTGATTAAAATTGAACAAGTTTTTACAATGAGGTCAACCATCCTTTATATAATGGAGGATGGAGATAAATCCTTAAGACATAAATGAGAAGATACTAGCATAAAAATAAGGGATTTGATTGGAATATTCTAAAAATTATTCCAAGCCATAAATGTCTTCTTAAGAGATTTGGTTGGATTATTCTTATAATTATTCCAAGCCATTAACTTCTTCTTAAAGGGAGAGATTCACAAGAATATCTTTTTTAATTATTTAAATATCTAATAAATAAAAGATGACGGAAATTAATATGCGGGAAATGTCTTTCATCGGTTGTGGATGCCAAGGGCATATCAAACCGCTGGTAAGGATGACATTGTCATTTAGGGTCGTGTCATCACTGCCCGCTCTGACATGAGTCTAGGAGGTTCTCCGCAATCAGTCCAGACATTGTATACGGGGAGATGCATCGAACCACTGATGTTTGTATACGGGGATGGAAGCGAGAGTCATGAGACTCTCGTGCCACACAATAAGTTAAATTAGAAGGGAATAACTTAATAAAAGATAATAAATCGACTTATGTGTAAGTATGAAGCGTGTTTCATTTTAGTAATGGTGTGTGTGCTATTGTAGTTCATCTGATATTTAGTTTGTTAGATAACGGTTTTATTCGATGATGTTCATGTCTTGCAAGATAGGCTAGCTGCAGACTGAACCGGACGGAGTGGTAACCTGGGTTCCCCATACGTTATAAGACGGGATTTGAGTTTCTATATTTCATTCTTCTTATTTTTGCATTTGTGGTTTCAGATTGTCGTACTAATGTAGTACTTGGCTGAGAGTCTTTCATTGTGATCATGACACTATTGCATATTGTTTTATTCGTTTTTACCTTTTATTTCAAGAGGCGCAGTTTGAGGATGTTCCGATCTCTACGGCGATCAAGAAGTTCCGAGAGGAGTTGGCACTTCTTGGACCGGTTGCAACCTCATGTGGATCAACATGTGCATGTCTTATCGAGGAGACTGAGAGAGTACCAACTCCTATCTTGCGTTTTTCGCTATGAGTCGCTGCTAGACTACTAGGATAGGGCCTCAACATATGAGAGAGACAAGTAATGTCCTAGGAGAGTTGCTCAGTCAGGTGGGCCAAAGTAGCGGCAAAGGGTAGGACATGCAAGTATTGGACAGGAACTTCTAGCTTCGGACGAGGTCAGACACACGGATGACCGAGGCACCCTTCTACAGCTGAGTCATCAAATAGGGGATGACAGTGTCACAATTGCGGAGGTTACGAACATATGCGGGCTGAGTATAAGAAGTCACTGGTGATATGTTTCACGTGCGGCAAGCCAAGTCATAGGGTTACATTATGCCGTTAGGGTAGAGCTCCATCATAACAGGGGCCTTCCCTCTCAAGTTCTCACGGAGGTGGACAGAGGCTACCATAATTCCGGGATCCGAGCCAACAACAACAATATCGAGCCCCAAGTCATCCTCCTCCACAAAGTTCCATACAAGGACAAAGTCGAGGTAGAGGACGTGGTGGTAGTACAATTGATATGAGAAGAGCTCATGAATGAATGTTTAAGCCGAGGAGCGCTAACCAGCCAGCTGCACCTGCGACTACAAGTATAATTTGGATTAAGGATTTACCTATTATCGTTCTATAAAATGCGGGTGTTACGCATACTTTTCTTTCTAGTGCATGCGTAAATAGGTTGTCCTTAGTTACAATAGAGGGAGTGCCTTACATACTAGGGT
Organism: Fagopyrum homotropicum; assembly: GCA_033239125.1. NCBI lineage: Eukaryota > Viridiplantae > Streptophyta > Magnoliopsida > Caryophyllales > Polygonaceae > Fagopyrum > Fagopyrum homotropicum. The sequence continues at coordinate 135,950,705 of BSWB01000001.1, read as the reverse complement.
TAACAGACGGTGGGAAGGTCAGTAGTTCCCATGAGATTCACGGTTGTTCGATTCGTTTGGAAAATCGAGATTGGTTAGTAGACATGTTAGTCAAGCGCTTAGTCCACGAGGACGTCATTTTGGGGATGGATTGGGTGGCTGGACATGGAGCATTATTGGATATTGGCAGGAAGATTTTACTTATCACCACTGATGGGGGCCACGTAGAGATCTACCAGGGATGGGACCTCGGGAAGTCTAGAGCGGTCATTAGTGCAATTAGAGCAACTAGACTGATTTGACAAGGTTGTGAGGCCTTCTGGTGTTATGCATGAAGGAGCATAAGAGACCAGCTTTAGAGGAGATTCCGGTGGTATGCGAGTTCACCGATGTATTTAGTGACCTACCTGGCTTACCTCCGTAAAGGAGTGTTGACTTCAGCATTGAGTTAGATCTTAGTACGAGACCGATCTCGAAGAATCCTTATCGTTATGACACATATTGAGCTGCATGAGTTGAAGGAGCAGTTCGAGGATTGGTTGTAAAGGAGATTTATGCCAAGCTATCTAAGTGCGAGTTTAAGATGTCTGAGGTGGCTTTTTTTGGTCACGTGGTTACAATTGAAGGGATCAAGGTTGATCCGGCAATGATCAAGTGGGTATCTTCATGGCAACCTCCGAGGAATGCAAGGAGGTACGCAACTTCTTAGGTTTGACGGCCTAATACCACCAGTTTGTGGAAGGGTTTTCTTTGATAGCCCTACCACTTACTTTCCTATTGAGGAAGACCACCTGATACGTTTGGTTCGAGCCGTGTCAACAGAGTTTTGAGAAGCTAAAAAGGAGATTGACTTCCGCTTTGATATTAACACAACTAGAGGGTATTGAGGACTTTGTGGTGTATAGTGATGCATCCAAGTGGGCTTGGGATGTGTCTTGATGCAGAGAGGTAAGGTCATTGCATTCGCGTCTTGACAGTTGAAGATGTATGAGGAGAATTACCCGACTCATGACCTGGAGTTAGTTGTAGTGGTTCATACCCTTAAGATCTGGTGTCACTATCTTTATGGGGTGACGTGTTAGATCTTTATAGACAATAAGACCCTAAAGTACATATTCACTCAACGGGAGTTGATTAACCGCCAGCGGAGATGGTTAGAGTTGATCAAGGACTTTAACCTTGAGATTTTATATCACCTGGGAAAGGCACCACATCTTCCGGATTCGAGCAGTCACTTGTCCACTTTGGAGTTATTACCTGACCTGTTGGGAGAGATCCGAAAAAAGTAGGAGAGTTGTCCGACTTTCACTAGGACTCGAGAAGAAATGTCTCGGGGTGAGGCATCACAATTTTCTATAGGTGCCGATGGAATGTTGAGACGCCAGGAGTGTATATGTGTGTCGTCCGACAACGAGTTGAGATAGAGGATATTGAGCGAGGCTCATGCTACACCCTATTCAATACACCCTCAAGCTAGTCTAATGTATAAGCACACGAGACGTTCCTTTTGGTGGGGTGGTCTGAAGCCCAAAGTAGCTAGGTATGTAGCTCATTGTGCGACCTACCTGTAGGTCAAGATCGAGCATTGCAGAACCGAATGAGAGCTCCATCCACTACCAGTTCCGCAATGGAAGTGGGAGGACATCTCCATGGATTTTGTCACGGGATTGCGACCTAGCAGGAGTTTGGACGCCATTTGGGTGGTAGTAGACCGACTGACTAAGACCGTACGTTTCATTCCTATCAAGGGGACGTGGCCGGTGTGTCGTTTAGGGGAGGAGTTCACTAGATAGATTGTGAAATTCTTTGGGGTACTGATGACTATCGTTTCATATAGAGATGGACGGTTTACCTTGAGATTTTGGCAGTAGGTGCATACGGTATTGGGGACGAGTCTCCACTTTACTACGACATATCATCCTCAGAATGACGGTCAATTTGAAAGGACCATCTAGACGTTAGAATATATGTTGCAGGCTTGTGTCTTAGAGTGGGGACAAGTAAGGTCAAACCATATTCCCTTAATGGAGTTTTCTTATAATAACAGTTGACATGCATCTATTGGGATGACTCCTTATGAGGCCTTGTATGGGCGGAGATGTCATACAACTTTATGTTGTGATGAGCATGGGAGAGTAGGTGGGTAGCCCCAGAGCGGATACAAGACGACATCGCTCGAGTAGCTTTGATTCGGGAGAGTATGTTGAGAGCACAAAGTCGTCAAAAATCCTACGCCGACCTCTAGAGTTTAGATTGGGTGCCCAGGTTTGGCTGAGAGTAACTTAGACGCAAGACGTCCGGCATTTGAAGTTGAGTCCCCGATATGTCGGACCTTTTGAGATTTTAGAATGGGTCGGAGATGTTGCATACCGACTAGCGCTTCCATCCTTACTAGATGGTGTCCACCCAACCTTTCACGTGTCTCAATTGAGAAAGTACATGTAAGATCCAAGGCATGTCATTGGGTACGAGGATCTTACCGTCGAGACGGATCATACCTTTGTGGAACATCCAATATCCATCCTAGAGAGGAGTACTAGACGCTTATGATCTAAGGACATACCGATGTTACGGATTGAGTGGTCTAGACGGGGAACCAATGAGGCTATATGGGAGACTGAGGTTGTATTAGGAGTAACTATCCCGAGTTTTATGTAGAGCTAGCTGCAACCTTAGTACCGGCGGGTTTAGTTCTTGGAATTGTATCTGTTCGATTTTATGTGACTGTTACACGTCTTCATGCTTGGGTGTTATATAACTGTTTAAATTTTAATGTGTTAGATTATGTAGATTGCTTTGTGTAGACTTAGAAAAGATAGCACCTTCAAGGGAAGCGGTCAATATATCTCGGTTTTCAATATAACTCGGTTTTTAAAACCGAGATGGCCTTCATTTATTTAAGTTTTGGGAGAAAACTTGTTTTTAGGGGGAACTGATGTAACAACCTGAATTTTATTCCGGAGATCCGACACATGAAGGGTGGAAGCACACCGATTAAGCCATGAAGAAGCTGAAACCGCCACGGGTTGCCCACGCAGTCGCGCATGCATCTTGCAGCCGCGCTTGTCTCCCACCGGGGTCACGCATCATTCTCACCGCGAGGTGAACATGCATATCACGCCCTTATCTTTCGTAAGGGTCCTTGACTCTTTCCTTTATTCATGCACACGATCTTTTCCCTCTTTCCAAATACATGTTATTGCATCCTCCTTCCCTTTTTTTGAAAACGGAAAGTGGTTCAAATTATTATACGGTGTGCTAGTGGATCAAAAGGCCAAAAAAGATCCGCAGATGGACTAATTGTCAAGAAGGGCAACACAACAAAAGAGAAAAGAAATAAACAAAAATGCATCAATAGAAACCCGAAAGCAAAAAAAAGTCTTCAAGGGAAAGCAAGATGATCCAACCAGCATGAGATAACGAGCAAAAATGTTCCTCTTCGAAGAAAGTGCACAAGAATGAAGCAAGAGGAATAACTGTGGACACCTCATATTTGGATTGCAACAGAGCCATCAGGATTCGATCACAAACTCACGCCCCCTTCTCAACAAATCACTAGAACCGCCACCAAAAGACAACATCAAACCTCAATAGACGAAACTGTTGAGAACGGGTATCATGATATATAAAGGTGTATACCTTGATGGTTTAAAGATTAACGATTTGTACAAAAAATTGCTTTTGTGTTATATTATTCTGATTTTGTTCGAATAAAGGTTTGAGCCTCTACCACACTCTCCGATACTGATTAATAACTAATAACCTTTTGATATGTTTTTCCCCAAACATTATGAGTTATTGGCATGTATGCCAGATATTGTAGGGTTATAAAGACCTTGATATCAAAAATAGAATCGATAGGTTTTATCAAAGATTGTGGTAGAGGTTTTTCAATAAAATATTTGTTTGAGAAGCCCAATTTTAAAATCAAACTCAATAACATATTTGCTTGAGCTTAAAGTATCAAGCCCAAGTAAGGCAAGAAAGATAGTGGGCTAGTATTAGGTTAATTTGTTATAGGATCCAAATGTCTATTGGTACATCAGATAATGCTTTTAGTTCCTTTCAAATCTATTTTGTTAGCCTTGATCTTTTACTTGAATTTTACATCTTTTATTGTTGATGAGATTTTGTAGGAATGGTGTTTGTTTTCATGGGCATGTTGATACACAACTCATTTGTTGGAAACATGGTGGTGACCGCATCCTCCTTCCCTTTAACGTGAACCCTAACAACCTTTTCTATTCCATTGTTCCTACTCGTTGCTTCCTCATTCACGCAAAATCTCCTCTTCTCTCTCTCGAGCACTCTATTCTCTTCATCACTCTTGCACTTGACATTAGGCAGACACATCTCTTTGTTGGTGGTAACAAGATTGTGCCTCCTTCGTCTTCATCTCAGCGTTTTTGATCTGGAGGCTCTTGGTTCTCTTTACTCATACGGGTGAGCAATACCGTAAGTATTTCCTCATCTTTATCCTATTCACCTTTACACAAAACTAGTAAAGGCTTATTCGCTTACCTTGTGCAGCCTTGACTGAAGCAACAACAACGCTTCTCGGTTCTTGTGGTTCCTACACAAAGACAACAACGACAACCGCCTTAGTTTTCATATTCCGCGGTAGCGCCTGCTCATTCTACCTGCGGTCGCACCTCTTTTTTTCCGTGGCCACGTCTTTATATTCCATGGTCGCGCCCCTATTCTTCCCACGGTCGCGTGATCCCTCTAGAACTTGCAAAGTGACGAACATCCAACTTGGAGTCAGATCTAGGTATGTTAGACTCATCCATTCTAGTTGATACTTTGATAGGTTGTAGTTGAAGCATTATTGTTGAACATATCAGAACTTTCAGGAAATTTCAGCGAGTGGTTTAGAAGTTATGTTCTTTCAAAGTTGAGACATTAATATGTTGTAGGGATTACGCTGAAATACTTGAAGTGTAGGAACACTGTTTGTGATACAATTTTCGGACCCATTTATGAAAGGGTTAGATTCTTCAGATGGATCCAAGATTTTGATAGGTTTTGGTATATATGCTATAGTTCATCGTGACAAATTGTGGGATCAATCCAATGTTTAAATTTAGACTTGTGATGCCCTAAACTAGGGGGCTGAAATACTTGAAGGGTTAGATTCTTCAGATGGATCCAAGATTTTGATAGGTTTTACCCCAATCGAGATCAAAGCAAATCCCGGCTATCTCTCTCTCCAACTGTGCAGGTTTAAGGTACGTAATTCTCGCTTCTTAATGTCTTGTGTGCCTTTTCTAGCCTCTTTCTACTCTAAACACTTGAGTTAATTTATTGGGTGTGTTAATTAATATCTATACTTTCTATCATACTAGTTTGTCTATCCACAATATTTCTTCTACTTTGTCTTTATGTGAAGTAAACTTCCAACAGGGGTTCCTTAACCATCTCACAACACAAAAACCTTTATCGAAACAAGTTGACTACTTGAGTCATCCAAGGAGTTCTAGTTGAGACCAAGACATTGATTTTAGAGGAGTATTCATCCATCCAAGGAAATTACATCAATTTAACTTGCATGTCACAACAGAGTGTGAGTGTGAGAGAAAATAAGTAAGACGTTCTCTTGTGTTTACTAATATCACAAGTTTGTTGTGACTTTGCTTGTTTGTGTAAATGTTAGAAAAGGATAGTCCGAAAGGATCACAGAAGAGTGACTCTTCAAGTCCAGAAGCCATGGACTTACTAAAACAACTCATGGTGATAGTCTCCACACTCGCTGAACAGATGGAAAAGCTCAAAACTCGTCCCAGTGAAGAATCTCGGTCAGAACCTTCCCCGAGATTTGACCCGATATCCGTGTACAAAGTTGTTAGAAGCTCTCAACACCCACCTCCTGTAACACCCCGAATCCGCAGGATATCGGGATGCTACGGACGAGACCTCACGATGGGTCCTGACCCTTAGCTTGACAACAATTTTACCGGACCTTTCCCACATGGCACAAATAAAGGCAAAAACTCAAATTGTTTATGTTCGCTCCAAACGGTGTGTGCAAGCTTTAAATTTATAACCCTAGACTTAAGCTTAAAACAAGGATGCCAACCCGCAGTGTACGGGTTAATCGTAGTAAAAAGCAAGAAATTCCAGGGGTCGATCACAGGGACTCGGTGAAACAAAGTCAATAACGGTAAGCTTCGTGAATACTAACCACAAGAGCAATCAACACAATCAAAGATGAATAAGAAGTCAATAAAGCAAACATGCAATTCTAGGGATTAAAGCGTCTAGTTGTGGTTCCAACTCAAGATCTAAAGATAAGCGGACAAAGCTGAGATTTTTGCAAGGGGAAGGTGTTACTAAAGTGGAGTAGATCACCGGGTAAGTCTCACTACTCACTAATCCAAAACCGTAACTCCTATTACCGGGTAAGTCTCAAGGAATTAAGATAAAGAACTATAACCTCAAACTAACACACCATCTAAGGGAATAGAATTAACCTTTACCGGGTAAGTCTCAGGCTAACTCACAAAGATGGGATGGAAGCACACTCAAACCCCAATAAAGGATAAACCTTTATTAACTACACTTATGATCGTTGATACTCAAACTAAGGAATTACCGGGTAAGTCTCATCCTAAGCTTGCATTGAACCAGGAAAGGTGTAATAAGAATAGGATTTGGCAAACTCTAACACTTAACTCTCAGTTTAGGATCAAATAAGTCACCTCGGTCAGCCAAATTCCACCCCGGCCGAGATGTTCATCGACTGAGCGAGATGCTTAGGGTTAAGGTTAAAGACTCGAACTTTCAGGGTCCTACTGGAATCTAAGATTATTCTATCATTGTTTTTCCCACAACCTTCAGCCAATCACCCTAGAATCACACAAGGAAATTAGCCACTCATCATCATGAAAGTATAAATCAAATATGTGGGAAGAAGGTGAATATTTGAACAAGAAGAATTCAATGAAAAGACTTCAATAACTGAATCAAATATCACACAAAAGCGTTCCTTGGATAGCAATCCAACAAGACAAGACAACAAGGAAGAGAATCTAAGGTAATCTTACAAGAAAACCTTCAAAAGCTATCAAAAGCTATAATCTTCAATCTTCCTTCAACCTTCAAAAAGGTTCTTCAAATCTCCCCAACTGGAGTATGGTTGCTGCGTGCTATAAACCCTGATCGATGGTATAGCATGATGTTGGATTTGTGGAAATCCAACCCTTTTTATAGGAAAATAACCCTCCAAAGATAATATATCTTAGAAAGATCTCTTCCCAAAAAAATAGGCAAAATATAAGATCTTCTTCCTTCCAGGAGCCAAGCCCAAAAATATAAGATCACCTTCCAAAGATAAAAGATCTCAGCCAAGAATAAAATATTCTCGCCGCGTCCTAGGTGTTCGCCTCGGTCGAGTCGGCGTCTCTGGATCACCTCGGTCGAGATGAATCTCTGGTCAACCGAGGTGAGTCACAACTAAATGTGAAATCTCTCAAAACTGGTCCAAAGTGAATCTTAATCCATGGCTATGCTTCCTGGATGGTTCCTTATGTTCCTCAATGTAGCTCCGATGACTCCATAGCTCCTTTTGTATGCAAAATGTGCCATTTTACCTACAATTACAACAAAACTAGGTGTAGACCTCGATTCTCGCAAAGGTAGATGAAATGGTAATATAATCACATAATATACATACAAACATGCAGATTATGAAAGATAAAACGTCCAAACAAACCTCAAAATATAGACTATAATTCATGCTATCAAAATACCCCATACTTAGCCTTTGCTTGTCCCCAAGCAAGTTCCGCATATAGAAGACAAGATAGAATGGATTATAAGTCATGAAAATCAATGAAAAGTCTTTCAAAAACATTTTATGGTGTGCTACAATCATAGATCACTCTAAGAGAGTACTTCATGAAATTTAAAATCAAAATATGATCAAAACATTTTATAAATATAGGAAAGTTGTTCATCTTTGCATAAAACCATGGAATGTATAATAAGTCATAATTATCAAAATTAATCATGTATAATCCAGTTTAAACCACTAAGTCAATCAACAAGCTCAAGGTCTCAAGGGCTTCCCAAAAGAAAAGGTCAAGAAACGTGTAGGGTAGGGATGTATGTAAGGTGATGTGGTGCTAGAATCCGGGAAAAGGATGAACTTCACTTCCACTTTGACTTGCAACATCTTCCACCAATAAGCTTTGCTTATTCCACCTTTTTTCTTTTTACTTTACTTTTTGGGATGCATGGACAGAGGTGCACAATAACCGAAGCCTAGGAAATCCGCAATCATCAATTTCTTGAGATGCATCAAACCCTTGATGCACATACCATGACCCGTTAGGAATATCGCTCAATCCGACTTTGGCAAGACACAAACACCCGGCTATGTGAATGGTGCCGAGTTACTCATCTTCATGATTGACTTCCCCAAACCTATTATTACTTTCTAACACTTTCACTTCCAGCCAACCTCTCAACTTTAACTTCACTTGCTTTCACCACTTCGCTTGCTTCCAAATTCCCGGATAGGTAAAGGGAGGCAAAATGTATATGAGGGGCTAAGCATGATTAAGAAGAAGAAGAGAGAAGAATAAATTGCCTTGGTCTTTCCAGGAAGAAAGTGAGAGAACTCATGATGTGGTGTCAACCTTCAAATTCAACATAATTTAGATAAAACAAAGTATTAAACATGCCAATAATTTCAAACAAAGTATTTAGCAACTTAAACATATTATAAAACTTTTCAAACACATAAAGAATTTAAAACCAGTCAGTAAGCAAGATCTTCACTGAGATCATATCCAGATAAGTAACACAAATAATTTTCGAAAACTCTCAGTTAACCCACCTCGGTCGAGGTGTTCTTGGTTCAACCGAGGTGAAATGCCTCGTTTGGCCAAGACTGACTCGGTCGAGGTCAAAAAAAATTTTTTTTTTTAAAACCATTCTTTCTTTAGTTTCGACGTTTTTCTCAATCAAATAACCTGTAAATATGCATGCAATCTCACATAAACATATAAATGCAGAAATGAAGCATAAACATGAAATATCCGATAAAGTAATCATACATCAAGGTAATCAAATAAGTACATCAAGTCGTCATCAGATAAGTACAACAAATACCCCATACTTGGGACACACTGTCCCAGTGGGTCAATATAAGTCTAAAAATAAGAGTACTCACCGGATAAAAAGCTGAACTGCATAAAATATAATAAAGAAAATCCTGCAGCTCATCAATAGTCGCGATCCGGAGGTGGTGGTGGCGGCACGTATGGATACTGAGTCGGGTCGAATGGATGACCCATGATGTGCTCGAACTGAAGCTGGGCCATAATGTGCTGATAATGCTGCCGCTCCTGCATCTCACGGATATCCAGCGACAAAGCAGCATATGAATCAATAACCTGATCAGTCAGGTCGTCGATCCGTCTGTGAGCATCTGGATCTCTCACTCCGCGTCTCCTGCGTTTAGCAGGTCTAACCGGAGAGGTAGCAGGTGCGGGCTCAGTCTCATCATCATCATCCAGATCTATGATCGGCGGCGCGCTCGTCCCTGCAGTATCTGTCCCTGTGTCCATCGGGACTCCACCATCTCTCTCATCCACTGTATCCTCGTCATCAGCCTCCTCCTCCTCCTCAGCTGGGGCAGCTGCTGCCTCCTTGTAATCCTCCATCAGTGGAGACCAAGCTGTCTGCCAATAATGCGGGTCATAAACGGTGAACTGGGCAGACCATCGGATCCCCTGTGGCGCAGTCAGCTCCCACGGCATAGCCACATATGGAGTGGTCAGACCTCGGGGAACTAGAATCCTCCGAGTGATCATCTCCTGCAATCCAAGCGGCTTCGGAGCCGCCACCATCGTACAGGCACTGAGGTCCATGTCATGAAAAGCAGCTATGTGGGTGACAAGCCCTCCGCAACAGATGTCTCCCTTCGCTTTGGCCTTGATCTTGTGCAGGTCCTCTGCCAAGATCAAGCCAAAGTCTGGGAAACCCCCCGTAACCATACAATACAGACTGAAAAGCTCACCCTGTCGGATCTTCTGGGGCGTCTCAGTACGCGCCAGAAGTGTCTCGCTGAATATCCTATGGGCTAACCTAAAGGCTAGGTGGAAGATGACCTTCTCCCTGGAATCTCCAAGGCGCCATCTATCTGCGTGCTCAGTAATATGGGCTATCTGCCCCCAGAACTCCCTAGCTACAGATCGGGAAGGGAAGTCAGTGGCGGTGGGCTCAGGAAAGCCGAAGATGTCTCTCCAAACCTCGAGCGGTACTATGAAGTTCCGGTTCATCAACCGGTACTTCACAGACTGCTCTGTGGGAAGGTAGGTGAAGGAGCTAACGAACTCTAAGGTCGGCTCCAAGTAGGCTGGGGCTCGGATCTCAGTAAACTGATCCAACCCAACTGTGGTAATCATCCTCCTAAGGTCTCCATCTACCCCTAGGCAATCAAAAGCGGACACGTCCAGGAAACGTGGTGCAATCACTGGACGTCCCGAAATACGCTCATAATCTACCCGGCATCTCTCGTGGATCACCGGGCGGTAAGGTCGGGAAGAAGGGGAAGGAGGGGAAGGTGAGGATCTATCTCTGAGGGCAAGGCGACGTTCGGAACTCATTTTCTCTCAACTACTGTCAGATCACCTCGGTCAATGACAACTCTCAGGAATCACCTCGGCCGAGGTGCAGTTCGACTGGACCGAGGCGTAAACAGTTCGCGATTCAACACTCAGAAATCCAGTTCTTTTTCCCCAAAAATCACTACAATAGCTTCCTATGGGGTACTTAAGCCTTTTCTCAGCAGATTCAAGGGCAACCAAAGCCCAAATCGAAACGAATGAACGAGTTAGGGTTTCGACTGTTTTTACCTCGTTTCGGTCGATTCGTTCGATTTCTTCGCAGATTTGTGCTTGCAATGGGATCCTCTACCCTTCAATCGCAGTTTAGAAGCGGAAATTTTTGAAAACGAGCAAGATTCGGGAAAGCGAGGTGAGGAGGCGCCGTGGTCGAGTTGAAGTGGGTAAAAGAAGTGAAAAATAAATTTTTCCCCCTTTTATACTGTTCCTGGAATTGCTGTCACCTCGGTCGAGATGGTCTCGACTGGACCGAGGTGGTACGGACCGAGGTGGTTCTGCTGAAACCCTAGTCGCCTCGGTTGCTCAAGAATCAACTCGGTCGAGGTGGCCTCGACTGGACCGATGTGTCTCAGTCAAACTTCGTCTTCTCGAATTCTCGAACTTCTGTACTTCCAGTTATGCTCCTTCCTTAGATGTCTCCTGTTATCTGTCTAAGACGCCCAAAAACAAACAAAACAAAGCAAAAGCAAACTATCTAAGCTAGACTAGAAAACGGGAAAAGAATGCAATACCTTGGGTTGCCTCCCAAGAAGCGCTTGGTTTAAGGTCGCTAGCTGGACCATTATGCATCATCAAATGAGGTATATCGGTACAACCTCCTCAACCGGAGTTTCCGGTTGGTACTTCTTAAGTCTATGACCGTTGACCTTGAAGCTTCCGCTAGTTTCGCCCCATATCTCAACTGCACCATGAGGAAAAACATGTTTCACAACATAAGGTCCGGTCCATCTTGATTTCAACTTACCTGGAAAAAGGCGGAGGCGGGAGTTGAAGAGTAGAACTAACTCTCCGTCGTTAAGCTCCTTTGGGACGATACGCTTGTCATGCCATCTCTTCGTCTTTTCCTTGTAGATTTTGGCATTCTCATAAGCGTTCAAACGCAGCTCCTCCAGCTCGTTGAGTTCCAACAGTCGCTTCTCGCCGGCCTCTTTGATGTCGAAATTCAACCATTTGATCGTCCAATACGCTTTATGTTCCAATTCGACGGGCAAATGGCAAGACTTCCCATATACCAAATTATAAGGGGTGGTACCTATGGGAGTCTTAAATGCTGTCCTGTACGCCCAAAGAGCATCGTCCAATTTCATGGACCAATCCTTCCTCGTTCTAGAGACGGTCTTCTCCAAAATTGCTTTGATTTCTCTATTCGAGATTTCGACCTGTCCACTAGTTTGAGGGTGATAAGCAGTTGATACCTTGTGGGTTACCCCATACTTCGATAGAAGTGCCTTGAACTTCCGGTTGATGAAATGCGTTCCTCCATCGCTGATGATGATGCGCGGAGTTCCAAATCGTGGGAAGATGGTCCTGTTTAGGAACTTCACAACCACCTTGGCGTCATTAGTGGGAGAGGCAATAGCTTCAACCCATCTAGAGACGTAATCAACCGCAAGAAGGATATAGAGGTTTCCTCCGGAGGATGGGAAAGGTCCCATGAAGTCAATCCCCCATACATCAAAGATTTCCACCTCTTGGATGTTATTGAGTGGCATTTCGTTCCTCCTAGATAGATTCCCTGTTCTTTGGCATGCATCACAAGAGACAACAAAAGCTTGTACATCCTTAAATAACGTAGGCCAAAAGAAACCGGAACGTAATACCTTAGCGCATGTTTTATCAGTGCTAGCATGTCCTCCACAAGGAAGTGAATGGCAATGCCTTATGACGCTATTAACTTCATCTTCAGGAATGCATCTTCGAAGCATCCCATCTGGCCCGCGCTTGAATAGCAGCGGCTCGTCCCAGTAGTAATGTCGTACTTCCTTGAAGAATCTCTTCTTTTGAGAGTACGTCAATCCGGGAGGTGTTTCCTGGCAAACAAGATAATTCACAATATCAGCATACCAAGGTCCGTTTTTATCAGAAAGTTGGTGGATGGAATGTTCCACCAACTGAGGATGAATGTCAGAGAAGTGAGTAAGAAGATTGTTATTCTCAGTAGTCTCAGTTGACATCATCTCGCCATCGACCTCGGTCGAGGCGCAGAGGCGTTGACCGAGATGTTCTTCAGTCACCTCGCTCAGTCCAGAAAGTGCCTCGGTCGAGTTACTGCAACTGGAACCGAAACTGGAGATCTTCGTCTCCTGGATTAGCTTCTCAGTTTTAGCTCCTAGATCTTCTTCCAGTGCCTTCAAGCTCCGTATATCTGCATCACAAGAAGCATCTATACCTTCCTCTATTAAACTAAAACTTATAACTCTTTCGAGTGGATCGTTAACAAGGATAGAGCTCACCAATTCTCTTGATTCTTCTTCATCGTAGATGTTGAAGATATCGTCGGTTAGTTGCTCCCCTTTCATGGATGCAAGTAGTGCGAACTCCACCTCATCGCCACCAATGTTGAATTTTAACTTGGCGTTCTTGCAATCCACATTGCAACCCGAAGTTGCTAGAAATGGCCTTCCGAGTATAATAGGAACAGGATAATCTGCGGGAATGTCAAGTACAACAAAATCTATAGGTAGATAGAAGTTACCTAACTTGACCGGAACGTCCTCCAAGATGCCCACGGGATGGGTGATGGAGCGATCCGCCATATAAAGTCGAATCTTGACCGGCTTGGGCTCTCCAAGTCCGATCTTTATACATAGCTCCAGCGGTATGATGCTCACGCTGGCTCCTAGATCACAAAGGGCTTCACAAGTGACATCCCCAACTTGAATGGGAATGCTAAATGAGCCGGGATCTCTCAACTTAGGTGGCATCTTCTCCTTCATGATCTTAATAAGCTCCGAGGATTTAGATGTCATCCTAACTTCACCAAAGTCTTCCAATTTCCTTTTTCTTGATAGGATCTCCTTTAAGAACTTCCCATAGGCGGGCATTCCTAGAATGGCATCAAGGAAAGGAATGTTAATATGCAGCTTATTCATCAAGTCAAGGAACTTACCAAAGTGCTTGTCTAGATGTGCTCTGGCCCTTGACTGGGAGAATGGAAGTGGTGGTTTGTATACAGGAGGTGGAATATAAACTTCAGTTTTCCCCTCCGCTTTCTGTTGCTCCGCCTCGGTTGGCATCTCGGTCGAGGTGTTCTTCGACTGGATCTGGACCGAGGTGGTCTGCGTCGAACGAGGTACTGGATCTGCAGTTTTGAGTCCACTCCTCGTCGTTATGGCTATGCACTGGCCCTTAGGGTTGCTTTCCGTCTTTGCTGGAAGCTTCCCTGGATCTCTTGGCGCTTCATTCGCCCTACTTGCAAGTTGTTGTTCGAAGGACTTTTGGGCCCTCGAAAATGAAGTCATAGAAGTCTCCATAGCACTAAGCTTGATCAAGATAGCCTCCAGAACTGCGTCTTTCTTTTTTGGCTGAGACGAACTTGATCCTTGCCCCTAGCTCTTCAATGGAGTTGAAGAAGAAGAAGAAGGGGAAGAGAGGAAGGGTTTAGAGGAATCGTTAGAGTTGGAGTTTGAATGATTGTTACCGTTATTTTGGTTGTTCGCCCTCCAATTATTGCTATTGGACCCTCTATTGTTGTTGTTGTAATTGTTGTTCCGGGAACCGTTGTTGTTGTTACGGTATCCATTGTTGTTGTTCCTTTGTCCTTGCTCTTCCTTCTTGGTTTGAGCAACCAAGAGTTCCTTCAATTGCTTCACGTCATTCTTCAAGGACGTGAGTTGATTGTTGTTGGATTGAGTCTCTTGAAAGTTGACTCTCTTAACTCCACCTTCAGCTCCTTGGTGGGTGTACTTCTCCATATGCAAGGCTTGCTTCTCGATGAAGTCCCAAGCCTCGTCAATCGCCATGTCCATGAAGGTACCGGCGGAGAGTAGTTGGAGATTGAACTGGGTGCTTCCGTCCAGTCCTTTGAAGTAAATCTCCAATAACTCTAACTTTGGAATCCCATGATGTGGGCAATCCAAAAGAATGTCCTTGAACCGCTCCCATGACTTGGACAAGCTCTCCTTGTCCTTCATAATGAAAGCATTTATCTTCCCTCTCATTTCAGCTGTCTTTGAGGGGGGGGGAAGAATTTGGTCAAGAACTCCGTAGACATTTCCTCCCACGTGTTAATTTTACCTGGAGGAAGAGATTGATACCAAGTAAGAGCTCTATCTTTTAAAGAAAAGTAAAAAGGTCTTAGCTTGTAGTTGTTATTTTCAATTCTGGAAGGTCGCAAGGTTTCCATCAAGATCTCGTAGTTTTGAAGATGTTGATGTGGTGATTCCTTCTCCATCCCTCCGAATTGGCTTTGGCGAATCATGGATAGAACTTGCGGTCGAAGTTCATAGTCATGGTCCGCTGGATCTCCTAGGTTGACTCCTGGACGCCTCAGTTGTTGATTAGGGTCCATCCTTTGACCTAGGGTTTGTGGGATTCCTGCAAGAAGAACATATCGGACTAGCATCCGAGGTGGATGTATCTCGGCCGGGGCGTCTGGTACTGGAACCTGCCTCGGTCCAGCATCGGGAACTGGATCGTCCCTCGGTCGAAGTAGAATCTGGTCTCGTATGACGGCCATTTCTGCTTCGATTGCTTCAGTTTTGGTGCGAGTTTCTTCCTTCTCTCGCCTTAGTTCTTCCTTGCTGAGGCGTAGCAGCTCTAACGCCTCTTTCAATTCGGCCTCAAGATCGCGGTTGTCTTGTTGGGCCATCTTCGCTTCTCTTAAACGTCGCTTGTATGTCTTTTCTGGTTCGAGATCGTAAGGAACGATTTCCTTCCCAGTGCGGGTTCTTCGCATAAACCTAAGAAAGAACCTGCAAAAGTCACTCAAGTAGAGTGGTTAGAAGACACGGGGGCAAGTGCCCCAAGAGCAAACCGTACCGGCTCGGTCTAGACCAAGTCCCCGGCAACGGCGCCAAAAACTTGTTCACTCCAAACGGTGTGTGCAAGCTTTAAATTTATAACCCTAGACTTAAGCTTAAAACAAGGATGCCAACCCGCAGTGTACGGGTCAATCGTAGTAAAAAGCAAGAAATTCCAGGGGTCGATCACAGGGACTCGGTGAAACAAAGTCAATAACGGTAAGCTTCGTGAATACTAACCACAAGAGCAATCAACACAATCAAAGATGAATAAGAAGTCAATAAAGCAAACATGCAATTCTAAGGATTAAAGCGTCTAGTTGTGGTTCCAACTCAAGATCTAAAGATAAGCGGACAAAGCTGAGATTTTTGCAAGGGGAAGGTGTTACTAAAGTGGAGTAGATCACCGGGTAAGTCTCACTACTCACTAATCCAAAACCGTAACTCCTATTACCGGGTAAGTCTCAAGGAATTAAGATAAAGAACTATAACCTCAAACTAACACACCATCTAAGGGAATAGAATTAACCTTTACCGGGTAAGTCTCAGGCTAACTCACAAAGATGGGATGGAAGCACACTCAAACCCCAATAAAGGATAAACCTTTATTAACTACACTTATGATCGTTGATACTCAAACTAAGGAATTACCGGGTAAGTCTCATCCTAAGCTTGCATTGAACCAGGAAAGGTGTAATAAGAATAGGATTTGGCAAACTCTAACACTTAACTCTCAGTTTAGGATCAGATAAGTCACCTCGGTCAGCCAAATTCCACCCCGGCTGAGATGTTCATCGACTGAGCGAGATGCTTAGGGTTAAGGTTAAAGACTCGAACTTTCAGGGTCCTACTGGAATCTAAGATTATTCTATCATTGTTTTTCCCACAACCTTCAGCCAATCACCCTAGAATCACACAAGGAAATTAGCCACTCATCATCATGAAAGTATAAATCAAATATGTGGGAAGAAGGTGAATATTTGAACAAGAAGAATTCAATGAAAAGACTTCAATAACTGAATCAAATATCACACAAAAGCGTTCCTTGGATAGCAATCCAACAAGACAAGACAACAAGGAAGAGAATCTAAGGTAATCTTACAAGAAAACCATCAAAAGCTATCAAAAGCTATAATCTTCAATCTTCCTTCAACCTTCAAAAAGGTTCTTCAAATCTCCCCAACTGGAGTATGGCTGCTGCGTGCTATAAACCCTGATCGATGGTATAGCATGATGTTGGATTTGTGGAAATCCAACCCTTTTTATAGGAAAATAACCCTCCAAAGATAATATATCTTAGAAAGATCTCTTCCCAAAAAAATAGGCAAAATATAAGATCTTCTTCCTTCCAGGAGCCAAGCCCAAAAATATAAGATCACCTTCCAAAGATAAAAGATCTCAGCCAAGAATAAAATATTCTCGCCGCGTCCTAGGTGTTCGCCTCGGTCGAGTCGGCGTCTCTGGATCACCTCGGTCGAGATGAATCTCTGGTCAACCGAGGTGAGTCACAACTGAATGTGAAATCTCTCAAAACTGGTCCAAAGTGAATCTTAATCCATGGCTATGCTTCCTGGATGGTTCCTTATGTTCCTCAATGTAGCTCTGATGACTCCATAGCTCCTTTTGTATGCAAAATGTGCCATTTTACCTACAATTACAACAAAACTAGGTGTAGACCTCGATTCTCGCAAAGGTAGATGAAATGGTAATATAATCACATAATATACATACAAACATGCAGATTATGAAAGATAAAACGTCCAAACAAACCTCAAAATATAGACTATAATTCATGCTATCAGTTTATAATGTATGCGAGAAACTGAAGTAAAAGTACAAAGCGGAAACTCAGCCGAGTCCTCAAAACGACACAATCTCAAAGTATAAATCAGAAATCCATAATCCAAACATAACAAAATAAACCCAAAAACGCCCCGTCCTATAGTGTGCGGCGACCCTCGACTATTCATCCCTCTACCTCACTCGGCGGCGTCTCTAACCTGCAGGGCGTCTACACAAACGGTTTAAAACCGTTAGCTCATATTCTAGACATTAGAATCAATGGGCGAGGCACATACACACGTAATCTCATCACAACCATACAACATACATAAAAGCACAACGATCCGGTTTATTATATTTATTATCATAAAGTCATATCCCGTTCTAATTCAACTTAGGTTTGTGACACGAGACCACTGTGGTCCCGCCTCGGTCCCTACTTACCGGCATGGAACGGTACGGATGCCTCCGACCGTCTAACCAGCACGGGCTAGTCGCCGAGAACCTGCTAGACTCTCGCAAGAGCTAAGCAGATAATGTCACCGCCCGGTATCATACACTTGGGACAGAATAATATAAAGTCGGTGATCCTATTACCAGTTTATTTTTTAAAACATAAATAATAACATACACATACACCACCACACACACATCAATGCTAATATGTAAAATACGAGCTAAGTAAGTCCGAAGACTTACCTCTCTCAAGGGAACTCGAAAAACCACTCTCAACTTCCCGTAGAAAAACACTCTAAGCCTGACCAAGCGAGGCACTCTATCAATAACCAACTAAAAAGCTCGAAGTTCTCGGACTTCTAGTCTCCAACATATAAATAAGATATCTAACTCTAGCATGCTAGGTCCAATCCGTAATCTCGAAGGTCATCCTAAGATCGTAGATAAGATAATTCAACAAATTCAATATCTAAACACTAATACCTATGGTTCAGGGCCACTACATGGCATTTGGTCTACGTTATGCTAAGTTCACCTAACATGTTATACTACTATTACCGAACTAATGAAGGAGAAATACTCACACGAGATCCAAGGTGAAGCACGGTCTACGGAGTCAAGAACAAGTTCAATTGCTTCTATTGGGCGCTTCCGGACCTAAGGACAAAACTAAGCAAAATTAGCTTAAACGCTAATTTTGAAAGGAAGGTTTAGCGCATCAAGATTTTCCAATGAAAAATCCGTTTTCCAAAGCCGAGGTTAAATTCTTAAAACGAATTCCGGGCAAGATATCCAAAATGGAAAGTTGATTGAAAAACCAAATTTCAAATTATCCAACAATCGGATTAAACCATCAAAGACACGAAATTAGTTTGTAAGGGAGTTGGGTCACAAATCTCCACAAAATCAAGGGTTTAATAATTTTAATAATTATTGCAAGGTATAAATGTTTCTTTCCAAAGTTATTGGATCAAAACTACAATTACACACAAACTGGGCCCAAACTATAATCATTTAAAAGAATAGGGTCGTAAATGTAAATATACAAAAACAGGGGCAAATATTGTAAATACACAAAAAATCCCCTCTCTTGCCTTAGTTGTGTTCTGCAGAGAAGGAGAGAAGAGAGGTGAAGGCGGTCGGCGGCCGGCGGCGGCTCCCTGGGCGAGGCAACGACTCCGACGACAGGGCAAAAGGCGGCGTTCTTGGCTGGCGTCTTCCGGCGGCTGTCATAAAAACACAACCACCCGGTTACGCTGAGAGAGAAGAAACAAAAAGGAAAAGAGAGAGAGAGACTCGGGCTACTCACTATCCGGCGGCACAGGTGGTTTGGGGCGGAGAAACGGGCGGCTACAGATCCGGTCTCCGGTTGGTGTGGCCTCACCGTCGATCCCAATCTGCAAAGGAGAGGAAGACTCGCTGCTTGCTCGATCGGTTGACCAGGGACGAAGGGAGGGAAAGGGGTGAGGTGTGAATGAGAGAGGAGAGGAGTGAATGAAAGAGAAAAGGGAAGGCAGCCTAGGAGGTTGTCATCACAGGAGGAGGGCGAGGGGTCGGCCGGCAGGCTAGGCGGGTAGGCTGCAAGCGGCGTGCAACAGGGGCGAAAGGAACGAGGAGACGCTGCTCTGCTCCTGGGCGGCCTTTCAGCACGCAAGAAACAACAGGAGAAGAAAAAAAAAGAAAAGAAATAGGAATTAGGGCAAACTCGATTAAATGATCCGAACGAGATTTTTCGGATCGATAAATCCCGACTTTCCGACCAAATTAGACTAATAAAAAAACGGGAACACATACATCTATCACCAAAATAAAATAATACCCGGAAAAATTATTTTTTAAATCCATAAAAATATACTTTAAAAAAAAAAGAACTCGAGCTATAACGAATCGAGGGAAGGGAGAAAGGCAAAGTCGGAATGCACCCGAATAAACGGGGTGTTACACCTCCGCCACCAGTCCCCGTGCCACCTCCAGACCCCCCTCCGGGGCCAGATAACATTCATCCCAATCCCTTTTAAATGGAACTCACAATCCACACTTTGGTGGAGAATTTCAGGAAATAGGTGACGAAGATGATGAGGGCATATGGGGAGATCACTCAAGATGTTAACATAATCCATGGAGGTCGTGACTATGATCATTTTAGACCTCCCCAAGATAATGACGGAATTGGGACAGTTAAGGTCAAGATTCCAAGTTTCGAAGGCAAATACGAACCGGACGTTTACATGGAATGGGAAACCAAGATTGAACAAATCTGGTCTTGTCATAATTTTAGTTAGCAAAGGAATACCCAACTTGCTGCGTTGGAATTCCAAGGTTATGCCTTAGTTTGGTGGGATCACCTTGTCAAAGAACGGAAAAGAACGTTAGATCCGGACATCAACACTTGGGAACATATGAAGGCCTTAATGAAATCTATATTCCTGCCTCAACACTATGGTAGAGAAGTAAGGAAACGATTGGAAAACCTCAAGCAAGGTTCCATGACTGTGGAGGAAGTTATACCACCATGTAGATGGCGATGGTGAAAGCTAACATGTAAGAGGATGAGGAGTCTACTATGGCTCGATTTTTAAGAATTTTGCATCCTTCATTAGCTAATAAAATTGATTTGTATCATATGCTTCAGTGACTAACTTACTGCATTTGGCTATAAAGGTAGAAAAGAAGATCAAAGGACAGAACCAAGGATCAAGTTCGTGGAATGCAGAGAGGAAATCTCGGCCAAATCAACCTAATCTTGGCTGAGATACGACCTGAGATTCCCAGAAAGATGAGGGAAGACGTTCCAATTCTAATCCAACAGCCCATAAATCTTCTACTCAATCTCTCCTTTTGATTGAGCCTTCAAAGGATAATAAAGGGAGCACTTCTAACTCTACTTTACGTTCTAGTGATATTGTATGCTTCAAATGTCAAGGTAGAGGTCAATACATGAGAGATTGTCCTAATAAAAGGGTTTTGTTTATAAATCAACAAGAAGAATATGAAAGTGAAGAAGAGCATGAAAATGATCATACTCATCTCAATGCATTGCATGAACATGATAGCAATAGTGAATGTGACGAAGGTTGTGAGTATGAACATGGAGACTCTTGAATTTCTAGGAGAACTTTGCATGCTAAGATAGCCCCATGTAAGGATAATCAACAGGGAAACCTTTTTCATACTAGATGCCTTGTTCAAGGAAAGGTGTGCAATATGATTATTGATAGTGGTAGTTATTGCAACATTACTAGTGAGGAATTAATCACTAAGTTGCAAATCACTACTTTTAATCATACTAGACCTTATAAATTGCATTGAATAAATGATTGCGGAGAATTGAAAGTTAACAAGAAAGCTAGGATTGCGTTCACCTTAGAGAAATATGAGGATACTTTTGTATGTGATGTTGTGCCTATACAAGCATGTCATATCTTATTGGGGCGTCCATGACAATTTGATAGAAAGGTCAAACATGACGCGTTTACTAACAAACATTCCTTTGAGTTTAATGGACAGGAGATTACTCTTAAACCTATGACTCCCTTGTAGATTGCGGAACATTATGACAAGAAAAAGGAGAAACAAAAGGAAAAGGAGTGAGAAAAGACTTCAAGAGAAGAAATCTCGGACAAAATAGAAAAATATCGGCCGAGATCTGAATAACCTCGCCCCAGTTAAGAGAAATCACGTTCCAGTGAAAAATCTCGGCCCCGGCAAAAAAATCTCGCCCGAGATTTCCATACCGAGATTCCTTCTTGAGAGCCTCATCGAGTCCTTTTAGCATCTAAACGGGAATTCCTTGATGAATTTGATCCTTTGGATATTGTTTTACCAAGTCTATGTAATGACTTTGAGTGATGAAGTCAAGGTTTCTTTACCTAAAAACATTTTAAGGACTTTGGATGAGTTTTGTGATGTATTTCTGGATGAGATTCCTATAGGTCTTCCACCTTTCCGAGGCATTGAGCATCGAATTAATTTCATTACAGGTTCTTCACTTCCTAATTGTCAGCATACAGGATGAGTCCGCAAGAAAGTCAGGAAATTCAGGAGCAGGTACAAGAGGTTTTGAATAAAGTCTATGTTCGAGAAAGCTTGAGTCCTTGTGCGGCTCCAGTTCTATTGGTACCCAAGACGAACAATACATGGAGGATGTGTGTTGATTGTAGAGCAATCAATAACATCACTATCAAGTATTGTCACCTCATCCCCATATTAGATGACATGCTACATGAGATTAGCGGAACAACATTGTTCTCCAAGATTGATCTTAAGAGAGGTTAT
Organism: Fagopyrum homotropicum; assembly: GCA_033239125.1. Classification (NCBI taxonomy): domain Eukaryota; kingdom Viridiplantae; phylum Streptophyta; class Magnoliopsida; order Caryophyllales; family Polygonaceae; genus Fagopyrum; species Fagopyrum homotropicum. The sequence continues at coordinate 135,928,621 of BSWB01000001.1, read as the reverse complement.
CATCAAATCCGGATACGGGAAGGTGATGAATGGAGACGGCGTTTAAGAATAAGTTTGGTCTTTATGAGTGGTTGGTTATGCCTTTTGGTTTGACTAATGCTCCTAGCACTTTCATGAGGTTGATAAATCATGTCTTACACCATTTCATTGGAAAGTTTGTGGTTATCTACTTTGATGACATCTTCATTTGCAGCAAGTCCCTTCAGGAGCATGAGGAACATTTGAGGGAAGTACTCGGAACACTTATAACTAAATCTTTATATTACAATATTAAGAAATGTGAGTTTAGTACTGATCAAGTTATTTTCCTCAGATTTGTAGTGACTACAAGCGGTCTAGAGGTGGACAAGGAGAAGATTAAAGCCATCCAAAAATGGCCTACACCTACCACAATCGGACATGTCCGATCTATCCATGGACCAGCAACATTTTATAAACGCTTTGCACGAGAATTTATCACCATTTCATCCCCCTCACATCTCTCACGAAGAAGCAAGTACAATTCGAATGGGGAGAAGCTCAAGAGAAAGCATTCAACGAGTTGAAGAAGCAATTATCAAATGCACCACTTCTAGCACTTCCTCACCGAGATTTGTCATTGTTTGAGAAAAGTACTATATTTTCGAAGGTTTTTTGTTCCATGAGGATAAATTTTATATTCCTAGATGTCCTCTGAGATTATTACTAGTGGAAGAGACTCATATGGGAGGTTTAACGGGGCATTTGGTAGAGATAAGACTTATCATCTGCTCCATTCGTATTTCTATTGGCATCATATGCTTAAAGATGTTGAAAATATGTTTAAGAGATGCACTGTATGTTTGAAGGCTAAGTCTACATCAAAACCACATGGGTTGTATACACCTTTACCTATACCTACCTCACCATGGCTTGATATCGGTATGGACTTTTTTGTAGGATTACCAAAGACTAAGAAGGGGAGAGATTCCATTTTTGTGGTTGTTGACCGTTTTTCTAAAATTGGCTCACTTTATTGCTTGGCAATAAACTGATGATGCTTATAATGTGGCTAACCTGTCCTTAAGATAAGTTGTTAGGTTGCATGGAGTACCGCGAACTATTGTTAGTGATAGGGATGTTAAATTCCTTAGTTTTTTTTGGAAGACTCTTTGGGGAAAACAAGGTACAAGGGTGTTATTTTAAACTTCTAGTCATCCTCAAACGAATGGTCAAACGAAATTCACTAAAAGGACTTTAATCACTATTTAAGAGCTGTTTTGAAGGATAATTTGAATGCTTGGGAGGATGTTTTACCACATGTATAATTTGCTTATAATCGTACCTTGCATTCATCTACTAATCTAACGCCTTTTGAATGTGTCCATGGATTGAATCCTTTGACTTCTTTTGATCTTATACAGTTGTCTATCGAGGAGCGAGTAGATTTTATTGTAGGAAAATAGGTTGAGTTCATTAAGGAATTGTATGAGAAGGCACGCATAAGGCTGGTAAAAAAACGGAAAGTCGTGGCATCAAAAATAAATAGGAATCGCAAGGAAATATTGTTCAAACTGGGGGGGATCTAGTCTGGTTGCACCTACGGAAAGAGCGATTTTCGGAGAAGAGGAAGTCTAAGTTGTCTCCAAGAGGAGATGGACCATTTCGTGTAAAGAGGAAAGTGGGTGATAACGCTTATGTCTTGAAGATTCCAGCTAAGTATGAAGTCAACAAGACTTTCAATGTAGGAGACTTGAGTCCTTTTGAGTCTAAAGATGAGCATGTTGGTGATTCGAGGACGAGTCCTTCTCAAGAAAGGGAGGATGATGAGGGACCATCCCCAACACCGCCTCAAGGACCAACTATTAGATCAAGGGCTAAAGTATTGAAGGACAAGATAACCACAACATCTTCAAGCCCCAACTTAGAAGAAGCCATCACTACAACAAGAGCAAAGGCCATCCAAGATAAATTTGCTAGCTTGTTAGTAACATGTACACTCAAAGAGACCCTACTCACACTTATGCTTCTTTGGTGACATTGTTGACCACCATGGAAGGACCAAACAAGGGCCATGAAATTCAACAAAGCATAGAGAAGAAGTCTCGGCTCTGAGGACCAAAATCTCACCCGAGATTTTCATAATGACCGAGATTTTGCTCTTGTCGAGAGTTATAAGATCCAGCCTTGATCTTATTAAATATATATATATATATATATATATATATATATATATTATTTTAATAACTTAAAAGATCTTAAACATTCTTAAAGGTATTTGTTGATCCTATCTTTTAGGATTATCTTTTAGTTGTAGATTTTATCTTTTCTTAAAAACTCACCTATAAATATCCTTAGATGGTAAGATTATTAGGGAGACTAAATTTGATTAATATTTCCATAATATTGTGTGAACTCGCAGCTTCGCCTAAGAAGTTTTTATTTTATTCATTTCTACTCAACCAAAGAGAGAGCCTTGATTGAATCGTTGTGACTCATTGCTAGATTGTGCTTGTGTGTGTTAATCTTCTTAAAGTTTGGTCCTCCTGGTCAATTTTAGTCCCTCCTTGTGCTTGTCTTACTTAGAACGCTTGTGTAAAGTTAAAGAAGTGAGGGTTAAGGTAAACTCTTCGTGAAAGGGTTTTGACACATAATTGGTCAAGGTTCTATGCGGAAATATCTTGGTACGTATCTTACTATATTTCCACTTATTTCATTCCATAAATCATCTTTTTATCTTTTCATTATCAATCCATCAAACTCACGTTCTTTATTCGAAGTTTTCATATATCTCAGCCGTACACAGAATCTCGACAGAGATTCCTTCTCTAAGACTGTTCGTGGACTTTCAATCTAGATAAGACAATCTTGGCTTCAACCCCGCATCACAAACACTCTCTTCTCTTCTCCTCTCTTGCACTTGATAAAGTTAGACGCATCTCTTTGTTAGTGGCAACAAGACCACGTCTTCTTCCTCTTCGTCTCAACGTTTTCGATCTAGAGGCTCTTGGTTATGTTCGCTCGCACAAGTGAGCAATACTGTAAGTGTTTCCTTACCTTTCTCTTCTTCTCATTTACACACAAATAGTTGAGGCTTATTATCATACCTTGTGCATCCTTGACCGAAGATATATTAACAACGCTTCTCGGTTCTTTTGGTTCCTGCACAAAGACAACAACGATAACCGCCCTAGTTTTCGTATCCAACGGCCGCAGCATCACATTGCTGCAGTCGTGTCTGTTCTTTCTGTCCGCGGTCACGCCTCCTTTTTGCCGCGGAAGCGTCTTCATATTGCACGGTTGCGCCCCTATTCTTCCCGCGGTCGCGTGGTCCCCCTAAAACTTGCAAAGTGACGAACATCCAACTTTGGAGTCAGATCTAGGTATGTTAGACTCATGTATTTTGGCAAAAGTTTGATATGTTGTAGTTGGAATACTATTGTTGAACATATCAGAATTTGAGGGAGTTCCATATATTGGTTTAAAAGTTATGTTCTTTCAATGTTAAGGCCTTAAGATGTTTTAGGGATTATGCTGAAATACTCTAAGTGTAGAAAAATTGTTTGTGATACAGTTTTTGGACCCATTTATGAAGGGGTTAGATTCTTCATATGGATATGAGATTTTGATAGGTATTGGACAAATTTTGGGATCGATCCAATGGTTAGATTTAGACTTGTGATGTCCTAAAGTAGGGGGCAAGCTTAGTTTGTAAGTGAAAGGATTTGACTAAGTGTGTAAGTTATATTATTAGAGACAATGATGGGTTCTTGAGTAGATCTTGAGGATTTTAATATTCTTTTAGAGTTTGACATCATATCCTGGATATTAAAAGAGGTTTATGTACCTTCATAGAACCTTTAGATTTTCCGGATTCTAGGGGTAAAATCGTCTTTTATAGAAAAGAGTCGGTTTACTACGTTTTCCGGATAGTAGTTGTTAACCTAGAATCGCCTTTTATAGAAAATCGTCTTTTATAGAAAATCGTCTTTTATAGAAAATAGTCCTTTTATGATCAGACAATTGAGATCATATTTATACAAGTTTGAGTGATATCGTTATGTGGACTTGACTTGATACAGGTAAGTTCTTTGAGCTTACATAACTAGATTTCGGTGTATTAGTATGAACTTGGATAGTGGTGTGTGCACTGTATGCTTATTAATCTTAACTTGAGTAGAACGACGTTGTTGTTATTTGATACCCAAGTGTATGTATAACGGGTTGTGGCATCACTGTCCAACTCTGACATGAGACTAGGAGGTTCTTTGCGGCTAGCCCATACAGGTATACAGTAGGTGCATCGGATCCATTCTTGTTTGTATACGGGGACAGAGGCAAGGGTCGGGAGATCCTTATGCCACACAATAAGTTGAACTAGAAGCGAATAACTTAATACAAGATAACAGTTGGACTTCTGTGGAAGCATGTTGTGTGTTTAATTCAGTATTGATGTGTGAGTGTGCTATTGTAGAACCTCTAATATTAGTATGTTAGCTAACGGATTTATCCGATGTTGTAAATATACTACCAGATAGGGTAGTTGTAGAGTGATCCGGACGGGAGTGGTTATTCGGGTTTTCCGTACATTATAGGACGGGATTTGGATTTTCTATCATTTCAGTCTTCTTCTTTTGCATTGGGAGTCTTTGGGTTATCGTACTGATGTAGTACCTAGCTGTCAATCTTTTCTTTTAGACCATGAGATTATTGCATATTATTTCTATTCGGCTTTCCTTTATTTGTGTCTTGTTGTAAGATCCGGTGAAATTGTTATCAAGCTAGGGTCAGGACCCATTGTGAATTCCTAATCCATAACATCCCAAGTTTTGAGAATTTTGGGTGTTACAACAAAAATCTATCAAGAAAGCTATTGCAAGTCAAGCAATGGAAAGCCAAAACAACCAACTCTCAGTTGCTGATCCGCAAGGTGAAAGTGTTAGGCTTAATGCCGCACTCGCTATTGAAAGGGCTTGTCACCCTCAAACGCTAGACGTTAGGATGAATCCAAGATAAAAGGTGTCACACCATGAATTTTGTGTTCCCTGCTCTTAGAGGTCGAGACTTCAACCTCAGAACGGACACCAATTGGTTGATCCAAAATAATCAATTCTCAAGAATGTTGAACGAGAACCCGGATCAACATTAGCGGAATTTTGAGAACATTGTGAATACCTTGAATAATGAGAACATTAATCCCGGTTCCTTGAGAATGAAGGCGTTTTTTTCTTTGACGGGAAAGGCTGCAAACTGGCTACAAAATCACCCTAGGTACTTTTTCTACTTGGGAAGTATTAACAACTTTCTTGAGCAAGTATTTTCCTCCCCACAATGTTGTTTAGATTAAGGAGAATATTTCCCACTTTGACATAGAAGATGGAGAGAACATCCATTCTAGATGGAAAAGATTCAATTAATTGTTTTATTCATGACATCAACATGGATTTGAGAAGGGAGCACTTCTTGAATATTTTTATAGTGTATTAAATGATAGTACAAGGAATTTGGTGGACAACGCAACTTCCCATCATTCACAACGATGAATGAAGATGAAGCATGAGACTACCTTGTAATTATTGTTAAACATAGAAAGGAATTACGCCAAGAAACGCAACAAGACATGAACTGTCTACAATATCAAGCATGATGACATAGCTGACAAGTTATTTGAGAATGCGCAAGCCCTGATGAAGCTTGTTGATGGTAATTTCACTTCCTCAATTGTTAATTTAGATAATAATGTAAATTGTCAATTTTGCAAGGGCACCGGTCATGAGATAGAAGACTGTTCAATCTTCAATGAACGGAAGCCTTGGATAAAATCAACTATCTGGGAAATCAAAGAGAATATCAAAGGGACAATGTATACGCAAGACCTCATTTTGCATAATTTCAAAGAAGAAATTTTCTACCCAAATATTTCATCCCTGATCAAGCTCAAGTTCTTGCACAAGTTATAGTACTAACAACGCTAATGGATAACAAGAACTTGATGGATCAATGGAGACATCAAGAACTCGATCATGAGTATGGAGAAAATTTTCAGAAGGATGAAAACCACTCTTGATGTGCCTAGCAGAGGACATAAGATGTTGGAAGCTCAAGTTTCCCGATTCAGACAATAACTCAAGAAAACTCGATGAAAACTCCCTACAACCACAAAATCCAATTCTAGAGGTATTTGTGCCATCACACTAAGAAGCGGAGAAGAAATTGTTGATCCCGTAACCACTGATACAACTACGAAGAATTGTTGAGGAGAAAACTGCTCTTGTGGAGGTATTTGTTTCTACACATCCCAAACTATACAAACCTCCTCTTCCTATTCCTCATGCGCATAATATGAAGAAGTTAGATGATGATTTTAGAAAGCGCATGAACAAGCTTTACTTGGAGATTCTGCTTGTCGAGGCATTGAAACAAATGCCTAAGTACTCAAAGCTTATGAAGGAATTGTTATCTAACAAGAAGCTTTGAAATTATGAAGGCTTCATTGACATCACCAAGGAGAGAAACACCATGCTCAACACAAAGAGGTCACCCAAGAAGGGAGATCTAGGAAGCTTTGACATCCCATTGACCTTCGATGGACGGTAGCATTCTTGTTTATGTAATTTAGGAGATAGTTCGAATATTATCTCACTAAAGATGTGTAAGGATCTAGAAGTACGAGAAATATCCCCGGTGAAATTCACCTTGACTTTGACCGACAAGTCTGTTATTAGACTTGTTGGCATGCTTGAGAACATCGTTGTCAGGATTGACAAGCCCGATATGCTTGTAGATTTTGTGGTTGTAATGTTGATACAAGTACTAACGTCATTGTGATCATCGGACGCCCCTTCCTTTCTAATGTTGGAGCTCTCATTGATGACCGAGAGGGATTCATCATCTTTTGATTTGATGAAGAAACAATGAAGTTTACTCTTCTCAACATCCCTACACGTTCCCTACTTGACGATGATATTTGTGTTATAACAAACATTGTTAAGAATGATGAATGTATGGTCATTGAGGACATCCCCTCTTTAGATATTTTTACTTGTAGGAAACCATATAGGTAATTGTCACTGAATTAATGATGGTAGGTGTGCTAAGAGAGCAGTGGGAGATGAGAACCACAATTTCTGAGCTCAAAGAAACTGTGAAAGATCTTGTGGAAAGTAACTTCACATTGGAACGAGAACTTGGAGAACTTCATGATAACCATAGATTCCTGGAAATTTAAGTTGTTGAGTTAGAAGACATCCATCAAGAGCTTATTGGACACCTAGAACACATGGATATTATGCTGGAAGATGTTATTGAGAAGTTGGATGCTCTAGAGTCCGTCCTTGAAAAAATATGAAGAAGGGTTGAAACCATCCCCTTACGCCCACCTTACGACCAACTTACGGGCAAGCTTACGGATGTAAGGAGGTCGTATCATTTCCAGCCAAAAATTCTTTTGAAATTAATTCGAAAAGTCGTAGCTAGAGTTTTAATTCAAGCCACCACCTTACGGCCACATTGCGCCCTCTTACGGTCAACCTTACGTTGTAAGACCTACCCCTTGGCCGTAGAGAACGTTGTTTCCAAAACCAGCAAGCCAAAAAGATCAAAGTGTTACGATTCATGAAGAAGTAAATATTGATTGCTATTGAGAAGTTGGGTGTTCCCATGAAGTGAAAAAGTGGATTCAAGAAACAAATGCGCGAGTTTAAAAGCATTTTTCCATTATTGAAGATATTTTCATGTTTTGTGGAGATGACAAAAAATTTTCGCCAAATATGCAGCAACAAATAAATAGTGATTGCCTCAAAAGTGAAGAAAAAACTTATTCTTGAAAGAGAAATTAAGTGTTAAAAAGATCAAAGTGTTATGATTCATGAAGAAGTACAAATTATAAAGAATAGTGTGAAGTGTCAATGCATTGAAGGTGTTTCGAGTTATAAAGATTTGATACCCATATATTATTTGTCATTTTGACCTACTCTTTTGGTCTACCAATATCACTTTTTCATGCCTCATATCTTTGTTACACCTTTATAAAAGTCTTCGTGATATTTATCTTGTATTTTGTTTCACTTGACATGTATTGGAGTTTGAGAACGTCTTGACTAGCCTATGGTAAAAGTCCTCATGATATCTATCTTGTATCTCTATTACACCTTTATAAAAGTCCTCGTGATATTAATCATATATATATATATATATATATATATGCATGTGTATGTGTGTGCATATATTATATGTATGTTTAATTAAATTAAATTAGATCAATATGTGCATGTATAAGTTGTAAGCAAATGAACATTATCAATTCATTACTTTGTCTAAATAAAATATTTTTACCATGTAATATATTGTCAAATATTAATACAAAATTGCAACATAAACTTTTTTCCTCTTTCCTAAAATAAATATATTTCACCTTACTAAAGATATATTGTATTGATATGAGGATGTTAAGTTATACTAATACTTTTTTATATTATAATAAATGGTTACTTTAACAAAAAAATAAATAATTGAGGATGTTAAACAAATATCTTTCATCCTTTCACTGTGTGTATTTTATACTACATAGTACTAACTATGTATAATTTGTAAACAAATGAACATTATCAATTGATTATTTTGCCTAAGTTAAAGATATTTACCATGTAATATATTGTCGAGTATAAATATTAGTACAAAATTACACATAGAACTTTTTTCTCTCTCAAAAAACAAATACATCTAATATTGTATAACTTTTTTTAAATACCCGAATATCCAGGAATGTTGAGTGATCCGGAACTATCTAGGTATATCCGAATAGTTATGTTTGAGAAATACTATCCGGATAGTATGTTTGAAAAAAATGCTAATGATGTGAATAATAATATGTCATTTACTGATCTTCACGTGGTATTTTTTTAGAGAATTGTTGTGTGGTTTATACAAATAAAAAAGTATAACTTGTTATATTTTATTTAAATAATGTTTAACGACACTAATAAAAATACTCTTAATTTTAACACTTTTTGTTTTAAGATTTTTGGGAAGGAATCAAATCTAATTAACTTAACTTATGTAGTTTGAAAGACTAGAAAAAAAGCTCAACAATGATGCTCTTCGCCCATCAGTTTTCATAACTTTTAATTTTTTTGATGGCAGTATTGTCGTGTGTCGACTCAACAAGCAATCAGAGTTGTCCGATACCTCAAATTTCTTGTTAATTACAAAAAAAAAACAACAAAAGAATATTGAACATCTGATAGCATGAATTATTGTCTATATTTTGGGGCCTGTTTAGACGTTTTTTCTTCAATAATCTGCATGTTTGGATGTATATTATGTGATTATAGTGTCGTTTCATCTACCTTTGCGGGAATCGAGGTCTACACCAAGTTTCGTTGTAATTGTAGGTAAAATGGCACATTTTGCATCAAAATGGAGCTAAAGGAGCTAAGGAGTCATTGGAGCTACATTCAGGAGCTTAAGGAAGAATCCAGGAATCATGGAAATGGATTAAAGATTCACTTTGAACCAGATTTGAGAGATTTCACATTCAGTTTAGAGTCACCTTGGTCAGCTACAGTATCATCTCGACCGAGGTGATCCAGAGGAGCTGCTCAACCGAGGCGAACACCTTGGACGCGGCGAAATATATTTTATTCTTGGCTGAGATCTTTTATTTTTGGCAAGAGGATCTTATATTTTTAGGCTGGATTCTTGGAAGGAAGAAGATAATTCAGCTCATATATTTTACCTATATTATGGGAAAATATCTTTCTAAGATCTTTTATCTTTGCGAGGCAATTTTCCTATAAAAAGGGTCGGATTTTCCACAAATCCGGCACCCGCTATACCCGCTAGCATCCGCTTACGGCTGGAAAACATCCACTACAGCTGGGAGATTTGAAGAACCTTTTTGAAGGTTGAAGGAAGGAAGTTGATAGCTTTTATAGCTTTTGTGAAGGGTTTTGTAAGATACTCTTAGATTCCCTTCTTGTTGATTGTCTTGTTGGATTGTGATCCAAGGAACGCTGATTTGTTTATTTGATTCAGTTATTGAAGCCTTGTTCTTAAGGTTTTTGTGTTCAAATATTCATTCTCTTCCCATATATTTGATTATTGCTTTCATGATGATGAGTGGCTAATTTCTTTGTGTGATTCTAGGGTGATTGGATGAAGGTTGTGGGAAAAACAATGATAGAACAATCTTAAATCCCAGTAGGACCCTGAAAGCTCGAGTCTTTGTCCTTAACCCTAGAACATCTCGTTCAGTCGATGAACATCTCGGCCGGGGTGGAATTCGTCTGACTGAGGTGACCTTTCTGACCCGAACTGAGAGTTAAGTGTTAGAGTTTGCCAAATCCTATTCTTATTACACCTTTCCTGGTTCAATGCAAGCTTAGGATGAGACTTACCCGGTAATTCCTTTGTTTGTTTACCAAAGATCATAAGTATAGGTAATAAAGGTTTATCCTTTATTGGGGTTTGAGTGTGCTTTCATTCCATCTTTGTGAGTTAGCCTGAGACTTACCCGGTAAAGGTTGATTCTATTCCCTTAGTTGGAGTGTTAGTTTGAGGTTATAGTTTTTTTCCTTAATTCCTTGAGACTTACCCGGTAATAGGAGTTACGTTTTGGGATTAGTGAGTAGTGAGACTTACCCCGTGATCTATTCACACTTTAGAAACACCTTCCCTTTGCAAAATCTTAGCTTTGTCCGCTTATCTTTAGATCTTGAGTTGGAACCACAACTAGATGCTTTAATCCCTAGAATTGCATATTTCCTTAATTGACTTTTTATCATCTTTGATTGTTTTAATCACTTTGTGGTTGGTAATTACATTGACTACCTACACCTGCTTTGTTTCACTAAGTCCCTGTGATCGACCCCTGGAATTTTTTGCTTTTTACTACGATTGACCCGTACACTGCGGGTTCGCATCCTTGTTTTAAGCTTACATCTAGGGTTATAAATTTAAAGCTTGCACACACTGTTTGGAGCGAACAAGTTTTTGGCGCCGTTGCCGGGGACTTGGTCTAGACCGAGCCGGTTGCGGTTGGCTTTTGGGGCACTTGCCCCTGTTTCTACTAACCACTCTACTTGAGTGACTTTCGCAGGTTCATTTTCTAAGGTTTATGCGAAGAACCCGCGCTGGGAAGGAAATCGTTCCTTACGATCCCGAACCAGAAAAGACATACAAAAGACGCTTTAAAGAAGCGAAGATGGCCAACCAAGACAATCGCGATCTTGAGGCCGAATTGAAGGAGGCGTTGGAATAACTGCGCCTCAGTAAAGAAGAGCTGAGACTGGAAAGGGAAGAAACTCGCACAAGGACTGAGGCGATCGAAGCAGATATGGCTGCTTTAAGAGACCAGTATCTACCTCGACCGAACCCAAATCCTCGACCGAGGCAAGATCCTGCTCCAGATCCTCAACCGAGGCAGAATCCAGTACCTGATGCCCCGGCCGAGATACTTCCACCTCGGATGCTAGTCCGAGATGCTTTTTGCAGGTATTCCACAAACCCTAGGGCAGAGGATGGACCCTAACCAACAACTGAGGCGTCCAAGAGTCAACCTAGGTGATCCAGCGGACCATGATTATGAGCTTCAACTGCAAGTTCTTTCCATGATTCGCCAATGCCAGTTTGGAGGGCTAGAGAGGGAATCTCCACATCAACATCTACAAAACTATGAGATCTTGATGGAGACCTTGAAACCTTCAAGAATAGAAAACAACAACTACAAGCTAAGGCCTTTCTACTTCTCTTTGAAAGATAGAGCACTTACTTGGTATCAATCTCTTCCTCCAGGAAAAATCAATACTTGGGAAGAGATGACGACGGAGTTCTTGACTAAATTCTTTCCCCCCTCTAAAACTGCTGAAATGAGAGGGAAGATTAATGCATTCATCATGAAGGACAAGGAGAGCTTGTCCAAGTCATGGGAGAGATTTAAAGACATTCTTTTGGATTGCCCACATTATGGGATTCCAAAGATAGAGTTGTTGGAGATATACTTCAATGGACTGGACGGAAACACCCAGTTCAACCTTCAACTACTATCCGCCGGCACATTCATGGACATGCCGATTGAGGAAGCTTGGGATTTCATAGAGAAGCAAGCTTTGCACATGGAGAAATACTCCTACCAAGGAGCTGAAGGTGGAGTTAAAAGAGTCAACTTTCAAGATGTTCCACCTAACAATGATCAGCTCACTTCTTTGAAGAATGATGTGAAACAATTGAAGGAACTTCTAGTTGCTCAAACCAAGAAGGAAGATCAAGGATCAAGGAACAACAATAGTTACCGGAACAATAACAACGGTTCCCGGAACAACAACTACAACAACAATAGAGGATCCAACAGCAATAATTGGAGAGCAAACAACCAAAATTCGGGTAACCCTTACTCTAACTCCAATTCGAGTGACTCCTCTAATCCTTTCCTCTCTTCTTCTTCTTCTTCTTCTTCTTCTTCTCCATTGAAGAGCCAGGAGCAAGGATCGAGTTCGTCCCAGCCGGAAAAGAAAGATGCGGTGCTGGAGGCCATCTTGATCAAGCTCAACTCTATGGAGACCTCCATGACTTCATTTTCGAAGGCACAAAAAGCCTTAGAACAACAATTCTTTAACAAGGCGAATGAAGCGCCAAGAGATCCAAGAAAGCTTCCAGTAAGAACATAAAGCAACCCTAAAGGACAATCATGGCAATAACGACGAGAAGTGGACTGAAAACTGCATATCCAGTGCCTCGGTCGATGCCAGCACAAACGAAGACCACCTCGGTCCAGGTACAGTCAAAGAACACTTCGGCCGAGGTGCCAACCGAGGTAGAGCCACAGAAAGCGGAGGAGAAAACTGAAGTTTATATTCCACCTCCTGCATATAAACCACCACTTCCATTCCCCCAGTCAAGGGCCATAGCACATCTAGACAAGAATTTTGATAAGTTCCTTGACTTGATGAATAAACTACACATTAATATCCCTTTCCTTGATGCTATTCTAGGGATGCCCGCCTATGGGAAGTTCTTGAAAGAGATTCTATCAAGGAAGAGGAAGTTGGAAGACTTTGGTGAAGTGAGGATGACATCTAAATCTTCGGAGCTTATTCAAATCATGAAGGAGAAGATGCCACCCAAGTTGAGAGATCCCGGCTCATTTTGCATTCCCATTCAAGTTGGGGATGTCACTTGTGAAGCCTTATGTGATCTAGGAGCCAGCGTGAGCATCATCCCACTGGAGCTATGTGTTAAGATCGGACTTGGAGAGCCCAAGCCGGTGAAGATACGGTTATAGATGGCGGACCGCTCCATTACCCATCCCGTGGGCATTTTGGAAGACGTCCCGGTCAAGTTAGGTAACTTCTATTTACCTATAGACTTTTTTGTACTTGACATTCCCGCAGATTATCCCGTTCCTATCATTCTCGGGAGACCATTTCTAGCAACTTCGGGTTGCAATGTGGATTGTAAGAACGCCAAGTTAAAATTCAACATTGGCGGAGATGAAGTGGAGTTTGCATTACTTGCGGCTATGAAGGGAGAGTAGCTAGGAGATGATATCTTCAACATCTATGATGAAGAAGAATCAAGAGAATTGGTGAGCTCTATCCTTATTAAAGATCCACTTGAAAAAGTTATTAGTTTTAGCTTAATAGATGAAGGTATAGATGCTTCTTGTGATGCAGATATACGGAGCTTAAAGGCGCCGGAAGAAGATCCAAGAGCTAAAACTGAAAGACTAATCCAGGAGAAGAAGATCTCCAATTTCGGTTCCAGTTGCAGTACCTCGACCGAGGCACTTCCTGGACCAAGCGAGGAAATACCACCTGGATTGACGTACGCTCAAAGGAAGAAATTCTTCAAGGATGTACGCCATTACTACTAGGATGAACCGCTGCTATTCAAGCGAGGGCCGGATGGGATGCTTCGAAGATGCATTCCAGAAGATGAAGTTAATAGCGTCATATGGCATTGTCACTCACTCCCTTGTGGAGGGCATGCTAGCGCCAACAAGACATGCGCTAAGGTATTACGGTCCGGTTTCTTTTGGCTCACATTATTTAAGGATGTGCAAACGTTTGTTGTCTCTTGTGATGCATGCCAAAGAACAGGGAACTTATCTAGAAGGAATGAGATGCCACTCAATAACATACAGGAGGTTGAGATCTTTGATGTATGGGGAGTAGATTTCATGGGACCTTTCCCATCATTCGGAGGAAACCTCTACATTCTCCTAGCTGTCGACTACGTCTCTAGATGGGTTGAATCCATTGCCTCGCCCACTAATGACATCATGGTGGTTGTGAAGTTCTTTAACAAGACTATCTTTCCACGTTTTGGGACTTCACGCATCATCATTAGTGATGGAGGGACGCATTTCATCAACCGGAAGTTTAAGGCACTTTTATCAAAGTATGGGGTAACCCACAAGGTAGAAACCCCTTATCACCCTCAAACTAGTGGACAGGTCGAGATCTCAAATAGAGAAATTAAAGCAATCTTGGAGATGACCGTCTCTAGGACCAGGAAAGATTGGTCCATGAAGTTGGACGACGCTCTTTGGGCTTACAGGACCGCATTCAAGACTCTCATTGGTACCACCCCTTATAATTTGGTATATGGGAAGTCTTGCTATTTGCCTGTTGAGTTAGAACACAAGGCGTATTGGGCGATCAAATGGTTGAACTTCGACATCAAGGAAGCCGGTGAGAAGCGGCTATTGGATATCAATGAGTTGAAGGAGCTGCGTTTGAACGCTTATGAGAACGCCAAAATCTATAAAGAAAGGACGAAGAAATGGCATGACAAGCGTATCATTCTTAAGGAGCTTAAAGAAGGAGACTTAGTTCTACTCTTCAACTCCCGCCTCCGCCTCTTTTCAGTTAAGTTGAAATCTAGATGGACCGGACCTTATGTTGTGAAATATGTTTTCCCTTATGGTGCAGTTGAGATTTGGGGAGAAACGAGTGGAAGCTTCAAGGTCAATGGTCATAAACTTAAGAAATACAAACCGGAAGTTCCGGTTGAGGAGGTTGCACCACTATACCTTGTTTGAGAGATGCCGTACGGTCCAACTAGCGACCTTAAATCAAGCGCTTCTTGGGAGGCAACCCAAGGTATTGCTTTCTTTTCCCTTTTTCTAGTCTAGCTTTAGATAGTTTGCTTTTACTTTGCTTTGTTTTGTTTTTGACGTCTTAGACAGACAATAGGTGACATCTAAGGAAGGAATACAACCCAGGAGCAAAACTGGAAGGACAGAAGTTCGAGAATTTGAGAAGACGAAGTTTGACTGAGACACATCTTGGTTGCTGTTACAACACCTCGACCGAGATGATTCTTGAGCAACCGAGGCGACTAGGTTTCTGAAGATCCACCTCGGTCCGTACCACCTCGGTCCAGTCGAGACCATCTCGACCGAGGTGACAGCAGTTCCGGAAAAGGGCATAAAAGGGGGCTGAGATTTCTCTCTCCTCCCTTTACCCCCTTCTCGACCGAAACGGCAGATTCACCTCGTTTCTTCGTTCCTCGCTCGTTTTCGACGATTCTCACTTCCAAATTGCAAGGAAAGGGTAGAGGATCAAATTGCAAGCGCCAATCTGCAGAGAAAACGCACAAAATCGGCCAAATCTGGGTAAAATTCGAGAAAACCCTAACCTCCTCTTCCTCACTAATTTCTTTCGATTTGGGCTTTGGTTGCCTCTGCATTCTGCTGAAAAAGGATTAAGTACCCCATAGGAACCTTTGGTAGTGATATTGAGGGAAAAGAACTGGATTTTTGAGAGTTGCGATCGAACAGCGCTTCGCCTCGGTCCAGTCGGCCTGTGCCTCGGCCGAGGTGTTCTTGAGACTTGTCAGAGAGACCGAGGTGGTCTGACAAATTGCAGAAAATGAGTTCTAACAGGCAGTTAGTGTTGAGAGAAGATCTTCTCCCTCTCCTTCTTCTTCTTCACGCCGTTCTAGACCGGTGATCCATGAGCGTCACCAGGTCGACTATGACCGCATAGCGGCCCGTCTAGTGGTTGCACCACGCTTCCTGGACATATCTGCTTTCGACTGCCTCTATGTTGATGATGATTTGAGGCAGATGATCTCTATGGTGGGCTTAGAGCAGTTCACTGAGATCCGAGCTCCGGCCTACCTAGAGCCGACCTTGGAGTTTGTCAGCTTCGTCACCTACTTGCCCACCGAGCGCGCCATAAAGTACCGGTTGATGAACCGGAACTACCTAGTTCCTTTGGACCACTGGAGGGACATCTTTGGCTTCCCAGCCCCCACAGTTGCTGACTTTCCTTCTCGAGCTGTAGCTCGAGAGTTCTGGGGCTAGATAGCTCACGTGGTTGAGCACGTTAACAGATGGAGACTTGGAGATTCCAGGGAGAGGATTATATTCCATCTGGCTTTTAGACTTGCTCATCGGATCTTCAGCGAGACACTTCTGGCGCGTACTGAGAAGCCCTAGAAGATCAGACAAGGTGAGCTTCTGAGTCTATACTGCATGGTGACCGGAGGAGTTCCGGACTTTGGGATGATGCTGGCGGAGGATCTGCACAAGATCAAGGCGAAAGCCAAGGGAGACATCTGCTGTGGAGGTATAGTGACTCATATTGCGAGTTACATGGACCTTGATCTGAGTGCATGCACTATGGTGGCGGCTGCCAAGCCGCTTGGGCTTCAGGAGATGATCACACGGAGGATACTGGTTCCTCGCGGTCTTACTACGCTGTATGTGGCGATGCCCTGGGAGTAGACTGCACCCCAGGGTATTAGGTGGTCAGCTCAGTTCTCCGTGTATGATCCGCATTACTGGCAGACTGCATGGATTCCGCTGATGGAGGACGCCAGAGAGGCAGCAGCAGCAACTCAGGGGCCGGCTGAGGAGGATGAAGTTGAGGAGGATGAGGACGATGATGAGGAGGATGGCGGTGCTGCCATGGATACAGGCACATATATAGTTGGGACTAGTGCGCCGGTCATTGATTTAGATGACGACGAGACTGAGGAGGAGCTAGCTGCAGCACCAGCACGTCCCGCTAGACGTAGGGTACGTAGGTAGAGGGATCCAGTTGCTCACCGTCGGATCGATGATCTGACGGATCAGATGATAGATTCCTACGCTGCCCTGTCCTTGGATATCAGAGAGATGCAGAAGAGACTACACTACCAGCACACGATGGCTGAGATTCAGTTTCGGCATATCATAGGCTATCCTTTCGACCCATCTTAGTACCCGTACGTGCCACCACCACCACCACCGGATCGGGATTATTGAGAGCTTGCAGGATTTTCTCTATTTATTTATTATGCAGCTCAACTTTATCCGGTGAGTACTTTGTTTCTTTAGACTTATTTTGACCCATTGGGACAATGTGTCCCAAGTATGGGGTATTTGGATGTATTATTTGACTTATGTGGATGTATGACTCGACTCTATTTGGATATTATTGTCTTATTTATGCTCTATGTGCTTATTTGAGATTACATGCATGCATACAAGTTATTTAATCGAGAAAAACGTCAAAAACTGGTTTGAAATTTTTTTTTTATGACCTCGACCGAAGTGATTCTGACCAATCGAGGTACTTCACCTCGGTTGACTTAGAACATCTCGACGGAGGTAGTTTAACTGGAACAGTTTTCGAAATGATTTTTGTGCTTCTTATTTGGATATGACATCAGTGATGACTTTGTTTGCTGACTGGTTTTGAAATCTTTTTATGTTTGAAAGGTTTTATGATATGTTTAAGTTGCTAAATGCTTTGTTTGAAATTTTGGCATGTTTAATACTTTGTTTTTTATCAAAATTATGTTGAATTTGAAGGTTGACACCACATGATGAGTTCTCTCACTTTCTTCCTGGGAAGACCAAGACAATTCATTCTCTTCTCTTCTTCTTGATCATGCTTAGCCCCTCATATATGTATTTGCCTCCCTTTATTTATCCAGAAATTTGGAAGCAAGCAAGTGAAATGCAAGTGAAAGAAAAGTTGAGATGTTGGCTGAAAGTTAGAAAGAAACAAATAGGTTTGGAGAAGTCAAACATGATGATGAGTAACTCGGCACCATTCACATAGCCGGGTGTTTGTGTCTTGCCAAAGTCGGATTGAGCGATATTCCTAACGGGTCATGGTATGTGCATCAAGGGTTTGAGGCATCTCGAGAAATTGATGATTGTTGATTTCCTAGGCTTCGGTTATTGTGCACCTCTGTCCATGCATCCCAAAAAGTAAAGTAAAAAAGTAAAAATAAGCAAAGCTTATTGGTGGAAGATGTTGAAGTTCAAAAGGAAGTGAAGTAAAGATCCCTTTTTCCGGATTCTAGCACCACATTCCCTATATACATCCCACCCTCACACGTTTCTTGACCTTCTCTTGAAAAGACCTTGAGACCTCGAGCTTGTTGATTGACTTAGTGGTTTAAACTGGATTATACATGATTAATTTCGATAATTATGATTTATTATGCATTCTATGATTTTATGCAAAGATGAACAACTTTCTTATATTTATAAAATGTTTTGATCATATTTTGATTTTAAACTCCATGAAGCATTCTCTTAGAGTGATCTATGATTATAGCACACCATTAAAATGTTTTGAAAGACTTTTTCATTGATCTTTATGACTAATAATCCATTCTATCTTGTATTTTATATTCGGAACTTGCTTGGGGATAAGCAAGAGCTAAGTATGGGGTATTTTGATAGCATGAATTATTGTCTATATTTTGGGGTCTGTTTAGACGTTTTATCTTCAATAATCTGCATGTTTGGATGTATATTATGTGATTATATTGTCGTTTCATCTACCTTTGCGGGAATCGAGGTCTACACCAAGTTTCGTTGTAATCGTAGGTAAAATGGCACGTTTTGCATCAAAATGGAGCTAAAGGAGCTAAGGAGTCATTGGAGCTACATTTAGGAGCTTAAGGAAGAATCCAGGAATCATGGAAATGGATTAAAGATTCACTTTGAACCAGATTTGAGAGATTTCACATTCAGTTTAGAGTCACCTCGGTCAGCTACAGTATCATCTCGACCGAGGTGATCCAGAGGAGCTGCTCGACCGAGGCGAACACCTTGGACGCGGCGAGATATATTTTATTCTTGACTGAGATCTTTTATTTTTGGCAAGCGGATCTTATATTTTTAGGCTGGATTCCTGGAAGGAAGAAGATAATTCAGCTCATATATTTTACCTATTTTATGGGAAAATATCTTTCTAAAATCTTTTATCTTTGGAAGGCAATTTTCCTATAAAAAGGGTCGGATTTTCCACAAATCCGGCACCCGCTATACCCGCTAGCATCCGCTTACGGCTGGAAAACATCCACTACAGTTGGGAGATTTGAAGAACCTTTTTGAAGGTTGAAGGAAGATTGAAGGAAGATTGAAGGAAGGAAGTTGATAGCTTTTATAGCTTTTGTGAAGGGTTTTGTAAGATTATTTTAGATTCCCTTCTTGTTGATTGTCTTGTTGGATTGTGATCCAAGGAACGCTGATTTGTTTATTTGATTCAGTTATTGAAGCCTTGTTCTTAAGATTTTTGTGTTCAAATATTCATTCTCTTCCCATATATTTGATTATTGCTTTCATGATGATGAGTGGCTAATTTCTTTGTGCGATTCTAGGGTGATTGGCTGAAGGTTGTGGGAAAAACAATGATAGAACAATCTTAAATCCCAGTAGGACCCTGAAAGCTCGAGTCTTTATCCTTAACCCTAGAACATCTCGTTCAGTCGATGAACATCTCGGCCGGGGTGGAATTCGTCTGACCGAGGTGACCTTTTTGACCCGAACTGAGAGTTAAGTGTTAGAGTTTGCCAAATCCTATTCTTATTACACCTTTCCTGGTTCAATGCAAGCTTAGGATGAGACTTACCCGGTAATTCCTTTGTTTGTTTACCAAA
The DNA here is from genome assembly GCA_033239125.1 of Fagopyrum homotropicum. Taxonomy (NCBI): domain Eukaryota; kingdom Viridiplantae; phylum Streptophyta; class Magnoliopsida; order Caryophyllales; family Polygonaceae; genus Fagopyrum; species Fagopyrum homotropicum. The sequence goes on along the minus strand of BSWB01000001.1, from coordinate 135,908,773 downwards.
TATCATAAGTATAGATAATAAAGGTTTATCCTTTATTGGGGTTTGAGTGTGCTTTCATTCCATCTTTGTGAGTTAGCCTGAGACTTACCCGGTAAAGGTTGATTTTATTCCCTTAGTTGGAGTGTTAGTTTGAGGTTATAGTTCTTTTTCTTAATTCCTTGAGACTTACCCGGTAATAGGAGTTACGGTTTGGGATTAGTGAGTAGTGAGACTTACCCGGTGATCTATTCACACTTTAGAAACACCTTCCCTTTGCAAAATCTCAGCTTTGTCCGCTTATCTTTAGATCTTGAGTTGGAACCACAACTAGATGCTTTAATCCCTAGAATTGCATATTTCCTTAATTGACTTTTTTATCATCTTTGATTGTTTTAATCGCTTTTGTGGTTGGTAATTACATTGACTACCTACACCTGCTTTGTTTTACTAAGTCCCTGTGATCGACTCCTGAAATTTCTTGCTTTTTACTACGATTGACCCGTACACTGCGGGTTCGCATCCTTGTTTTAAGCTTACATCTAGGGTTATAAATTTAAAGCTTGCACACACCGTTTGTAGCGAACAACATCATATCTAAATTTCTATCAAAACGAGAAATTTTATAATAACCTACCTTATTTTTATATTGAAAATAATATAAAAAGTTTCGAATCAAATTAACAACTATCAATTCGAAACACATACGATAAAAATATACGAGTTAAATCTATAATAATCTACCCTTTTTAATTGAAAAAAATAATATAAAAAGGTTTACATCAAATTAACAAAGGTTACGATTATCAATTCTAACACATACGGTAAAAATATATAATATTGGATGAAGGAGGATTATATTTCACATAATTATTGCAGGGTGACATCCGGAAATTATGAAAAGTAGATAGGGGAAGCCGGAAGGTAAAAAACAAACAAAAAAGCATCCTCTGAAGAAGAAGAAGAAAAGGGCAAGGCAAACGCACCAACCCTTGCCTGCGCACTTAACCACTTACACACGTGATAAATGACCTCCCTTGCTTCGGGTTCGGATCCGAACCAAATACCCAAAGCTCCGAACCCGAATCAAAGGCCTTCTGCTCTTCTGTTTGTTGAAAACTTTAGGCTCTTTTTCGATCACTCTATTATCTCTCCCTCTCTCTCCCCTCATCCCTCTCTCTCTCTCCCTTCTCTGTAGCTGCCCGACTCGCTCATTTTCTCTTCACTGAACCCCACGAACTACAGCAATCTCCAGCTGCTTCCCTAACAATCGATTTCGAGCTTTGGAGGTCGTTTTTCGTCCAAAAAAGTAAGTTTTAGATGAAACCCTAATTTCCCCCTTTCTTTTGCTCTCGCATTCTCTTTCTTTCATGCTCAATTTTTTTGTCTAGCCCCTCTTTGCTGGGGCAAGTCCCATCGTAGCTTATACTGACTTTTTTTGTGCCAAATCACCCGCTTTCAGCTGTAATTTTGCGGTTATCGAACGGAAATATCGTTTTCCTGTATTTAATTATGCTTTCGTTGGAAATTGGTGTTTTAGGGATGTCTTCGGTTGGGAATTGTAGGTTTGACTGTTTAATTTGTGGATTTGTCGCGATTTGCGGTGGCATGGCTTGCCTAGTTGCGGTTTGCTTCTCTCTGTGTGATGGTTTAATTTAGGCTTCCTAGTGGTCTTTGCATGTGCTTAGATGGTTTATCGTTGTTTAATTAGTTGCCTTTTCGTATTTTGCTGGAGTGCTGTTTCTGTTGTATAGATGTGCTAGGGTTAAGATTGAGTTTCTATAAGCAAGATTTTCGTTTGAAGGCTGAACTTTCCTTTAGTCAGATTTTAATCAAGACCAGTGGTTCTCTTCTTATAAGTTCAAACAAGCTCTCAAGTCATTTATTGATTGCTGGTACTGCCTATTTCGTGAGCACGATTGTTTTTTTTTACTTTAGTAATTGATGAATCTCTTTAATTTAAGCTGGGTTAACTTTGAATTTGCCAGATGCTGTGTTTTCTTCCGCCTTTTCATCGTAAGATCTCTTAAAAGGCAAAAATAATGCTAAAAATCAACGTTTTTTTAATTTGGTAATAAGATCTTTTTGAGGTATTGTGGTAAAATCGAATCCGTTAATTACTCATCTTCGTAAAATGAAGCATAGCGTGTGTAAGGTTGAATGGAGGAATAGAATAGAAATATATCTCATTGTGAAGTGTATTGCACACGGTAGTAAATGGTGTAGTGGACCGCTTTGGAAACCTTGTGGAGAGGCAATTTTGATTATACACGCACGCTGTATGTAAGGAAAGGCCTTTCAGATTAAATGCTGTTTTACTTTTCAATGTGAAAGATGAATAAACTAAAAAGAAGGATTTTAAAAAAAAAAAGAATGACCAATTATAATCAACACAATTGATTGTGTGGTCAATTGGGTTCTACAAGAGAAAGTATCACGCCATATAGGTAATTTAATTTGTGGACGATGGTGAGGAAGAATACAACAAGCTTCGGTTGGTTCCATTTTTGGGAAATATGTTTCTATGTAAAGGTGTTCCAAATTGCTTCTGGTGTGGATTTTGTTGGGCGCACGTCTTCTTGATATTGTAGGATTTAAAGAAAAGAATGACCAATTATAATCCTAGAAGTTTTGTGGATTTTCTGGTAGACTGTTTATTCACGCATTGGTTTAGTTTAGATTGTTTAAATACCTCCTATTGTTATTTGACATCAATTCAGGTGGTAATCATGCTTGATTTTATTTCTTTTATACAAAACATCTTTCATGTGGATATTAATCATAGTGTGTTGTAATTTTAATTGGATTGGTAGAGGCTTAGAATAGGTGGGATTGCTATTTTAAACATATATCATGAACATTTAGATTTAGTGGCTGCTACATTTTCTTCAGGTCTTGCTTTTGTCTCGATCTTTGTTACCTAGTTGTATCTAGCTTCGAACAGATTGCAAAATTTTCACCGTCTTCCAAAAAATCATGAGATATATCATTCCATAGACACACTAATATGCCTGTTTTATGATGTGCTGATAAGTTGTATAATTAATTTAATTTCAGGTGTACATCTGGATTAGGATGTTGATGTTCATAGAACTTTTGAACAAGAAGTTTTTTATGTTATTTCTTTTCTAGGTAACTGTTTTTCTGCTGTCAGTACATTTCTGCTGAAGCTCTGCAAACTGGACTTTCTGGGCTTGGCAATTAAGTTGGGGACAGAACAGTTTCTTTAAAAAGGTAACTTGTTACAAGGTCAGCATCAAACAAAAGCTGGGGAGGGCTTTCAAAGTTTTAATAATATTCCGTGGACATGATAGGCAGATGATCAGGTATTTTCCATACCTTTCACACAACATCCTTGTCCTTTATATTTTCACTTCCAGGTGTTTAGGTTTACATAGCTGCTTGTTGGATGACTCTAGTATAATATATGCTGTTTGGTTTGATTTACTTACTGTTATTCAATCCTTTCAGAAATGGGCTTTTTCTGACAGGAAATGATGATGAGGCAGTAAATTTTCTCCATAGTTCATATGGGTTAAGGCATGGGTCTATAAAAGTTGATGTCAGATGGTCGTGTGCATGCAAATCAGAGTTCTCACGCAGTGGCAAATGATGTGGTGTTAGAGTGAATGCAGAACCTGCTCACCGTGTTCTCAAATCAAGAGGGATGTCCATTTTTGATAGGCAGAGGGGTGGTCCTCAACGTAGTAACACTAGCTCAGGAAGTTTTGGTACGAAAGAATCGGCTGCTAATTTTAACTTTCTTGGTGGACAGCAGCAAATGAGTGGTCAGCAACCAGGCTTGATGCAGTCACTAGCACGTCAGCAATCTGGCATTACTGATGCCCAGTTGCACCAACAACAGCAGGTGACCCTGAAACAAATGCAAGATTTACAAAGACAACAACTAGAAGTGATGCAAAGAAACACAATGAACCAGATGCCCTTATTCTCTAATCAGGCAGCTGGAAACCACACAGCTTCTTTCATTAACGGATCTCCCATGCAGGAAGCACCAAATTTTCCATGGTCATCTCAGGTTATGTCTGGCAGCCCACACTGGCTGCAGCATGGAGCTTCTCCTGCAATGCAAGGATATACTAATGGAATTATGATGCCCGCTGCACAAGGACAGTCAATACACTATATGAGTTTGAATCCACAGCAAACTCCGCCATCTTTGTATGGTGTGCCTGTCTCAAGTGCGCGATCTGAAGGTGGATTTTTGATGAATCAAGTTGACAAGACTGGTTTGCATCAAGCATCACACCAGGGTAATTTCTCTGATAATCAGCATCCTTCATTTGTTGAGCAAATGAACATGCGTGGTGGAATGACTGTACCTAGACAAGGATCAGTTAATGCAATGAGTGTGGAGAACTTCAACGAAATGAAGCAGAGATCATTTCTAGCATCAGATGGGAGACAAGACATTTCCGGTTCCCTCTCAAGGTCAGTACCTGATCAGTCTATAAATCAAGCTGCATCTTCTCAGGCTCCTGTTGCCCTGGATCCAACAGAAGAGAAAATTCTGTTTGGAGACGATGACAATATATGGGACGCATTTGGAGGGAGCCTCAGTGGAAGCACCACAGGCGCTAATCACTCAGATGGAGCTTTTCCTTCTTTGCAAAGTGGGAGTTGGAGTGCTTTAATGCAGTCGGCTGTGGCAGAATCTACTAATAGTGACACAGAGGTACAAGTAGGCGTACACAATTCTGGATCCCGGGCTGGTAAACAACAGCCTACAAAGTTCCTTGACAGTGGAGAACAGCCAGCTGGTTGGCTTGATAGGTCATCTATGGCTTCAATGAACTCAAGGCCTTCACCTGATACAAGTTTGGGTTCTGGTTCTGCTTACCATAATTCAGGACTACAAAACTCGTTGACAGATCAACGTCGAGAGACTTTTCCAAATAAGTCTACCCAGCAAGCATCAGAAGAAGGAAAGAAATGGTTAGATCGCAGTCAGCCAAAGGCATCAGTGGAAGGAAGTCAGAGTCATGAATCTAATTATGGTTTTGCAGATTTCACTAACAAGAGCACTATATCCCCTTGGAGCCATCAACAGAGAACATCTTCTTTGGAAAACAGACCTGGTGGTTTGAATTTTATTCAGTCAGTTTCTAATCATGGTGTAATGTCCAGAGATGAAGAAAAATTTCTGAGCAGTGATGGTGATGGAGGTATGAATTTGAATATAGCTGATGGTGGACGCAGAACTATGCTCAGTGTCGGTCCGGATTCAAATGTTGAAATGGGGAGACAGCATATCAGCTCAAAAGATGATATTCGCATCTCAGATAATAACCATCAGCAAGAATTCTGGAGATCTGTCAGCTCTGAAGTCAAATCTGGAGTTGAGGGTCTAGGGAAGTACCAGCAGCATCAAAATAAGGGCGTGCAACGGGTGCTCCATTCTTCTACAAATAGCTATGACCGTGGCATAAATGAAATTCCGGAGACAGGAAGCAGTGATAAGAGAGAAAATTCCAGTGATAGTTATAGCTCTAATTTATCAAATCGTGCATCATCTGGGCGAATGAGAGAAAATGTTTGGTTAGATGCTGGTGATACACATGGTATGTCTGGTGGCAAACAAAATTCATCTGGTCAGGTAAATCTTGCTCACTCCTCGATGCTACAACTGTGTAGCTCTCACTGTTAATTGATTAGATGACATGTGCATTTGTATGTACATGTATTGCATAACTTCCTTGTGGTGAATCTTGAAGTGCAAAGTATTTTCTCTAATTTGCAGGGAGATGTAAGAGTATCATATGGAATTTCACCTAGTCAGATTCACCCAGGCTATGTATCTGCAACACCGAGCTCCTTTGACAGATCTGGTGGTATTTCTACACCTAATACTCCGATAACATCAAGGTATTTACTGCTGGAATTTCGTTAGTTTCCTTCTTTTGCGATTTAGGCTAAACAGATAAGGTTTGAAATGTTGGGCTGTTATTTACCCTACATGATGAATGTTTGGGGAAACTAGCTGAACCTCTTACCTGAATCATATACTTCTTGCCTTGTCATTAACACACGATCTTACATCTTTCTGTTACCTTCCCTTCTGCAGCCAAAATATGTTGGAGCTACTGCATAAAGTTGATCAATCCAAGGATCACCCCATGATGGAAATCAGTTCCAGTGATCGCAATAGGCAATCTAGTGCAAATGAAACAGAAGCTTCTGGCAGAAATGCTGCATTCAGTCCAGCATACTCTTTTTCTTCTCAAGGTTTTGGTTTGCAGTTAGCCCCTCCTTCTCAAGGGCTTCCAACTCCAAATTTTATGGTGCCTTCCCAAAATATGTCACGTACTGCTAACTCTCCGACTTCAAGTTATGCTGCTTCTGATAAGGGAGATAAATCTCATACCTGGCTAAACCCTGCTGGTTCTGGTCAATCCTTATCTTCTGTGAACGATGCCCAACAAGTGGCAGCTCAGGCTAATAGATCTGATGTTCCTTGGCATATCCATGAATCTTTGGCACGTAACGTGCAGGGGAATTTCCCTGCATCCTTTCCTTCTCAGTCCCAGCATATGAAAAGTCTGCTTCATAACCAGCAGTTGGCCAATGCAGCACTGAAGGCGAACCAACCTGGCAATGCATCTTTTGATTGGCAGATGTCTCAAAACAAGCAGATAAATCCTGGGGTGGCACAAAGGGTAAATTCCCCTTCACCTAGCGCAGATCATTCTGAGACACAAGTTCAGTTGCAGCAGCTGGCAGCATTGGATGTATCATCTTCCTTACAGCCTTCTGTTACATCGGACATATATCAGAAGGGCAACTTGGCATCAATGATTCCTAATATGCGCACTAACATGTCCGTGCCTCAACAAGTTTTACCTAGTCAAACTCGTAATGCTGCAGAATTGGTTAAGAATCAGTTTCAGTTGAATAATATCCCAGAAACAAGTGCCTCCATCCAACAGAAGCAAGAGGGACAAGATTCAATGCACAAAGGAAATGCCTTGCTATCCCAAAATCTTCTGGGCGCAGAGGAATCAATGCACGGTAGGCATGCTGATGCTACCCAGAAAACAGCAGTAATGTTGCAGGCAAAAGAAACTTTTGCAAGTACTCCTTCTGACGCTTCAATTCAAAACTCTGCTGCTACTAAGGAAGACATTCAAGCTTTTGGTCGTTCTTTGAAGCCAAACAGCAATATGGTTGACAACTACTCTTTGTTGCATCAGATGCAAAATATGAAAGAGATGGATCCTAATATATTGCTGACAAAGAGATTCAAAGGTTCAGATAATGGCCCTGATGTCGGTGGGAATTTGGGACATCCTGCTGGCTTGAATTATGCAGACCAAAATGCATCATCAAGGAATAACTCTATTTCTTCATCCGATGCTAATATGCCAAGTTTTATACCAGCTCCTGGTAATGATCAGGAAAAACATATTCAGCAGCAAAGTGTAAAGACAGCATCTCAAGATGTTGGTCAAGGTGAAATTCAGAAGTCAAGTGGTAGCGATGTGGCAGCACCTATAGCTGAGCATCCACACAATAGTTTGCAGATGGCTCCAAGCTGGTTTAAACAGTTTGGAACTTTAAAAAATGGACAGCTGATGCCCGTGCATGATTTGCAGAGACCTCAACCGGCACAAAACAACGAGCAAATCAGCCAGTCTTTGAATATATTGTCTTCTGAACATACCTTAGGCCAGGTCAATGCTGTTGTTGAGGCTGGTCAGAAGGAAAATGTCTGGCAAAAACTACCACAGGTTCCAATTGAGCACATGTCTTCTCATCTTCCATTGGCCTCTACTCTTACTTCTATAAGGCCCAAGAAGCGAAAGCGTAACACCCTTGATCTCCTACAATGGCATAAAGAAGTGGAATTGGCTGATCAGGGCCTTCCAACCATAAGGTGGTTATTTACCGTGACCTTGATTTTCATTAGCTACTGCACTATATAATTCCGTGTTAATGAGTAGAATAGAAGCTCATCTCTCTAGAAATTTGGGTGACACTGATGTGATAATTTAGATTGTGTTTGTTGCAAAAAAAAGTAATGTATGCCTCTGTAATATTTCTCATATGCAGATCCTCAGAAGAAGACTGGGCACAATCAGCGCATCGATTGATTGAGAAGGTATGATCATGATTAAATTACTTCTATATTAATCTATGCAATTACTTTTCATAAATTCATTCTTGACATGTGTTGCTTATGCATTGCTACAGGTTGAAGATGAAACAGATGTGCACGAAGATGTGCCACCAGTGGTGAGATCTAAGAGGAGGCTTGTGTTAACGACACAGCTTATGCAGCAGATTTTTTGTCCTCCTCCTGCATCAATACTGTCACTTGATGCTACCAAGGAGTTTGAAACTGTTGCTTATTTTACTGCTCGTTCCGCACTAGCTGATGCTTGTGGTTTGATATGTCAAGCGGAGAGTGATTCTTGTATGAAACAGGACAAGGAGAAACTGTAAGATCTGCTTTTTTCTATCGTTGTCTCTTCAAGTATAAAACCCATTTGTTTTAAATGAAAGGTTAATCCTTGTTTCTTGGATAAAATTGGTTTAGCCCATCCGAGGAGCCCAAGTCCAATGATAGAACCCGCGATGAATATCTGAAGAAAGTCGTCGACCATTTCATTCATAGAGCAAAAAATCTTGATAACGATTTATCCAGGTAATAATGTGTTGGTTTTTAGGGGCCTGTTTGGTATAGGTTCGATTTTAAGATTTTAGTTTATAAGAATTTATATTTTTTATAAAATGACTTCAAAATATTTTATATTTTAATTGTCACCTGAATTCTCAAACACAACCGAACATCAGAAAAAAGATGTTTCTAGAAATCTGTTTTTAGTTTTTGTAAAGAACTGAAACCTGTACCAAACAAGCCCTTGTGTTTTGAACTGAAGATTTTTTGGAATTCCGTTTTCTGAATAAGACAGATGTTTATTTTGGTGAGCAGATTGGACAAGAGAGTCTCTGTTTTGGACTTGAGATTGGAATGCCAGGATCTAGAGAGGTTCTCTGTTATCAACCGGTTTGCGAGGTTTCACGGTAGAGGGCAAGTTGATGGTACTGATAGTTCATCATCGTCTGATGCTGGTCAGAGAGCACGACCCCAGAGATATGTCAACGCCTACACTGCTCCAAAGAATTTGCCTGATAGGGTACAGTGTCTGTCCCTTTGATTTGTGGCCTCCAACACATCAGAGCTCCACCATATTTTACCTGGAAAATCTGGATTTCTAGTTAGAAAAGTGTACGGGAAGGAGGTAAGAATATCTATTGACATAAATCTGGAGGCAAGGGGCTAGTTCTTTTCTATTGAAGCTTAGGGTTATATATTATGCTTATTTTGTCGCGTTATTTGGGGTATTTTAGAAAATTAAGATGGTTTATTGTAAATCAATCTCCTGGCAAGCAAAGCATATGGTAGCCACAATTTTTCTACAACAGATGGGGGAGTTTGAAGGAAGAAAGGAAAAATAGTGAAGATATAGCCTCGGGCAGGGCTTTTGCTTAGGAGTGTTATAAAGACAAAGTAGATAGCTTCAAAGAAGTTAACTAATATTTTGATATTTGTGTATGATTTGTTCCGTTGTGATTCCTGTCTATTTTTGGCTTTTGCATGATGAAATCATGGGGCTTTTGGATTCTGTGCTCTCAAATTGCCCCACAGCAGATCTCTCTCTACACATCAGCTGAAAAAGTGCTTTGGAGAATCAGATGACAGAAAATCTTATTTTTTGTCCTTTTATGATTTATGAATGGCCTGCTGCCTGTAGTGAAGTGGTCATGAATCATGATGTTGACACTGGACACTGATTCCCATGCATTATTTTGTACTTAGTTTATTCATCTGTTCCCTTTATCCTTTTCTTTCCAATACTTTCTTGCCTGGCTCTACTTTTATTGTTATTTAACTAAAAACATATTTTCCGTGCGAAAAAGGAATAAAAACTACATTTCCTATGGCTAAGACTCCAGCTTTTAGTATATGTGGTTTCTGTTGTCTCATGGCAGCTTGTGAACTTCACAATGACACTCATTGTCAAGGTATCTCAAGTGTCTGGTTGGGGACAACAAATGTAGTTTGCAATGCTTGCTTGCAACAAATGAAAATATATAGCATTAATGCAGAAGAGAACACTTATTGTATGTTAGTGTCCATTTAAGGCTCGTTTGGAATTGGTAAAAATCATGTTTGTTTGACGATCACAATGTAATGTTAACCCAGGAAAGTATCCATTTCTTTTTCTTTCCATTAACAATGTTCATTTTGTTTCCGTTCCACCTTTTAACCAAATAAAAAAAGGCAAAGCATAAAAAAACTCTTTATTAATACATGTAGTTGGACATTTTATATATTGATAACGTTTTATCAAGTACAAAATGTTAACTGAATATTTAAATGTTATTAATGGGTGGGTTTGTGCCAAAAGGATGGAAATGTGTAAATTATCCAAAAACAAAGAGTGCATAAAAAGTGTCAGAGCATATGAATAATCATCATGGTACGATAATATGAATAATCATTGTACGGTATCTATCAGTGGACATTTATTGCTACATTTAAGGTGATACTATATTCTTTAATCATTTTGTGGGTCTGCATCTGAGTTACGGTTTGTCGACCAACAATCTTGGAGTGACCACTTTGTGAGCATATCAATCACGTGCCCAAGCGAGGAAGATTGTGAATATCATATCACTTTCTTTCTGGTATATTATTACCCGCCAGCCCTATATATTACTATTATTCTACTCTGCCTCCAAAAAGAGTAGGAAAATAGTTGGTTTTATTTTGTCTTATAATTAACCCCTACAATTTATCTTTTTTCTTTTCCTTGTGGGAAGAAAATAGACCGATAGTATACAACCAATACCAACCTTTACCTTTGTTCATTGGTACTAAACCCTGATCCGACAGTACTTTGCTTTCTCTCCTTTGTGAAACCCAAGGGCTACGTGTAATACAACCAATCGGACAACAACTGATGCGTCGACGATGGTTCGGAAGAAAAGCAGTCCCGGACACGGTGGCGGTGGTTGCTGTCATGGTCAGAGATGCATAGGATCTGGAGATGAAAAAGTTAAATTATGGAAATTGAAAAATAGGAAATGATCCAAATACATTTTGGATTTGTCACGTTTGAATTTTTTTTTTGTATGTTTAAAAAAATTATAATATTTTAAGGATATCGATTATGCAATGCATTATTATGAATTCTTGGGTAAATTCAATGTCTTACGTTTTAAGTATGATATATATGACTATTTTTGTGTGTAAATTAAAATTTTAAAACGCTATAATCAATATTAGGTCAAACGGGATTGATCTCACCTCATCTCGTCCCATCCCGATCTCAACATGGATAGGATCCTCGAGATTCATCTAAAAAACACAAGGCCCGTCCCGATCTCATCTCATGTATAATAATAGATGTGATGGAACGTGGGATGACCTCAATCCCATCTCATCCCTTGCTCACCCATATTTAAAATATAAAATAAATTTATATTTAAATTAACACAAATCTAAATCTACTAAACCACAAAATACTATTCATTATTACAAACCAATGTCGAAATGAATTCCAATAAATACAAACCGATGCAAACAAACAAAAATTATGTGCATACAACAAACGTATATAAAAAAAATAGAAGTGACCGATTTGAGAAGGGAGCTAGCGATCAAAGGGGTGAAGTGTTCGTGTTCACGATTGAACGTGGTCGGCGCCGAATTGAGGTGTCGAAGAATCGAAGGTTTGGGTGTATACATTTTACAAATCCGGGGATGCAAGGTCATGCTACTTCAACTCTTTCACTATGTGAAGAGAAAATGTTAAAAATTAGTATATATTTTAGGGGTTTAGTGATTTTTTAAAATTAATTTATATTAAAAGTAGTATAGATTATATGATTTTATTTTTTTAATTAATTTATACGGGTGGTGCGGGTGAATGATGGTTCGGTGGTGGGTGGTTGTACCTTCACACATACCCGCCCCACCACCCATCAATTTCATCCGTCAATCGCCCAATATCCAAAATTCTTCGGATTTTCACCCATATATTTAGTTCGGTTGACTGGTTGGGTCGGATGATTGTGGACCCATTTTTATCCCTACATAGATGTTGTAGTTTTTATTTGTGTATTGTGTTCTTGGATTCTTTGTTTGGTATACTTGATCAAATCAGATAAAGAAATCATTTGTTGGAGATTCTACATTCAAGTGTGCACTAGTGGCATATTTGGTTTGAAGATGCTTTGTGTTTGGAGTTCTTTACTTGGATGTTGAATATCAATCTATTTGTGCTTGAAGTTATTTACTTAAATATTAAAAATAACAAATCTTTGCATTCGGAGATTCTTATTTTGACGCTTTTCTTGTGATTTATGATTGTGGAGGTTTTAACCTAAATAGTTAACAACAACCTTTCCTGTAAGGATACGGGATCAAATGTAGTATCTTCTGGTATCGAATTAACAGGGACCACACTTGTATTGGTTGAAACATATATACAGAATTGCTAAGCTAAAGAGCCAAAAAAGAATGGGCAAAATCAAGTTTTTAGGAATCAATTCGTGAACATAAAGCAATAAGTAAGATGCAAAACGATATAATTGGGATGAGTAATCTAAGGAAGCGAGTATTCTCACTATAATGAATCAAATAGCAACGGTATATGAATAACATGGACTTCAGTCAACAATAATGTAGGTAACCATCTAAAATAGCATTTGACATAAACAAACAAATACCGTGTTTTCCAACTCACATAACCCTTAATCCGGAGGTTCGGCAAGTATAGGAAAACCTTTTAAGAACTTAAAAATCTAAAAAAATACCAAGAGAAACCTTCGCATGTGACCCTTCAGTTAGAAAAGGTACAAATACCATAATTTTCTACGGTAACTAGAAATCCGAGGCAGTGATAAAGTGCTAATCTCAAAACCATGTTTTTTAATATATTGAATAAAACGCCCTTCTCTTGTGGCCCTTCAATTGTTTTATCCAAACCAATCAGTGGCGGCCGCAGGATTTTCAAAGGGTGGGGCGAAATTTTATTTTCGTTAAATATATTTATGAAAATAAAATAGCGATAAAAACAAAGTCAATATGTCATCTACTTATAATAAACAAAAATTTTAAAAAAAAATATTATACTTAAAGGCGCAGTCTTGGACCGCGCCTATAATTTTTTTTTTTTAAAAAAAAATAGCTGCCCTATAGGTGCGTCTATAACCGCGTCTCTTTAGTTTTTTTTTTCTTTCAAAAACGTTACACTATAGCCGCAGTCTAGGACCGCACCTCTATTTGTGTTTTTATTATCTTTATTTCGGATATTAAAACGTTGTCCTCGACAACGCATTTTACAAATAATAGTGCGGTTTAAGACCACGCTTCTACTTCAAACAACAAATCTCGTGCATTTAGGTGAATTATGAATTATTTCACTCCGAGCCTAAAACAAGAAATTTTTTTGAAGTTTCGTTTATTTCGGCGAAAGATTCAAAACAACATTTAAATATACACAAGAATAGTGATATTTAAAAAATTAATAAATCGTAGAAAATTTTTTTATAAACGAGAAGCCATGACCCATTTTAAAACGATTTTTTTTCAAAAAAAAAAGAAAAATTTTTATTTTTTATTATTTTTTTTTTTTGGAGGGTGGGGCGGCTGCCCCACCCTGCCCCACCCAAGGGCCGCCCCTGAAACCAATCATAACCACTACTTCTTTCGAAAGTATATAAAAGGTGAAAATGAAGTACTTTGAAAAAAAATATAAACGTGATGACATTCATTCAGTAAGTCACATAAACAATCACCATCGATCCATCATAGGGTTCAATAAATCCCTTAGATCGAGGGAGACTTAGCTAGATATATAGCAAAGATAGAAATCAAATGAAAAGAATTGTATTTTCATATAACAAAACTTAAAGCAGGAAAATAACAATATGGTAAAATAAATCTAATCGCGACTAGGGTTCCAAGGTGGAGTATGACTGTTTGTAATAGGATGATCCGATTGCAATACTCTAGAAATCTAGAAACAGGAAATATATAGAGAAAATATCGGGTCAAAACGTACAAAAAAAGAACGAAAAAAAGATAAGAAGATAGGTCAAAGGAAAATGTTATCGCCGCAGTCCAAACGATCTAGCGAGAAGGCCATGAAATGGCCAAGAGACGACATGGATGTTGTTTGGAAGTTGTTTCATCTCGTTTGAACTACGAGTCTTCAACGCCTGGGTTGGGTCTTGAGTTGGAGCAATGGGTCAATCCAAACGGCTTGGTGAGACGGCCATGAAATAGTCACTAAGCCGTTTCACAGGTTAATTTACTTCGTTTGGGTTGGTTTTCTTGTATGATTTTATACTCCATTCTAAGCAAATTCTTTGCTTGCATCAAAGGTGGTTAATCGAATTCTCGAGTAGTCGATTGACCGACAGTATTTCTATGGTTGTCTATACCTAATCAAAAGTAAATCCCGACTTAGCACTAAGAACAAGTATAGTGATTAAGTAAGGGTCGAACCCAAGAGAGTTAAGGTGTTTTAGATGCGATTATCGATTATAGTGAAAAGTAACAAAAGGGGGGGGGGGTTGGTTGAATTGATGCACACAAAAACTTATGAAAATGATTAATGCGACAAGTAAGACAATGATGGATGAATCTACATTAGGTTGATTCTAAGCATGCAATTGCTACTTTGGTGAGTTCCTTTTACAAGTTTTCAAGTAATCTCCCGTCTCGATCATATATATGTGTTGATCCAACCGGCATCAACACAACTTAACAGGTTAGTGTTCCGTAAACCTACAAGAACAAATAACAAGTTAGCTTTCAAACAAAGACTAAGGGATATAAAGAGAAGATTAAAACCGTTAAACTTATCTTTATATTTGTGTTCCTTTTCTTTAAGTAATTACAACCCGTTATTACTTAAAGTTGCTACTAGATTAAAGACCCGAACCCAGAACCTATTAATCCTAGTTGTTTGCATGCACTTTAGAACCTAAGGTGATCAATCTCAAGCAATAGTAAACATGCAATTAGACAATGGAGATCAAGGAAACACAAAGTATTACTGAATAAAAACTTATATTATAAAGAACTTACAACCAAAGTAACAATGCAGCTTCAAACCAACCCAATGTAGCAAGGGAGTTAGCAACTCATTACAAAGGTAGCAAGATAATCTAAGTGGATAATTTGTTGGCTAACAAGATGGATAAGTTGAATCCTTCTAGCAATCGACCAAAGACTATTTATACTACAAAAGACACTAAATAAGAGTAAATGGCCGGCAAAACAGCCACCTTTAATGCCATAAAGGTGGTGTAAACAGCCGGAGTAAAGCTTCTGGCGTTAAACCGCAGGGGCGGCCTTCAGATCCGCAGGGGCGATGAAGGCAAAAACGCTTGATCTTCTTCATGGCCGCAGGGGCGGCTAGGTAATTCCGCTGGGGCGGATCTTTAATGCTCTTCAAACGTCTGACCCTTCGACTTCTTGACGTTTCTGATGCCAAGCCGCCGGGGCGTCCCTATGTCGTCGCAGGGGCGGTGACACAGCCTCTTTGTCTTCCAACTCCCAGGTTGAGGCGCAGGCAGGGGTGCAGTGGAAGGCGCTGGGGAGCTGGTCTTCGTCTCTTCAGGGCAGGTCACAGCAGGGGCGCCAAGGAGTGGCACAGGGGCGGGGACACACTTCATGGCCGGTGCTGGTGAAGGCGCAGTGAGCGCTCCGGTGTAAGGCGTCACCCGCAGGGGCGGTGGCAAGGCTCCGCAGGGGCGGCGAGGCAACAAAAGCTTTGCTTTGTGATCGATCTTCACTCCTAAGTGCTTATAACTCCTTCCTTAGCTTCTTTTAGTCTTCTTCTTCTGGACCAAGGAGTTAGTAGCATAAACCGACACAAATGCAATAAAAAGACTCTAAAAACACTACAACATTTAGAAGCATTCATAGCGTTTGAAAAACGCTATGATATACATTAATAGCGTTTTTATAAACGCTATGACAGAGCCCGCTATAATAGGGTCACAACTTTTCATAGCGTTTGTGCAAACGCTATGAAAAAGTGGACCTATTATAGCGTTTGTAGAAACGCTATGGAAAAGTCACCAATAATAGTGTTTGTGCAAACGCTATGAAAAAGTATACCTATTATAGCGTTTATTAAACGCTATGAAAACAGGACCTATTATAGCGTTTGTGCAAACGCTATGAAAAAGTGGACCTATTATAGCGTTTAAGGAAACGCTATGAAAAAGTGGACCTATTAATAGTGTTTGTGCGAACGCTATGAAAAAGTGGACCATTTATAGCGTTTGATGAAACGTTATGGAAAAGTGGACCTATTTATAGCGTTTTCTCAAATGCTATGGAAATAATGTCATTTATATTGTTTTATAAACGCTATAAAACCCAATAATCGTTTTTGATAAAAGCTATAAAACCTAACAACAGCGTTTACTATAAATGGTATAGAAACTCAATAACGACATCAGACAAAAACCACATCGTTTCATTTTAAAGATTCAAAATGATACAAAACATGAGTTGTTTAAAACAATTGCTTACCAAGAGAACATAGTTTGACAATACTTAAATGAAACATAAACAATCACCATATTAATCAGCAACAACAAGTGTTTTGCATCCAAACAAGCCTTGAACTTGCAGCAAAAATGAAACACCAGCAATCACCATATTAATCAGCAATAACAAGTGCCAACAATGTCTACATTAGCTTCTATCAGATTGAAGCGGATCCCACCTATCTACGATCTTAAGGCGACCCCTGGGAACCAGAGACCTATATCTCCTGTATGCAGACAACCTTCCTGGTCTATCATTTCTCTCCTGTTGGTGTAAACAACTTACGGCAATTAACGGGTTTAAATATGAGTTATTGTACAAAACTCTATGTAGCTTCCTTACGTTTGAACTTCATCTTTAAAATTGCGTCTGAAGACAATTGGACCACGTACACAGATTTTACCACGGGGGTAGGGCTGGTCATCAGAGGTGTAACTTATTTCAGGAACATCAACAAGCTTTATCTCTGAACAAGAAGAAAGTTCAGTGCATTAAACTTCTTTACATCACAATCACTTCTTAGGCTTTTTTATTCACATCTGGTAAGCAAGTTCGGGTCTAGCATGACAAACAAGGGCCAACAGGAATTGACGTTTTGATATGTATACTCTATTCAGTTTTATCAAAAGTGCTTCCACTTTCTTCACAGTCCGGACATTATTGACAAAGAAAGATAGGCATTGAACTTTTAGTAGGAGAAAATAGGAGTTCAGATGGTACTTAAATTTACGATGAAACTTGGTTCTCCAATATGTCCAACTTAAACTTACTTATAAGTACAACTATTCTTCTAGAGATCATGTTTCACATTTATCATGCATGTGGTAGTTTGAAAATTTTCCTCACTTATTCGTCATAAATGAATCACATTTAAGTAACTATCAGATGGATAAGAGACTCAAAGAAGGGATTAACAAAAGAATACCTGCGGAAACAGTAGAAAAATATTATTTTGGATTTCATTTTACTTAGAAAAGATGCAAATTTATTTAGCCTATTAAAGACATTTAAGACATAATTAATCTCACCGCAAGCAAGGCTTGGAGGACCAACATGACCACTTAAAATGTCTTGTGGTTCCATCATGCTTATCACGCAAGCTGCAACATTGATATAAATGATGATACTAGCGCGTTGATGCCAGAGCAAGGGAAACTGATTGTGTCCAATGTCTTCAACCTGTCCTACCAAAAACAATTTGATGAATTGTAACAATAGTACCTCAAGGCTTTTCAATATGCCCGGATAAATGGTACAGTAAGGCAAAGGCAACTCAGATTCACGGAAAACGATGAATGACGAACCTGTCCAGCTGATAGAGTGTATTGAGCTCTTGCAAAAGACAATCCCTGAGTGGAAGCAAAACAGGGACGTCCCACCTTGCATCAACATACTGTATGTTTGATGGTAAAGCGTAGCCTTGACCTTGGAAAGGCAAGCAAACAAAAATAAAATGTATCTATACAAATATACTCTCATAGATGCTAAAATACCTGCAATCACTTAAGAACTAGCATATAGACAGATTAAGCAAGAAGAAAGGAACTTCAAATCAGTTGACAATGATGAGAACAGACCTTAAAAGTTGCTGAAATTACATGACAAGCAACCCTTGAAATGGAAGTTCCGAGCACTAATTTGGTGTATCCATTTTCCACAGCAATCTGCACAAAACAGCCAATATCCATGTTAGGAAAAGCTGCCTTCTTCAAGATTAAAGCTCCAATATCTTAGCTTTTTTTTATTAAGAAGCGCTATAAAAAAATGGACGGCGGAATCAACAAAAACACCAAAACAGACGGCGGAATCAACATATCCAACCAAGATGATTCTACAAGGTGAATTTAAAACTATTTTAATTAATGATATCAAATGAACCTTAAAATTGTTAGGATGACATGTCTTACTCTGAATTCCTCAAAAAAAATCAGGAATTAGGCACAGTCTTGCCACCACATGAATAGGACCATTCATCTATCCATAACCAGGCCAGGAGCAAACAGTTTTCATTGGGCTGAGGATTGGACCGGGGATATTCTGTCCCGTTTAGGCTCGATCACTGTTCTAAAAGGCACTAGGCCCAAGGGCTCCTAGAACTTAGACGCAAGGTGCCCTGAGCCTAGGCATGCCTGATTGAAGATTGAAAAAAAAACTGAAATTCTTATTAAATCGAACAAATAACTTGGTAGATCAAAAATAACAACAAACAAGCAATGGATAGGAACTAGGAAGTATAAAAAGATAGTTCATAACTCTAACACAATCGGTTAGTGAGTTAGTTTAACTTGTCACTGTATTCTTATCTTCTTCTACCGGAAATGCAGTAGTAGAGGTCTTATACATCAGCAGCAGAGGGCTTAAATTTATATGGGTGGGGAAGGCGATCAAGGGATCTGCGTGTAGGGCCAACGGTGGAACTATTTACAAAATAGGAGAAATATAGTTTGAATATGATTAGAAGAATTAGAAGATATAATTCCAATTTCAGTAATATAATAATTATTTTTGTCAATAAGAACCTTACTTATGGAAGCTAAGAATGGAAGACACAACAGAAAACTACATGCTTTTGCTAGTTGAATGCCAAATGACTTTGAATAGTTGAAGAAAGGCTACAGAATTGAAAGAGGGCCACAATAAAATCCAAATCGTTAACTTACTGAGTGGATTGTGAACAATTATATGAGATTAGTGTTAGAAATTGGTGTATTCATATGACCCCTTGAAATCGGCTCGAAGAACACACGTACTGCCATGGTTCAAAAAACTAGTCCGGATGTTCTTTAAAATTCCTACACTGCACTTATTAACAGTTATACGGTCAATTTGTTGTTTCTGGTACAAGTGATTGTGAATGTATAACCTTTTCAACTTGGCTCCTTTTCTACTTGGTTGCATCATCAGCCAAGTAGAAAAGTTAACACTAAATCATGCAAAATGCCGAAAACATGATTAGTTGTGTCTGGATTATCTTCAACTATAGTAACATTGGCTCCAGACAACTAGGAAATGATAGTTAGAGTATCATCAGCCTTTGATTAACACTAAATCATGCAAACAGTAAAGTTAAGACTATGCTCAACTCGTTAATCTATCCAAGTTTCTTTTTATGCTGTTATTAAACACATGTATGAACTAAAACCAAAAGACAAGGCCCTTAAACAATATTTATAAAAGACTAGGGAGAGAATTTATCTACATGAATTTTGAGTCGAATCACTAAGAGATGATTCACATGAACTTTTAATAAAAGAACATTTTAAAACATAAAACTGTAGTAAGCTTGATAAGCCTGCTGGCTGAAAATTTTGAGCATAGTTTTGAAAAAAAAAGAGCAAACTGTCAAGATATTGGTAAGTGATTGATGTATAAACCAAAAACCTGGAGTAGTCGGTTATATAAAAATATTCCAGGCACAAAAACAACCACATATAGTAGACATCATTCTAGAAGAAAATTACAATTCTAGAGATTACATGTTTGAAAGGAAATGTAAGAATCATATACATTCAAATATTAGTAATGATTCTCAGTGTTAAATAGCAAAAACTCCCGAGATTCTATTTCCACAAGAAATGTAGTGAATTATATCAATTGCCCCATTTCCAAGATAAAATATATCATTATCATCAAAACAAAGAAATCAACATTAAAACTGTGTAACGTGTTTTTTATCCCTTGTAGGATACTGCCTTTGGCTATAAATAATTAAAAAAAGCTTGTAACTTTTTTCCCCAAATTTGAAGGTTTCATGTAGCTGAAGTAATTTAAGTAAGCAATCTTTGATGCGCTATTCAAGCTACAATCAATGACATTAAAAGTGTGCTAGTATGTTGTATAAGTGTATATGCTGCAAAATATAATCAGAAAAAATGCCAAAGCATGTTGAAAATATTGATCAATTTGAGGATCACTTGAACTGAGCTTTCTTTATATCAAGCTATAAGCGGAATGTGAAGCAAACAAGACAGTCGAGTTGTACATCAATACTCAATTTTTGGTGTATGAAGATGCTAGAAGATGATAATAGTCTGATGATAGATGCTGAATAATCCACATCATGTGGTAAAGGAGGTTATTATAAGAAGATTACACATTTTGTAAGTATAAAAAGGTTATGGGTGGCTCATTGAAAGAAAACATAACTAATGGTTGGTGTGTTTTTATGTATTCACCCATCTTTATCTATTTACAGTAGATCATAAATTCATAATATAAGGTCATAAGGTGCAAATGATATAGAAGTACACAGTGAAGTTTATTTTATATTTTGAGTACTTGAAAATAAATTAGTTGTTTGATGCTTAATAGCTAAAGAGACATCCAATTATCTTGGGCTTATTTTTCTATAAATAATCTCAAAGTTCATAAAAGTGTTAGTATGAAATCCTAGGACCTAAGTTATGTTTTTGTTTGAATTTATTAGGTTGCTGCAACAGTGCATACTAAGGTGAAACTAGGAGCATGGTCATGGGACATACCACAGGTGAAGAGATTCAAGTAGGTGCAAGATCAAGTGAACCATACACACTCACTTGGTGTGTAGTCAAACACTTCGATAACTCCGGGACCAAGGAACCATTAGAGGAATTTCATTACTGTAGATCATCATCCAAGAAACCATTAATTAGTAGTGAAATCAATACAGAACACACAAACACAAATACAAAGCCAGAAACTGCTCAAACAAGGAAAGCCTCTCCTCAATAAAAGCTCATGAAATCTAAAGCAAACTCAAATCAATAAAGAACAGACAAATACAGACTTTAGGGGAAATCAAAACACAGTTAAGGGAGACGGAATAGTACCTGGAGCGGGGGAAAACCGTCGATGTCAATGATTGCAGCCCTCGCCGGTCAGTAGAGGACGAAGACAAGTGAAAGTTGGAGCCCTAGATGTTGTATCATCCGCCGGTACTTCGTGTCGCTGTTAAACGTTTGAAGGGAGGAGGGGAAATTTCAGACTTTCTTCCCATCCACATTGTTTCTGTCTTTGCGGCACAGGGGCAAAAAAAACCCTAAACGCGCTAAGGGAAAAAAAAAGAGCGCTTTTTTTCCCCTCTTTTTTAATAGCGTTTTTGTATTATGAAACGCTATAAAAAAAATTACAGCGCCTAAGCTATAGCATTTAGGAGATAAACGCTATTACTTAGTGCTATAAAAACATAGTTTTGTTGTAGTGAAACTACCCTACATGATAGTGATTTCATCACCT